>JAQPPZ010002274.1:0-1492500 GCA_028583015.1 Wollemia nobilis
AAGGATTTATAAATAATAATCATAGCTATTATAATGATTGTAATGATTGTGGATAATTGAATATAAATATTAGATGAATGATGATATTACTAGTCTCTATAAAAGGATGTAATTTAAGGAATTGTTCTTTTATAAAATTTAATTATATATGAAGTGCTATTAAAAATTCAAAATATCAATTTTATTTATTTATGTTAGTTTATAATGTTCATTAAGAAATAATGTTGAATTAATTTTAATCATGTATAATTTTTTTAATTATAATTTAATAATAAATTAATTTCTCTTTTATAAGTTCAAGGTTCAAACCCCACTCAATAAGAGTGGACGGGGATCCTCATAAGAAAAAATCAAGTGACATTAGTTCAACCGGTTAGATTCCTCGATATTTCATGAAGGATATCCACTTTCAAATCTTGCCAAAAAGATACATGGATAATATCTTTCAAATCTTACCAAAATATGGATAATATCCAAACTTTTTTGTAATACCACTATGTAGTAGTGATGATGTAATATGGGTGGGGCTGTTTCAATCCCATAAACCCCATTAAAAAATAACCATTATTACTTAAAACTAAATAAAAATGGCAAACATATTGTAATATCACTATGAAGTGATGATGTAATATGGGTGGGACTGTTTCAATCCCATATAATCCATTAAAAAAAACTAACCATTATTACTTAAAACTAAATAAAAATGGCGAACATATCTTTTAAATAAATAGATTTCACATTGGAAAGCAAAGACACCATTTATATTTATGTTTAGGTCTTCACATAACATATTAAAGATTATATCCTCGTTGCAAGGTTTATGGAATTATATCCTCGTGGCAAGGATCATGTTCCATAGAGAAGACAAACCTATACTTAAGTAGTTCAAAGCATGGGTCATCTTCCATGAAGAATGTTCAACTTAGCATGGGTCATCTTCCATGAAGAATGTTCATGTTCAACTTTAGATGAGTATAAACATATTGTAAGTGATAGGTGCTTTCTTTGTAACACATCTACCGTAGATTCTTGATCTCCAAGTGCGTTCTCTACAATGAATACTTGATCACCAAATGAATCATTTGGATCTTACTATTTAAGTTAAATACAAGGTAATTTAAATGAATATTTTAAATTTTGATAAACTATATTTTTATTTTAAAACGTAAAAAGCTTCATAGTAAAAGTAATTTCAGATGTGGAGCTTGTAAAAAAAATAATATCACATAACATCTATGTGTATTATAAAATATATATTTTAAATTATAAATGACTTTAACTAAATTAGTTAATTTTAAACATTTAAAATTTTTAGATATTAAAATCCTATTTATAGTATTTAAAGTTTGCAATGCAATTTTCTCCTATAAAGGAATTAATTTTGCCCTAAAAATTTGATATAAACATAATGTTGTAAACAAGAATGCATATAGATATGAGATAAAATTTGGTATCCTTATTAAACTTTGAATAATATCTATCATCGAACCACAAACCATAAATTTTTAATTTTTAGGAAATTGATACCCCTTATTATTGATTTAAACATGTAATTAAATACATACAATAACATTACAACCAACGATTATGAAGATCGATGATCGTTAAAAAAGATATTGTTATACCCTATGCTCAAATTTATTATCAAATTAACGTGATAATTCTCTCTAACATATCCCTTATTACACTATTTAGTATTGCTATATATATATATATATATTATTTGGTTATTATGAGAAACCTCTATAACCGACGCGGACAATGCTGAGTAGTATCCTCCTAACCATGACCCCTCGTAAAGCCGAGAGCTATACTTATCAATAGAAAATTTAACATAAAGCCATCACACACCCACCCCCTCACACACTCACCCACGTCGCGGTTCTATTTAGTATTATTATTATTTTTGAGTAAATACTTCTTATACACATCCATTGTGGGAATTGAACCCGAGTCACATGGTGTCCTTTTCAGTAGACCACATACATAGTATTATTTGATAACTCTCCTTTGAAAATAATACATTTCTTGTTTTATTGGCTTGGACTTAGATGTAAGTTTAGACTCCAACTCAACTCTTGGCTCTAGCTTTTAGTTCTTGGCTTTGGATCTAGCTCTTGGTCCTGGCTTTTAGATTTATCACATGACATAGTAGTCAATTAAAAAATTATCACTATATGTCACTATAACAATAACAATATTTATTAGCCTTAACATGGCGAACATACAAACATATGTTCATTATGAGAAACCATTCAACTTTTGGTAGGTGTTACTTCTCTCCCAATTCAAATATTTTTTGCCATTAAATTCATCAAACACCTCCCTTGTAGAGGTTGTTATGCGTAATGAGTCAAAGCCAAATCCACCTATGGATATTTCTAAAAACCCAGAACCCCATTGAAATCTTCCTAAAGATCTAGGGTTTCTACTACACATGGTCATTATCCCTTGAATTTGGGACCCTAATGTCCTTCCTTGAAGAAGAAGAAGAAGAAAAAAGTAATTTGCTCTGGTTCCTACTAAATGCTCAGTCTATTCCACCAAGCATATATATTACATAGACATTAATTTTGATGCTTCTTTCAATTACTCTAATTAAGGATGTTGTTTCTTGTGCTTTCGTTACTCCAAGCATGAAAACTACTGATTGTGCTTCTATTACGCTAAGCACAAACATTATTGATTATGCTTCTATTACTCCAAGAATGAATATTATTGTTGTTGTCTCTTTGGCTCGCTTGACTCTTGAGACACTTGAACTTCTTCTTGATTACTATGGATTGTTGTTACTTGTACCTCAAGCTTGCATTTATAATGGTATTACTCTAATTTTAAACTCCTTAGCTACTATAAACATTAATTTACAACCTTGAGTACTCTGATTTTACTTGACTTAACTCCTTATTTTAATATGAAACACAACTCATTCTCTACTATACTATTCTAGCCTACTTTTAGATGTTATGATCCTCTAGTTTACTGGTAGATGATGCTAGACCCTTGTATTTCTCTATCCTATTGTTGGACAATGCTAGGCCTCTATAAGGCTCATATAGCTTATTTTTTGTTGTAAGGATAAGGTAATACATTATTCACCACTTCTAAAACATTGTTAGGCTCTATTTAGTTATCTTTAATCTCCTTTATCTTACTATTGAGCTTTGCTTGTCCTTTGCTGCTAACACATAGGTGTGCAATCCAAATGAAGATAGAATACTATTGGAAAGAAGATACTTAGGATTTTATGTATCTCATAGACCACTTAATGTGTGGCTCTTCTTATTTACACATAGAACTATTATGTGCTTTAGTATATTGAACTTATTTCTTTTTTCTTGCTCTATATTCTCTTTTTTTTTTGTAATAATATCTATTAAACTCTTCTTGGATTCTTGAGCTAAATCTTTATAAGAGCTCCATTTCTTTCACTATAATGTCTTCTTTCTCCCTATTGACTTTTGTGGCCAATATCAAGGTCTATATGATCTATATATTTTTCTTTCTTCTAATTTCTTCCTATAATGACCTCTTGGACGAATATCAAGGTCTATATGACTTTATGACCTAAATCTCTTTCTTATCAACTCCTTTCTATAATGGCCTTTTAAGACTATATCAAGGTCAATATGACCTGAATATTCTTTCTCTTTACCATTTTTTTTAGGAATATTTAAATTCTTCTCAATCCATTGCAACTTTTAATTCTTTTGTACTTTGCACTTAGAATCTAAAATTCTTCTCTATCCTTTGTAGGAAACTTCTCACACTTCTATATCTTGATCTCTATTGCAACTTTTTCTTTGAAATATATAATATCTTAGGTTGCACATAAGAACTCAATATGATTATCCTTCTTACTAAAGAATCCAATATAATTTCAAGACGACTTTGAATATCCTTAAATATTAAACTTTCTTTAAAAAATTCAATGTCAAGGGTTGGTTATGTCCCTGAATGATCAAATATCTCAAATTTGATTCACCTTTCAATCAATATAGCTAAGTCATACGATTGGATTATTATTCTTCAACTATGGAAAGACCCTATAATTTCTACTCAATATGATCTTTAGAGTTAAAGTATCACTACCTTTAAAGTAGATAGACTCTTAATCAACCTTGTAAAATATGGACACGATCAATTTATAATAGTGGCTAAAACAAACTCTATCAATCTGGATAGAGTCAGGTGGTAGCTTTGATACCACCGATGGATTTTTAAGCCTTATACTATCATATAATATCATAGGTTATATCACATAGCACCCAATATAAAATCGTCACCATATGTAAAGATAAGGATAATAATAAGAGTAGAATGATATGAGCAGATTAATATGTATATCAAGGATTATAATAACATTCAATTATATGCTAAAATATGAATGTAAAAAGCTTGAATCATTCATGTACAATGCATGAATAACAACTTACAATATTAATTGCACAAAATGTATACAAGCTTTATTACTTCACTATTTTTTATAAACGGATTATCAAAACTCTAAAATATCTTCGATATAATATATTCTATGGCGAATTTACTCTATAATATAGCCATAGTAGTGTGAATATTTTGGTTCTTGATCATTGATATCCATGTGCCATGTCTCATAACTCTTGGCCTATATACTTACCACTTGCATACTTGATGAACACTTGACTTTACAATAATTGCTGACCTTTACATGACTCTTACACTTGTACTTGCACTCTCTAATTTAGGACAATTGTGCACATATTTACATTACATATTTGCACTCTTGCATAAAAAACACTTGTGCACATTTACTTAACCTACACTTGCACTCTAACTCACATGGCTCTTGTGAATTTCCTGCACATTCACACTTACATAAAGAGGGAAATATAAATCACACTCTAAACCATAATATATTATTTATAAATTTACCATGAAGGTACCGTGGGGTTATAATAAGCATGCACCAAATAATATTATAAATTTGTGGAGAACTAGTTTTCTTTATATTTTTTTGAGAAGTTTAATATATTATCTAAAATACCAAATTTAAGGCCAATGATAAAGTAGCATGCTAGTTGTCTAAAATACCCTATTAATTACATGACATGAAGTCTTGCAACTAAAATAATTTTTTTTACAAAGTGGATTAAGTTGATATACCTCATATTTGGATCCTAAGGGACACAAGATATCTAAACTAGAACAAGAATTTCAAATACATATTCTCAAAAGTGATAAATATGGATCCAATTAGACAAGACAAGAGGGGTGCTATACATGGGACCTTCAACAACAAGGATTTGTAGTGGCCTAGGTTAATGAAGGTAAATAGGATCCCCATGAGTGTGGTCTACCGGCAAGAACACCACTTATATTATCGCTGATGTAACTTGGGTTCAATCCCCATGGTGGATGTGTATAAGAAGTATTACTCAAAAAAAATTGAAGGTAAATAGAAAAAATACCTGATTAGATTTCTTACTATAGTTTTTTGTATGCCATAAAATCCCCAATGAACTATATTTACTATCTAGATTTGGATTTTGATAGTATACAATCAAAATAATATGTAATAAGTGTATATTTATTATACAATCTATAAACAACTATATCATCAATAGGAAATATAACACCGTCTAGATATAAGGGAATATAAACAAACCCACCTCATGGAATATGTTGGATGGAGATAATTTTTTTCTTCTTATTTTTATGTTATGGTGCTTGGATCCAACTCTAGCTCAAACATCAATTCATATTAGAGGTGAAAGAGGGGCTAAATTATACATATTTTTATAGTACCTAAAGAGGGATGCACATAATGTTAATGATTGGTATGAAAAACTCTAAAACTATGCGATGCAATGCATAACAAATGCAAAAAAATATGAAAGCAATACTTACAATATAATTTACCAAGTGATATTAGCTACATCGGTTAGATTCCTCAACATTTAAGAAGGAGACCAAGGTTCAAATCTTTCCTAGCAATACATGGATAATATCCAAGCATTGTTGTAATACCACTATGTGATGATGATTTAATGAGATTTGGGCCAATTTTTATCCCATATAACCAATTGAAATAAAATACTTACAACATAATTTATATCATGGACAAAACCACAAGAATCAATCTATAAAAAGACTAAAAATATAAAGTTGAAATAGAATTCAATGGTTTAACCATTCACTTGTAAAGATTTTATAACATATTATCATAAAAATCATTACATTCTAGTTGTTATATGTTTATTTGTGAATCCAAAGTGCTCTACTTTTGAGCTTCTTTCTTTGCCAACAATCTTCTCTTCTCTTATTCCAAACTTTAATACTTACACCTAATTTCCTCATCTAATTCTTTTTCAAAATCATTTGCTAGAAATACTGCAAGCTTCTCCTCAACCTCTCTTAATTTTTGTCCATCTATCTGTTTCTTTTTATAGGCCCACTAAACCACTGCTACCTTAATTCTTTTTAGATTTGCTACAAATTGAATACTGCTAGATTCTCTCATGGGATCAAACTTTACCCATTTTTATTTAAAAATTGTGTTCCCATAAAATTTTAACGAAAATTATATAATTAAATTGCAACCATAAAAATTATATAATTAAATTGCAACCAAACATCTTAATCGAGTAAAAATTACATTTAATTATTTAGTATAACAAAAAGCTAAAATAGGTGATCAGCGGTCACTACGAAGAATGGAAACGATAACTAGCCAGACCAAGCAAAAGATTTAGGATGCAAACACACTCATGGAAATCGTCCGCCATAAGTATAACCACACATCGTTTACATGAACAAGTGAAGTGATTACGTTTCATTTTATTAACAGACCAAAAAACAAGAAGAGCAACGTGGCCAGAAAGAAAAAAATGCCGTGGGAGACTGGGGGTGTTCAATACATAAGCAGGTGACAGCAGCATTTATGTCAACATGCATAACAGCCTGAAGCCAGATCAGTTTGATTGATCTGGATTCCGCTGTCGTATAAACCTCCTACTGTCCAACTGGAAGGGAGGACAGAGCTTTTGGCCCACAAGGGATACCCATCATACCCAGACGTCACCGTAATTTGGAATTGAAGAGCACCCCTGGGAGGGTTGCTTATAGCCCACACTGCCCCGTTTCTGTGACTCACTTTCTGCCAATTGTCTCCATCCACCTGCAATATGGAATGAATTATACCAACAACAACACCATTGCTTGAACTTGTAGCCCCAACTCATGTAAATACATATGATCTATATTTGAATTACCGTAGCAATATCGACGGCAACAATTTCTGTCTGGCCTCCTTGGTACAAGAATTGCACAGCAAGATAGTAGGGATTATAACTGCTGTCGTCTACCTTCACCGTCAGATTGTGTCCTTCATACTCGCAAGAGATCCTGCCCAAGACAATTAGTAAAGAAAACTTAGAACCCTTATAATGTATCTACTTCCATATATATGGTAATGATTTCGACCTTGTATATTCGATATCCACAATGCCGGCTTTGAGAAGCTGAGGAGCCATCTCTGGGAGTGCCAAGCTTGAGAACGTGCTCTTTGGTACTACAAAGTCGGTCTGGTTATTTTGGGTGAGGTCTGTGACCACGATCTTCGTCCCTGAGTTGCTGCATAGTTTTGGATCCAAACATCTTATCTGCAATGCAATTAGCAATACATTAGGGCGCCAGTGCTTCCAAGCCCAGGAAGGATAGAAATAAATAAAAATAAAAATTGAGGCCGTAGCGTGCCTCATAGCAAGCGCCACATCCGACACCATTTCCGTATAAGGTAGGTGTGGCAGCTGCAACGTTGCCGCCGTTGAGTTTTGCCGCAAACGAACCGTATCCACAGGCGCCCTCTGGAATTAAAATTAGAATCAAAGAATGAGATAATCGTAACACTCAGTAGACTATACTTGTATCAAATGGGATCTCCCGGGCAGGCTTCGCCTATTTCAAAATTTCAATGTTAAAGCGATGGGTTTTATTTTTCAATATAATCTCAACCAGGACACAATTAAAATCTGATCATTTAAAAACTAAAAAAAATTACATCTCCATCAAATTCAAAACTCCCCTGCTCACAAAATGCCATTTGCTCTATCGTTAGCCAATTCCTAATGACTATGGGAGTTGGAAGTTGGGGGTAGCGGTACTACCTTCGACAGAGCGGTCGTTGCCATAGTAGGCGAGTTTTGAGGTATGGTTGCAGCATACGCCTGCCCAAACAACCAGTGGAAGTCGAGCTACAAAGATTGTAAATATTGTGACAAGAAGAATCAAAGTGAACTTCGCCATATTGAAATTACTCCTCGAAAAGAATAAGTAGCACAAGACAGCACCGGACAAGAAGGATGTGTTCCCTTTTTAATTTATAGTGATGGATTGATGACTTCATGGAGTTCAGTTGTCGAATTCAGTGGAGACTCAGATGAACATGGGAAGTTGGGACTCGATAGTGTTAGAGAGCCCAGGCCGAACGAGGAAACGTGGGGATACCTTCTCTTTTTACGCCAAAAATAGAGTTGACGAGTTTCCGCTGTAACAAGACTTACGCGCTTGCCTTTGAAAAATATTCCAACTCTTGGTTGGTTCACACATCATACTTGATGCTCGCCAACGGAGCTAAGCAAAAGCAAATTCCATAATTTAATGAGTTTACAGCACACGTTCATAATTAATGAACTCAGATTTTAATGAGTTTACAACACACGTTGATAATTAATGAATTGACTAGTCTTTGTGTCTAGAAGATGCAATAGGAAGAACAATCGTAGTATTTTCAGCTAATCTAGACTGATTAAAAGTATTATGTGAAAGATTTTTTCGGTTCAACTTTCAATTTAGTGCGCAAATGATAAATTGAGCCTTGAAAAATCTTCCAACTCTTGGTTGGTTCACCCATCATACTGCTCCCCAACGGAGCTAAGTAAAAAGCAAATTCCAGATTTTAATGAGTTTACAGCACACGTTGATAATTAATGAACTCAGATTTTAACGAGTTTACAACACACGTTGATAATTAATGAACTCAAGCGCTAGTTAATTGACTAGTCTTTGTGTCTAGAAGATGCAATAGGAAGACTTTCGTTATTCAATCGTAGTATTTTCAGTTAATCTAGATTGATTGATTAGAAGTATTATGCGAAAGATTTTTTTTGGTTTAACTTCCAATTTAGTATGCAAATGATAAATTGAGTTGGAGAGTGGAGAGGTTAGGGTTGTTTTTTTTATTTGGTTAGTGTGAGAAATTCTTAATAGGTAGTTTTCTCTCAAATATGATTTTTCGTAAAGTCTAAAGCTATGTTTATCCTTAAGGAATTTAATATACAACCACCACACACCCATCCCTCACACACTTACCCACCACAAGGTTTGAACCTTGGACCTTTCGAATAATAACCAAAGCCCTTTGGGACTACCACTGTTTATTTTATTTTTATATGTTTGACCATATATAAACTTAAATTCTTGATAATGTTTTATACTAGAAAATGCCTTATTTATTTATTCAAAAATAAGGTTTTAAAATGGTTGTCTTTTCCCTTTTGTATTAATTAGTTATATTAAGTTATTTGACTTAATACCACTCAAATGTAATATTGATGTGAGATATCTCATTCATATGTTTGAATCATTAAAATTGAAAGCACGAGATTCCGGTCAAAAGAAACACCAAGTGCAATTGCATTCAAAAATTAATCACGCTTAAGTCCTAGGAATGTACATTGCATGAAACGAAAAGAGACATGTTGTAAGAGACGCAATCAGATAAAGAAAAACAGCCCTTTCATTAATTTCTTTCGATCTCTGTTACAATAATGCCTCCTCCCTTTTCAGGGGCTAGGAGCGCAAATAAGGTTTGATTACAATCGTTGAATGGTTCCTCCTTCTGCGTGCCCATGATTGCACTGGGCGGGCTAAGATGATGCCGTCGCTGATGTTGATGGGTTCTTCGCCTCTGCTGCTTCTCCTGCAAACAAAGAAATGATCAAGACGTTAGTAGCACCTGTTGCAAATGAAAATCATTCTCTCTCAAAACTAACAAAATATGCATACGAATATTTGCCTGAAACCATGAAAACAGTGAATCCAAATTGCTTCAAAATCGACGGAAGGTAAGAACAGTCACCGGAAGGCCCACTCACCCGAGGCAGCTGGCCAATTCACCTTAAACCGGAATTCGTCCCTGGGCAGGACGAATTCTGACTGTAATTCGTCCCTGGGTGGGACGAATTCTTCTGAATAGGAGAAATCGACTCGCTGCTGCTCCAATGTCGGATCTCGGGACCTGCAAAACTCCTGCAAATAGGGGGGTTAGGTAATTGGGGCCATTTTGGGACGACCCAGATGGTCGGATTTTCCCAATTTGGCCTCCTCCCTCGGGAATTTAACCTTGACACCTGCAAGTTAGCGAAACGATAAAGCAATACAAAACACCCTAAACTCTGACCAAAAGCTACAAAATTGCAATTATAGACTAATCAGACCTAGTAACACAGAATGCAATCTAAAAATTAATCTAAAGTGCTCAAAAACTGAAATTAGAATTTGGGGGTGCGGGGGTGCCCAAGTGGGCCTCCCACCGTTGGCCCTCGATTTTGGAGCCAATCCACCAAGGATGGGCCCAAAACCTTTTAGGATTGGGGGGTCGGCGAATTGGTAGGTTCAGATGTCCATGCGTCGGATTTGAGTAAGGTTCGAGCTTCCAAAGGCCACCCAACAACCTCCCTTGCAAAAGAGATTGATGGATGTAGGAAGGTGAACAAAGGGGGATGCAAATGAGTCTTCGATTCGGCAGCACTTCGTTGCTTGAACACTCCTTCTACTTGCATGTTTTGGGTGAGAAAAGTCCCACCTTTTATAGACCCAAGGGGTCTCTTTTGGGAGGGAAGCACAAAAGCCAAGTGTTGGCCATGGGCGCCATGTGGCAGTCTTGTCTTCCCATGAGGGAGGGGAGTCCTTCATTGACTTGAACTTTGATAAATGCTTCTTGTAACAGTCCTCCAACGGCCCCTCTGTCCACTTACACATGCGTGCAAGGTAGGAGCCCTTAACTGGACTGTTCGGGCTGCCACTTGGCACCATTTGCCTTTTTGCCCGTTAAGCTTAGAATTCGTCCCACCCGGGGACGAATTCAGAATTCGTCTCGGGGTGGGACGGATTCTATTTTGAATTCGTCCCGGGGTGAGACGAGTACTGGGCAAAGTGTCCAAGTGTGCCAAATTGCTCCTTGACCTTACAAAATTGCTAGGAAAGTGGTTAAAGCCACTGTTTAACCTCTGAGGGCTGCCCTGGGGGCTGTGTTTGTCAAAGCGATCAGTGTTTGCAGTCACATAATCGGATTGGTGCTATTTTGGTGTCTACAAAAATATGTTTCACTCAACCTTGAACAAGTTGGAAATCATCCTTAACGAGTTTCCACAGAAACAAGACTTACGCGCTTGCCTTGAAAAATCTTCCCGCTCTTGGTTGGTTCACACATCATACTGCTTCCCAATGGAGCTAAGTAAAAGCAAATTCCACATTTTAATCAATATAAAGCACACGTTGATAATTAATGAACTCAAGCGCGTTAATTGAGGAGTCTTTGTGTCTAGAAGATGCAAAAGGAAGACTCTTTCATTATTCAATCGTATTATTTTCAGCTAATGTAGACTGACTAAAAGTATTTGTAATATAAAATGTGAAAGATTTTCTATGTTCAACTTTTAATTTAGTGTGCAAATAATAAATAATAAATAATAAATGGAGTGGGAAGGTGAAGATGTTATGCATTGTTTTTTTATTTGGTTAGTGTGAGAAACTCCTACAACTAACCAACGCACAGGATTGGGTTTTATCCTCCCAACCATAACCTTTCGTAAAGCTTAAAGCTACGCTTATCAATAGGGGATTTAATACACAACCACCACACACCCACCCCTCACACACTCGCCCATGCCACCTCCCCAACAACCCACCTCCTCACACACTCGCCCATGCCATGGTTTGGGCCTTGGACCTCCCCACGAACCCACCTCCTCACACACTTGCCCATGCCATGGTGTGAACCTTGGACCTCCCTAGTGGTTTGTTTATTTTTAAATGTTTCCTTGTAAATTCTTTATAAGGTTTTATATCAGGCAATTAGACAATGCTTTTTTTATTAGTTTATATAGGGTTTTAAAAGGGTTGTCTTTTCCCTCTTGTATTAATTAGCCATATTAAGTTATTTGACTTAATACCACTGAAATTTAAATATTGGTGTGAGCTATCTCATTGGTATGTTTGAACCATTGAAATATGTTACCATTGATAACAATGCCACGTATTTAATCTATGATAAGATAATTTCTTTAAATTACAAAGGCTTTAAATAAATTATTTATCTATAAAAAATTATATTTTTTAACCATTAAAAGAATCTTTACAACTAATTTTTGTTATTTAACTTAAAAATTTATAATTTAATGTAAATAATTATGGATTTGATAAAATACCGATGTAATTTTTTTTGTCACATATTCAATACCATGATAATTTTTAAATAATAAACCATTATATGGATATGATGACGTAGGTGTTAATATTAGTGACATTAAAGGGATTTATAGTCACTCTAGATAAAGCAAAGCATAGATAGAGCAATTTAAAAATAAAAAAAACTTAAAAATTAGTCATTTAAAGGATATTGTTTTGATAAATTGGAAAGATGCGTAAGCTTAGAACTTAACACTATAGAGACTACTAATTATGATGTATCGATGACTTGATTTTTAGGTCACTATAAAAAAGAAATGCCAAAGAGGTATATGAAGAATGCAATTTCTTGTTTAATATAAAAGTAAAAGGATTTATAAATAATAATCATAGCTATTATAATGATTGTAATGATTGTGGATAATTGAATATAAATATTAGATGAATGATGATATTACTAGTCTCTATAAAAGGATGTAATTTAAGGAATTGTTCTTTTATAAAATTTAATTATATATGAAGTGCTATTAAAAATTCAAAATATCAATTTTATTTATTTATGTTAGTTTATAATGTTCATTAAGAAATAATGTTGAATTAATTTTAATCATGTATAATTTTTTTAATTATAATTTAATAATAAATTAATTTCTCTTTTATAAGTTCAAGGTTCAAACCCCATTCAATAAGAGTGGACGGGGATCCTCATAAGAAAAAATCAAGTGACATTAGTTCAACCGGTTAGATTCCTCGATATTTCATGAAGGATATCCACTTTCAAATCTTGCCAAAAAGATACATGGATAATATCTTTCAAATCTTACCAAAATATGGATAATATCCAAACTTTGTTGTAATACCACTATGTAGTAGTGATGATGTAATATGGGTGGGGCTGTTTCAATCCCATAAACCCCATTAAAAAATAACCATTATTACTTAAAACTAAATAAAAATGGCAAACATATTGTAATATCACTATGAAGTGATGATGTAATATGGGTGGGACTGTTTCAATCCCATATAATCCATTAAAAAAAACTAACCATTATTACTTAAAACTAAATAAAAATGGCGAACATATCTTTTAAATAAATAGATTTCACATTGGAAAGCAAAGACACCATTTATATTTATGTTTAGGTCTTCACATAACATATTAAAGATTATATCCTCGTTACAAGGTTTATGGAATTATATCCTCGTGGCAAGGATCATGTTCCATAGAGAAGACAAACCTATACTTAAGTAGTTCAAAGCATGGGTCATCTTCCATGAAGAATGTTCAACTTAGCATGGGTCATCTTCCATGAAGAATGTTCATGTTCAACTTTAGATGAGTATAAACATATTGTAAGTGATAGGTGCTTTCTTTGTAACACATCTACCGTAGATTCTTGATCTCCAATTGCGTTCTCTACAATGAATACTTGATCACCAAATGAATCATTTGGATCTTACTATTTAAGTTAAATACAAGGTAATTTAAATGAATATTTTAAATTTTGATAAACTATATTTTTATTTTAAAACGTAAAAAGCTTCATAGTAAAAGTAATTTCAGATGTGGAGCTTGTAAAAAAAATAATATCACATAACATCTATGTGTATTATAAAATATATATTTTAAATTATAAATGACTTTAACTAAATTAGTTAATTTTAAACATTTAAAATTTTTAGATATTAAAATCCTATTTATAGTATTTAAAGTTTGCAATGCAATTTTCTCCTATAAAGGAATTAATTTTGCCCTAAAAATTTGATATAAACATAATGTTGTAAACAAGAATGCATATAGATATGAGATAAAATTTGGTATCCTTATGAGAATTGATTGTCATAAACTTTGAATAATATCTATCATCGAACCACAAACCATAAATTTTTAATTTTTAGGAAATTGATACCCCTTATTATTGATTTAAACATGTAATTAAATACATACAATAACATTACAACCAACGATTATGAATATCGATGATCGTTAAAGAAGATATTGTTATACCCTATGCTCAAATTTATTATCAAATTAACGTGATAATTCTCTCTAACATATCCCTTATTACACTATTTAGTTTTGCTATATATATATATTATTTGGTTATTATGAGAAACCTCTATAACCGACGCGGACAATGCTGAGTAATATCCTCCTAACCATGACCCCTCGTAAAGCCGAGAGCTATACTTATCAATAGAAAATTTAACATAAAGCCATCACACACCCACCCCCTCACACACTCACCCACGTCGCGGTTCTATTTAGTATTATTATTATTTTTGAGTAAATACTTCTTATACACATCCATTGTGGGAATTGAACCCGAGTCACATGGTGTCCTTTTCGATAGACCACATACATAGTATTATTTGATAACTCTCCTTTGAAAATAATACATTTCTTGTTTTATTGGCTTGGACTTAGATGTAAGTTTAGACTCCAACTCAACTCTTGGCTCTAGCTTTTAGTTCTTGGCTTTGGATCTAGCTCTTGGTCCTGGCTTTTAGATTTATCACATGACATAGTAGTCAATTAAAAAATTATCACTATATGTCACTATAACAATAACAATATTTATTAGCCTTAACATGGCGAACATACAAACATATGTTCATTATGAGAAACCATTCAAATTTTGGTAGGTGTTACTTCTCTCCCAATTCAAATATTTTTTGCCATTAAATTCATCAAACACCTCCCTTGTAGAGGTTGTTATGCGTAATGAGTCAAAGGCAAATCCACCTATGGATATTTCTAAAAACCCAGAACCCCATTGAAATCTTCCTAAAGATCTAGGGTTTCTACTACACATGGTCATTATCCCTTGAATTTGGGACCCTAATGTCCTTCCTTGAAGAAGAAGAAGAAGAAGAAAAAAGTAATTTGCTCTGGTTCCTACTAAATGCTCAGTCTATTCCACCAAGCATATATATTACATAGCCATTAATTTTGATGCTTCTTTCAATTACTCTAATTAAGGATGTTGTTTCTTGTGCTTTCGTTACTCCAAGCATGAAAACTACTGATTGTGCTTCTATTACGCTAAGCACAAACGTTATTGATTGTGCTTCTATTACTCCAAGAATGAATATTATTGTTGTTGTCTCTTTGGCTCGCTTGACTCTTGAGACACTTGAACTTCTTCTTGATTACTATGGATTGTTGTTACTTGTACCTCAAGCTTGCATTTATAATGGTATTACTCTAATTTTAAACTCCTTAGCTACTGTAAACATTAATTTACAACCTTGAGTACTCTGATTTTACTTGACTTAACTCCTTGTTTTAATATGAAACACAACTCATTCTCTACTATACTATTCTAGCCTACTTTTAGATGTTATGATCCTCTAGTTTACTGGTAGATGATGCTAGACCCTTGTATATCTCTATCTTGTTGTTGGACAATGCTAGGCCTCTATAAGGCTCATATAGCTTATTTTTTGTTGTAAGGATAAGGTAATACATTATTCACCACTTCTAAAACATTGTTAGGCTCTAGTTAGTTATCTTTAATCTCCTTTATCTTACTATTGAGCTTTGCTTGTCCTTTGCTGCTAACACATAGGTGTGCAATCCAAATGAAGATAGAATACTATTGGAAAGAAGATACTTAGGATTTTATGTATCTCATAGACCACTTAATGTGTGGCTCTTCTTATTTACACATAGAACTATTATGTGCTTTAGTATATTGAACTTATTTCTTTTTTCTTGCTCTATATTCTCTTTTTTTTTTGTAATAATATCTATTAAACTCTTCTTGGATTCTTGAGCTAAATCTTTATAAGAGCTCCATTTCTTTCACTATAATGTCTTCTTTCTCCCTATTGACTTTTGTGGCCAATATCAAGGTCTATATGATCTATATATTTTTCTTTCTTCTAATTTCTTCCTATAATGACCTCTTGGACTAATATCAAGGTCTATATGACTTTATGACCTAAATCTCTTTCTTATCAACTCCTTTCTATAATGGCCTTTTAAGACTATATCAAGGTCAATATGACCTGAATATTCTTTCTCTTTACCATTTTTTTTAGGAATATTTAAATTCTTCTCAATCCATTGCAACTTTTAATTCTTTTGTACTTTGCACTTAGAATCTAAAATTCTTCTCTATCCTTTGTAGGAAACTTCTCACACTTCTATATCTTGATCTCTATTGCAACTTTTTCTTTGAAATATATAATATCTTAGGTTGCACATAAGAACTCAATATGATTATCCTTCTTACTAAAGAATCCAATATAATTTCAAGACGACTTTGAATATCCTTAAATATTAAACTTTCTTTAAAAAATTCAATGTCAAGGGTTGGTTATGTCCTTGAATGATCAAATATCTCAAATTTGATTCACCTTTCAATCAATATAGCTAAGTCATACGATTGGATTATTATTCTTCAACTATGGAAAGACCCTAGAATTTCTACTCAATATGATCTTTAGAGTTCAAGTATCACTACCTTTAAAGTAGATAGACTCTTAATCAACCTTGTAAAATATGGACACGATCAATTTATAATAGTGGCTAAAACAAACTCTATCAATCTGGATAGAGTCAGGTGGTAGCTTTGATACCACTGATGGATTTTTAAGCCTTATACTATCATATAATATCATAGGTTATATCACATAGCACCCAATATAAAATCGTCACCATATGTAAAGATAAGGATAATAATAAGAGTAGAATGATATGAGCAAATTAATATGTATATCAAGGATTATAATAACATTCAATTATATGCTAAAATATGAATGTAAAAAGCTTGAATCATTCATTTACAATGCATGAATAACAACTTACAATATTAATTGCACAAAATGTATACAAGCTTTATTACTTCACTATTTTTTATAAACGGATTATCAAAACTCTAAAATATCTTCGATATAATATATTCTATGGCGAATTTACTCTATAATATAGCCATAGTAGTGTGAATATTTTGGTTCTTGATCATTGATATCCATGTGCCATGTCTCATAACTCTTGGCCTATCTACTTACCACTTGCATACTTGATGAACACTTGACTTTACAATAATTGCTGACCTTTACATGACTCTTACACTTGTACTTGCACTCTCTAATCTAGGACAATTGTGCACATCTTTACATTACATATTTGCACTCTTGCATAAAAAACACTTGTGCACATTTACTTAACCTACACTTGCACTCTAACTCACATGGCACTTGTGAATTTCCTGCACATTCACACTTACATAAATATAGAAATATAAATCACACTCTAAACCATAATATATTATTTATAAATTTACAATGAAGGTACCGTGGGGTTATAATAAGCATGCACCAAATAATATTATAAATTTTTGGAGAACTAGTTTTCTTTATATTTTTTTGAGAAGTTTAATATATTATCTAAAATACCAAATTTAAGGTCAATGATAAAGTAGCATGCTAGTTGTCTAAAATACCCTATTAATTACATGACATGAAGTCTTGCAACTAAAATAATTTTTTTTACAAAGTGGATTAAGTTGATATACCTCATATTTGGATCCTAAGGGACACAAAGTACTATGTGAGCATCATTATGTTGTTGATTCTAAAAATAATCGAGGGGGGGGGGGGAAAATAATTTTTTGGGCTTGCAGCAAGTGGGATCCTTGAAGACTAAAACAAAAAGGGGGTATACCATATTTTGGGGGAAATAGATAATTACCAAGTTTTTTGGGCGAGGAGTTACAAAAAAAATTTTAATAGCCTTTATGGTACCCTTATCCACACATTGGGGTTTTGCCATTCAATTATTATTTTGTAGGGCTTTTGTTGGCCCCATCATAGTATAAACCTCTATTTTTTTCTTTTTTTTTTTTGTTTTTATGAAGTAAAGCGCAACGGTTTTTTTACCAACATGGGTAGTCCATGATATTATGGTCTTTATATTGACGATGACGGGGGGGGGGAGTATCAATAGTCCAAGACTTATATGTTGATGTGGTCTTAATGTTCTTTGGTCAAATCGATTTTGACAAAAAACCCTTCTCCTTAAAAATAAAAATTTTTGGTGGGCTTGTTTTTAAAAAGGGATAGTATTTTTTTCAAATAGTCAATGAAATCCTAAATTGGCATGGGTAACACAAGATATCTAAAATAGAACAAGAATTTCAAATACATATTCTCAAAAGTGATAAATATGGATCCAATTAGACAAGACAAGAGGGGTGCTATACATGGGACCTTCAACAACAAGGATTTGTAGTGGCCTAGGTTAATGAAGGTAAATAGGATCCCCATGAGTGTGGTCTACCGGCAAGAACACCACTTATATTATCGCTGATGTAACTTGGGTTCAATCCCCATGGTGGATGTGTATAAGAAGTATTACTCAAAAAATTGAAGGTAAATAGAAAAAATACCTGATTAGATTTCTTACTATAGTTTGTTGTATGCCATAAAATCCCCAATGAACTATATTTACTATCTAGATTTGGATTTTGATAGTATACAATCAAAATAATATGTAATAAGTGTATATTTATTATACAATCTATAAACAAATATATCATCAATAGGAAATATAACACCGTCTAGATATAAGGGAATATAAACAAACCCACCTCATGGAATATGTTGGATGGAGATAATTTTTTTCTTCTTATTTTTATGTTATGGTGCTTGGATCCAACTCTAGCTCAAACATCAATTCATATTAGAGGTGAAAGAGGGGCTAAATTATACATATTTTTATAGTACCTAAAGAGGGATGCACATAATGTTAATGATTGGTATGAAAAACTCTAAAACTATGCGATGCAATGCATAACAAATGCAAAAAAATATGAAAGAAATACTTACAATATAATTTACCAAGTGATATTAGCTACATCGGTTAGATTCCTCAACATTTAAGAAGGAGACCAAGGTTCAAATCTTTCCTAGCAATACATGGATAATATCCAAGCATTGTTGTAATACCACTATGTGATGATGATTTAATGAGATTTGGGCCAATTTTTATCCCATATAACCAATTGAAATAAAATACTTACAACATAATTTATATCATGGACAAAACCACAAGAATCAATCTATAAAAAGACTAAAAATATAAAGTTGAAATAGAATTCAATGGTTTAACCATTCACTTGTAAAGATTTTATAACATATTATCATAAAAATCATTACATTCTAGTTGTTATATGTTTATTTGTGAATCCAAAGTGCTCTACTTTTGAGCTTCTTTCTTTGCCAACAATCTTCTCTTCTCTTATTCCAAACTTTAATACTTACACCTAATTTCCTCATCTAATTCTTTTTCAAAATCATTTGCTAGAAATACTGCAAGCTTCTCCTCAACCTCTCTTAATTTTTGTCCATCTATCTGTTTCTTTTTATAGGCCCACTAAACCACTGCTACCTTAATTCTTTTTAGATTTGCTACAAATTGAATACTGCTAGATTCTCTCATGGGATCAAACTTTACCCATTTTTATTTAAAAATTGTGTTCCCATAAAATTTTAACGAAAATTATATAATTAAATTGCAACCATAAAAATTATATAATTAAATTGCAACCAAACATCTTAATCGAGTAAAAATTACATTTAATTATTTAGTATAACAAAAAGCTAAAATAGGTGATCAGCGGTCACTACAAAGAATGGAAACGATAACTAGCCAGACCAAGCAAAAGATTTAGGATGCAAACACACTCATGGAAATCGTCCGCCATAAGTATAACCACACATCGTTTACATGAACAAGTGAAGTGATTACGTTTCATTTTATTAACAGACCAAAAAACAATAAGAGCAACGTGGCCAGAAAGAAAAAAATGCCGTGGGAGACTGGGGGTGTTCAATACATAAGCAGGTGACAGCAGCATTTATGTCAACATGCATAACAGCCTGAAGCCAGATCAGTTTGATTGATCTGGATTCCGCTGTCGTATAAACCTCCTACTGTCCAACTGGAAGGGAGGACAGAGCTTTTGGCCCACAAGGGATACCCATCATACCCAGACGTCACCGTAATTTGGAATTGAAGAGCACCCCTGGGAGGGTTGCTTATAGCCCACACTGCCCCGTTTCTGTGACTCACTTCCTGCCAATTGTCTCCATCCACCTGCAATATGGAATGAATTATACCAACAACAACACCATTGCTTGAACTTGTAGCCCCAACTCATGTAAATACATATGATCTATATTTGAATTACCGTAGCAATATCGACGGCAACAATTTCTGTCTGGCCTCCTTGGTACAAGAATTGCACAGCAAGATAGTAGGGATTATAACTGCTGTCGTCTACCTTCACCGTCAGATTGTGTCCTTCATACTCGCAAGAGATCCTGCCCAAGACAATTAGTAAAGAAAACTTAGAACCCTTATAATGTATCTACTTCCATATATGGTAATGATTTCGACCTTGTATATTCGATATCCACAATGCCGGCTTTGAGAAGCTGAGGAGCCATCTCTGGGAGTGCCAAGCTTGAGAACGTGCTCTTTGGTACTACAAAGTCGGTCTGGTTATTTTGGGTGAGGTCTGTGACCACGATCTTCGTCCCTGAGTTGCTGCATAGTTTTGGATCCAAACATCTTATCTGCAATGCAATTAGCAATACATTAGGGCGCCAGTGCTTCCAAGCCCAGGAAGGATAGAAATAAATAAAAATAAAAATTGAGGCCGTAGCGTGCCTCATAGCAAGCGCCACATCCGACACCATTTCCGTATAAGGTAGGTGTGGCAGCTGCAACGTTGCCGCCGTTGAGTTTTGCCGCAAACGAACCGTATCCACAGGCGCCCTCTGGAATTAAAATTAGAATCAAAGAATGAGATAATCGTAACACTCAGTAGACTATACTTGTATCAAATGGGATCTCCCGGGCAGGCTTCGCCTATTTCAAAATTTCAATGTTAAAGCGATGGGTTTTATTTTTCAATATAATCTCAACCAGGACACAATTAAAATCTGATCATTTAAAAACTAAAAAAAATTACTTCTCCATCAAATTCAAAACTCCCCTGCTCACAAAATGCCATTTGCTCTATCGTTAGCCAATTCCTAATGACTATGGGAGTTGGAAGTTGGGGGTAACGGTACTACCTTCGACAGAGCGGTCGTTGCCATAGTAGGCGAGTTTTGAGGTATGGTTGCAGCATACGCCTGCCCAAACAACCAGTGGAAGTCGAGCTACAAAGATTGTAAATATTGTGACAAGAAGAATCAAAGTGAACTTCGCCATATTGAAATTACTCCTCGAAAAGAATAAGTAGCACAAGACAGCACCGGACAAGAAGGATGTGTTCCCTTTTTAATTTATAGTGATGGATTGATGACTTCATGGAGTTCAGTTGTCGAATTCAGTGGAGACTCAGATGAACATGGGAAGTTGGGACTCGATAGTGTTAGAGAGCCCAGGCCGAACGAGGAAACGTGGGGATACCTTCTCTTTTTACGCCAAAAATAGAGTTGACGAGTTTCCGCTGTAACAAGACTTACGCGCTTGCCTTTGAAAAATATTCCAACTCTTGGTTGGTTCACACATCATACTTGATGCTCGCCAACGGAGCTAAGCAAAAGCAAATTCCATAATTTAATGAGTTTACAGCACACGTTCATAATTAATGAACTCAGATTTTAATGAGTTTACAACACACGTTGATAATTAATGAATTGACTAGTCTTTGTGTCTAGAAGATGCAATAGGAAGAACAATCGTAGTATTTTCAGCTAATCTAGACTGATTAAAAGTATTATGTGAAAGATTTTTTCGGTTCAACTTTCAATTTAGTGCGCAAATGATAAATTGAGCCTTGAAAAATCTTCCAACTCTTGGTTGGTTCACCCATCATACTGCTCCCCAACGGAGCTAAGTAAAAAGCAAATTCCAGATTTTAATGAGTTTACAGCACACGTTGATAATTAATGAACTCAGATTTTAACGAGTTTACAACACACGTTGATAATTAATGAACTCAAGCGCTAGTTAATTGACTAGTCTTTGTGTCTAGAAGATGCAATAGGAAGACTTTCGTTATTCAATCGTAGTATTTTCAGTTAATCTAGATTGATTGATTAGAAGTATTATGCGAAAGATTTTTTTTGGTTTAACTTCCAATTTAGTATGCAAATGATAAATTGAGTTGGAGAGTGGAGAGGTTAGGGTTGTCTTTTTTTATCTGGTTAGTGTGAGAAATTTTTAATAGGTAGTTTTCTCTCAAATATGATTTTTCGTAAAGTCTAAAGCTATGTTTATCCTTAAGGAATTTAATATACAACCACCACACACCCATCCCTCACACACTTACCCATCACAAGGTTTGAACCTTGGACCTTTCGAATAATAACCAAAGCCCTTTGGGACTACCACTGTTTATTTTATTTTTATATGTTTGATCATATATAAACTTAAATTCTTGATAATGTTTTATACTAGAAAATGCCTTATTTATTTATTAAAAAATAAGGTTTTAAAATGGTTGTCTTTTCCCTTTTGTATTAATTAGTTATATTAAGTTATTTGACTTAATACCACTCAAATGTAATATTGATGTGAGATATCTCATTCATATGTTTGAATCATTAAAATATGTTTCACTCAACCTTGAACAAGTTGGAAATCATCCTTAACGAGTTTCCACAGAAACAAGACTTACGCGCTTGCCTTGAAAAATCTTCCCGCTCTTGGTTGGTTCACACATCATACTGCTTCCCAATGGAGCTAAGTAAAAGCAAATTCCACATTTTAATCAATATAAAGCACACGTTGATAATTAATGAACTCAAGCGCGTTAATTGAGGAGTCTTTGTGTCTAGAAGATGCAAAAGGAAGACTCTTTCATTATTCAATCGTATTATTTTCAGCTAATGTAGACTGACTAAAAGTATTTGTAATATAAAATGTGAAAGATTTTCTATGTTCAACTTTTAATTTAGTGTGCAAATAATAAATAATAAATAATAAATAATAAATGGAGTGGGAAGGTGAAGAGGTTATGCATTGTTTTTTTATTTGGTTAGTGTGAGAAACTCCTACAACTAACCAACGCACAGGATTGGGTTTTATCCTCCCAACCATAACCTTTCGTAAAGCTTAAAGCTACGCTTATCAATAGGGGATTTAATACACAACCACCACACACCCACCCCTCACACACTCGCCCATGCCACCTCCCCAACAACCCACCTCCTCACACACTCGCCCATGCCATGGTTTGGGCCTTGGACCTCCCCACGAACCCACCTCCTCACACACTTGCCCATGCCATGGTGTGAACCTTGGACCTCCCTAGTGGTTTGTTTATTTTTAAATGTTTCCTTGTAAATTCTTTATAAGGTTTTATATCAGGCAATTAGACAATGCTTTTTTTATTAGTTTATATAGGGTTTTAAAAGGGTTGTCTTTTCCCTCTTGTATTAATTAGCCATATTAAGTTATTTGACTTAATACCACTAAAATTTAAATATTGGTGTGAGCTATCTCATTGGTATGTTTGAACCATTGAAATATGTTACCATTGATAACAATGTCACGTATTTAATCTAAGATAAGATAATTTCTTTAAATTACAGAGGCTTTAAATAAATTATTTATCTATAAAAAATTATATTTTTTAACCATTAAAAGAATCTTTACAACTAATTTTTGTTATTTAACTTAAAAATTTATAATTTAATGTAAATAATTATGGATTTGATAAAATACTGATGTAATTTTTTTTGTCACATATTCAATACCATGATAATTTTTAAATAATAAACCATTATATGGAGATGATGACGTAGGTGTTAATATTAGTGACATTAAAGGGATTTATAGTCACTCTAGATAAAGCAAGCATAGATAGAGCAATTTAAAAATAAAAAAAAACTTAAAAATTAGTCATTTAAAGGATATTGTTTTGATAAATTGGAAAGATGCGTAAGCTTAGAATTTAACACTATAGAGACTACTAATTATGATGTATCGATGACTTGATTTTTAGGTCACTATTAAAAAGAAATGCCAAAGAGGTATATGAAGAATGCAATTTCTTGTTTAATATAAAAATAAAAGGATTTATAAATAATAATCATAGCTATTATAATGATTGTAATGATTGTGGATAATTGAATATAAATATTAGATGAATGATGATATTACTAGTCTCTATAAAAGGATGTAATTTAAGGAATTGTTCTTTTATAAAATTTAATTATATATGAAGTGCTATTAAAAATTCAAAATATCAATTTTATTTATTTATGTTAGTTTATAATGTTCATTAAGAAATAATGTTGAATTAATTTTAATCATGTATAATTTTTTTAATTATAATTTAATAATAAATTAATTTCTCTTTTATAAGTTCAAGGTTCAAACCCCACTCAATAAGAGTGGACGGGGATCCTCATAAGAAAAAATCAAGTGACATTAGTTCAACCGGTTAGATTCCTCGATATTTCATGAAGGATATCCACTTTCAAATCTTGCCAAAAAGATACATGGATAATATCTTTCAAATCTTACCAAAATATGGATAATATCCAAACTTTTTTGTAATACCACTATGTAGTAGTGATGATGTAATATGGGTGGGGCTGTTTCAATCCCATAAACCCCATTAAAAAATAACCATTATTACTTAAAACTAAATAAAAATGGCAAACATATTGTAATATCACTATGAAGTGATGATGTAATATGGGTGGGACTGTTTCAATCCCATATAATCCATTAAAAAAAACTAACCATTATTACTTAAAACTAAATAAAAATGGCGAACATATCTTTTAAATAAATAGATTTCACATTGGAAAGCAAAGACACCATTTATATTTATGTTTAGGTCTTCACATAACATATTAAAGATTATATCCTCGTTGCAAGGTTTATGGAATTATATCCTCGTGGCAAGGATCATGTTCCATAGAGAAGACAAACCTATACTTAAGTAGTTCAAAGCATGGGTCATCTTCCATGAAGAATGTTCAACTTAGCATGGGTCATCTTCCATGAAGAATGTTCATGTTCAACTTTAGATGAGTATAAACATATTGTAAGTGATAGGTGCTTTCTTTGTAACACATCTACCGTAGATTCTTGATCTCCAAGTGCGTTCTCTACAATGAATACTTGATCACCAAATGAATCATTTGGATCTTACTATTTAAGTTAAATACAAGGTAATTTAAATGAATATTTTAAATTTTGATAAACTATATTTTTATTTTAAAACGTAAAAAGCTTCATAGTAAAAGTAATTTCAGATGTGGAGCTTGTAAAAAAAATAATATCACATAACATCTATGTGTATTATAAAATATATATTTTAAATTATAAATGACTTTAACTAAATTAGTTAATTTTAAACATTTAAAATTTTTAGATATTAAAATCCTATTTATAGTATTTAAAGTTTGCAATGCAATTTTCTCCTATAAAGGAATTAATTTTGCCCTAAAAATTTGATATAAACATAATGTTGTAAACAAGAATGCATATAGATATGAGATAAAATTTGGTATCCTTATTAAACTTTGAATAATATCTATCATCGAACCACAAACCATAAATTTTTAATTTTTAGGAAATTGATACCCCTTATTATTGATTTAAACATGTAATTAAATACATACAATAACATTACAACCAACGATTATGAAGATCGATGATCGTTAAAAAAGATATTGTTATACCCTATGCTCAAATTTATTATCAAATTAACGTGATAATTCTCTCTAACATATCCCTTATTACACTATTTAGTATTGCTATATATATATATATATATATATATTATTTGGTTATTATGAGAAACCTCTATAACCGACGCGGACAATGCTGAGTAGTATCCTCCTAACCATGACCCCTCGTAAAGCCGAGAGCTATACTTATCAATAGAAAATTTAACATAAAGCCATCACACACCCACCCCCTCACACACTCACCCACGTCGCGGTTCTATTTAGTATTATTATTATTTTTGAGTAAATACTTCTTATACACATCCATTGTGGGAATTGAACCCGAGTCACATGGTGTCCTTTTCGATAGACCACATACATAGTATTATTTGATAACTCTCCTTTGAAAATAATACATTTCTTGTTTTATTGGCTTGGACTTAGATGTAAGTTTAGACTCCAACTCAACTCTTGGCTCTAGCTTTTAGTTCTTGGCTTTGGATCTAGCTCTTGGTCCTGGCTTTTAGATTTATCACATGACATAGTAGTCAATTAAAAAATTATCACTATATGTCACTATAACAATAACAATATTTATTAGCCTTAACATGGCGAACATACAAACATATGTTCATTATGAGAAACCATTCAACTTTTGGTAGGTGTTACTTCTCTCCCAATTCAAATATTTTTTGCCATTAAATTCATCAAACACCTCCCTTGTAGAGGTTGTTATGCGTAATGAGTCAAAGCCAAATCCACCTATGGATATTTCTAAAAACCCAGAACCCCATTGAAATCTTCCTAAAGATCTAGGGTTTCTACTACACATGGTCATTATCCCTTGAATTTGGGACCCTAATGTCCTTCCTTGAAGAAGAAGAAGAAGAAGAAAAAAGTAATTTGCTCTGGTTCCTACTAAATGCTCAATCTATTCCACCAAGCATATATATTACATAGCCATTAATTTTGATGCTTCTTTCAATTACTCTAATTAAGGATGTTGTTTCTTGTGCTTTCGTTACTCCAAGCATGAAAACTACTGATTGTGCTTCTATTACGCTAAGCACAAACATTATTGATTATGCTTCTATTACTCCAAGAATGAATATTATTGTTGTTGTCTCTTTGGCTCGCTTGACTCTTGAGACACTTGAACTTCTTCTTGATTACTATGGATTGTTGTTACTTGTACCTCAAGCTTGCATTTATAATGGTATTACTCTAATTTTAAACTCCTTAGCTACTATAAACATTAATTTACAACCTTGAGTACTCTGATTTTACTTGACTTAACTCCTTATTTTAATATGAAACACAACTCATTCTCTACTATACTATTCTAGCCTACTTTTAGATGTTATGATCCTCTAGTTTACTGGTAGATGATGCTAGACCCTTGTATTTCTCTATCCTATTGTTGGACAATGCTAGGCCTCTATAAGGCTCATATAGCTTATTTTTTGTTGTAAGGATAAGGTAATACATTATTCACCACTTCTAAAACATTGTTAGGCTCTATTTAGTTATCTTTAATCTCCTTTATCTTACTATTGAGCTTTGCTTGTCCTTTGCTGCTAACACATAGGTGTGCAATCCAAATGAAGATAGAATACTATTGGAAAGAAGATACTTAGGATTTTATGTATCTCATAGACCACTTAATGTGTGGCTCTTCTTATTTACACATAGAACTATTATGTGCTTTAGTATATTGAACTTATTTCTTTTTTCTTGCTCTATATTCTCTTTTTTTTTTGTAATAATATCTATTAAACTCTTCTTGGATTCTTGAGCTAAATCTTTATAAGAGCTCCATTTCTTTCACTATAATGTCTTCTTTCTCCCTATTGACTTTTGTGGCCAATATCAAGGTCTATATGATCTATATATTTTTCTTTCTTCTAATTTCTTCCTATAATGACCTCTTGGACGAATATCAAGGTCTATATGACTTTATGACCTAAATCTCTTTCTTATCAACTCCTTTCTATAATGGCCTTTTAAGACTATATCAAGGTCAATATGACCTGAATATTCTTTCTCTTTACCATTTTTTTTAGGAATATTTAAATTCTTCTCAATCCATTGCAACTTTTAATTCTTTTGTACTTTGCACTTAGAATCTAAAATTCTTCTCTATCCTTTGTAGGAAACTTCTCACACTTCTATATCTTGATCTCTATTGCAACTTTTTCTTTGAAATATATAATATCTTAGGTTGCACATAAGAACTCAATATGATTATCCTTCTTACTAAAGAATCCAATATAATTTCAAGACGACTTTGAATATCCTTAAATATTAAACTTTCTTTAAAAAATTCAATGTCAAGGGTTGGTTATGTCCCTGAATGATCAAATATCTCAAATTTGATTCACCTTTCAATCAATATAGCTAAGTCATACGATTGGATTATTATTCTTCAACTATGGAAAGACCCTATAATTTCTACTCAATATGATCTTTAGAGTTAAAGTATCACTACCTTTAAAGTAGATAGACTCTTAATCAACCTTGTAAAATATGGACACGATCAATTTATAATAGTGGCTAAAACAAACTCTATCAATCTGGATAGAGTCAGGTGGTAGCTTTGATACCACTGATGGATTTTTAAGCCTTATACTATCATATAATATCATAGGTTATATCACATAGCACCCAATATAAAATCGTCACCATATGTAAAGATAAGGATAATAATAAGAGTAGAATGATATGAGCAGATTAATATGTATATCAAGGATTATAATAACATTCAATTATATGCTAAAATATGAATGTAAAAAGCTTGAATCATTCATGTACAATGCATGAATAACAACTTACAATATTAATTGCACAAAATGTATACAAGCTTTATTACTTCACTATTTTTTATAAACGGATTATCAAAACTCTAAAATATCTTCGATATAATATATTCTATGGCGAATTTACTCTATAATATAGCCATAGTAGTGTGAATATTTTGGTTCTTGATCATTGATATCCATGTGCCATGTCTCATAACTCTTGGCCTATATACTTACCACTTGCATACTTGATGAACACTTGACTTTACAATAATTGCTGACCTTTACATGACTCTTACACTTGTACTTGCACTCTCTAATTTAGGACAATTGTGCACATATTTACATTACATATTTGCACTCTTGCATAAAAAACACTTGTGCACATTTACTTAACCTACACTTGCACTCTAACTCACATGGCTCTTGTGAATTTCCTGCACATTCACACTTACATAAAGAGGGAAATATAAATCACACTCTAAACCATAATATATTATTTATAAATTTACCATGAAGGTACCGTGGGGTTATAATAAGCATGCACCAAATAATATTATAAATTTGTGGAGAACTAGTTTTCTTTATATTTTTTTGAGAAGTTTAATATATTATCTAAAATACCAAATTTAAGGCCAATGATAAAGTAGCATGCTAGTTGTCTAAAATACCCTATTAATTACATGACATGAAGTCTTGCAACTAAAATAATTTTTTTTACAAAGTGGATTAAGTTGATATACCTCATATTTGGATCCTAAGGGACACAAGATATCTAAACTAGAACAAGAATTTCAAATACATATTCTCAAAAGTGATAAATATGGATCCAATTAGACAAGACAAGAGGGGTGCTATACATGGGACCTTCAACAACAAGGATTTGTAGTGGCCTAGGTTAATGAAGGTAAATAGGATCCCCATGAGTGTGGTCTACCGGCAAGAACACCACTTATATTATCGCTGATGTAACTTGGGTTCAATCCCCATGGTGGATGTGTATAAGAAGTATTACTAAAAAAAATTGAAGGTAAATAGAAAAAATACCTGATTAGATTTCTTACTATAGTTTTTTGTATGCCATAAAATCCCCAATGAACTATATTTACTATCTAGATTTGGATTTTGATAGTATACAATCAAAATAATATGTAATAAGTGTATATTTATTATACAATCTATAAACAACTATATCATCAATAGGAAATATAACACCGTCTAGATATAAGGGAATATAAACAAACCCACCTCATGGAATATGTTGGATGGAGATAATTTTTTTCTTCTTATTTTTATGTTATGGTGCTTGGATCCAACTCTAGCTCAAACATCAATTCATATTAGAGGTGAAAGAGGGGCTAAATTATACATATTTTTATAGTACCTAAAGAGGGATGCACATAATGTTAATGATTGGTATGAAAAACTCTAAAACTATGCGATGCAATGCATAACAAATGCAAAAAAATATGAAAGCAATACTTACAATATAATTTACCAAGTGATATTAGCTACATCGGTTAGATTCCTCAACATTTAAGAAGGAGACCAAGGTTCAAATCTTTCCTAGCAATACATGGATAATATCCAAGCATTGTTGTAATACCACTATGTGATGATGATTTAATGAGATTTGGGCCAATTTTTATCCCATATAACCAATTGAAAAAAAATACTTACAACATAATTTATATCATGGACAAAACCACAAGAATCAATCTATAAAAAGACTAAAAATATAAAGTTGAAATAGAATTCAATGGTTTAACCATTCACTTGTAAAGATTTTATAACATATTATCATAAAAATCATTACATTCTAGTTGTTATATGTTTATTTGTGAATCCAAAGTGCTCTACTTTTGAGCTTCTTTCTTTGCCAACAATCTTCTCTTCTCTTATTCCAAACTTTAATACTTACACCTAATTTCCTCATCTAATTCTTTTTCAAAATCATTTGCTAGAAATACTGCAAGCTTCTCCTCAACCTCTCTTAATTTTTGTCCATCTATCTGTTTCTTTTTATAGGCCCACTAAACCACTGCTACCTTAATTCTTTTTAGATTTGCTACAAATTGAATACTGCTAGATTCTCTCATGGGATCAAACTTTACCCATTTTTATTTAAAAATTGTGTTCCCATAAAATTTTAACGAAAATTATATAATTAAATTGCAACCATAAAAATTATATAATTAAATTGCAACCAAACATCTTAATCGAGTAAAAATTACATTTAATTATTTAGTATAACAAAAAGCTAAAATAGGTGATCAGCGGTCACTACGAAGAATGGAAACGATAACTAGCCAGACCAAGCAAAAGATTTAGGATGCAAACACACTCATGGAAATCGTCCGCCATAAGTATAACCACACATCGTTTACATGAACAAGTGAAGTGATTACGTTTCATTTTATTAACAGACCAAAAAACAAGAAGAGCAACGTGGCCAGAAAGAAAAAAATGCCGTGGGAGACTGGGGGTGTTCAATACATAAGCAGGTGACAGCAGCATTTATGTCAACATGCATAACAGCCTGAAGCCAGATCAGTTTGATTGATCTGGATTCCGCTGTCGTATAAACCTCCTACTGTCCAACTGGAAGGGAGGACAGAGCTTTTGGCCCACAAGGGATACCCATCATACCCAGACGTCACCGTAATTTGTGTTAGAAAAATTAACCCAGATTTCACGCCTGTGCCCAACTGCGCTCCGAACCTTGGGCGAAACCGGATTGCGCTCCAGACATGGGCGAAGTCGGACTGCGCTGCCGCAGTCCGGGATCCCGGCAAAGGGCTGACATGACGCCGCACCTACCCTCTGACAGATGTGACGCTTGTGCGGCGATTGGTCAGAAACCCTAGTTGAGGGCCTGTTCGAACCTGTCAGAGGACAAACCCCAATCCTCCTCTTCCCGCGGCTATATAAGGCGTCTCGGGTATTTCGTGTAAGAGGAAGAAAAAGAAGGAGCAAAGAAGAAGAGAGGAGGAAGAGCAGTGCAAGAGGAGCAAGAGGCAAAGAAAAGTATCTCAACGAGCAGTTTGACTCAGCTGATTAATGTCTGAGCAGCCGACTCGACATTTTGTCTCGCTTAACTTATCCTCAGCAGTGCAACTTCGCAGATGATTGTAATTTCCTCGGCTGAGGAACTCGTAACCCCGTTTAATATAAATAAAGTTTGTCGTTTGTTTCCGGCATCTTTTAGGGTTTGCAGCTTTGTTGCTCTCTGCTCCGGCGTCTCTCTCTTCTCATACAAGGTGTTGCTAAGCCGGGCAAACCCAGCGAAGAACCGCGGAAGAAGAACAAGTCTAAAGCGGCTTTCCAAGTTTGCTTCCGAAGTTCGCGGTTAAGACTGGAGCAGCTCGAGTGCACGAGAAGTCCGGTTGGCCTCGATCCCCTCTTCACCCCCGCACGCTCGTTGGCCGCCCGAGTTCGAACTTCGCCCAAATTTCGGGCGAAGTCCGTCGCACTCGCGAAGTTCGAACTTCGCCCAAATTTCGGGCGAAGTCCGTCGCAGCCGCAAGTGCGAACTTCGCCCGGGCGAGCCGCGCGGTCGAGGCGAACCGCCCATCGGCGGCCGCCCCCGCCCCCCCCCGAGTGCGCACTTCGCCCAATTTCGGGCGAAGTCCGTCGGCGCGGCCGAGTTCGAACTTCGCCCACAATTCGGCGCAGTCCGTCGCGCGGCCCGAGTTCGAACTTCGCCCTAGTTCGGGCGAAGTCCGTCGGCGTGGCCGACGTTCGCACTTCGCCCTAGTTTGGGCGAAGTCCGTCGGGCCCCCGACTTGCGCACTGCGCTGTCCGAACAGCGCCGTGCAGACTTCGGCAAAAATAAAAAAAATTTAATTCTTCAAATTGGTATCAGAGCTGATAGTGCCGTGACACGGAGATAGAAGCATGGCTTCCGAGAGAAACTCGCTGCAGTTGCAGATCCCGCGATTTAACGGCAAGAACTACGATTACTGGAGCATCCAGATGAAGATCCTGTTCGGATCTCAGGAGCTATGGGAGTTAGTCGAGAACGGCTACCCAGAACCGGCAGATGCAAAGAAGACCGGCCGCCTCTCTCGTGCAGACAAGGATCTCGTTGAAAGAGCACAAGAAGAAGGACCGGAAGGCCCTCTTCTACATCATGCAAGCGGTTGAGGAGACCATCTTCCTGCGGATTGCATCAGCCACCAAGGCCAAGCAGTGCCCGGGAAACCCTAGCAAGTTCGTATCGTGGCACCGACAAAGTGAAGTTGGTGAAACCGCAGATGCTCAGGAGACAGCTTTGAGAACCCGCAGATGAGCGAGTCCGAGTCGATGAGCGACTTCTTCACCCGGACGATCGACATTATCAACCGGATGCGGTTGAATGGAGAAAATGTCCAGAGCCGGAGAATCGTGGAGAAGATTCTCAGAAGTCTGCCCGCGAAGTTCGACTCGGTTGTGATAGCAATCGAAGAGTCGAGGGATCTGACAACCCTCTCGACAGACGAACTCATGGGTTCATTGCAGACCCATGAACAGAGGCTGAGCCGTTCATCTCAGACCTCTCTGGAGCAAGCGTTTCGGGCTCAAGCCTCAGTCCGAGACAACGGCAGACAAGACTCCCACCACAGCGCTTCTAGTTCTCAAGGAGGGAGAGGCAGAAGCAGGCGTGGGAGAAGTAACAAGCAAGGAGGGAGATCAAACCCTCATGACGCTGAGCCAAGTTGCAACTTTCATTGCCAAGGAGGAAGAGGCACTGGTAGAAATCAGCAAGGAAGCTCTCAGCAGAAGAAGGACATGTCAAAGGTCCAATGCTACTACTGCAGCAAGTTCGGCCATTATGCCTCACAGTGCAAGAAGAAGATGGCGAACGAGAATCAGCAGCAAGCCCATTATACGGAGGAACCCGAAAATGCGGCAGGAGGAAATGTACTGCTGACTTGCAGTATTGAAGAGGAGAGCAAGAAAAACATCTGGTATCTTGACAGTGGTTGCAGCAACCACATGACTGGGAACAGAGAGATGTTCTCACAACTGGATGAAACAATCCAGTCCGAAGTCAAGATGGGGAACAACAACAAAGTTCCTGTGATGGGGAAAGGCAAGATCCTCATCCGCACCCGGCACGGTGAAAGAAAAACAATTCAAGATGTTTTTTATGTGCCTGGGTTGAAGCACAATCTGCTAAGTGTTGGACAACTTGTGCAAAAGGGGCACACTGTACTGTTTAAAGACGGTGTCTGTTCCATCGTAGACAAAGTCCATGGACAAATTGCAACCGTGTCCATGACGAAAAACAAAATGTTTCCGCCGCAGATTCGTAATGAATCATTGATGTCTCCGAGTGCAGCTGAGAAAGATGCTACCCGGCCGTGGCATCTCGTATTCGGTCACCCGAGCTTCAAGTGGCCTGAATCAACTGCACAAGATGCGAATGGTGAAGGGTCTACCCCTGATAGAGCAACCAAACCAAGTGTGTGAAGGTTGCCTAGTCGGCAAGCAGAACAGGGATGCATTCCCTAGAGGACAGTCTTGGAGAGCATCACGGCCATTGGAGCTAGTGCACTCAGACATTTGCGGTCCGATGCAGACCACCACGTTTGCCGGCAACAAATACTTCTTGACATTCATAGATGACTTCAGCCGAAAGACTTGGATTTATGCCATCAAGCTGAAGTCAGAGGCATTTGCCAGATTCAAGGAGTTCAAGGCTCTGGTGGAGAAACAGAGCGGTTATTATGTGAAGACTCTCAGAACTGATGGAGGTGGAGAGTACATCTCCAACGAATTCCACAACTTTTGCAAGCAAGACGGAATTCGAAGGCGCTCATCGCGTATACACGCCACGACAGAATGGCGTAGCCGAGAGGAAGAACCGAACCATCATGGAAATGGCACGAAGCATGATGAAGGCGAAGGGATTGTCGCATGAATTTCGGGCGGAGGCCGTAACATGTGCGCCTACTTGTCGAACGTATGTCCCACCAAAAGCGTGAAGGACAAAATCCCTCAGAGGCCTTGGAGCGGAGTGAAGCCAAGTGTGGCTCACTTGCGTGTGTTCGGGTGCATTGCATATGCACATGTTCCGTAAGAGAAGCGGCAGAAGTTGGATGATCGAGCGGAGAAGTGCATTTTCACAGGGTACAGTGAGCAGGCGAAGGCATATAGGCTGTACAACCCTGTGACGAAGAAGCTCATCATCAGCCGTGATGTGAAATTTCTTGAAGATCAATCCCGGAATGGGAAGTCAGAGACTGGCCAGTTAAAGCCAGCAGAAGTTTAGTCAGTTGACTTGGAAGAAGGAAGTGTGCAGCCACCAGCAACTTCCAGCAGCAACAGCGGTGCCAGCAGTAGCACAGCCACTCCATCACAATCGCCTCCACTTGCAAGCAGAATCCAAAACCTGAGGACACCCGCGAAGACTCGGAGCTTGCAAGACATTTACGAGGCAACCCAAACCCACATAGATGAAGAGCACCTCGACTTTGCATTCTTTACCGAAGTTGATCCAAAGAGAGTTCGAAGATGCAAGTCGAATCGAAGTGGGTGCAAAGCGATGGATGAGGAGATAGCAGCCATTGAAAAGAATGAGACATGGCAACTGACGGATCTTCCAAAGAGGAAGAAGACCATTGGGGTCAAATGGGTGTATAAGACAAATTTTAACACCCAAGGAGACGTTGACAAGCATAAATCCAGATTGGTGGCGAAGGGTTACAAGCGTAAGTCGGCATCGATTACCATGAGGTATATGCGCTCGTAGCCCGACTTGACACAATCAGATGATCCCGGCATTAGCAGCCCAACAAGGGTGGAAGATGTACCGGATGGATGTCAAGTCAGCCTTCCTCAACGGAGTGTTGGAGGAAGAGGTCTACATAGACCAGCCACCAGGTTACGAAATTGAAGGCCAGGAGGGCAAAGTCCTGAAGCTAAAGAAGGCCCTGTACGGTTTGAAGCAGGCGCCCCGAGCTTGGTACAGCCGGATTGACAGCTATTTTCAGGAGAATGGGTTTCAGAAATGCCCATATGAGCACACCCTGTACATGAAGACAAATGCAACAGGTGAGCTCATTATCGTCTACCTGTATGTGGACGATCTGATTTATACTGGCAACAACAATGTCCTGTTCGACCAGTTCAGAACAGCCATGAAGTCGGAGTTCGAGATGACGGACTTAGGGTCGATGAAGTATTTTCTCGGCATTGAAGTTGACCAATCGGCAGATGGCATCTTCATTTCTCAGGGCAAGTATGCGAAGGATGTCCTGAAGCGCTTCAAGATGGAGGACAAGAAACTCGCCATCACACCCGCACCCACAGGTTTGAAGCTGAGCAAGTTGGATACAGGGAGGAATGTCGACCCAACCCTGTTCAAGAGGCTAGTTGGCAGTCTGATGTATTTGACTGCAACTCGGCCAGATCTGATGTTCGGAGTCAGTCTGATCAGCCGTTTCATGGAGACTCCGAAGGACACGCACTGGCAAGGAGGCAAGAGGATCTTGCGCTATGTCAACGGGACACGAAACCATGGCCTATTTTACGCCATACAAGACCAGTTGGAGCTAGTGGGCTTCACTGGACAGAGGATCGGGTCTGGCAGTACCGACGATCGAAAGAGCACCTCCGGGTATGCTTTCCATCTCGGATCAGGGGCAGTATCATGGGCGTCCAAGAAACAACCCATCGTTGCGTTGTCCACAGCCGAAGCAGAATATGTCGCCGCCACGTCAGCCGCATGCCGTGCAGTTTGGCTGCGAAGAGTTCTCGAGTGAACTGAACTTTCCTCCGGATGGTGCGACAACAATTTTCTGTGATAACAATTCGGCCATTGCACTCTCAAAGGATCCCGTGTTCCATGGCCGGACGAAGCACATAGACATCCGGTATCATTTCATCAGAGAGCTGGTGAAATTTGGCGAAGTACAACTGCAGTTTTGCAGGTCCAAGGAGCAGCTGGCTGACATCTTCACGAAGCCTTTGAAGGAGGAAGACTTCAGCAGATTGCGAGAGCAGCTTGGAGTCAAAGCGCTCGTGAAATCAGGCTTAAAGGAGGGTGTTAGAAAAATTAACCCGCATTTCACGCTTGTGCCCAACTGCGCTCCGAACCTTGGGCGAAACCGGATTGCGCTCCAGACATGGGCGAAGTCGGACTCGCACCGCCGCAGTCCGGGATCCCGGCAAAGGGCCGACATGACGCCGCACCTACCCTCTCGACGGATGTGACGCTTGTGCGGCGATTGGTCGAAACCCTAGTTGAGGGCCCGTCGTAACCTCGGTAGAGGACAAACCCCAATCCTCCTCTTCCCGCGGCTATATAAGGCGTCTCGGGTATTTCAGATAGAAGAGGAAGAAAGAGGAGAAGAAGAAGAGAGGAGGAAGAGCAGTGCAAGAGGAGCAGAGGCAAAGAAAAGTATCTCAGCGAGCAGTTTGACTCAGCTGATTAATGTCTGAGCAGCCGACTCGACATTTTGTCTGTTTAACTTATCCTGCAGTGCAGCCTGCAGATGATTGTAATTTCCTCGGTTGAGGAACTCTGTAACCCCCGTTTAATATAAATAAAGTTTGCTGTTTGTTTTCGGCATCTTTTAGGGTTTGCAGTTTGTTGCTCTCTGTTCCGGCGTCTCTCTCTTCTCATACAGGTGTTGCCAAGCCAGGCAAACCCAGCGGCAACCGCGGAAGAAGAACAAGTCTAAAGCGGCTTTCCAAGTTTGCTTCCGAAGTTCGCGGCTAAGACTGGAGCAGCTCGAGTGCACGAGAAGTCCGAAGTTGGCCTCAGTCCCCTCTTCACCCTGCACAGTTCGTTGGCTGCCCGAAGTTCGAACTTCGCCCAAATTTCGGGCGAAGTCCGTCGCAGCCGCGAAGTTCGAACTTCGCCCAAATTTCGGGCGAAGTCCGTCGCAGCCGCGAAGTGCGAACTTCGCCCAGTTTGGGCAAAGTCCGGCTGCGCAGCCGAAGTGCGCACTTCGCCCAATTTCGGGCGAAGTCCGTCGGCGCGGCCGAAGTGCGAACTTCGCCCAATTTCGGGCGAAGTCCGTCTGCGCAGCCGAAGTGCGCACTTCGCCCAATTTCGGGCGAAGTCCGTCGGCGCGGCCGAAGTTCGAACTTCGCCCACTTCGGGCGAAGTCCGTCGCGCGCCGAAGTGCGAACTTCGCCCTAGTTCGGGCGAAGTCCGTCGGCGTGGCCGACGTTCGCACTTCGCCCTAGTTTGGGCGAAGTCCGTCGGGCCCCCGACTTGCGCACTGCGCTGTCCGAACAGCGCCGTGCAGACTTCGGCGAAAAATAAAAAAAAAATTTAATTCTTCAATTTGGAATTGAAGAGCACCCCTGGGAGGGTTGCTTATAGCCCACACTGCCCCGTTTCTGTGACTCACTTCCTGCCAATTGTCTCCATCCACCTGCAATATGGAATGAATTATACCAACAACAACACCATTGCTTGAACTTGTAGCCCCAACTCATGTAAATACATATGATCTATATTTGAATTACCGTAGCAATATCGACGGCAACAATTTCTGTCTGGCCTCCTTGGTACAAGAATTGCACAGCAAGATAGTAGGGATTATAACTGCTGTCGTCTACCTTCACCGTCAGATTGTGTCCTTCATACTCGCAAGAGATCCTGCCCAAGACAATTAGTAAAGAAAACTTAGAACCCTTATAATGTATCTACTTCCATATATATGGTAATGATTTCGACCTTGTATATTCGATATCCACAATGCCGGCTTTGAGAATCTGAGGAGCCATCTCTGGGAGTGCCAAGCTTGAGAACGTGCTCTTTGGTACTACAAAGTCGGTCTGGTTATTTTGGGTGAGGTCTGTGACCACGATCTTCGTCCCTGAGTTGCTGCATAGTTTTGGATCCAAACATCTTATCTGCAATGCAATTAGCAATACATTAGGGCGCCAGTGCTTCCAAGCCCAGGAAGGATAGAAATAAATAAAAATAAAAATTGAGGCCGTAGCGTGCCTCATAGCAAGCGCCACATCCGACACCATTTCCGTATAAGGTAGGTGTGGCAGCTGCAACGTTGCCGCCGTTGAGTTTTGCCGCAAACGAACCGTATCCACAGGCGCCCTCTGGAATTAAAATTAGAATCAAAGAATGAGATAATCGTAACACTCAGTAGACTATACTTGTATCAAATGGGATCTCCCGGGCAGGCTTCGCCTATTTCAAAATTTCAATGTTAAAGCGATGGGTTTTATTTTTCAATATAATCTCAACCAGGACACAATTAAAATCTGATCATTTAAAAACTAAAAAAAATTACATCTCCATCAAATTCAAAACTCCCCTGCTCACAAAATGCCATTTGCTCTATCGTTAGCCAATTCCTAATGACTATGGGAGTTGGAAGTTGGGGGTAGCGGTACTACCTTCGACAGAGCGGTCGTTGCCATAGTAGGCGAGTTTTGAGGTTTGCAGCATACGCCTGCCCAAACAACCAGTGGAGGTCGAGCTACAAAGATTGTAAATATTGTGACAAGAAGAATCAAATTGAACTTCGCCATATTGAAATTACTCCTCGAAAAGAATAAGTAGCACAAGACAGCACCGGACAAGATGGATGTGTTCCCTTTTTAATTTATAGTGATGGATTGATGACTTCATGGAGTTCAGTTGTCGAATTCAGTGGAGACTCAGATGAACATGGGAAGTTGGGACTCGATAGTGTTAGAGAGCCCAGGCCGAACGAGGAAACGTGGGGATACCTTCTCTTTTTACGCCAAAAATAGAGTTGACGAGTTTCCGCTGTAACAAGACTTAACGCGCTTGCCTTGAAAAATATTCCAACTCTTGGTTGGTTCACACATCATACTTGATGCTCGCCAACGGAGCTAAGCAAAAGCAAATTCCAGATTTTAATGAGTTTACAGCACACGTTCATAATTAATGAACTCAGATTTTAAGGAGTTTACAACACACGTTGATAATTAATGAATTGACTAGTCTTTGTGTCTAGAAGATGCAATAGGAAGAACAATCGTAGTATTTTCAGCTAATCTAGACTGATTAAAAGTATTATGTGAAAGATTTTTTCGGTTCAACTTTCAATTTAGTGCGCAAATGATAAATTGAGCCTTGAAAAATCTTCCAACTCTTGGTTGGTTCACCCATCATACTGCTCCCCAACGGAGCTAAGTAAAAAGCAAATTCCAGATTTTAACGAGTTCATTAATTCACACGTTGATAATTATTGAACTCAGATTTTAACGAGTTTACAAAACACGTTGATAATTAATGAACTCAGATTTTAACGAGTTTACAAAACACGTTGATAATTAATGAACTCAAGCGCTAGTTAATTGACTAGTCTTTGTGTCTAGAAGATGCAATAGGAAGACTTTCGTTATTCAATCGTAGTATTTTCAGTTAATCTAGATTGATTGATTAGAAGTATTATGCGAAAGATTTTTTTGGTTTAACTTCCAATTTAGTATGCAAATGATAAATTGAGTTGGAGAGTGGAGAAATTAGGGTTGTTTTTTTTATTTGGTTAGTGTGAGAAATTCTTAATAGGTAGTTTTCTCTTAAATATGATTTTTCGTAAAGTCTAAAGTTATGTTTATCCTTAAGGAATTTAATATACAACCACCGCTCACCCATCCCTCACACACTTACCCACCACAAGGTTTGAACCTTGGACCTTTCGAATAATAACCAAAGCCCTTTGGGACTACCACTGTTTATTTTATTTTTATATGTTTGACCATATATAAACTTAAATTCTTTATAATGTTTTATACTAGAAAATGCCTTATTTATTTATTAAAAAATAAGGTTTTAAAATGGTTGTCTTTTCCCTTTTGTTTTAATTAGTTATATTAAGTTATTTGACTTAATACCACTCAAATGTAATATTGGTGTGAGATATCTCATTCATATGTTTGAATCATTAAAATATGAACAAGTTGGAAATCATCCTTAACGAGTTTCCACTGAAACAAGACTTACGCGCTTGCCTTGAAAAATCTTCCCGCTCTTGGTTGGTTCACACATCATACTGCTTCCCAATGGAGCTAAGTAAAAGCAAATTCCACATTTTAATCAATATAAAGCACACGTTGATAATTAATGAACTCAAGCGCTAGTTAATTGAGGAGTCTTTGTGTCTAGAAGATGCAAAAGGAAGACTCTTTCATTATTCAATCGTATTATTTTCAGCTAATGTAGACTGACTAAAAGTATTTGTAATATAAAATGTGAAAGATTTTCTATGTTCAACTTTTAATTTAGTGTGCAAATAATAAATAATAAATGGAGTGGGAAGGTGAAGAGGTTATGCATTGTTTTTTTTATTTGGTTAGTGTGAGAAACTCCTACAACTAACCAACGCACAGGATTGGGTTTTCTCCTCCCAACTATAACCTTTCGTAAAGCTTAAAGCTACGCTTATCAACAGAGGATTTAATACATAACCACCACACACCCACCCCTCACACACTCACCCATGCCACCTCCCCAATAACCCACCCCCTCACACACTCGCCCATGCCATGGTTTGGGCCTTGGACCTCCCCAAGAACCCACCCCCTCACACACTTGCCCATGCCATGGTGTGAACCTTGGACCTCCCTAGTGGTTTTTTTATTTTAAAATGTTTCCTTGTAAATTCTTTATAAGGTTTTATATTAGGCAATTAGACAATGCCTTTTTTATTAATTTATATAGGGTTTTAAAAGGGTTGTCTTTTCCCTCTTGTGTTAATTAGCCATATTAAGTTATTTGACTTAATACCACTGAAATTTAAATATTGGTGTGAGCTATCTCATTGGTATGTTTGAACCATTGAAATATGTTACCATTGATAACAATGTCACGTATTTAATCTAAGATAAGATCATTTCTTTAAATTATAGAGGCTTTAAATAAATTATTTATCTATAAAAAATTTATATTTTTTAACCATTAAAAGAATCTTTACAACCAATTTTTGTTATTTAACTTAAAAATTTATAATTTAATGTAAATAATTATGGATTTGATAAAATACTGATGTAATTTTTTTTTGTCACATATTCAATACCATGATAATTTTTAAATAATAAACCATTGTATGGAGATGATGACGCAGGTGTTAAGATTAGTGACATTAAAGGGATTTATAGTCACTCTAGATAAAGCAAGCATAGATAGAGCAATTTAAAAATAAAAAAACTTAAAAATTAGTGATTTAAAAGATATTGTTTTGATAAATTGGAAAGATGCGTAAGCTTAGAACTTAACACTATAGAGACTACTAATTATGATGTATCGATGACTTGATTTTTAGGTCACTATTAAAAAGAAATGCCAAAGAGGTATATGAAGAATGCAATTTCTTGTTTAATATAAAAATAAAAGGATTTATAAATAATAATCATAGCTATTATAATGATTGTGGATAATTGAATATAAATATTAGATGAATGATGATATTACTAGTCTCTATAAAAGGATGTAATTTAAGGAATTGTTCTTTTATAAAATTTAATTATTTATGAAGTGCTATTAAAAATTCAAAATATCAATTTTATTTATTTATGTTAGTTTATAATGTTCATTAAGAAATAATGTTGAATTAATTTTAATCATGTATAATTTTTTTAATTATAATTTAATAATAAATTAATTTCTCTTTTATAAGTTCAAGGTTCAAACCCCACTCAATAAGAGTGGATCGGGATCCTCATAAGAAAAAATCAAGTGACATTAGTTCAACCGGTTAGATTCCTCGATATTTCATGAAGGATACCCACTTTGAAATCTTGCCAAAAAGATACATGGATAATATCTTTCAAATCTTATCAAAATATGGATAATATTCAAACTTTGTTGTAATTTCGGTGCTCATCGTAAATTTGGAGCCATGGATCCAACACTTGGTCCCACCCTGCTGGGTCTACCCACCATTCATGCCCTAACCTTATGCCCATCTGTCTCATCAAATCTTCATGAGTTAAAGGGCGATTGTGCTGTTGCGCATGATTGAGATAGTTCATCTCAGTCTCATCTTCTGAATCATTTTTGGAGATCCAAAAATGTTTATTTTCTTTAGCAACTGTTTGCGACGTTGAGGGTTCTCCTTGTTCTAGAAAATTAATCTGGTCCCATTGCGGTTGTTCCACTCTTGGTGGAGGGACCTGATTCTCTTGACACTATATTGACTCAACTGGAACCTCTAAGGGGAACAGCTTCAAAAAGATGTCCGGACACCGTTTATGTTCTCTTGGGGAATTAGTGTTCGAACTTTCACCTCTCTCTAGCAAAGGAGAGGGATTACTGCTGTTACCAAGGGTGTTTGTTGACCATGGGAGGTAATCTCCCAATGTATATTCTGTGTTTGGGTTGGCATAAAGATCTGGTGCCAATCCCCCCTTGTTGCCTATTCCTAGGCCTTGCATATTTTCTACCAAGATGTCTAAGGGCAGGGGGTGGTTGAACCCTACTCTCGACTTATCATATGGCATTTGATATCTTGGTTGGCAAAGGACACGCATCCCTTGCTCATATCTGCCTAGCCCATATCCATGCCAATTGCATTGGCTGAGATATCTTAGAGCGAAGTCCGGGTTTGATAGATAGTTGATATTTTCAGCAAAAGGCTCTTCGTATTCTTCCTTTTGCAAGCACTAATCCCACCGTGATCGCCACTGAAAGCATGAGATTCCAAAAATAAAATAGTATTGAGATGCAATATAAACAAACTAGCCTGATGCACGAAATAGGACAAACGTAATCAAATCAGGATAGAACATAAAGAGGAAGCAGGAGCACAGCGCTTTTATATTAATTCCAAACTCGGTTACAATCCATCTCCTTCCCTTTTAGGGGCTAGGAGTGTTAGCATGTTTTTGATTACAATCGTGATCAATACGCCTCCTTTTGCATGCCCACATGCAAAATGGGTGGGCCAAAATGTTGCCATCACTGATGTTGATGAGTCCTCGCTTCTTGCTACTTCTCCTGCAATCAAAGAAACAATGAAAATGTTAGTAGCACCTGTAACAAGAAGATAGATCGTTTGACTTTAGAAATACATGCAAAATATTGATTACATACATGAATAAAATAACTCTACGCAACCTGCAACTCTGACAGAACTTGGAAAAACGTCACCAGATGGCCACTGCCATTGAAACAGTCGGCCAATCTACTGTCGAATTAGACGTCGCTACCTGCAGGTTAGTGGGATAGCAACAACGACAAAAGCATAATAATATTCGACAGAGGTCTAAAGCTGTGATAGCATGATAATATATTCGATAAACTATAACGTATAACAGAATAAATTAAAACAAACAGCATAGACTATAACGTATGATAAATACGTGATAACGAGATAAATTAAAAATAGCTGAGAGCGTGCGGGGCACCCGAGCGGGCCGCCCACTGTTGAAAACTCGACTTTGATGCCAATCCACTAGGGATGGGCCCAAAATCTAAGATAAGAAGGTGATGTCGTCGAATTGATGGATTACTATGATCCAATGTCGGGTTTTAAGGTCTGGATTCACCTTTCTAACAGCCACCAATAGCCTCCCTTGCGAAAGAGATTACGGGTGTAGAAGAGATGAATCGAACAGGAGTGTAATCGGGTGTTTAATTTGGCAGCACTTCGTCGCTTGAAATGTCTACCAGCTTGTCTTTTCTGGGCGAGAAAGTCTGCCATTTTATAGACCCACGGGGTCTCTTTGGAGGGGCACGCAGGGATGCCATGTGGTAGCCATGCCTTCCCAAAAGGGAGGAGACTCCTCCTTGACTTGGGCTTACATGACTGCCCTTGCAACAGTCCGCTAACTGCCAATCTGCCCACCTACGCGTGCATGCACAACAGGTAGCAATAACTGACTGTCCTCGACTGCCACTTGTCTAACGTCTGCTTTAAATTGTTTTAATGGCACTTTTAAATGTTTTAATGTCTGCCTTTGATTGGTTGAATTCTGCCTTTGATTGGTTAAGGTCCGCCTCTGATTGGTTAAGTCCACCTTGGCACGAAGATGGGAGTTTGTCGCGATATCGCGACACTTCGGCCAAGGCTTTCTTTTGGGCCAAAAGTGTCATGATATCACGACGTCGTGATATCATGACACTTCGGCCAAGGCTTCCCTTTGGGCCCGAAGTGTCACGATATCATGACAGGCCAAGGCTTTGCTTTGGGCCCGAAGTGTCGTGATATCGTGACACTTCGGTTGAGGCTTTGTTTTGGGCCCGAAGTGTTGCAATATCGTGACACTTCGATCGAGGCTTTGTTTTGGGCCCGAAGTGTCGTGATATCACGACACTTCGGTCGAGGCTTTGTTTTGGGCCCAAAGTGTCGCGATATCATGACACTTCGATCGAGGCTTTGTTTTGGGCCCGAAGTGTCACGATATCGCGACACTTTGGTCGAGGCTTTGTTTTGGGCCTGAAGTGTCGTGATATCGTGACACTTCGGTCGAGGCTTTGTTTTGGGCCCGAAGTGTCGCGATATCACGACACTTCGACCGATCGCGACACTTCGGTCGAGGCTTTGTTTTGGGCCCGAAGTGTCGCGATATCGCGACACTTCGGCCGAGGCTTTGTTTTGGGCCCGAAGTGTCGCGATATCACGACACTTCGACCGAGGCTTTGTTTTTTATTAAGGCTTGCTTTTGATTAAGGCTTGTTAAAATGACCAACTTTGTTTTGTTTACTTTCCGACCTTCTAAACTGCTGTGTAAGTGGCTAGGACCACTGTTTGACCTCTAAGGGCTGCCCTAAAAGCTGTGTGTCAATGCGATCAGTGTTTGTAGTCACATAATCGAATTGGTGTTGTTTTGGTATCTACATAGCCGATCTAATATTCAGATGACCTAACAAAGTTTTGATCTAGATTGACATTTGGGCTCTATTTTGTACCCAGATCGACATCCGTCTCTATTCTATACCTGAACTACCATTCGGTACTAACCTGTAAACAAACCAACATCTTGACAAACTATGAATGAATTGACACAGGTCTACAATCGGATCAACATCCGAAACTTAACTAGAAATGGATCGTCAAATGACACTATTCTGAAAATGAGTTGACTATTGAGCCTTTTTCAAACCGCATCTACCTCCAAACTTTTTTCTACACTAGGTACTCTATTTCTTAAAATATTGTGAATATGTGATCCTGTATTTTTTTAGTTTTTTAGAGAATATGATTTGAAGCAGTTGTAGTAATAAGATTTGTTTTTCTATCATCTCATTGTGGTTTTTCTTTTGCTATTTTTTATCATTTATAAAAAATAAGTCAATTCTCTATTTCTCATGTTATTCTCTATTTCGTCTTGTTCTCCATGTTTTTCCCTATTTTATCTCTTTCTATTAACACGTTTTGATTCCTATTTCTATTGATATCTATTTTTTTGTTACAATATTATGAGTAGGTAAATGCTTTGGTTCTCTAAAGACATTGTGATGCTATGTTTCTCTAAATACATTGTATTCTCTACTTCTTGTCCATTTTGTACTAGAATATTATATTTTACCACATTTGTTTCTGTAATTTTATATTTCGCATAAAAGTTTTTTCTTACATTGATTTGAATTTGTATATTGATTAGTTTTATACTCTTATTAGTTACAAGTGCTATCTCCATAAAATAGTGTAGTGGTAAAAACCACAAAGCATGTCTAGAAATAGGTATTTATTTTCTACCAACCCACCATCTATTTATTCTAATTATAATATTATCTTGGGCCCTCACATAATTAAAATATCTTCATTTTATTACTTTTCTAAATTGAAAAATATTTTATTTACAAGTAAAATGTCACCTAATAGCAATGCAAAGAAAGGGGCCAAATCTTCTACTGAAAAGAGTATCCTAAATTATTTTAACAATATGTCAAAATCCAACAAGCCATCGACATCACGACATGTTGCGCTGTCGCGGTCGATGCGAGAAAATTGTCGCGATATTGCGTCTTTGTGACCGCCGAGGAAAAGATATGTCGAAATCCAACAAGCCATAGACATCACGACATGTTGTCGCGATATTGCGACATGTTGCGCTGTCGCTGTCGTCGAGGGAAAGTTGTCACGATATCATGACATGTTGTCGCGATATCGCGACATGTTGCGCCATCGCTGTCGTCGAGGGAAAGTTGTCGTGATATCACGACATGTTGTGCCATCACGACATGTTGTGCCATCGTGGCCAAGGGAGGAAAATTATCGCGATATCGCAACATGTTGCGGCATCGTTGCTGTCGAGGGAAAGTTGTCACGATTTCGTGACATGTTGCACCGTCGCGGCCAAGGGAGGAAAGTTGTCACGATTTCATGACATGTTACGCCATCACGACCGCTGGAGGAAAGTTGTCACGATTTCAGGACGTGTTGCGTCATTGTGGCTACTACTGGATTTTTGTGGCGATATCGCGACATGTTGCTCTGTCACGGCCAAGGTTGGATTTTTGTCGTGATTTCACGACATGTCGTGATTTCATGACAGGTTGACTTTTTTGCGGTCAAAGGAGTCTTGTGTCACGATTTCGCGACTTGTAGCTTTTTCATGGACAGAGGTGAAGTTGGTGTTTGCTGCGTGTTTTCACGATAAGTTGTTGTAACTGACCTATCAGCTCTCTCAGCTAGCTTGGTATTGGTTCAAGAGATTTGGATCCAGTGTAATTCTTCCTCTTCTCTTGTAATCATGTGCTTTCATTGTTTTCGGTTGGGATGTATCTTATCCCAATTGTAACTGATCAATGTTTTAATACAAGTTTTTTTCAATTTTTTCAAAAAAAAAACAAGCCATCGACATCCGAGTAAATTAAAGGTACAAATGATTTTTATCTTTTAAATAGTTAGTTTTATATTCCATGATTATTTTAAATAATCATTTCTTCCTCAAATAGTTAACTCACAATATGTGCCTTTGTCTATATTTCATGATGATATGAATCATATTCCTTTTTATAATTTTTTTTGTTAAATCCAAAAATAATAAAGAATATTATTGTATGCTACTATGCAGAATACCCTGTTGACCCTGATATACCTCCACTTGAAGATATTCCTCGCCAAGATATGCCTTCTAATAAAAATTCTCTTAACAATTACATCCAAAAAACACTTGAAGATATTCCTCAAGCGGACATGCCAATTGAAAATGAAAGCGATAAATCAAATACATTAAAAAAATCTTTTGAATCTTTAAGAAAAAATACTAAAAAGAGAAAGACATCTAATTGGGCTATTGGAAGGGCATTTAAAGATGAATGGTTAGAAAAATTTTCTTGGATAGAGCCTATCCTGTGCATGGACAACCAATTCAAAAAAAAAGAATTTAGATGCAAAATTTGTAGTTGGAAACTAGGTAAGGATCACAAGTTGCAAAATAAGATAAATATAATAGAAAAACATGTTGCAAAATAAGATAGATATAATAGAAAAACATGATGACAAAGTTTATGTCAAATTTTGAGGAAGTGATGGTAAAATTTAAAAAGAAGTTAGAATCAATCTATAAAAAAACTAAAAATATAAAGTTGACATAGAATTCAATGGTTTAACCATTCACTTTAAATATTTTATAACATATTATCATAAAAATCATTACATTCTAGTTGTTATATGTTTATTTGTGAATCCAAAGTGCTCTACTTTTGAGCCTCCATCATGTTTCTTTCTTTGCCAACAATCTTCTCTTCTCCTTTTCCAAACTTTTATACTTACACCTAATTTCCTCATCTAATTCTTTTTCAAAATAATTTTCTAGAAATACTGCAAGCTTTTCCTCAACCTCTCTTAATTTTTGTCCATCCATCTGTTTCTTTTTATAGGCCCACTAAACCACCACTACCTTAATCCTTTTTTAGATTGGCTACAAATTGAAAACTAGTAGATTCTCTCATAGGATCAAACTTTACCCATTTTGATTTAAAAATTATGTTCCCATAAAATTTTAATGATAAACATTTAATAATAAAAATTATATAATTAAATTGCAAGAAAACATCTTAATCGAGTAAAAATTATATTTAATTATATAATCTAACAAAAAGCTAAAATGGGTGATCAAAAGGTCACTACAAAGAATGGAAACGATAACTAGCCAGAGCAAGCAAAAGATTTAGGATGCAAACACACTCATGAAAATCGTCCGCCATAAGTATAACCACACATCGTTTACATGAACAAGTGAAGTGATTACGTTTCACTTTATTAACAGACCAAAAAACAAGAAGAGCAACGTGACCAGAAAGAAAAAATATGTCATGGGAGACGGGGGGTGTTCAATATATAAGCAGGTCACAGTAGCATTTATGTCAACATGCATAACAGCCTGAAGCCAGATCTGTTTGATTGATCTGGATTCCACTGTCGTATAAACCTCCTATTGTCCAACTGGAAGGGAGGACAGAGCTTTTGGCCCACAAGGGATACCCATCATCCCCAGACGTCACCGTAATTTTGTGGCAGCTGCAACGTTGCCGTCGTTGAGTTTTGCCGCAAACGAACCGTATGCCATTTGCTCCATCTTTAGCCAATTCCTAATGACTATGGCAGTTGGAAGTTGGGGGTAGCGGTACTACCTTCGACAGAGCGGTCGTTTCCATAGTAGGCGAGTTTTGAGGTATGGTTGCAGCATACGCCTGCCCAATCAACCAGTGGAGCTCGAGCTACAAAGATTGTAAATATTGTGACAAGAAGAATCAAATTGAACTTCGCCATATTGAAATTACTCCTCGAAAAGAATAAGTAGCACAAGACAGCACCGGACAATATGGATGTGTTCCCTTTTTAATTTATAGTGATGGATTGATGACTTCATGGAGTTCAGTTGTCGAATTCAGTGGAGACTCAGATGAACATGGGAAGTTGGGACACGATAGTGTTAGAGAGCCCAGGCCAAACGAGGAAACGTGGGGATACCTTCTCTTTTTACGCCAAAAATAGTAACAAGACTTACGCGGTTGCCTTGAAAAATATTCCAACTCTTGGTTGGTTCACACATCATCCTGCTCCCCAACGGGGCTAAGTAAAAGCAAATTCCAGATTTTAATGAGTTTAATGCACACGTTGATAATTAATGAACTCAGATTTTAATGAGTTTACAACACACGTTGATAATTAATGAACTCAAGCGCTAGTTAATTGATTAGTCTTTGTGTCTAGAAGATGCAATAGGAAGACTCTTTCGATTTCAGCTAATATAAGACTGATTAAAATTATTATGTGAAAGATTCTTTCGTTATTCAATCGTAGTATTTTCAGCTAATCTAGACTGATTAAAAGTATTATGTGAAAGATTTTTTCGGTTCAACTTCCAATTTAGTGTGCAAATGATAAATTGAGCCTTGAAAAATCTTCCAACTCTTGGTTGGTTCACACATCATCGTTATTCAATCGTAGTATTTTCAGCTAATCTAGACTGATTAAAAGTATTATGTGAAAGATTTTTTCGGTTCAACTTCCAATTTAGTGTGCAAATGATAAATTGAGCCTTGAAAAATCTTCCAACTCTTGGTTGGTTCACACATCATACTGCTCCCCAACGGAGCTAAGTAAAAAGCAAATTCCAGATTTTAGTGTGTTTATAGCACACGTTGATAATTAATGAACTCAGATTTTAATGAGTTTACAACACACGTTCATAATTAATGAACTCAAGCGCTAGTTAATTGACTAGTCTTTGTGTCTAGAAGATGCAATAGGAAGACTCTTTCGATTTCAGCTAATATAAGACTGATTAAAATTATTATGTGAAAGATTTTTTCGGTTCAACTTTTAATTTAGTGTGCAAGATAAAGTGAGTTGGAGAGTGGAGAGGTTAGGGTCGTTTTTTTTCTTTGGTTACTGTGAGAAATTTTTAATAGGTAGTTTTCTTTCAACGATTTTTTGTAAAGCTTAAAATTATGAAATTATGTTTATTATTAGAGAATTTAATACACAACTACCACACATTCATCCCTCACACACTTGTCCATCATAGAGTTTGAACCTTGGACCTCCCCAATAATAACCAAATCCCCTTGGACTAACTTGTTTATTTTATTTTTATATGTTTGACCATATATAAACTTAAATTCTTTATAAGGTTTTATACTAGACAATGCCTTATTTATTTATTTATTAAAAATTAATGTTTTAAAATGGTTGTCTTTTTCCCTTTTGTATTAATTAGTTATATTAAGTTATTTGACTTAATACCACTCAAATGTAATATTGGTGTGAGCTATCTCATTCATGTGTTTGAATCATTAAAATATGTTTCACTCATTCATATGTTTGAACCATTGAAATATGTTTCCATTGATAACAATGCCATGTATTTAATGTAAGATAAGATATTTTATTTAAATTATAGAGGTTTAAAATAAATTATTTAACTATAAAAATTTATATTTTTAACCATTAAAAGAATATTTGCAACTAATTTATGTTATTTAAATTAAAAATTTATAATTTAATGTAAATAATTATGGATTTGATAAAAAAAATGATGTAATATTTTTATCACATATTCAATACCATGATATTTTTTAAATAATAACCATTATATGGAGATGAGGATGTAGGTGTTAAGATTAATGAGATTAAAGGGATTTATAGTTGCTCTAGTTAGTTAAAGCAAGCATAGATAAAGCAATTTAAAAAAAGTTAGTTAAAGCAAGCATAGATAAAGCAATTTAAAAAAAAAAAAAAGGCTAAAAAAAATTCAGAAGTTAACAATTTAAAGGATATTGTTTGATAAACTGGGAAGATGGGTAAGTTTAGAACTTAACATGATAGAGAAAACTAATTATGATGTATAAATAATTAGGTGGCTATTGAAAATAAATGACAAAGAGGTATATGAAGAATGTAATTTTATATTTATTTAATATAAAATTAGACTTTTAAATAAAAAAAATTATAAATAATAATTATAGCTATTATAATGACTATGAATAATTAAATATAAATATTAGATGAATGATAATATTATTAGTCTCTTAAAAAGTAAGTAATTCAAGGAATTGTTCTTTTACAAAATTTAATTATATATGAAGTATTATTAACAATTAAAAATATCAATTTTATTTATTTATATTATTTTATAATGTTCATTAAGAAATAACGTTGAATTTATTTTGATCATATATAAATTTTTAATAATATTGAATTAATTTAACCATTGTTTATTACATCTTTTTTATAATAGTTGTAAGCTTATTGTAGTGGTAAGGGCTTTGATCTCTTTGATAGGTTCAAGGTTCAAACACCACTCAATACGAGGGGATAATATCGAGATCCTTATAAAAACCTATGTAAACAAGAAAAAATCAAGTGACATTAGTTCAACTGGTTAGATTCCCAATATTTCAAGATTCCCAATATTTCAAAGAGACCCACATTCAAATCTTGTCAAATGATACATGAATAATATCCTTCAAATTTTACCAAAATAATATCCAAACTTTGTTGTAAAACCGTTATGTGGTCTTAATTAAGTTTGCATTTGAATTCAAAATTCTTGAAGTTCAAAAAAAATTCAACATGTTAAAAAATTCAACATAAAATTCGAAATACACATATATATTATTTGAAATAATTTTTTTTTTTTTATATAAAATTTAAAAATCAAAGATACAAAATTATAATATTTTATTTTAATAATTTTTTTTCAAATATATACTTTAAAATATTTTAAAAAATATAAATATTTTTATAACTTTATTTAAGAATATTTTCAAATGTTAAAATTAATAAATTTTTTAAAATATAAATTACAATGTTTCTATCAATTATAATTAAAAATTCATGATAAATTTATTTTAAAAAGGATCATGAATATTAATACAGAACTATCATTATTGTCCATTCTCTTAATTGATAATAAATAAGTAATTTGAACCTTGGACCTCCTGAATAATAACGAAAGACAACCACCACACACCCATCCCTCACACACTTGCCCACCATAGGGTTTGAACCTTGGACCTCTTGAATAATAACCAAAGCCCCTTGGACTAATACTATTTATTTTATTTTTATATGTTTGACCATATATAAACTTAATTTTTTTTGTAAGGTTTTATAAGGTTTTATACTAGACAATGCCTTATTTATTTAATTATTAAAAATTAAAAAATAGGGTTTTAAAATAGTTGTCTTTTCCCTTTTGTATTAATTAGTTATATTAAGTTATTTGACTTAATACCACTCCAATGTAATATTGGTGTGAGCTATCTCATTCATATGTTTGAATCATTAAAATATGTTTCACTCATTCATATGTTTGAACCATTGAAATATGTTTCCATTGATAACAATGCCATGTATTTAATGTAAGATAAGATAGTTTCTTTAAATTATAGATGCTTTAAATAAATTATTTAACTATAAAAAATTATATTTTTAACCATTAAAAGAATCTTTACAATTAATTTTTGTTATTTAACTTAAAAATTTATAACTTAATGTAAATAATTATGGATTTGATAAAAAACTGATGTAATATTTTTGTCACATATTCAATACCATGAGATTTTTTAAATATTAACCATTAAATTATTCAGAAGTTAACAAGTTAAAACATATTGTTTGATAAATTGGGAAGATGGTTAAGTTTAGAACATAACTAGAGAAAACTAATTATGATGTATAAATAACCTAATTTTTATGCGGCTATTGAAAAAAATGACAAAGAGGTATATGAAGAATGTAATTTCATATTTACTTAATATAAAATTAGACTTTTATATTAAAAAAATAATCATAGCTATTATAATGACTATGAATAATTAAATATAAATATTAGATGAATGATAATATTATTAGTCTCTTAAAAAGTAAGTAATTCAAGGAATTGTTCTTTTATAAAATTTAATTATATATGAATTATTTTTATTGATTAAAAAATATCAATTTTATTTATTTATATTATTTCTTAATGTTCATTAAGAAATAATGTTGAATTTATTTTGATCATGTATAAATTTTTAATAATATTGAATTAATTTAACCATTGTTTATTACATCTTTTTTATAATAGTTGCAAGCTTTTTGTAGTGGTAAGGGCTTTGACCTCTTTGATAGGTTCAAGGTTCAAACACCACTCAATACTAGGGGATATGAGATAATATCGAGATCCTTATAAAAACCTATGTAAACAAAAAAATTAAGTGACATTAGTTCAACTGGTTAGATTCCTCAATATTTCAAGAAGACCCACATTCAAATCTTGTCAAATGATACATGGATAATATCCTTCAAATCTTATCAAACAATACATGGATAATATCCAAACTTTGTTGTAAAACCATTATGTGGTCTTAATTAAGTTTGTATTGGAATTCAAAATTCTTGAAGTTCAGACAAAATTCAACATGTTTAAAAATTCAACATAAAATTCGATTATTATAAATACACATATATATTTTTTGAAATATATTTTTTTTTAATTTTTATATAAAATTTAAAAATCAAAGATACAAAATTATAATATTTGATTTTAATAATTTTTTTTTTCAAATATATACTTTAAAATATTTTAAAAAATATAAATATTTTTATAACTTTATTTAAGAATATTTTCAAATTTTAAAATTAATAATTTTTTAAAATATAAATTACAATTTTTCTATCAATTATAATTAAAAATTCATGATAAATTTATTTAAAAAAGGATCATGCATATTAATACAAAACTATCATTATTGTCCATTCTCTTTATTGATAATAAATAAGTAATTTGAACCTTGGACCTCCCGAATAATAACCAAAGACAACCACCACACACCCATCCCTCACACACTAATAACCAAAGCCCCTTGGACTAACACTGTTTATTTTGTTTTTATATGTTTGATCATATATAAACTTAAATTCTTTATAAGGTTTTATACTAGACAATGCCTTGATAAGCAAGGTGCAACCTAAGTATTGTCATTGTTGTCAACACAGTCAGGTTGATCAGTTGATGCAATGGTTAGAAGTTGATTGGTGAGCAAGGTGATGGATAGGAGTTGTTTGTTGAGCAAGGTGCAGCAAAAGAATTGCAAAAGTATTGTCATTGTTGTCAACACAGTCAGATTGATGCAGTTGATGCAGTTCAGAGGTCAGTCAGATCAAGTGCAGAAAGTTTCAAGGAAAATAGAAGTGACCCAGATTCGAAACTGGCAAAAAGAGACAAGGAAGAAAATTGTCGCGATATCGCGACATGTTTTCTGTCGCGATTTCGCGACATGGTCGAGGAGAGAGAAGGCGCAGCCGAAAATGTCGCGATTTCGTGACATGTCAAGTTTTCGCTGAGGAGAGAGAAAATGTGTCGCGATATCACGACAAAATCGAGGAGAGAGAAGGCGCAGCCGAAAATGTCACGATTTCGCGACATGTCAAGTTTTCACTGAGGAGAGAGAAAATGTGTCGCGATATCGCGACAAAATCGAGGAGAGAGAAGGCGCAGCCGAAAATGTCACGATTTCGCGACATGTCGAGTTTTCGTTGAGGAGAGAGAAAATGTGTCGCGATATCGCGACAAAAAGTAGGAGAGAGAAAATGCACGCCAAATTGTCGCGATTTCGCGACATGGTCGAGGAGAGAGAAGATGCGAGCAAAACTGTCGTGATTTCGCGACATGCTGGCAGAGAAGGAAACAAAGGTGTAGCGATATCGCTACATGTTGAAATGAAAGGAAACAAAGGTGTAGCGATATCGCTGCATGATGAAAATACATGGAACTAAGGTGTAGCGATTTCGCTACATGTTGAAACAAGGAGAAACTAAGGTGTAGCGATTTCGCTACAGGTTGAAACAAAGAGAAAATAAGGTGTAGCGATGGCGCTACATGTTGGAACAAGGGGAAACTAAGGTGTAGCGATTTCGCTACTAGTCAAAAGTGTAGATCTGAAAGATGCAGAAATGATTTTACAAGTCAAAATTTCATGAAAAGAGGCAAGGTAAAAGCACAAGGCACAAAGTTGTAGCGATTTCGCTACTGCATGGAGCAAAGAGCGTACGGAAGCCAGAAGCGTCGCGATTTCGCGACAAGAAGATTGATGACGTCAGCAAGAGCCGAAAGCGTCACGATTTCGTGACAAGGAGGATGATGACGTCAGCAAGAGCCGGAAGCGTCGCGATTTCGTGACATGTTCCATTTTCGTTGGAGTTGGCAAGGAGAGTTGTACGGAAGAGCAAAGTGTCGCGATTTCGCGACATGTTCCATTTTCGCTGGAGTTGGCAAGGAGAGTTGTACGGAAGAGCAAAGTGTCGCGATTTCGCGACATGTTCCTTTTTTGCTGCTGCTGGCAAAGAAGAGTGTACGGAAGAGCAAAGTGTCACGATTTCGCGACAAGAAGGATGATGACGTCGACAAAGTTGAAAAGTGTCGCGATTTCGCGAGGATGAAAGGAAAGTGTACGGAATCCGAAAGTGTCGCGATTTCGCGACAAGATTGAGGATGACGTCAGAAAAAGCTCAAAGTGTCGCGATATCGCGACAAGATGCAAGGAAAGCTTCCAAGAGCCAAAACGGTCACGATTTCACGACATGCTGAAGGATGACGTCAGCAAAAGTTCTAAGTGTCGCGATATCGCGACATGAGCGAGGGAAAAGCTTTCAAGGCCAAAATGGTCGTGATTTCGTGACAACCTTCAGGGTGACGTCAGCATAAGTCAAAAGTGTCGCGATATCGCGACAGGTAACAGTCTGGCATGTAAAACCCGTAGGAACATGCAAGGTGACACGTGTCGAAAAAGCAGACAGGAAAATCATGCAGCCAGTTACGTAAAATGTAACTGATGTCAGATCTACAGTTACAGATTGACAAGTGTCAGTCATGCATTCGAACAGTCGTTTGCATGTATTCGAAGAATCAAATTTAAAGTATCGAAAGGTTTTCGAAAAAGCATTCGAAAAGCCGTATTCGAAGAAATTGAACAGTCAAAGTGCATGAAACAAAATTGTCGTATTGCATGGTTTCCAAAAGACGTATTGCAGGGTTTCGAACAGTCGAAATGCATTCGAACAGCCGTTTGCATGTATTAGAAGAATCAAATTTAAAGTATCGAAAGGTTTTCGAAAAAGCATTCGAAAAGCCGTATTCGAAGAAATTGAACAGTCAAAGTGCATGAAACAAAATTGTCGTATTGCATGGTTTCCAAAAAGACGTATTGCAGGGTTTCGAACAGTCGAAATGCATGGAACCGAACAGCCGTATTGCATGGATTCGAACAGTCAGAGTATGTGATTCGATTGCATGCAGGATTGAAAGGTTATAAAAGAATAACCGTACAGAGAAGATAGTTGCTACTGTAAGATAGAAGATGCTACAGAAAGAGGCTGGTTGTATGTGAGCTGCAAGAGCATGCCATATGAAAGGGCTGTAAGTGTGCAGAAGGTAGAACTGTAAAAGAGTGTATGCTTCCATGAGATTGATTTGATTTAAGCTAGATCAGTGAGGATCTTGTAACACTGAAGGCATTTTTATGTCAATCAAAATTGAAAATAGAAATCCAAGTTGGTGCTTGGAATCAGGGGTTGGTGCTCCTTCCAGTTGCTGCTGGTAAATTAGGGGTTGTTGCTCCTTCCAATGGATGCTGGTAAATTGATTGTAAAGTTGGTGCTTTGCAATGGCTGGATTTGGATGTGAGTCCAAGCAATCTAGTTTGAGGAGTAGCCAAAACTCGGTGAACCTCGTTACATCTTGTGTTATGTTATGCTCTCTTGTGGTACTTGTTGTTTCTGGTTTTAGCTTTCTTTTGTTTTGGCTTTAAGAGTTAAAGCATTAAGTTTTTAAAATAGCTGCACTGATTCACCCCCCTCTCAGTGCCATTGTAAGACTAACAATTGGTATCGAGCCAAGTTCCCAGTTCAAAGCTAAATCAGTCAGGGTTGATCTTGGATTAGTTTACAATGGGTAAGAAGAATAGATTATCTTCCATTAAGGTATCTCAGTCAGTTTCAATTCCTTCAGAAGAGAAAATTGCACTAAAGAAGGAAGAAGAAGTGAACTCTGAAGTTTGCAATGAAAACCTGGAGATTGAAGTAGATCTAGAAGGTGAGTTGATCGCCGCTCTTGAAGAGTTAAGTATACAAAAGAAAAGCAACAAAAGACTGTCCAAAAAGTTGGAAGAATACGGGGATGAGATTGAAAATCTCTGTTTACAAATTCAAGAGGCCAAGAAAGCAGAAGAAGCCTTGAAGACACAGCTGAATGATAAAGTCGATGTATATAGCAAACGTGAAGAAGAATCTAACAAAACTGTTAGTAATCTAAAGTTGCAAGTAGATGTGTCCAAGAGGGTTGAAGAAATTCTCAAGTCTCAGTTCAATGAGAAAAAGACTGCTTGTTGCCAACAAGAAGAAGAGATTGTTTCTTTGAAGAAACAACTAAAAGAGGCCAATATAAATCTCAAATTTGAGAAAAGCACAGAGTTGCTAGATACAATGATAAATCAACAAAGAAGCTCCACGTCTAAGTTTGGTCTTGGATATGAAGCTGAACAACCTTCATCCTCTAAACATGCAGAGAAGAAGAAGTCCTCGGTTGAAGGTTTGAAAAAAGAAAAGTCTGAAGCTGAATCCTCAAAAGGAAGAAATCATCAAAGAAAATCTACAGCAAAGCAACCACAGCAACAGAAATTCTCTCACTCTCACTCTTTTAATAATAATGCTTTTAATGGCTATTGTTCTAAATGCAACTACTATGGTCACAAGGCATTTTATTGTGGATAGAATAATAGATCAAAGAGTTATACTGACAAAAACACATCTGCTTTCCTGAGTGAACACCCTGTGCAATGTTTTAAATGTAATGGCCATGGGCACATAGCAAGGTTTTGTCCAAGCATTTCTGTATCTAATCTAAGGCCAGACCATAGATTTCATCAGACACACAGAATGCAATACAGACAGGGAATAAAACATGTGCAATGTTTTAAATGTAATGGTCAAGGGCACGTAGCAAGGTTCTGTGCAAACACTTCTGTATCTAATCTAAGGCAAAACCCTAGATTTCATCAAACGCAAAGAATACAATACAGACAGAGAATAAATCATGTGCACAGCAGAAAGGAAAATAATCATCCTTCAAGAACGCACAAGAGACAACCCCGCAAGAAAAATGTTCAAGTTCACGAACAAGGGCAAAATAGGGATGTAGTTGAAAAACTCAAGCCCAAGTTCAGGAAAGTCTGGAGAAAGACAGAAGAAAGGAATTCGTGTCTCCTTGGACAGAAGGAGATTACTCCTCTTCTGCTTTAAGCAGTTCCAGGTGGCACATCCTCAGGGGGAGCAATCTTAAAATTTTATTTTAATGCTCCTATGTTTTTGGGCCGCTTTTCCGAGGATGAAAGGTAAGAAGTCGAGTTATTGTTGTTTGCAGCTAAAGTGTGTTGTCAGTTCTTGTTGTCGTTTTTGAAGGTGCCGTGAAGTGTGCTGTTTAATTTGAAGAGTTGTCACATTTGGTAGTGTTGAGATATGTCACTGTTGTATCGTTGATAATTCTTCCACCAACTGTTCATTACTTCGGATCATAACAGTTCAGAATTTTTTTTGCGTGTTTGCTCTAGCTGCATATACGTGTTTCGAGCAGCGTGTATTTGTTTTACACTTTGAGGTAAAGCTTACAAGATCCTTCTTGTCGCATTGGTAAGATTATTCAATTCACAGACAGTTCGGGTTAACTGTTGATAAAATATCAATCCGAGGTTAAGAAGTTGAGGTTGAGTAAGGGGCTCTATGGTTGGCCATAAAGTGTTTGTCAAAATGTCTTCTCCAAGATTTGCACTGTTAAAAGTAAAGTGATCTGCAGTATCTGTAGAAAACTCAGATCAGGTTTTAAGTTTAAAAAGGAATCTGGTTGTGCCGTAGTACAGTATTTATTGCTTGCACTAAGTTGGCAGTAAATTTGTAGAGTTGGTACAAGTGAGTCTCCTATCAATTTTATTGAAAGATGTGAAATCTGCTTGTTGAAGTGAAGAAGCGTTGGGCAGAGGTGCCAAGTTTGACCCATGTTGTGGGCAATTTCGTCTTGGTCGTGATGCTCGTGGATAGCAGCAATAAAAGCGCTTTAGCTTTTGTGGTGGTGTTATTCACTTTCTCCAAAGGTTGGAGAACTAAGTTTGGCCAAGGTATATCTTTTATTATTATTTGCTTGGAGTTTTTTTTTAATTGACTTGGCAAATATAATTGATGGAGGTATAAGGTTAAGTTGTCATATTTTGCTTTGACATTATCTTATTGGAATGTTTTGATGATTGTGTTTAAAGAAGTGGAGCTAAAAGGTGTAATAAAGGAAGTTCACTTTATTGCTAATTTATTTTTATTCCTTCCCTAAATTGGTTGAAAGTTTGAGAGTTGTGTGTAGTGTCAGCTTGAAGGTTCAATTATCTTCTACTCAAATGAGGTATGGACTCATTCTTCTTATGAGTATGATTGGTGTATGTTTTCTGAAATAAGGTTGGAGTGAAAAGGTACTCTGCTAGGTATCCCTTGGCTTGGTGTAAATCCTAATTTCTGGTTTGAGATAGTGGAAGCTTTGTGCTCTAGGGCTTATTTTTGTGAGTCTAGCTACTTGTATTAAGTTGGTGGAACCCTTGGTTGGCTGTCTTGAGTTTAATAGTTGAGTTTGAGATTGGGAATTAAGTATAGAACATATTGAGTCTCTAACAATTCTCTCGTATGTTTCTATGAAGTTGATAAATCACATTGGATCTCTAACAATTCTCTTTGTGGGTTCATGCTAAGCGTGGTTCTAGTGAGAACTTGTGTGCTGATCTCGGACAAGTTCTATGTGTGCTTCTTAGCGGTGTTCTTAGTGAGTCTATGACAGAGTACAGAGGGTTGAGGCTCAGAAGACAGCATGATCTGAAGAGGTCATTTTTTCTCAAGTATTGGCTAAGATTTGACTAGACATCAGGATCAAATTCTCAGAGGGAGAATTTATGGATCTGTTCATCATATTGCTCATGTTTATGCTTTTTGCTAACTCGGATTAATTTTTTGCCCGTGAATGTTGTGCATGGACTAAGGGGGAGTTTTGCAGCCGCCCTTTGGTATTATTGTCAAAGGGGGAGAAGAATTACAGTGTAATTGCGGACAATTACGTGTGTTGCCAACAATTCCAAAGGGGGAGATTGATGAGCAAGGTGCAACCTAAGTATTGTCATTGTTGTCAACACAGTCAAAGTTGATCAGCTTGATGCAATGGTTAGAAGTTGATTGGTGAGCAAGGTGATGGATAGGAGTTGTTTGTTGAGCAAGGTGCAGCAAAAGAATTGCAAAAGTATTGTCATTGTTGTCAACACAGTCAATTGATGCAGTTGATGCAGCTCAGAGGTCAGTCAGATCAAGTGCAGAAAGTTTCAAGGAAAACAAAAGTGACCCGATTCGAAACTGGCAAAAAGAGACAAGGAAGAAAACTGTCGCGATATCGCGACATGTTTTCTGTCGCGATTTCGCGACATGGTCGAGGAGAGAGAAGGCACATCGAAAATGTCGCGATTTCGTGACATGTCAAGTTTTCGCGAGGAGAGAAAATGTGTCGCGATATCGCGACAAAATCGAGGAGAGAGAAGGCGCAGCGAAAATGTCACGATTTCGCGACATGTCAAGTTTTCACTGAGGAGAGAGAAAATGTGTCGCGATATCGCGACAAAATCGAGGAGAGAGAAGGCGAGCGAAAATGTCACGATTTCGCGACATGTCGAGTTTTCGTTGAGGAGAGAGAAAATGTGTCGCGATATCGCGACAAAAAGTAGGAGAGAGAAAATGCACGCCAAATTGTCGCGATTTCGCGACATGGTCGAGGAGAGAGAAGATGCGAGCAAAACTGTCGCGATTTCGCGACATGCGGGCAGAGAAGGAAACAAAGGTGTAGCGATATCGCTACATGTTGAAATGAAAGGAAACAAAGGTGTAGCGATATCGCTGCATGATGAAAATACATGGAACTAAGGTGTAGCGATTTCGCTACATGTTGAAACAAGGAGAAACTAAGGTGTAGCGATTTCGCTACAGGTTGAAACAAAGAGAAAATAAGGTGTAGCGATGGCGCTACATGTTGGAACAAGGGGAAACTAAGGTGTAGCGATTTCGCTACTAGTCAAAAGTGTAGATCTGAAAGATGCAGAAATGATTTTACAAGTCAAAATTTCATGAAAAGAGGCAAGGTAAAAGCACAAGGCACAAAGTTGTAGCGATTTCGCTACTGCATGGAGCAAAGAGCGTACGGAAGCCAGAAGCGTCGCGATTTCACGACAAGAAGATTGATGACGTCAGCAAGAGCCGAAAGCGTCGCGATTTCGTGACAAGGAGGATGATGACGTCAGCAAGAGCCGGAAGCGTCGCGATTTCGTGACATGTTCCATTTTCGCTGGAGTTGGCAAGGAAAGTTGTACGGAAGAGCAAAGTGTCGCGATTTCGTGACATGTTCCATTTTCGCTGGAGTTGGCAAGGAGAGTTGTACGGAAGAGCAAAGTGTCGCGATTTCGTGACATGTTCCATTTTCGCTGGAGTTGGCAAGGAGAGTTGTACGGAAGAGCAAAGTGTCGCGATTTCGTGACATGTTCCTTTTTGTCACGATTGCTGGCAAAGAAGAGTGTACGGAAGTCGGAAGTGTCACGATTTCGCGACAAGCATTGAGGATGACGTCAGCAAAAGCTCAAAGTGTCGCGATATCGTGACAAGATGCAGGGAAAGCTTCCAAGAGCCAAAACGGTCATGATTTCGCGACATGCTGAAGGATGACGTCAGCAAAAGTTCTAAGTGTCGCGATATCGCGACATGAGCGAGGGAAAAGCTTTCAAGGCCAAAATGGTCGTGATTTCACGACAACCTTCAGGGTGACGTCAGCATAAGTCAAAAGTGTCACGATATCGCGACAGTAAAAACCACAAGAACATGCAAGGTGACACGTGTCGAAAAAGCAGACGAGGAAAATCATGCGACCGATTACGTAAAATGTAACTGATGTCAGATCTGCAGTAACAGATTGACAAGTGTCAGTCATGCATTCGAACAGCCGTTTGCATGTATTCGAAGAATCAAATTTAAAGTATCGAAAGGTTTTCGAAAAAGCATTCGAAAAGCCGTATTCGAAGAAATTGAACAGTCAAAGTGCATGAAACAAAATTGCCGTATTGCATGGTTTCCAAAAGACGTATTGCAGGGTTTCAAACAGTCGAAATGCATTCGAACAGCCGTTTGCATGTATTAGAAGAATCAAATTTAAAGTATCGAAAGGTTTTTGAAAAAGCATTCGAAAAGCCGTATTCGAAGAAATTGAACAGTCAAAGTGCATGAAACAAAATTGCCGTATTGCATGGTTTCCAAAAAGACGTATTGCAGGGTTTCGAACAGTCAAAATGCATGGAACCGAACAGCCGTATTGCATGGATTCGAACAGTCAGAGTATGTGATTCGATTGCATGCAGGATTGAAAGGTTATAAAAGAATAACCGTACAGAGAAGATAGTTGCTGCTGCAAGATAGAAGATGCTGCAGAAAGAGGCTGGCTGTATGTGAGCTGCAAGAGCATGCCATATGAAAGGGCTGTAAGTGTGCAGAAGGTAGAACTGTAAAAGAGTGTATGCTTCCATGAGATTGATTTGATTTAAGCTAGATCAGTGAGGATCTTGTAACACTGAAGGCATTTTTATGTCAATCAAAATTGAAAATAGAAATCCAAGTTGGTGCTTGGAATCAGGGGTTGGTGCTCCTTCCAGTTGCTGCTGGTAAATTAGGGGTTGTTGCTCCTTCCAATGGATGCTGGTAAATTGATTGTAAAGTTGGTGCTTTGCAATGGCTGGATTTGGATGGGAGTCCAAGCAGTCTAGTTTGAGGAGTAGCCAAAATTGGTGAACCTCGTTACATCTTGTTGAAAGCACGAGATTCCGGTCAAAGGAAACACCAAGTGCAATTGCATTCAAATTTAAGCACGCCTAAGTCCTAGAAATATAAATTACATGAAACGGAAAAGAGACACATTGGAAGAGACGCAATCAGATAAAGAAAACACAGCCCTTTCATTAATTTCCTTCGATCTCTGTTACAATAATGCCTCCTCCATTTTCAGGGGCTAGGAGCGCAAATAGGGTTTGATTACAATCACTGAATGATTCCTCCTTCCGCGTGCCCACAATTGCAATGGGCGGGCCAAGATGATGTCGTCGCTGATGTCGATGAGTTCTTCGCCTCTGCTGCTTCTCCTGCGAACAAAGAAATGATCAAGATGTTAGTAGCACCTGTTGCAAATGAAAAACATTCTCTCTCTAAAACTAACAAAATATGCATACGAATATTTGCCTGAAACAGTGAAAACAGTGAATCCAAATCGCTTCAAAACCTGGCAGAAGGTAAGAAAAGTTACCAGAAGGCCACTGCCACTGAGGCAGCTGGCCAATCCACCTTAAACTAGAATTCGTCCCTGGGCAGACGAATCTCGATCGTAATTCGTCCCTGGGTGGGACGAATTCTTCTGAGTAGGAGAAACCGACCTGCTGCTGCTCCAATGTCAAATCTCGGGACTTGCAAAACTCCTGCAAACAGGGGGTTAGGTAATTGGGGCCATTTTGGGATGACCCAGATGGTCGGATTTTCCCAATTTGGCCTCCATCCTCGGGAATTTGACCTTGATGCCTGCAAGTTAGCGAAACGACAAAGCAATACAAAACACCCTAAAATCTGACCAAAAGCTACAAAATTGCAATTATAGACTAATCAGACCTAGTAACACAGAATGCAATCTAAAAAATAATCTAAAGTGCTCAAAAACTAAAATTAGGACTTAGGAGGTGCGGGGGTGCCCAAGTGGGCCTCCCACCGTTGGCCCTCGATTTTGGAGCCAATCCACCAAGGATGGGCCCAAAACCTTTTAGGATTGGGGGTCGGCGAATTGGTAGGTTTAGATGTCCATGCGTCGGATTTGAGTAAGGTTCGAGCTTCCAAAGGCCACCCAACAACCTCCCTTGCAAAAGAGATTGATGGATGTAGGAAGGTGAACAAAGGGGGATGCAAGTGAGTCTTCAATTCGGTAGCACTTCGTTGCTTGAACACTCCTTCAACCTGTCTGTTTTGGGTGAGAAAATTCCCACCTTTTATAGACCCAAGGGGTCTCTTTTGGGAGGGAAGCACAAAAGCCAAGTGTTGGCCATGGGCGCCATGTGGCAGTCTTGTCTTCCCATGAGGGAGGGGAGTCCTTCATTGACTTGAACTTTGATAAATGCTTTTTTTAACAGTCCTCTAATGGCCCCTCTGTCCACTTACACATGCGTGCAAGGTAGGAGCCCTTAACTGACTGTTCTGGGCTACCACTTGGCACCATTTGCCTTTTTTCCCGTTAATCTTAGAATTCGTCCCACCCAGGGACGGATTCATAATTCGTCCTGGGTGGGACGGATTCTATTTTGAATTCGTCCCCGGGTGAGACGAATACTGGGCAAAGTGTCCAAGTGTGCCAAATTGCTTCTTGACCTCACAAAATTGCTATGAAAGTGGTTAAGACCATTTTTTAACCTCTGAGGGCTGCCCTGGGGGCTGTGTTTGCCAAAGCGATCAGTGTTTGCAGTCACATAATCGGATTGGTGTTGTTTTGGTGTCTACACTTGTGTTATGTTATGCTCTCTTGTGGTATTTGTTGTTTCTGGTTCTAGCTTTCTTTTGTTTTGGCTTTAAGAGTTAAAGCATTAAGTTTTTAAAATAGCTGCACTGATTCACCCCCCCTCTCAGTGCCATTGTAAGACTAACATGCCTTATTTATTTATTTATTAAAAATAAGGTTTTAAAATGGTTGTCTTTTCCCTTTTGTATTAATTAGTTATATTAAGTTATTTGAATTAATACCACTCAAATGTAATATTGGTGTGAGCTATCTCATTCATATGTTTGAATCATTAAAATATGTTTCACTCATTCATATGTTTGAACCATTTAAATATGTTTCCATTGATAACAATTGCATGTATTTAATGTAATATAAGATAGTTTATTTAAATTGTAGAGGCTTAAAATAAATTATTTAACTATAAAAAAAAATATTTTTAAACATTAAAGGAATATTTACAACTAATTTATGTTATTTAACTTAAAAATTTATAATTTAATGTAAATAATTATGGATTTGATAAAAAAACTGATGTAATATTTTTTTCACATATTCAATACCATGAGATTTTTTAAATAATAACCATTATATGGAGATGATGATGTAGGTGTTAATATTAGCGAGATTAAAGGGATTTATAGTTGCTTTAGTTAGTTAAAGCAAGCATAGGTAAAGCAATTTAAAAAAAAAATCAGAAGTTAACTACTTAAAGGATATTGTTTGATAAATTGGGAAGATGGCTATATTTAGAACTTAACATGATAGATAGATAAAACTAATTATGATGTATAAATAACCTAATTTTTATGTTCCTTTTGAAAATAAATGACAAAGAGGTATATGAAGAAAGTAATTTTATATTTATTTAATATAAAATTAGACTTTTAAATAAAAAAATTTATAAATAATAATCATATCTATTATAATGACTATGAATAATTAAATATAAATATTAGATGAATGATAATATTATTAGTCTCTTAAAAATAAGTAATTCAAAGAATTGTTCTTTTATAAAATTTAATTATACATGAAGTATTATTAACAATTAAAAAATATCAATTCTATTTATTTATATTAGTTTATAATGTTCATTAAGAAATAATGTTGAATTTATTTTGATCATGTATAAATTTTTAATAATATTGAATTAATTTAACCATTGTTTATTACATCTTTTTTATAATAGTTGCAAGTTTGTTGTAGTGGTAAGGGCTTTGGCCTCTTTGATAGGTTCAAGGTTCAAACACCAGTCAATACGAGGGGATAATATCGAGATCCTTATAAAAATCTATGTAAACAAGAAAAAATCAAGTGGCATTAGTTCAACTAATTAGATTCCTCAATATTTCAAGGAGACCCACATTCAAATCTTGTCAAATGATACATGGATAATATCCTTCAAATTGTACCAAACAATACCCGGATAATATCCAAAAGTTGTTGTAAAACCATTATGTGGTCTTAATTAAGTTTGTATTCCAATTAATTCTTGAAGTTCAGAAAAAATTCAACATAAAATTGGATTATTATAAATACATATATATTATTTGAAATAATTTTATTTTTTTATAAAATTTAAAAATAAAAAATACAATATTATAATATTTGATTTTAATAAAAAAAAATTTCAAATATATATTTTAGAATATTTTAAAAAATATAAATATTTTTATAATTTTAATTAAGAATATTTTCAAACGTTAAGATTTAATTTTTTTTTTTAAATATAAATTACAATTTTTCTATCAATTATAATTAAAAATTCATAATAAATTTATTTAAAAAAAGATATGCATATTAATACAGGACTATCATTATTGTCTATTCTCTTAATTGATAATAAATAAGTAAAGAAAATAGATTGAAAATGATTTTTTTTTTTTTATATTCGGTGATGGATTGATGACTTCGTCTTTAATTTAATTACATGGAGTTTTAAAATATTAATTCATTACGGTTGTCGAATTCAGTGGAGTTTCAGATGAACATGGGAAGTTGGGACTCGATAGTGTTAGAGAGACCAAGCCGAGGAGAATGTTACGAGGAAACGTGGCGATACCTTCTCTTTACGCCAAAAATAGAGTGAACAAGTTGGGAATCATCCTTAACGAGTTTCCACTGAAACAAGACTTACGCGCTTGCCTTGACAAGTATTCCAACTCTTGGTTGGTTCACACATCATACTGCTTCCCAACGGAGCTAAGTAAAAGCAAATTCTAGATTTTAATCAGTTTACAGCACACGTTGATAATTAATGAACTCAAGCGCTAGTTAATTGAGGAGTCTTTGTGTCTAGAAGATGCAATAGGAAGACTTTCGTTATTCAATCGTATTATTTTCAGCTAATCTAGACTGATTAAAAGTATTTGTAATATAAAATGTGAAAGATTTTCCAACTTCTAATTTAGTGTGCAAATAATAAATGGAGTTGAAAGTTGGAAGGTGAAAGGTGAGAGGTTACTGGTTGTTTTTTATTTGGTTAGTGTGAGAAACCCTTGCTACCAACCAATGCACAGGGTTGTCTCCTCCCAATCATAACTTTTAGTAAAGCTTAAAGCTACGCTTATCAATAGGGGATTTAATACAAACCCACCACACACCCACCTCTAACCTTTAGTAAAACTTAAAGCTACCCTAATCAATAGGGGATTTAATACAAAGCCACCACACACCCACCCCCTCACACACTTGCCACACACTCCCTCACACACTCGCCCATGCCACGGTTTGGGCCTTGGATCTCGCCAATAACCCCACCCCTCGCACACTCGCCCATGCCATGGTTTGGGCCTTGAACCTCCCCTAATAACCCACCCCCTCGCACACTCGCCCATGCCATGGTTTGGGCCTTGAACCTCCCCAATAACCCACCCCCTCACACACTTGCCCATGCCACGGTGTGAACCTTGGACCTCCTCAATAACTACCATTTTTTTATTTTTAAATGTTTGATTTATAAGGTTTTATATTAGACAATTAGACAATGCCATTTTTACTAATTTATATAGGGTTTTAAAAGGGTTGTCTTTTCCCTCTTGTATTAATTAGAAGTTATTTGACTTAATACCACTGAAATTTAAATATTGGTGTAAGCTATCTCATTGGTATGTTTGAACCATTGAAATATGTTTCCATTGATAACAATGCCACGTATTTAATGTAAGATAAGATAGTTTCTTTAAATTACATAGGCTTTAAATAAATTATTTAACTATAAAAAAATTTTAAGCATTAAAAGAATCTTTACAACTAATTTATGTTATTTAACTTAAAAATTTATAATTTAATGTAAATAATTATGGATTTGATAAAAAAATGATGTAAATTTTTTTTTTGTCACATATTCAATACCATGAGAATTTTTAAATAATTAACCGTTATATGGAGATAATGATGTAGGTGTCAATATTAGTGACATTAAAGGGATTTATAGTCATTCTAGATAAAGTAAGCATAGATAAAGCAATTTAAAAATTTAAAAAAACTTAAAAATTAGTGATTTATAGTCATTCTAGGTAAAGTAAGCATAGATAAAGCAATTTAAAAATTAAAAAAAAACTTAAAAATTAGTGATTTAAAGGATATTGTTTGATAAATTGGGAAGATGCCTTAAGGTTAGAACTTAACATGATAAAGAAAACTAATTATGATGTATGAATGACTTGACTTTTAGGTCGCTATTGAAAAAAATGCCAAAGAGGTATATGAAGAATGTAATTTCTTGTTTAATATAAAATAAAAGGATTTACAAATAATAATCATAGATATTATAATTATTGTGGATAATTGAATATAAATATTAGATGAATGATGATATTATTAGTCTCTATAAAAGGATGTAATTTAAGGAATTGTTCTTTTATAAAATTTACTTATATATGAAGTGCTATTAACAATTAAAAATATCAATTTTATTTATTTATATTAGTTTATAATGTTCATTAAGAAATAATTTTGAATTAATTTTAATCATGTATAATTTTTTTAATTATAATTTAATAATAAATTAATTTAGTCATTGTTTATTACACTTCTTTTATAATAGTTGTAAGCTTGTTGTAGTGGTAAGGATTTGACCTCTTTGATAGGTTCAAGGTTCAAACCCCACTCAATAAGAGTGGACCGGGATCCTCATACAAAAAAATCAAGTGACATTAGTTCAACCACTTAAATTCCTTGATATTTCACGGAGGATATCCACTTTCAAATCTTGCCAAAAAGATACATGGATAATATCCTTCAAAACTTGCCAAAATATGGATAACATCCAAACTTTGTTGTAATACCATTATATAGTAGTGATGATATAATATGGGTGGGGTTGTTTCAATCCCATATACCCCATTAAAAAATAACCATTATTACTTAAAACTAATTAAAAATGACAAACATATTGTAATATCACTATGTAGTGATGATGTAATATGGTTGGGGTTGTTTCAATACCATATAATCCATTAGAAAAAATAACCATTATTACTTAAAAATAAATAAAAATGGCAAACCTGTCTTTTAAATAAATATATTTCACATTGAAAAGCAAAAACACCATTTATATTTATGTTTAGGTCTTAACATAACATCTTAAAGATCATATCCTCGTGACAAGGTTCATGTTCCATAGAGAAGACAAACCTATACTTAAGTAGTTCAAAGCATAGGTCATCTTCCACGAAGAATGTTCATGTTCAACTTAGCATGGATCATCTTCCATGAAGAATGTTCATGTTCAACTTTAGATGAGTATAAACATATTGTAAGTGATAGGTGCTTTCTTTGTAACACATCTACCATAGATTCTTGATCTCCAAGTGAGTTCTCTACAATGAATACTTAAATACAAGGTAAACTTAAATACTTAAATGAGTTATCTACAATGAATACTTAAATGATCACCAAATGAATCATTTGGATCTCACTATAAACTTAAATACAAGGTAATTTAAATGAATATTTTAAATTTTTATAAATAATATTTTTATTTTAAAACATAAAAAATTTTATAGTAAAAATAATTTCAGATGTGGAGCTTGTGAAAAAAAAATATCACATAACATTTATGTGTATTATAAAATATATATTTTAAATTATAAATGACTTTAAATAAATTAGTTAATTTTAAACATTTAAAATTTTTAGATATTAAAATCCTATTTATAGTATTTTAATTTAATATAATTTGAATTTTGCAATGCAATCTTCTCGAATTAAGATTGCCCTAAAAATTTGATATAAACATAATGTTGCAAATAAGAATACATATAGATATATAGATATGAGATAAAATTTGGTATTATTATGAGAATTGATTGTCATAAACTTTGAATAATATCTATCATCGAACCACAAACCATAAATTTTTATTTATTTTTATGAAAGTCATACCCCTTATTATTGATTTAAACATGTAATTAAATACATACAATAACATTACAACCAATGATCATGAAGATCGATGATCATTAAAGAAGATATTTTTATACCCTATGCTCAAATTTATTATCAAATTAATGTGATAATTATCTCTAACATATCCCTTATTATACTATTTAGTATTATTATATATATATTTTATTTGGTTATTGTGAGAAACCTCTATAACTGACATGGACAAGGCTGAGTAGTATCCTCCCAACCATGACACCTCACAAATCCGAGAGCTATACTTATCAATAGAAAATTTAACATAAATCCATCACACACCCACCCCCTCACACACTCACCCAGGTCACGGTTCTATTTAGTATTATTATTATTTTTTGAGTAAATACTTCTTATACACATCCATTGTGGGGATTGAACCCGTGTCACATGGTGTCCTTGTCGGTAGACCACACGCCAGTAGACCACATACACGGTATTATTTGATAACTCTCCTTTGAAAATAATACATTTCTTGTTTTATTGGCTTGGACTTAGATGTAAGTTTAGACTCCAACTCAAATTTTGGCTCTAGCTTTTAGTTCTTGGCTTTGGATCTAGCTCTTGGTCCTGTCTTTCAGATTTATCACATGACATAGTAGTCAATTAAAAAATTATCACTATATGTCACTATAAAAATAACAATATTTATTAGCCTTAACATGGCGACCAGACAAACATATGTTTATTATGAGAAATTATTCAACTTTTGGTAGGTGTTACTTATCTCCCAATTCAAATATTTTTTGTCGTTAAATTCATCAAACACCTCCCTTGTAGAGGTTGTTATGGGTAATGATTCAAATCCAAATCCACCTATGGATATTCCTAAAAACCTAGAACCCCATGGAAATATTCCTAAAGATCTAGGGTTTCTACTACACATGGTCATTATCTCTTGAAGTTGGGACCCTAATGTCCTTCCTTGAAGAAGAAGAAGAAAAAAAAGTAATTTGCTATGGTTCCTACTAAATGCTTAGTCTATTACACCAAGAATATATATTACATAGACATTAATTTTGTTTCTTCTTTCAATTACTCCAATTAAGGATGTTGTTTGTGCTTTCGTTACTCCAAGCATGAAAACTATTGATTATGCTTCTATTACTCTAAGCACAAACATTATTTATTGTGCTTCTATTACTCCAAGCATGAATGTTATTATTGTTGTCTCTTTGGTTCTCTTGACTCTTGAGACACTTTTTTTTTTTGTGTGTGGAAAACATTCCTAAAGGGATGCCACTTTCGGGTAAGACCCAAGGAGGCAGGGGTATCCATTCCACCAAAAACACCTAGGACTCGGACTTGGCCTACCACATTTGACATACTCAAGGAGAAAACAAACACACAAAACCAATTTAAAAATAAGTAAATAAATAAGTAAATAACAACAAAAATAATAAAATAAAATAAAAAACATGCTCCTTGAGTGTGTCAAAAACAAAAGCACAACCAAACATGCACAATAAGATAAAAGAAACCACAACATGAACCACATAGAAAAAAACAAAAACCACTTAAAAAAACACAAACAAGACAAAAACAACATAACACTACAAAGACATAACAAAAAAAAAACATGAAAAATAAACAAAAACAAAAAACATAGAAAACACTTACACATAAAAACACGAATTAACACAAACAAAGAGAAACCCAAGAACAAGAACAAAAAAAACACAAGAACAATAACAAAAAACATTAAAAAAAAAAAAACACAAAACAACAAAAACACAAGAACACCAAAAAAACAACACAAAGAACACAAAAACAAAACAAAACAAAACAAAAGAACCCACCCACCTTAAAAAACTAAAGAAAAATAAAAAAACTAAAAAATAAATTGAACATAACAATGACCTATCTAGACCAGAATACTATTAAGGCAAGAATCAACAGAGGAAACAAAATAAAGAATAGAATGAGCTAGGGAACTAAAAAAACTGAATGAACCAAAGAGAAGCAAAAAAAAAAAACAAGATGAAACTAGGTACCTTCAGAAGTGGAGCCATCCAAAGAAATGATAGAAAGAAGAGCTTCCCTAATTTGAGAAGCCCACCATCTAGGAGGGTGGCCATAACAAGTAAGATCACCTTTGTCCAAAGCCCAATTAGCTAAAGCATCATCACTCTTGTTTTGATCTCTAACCACATGATTGTAATCAACTTTCAAAAATCCCATCTGGATTAATTGAATCTTCTCAATAATTATTTTTCTTCTCCAATCCACCTTATGATTCTTAGGAGTCTTCAAGATATTAATCATAAGTTGAGAGTCAAGCTCAACTAACACATTTTCCCATCCAACCTTAGTAGCCTCCTGAAAGTCTCTGAGGATACCATATCCCTCAGTAAGGTTAATGGAAAGAATACCCAAATTCTTAGCAAAAGTAAAAACTAGGGAGCCATCTAAAAGTCTACCAATTCCTCCCATACTGGCTTTTCCAAGGTTCCCTCTAGAGGCTCCATCAGTATTGACTTTTCCAAAATCCTTAGGAGGAGGTTGCCAATTTCTTGTCCTATCCATCTTACTAATACTCACATTCCCTTTAAGTTGGTTGCGCTTAGAATATTTAATCTTCAATCTTTGCATCACTTGATCCCATATTTGGTGGGATTATAAAAACTAATTTATAGTGGAAAACACCCCTTTTGGGGTGCCACTTTCAACAGGTTGGGCATTGGAGGAATGAAGTCTTGTCGGCCTCTACCAGCACATAGGAAATTCCTAATTATACCAAATATCTATAGGATGGAGACAAGGGGAATGGAACCTAGGTCGGCCTCTACCAGCACCTAGGGAATTTACCACTACACCACAACAAGCAGATGACTCTTGAGACACTTGAACTTCTTCTTGATTGCTATGCATTTTTGTTACTTGTACCTCAAGCTTGGATTTATAATGATATTACTCTAATTTTAAACTCCTTAGATACTGTAAAAATTAATTTAAAACCTTGAGTACTCTGGTTTTACTTGACTTAATTCCTTAGTTCAATATGAAACACAACTCATTCTCTACTATACTCTTCTAGCCTACTTTTAGATGTTGTTATGATCCTCTATTTTATTGGTAGATGATGCTAGACCCTTGTATTTCTATATCCTATTGTTGGTGAAAGCATGAGATTCCAAAAGATTGAAAGGAAAACTAATGCGATGCATTCAAAACCCAAAATTAACACTTAAGGTCCTATAAAGTGAAATGCATGAAATGAAATATGAGATAAAAGAAAGTACAGAAAGCACAACCCTTTTTATTTAACTCTCTTAATCTCAGTTACAAAGATGCCTCCTCCCTTTTCAGGGCCTAGGAGCATTAAATGAGTTTTGGTTACAATCATGACTTAGTATTCTTCCTTCCGTGTGCCCACATGTAAAATGGGCGAGCCAAAGTGTTGCTGCTACTGGTGTTGATGAATCCTTGATCCTTCCTACTCCTCTTGCGTTCAAAGAAACAACAAATCGTTAGTAGCACCTGTGACAAAAGATAAGGCGTTTGATCCTAAAAACCAATGGAGGATGTATGCAAAAGATTAGCTAATAAATAAAATGACTCCAAATAACTTGCAAATTTGATAGTAACCAGGGAAAATTACCAGAGGACCACTGCCATCAAAACAGTTAGAAAATTTTCCACCGATTTGAATTCGCTCCTGGGTGGGACGAATTCGACTGTAATTCGTCCCAGGGTAGGACGAATTTGCCTACGAGAAAATGCTGAAATGATGCTGCCCAAATGTCGCATCTCGGGAGCTCCAAATTACCTACAAACTTAGGGTAAGCTAATTGGGGGCATTTTGGGAAGACCCAAATGGTTAGATTTTTCCAATTTGACATCCATCAACGGGAATTTGACGTCGCTACCTACAAGTTAGTGAGGACAACAAAAGCGACAAAACATGATAAGATTTGATCAAAGCCTTATGAAATTGGAATTACAAACTATTTAAATAGCATAGAATGGGATGCAAGATAAACAAATGACAAAAGAACAATTTGCCACAAATTCCCAATCGTTCTTAAAAAAGAATATTAGGCTTGCAAGAGTGCGGGGCGCCCGGGCGGGCCGCACTCCGTTGGAACCTGATTTCGGCACCAATCCACTTGGGATGGGCCCAAAATCTCTTGTAATGGGTTGTCGATGAATTGGTAGATCAATGTGGTCAAATGTTAGGTTTTGGATCCGGATTCACACTCCCAATAATCACCCAATGACCTCCCTTGCGAAAGAGATCAAGGATGTGGAAGAGGTGAATCAAAAGGCAAAGTGTGGTATCAATTTGGTAGCACTTCGTTGCTTGAAAATGCTTCCAACCTGTCTCCTTTTGGGTGGGAAATTCCACCATTTTATAGACCCAGGGGGTCTCTTTGGAGGGGCATGCATAAGCGCCATGTGGCAGTCATGCCTTCCCATGAGGGAGGAAAGTCCTCCATGACTTGGGCTTCCATGACTGCCCTTGTGACAGTCCTCTAACGTCCAATCTGCCCACCTACACACACATGCAAGGCAGGAGGCATTAATTGACTGTCCTCGGCTGCCACTTGGTGCCATTTTTCTTTTTGCCCATTGAACCTGGAATTCATCCTGACCTAGAGCGAATTCAGAATTCATCCCTGGGTGAGACAAATCCCAATTTGAATTTGTCTTAGGGTGAGACGGATATTGAGCAAAGTGCCTGAATGTGCCAAATTTCCTTTTGACCTTACAAAATTGCTACAAAAGTGGTTAGGACCACTGTTTAACCTCTAAGGGCTGCCCAGGGGGCTATGTGTGTCAAAGCGATCAGTGTTTGCAGTCACATAATCGGATTGGTGTTTTTTTGGTGTCTACAGATGCCCCTTTTTGGGATGTGCTATGCATGGCACAGCATCGAGCAAAAATAGATAACCAAAGCACTAATGATTAGGGTTTCTTGGTAACCTAACCAACTTTTGATGCCCCAAGTATGGAAAGGGCATGCATTCTTGAATCTTTGCTTCTGACGAGCTAAGGAATTTTATTTCAAGTATTAACCTATTTTGGTGAGGTGTGACTTGAGCTTGGACATTGATCAGTCATGAATAGGCAAAGGGCGCAACCTTTTATCCATGGGGGAACCTCAAATTCATGATTCATGAATGCCAAGCGTGTGATCGATTTGTGATTATTGCTTGTTTGCTGCCCCAAGCAGGAGCGTGATTGTCTTTGTCAATGATTCTTTGAATGCATGCCATTGCCTTGATTGGGTGTGTGTTTGTTGATTGGTGACTAAGTGTGACTACCCCCTCAAGCGACGAATCGATGAGGGAATGATCGCCATGAGAAAAGCAACGAGTCACTTGACCCACGATGACTTAGGTGAGGGTGTCTTCAGATGTTTTCCATTTAAAGCTTAAGCAGTTTCCCAACATTTGGACCTATTTTTGGTGGGTAAAAACCCTTTTGGTGATGCCATTATGGGGTGAAAGTGTCGAAAGTCCGTCTTCCCGTGGAGCGGTCCGGCTATGGTAGCCTTCTTGGGGAAGTAGGAGAGTGACAATTTGAGCCCCGACATCAATTTTCTATGCCAAGAGGTTAAGTGCAAGAGCACTTGTGTTCGACAATTTTTATTGCTGTGTGTTTGTGTTGCATTTTTTGTTGTTTTTGAGTGGGTTTTGACCCTTTTGTGATGTCGTTTGGGGGTGAAATTGTCAAAAATCCGTCTTCCCATGGAGCGGTCCGGCTATGGTAGCCTTCTTAGGGAGTAGGATAGTGACAATGTAAACCCCGACATCAGTTTTGCTATGCCAAGAGGTTAAGTGCAAGAGCACTTGTGTCTGGCAATTTTTATTGTTGTTTGTTTGTGTTGCATTTTTTGTTGTTTTTGAGTGGGTTTTGACCCTTTTGTGACGTCATTTGGGGGTGAAATTGTCAAAAATTTGTCTTCCCGTGGAGCAGTCCGACTATGGTAGCTTTCTTAGGGAGTAGGATAGTGACAATGTAAACCCCGACATCAGTTTTGCTATGCCAAGAGGTTAAGTGCAAGAGCACTTGTGTCTGGCAATGTTTATTGTTATTTGTTTGTGTTGCATTTTTTGTTGTTTTTGAGTGGGTTTTGAACCTTTTGTGACGTCGTTTGGGGGTGAAATTGTCAAAATTTCGTCTTCCCGTGGAGCGGTCCAGCCTTCTTAGGGAGTAGGATAGTGACAATGTAAACCCCGACATCAGTTTTTCTATGCCAATAGGTTAAGTGCAAGAGCACTTGTGTCTGGCAATGTTTATTGTTGTTTGTTTGTGTTGCATTTTTTTTGTTGTTTTTGTTGTTTTGTTGTTTTGATTTTTTTTTTGTGACACCATTTGGGGATTAAATTGTCAAAAATCCATCCTCCCATGGAGCGGTCTAGCTATGGTAGCCTTCTTCGGGAGTAGGGTAGTGACAATGTAAACCCCGACATTAGTTTTCTATGCCATTGAATGTCAAGTGCAAAGGTGCCTTTGTTCGACACTTTTATTGCTATTGTTTGTGGATATTTGCTATTTTTGTTATTTTGATTTTCTTGCTTTGTGTATATGACATAATTTCATGTTATGCACAATGATTGATGTTGATGGATGCATGCTACTTTATATTGATGTATGCATATGGTATGATAAATGTGAATTTTGTTGATTTATATGATAGGTAATGGAATGGATGAAATGGTTTGTTGATAACCTTGCATTGGCACCATAGACTATACAAGACTTATGGCTTTGTGTACTGGGTGATTGCTGTGGTAAATGCTTTTGTGTATATATGTTGCTCTTTTTTTTTTTTGGTGATATAGGGATGGATTATATACAATGGTTTGCATAGAATGTAGCTAAGTGTTTCTGAGACTCAGATGGTTTAACTAACTAGCCAATACTGTACTGTTGTCTTACAAGATGTTTGAACAAGGTATGAATCATGCTTGTTTTTGACCAAGTTATTTCACATCCCTGTGTGTGCGATTGAGTTCATTTTTGTGGTGTTTGTCAGGATTCCGCTAGTGCTAGATGGGCTTTCAATCGAACCTGTACTGAGGATAACATGATTAGCTCCACTAAATCCTTTGTTGTATTTAGTCAGATTAATTTATGGTGCAATCTAGGATACCATAAGCTAGCTCATCCACATGCAAACATTGATCTGCACACAAGTTAATGCGGCAAATATATCGTCATGTGGGAGGTTTTCCACGAGTGACCGATAGGCTATCAACCAAACCGGTACTGAGGTTTATCTCATGACCTTATGAATGCTGAGAGTTCCAGGGATTCAAGTTCAACTCCCTTCTTTTCTTCAATTGTATTGGGATACTTGCTCTTTATAATGATGAAAATCACTGTTTATTTTTGCTTTGTTGTTATTTTGAGCAAGGGATTTTGAATTTTGGAGTGATGAGAATCACTGTTGCTTGTGCTTTGTGATGTATGCACTTTGGGAGATTTGATGTCAATCTTTGGAGTATTGACGTTTGCAAATTTTTGATGTTTTGCAACCTTTTGAGAACTTTGGATTCTTGGGGAATTGGGTAGGGAATATTCTTGTCCTTTTGCCAACTCTCAGCATTCTTGGGGTCATTCGCATAGGGGGATGAGCGAGGTAACCTTTTTCACTGTATGGTATCCTATACTGCTTCATAGGTTTCATCTTTCATTGACACAACTTGGGAATTATTTTTATGTGCTTTTGAACTTGTGATGGGATGCTACGTACCATGGTGTATTTCATGTAAAACTCTACCGTTGTAACATCCATTTGACTTTGTAAAATTCTTGGCTAGAGATCTAAAGACAGCTGAATGACAAACCGCTAGATACTTTTAGTCAACCACTGAAATGGTGAATGGCATTTATTGTGGTGTACTTTTGTTTAAAATGGAAAATGTCAAAGGTAGTGGATTTGCCAAGTAATGAAAGTCTATGGTGCCTTTGCCTTTTGTGATCAACAATATGCAATGGATGGATGCGATGTCTATGCAGCTATTTTGTGTTTTAATTTTTGAAGTATGCATGAAATTGAAATGCAGATTTTTTTTTAATTTTTGATGATTTTGATTGTTTTTGGATTTTCTTGACCAAGTGATTGCGATAATCCTTGGAGCTTTTGGGGTGACCAAGGGATTGCGATAATCCTTGGAGCTTTTGGTGTGACCAAAGGGTTTGTAGGCACCTTTGGGGCATTTTGGGGTGACCAAGGAATTGTGATAATCCTTGGAGCTTTTGGGTTGACCAAGAGATTGTGATAATCCTTGGAGCTTTTTTGGATGACCAAGTGATTGCAATAATCCTTGGAGCTTTTGGGTTGGCCAAGAGATTGCGATAATCCTTGGAGCTTTTTGGGATGACCAAGCGATTGCAATAATCCTTGGAGCTTATGGGTTGGCCAAGAGATTACGATAATCCTTGGAGATTTTTGGGGATTTTGGGTTTGACCAAGCGATTGCGGGAATCCTTGGAGCTTTTTGGGATGACCAAGCGATTGCGATAATCCTTGGAGCTTTTGGGGTGACCAAGCGATTGCGATAATCCTTGGAGCTTTTGGCTTGCTCTTTAGGGGATAGATGTACCTCCAGCTTGATGATATTGTGCTCCAGATCTGGCTTTGGAGGTATTGGCACAAATGGATCGACCCTATGCACGGATAGGAGGACAGGGTCTACCCTCGATACTGATATTGCTATGGTGTCTCTGGGCGAAAGTTGATCTCTGTGTGCCCAAAGTGGTGGATTCAATAGTTGGTTCCACTGCGTTGGGTTAACACACCACTCATGCCCTGGCCTTATGTTTAGTTGTTGAAGTGCATCATCAATATCCATGGGGTGTTGATGTTGTCGCATGTGATTGCTATGGGCCATCTCTATTTTATCCTCACCTTCGGCTAGTGAGTCCAGCTCATCAGAATCTGGTGATTCTAAGACATGGAAGACTGCATCATCAGGTAGCCCTACGATCAGAGGTTGATCCTCTTCGAAAGGAGCCTCATGTAATTTGGGCCTTGGGAGCTCCAAAATCTTGGTCTCTACCGACTCTAAGTGCTCTAGTTCTTTACATGTATTGGGGTATTTGAGCTCCTCCTCTTTGGTTGGTTCCTATTGAGGAACTTGGGGCCTATGGAGGGGTGGCCAGATAGCACCCCCTATGCCTTGGTAAGGCATTTGATCCCACTCTTCTTCTCACTCTGATTCCTCTGAGGCTTCTTAATGAATTTCTAAGGGTGGCCCATAAACCTGAGTAGGTTCCTAAGGAAAGCACCCATCATTTGTTATAGGAGCGGCCTCCCGCTTATGTTTAGGAGGCATCGGGGGTGGTGCTTGATAAGGTCACGAAGACTTGTCTTGCACCCAGGGGTTGTGCCTCTCATAATGTTTTGTCTTATGCGTGTGAGGGGTTGGAGTCCTCTCCTGCATAGTGTGTTGGAATAACTCATCCTTCTGGCGTTGAAGGCACTCTTTGTTAATATGGTATAGTTCCTCTAACTGTAGTCGCTCTAGCTCAAGTTGCATGAGTTGCGCCCGACGGGCAACATGTTTGGCAAATTCTAAGATAGTTGGTCCCACCGTCTCATGTCTAGAAGGGCTAGATGCATCTCCTACATATCTATCTCGGTTGTGGTGATCCGAGATCTCTATAGGCCGCCTCCCTCTATTGGGGGTATCGACATTCAAAGGAAAACTAATGCGATGCATTCAAAACCCAAAATTAACACTTAAGGTCCTATAAAGTGAAATGCATGAAATGAAAGAGATGAATTGAAATGAGATAAAAGAAAGTACAGAAATCACAACCCTTTTTATTTAACTCTCTTAATCTCGGTTACAAAGATGCCTCCTCCCTTTTCAGGGGCTAGGAGCGTTAAATGAGTTTTTGTTACAATCATGACTTAGTATTCCTCCTTCTGCGTGCCCACATGTAAAATGGGCAGGCCAAAGTGTTGCCGCCACTAGTGTTGATGAATCCTTGATCCTTGCTGCTCCTCCTAAGTTCAAAGAAACAACAAATCGTTAGTAGCATCTATGACAAAAGATAAGGCGTTTGATCCTAAAAACCAATGGAGGATGCATGCATAAGATTAGCTAAATCAATAAATAAAATGACTCCAAATAACTTGCAAATTTGACAAGAACTAGGGAAAATTACCAGAGGACCACTGCCATAAAAATAGTCAGACAATTTTCTGTCGATTTGAATTTGCTCCTGGGCGGGACGAATTCAACTGTAATTCGTCCCGGGGTAGGACGAATCCGCCTGTGACAAAATGCCAAAATGATGCTACCCAAATGTCGCATCTCGGGAGCTCCAAACTACCTGCAAACTTAGGGTTAGCTAATTGGGGGCAATTTGGGAAGACCCAAATGGTCAGATTTTCCCAATTTTACCTCCATCAATGGGAATTTGACATCGCTACCTGCAAGTTAGTGAGGACAACAAAAGCGACAAAACATGATAAGATTTGATCAAAGCCTTATGAAATTGGAATTACAAACTATTTAAATAGCATAGAATGGAATGCAAGATAAACAAATTTCAAAATAAAAATTTGCCATGAATTCCCAATCGTTCTTAAAAAAGAAGATTAGGCTCGCAGGAGTGCGGGCGCACCTGGGCGGGCCGCCCACCGTTGGAACCTGATTTCGGCACCAACCCACTTGGGATGGGCCCAAAATATCTTGTAATGGGTTGTCAGTGAATTGGTAGATCAATGTGGTCAAATGTTAGGTTTTGGATCCGGATTCACACTCCTAATAATCACCCAATGACCTCCCTTGCGAAAGAGATCAAGGATGTGGAATAAGTGAATCAAAAGGCAAAGTGTGGTATCAATTTGGTAGCACTTCGTTGCTTGAAAATGCTTCCAACCGGTCTTTCTTTGGGTGGGAAATTCCACCATTTTATATACCCAGGGGGTCTCTTTGGAGGGGCATGCATAAGCGCCATGTGGCAGTCATGCCTTCCCATGAGGGAGGAAAGTCCTCCATGACTTGGGCTTCCATGATTGCCCTTGTGAAAGTCCTCTAACATCCAATCTGCCCACCTACATGTGCATGCAAGGTAGAAGGCATTAATTGAATGTCCTCGGCTGCCACTTGGCACCATTTTTATTTTTGCCCGTTGAACCTAGAATTCGTCCTGACCCAGAGTGAATTCAGAATTCGTCCTGACCCAGAGTGAATTCAGAATTTGTCCCTAGGTGAGACGGATCCCAATCTGAATTCGTCTCAGGGTGATACGGATACTGAGCAAAGTTCTTGAATGTGCCAAATTGCCTTTTGACCTTACAAAATTGCTACAAAAGTGGTTAGGACCACTGTTTAACCTCTGAGGGCTGCCCTAGGGGCTGTGTGTGTCAAAGCGATCAGTGTTTGCAGTCACATAATCGGATTGGTGTTGTTTTGGTGTCTACAGTTGGACAATGCTAGGCCTCTATAAGGCTCATCTAGCTTGTTATTTGTTGTAATTCTAAACTAATACATTATTCACCACTTTTAAAACATTGTTAGGCTCTAGTTAGTTATCTTTAATCTCCTTACTATTGAGCTTTTCTTGTCCTTTGATGCTAACACATAGGTGTGCAATCCAAATGAAGATAGAATACTGTTGGCAAGAAGATGCTTAGGATTTTATGTATCTCATAGACCACTTAATGTGTGTCTCTTCTTATTTACACATAGAACTATTATGTGCTTTAGTAGATTGAACTTATTTCTTTTTTCTTGCTCTATATTCTCTTTTCTTATTTTTTTGTAATAATATCTATTAAAATTTCTTGGATTCTTGAGATAAATATTTATAAGAGCTCCATTTATTTTATTATAATGTATTATTTCTCTATATTGACTTCTGTGGATAATATCAAGGCCTACATGATCTATATATTTTTTTCTTTCTTTTAATTTCTTCCTATAATGGCCTCTTGGACTAATATCAAGGTCTATATGACTTTATGACCTAAATATATTTCTTATTAACTCCTTTCTATAATGGCATTTTAAGACTATATCAAGGTCAATATGACTTGAATCTTCTTTCTCTTTATCAATTTTTCTTAGGAAGATTTAAATTCTTCTCAATCCATTGCAACTTTTAATTCTTTTGTACTTTGCACTTAGAATCTAAAATTCTTCTCTATCCTTTGTAGGAAAATTCTCACACTTCTATAGCTTGATCTCTATTGCAACTCTTTCTTTGAAATATATAATATCTTAGTTTGCACATAAGAAATCAATATGATTATCCTCCTTACTAGAGAATCCAATATAATGTCAATATGACTTTGAATATCCTTAAATATTAAACTTTCTTTAAAAAATTCAATGTCAAGGGTTGGTTATGTCCATGAATGATCAAATATCTCAAATTTTATTCACCTTTCAATCAATATAGCTAAGTACTACTATTGGATTATTATTCTTCAACTATGGAAAGACCCTAGACTTTCTACTCAATATGATCTTTAGAGTTCAAGTATCACTACCTTTAAAGTAGATAGACTCTTAATCAACCTTGTAAAATATGGACACAATCAATTTATAATAGTGGCTAAAACAAACTCTATCAATCTAGATAGAGTCAAGTGGTAGCTTTGATACCACTGATGTATTTTTAAGTCTTATACTATCATAGAATATCATAGGTTATATCACATAGGACCCAATATAAAATCACCACCATATGTAATGATAAGGATAATAATAAGAGTAGAATGATATGAGCAAATTAATATGTATATCAAGGATTATAATAACATTCAATTATATGCTAAAATATGAATGTAAAAAGCTTGAATCCTTCATGTACAATGCATGAATAACAACTTACAATATTAATTGCACAAAATGTATACAAGATTTATTACTTCACTATTTTTTATAAACGGATTATCAAAACTCTAAAATATCTTCGATATAATATATTCTATGGAGAATTTACTCCATAATATAGCCATAGCAGTGTGAATCTTTTGATTCTTGACCATTTATCTCGATGTGCCATGTCTCATAACTCTTGGCCTATCTACTTACCACTTGCACACTTGATGAACACTTGACTTTACAATACTTGCTGACCTTTACATGACTCTTACACTTGTACTTGCACTCTCTAATATAGGAAACTTGTGCACATCTTTACATTACATACTTGCACTCTTGCATAAAAAACACTTGTGCACATTTACTTAACCTACACTTGCACTCAAACTCACATGACACTTGTGTATTTCCTACACATTCACACTTACATAATGAGGGAAATATAAATCACACTCTAAACCATAGAATAACCCATAATATATTATTCATAAATTTACCATGAAGGTACTGTGGGGTTATATTAAGCATGTACCAAATAATATTATAAATTTTTGGAGAACTAATTTTATTTATATTGTTTTGATAAGTTCAATATATTATCTAAAATACCAAATTTAAGGCCAATAATAAGGTAGCATGCTAGTTGTCTAAAATACCCTATTAATTACATGACATGAAGTCTTGCAACTAAAATAATTTTTTTTACAAAGTGGATTATGTTGATATACCTCATATTTGGATCCTAAGGGACACAAAGTAATTTATAGTGAGGGATTGATGACTTCATCATGGAGTTCTAAAATCTTAATTCATTACAGTTGTTGAATTCATTAATCAATGTTTGAAATCCTCCTTGAATTAATTAATGAACATTTGATATTGGGGTGAATTAATCAATGGTCCTTCATAACCCTAACATTTTTCTACACAAACATTTGTTTGTAAGATCCTCACTACCAAATGTTAAACTTAATTTTCTATAGTTCCTACTAAATGCTCAGTCCATTCCACCCATCATATACATTACATAGATGTTACTTTTGATGCTTCTTTCAATTAATCCAATCAGAGATGCTATTGCTTGTTCTTTCATCACTCCAAGCATGAATGTTACTGATTGTGCTTCTATTACTCCAAGCACAAGTGTTACTGGTTGTGTCTTATATTACTTCAAGCATGAATGTTATTACTATTGTTTCTTGTGCTCGCTTGACTCTTGAGACACTTGAACTTCTTCTTGATTCTATGAATTGTTGTTGCTAGTACCTCAAGCTTGCATTTCTAATGGTGTTGCTATGATTTTAAACTCCTTAGCTGATGTAAAAATTAATTTACCACATTGAGTACACTGGTTTCACTTGAATTAACTCCTTAGTTCACTATGAAAGACAACTCATTCTCTACTATACTCTTCTAGACTACTTTTAGATGTTTTTATGATCCTTTAGTCTACTCGTAGATGATTCTAGGCCCTTGTATTTCTCTATTCTATTGTTAGACAATGCTAGGCCCCTATAAGGCTCATCTAGTTTGTTGTTTTTTGTAAGGCTAAGCTAATACATTGTTCACCACTTCTATAATATTTTTAGTCTGCAATTAGTTATCTTTAATCTTCTTTATCTTACTATTGAGCTTTGCTTATTCTTTGTTGCTAACACATAGGTGTGCAATGCAAATGAAGATAGAAGACTATTGGCAAGAAGATACTAAGGATTTATATATCTCATAGATCACTTAATGTGTGGCTCTTCTTATTTATATATAGAACTACTATGTACTTTATTAGATTGAACTTCTTTCCTCTTTCTTTCTCTATATGCTCTTTTCTTCTTTCTTTCTATAATAATCTCTATTATTCTCTTCTTGCTTCTTTTACTTTCATGTTCTTCTTGGCTTCTTGAGCCAAATATTTATAAGATCTCCTTTTATTTTAGTATAATTTCTTATTTCTTTATATTGAATTTTGTGGTTAAAGTCAAGATATATATAACCTGTATATTTTTATTTCTTTTAATTTCTTCCTATAATGAACTCTTGAACTAATGTCAAGGTCTATATGACTTTATAACCTAAATATATTTTTTATCTCTTAAATCCTTTCTATAATGGCCTTTTATGACTATGTCAATGTCAGTATGACTTGAATATTATTTCTCTTTATTAGTTTATCTTAGGAATATTTGAATTATTCTCAATCCGTTGTAATTTTTAATTCTTTTCTAATCTACACTTAGAATCTAAAATTCTTCTCTATCTGTTGTAGGAAACTTCTTACATTTTGTAGCTTGGTCTCTACTGCAAATATTTCTCTAAAATATATAATATATTAGGTTGCACATAAGAACTCAATATGATTCTCCTCCTTACTAGAGAATCAAATATTATGTCAATATGAGTTTGAATATCCCTAAATATTAATTTTTTTTTTAATTTTCAATGTCAAGGGTCGGTTATGTCCTTGAATGATCAAATATCTCAAATTTTATTCACATTTCAATCAATATAGCTAATTCCTACCCTTGTATGATTATTCTTCAACTATGGAAAGATCCTAGCCTTTCTAATCAATATGATATTTAGATTCTAAGTCTCACTATATTTAAAGTAGATAGAATCTTAATCAACCTTGTAAACTGTGGACACAATTAATTTATAATAGTGGCTAAAAAAAACTCTATGAATCTAGACAGAGTTAGGTTGTAGCTTTAATACCATTGATAACTTTTTAATCCTTATACTACCATATAATATCATAGGTCATATCACATAGGACCCAATAAAATAGTCGTGATATGTAAATATAAATATAATAATAAGAGTAGAATGATATAAGAAAATTAATATGTAAATCAAGGCTTAAAATAAATCAAATAACATTCAAATATATGCTAAAATATGAATGTAAAAATCTTGAATCATTCATGTACTATGCATGAAGAACAAATTACAATATTAATTGCTCAAAATGTATACAAGCTTTATTACTCAACTTCCTCTTACAAACAGATAACCAAATCTCTAAAATATCTTTGATATGATATCTTCTATGGGAGTTTGCCTCCATAATATAGCAATAGTAGTATGAATATTTCAATACTTGACTATTTATATCCATATGCCAAGTATCATAACTCTTGGTCTATCTACTTGTCACTTGCATACTTGATGAACACTTGACTTTATAATATTTGCACACCTTTACATGAATCTTACACTTCTACTTGCACTCTCTAATCTAGGACACTTGTGCACATATTTACATTACATATTTACACTCCTGCATACAAAACAGTTGTGCACATTTACTCAACTGACACTTGCACTCTAACTCACATGACACTTGCACATTTCCTGCACATTCACACTTGCATAAAGAGGGAAATATAAATCACACTATAAACCATAGAATCAAACCTAATATATTATTTATAAATTTACCATGAAGGTACCATGGGGTTATATTAAGCATTTTCTAAATAATGTCATAAATTTCTATAGAACTAGTTTTCTTTATATTGTTTTGAGAAGTTATATATTATCTAAAATACCAAATTTAAGGTCAATAATAAGGTAGCATGTTGGTTGTCTAAAATACCCTATTAATTATATGACGGGAATTCTTGCAACTAAAACAAACTTTTTTACAAAGTGGATTAAGTTGATATACCTCATATTTGAATCCCATTATTATGTTGTTGATTCTAAAAAATATTGAGGATGTGAGTGGAAAATAATTTTTTAGGCTTTGCATACTTGGATCCTTGAAGACTAAAATAAAAATGGATTTTACCATATTTTTGGGAGATGATTTACCTAAGGTTTCTTGAGCAAGAGTTACAACAAAAATTAATATAACCTTTGTGGTACCCTTCTCCACACATTGGGATTTTGTCGCTCAATCATTATTTTCTAAGGCTTTTGTTAGTCCCATCATAGTATATACCTCTCTTTTTCTATCCTTTATCATTGGTTTGATAGTAAAGGCAATGTTTAATTTTACCAACATGGGTAGTCCATGATATTATGATGTTTAGATTGATGTTGGTAAGTTAGTTTATAAAATTATAGGAGTATAAATAGTCCAATATTTATATATTGATGTGGTTTTTATGTTCTTGGGTCATAACAATTTTGACCAAAAACTTTTCTACATTGAAGCAAAGATATTTGGTAGGTTAGTTTATAAAATGGTGTAGCAATCTTATTAACTAGTCAATGAAATCCCAAATTGGCATGGGTAACCCAAGATATCTAAACTAGATCAAGAATTTTAAATACATGTTCTCAAAAGTGATGAAGATGGATCCACTTAGATAAGATAAGAGGAGTGCTATACATAAATGATGGGACCTTCAACACCAAGTCTTTGTAGTGGCCTATATTAATGAAGGTAAATAACCTACTTAGGTTTCTTACTATAGTGCGTTGTATACCATAAAATACCCAATAAAATATATTTATTATCTAAATCTATATTTTGATAGTATAAAACTAAAATAATATGTAATAAGTGTATATTTCTTACACCATCTATGAACAATTATAACATCAATAGAAAAAATAACATCATATAGAGATAAGGGAATATAAACAAACCCACCTCATAGAATATGTTGGAGATAAACTTCTTTTCTAATTTTTGTGTTATGGTGCTTGGGCCTAACTCTAGCTCAAACATCAATTCATATTCGAGGTGACAGAGGGGCTAAATTAACAAGATTTTTTAGTACCTAAAGAGAGATACAAATGATGTTAATTATTGGTATGAAAAGCTCTAAAATCATGTGATGCAATGCATAATAAAGACAAAAAAATATAAAAGTAATACTTCCAATATAATTTATCAAGTGACATTAGCTCAATCAGTTAGACTTCTCAACATTTAAGGAGACCAAGGTTCAAATATTATCAAGCAATACATGGATAGTATCCAATCATTGTTGTAATACCACTATGTGGTGATGATGTAATAAGATTTGGGCCCATTTTAATCCCATATAACCAATTAGAAAAAAAAAATAGTTACAATATAATTTATATCATGGACAAAAACCACAATAGAATCAATCTATAAAAAGAAACTAAAAATATAAAGTTGAAATATAATTCAATGGTTTAACCATAAGCAACTTGTAAAGGTTTTATAACATATTATCATAAAAATCATTACATCCTAGTTGTTACATGTTTATTTGTGAATCTAGAGTGCTCTACTTTTGAACCTCCATCATCCTTCTCTCTTTGCCAACAATCTTATCTTCTCTTGTTCCAAAATTTTATACGTACACCTTATTTTCTCATCTAATTCTTTATTTCCTCATAATTCTTTTTCAAAATCATTTGCTAGAAACATTGCAAGTTCTCCTCAACCTCCCTTAATTTTTGTCTATCCATCACTTTATTTTTATAGGCTCACTAAACCATTGCTACCTTAATTTTTTTAGATTTGCTACAAATTGAATACTAGTAGATTCTTTCATATTAGAATCAAACTTTACCCATTCTTATTTACAAATTATGTTACCATAAATTAAAATGATAAACGTTTAATAATAAATATTATATAATTAAATTGCAAGAAAACACCTTAATCCAGTAAAAATTATATTTAATTATAAAATTTAACAAAAAGATAACACAAATATTTCACATCTTTATGATGCACGCATAAGTAAATCTGATTTCTTAATATATGACACACCTGATAACCTAAAATAGGTGATCAACGGTCACTACAAAGAATGGAAACAATAACTAGCGAGGCCAAGCAAAAGATTTAGGATGCAAACACACTCATGGAAATTGTCTGCCATAAGCATAACCACACATCGTTTACATGAAGAAGCGAAGTGATTACGTTGCACTTTATTAACAGACCAAAAAAAACAATAAGAGCAACGTGGCCAGAAAGAAAAAAATTATTGTAGGAGAGTGGGGGTGTTCAATATATATGTAGGTGACAGCAGCATTTATGTCAACATGGATAACAACCTGTAGCCAGATCAGTTTGGAGTCCACTATCGTATAAACCTCCTACTGTCCAGCTGGAATGGAGGACAGATATTTTAGCCCACAAGGAATACCCATCATACCCAGACGTCACCCTAATTTGGAATTGAAGAGAACCCTTGGGAGGGTTGCTTATAGCCCACACTGCCCTGTTTCTATGACTCACTGCTTGCCAATTGTATCCATCCACCTGCAATATGGAATGATTTATACATATCATTGCACCAACAACAACACCATTGCTTGAAATTTTAGCCCCAACTCATGATCTATATTTGAATTACCTTAGCAATATCGACGGCAACAATATCTGTTTGGCCTCCTTGGTATAAGAATTGCACAGCAATATAGTAGGGATAATAGCTGTTGTCGTCTACCTTCATCGTCATATTGTGTCCTTCATACTGGCAAGAAATCCTGTCCAAGACAAGTAGTAAAAAAGAGTACTAAAATGAAACAAAATTTTAATATGTTATTGGAAATAAATAGTTGGTATGATAACAACATCAGATTAAAAAATAAGAAGATCAAGGATCAACTACCCACACATGTCACAATGTTAATAAGGATGAAAAGTTGCTAAGACAAAAAAAATTGACAAGTGGTAAAGAAAACTTAGAACCCTTATAATGTATCTACTTCCCTATATGGTAATGATATTGACCTTGTATATTCGATATCCATAATGCCAGATTTGAGAAGCTGAGGAGCCATCTCTGGGAGTGCCAAGCTTGAGAACGTGCTCTTTGGTACCACAAAATTGGTTTGGTTATTTTGGGTGAGGTCTGTGACTACGATCTTGGTCCCTGAGTTGTTGCATAGTTTTGGATCTAAACATTTTTTTTTTTTGAAAAATAATTTGAAAAAACTTGTATTAAAACAAATATCATTTACAATTTGGGATGAGACTTTTCCCAGCCTTAATCAGAGAGAACACATGTTTACAACAGTAAAATAAGATTTGCATTGGAGCCAAATATCTTAAACCATATTTCTACAATGACTTTTCACCTGTTTACAACTATAAAAGAAGATCTACATTGAAACATAAATCTCCTAAACAGTATTTCTGGAATGGTTATACAAATTAGCTAAGCACTGGATTTGCTCACCAACCTGCCTAATCATCTCATCCTCAATAGCCATGTCACCGTGCCACTGAACCCCTACCTCCTTCTCAGTACCCATCTTAGCCAAGAAGTCTGCCACTTTATTTAGATCTCTACTCACATAAACTGGAATCACATCATCTAATTCCCTCCATAATTCCTTAATTTGAGTGACAAGAATCCTCAACCTCCATGTTTTCAAAGCAAAGTTCCTCATGCAATCTAGAGCTCCAACCATTATTTGATAATCTGATTCTAGGATTATCCTCTTATGACCTTGTTTTACTGCCCAAATAGAAGCAGATTTGATAGCTAAGGCTTTTGCTTCATTGTTTTTGGCTCTCCCCAAGCCTTGTAATTCCCAATAAAGCACTATTCCAACATGATTCCGGCAAACCACTCCAATTCCAGCTCTACCCGAATTGCCTTTTGCAGCTCCATCAGTATTAATTTTAATCCAACCTTCTGGGGGTGGTTTCCAACTAGCTCTGTCCTATCCCTCTTGCACTTCAAATTCCTTCTCCATTGCCCCAATAACAACCTGAGTTTCCTCTTTAGCATAGACTGCCATAGTTTTTGTGACTTTGCTCCAAATGACCTGCCAAACTCCATCTAAAGAAGAAAAAGTTTCTCTAAAAATTCTAGCATTTCTCTCCAACCACACTTGCCACCAAATAAAGTTTAATCCAAGCTCCCAACCAATACAAAGAGCTTTAGATTTAAATCTACCCCTCTTCCATCTTTCCCAAATATTAATCCGATTCAAATCACCATTAACTTGAATTTTATAATATAAAAACCATCTCTCCCAAATCTGGCGCGTGAATGGGCACTCAAACATCAAGTGATCAGTTTTTTCCTCACTCTTGTAGCATAAAACACATTGAGATGGACCAATTATTCCCCTGCATCTAAGATTATCAAAAGTAAGAATTCCATTATGCATGAACTTCTAGGCAAAAAAGTTAACTTTCAGCCAACCCTTGGACTGCCAAATATTTCTCCAATCCTCAACCTGATATGTATGAGGAGGAGGCTCTGGAAGGATCTTATCATATTCATCCTTCACTGTGTATACACCAAGGCTCCCATAGCCCCAAGCTAATTCATCCTCCTCATCTCTACCTGTGATAAATCTTTCTTCAAATATTTTAGTCATGATGGGTGTCAAATCCGGAGGGACTGAAATTGGTCACTCATCCAACTTCTTAAAATTCTTAAACTTATAATCCCCCATCTGACTAGTGTTGAAATAACTTTCAATTTGGACCCATCCCTTGGTTTCTATGGCTATTTTTATTGGTTGTAATTTAGGAAATTCAACAATGATAGGTGGGTATTGATCCCATAAATCTATCCAAAATCATGCCTTATCCCCTCTCCCCACTTTCCAAAATAATCTATCTTTTACTACCTGATATCCTAACTTGAGAGCCTGCCACACTAAGGATCCATTACCATCCAAAGGGAAATGACCCACCTCATTTGGGTTTACATGTCCCAAATATTTACTAGTTAAGATTCTACTGAATAAAGAAGTTGGTTGGGAAATCCACCTCTAGTAAAGCTTTCCAGCCAAAGCTTTATTATCCATCCAAAGCTTTATTATTTAACTTTGATCTTCTCAGTCCCAAAATTCCTTTTACCTTGGGCTAGCTTACTTTATCCCAACCTACTAAGGCCCATTTCCTCTCTCCTTTTACTCCTTCCTATAAAAATTTTCTAGCCATCTTGTCCAACTCTTTCCATATGGTATGTGGGGTAGCAAGGATAGAAATTTATAAATTGGCATGTCCTGAATGATTGACTATAAAAAAGTTAATCTATCCCCATAGCTTAACAATTTGTGAGACAAATGATTAATTTTATCCTTGATACAATCCAAAATATTCCTCCATATATCTATTTTTAGTTTTTTAAAAAGCAAAGGGACCCCCAAGTATACCACTGGGATATAAGTCCTTGTGAATCCCAAGATCTCTAAAATTTTGTCCTAAAGTCTTTGATCAAGATTGAAAAAGACCACTTTGGATTTTTTATCATTGATGACTTGGTTTGTAGCCCTAATGTAGACATTAAGTGTATCTCTAATCATTCTTGCTTCCCTGAAGCTGGCCACTCCCACCAATCATGTGTCATCCACAAACTGTAGGTGAGTCAAAACTTCCTCACCCACCTTGATACCTATTAGCAAACCTTGTTGTCTTCTCCTCAAGATGAGTCTACCCAATCCTTCAGCCAATATGAGAAAAATATAGGGAGAGCAAGTATCTCCTTGATGAAGGCCTCGAGTAGCTCCAAACGGTTATGATGGAAGACCCTTTATTAACACTGAGTATGTCAGAGTAGAAACACAACTCATGACCCATTCTATCCAATCTTGAGAGAAACCAAAGGCTGCCATCATCTTTGACAAGAATCTCCACTCCACCCTATCATAAGCCTTTGACATATCTAATTTTATGAACATTCCTCTATTACCGGATGTTTGCATTGAATGGATTGCCTCCTGAGCTAGAACCACACCATCCAATATATGCCTACCCTCTACAAAACCCCCTTGCTCCGAGGAGATAATGTTATGTAGAAGAGGTTTTAGCCGTTCAACCATTACCTTTGTTATTATTTTATATATGACATTGCATAAGGCAATAGGTCTATAATATGAAATATGTACCCCCTCCTCCCCTTTTGGAATTAAGGTAATGAAAGTATGATTTAATGCTTTAAGCATTCTTTTACTACCTTTGGACTCCTCTATAATAGCCATTATATCCTCCTCCAAGTTATCCCAAAAGGCCTAAAAAACTCAATTGGAAAACCATCTGGACCTGGTGTTTTTTCGGTGCTCATTCCAAAGACTACATTCTTCAGTTCCTCTCTATCAATGGGTTTAAGTAGGGTCTAATTTTCTTCTTCAGAGATAATAGAGGGTATGACAGCAATAACTTCTTTTTGAGCCTCTTCATCTTGCACCATACTTTCCTTAAATAGTTTAGAAAAATAATCCATTGAATGGAAATGCATACTTGGAATTGTATCAAAGGAGTGTCTGTTCTCATATTGAAGAGCTTCCATGTTGTTCATCTGTCTCCTAGCACAAGCAATCCGATGGAAAAATTTGGTATTTTTATCACCTTCTAATAACCAAGTGGTTCTTGCTCTCTGTTTCTAGTAGGTCTCCTCTTAGTTGTCAATGTCCTCAACCGCTTTACGCAATGCATCATCCTCTTCTTTGAACTGCTCTGTAATTGTTCCTTCCCTAAAGTGTTTTTGAACCTCATCCCATCTAGCCACCAATGGATCTCTTTGGACCTGGAAGTCTGTCTTGTTAGCTCACCTCTATTGTTTCAGTTGATATTTGACATAATGAAGTTGTTTGTGGAATCTAAACATTGTTGTCCCATATGTTGGGCGACCTTCTTCCCACCACTATGGAATTTTCTTTTGAAGTTCTTTTTTTTGTAACCAAAAGTTTTCAAATTTAAATGGTTTGTGATGCTGCATTGTCTTGATCCCTCCTTCCAACAAAATGGGAAAGTGATCTGAAACTGGACCCTCAAAAATCTAAAATTTTATATTCCATTTTACAAATGCCTCCTTTGAAACCAAAAAATGGTCTAACTTCACCTTCCTGCTATGTGGCTCCCTCCTCTTATTAGTCCAAGTATAGTTGGTTCCAGGGCATTTAATATCCACCAAGTGTAATTCCCCGGACTTGGGCAATCATAAGTCGATCCCCCCGGGTCCAAAATTGGAGTTCCCCCTTCCCGATATCTAGAGGATAATTTAGCATTAAAATCCCCAGACAATAATCCGGCCTAAATCTTCCCTTGAGAATCTCATGTTATGCACAGTTTTCCATTGATGCATCCGACCATCTAGGTTTTGAGCCCCATAAAAATTTGTGATTAAAACATGTTTAGTCGTGACATTATTTCTAAAATGTAATGTGAGAACACCCCTCCAAGCTATATGTTCTATTGCAGTCCATTCAAGAGAGTTCCAAAGAGTAACTATCCCCCCTGAGGCACCTTGGGCAGCCACTTCCATATGACCAGCACCCCTCCAAATTTTGTTAACTATTTTACACATAAGATCTAACGACATTTTTGTCTCCTGGATAAGCAAAAAAATTGTTTTACATTTTTCTAAGAGTCTTCGAACAACAGATTGATGGGTTCTATTGTTTAAACCCCTAACATTCCATGATTTTATAATCATTGGTTACCTTGAGAGTAGTAAAAATATATTGGCCTCACCGATCCTCCAGTGATCAGTTTGTCTCCTTGAACTGCTATCAATTCCTTATTTGATTTTCTACCCACTCCTTGAGAGTTGCTATTTTTTGATCTCTTTTCCACCTGATTTATCCCTAAAGTTGGCCTTTCTTTGTTCTTTTCTGTTATTCCCATGCTGACATCCTTAATTATTGGCTGCTCTTGGTTATGCGCTATCAATGCCCCTGCACTCTCTGACTGCGGTAACTCACTGTACTCAATTACCTGCTCTATTATGGGGGGAGATGAAAGAAGAGCTTGAACATGAATGTTATTATTTTCATTATTCCCATCCACTCCTTCCATGAATTGTTCTTCTTGGTCCATTAGTGTCTTAAATATCTCATACTATTGGAGGGCTTGAGTTGGGTTTGCTCTTTACCATCTTTTTTCTTTTGCCTTCTCCTTCTTTTGGGTTGTTCAAAACCATCTCCCTATGCTTCTTTACCCTGAGAAATATTCATTGGTTCTTTGTTGATTGTTGACTTACCCTCCATAGGAAGATTTGACATTCCTAGAGGAGCCTCCATTTTTATTTTCATATTATTTGGGCAATATCCGGCAAAATGCCCATATTTGTGGCAAACTCTGCATCTGAAGGGCAATGCCTCATAATCCAGTTGTTGAATCCAAGATAGTCCTACAAGTTCAAGTTCCACCTCTGTCGGTAGAGGCTAGCTAAGATCCATTTCCACATATAATCTTGCATAAACAACTGTGTTTCCTTCTATTGTGTCTTTAGAAACACCCAAATGTCTTCCAAGGGAATTATTGATAATTTCCAATACCTGCTCACTTCAAAACTCCATTGGAAGTGCATACAAATGGATCCAAACTAGGACAACAATGGGTTCAATTCGAGGATCAAATCCCACTCTCCAGGGTTGAACAAATAATCCTGCTGGACCATGATTCCTCTTTTCTGATTCAAAAGCCCTATTTCTATCGGCAAGTGAAGAAAAACTAACAATAAAATATCCATTGCTAATAAACCATAAAGAATACTCACCAAGAGGCTCCCAGTTTTTCCGAACCCACAAATGCAAAAAATTTAGGGTAGGGTGAATACCCATGAATTTACAGATCAAATCATGATTGGCTCTATATAAAATTGTTTCTTTAACCATCCTTTGCTCAATGACAATCTTTGGCCTTGATTCTGACTATGGCAAGCATCCATTAACTCGTTGAGATGTTGATCTATTTCTAGCAGCCGTAAAGAGCATTTTTAATGTAGTTTTTTGTGCTTCTTCAGTCTTTGATGGAGATTTATCCTTTAAAAAATTTGCAAAAGAACTATGTCTCTCTAGAAGAGGATCCGGAGGTGTCCCCATTGGACCCTCCTGGGGCAGCAATATTGTCTTCAAATCCATAGTAACCAGAAATATCTTCGGCTACCCAACTAATGCCCTAGTTTTTCCCTAGCTCTTGCTTCACCTAAACTGATGTGTTCTTACAAGGATCCAATTAAGGAAGAAATGTTCGGTTCATATATTGGATCTAAACATCTTATCTGCAATACAATTAGCAATACATTAGGGTTCCAGTGCTTCCAAGCCTAGGCAGGATATAAATAAATATAAATAAAAATTGAGGCGGTAGCGTGCCTGATAGCAAGCACCACATCCAACACCATTTTTTGTATAAGGTAGGTGTGGTAGCTGCAACGTTGTCATCGTTGAGTTTTTCCGCAAGCGATCCATATCCACATGCGCCCTCTGGAATTAAAATTAGAATCAAAGAATGAGATAATCGTAAAACTAAGTAGACTATTCTTGTATCAAATGGCATCTCCCAGGTAGGCTTCGCCTATTTCAAAATTTGTGCTTTATTTTTCAATATAATCTCAACCACAATACAACTAAAATTTAATTATTTAAAAATAAAAATAAAAAATTACATTTACATCAAATTCAAAACTCCCCTGCTCACAAAATTCCATTTGATCCATGTTTAGGCAGTTGGAAGTTGGGAGTAGAGGTACTACCTTTTACAGAGAGGTCGTTGCCATAATAGACGAGTTTTGAGGTATGGTTGTAGCATACGCCTTCCCAAACAACCGGTGGAGCCTAAGCTACAAATATTGTAAATATTGTGACAAGAAGAATCAAATTGAACTTCGCCATATTGGAACTACTCCTAAAAAATAATAAGTAGCACAACACAAGATGGATGTGTTCCCTTTTTAATTTATAGTGAGGGATTGATGATTTCCTCTTGTTGAATATGGAGCCTCAGATGAACATAGGAAATTGGGACTCGATAGTATTAGAGAGCCCAAACGACGAGACCGTTACGTTGCTTTGTCTTTAGCATTGAAATGTCAGTTTCCATATTTTAATAAGTTTTTAGCACACATTGAGAATTAATGAACTTTCGACTTGAGTAAGACGTTGACTATCCCCAAACGAGGAGATCGTTATGTTGGTTTGTTGTCTTTAGCATTGAAACGTCACACAAGTTTCCAGATTTTAATAACTTTTTTTTGAGGTTTTTGTCTCCAAATAGAGGTTAAATCATTGAAGTTGTCTTTATAATCTATTTTTCTTCTCGATAAACACTGCTTGGAGTGAGGGATATCCCAATATCTTAGGGTTAGTACCGCCATCTTTACAGGTCAAATCATTGAAGCTACCTCTATAATTCAATAAATCCAATGAGTAATTTAATTCACACAATCTAATGCTCTTTAGTTTTCAAATGTGTCGAGCATCGCTGAGAAAAATTAGCAATCGCGAGAGTCGTTGACTCCCAGCAAAAAATTTAGGCGTCACTCGGAGGAGTAGCGACAACCAACGGTTGCTAGAAAATGTAGTGATCGTGAGAGTCACTGTTGGGCAGCAGCGACTCCGGGCGTCGCATGAAAACTTAGCGACAACCAGTGGTCACTCAAAATACGAGCGTTGTTGGGAATCACTCTTCAAAATGAGCGAGAATGAGCTTCCTTTGAGATTAAGTTCACTCCTTTTTCACTAATAGCCAATAAGTCAAAAAACACTAAAGACAAATACACTCGAAGTCACTCGTTCTAATTTGTGAAGATGGGAATCGCTCATAAAATGGGCGACAGTGGGAGATTTTCTAGGAAGACAATGATTTCCAACCAGGTAATAAGACAAAGCACTAAAAGACAAATTTTCCTAAAGATAAAAAATTCTAAGGAAATTTCTAAGGCCTTTTCTTTAATGAGGGAAAAGTAAAGTAGACGAAAGTCGCTCAAAACTAGAGCAACAATGGGAGACACAGAGGCAAATGGAGAAATAATGACCTTTGCTCACCAAATAAAAAGAAGAATTATAGATTGCTCACCGAATATCATTGGCGTCTAATGGAAATATCAAAATTGTCGTTATATGGAGCAATGTGGAGAGGCTTTAAATTATAAGAGACCCACCAGATTTATCACCCAATAACAAACAAATTTTATTGAGATAAAACTGTCATATTACAAAGCTTCCTCTACTAAGGATTACAGATGCCTACAAAGAATGTAGGTTACACTAAAACAACAACTACTACTATACAGAATGGAGTTCTGCTCTTACTCCCTCTAATATGCCCTCTTACTTTTGTACATCCACCCCAAAAGTACCAGTGGAACTAGGGTATTTAAAGGTTGGGCTTGAAACACAAAAACATGAAGAACTTCAGCTACTCACATGCGAGAATTAAGGTCAGATGAGACAAAGAACATGTGTGGTGTCAAATCAAGGGTTTTGGCAAGAAGCCCTTTGTCGCTACCTTAGGCGAGCGATTCTTGGAATTTCTCACCTTTGGAGCGACCAGCAGCTGCGGGTGAACATCAAGTTTAATATTTCTAACACCCTCCTTTAAACCTAATTTCACGAGAACTTTGACTCCCAACTGCTCTCGCAATCTGTTGAAGTATTCCTACTTCAAAGGCTTCATGGAAATATCAGTTATCTGCTCCTTGGATCTGCAAAATTGTAATTGAATTTCCCCAGACTTCACTAGTTCTATGATGAAGTGATACCGAATGTTGATGTGCTTCATTTGCCCATGAAATGTTGGATCCTTCAATAGTGCTATGACAAAATTGTTGTCACAAGACATAGTTATCGCCCCTTTCAGTGGATTGTTCAGTTCACCCAGAACCCTTCGTAGCCATACTACCTGGCATGCATCTTAAGTTGCAGCGACATACTCTACTTTAGCAGTGGACAATGCAACGATCGGTTGCTTATTATACGCCCATAACACAGCTCCAATCCAAGATGGAATGTATATCTGGAAGTGCTCTTCTGATTGTCGATGTTGCCAGCCCAGTCGCTATCTATGTAGCCCACAAAATCTAACTGGTCTTATCTGTCATAGAATTTGCCATGGTTTCATGTCCCGTTGACATAGCGCAAGATCCGCTTGCTTGCTTGCCAAATCATGTCCTTCAGAGTCTCCATAAATTGGCTAATCAAGTTGACTTCGAACATCATATCTATCCGAGTTGCAGTCAAATACATAAGACTACCAACTAGCCATTTGAACAAGGTTAGATTAATATTCCTCCCTAAATCTAGCTTGCTCAGCTTCAATCCTGTGGCAATAGGTGTGATGGCAGGTTTGATGTCCTCCATATTGAATCACTTAAAGACATCCTTTGCGTTCTCACCCTGAGAAATGAAAATGCCATCTATCGATTTGTCAACTTTGATTCCAAGAAATTACTTCATCAGCCCTAAGTTCGTCATCTCGAACTCCTTCTTCATGGTTGTTTTGAACTCGTCGAATAGGGCAGTGTTGTTACCAATGTGATGGGGCACCGGAAAACCAAACGCTTACCAATTCAACTTTTCATTAATCTTTTCAAAAAATAGTTACATGCATTCCCAAAATAAAATAGCCCGCAGGCGTACATTAACCAGAGATTGTCTGGTGTTTTCTCCACTCCGTTCCTCCCCTGTTCTCCGGTACACCATCCCCCCACTATCCTTACCAAAATTTCAGGGTTTTTTTTTATCGAGGCCTACGATCCTCCCGGAAATCAATGCCACCACCTAACAGAAATTCCAATTCAAATTTCCCCCCTTGTCGAAGATTCAAAATTCTCGATCATAAATGGGCCACCGCCCAATCTGCACTGCTGCTTGCATTCATGGTCTTCCTCGACCTGCAACCGTCACCGTACCCTGTACTGTCGTCTCCTCCATACCGGCCATGCCCTGTTACAGTTGTTTTTCGTAAAACGCATCCGAAAGATGGTTCTCTCCCTTTAATGCACGCGGCTGCAAATTTAAATTCAATGATACGTGGCCTCCATCTTCACTTGGATACACGTATTCTCCCGCGTGCAAAATTTGCCATGCCTCCTCTTGGATGTAAAATATTTCAAACACGTGTCCTTCATAATTTTCAAGCTACACGTGGCTATCCACGTGTTAAATCCGGCCTTGCTCGACCGTCCACCATTCCCCTTTCGGGCCTTACCTTGCTCTTTATTTTCCTCAACTTTCGTGGTCTGTCCAATGTTGCGCCACGTGTCGGCCTTTGGTTGGCCGTGATATCGTGACAGGTCATGAAATCGTGACCTGTCACGATATCATGACTAGAAGCGCCTCCTCTATGTCGAGCTCTTTGGGGTTGTGAAATCGTGACAAGTCACGATTTTGTGACCCCCTCTTCTCCTTCCGCCTTTGTTTTGAAGACCGTCGCGATATCGCGACGTCGCGATATCGCGACAACTTACACTCCTCCCCGCTGCTTTGCAAAATGGTCGCGATATCGCGACGTCGCGATATCGCGACGAAACCCGCCAAACAATACACTGCAACTTTTGGGGTCGCAATTTCGTGACATGTCACGATTTCATGACCCCTCTCCCTTTTGCCTTAAAACTTCTTCCAACCAAGAATTGCCCCACAAAACCTTACTCAACACTGAAGTAAATTGATCAAAATGCAAATAACTTAGAAAAGAAACTTGTAAGATGCAAGGTTGTTTTACCGTCTCCGGATGCTCCTGCATCAGACACCCGGGGTAGATAGAGAAGTGATCTTCACTTCGGTGTTGTCTAGTCACCGCTTTTGGCAACATATTCCGACATTTACCTACTTTTGTAACCTGTTCAAATCCTGCTTCTTGGCAAGAAAATTTTCTGCCCTCTACTAGACAAATTCTGGCATTACTGCACACCTTCTCATCTTCGGTCTGCAATGGCTTCAACTTGTGCTACATTCCATATTTCACCAAGGAATAAGTATTTGCACGGCCATCATGCACTACACTCCGATCAAACTGCCATGGCCTGCCCAACAGTAAATGGCATGCATCCATGGGGAATACATCACATAGGACTTCATCCCGGTATCTCCCAATCTGGAACGTGACTAAACACTGTTCTCGAACCCAAGCTCTGTGGTCCTTCCGCAACCACGCAATCCGATATGGATGCGGGTGCCTCCTCCTTTCCAGCTGCAACTTAGTAACCATCTCCTCGGAAACCAAGTTGTCGGTACTCCCATTGTCTATAATCACATTACAGACTTTGCCCGCACTTTTGCACCGGGTGCAAAACAGGCTTCTCCTTTGCTCAGACTTGTCTTCCTCCACCAGCATGGTCCTTCTCACAATCATGGCTTCTCCCTTTTCAGCTTCCTCAGAATGTTCTGAGTCAGCATCCTCAACTGCCACAACTGCTCTAGCGGGACCCACCGGTTTCTTGTTCGTCTTTTCCCGGTGTTGTGGACACTCGAATGCACGATGCCCTTCTTCACCATAGTGGAAACATGTTCCACGGAATACTCCCCTTTCATTCTCGCGTCCAGATATACCTCTTCCTCTTGGGTAGCCATCATCCTGAACTTGCGGTTTTGGGTCTTCCTCTCCTTTCTGATCCCGGCTACTGCTCTCCTCTTCCTTCTTCTCTTCCTTTCCTTCTTTCTTTCCACCGTTCTTTCCTCTCAGCCATTTTGCTTTTTGCTTGTTGTCAAACCTCCGGTTTAGCTTTTCTTCCACCTTTAGAGCAAACTGGTAAGCATCTTCTATGGTGCTTACCTGAACCAAACTCAACTCCTCCTGAACACTAGGCCTCAACCCATTAATGTAATGGGCCACTTTTTCCTTACTTGCTTCCAAATTCCTAGTTCTGATGGAGATTTTGTAAAATTCCTTCGTATATTCTTGAACTGTTCTATTCATCTGCCTCAAGCTTTGCATTTTTCGTAACAGGTCCAGTTCATAGTCAACCGGGATGAACTGTCTTTTTAATTTCTCCACCATTCTATCCCACCTAGTTATCCGCTCTTTTCCTCTTCGGTTCCTCTCCAACTGTACCCCCTTCCACCATATGCTAGCATGACCCTTCATCGGGTCGTAGCAAATCTGACCCGGTTAGGGTCTTCAACCTCTTTGTATTCAAAATATTCTTCTAAATCATTCACACAGTCTATCAACTCCTCTGGGTTCAAGTTCCCGGAATACGTAGGAACTTCTAACTTCGGCCTCTTCCCGATCTGGGATATGGCCTTGTACAATCTGGCCTGGGCCGGATCTACATCTTCTTCCTCTTCTTCAAACTCATTCTCCTCTTCCACTTCATCCTCACTGTCTGCATCCCTTCTCGGCTCACGTCCTCTGCGTAGCTCTTCTTGCAGGGCTTGGACTTGCCGCTGCAATGCCCGAAAATATTCCGTTGCCATGCCTCTTCCACCCATCGGGTTTCTTCTTGGAGGCATCTTCACCCAAACTCAAACCCTCCCACACGTCCTGGTACAACTGCCTCTCTCCTTCGACGGTCTGTCGTATGCTCAGGAACTCCTGCTCTGATACCACTGACGGGGCACCGAAAAACCAAACGCTTACCAATTCAACTTTTCATTAATCTTTTCGGAAAATAGTTACATGCATTCCCAAAATAAAATAGCCCGTAGGCGTACATTAACCAGAGATTGTCTGGTGTTTTCTCCACTCTGTTCCTCCCCTGTTCTCCGGTCCACCATCCCCCCACTATCCTTACCAAAATTTTGGGTTTTTATCGAGGCCTCCGATCCTCCTGGCAATCAATGCCACCACCTAACAGAAATTCCAATTCAAATTTCCCCCCTTGTCAAAGCTTCAAAATTCTCGATCATAAATGGGCCATCGCCTGATCTGCACTGCTGCTCGCATTCATGGTCTTCCTCGACCTGCAACCGTCGCCGTACCCTGTACTGCCGTCTCCTCCATACCGGCCATGCCCTGTTACAGTTGTTTTTCGTAAAACGCATCCGAAAGATGGTTCTCTCCCTTTAATGCATGCGGCTACAAATTTAAATTCAATGATACGTGGCCTCCATCTTCACTTGGATACACGTATTCTCCCACGTGCAAAATTTGCCATGCCTCCTGGATGTAAAATATTTCAAACACGTGTCCTTCATAATTTTCAAGCTACACGTGGCTATCCACATGTTAAATCCGGCCTTGCTCGACCATCCACCATTCCCCTTTCGGGCCTTACCCTGCTCTTTATTTTCTTCAACTTCCATGGCTGTCCATTTTTGCGCCACGTGTCAGCCTTTGGTTGGCTGCGATATTGTGACAGGTCGCGAAATCGTGACCTATAGCGATATCACGACCGGAAGCACCTCCTCTACGTCGAGCTCTTTGGGGTCGTGAAATCGTGACAAGTCACGATTTCGTGACCCCCTCTTCTCCTTCCGCCTTTGTTTTGAAGACCGTCGCGATATCGCGACGTCGCGATGTCGCGATATCGCGACAACTTACACTCCTCCCCGCTGCTTTGCAAAATGGTCGCGATATCACGACATCGCGATATCGCGACGAAACCTGCCAAACAATACACTGCAACTTTTGGTGTCGCGATTTCGTGACCCCTCTCCCTTTTGCCTTAAAACTTCTTCCAACCAAGAATTGCCCCACATAACCTTACTCAACACTGAAGTAAATCGATCAAAATGCAAATAACTTAGAAAAGAAACTTGTAAGATGCAAGGTTGTTTTACCGTCTTCGGATGCTCCTGCATCACAATGTAAATCAAATTTTCCACATACAGGTAAATTATTATCATCTCCCCTGCTTCATTTGTCTTCAGGTATAGGGTGTGCTCATATGGGCATTTCACAAACCCATTCTCCTAAAAATAGCTATTAATCCAACTGTACTAGGCTTAGGGTGCTTGCTTTAACCCGTACAAGGCCTTATTTAGTTTCAATGATTTGCCCTCCTAGCATTCAATCTCGTACCTTGGTGGTTGTTCTATGTAGACCTCCTCATCTAAAACTCCGTTGAGGAAGGCTAACTTGATGTCCATCTGGTAAACTCTCCAGCTCTTCTAAGTTGCTAGTGCTAGGATCATCCTGACTATGTCAAGTAAGGCTATTGGTGCATACACCTCATGATAGTCAATGTTTGACTTCTTCTTGTAGCACTTCACAACCAATCTGACCTTATACCGATCAACTTCTCCTTGGGCATTGAAATTCATTTTATACACCCATTTGACCCTAATGGTCTTCTTTCCTGCTAGAAGATCTGCTAGTTGCCATGTCTCATTCTTCTCAATGGCTTCTATCTCCTCATCCATCGCCTTCACCCACTTCTGATTCTAACTTGCATCTTCAAACTCCATTGGATCACACTCAATAAAGAATGCAAAGTCAGAATGTTCCTCATCTTGATGAGTATGGGTTACCTCGTAGATGTCTTGCAAGCTTCTCATCTTCGTGGGTGTCACCAAATTTGAGATCCTGCTTGCAAGTTAATATTTCTAACATGCTCAACATAGGTTACAAGCTACACACCAATAAAATGCTACCCAAAAACAATCTCAACACAATACATAACAATCCCAATATTTACAAGATGCATAGGTCAATCAACAAGCATATGGAAATCAATAAGTCTCATTTATCCCTATAAGGGAATGTATCAAGAAAGTATAACACATACAACAAGGGTATACTGTGATATATATACCAATGCAAGCACCTCCCTAAAATAATTTTTTTTATTAGATCCATCAAGTTTCCTTAAAATCCTTTCTTTATTTATCTCTACTGCAAGCAATGATAAAAGCTTTGACAATATTCAACAAAAATGAGGAAAAAATAAAAATTACAACATCTTAATGAAATCTTTACATTAAAATATATTCACCATATTGAAGAAGATGTAAAGGTCATATTGCTAGTAATCTTACTAAGAGAAAAGGTTGGATTAAGGTTAATTTTATTTGAAACATTATGTTATGGTTAAAAGCCTAGTTATTTTCAAAACCAGGTCAATTGATAATTATTTACTCAATATTCAAGAGCCTAGGGGATAAATTAGTCACAAATTGGACTACTCTCATAGATCCTTTTGTTAGAAGATTCTAGAACTTGTTAGATGCATATTTAGTTTTGTTTGAATTATATACTATGGTCAAACACTTGAATGAGAATATTCATGTTTTTATTGTTATATTGATATGTTTGCTATATAAAGTCCCTATTAATATACATCTATTTTATGAACAAGGAATGAAATTTTTAATAAGATCTTTGCAATCAAATTTAGTAATGATGGTAAGGGAAATAAATCACATCATATTTTTTAGAGCATTTTAGAAAGATTCCCTCATAGAAGAGATATTAATTCAAATAGGAAAATTACCACCTATGACACCAATATCTTATTCTACAATTTTGGTTCAAATGCTTACATAATAGTTCTAATATCTCCCTTCATCTCAAATTATACTATTACCAAATACATAATTTTAAGGCATTCAAATTTATCAACAATCATTTTTGTTAACTTGGACTAGGGGATAAATTAGTCACAAATTGGACTACTCTCATAGATCAAGGTACAAGAGCCTAGGGGATAAATTAGTCACAAATTGGACTACTCTCATATATCTTTTGTTAACTTGTTAGATTCATATTTAGTGTTGTTTGAATTAAATACTATGGTCAAACACTTGAATGAGAATATTCATGTGTTTATTATTAGATTTATATGTTTGCTATATCAAGTCCCTATTAATATACATCTATTTGATGAACAAGGACTGGCATAATAAGAGCTTTGTAATAAAATTTAGTAATGATGGTAAGGAAAATAAATCACATCATTTTTTTTAGAGTATTTGAGAAAGCTTCCCACATAGAATAGATATTGATTCAAATAGGAAAATTACCACCTATGCCACCAATATCTTATTCTACAATTTTGGTTCAAATGCTTACACAATAGTTTTAGTATCTCTCTTCATCTCAAATTATACTATTACCAAATACATAATTTTAAGGCATTCAAATTTATCAACAATCATTTTTAACCTACCTCCACCTCCTGATCACACCATTACTCAATGTGCAATTTCCAAATGCACCTATGTACCAATAGCCATTATCATGCTACCTTCAACTTTACATCATAAATAACTAGTTAAGAAAATATGTTGAATGTAAAAGAGGGATATATGATGAACCTATAAATGTATATTTATTATAATTCACAAACTCTATTGTGATACATTAACATCCTCACTATTTAAATTCCAAGTAATATTTTTGATAAATATTAGATAATTATTATTATATTATTTTTATCATATTTTCATGCGCATCATATTTTAAAGAGTCAAAATACCAAGAGATATTCTATTATTCAAATAACCAAGAGTCTCTTAATAAAACAACTCACATCTTCATGCTAAATAAGGATTTTATATTTTATTGATCAGTCCATCATTGGTACTAGAGCAAAGTTATTATTCCTTTATTATCCTCTATGTAGGTGGTGAAGTTTAATATTCTAGCCTTATTTTATTTATTTTCAGGTCTCTATCTTGCCATACTTCATTATTGAATTCTTATTTACTAGAGGAAGTAATTCATATCTATTGCTACAATTTAGAAGAATTATACAAGCAAGAAGTCAACATGTCCATAGCTATGCAGTAGTTGAAGGCTTATTAATGTGAAAAAATATATTTTTGATAAATTAGCATACCTATGCATTTGAGCTCTACTCCATCAAGTGTATACCCCATCCTAGAATAGATAATTATTCTACTGCATTTAATATCCATGTGGCTTACACTAATTTCTAGTGGTAGAGAATATTTAAAATTGCAACAAAAAGGAACCTCTAGTCTCACAAAATAGAAGTATACAAAATAGTTATCAAGAGCAGTATGAAGACAACCTTGGTGAGAATTAAAGTATCATCAATAGCATGGTCTAAACATACATATTTAAGCTGAGTGAACCAACATTACTTAAGGCTATGAAGTTTGACATATAATAGGAGAACTGCTTATTGTACTTGGATGTCATATGTGCCCGAAATATGAGAACTTTAGAGATAGTATTGTAAACAACATTGGTAAGACTAATAGGTCTATAATCTGTGAATGATTTTAACCCTTTATTCTTAGGAACTAGAACAAGGAAGGTATTTTTAAACTCCTTTAGGATTTGATGTAACTTTAAATATTCCTTCATTGCTTTAGTAACATTGAATTAATAATATCTTATAAGGTTTGAAAAATCTACTTGGAACCCGTCTAGACTTGGAGCTTTATCTTTGTTGAGGGAAAAAGTGGTTATCATTACCTCTTCTTCCTTAATATCATTTAGAATTTGATCATTTATCTCCTTATATATTAACCTATGAATGTGATTAGTCATCTCCTTAACCATTGTTTCATCCTCTTCTATATATTTAGCTAGATGCACATCCTATTGATGAGCTGGAAAATATTTAGAGCATAGGGACATTCCAAGAAGATGTATTCCACTGATTCTTTTGCCTTTTCTCATAAACAACATCTATTAGGTAATTGAAAACCTTTATTCTTAAGATTATCCACCACTAGGATCTTATTCTGGACTGCTTTCCACATAAAAATCTTCAATTTAAGAATAGCTCTCTTACCCCAACTTCTATTCCAATGGAAACCATTATCTACAGTAAGATCCAACATATCATAGGCTATCTTCACACTAATTTGACCATTCTTAGTTTTACCCCAAACCACTGTCTCTTTTCCTAACAAAACCTAGGTCATAAGCCTTTAGTTTAGCTTTAAGGAGGTTTAAATCCTTCAAATTCTTAGGGATTACCTCTAAATATTTCTAGCGCAACTAGTTGTCCATTAAATTCATGTAGTCACCATTGTTTTTACCATATATATCTTCTATATCCTCTTTCAGATTAAATAAAATATCATTATTGACTAAAGGATTTTCATATAACCAAGCATCCTCCAAGAAACTTATGCAGGATCCATATCCAATACACCATTTCACACCCTTTCACAAGGCCTCCCTATCCTCCACTAGGTGGTTCTACATAGAAGGGTTGCAACAAGGGTCCTAAACAATGAGAAATATGGTATCCTCCTAGATGTCAAGATATTTCTCTTTAAAAATCCTAGCCCATAGAGTTTGACCATATCTTAGAACTCTCCATTCAACCTTGGCTACCATAGCACTATTAACCAAGCTGAGTCTCCTCAGACTAATAAAACCATGCTTATTTTGATGATATATATTTTTCCAAGCTACAAGAGGAATCCTCCTCCTCTTTAGATCCAAACCATACGAACTATTTTTGAATTCCTTTTATAATTTTGTGAGATTTAGCAAGGATATTAAAAAGGGAGGGAAGATAAAGAGGGATAGCCTACATAACACTCTTAACCAAAAATACTTTACCTACTTGAGATAAGATATTATCTTTCCACCCTACAAGTTTGGATTGAAACCTATCAAACAAACCATTCCAAAAAGGTGTCTTTCAAGTTCCCACAAACATAGGCATTCCAAGGTAAGTAAAAGGGAGGTTTGAAATAGGATATCCTATCTCTCTAGCCATCCTTCTGTAGAGAGCAAATTTAGTGTTAATGAATAAGACCTTGCTCTTGTCCAAATTGATATTTTGGTGAGATGCACACTCATAGAGGTCTAGGATTCTTTTAAATTCAATTTCCTTTGCCATAGGATGATTACAAAGTAAAATGGTATCATTCATAAACTATAAATGAATAATACCCTCAATATTATGAGTTGGTTTGGCCCCCCTATTTTGCCAAAAGCCTTGGTAGCATTAAGGTATCTTTCAAGTGTTTTAGCCATAATAATGAAAATATAAGCAGAGAGAGGGTCACCTTGTATAAGACCTCTACTACTACGGATCAAAACATAATACCTTTTAGTCTTGTAGAAGCTCTCTACCCATCTTTTCCATTGTCTACAAAAACCAAAGGTAGCCAAAAATTTATCCTAAAAACTCCATGAAAATCTGTCATAATCCTTCCTCATATCTAACTTTAGGAATATGTATTTTATTTCACTAGAATTAATATAATGTATAGATTCATGAAGGGATATAATCCCATCCAAAATCTATTTACCCTTAACAAAGCCTCCTTGCTCATCGAAGATAATGGAGGGGAGGAATATCTTCAACTTGAGGGCTATACCTTTAGAGATAATTTTGTAAATAACATTGCAAAGACTTATAGGCCTATAATATTTGAAGGTTTTTTAACCTTTCTTCTTAGGAACTAAAACAAATAAGGTATTATTAAACTCCTTTAGAATAAAGTGGCTATGCTTACCTCTTCTTCCTTAATATCCTTTATAATATGATAATTGATCTCCTTATATATCAACCTATGAATGTGATTAGTCATCTCCTTAATTGTTTTTTCATCCTCTTCCATATATTTAGCTTGAATATTTTGAAAAAAGTCCATAACCTCAAGCTTAATTTATTTGATCTCTCTAATAACATGGTCATAATTCTTCAAAATTTTATCAATGTGGGTAGAAATATTATTTTTTATAGTAGAGACAAAGAAAAAATTTAAATTTATATCACCTTCCTGCAACCATTGGATCCTGGACTTTTACCTCTAGTAGGTTTATTCCTTGGCTATTATGGTGTGTAGTTCAAAATTAAGCTTCTTTTCTCTTTGGAGTTGGGTTTGGTTCATACCCAACCTATTAATCTCTTCTTCTAACATATCCAAATCTAACAAAATAGATTTATTATTTTGAAAAATATTTCCAAATACCTCCCTATTCTACTTCTTGACTTCTTTCTTCACATTTTAAGCTTTTTTGTAAGAATTTGCATCTTAGTACCCTAGGAAGATATAATCCATCATTTTCCATTTCTTTATAAATATTTGGGTGGTGTAGCCACATAAATTCAAACTTGAAAGGGCCATTACACTTTTGATCTTCCACACTATCAAAAGAGTAGAGGATTGTGATCAGATCTATATTTAGGAAGAGATTTTAGATTAAACAAGAAGTTGTTTTGGAACCAATCATCCAAAAGAAGAACTCTGTCCAAATGGACCTGAATCATGTTTCTACCAGAGCATCTATTCATCCAAGTAAACATGTTAGCATATAAATCCATATAAAATAGACCACCATTAGCTAGAATATTTCACATATCCTACATCAGGGTTATGCATAGTGGTGAATATTCACAAATTGGGTGAATATTAGGATTTCCAAAATTGGAAATTGGTAAATATGAGGATCCTCGATGTTAGCCCATTCACCTAAATTTTTTAGGACCAATGTTTTCTTAGGGTAAATTTTAGACAATATATATCCAAACATAGACATATTTTTACTCGTTGTAAAGATCTTTTCACACCTGATCTGGTGGTGGTGTTTTATGAAGTAAGGTGATTTAATAGGAAAACTTTTACTCCAAAAATGACTTTAATGTTTAGAGATTTAAATAACCTTAAATTTTTGTGTGAATATGATTGATTTGATTTTCTTAGGATTCACCTTGATTTATATTAGGATTCACCTTGATTTAGATTAGGATTCACCTTGATTTCTATTAGGATTCACCATTTTTTTACAAGTTCATTTCGAGTTCAACCCCTTATGCATATCCTTGACCTGCATGCTTTATGATAACTTAGCCATGCCACCCCGCTTATCACCTAGAGATAAGGGGGTGTTAAAATAACCCACCATAATATATTTTAAACCTCTAAACTACTTACCCATTTCCCCTAAATATATCCATAGTTCTCTATGGGCTTTACTTGAGTTGGGGGCATAGATATTGGTAATCACAAAGGAAAATTTAGAAGATTTAGCTATGAGAAGTACTATGACCTGATATTTACTTTTAGCTAGTAGGTCTCCCTTATGATGATTGGATTTTCATAGATATATAATCCCTTCGGAGGTCCCCTTAGCTTCCTATTGAAACCTATTAGTATTTTTACAAATACCATTATAATTTTTTAGCCAATTCATAAGATTCAGTTTAATTTCTTGAAGAAGCAATAAATATGGTTGGTAAGAGCAGACAAGATCCTTAACCAACCTATGTTTTTGAGGGGTGTTCATTACCCTAATGTTCCAACTTAGGAGTTTCATTGGTTCTAGGGTGCAGGCTTTTCATACCTGCAAGAATTTCCTTAATAGTAGGTTGTGTCCCCATATATTTATCTTCTTTACCTTCCCTATGCCTTTTCTCCTTAAGAGAATTCCTACCCACCTTGCTAGACTCTTCTCAATATAGGTTAGGGGATTTACAAGAACTCATGGTAATTATTACATTTGAAGTAACATAGGATAAATATTTATTAAAAGTATGTTCCTCTACAATCTTATGAATATCAATCTCTATTTGGTATTTTACATGGGAACAGTTTGGACCTTCATGCCCAACCTTCACCATAATCACATTTTCTTTCTCTATGAAAACTGGCAAGGTAGAAGGTACAATTTCCATATCCACTTGGAAATAATTTTATCCTTCCTGGGAATAGTTTGGTCCTTCCTACATCGCCTTCATCATATTCATATTTTCTTTTGCTTGAGAGCAGATTGGTCCTTTCTGCCCTACCTTCATCTTGTTCACATTATATTTTTCTAGTGGTAATGGAAATGTATAAGGGACAATATCCAAGTCCTCTAAAACTTAATTACAATCAAGGGGGATTATACCCAATTGCTCCTTGATATTTTTGTTTGCTTCTCCCTCCTCATGAGAGATTGAGGTAGAAGATACATCTATATTTTCTTACACACTCGGGGTATCGCTAAGGCTTAACTTGGGTATAGTTGAATATCCTCCAAATATTTGTTAGGGCTAGTCTCTTTCACTTTCCAAATGACCTAACCCTTCCTTCCTTGCTCCTTTCAACTTATTCTAGAATCTTTGTGAAGGTAGTATTTTTTGACTAGGTGACTTTATTTGCCACATCTCCTACATCCAAAAGTATTGTTTTGGTAAGAAATATTCTATGTCCAAGTACCTTTACTTGAGGTTAGTTTATTGGATTTTTATAGATATTTATCCACTTCAACCAACACACAAAGTCTAGCAAAGATCATCTTCCTCATATCATTAGTAGCAAAATCTAGAGATAAAAAGCTACTAATGCAATTGCCAATAGCTTCAAAAATTTTATTTTCTTATAACTCAAGGGTTAACATTGGAATTTTAACCCAAATGGAAGAAAACTCAATTTTTTTGGACTTTGAATTGAACCCAGGAGTCCATTTTTTCAAGAAAAGTCCATATCATCCCATAAGCCATAGGCCACCCCAGAAAATTGAATCCCTATATTCTATAATAGAGAAGGAAGCTAAAAATAAACCTTTGAGAAGATTTGAGAAGTCCACATTCCCTTTAATGTTCTACCTAAGTTTATACCATTTCTTAATCTGATCTAGATATGGTATATAACCAATAAATTTACCAATTAGACTATTACTCAATCTATTTTGGGCACTATCTAGAATATTATATAGAATTTTTAGGGCCAAACCATTCTCACCCCTAACCAAAGGAATGAAAATATTCTTCTCCTTCTTGGCAAAGTTAGAAATTTTGCTATCTCTCACTCAATTTTCCTAGCTCTTATTTATTATCTATCTCAAAATAGGGATCTTAGGAGCTAGATCACCCTGCTCACTTACAGAACCCTTCAACACACTTCCTTGGAGGAAATTATTTAAATCCAAAGGAGACTTGGAATAATATACTATATAACTACTAGCACCAGGATTATATGTGATCAAAGGATCACCTTGAGGATTACTAGCCTCAAAGATATCCATCTGACCAAGCGCTCCACCACCCACAACAAGGCCATTTGCCACCTCATTGCATGTCGGGCTCTCATTCCCATTTCCACTTTCACACATTTTTAACAATTTTTACCCCATGTACCCATGCGAATCATGGTCATTGCTTTTTCGATATCACCTATATCTCTTTATTGCTCACCTTCACTCCTACCCTAGTATTGTTGCACTATTGCTCACCTTCGATGCCCTAACATTGCTCAACCATTGATCATCATTACTCTAGCGCTCCTCCACAGTTTCTCACCTTTGTTGTCTTAACATTTCTCAACCACTACTTAATACTACCCTAACACTACTTAGCCACTACTTAGCACTGCTCCAAATTATATCTTATGTATATGCCATATTCCATAGAGAAGGCTAATTTATGTGTAAGTCATTGAAATGGGTTATTTTTTATTGAGAAATTCATGTCAACTTGATGAGTATACAAGCTTTGTAAGTGGTAGATGTTTTATTCTTAGTATATAGATAATTTACTATTGGTCCCCAAGTGAGTTTTCTAAGCAATGGATGCTTGCTCATAAAACAAATCATATGGGTCTAATTATACAATTAAATTGGTGGTAACTTAAATAAATATTTTGAATTAGTACAAGTCATATTTATCTTAAAAGCATTAAAAACTTTATAATGAAAATAATGGGTCATGGTGTCTACATGTATCATAGAATATAATTTTTAGATTATGTTGGAGCACATTGTTTAATTCTAAAAATTAAGAATTGTAGTTCCTAACTACTACATTGCACTCTAGATACATAAATATATCTTGTAAAGAAAAAGAAGAAGCTAATTTTATGCAATTAAGGGTATCAAATAGTTGAGGATAGTTAAAAAAAATATAATATAATAGGGAAAATATTTAGTTCTAAAGGAACAAGACTAGAATCCCAAATAATTTGGAGAAAATTAAACAAATATAGTGATTTATCTAGTAGACATTTGTTTTATTTTTTTAGAGCAAATGCAAACAATAATTTATATGTAAAACCATAATTCTTTCAAGATAATTTATTGGGAGCTAAATTATTAAGAATATGTTATTCTGACATCATCTTGAACAATTACAAGAGTCAATCAAAGGGTTAAGATGGGTTGCTTACAAGGATGTGAGGAAGGAATTTTTTTTTTTTAATTTTGTTGTTGTCAAGGAGTTACCCATTTACTCAAGAACCTCCATACTGGTTCCTTTACTAGTGTAAAGCAAGATACTAAATCGAGAAGCACCACATATATCAATATCCTATTAACATTTGTAAGGATATGATACAAGGTAATTATAATATGAGTGAAAAGGATAGGAATGTCAAGGTTAATAATTTTTCTATACCATTGATGATAACAAATTTACAAAATATAATTATTTTCTTAATGTTGCAATAGATGATGATTTGGTCATAATGTTGTGAGAAACAAAAATTCACATGCAATTAGAATGATAAATTGATCTTCAATGTGAAGACTCAAAAAGATTGTATTTTATGCTTTGATTTATTATCTAAGGCATGCTTTAGAATGGATCACGAGGTTGAAACCCATAATAATGGACTAGAAATCAATATATCTTCATCTAGATGAATTTAGTGAAAACAAATATTTACTAAACTGTGTAAAGGAGTATTAGTGCCAAATCTATCTAGAGAGAGTCATTTGCCATCCATTTTTAATATTTGTGAAAAATTATGTTTAACTTGTAGATGGGGTCTTTTAACTAGTATCAGGTTTTGAGTTTATTTGATATAATTAAGAGATAAGGGATCCTTTATATGGATATTTTTGGTAAACTTTAAATATTATTACCCCCTTTATATCAAGTGTGAAGATGTGTTAATACTATGTTGAATGGATAAACTGTGCATGAAATATGGAGATTGATTGTGTGCTTTCACCTTTTTATTTTCAAATTAATGATATCTATGGATTTCTCTTTATAATTCCTATTAGTCATTTGTATATGTTTCATTATAGATTATTTTAATATTTTGTATATTTGAGTTGCTAGTTCTTTTGAATATCTTTATTTGATCAAGCTAATATATCTATAGTCACCCAACTATATTTATTTTCATATATTTTACTTTATTCCTCTTTTCTTTCCCAAAATACTATATATTAGATTGTTATTTTAGTAAGGATTTACCTTATTTAAAGGTTAACTAGAAAAAAATCCTTCTTCTAATGTTGACTATGTTATAGGGTGTTATTATGATCATATTCATCAACAGTTTAATTCTAGCATGTGTGAAGGGACAAACAAACTTTTTAGACTAGATTTATTTGAATTTTTTAAGCAAATTTGATATCTAAAATACCCACAAAACAATTTTTAAATTTAGTTAGATTTGATTGTAAATATGATAAATAACCTTTATTTCTAACTAGATCCAATATTTACACTTATAAATTTAGGGGTTTACTATATTTTCTTTCAAATGTGCTAATTCCCAATAAAAAAATATGCAAGGTGACTTCATTTTTAAATAACTCTCCTATTTTTATCTAGATCTAGTAAATTTATAGATATTTTAATGATTTTTATTTTTATTTTTATAATGAATCTCATACAATTTGCATGAAACTTTAGTGATTTTTTTTATAGATATAGTAAAAGGGTTTCACATATATGTGTTGTACTAATAGATCATTCATCCAAAATATCAAATCTGCAAAGTTATGTTGTAGATATTGATAAAATAATGAATAGCCAAAAATGATCCCTTATTTCTATCTAGATCTATATTAAGATAAAGCTTTATGCACTTTATATGGTGATTCTAGTGAGGAGAGAAATTATAAAAGTTTATGAATACAAGATATTAATATTGAGAATATAAAGAGACTAATAATTTCACTAAACTACCTTCAACATGAAAAGGGACTTATAAGAGCAGAAACACATTACCTAAAAATAAGTGAAAACACCTAAAAATCCTAACATTTTAAATGCTCAAATATGAAAAAAGATATAAGGAATTTTATTTTCCTATGATTTTATAAAACCTAAACTAATTGGCTTAGTTATCTCATACAACTTGCACAATATATACCACCTATAATTCAATAAATCAAATGAGTAATTCAACTTACATAACTAATACTCAACATATGTTACAAACTACACACCAAGAACATGCTACTCAAAAAAATTCTCAATACAATACATAACTGAAAGCACGAGGATACGGAAACAAAAAGGAAAATGCCAAGTACGATGCGTGTAAAACCAAACTTAACGCTAAAAGCCTATGTATTGAAAAATGCATAAAAGGAAAGGACATAGACGAATCGACACAAGATAAAAGCAATATGGAATACGGCCCTCTTTATTGATATGCTTTTAAAGTCGTGTTACAATACGTCTCCTTCCTTTTTAGGGGATAGGAGCGTCAAATATGTTTCTTATCACATCCATGGATAGCAATCCTTCTTCCGCGTGCCCACATGTAAGATGGGCGGACCAAAACGTCACCGCCGCTTGTGTATATGAGTGTTGACTCCTTACTGCTCCTCTGGATGTCGAAGATCTGCATTCAAGGAAACAGAAAAGATCAGTAGCACCTGCAGATAGAATAGAACATGTATTTCCCAAGGCCTACTGTTAGTGTATGCATGAAAATATTAAACCGATAACCAAATAATATCAGAACGACCTCAAATTTGATAGAAGCATGAATATGTTACCAAGAAGCCACTGCAAAAGGAACAATCGGGAAATTCCTCACATATTTGTATTCGCTCCGGGGTGGGACGAATAAACCTACAACAAATTGTTAGAAAGCACCCTCTTCAATGTCCTATCCAGGAAACTCCAAATGACCTAAAAATTTGGGGTTAGCTAATTGGGGGTATTTTGAGATGACCCAGATGGTCAGATTTCTCCAATTTGGCCTCTATCACCCATATTTTGATGGTGCCATCTGCAAGTTAGTAAAGGCGGGAAATGATAAAAGCATGATCAAAACTTGTCAGAATGAAGTGAAATTTAAACTACAACCTATTTGAATAACCTAGAATCAGATGCAAAAGAAAAATTAGAGAAATCTGCCATAGATTTCTATTCACTCCGGGGTGGGGCGTTTAGAACTGCGACAGTTTGGGGGGCGCCCGGGGGCAGGACGCCCACCGTTTGGGACTCTGTTTCGGCACCAATCCACTTGGGATGGGTCCAAAACCTCTTATGGGGTGTTGTCAGCAAATTTTGTGGAATATTGTGGCCAAATGTTCGGGTTTGGGCTTAGATTTGTGCTTCCAATAACCACCCTATGACCTCCCTTTAACAAGAGATCAAGGATGTGAAAGGCACAAATCAAAAGGTATGTGTGTGGATGTAAATTGGCAGCACTTCGTTGCTCAAAATGCTACCTCTCTTCTCTATATTTTGGGTGAGAAGACTCACCAATTTATAGACCTAGGGTCTCTTTGTTTGAATGCGCATGCGAGGGCGCCACTGGAGTTGCATGTCCTATTTTGGGAAAAATATTATTCCCTGATTTAGAGTCTCCTTGCATGAGGCCTCCAAAAATAAAGACATGCATGACTGAAGTCTCTCTCCTTGATTTGAAGTCGTTCCTCGCAATTGCATGGCCTGAAGCTGTAGTTAATTGGCGGACTTGTCGAGGTTTGAATTTTTTGCCAGTCAAACCCTCTATTCACCTCACCCTGGGGCGAATGCTGATATTCGTCCCTGGGTGGGACGAATTCCAGTTTGTATTCGTCCCTGGGTGGGACGAGTAGAGAGCAAGGTGCCAAAAAGGTGCCAAATTGACCTTTGACCTTCCAAACTACTTTTGGGAGTGGTTAGGACCACTGTTTAACCTCTGGGGCTGCCCTGGGGGCTATGTGTGTCAATGCGATCAGCGCTTGTTGTCACATAATCGGATTGGTGTTGTTTTGGTGTCTACAGATGCCCCTTTTGGGAAGCGCTGTGCAAGGCACAGCGTCGAGCAAAAATAGATAACCAAAGCACTAATGATTAGGGTTTCTTAGTAACCTAACCAACTTTTGATGCCCCAAGTATGGAAAGGGCACGCATTCTTGAATCCTTGCTTCTGACGAGCTAAGGAACTTAATTCAAGTGTTAACCTTGTTCAGTGAGGTGTTACTTGAGCTTGGACATTGATCAATCATGAATAGGCAAAGGGCGCAACCTTTTGTCTGTGGGAACCTTGAGTTCATGATTCATGAATGCCAAGTGTTTGATCAGCTTGTGATTATTGCTTGTTTGCTGCCCCAAGCAGGGGCGTGATTGTCTTTGTCAATGATCCTTTGAATGCATGTCATTTCCTTGATTGGGTGTGTTTTTGTTGATTGGTGACTAAGTGTGACTACCCCCTCAAGCGACGAATCGATGAGGGAATGACCAACATGAGAAAAGCGACGAGTCGCTTGACCCAAGATGACTTAAGTAAGGGTGCCTTCAGGTGGTTTACCGTTGAATGCGTAAGCAGTTTCCGAACATTCTGACCTATTTTTGGTGGGTTTTAACCCTTTTTGTGACGCATTTTGGAGCTAAAATTGGCAAAAATCCGTCCTCCCGTGGAGCGGTCCGGCTATGGTAGCCTTCTTAGGGAGTAGGATAGTGACAATTTGTGACCCCAACGTCTATTTTGGATGCCAAGAATGTCAGGCGCAAAGGCGCCTTCGTTTGGCAATGTTATTGCTATTTTTGGTTGGGTTTTGACCCATTTGGAGACGCCATTTGGGGATGAAATTCTCGAAAATCCGTCCTCCCGTGGAGCGGTCCGGCTATGGTAGCCTTCTTAGGGAGTAGGATAGTGAGGATTTGTGACCCCGACATCTATTTTGCATGCCCAGAATGTCAAGTGCAAAAGCACTCTCATGGGACAATTTTATTGCTTGTTTTTGGTGCATTTTGTGCAGTTTTTGATGTTTTTGAAATTGTTGTTCATTTTATTTTTTTGTTTATGCACAGTTATTTATGATGATGTATGCATGTGGTATTATGAATGCGATGTTTCTAATTATATGATGTATGCATATGGAATGAATGAAATGAGTTGTTGATAACTTGTCGATGGCACCATAGACTGTACAAGATTTACTGGCTTTTTGTACTTATGGGATGGCTTTGTGGAATGACTTTGCATGTGAGAACTTTGTTTTTGTATTTTTGTATTATTTGATGGTGATGGACGTAATGAAATGTACCAGTTGTTTTAAAATGTAGTTAAGCTTTTTTGAGATTCAGATATTTTAACTAACTAGCCAAAACTATACATTTATCTCGCAAGACTTTTGAACAAGGTATAAATCAGACTAGATTTTGACCAAGTTATTTTACATCCCTGTGTGTGCAATTGAGTTCATTTATGTGGTATTTGTCAGGATACCGCCAGTGCCAGATAGGCTATCAACCAAACCTATACTGAGGATCACCTAATTAGCTCCACTAACTCCATTGTTGTATTTAGTAAGATTAATCCACGGGACAATCTAAGGTACCATAAGCTAGCTCATCCACATGCAAACATTGGTCTGCTCACATGCAAAGCTAATGTGATAGACATATCGTCATGCGTTTAGGATACCGCCATTGCCAGGTAGGCTGTCCACCAAACCCATAATGAGGATCACCTAGATGGTTTTCGAATGCTGAGAATTCTAGGGATTCAAGTTCAGGCTTTTTATTGGCTCAATGTGTTAGGATACTTGCTCGTATACATAGTGATGAAAATCACTGTTTATTTTTCTCTTTGTTTTTATTTTTGAGCAAGGATTTTGAATAGTGGTGATAACCACTGTTATTTGATTTTGCATTTTGAGCTTCGTAAGGTTGAGCTTGTAGGTTTTTGGCTTATGAATGACCTTGATCCTTTTGGCCTTGGGGATGACTACCCATCCTATTCAGGGACGTGTAGTACGAATCCTTACGACTTTGGGAACCAAAGGGGATTATGGAGATTATGAAGTAAGGGCATTGATATTTTAGGCCTTGGGGATGACTACCCATCCTTGTCAGGGGCGTGTAGTACGAATCCTTACGACTTTGGAGACCAAAGGTGATTTGGAGATGATCGTGATGATGGCTTGTTGGGATTTTGTTTTTGAATGGTCATTGATCCTTTTAGGCCTTGGGGATGACTACCCATCCTTGGCAGGGACGTGTAGTACGAATCCTTACAACCTTAGGGACCAATGGTGATTGGGATTTTTGGTAGTGGTGAAAACCATTGTTTATTAGGGGGAATTGATGGGGAAGAGCTTGTCCTTTTGTCAATTCTCAGCACTCTTGAACCATTCGCACAGGGGGATGAATAGGCTAATCGTTCACCTATGGTACCCTAGACTGCTTTGTAGGTATCTCTTGCGTTCACACAACTTGGGAATTATTTTATGTGTTTTAACTTGTGTAGGGATGTTACGTAACGAGGCTTGATCCAAGTAAAACTTTCCCTTGTAAAATCTGTTTTAACTTTGTACAATTTTTGGCTAGAAATTTAAAGACAACTGAATGACGAAAACCCTACATACATTTAGGATGCAACTGACTATGCGAACAATGGGGATGGTGTGATTCGGGATGTATGTGTTTATAAAATGGGTGGAATGTGGAAAATGAAGGAATTGCCGAGCAATTACAGTCTATGGTGCTTGTGACATGTATGATCAGCAAATATGCAAGGTATGGATGCGATGCCTAATGCAACTTATATTTTTGTATTGTGATTTTTACGAGTATGCATGGAATGGAGATGCAATTTTTTTGTTATTTTTGATGATTTTATTGTTTTTGTGTGTTTTTGAATATTTGTTTTGACCAAGCGGTTATGGTAACCCTTGGAGATTTTGATTTGACCAAAGGGTTTATGGATACCTTTGGGGCATTTTTGGGGTTGACCAAGTGATTGTGGGAATCCTTGGAGCTTTTGGTTTGACCAAAGGGTTGATGGAAACCTTTGGGGCATTTTGGTTTGACCAAGTTTGAATCCTTCTTGGTTGACCAAAGGGTTGATGGACACCTTTGGGGCATTTTGGTGGACCAAGCGATTGTGGGAATCCTTGGAGCTTTTGGGTTGACCAAAGGGCTTATAGATACCTTTGGGGCATTTTGGGGTTGACCAAGCGATTGTGGGAATCCTTGGAGCTTTTGGGTTGACCAAAGGGTTTATGGACACCTTTGGGGCATTTTGGGTTGACCAAGCGATTGTGGGAATCCTTGGAGCTTTTGGTTTGACCAAAGGGTTTATGGACACCTTTGGGGCATTTTTTGGTTGACCAAGCGATTGTGGGAATCCTTGGAGCTTTTGGGTTGACCAAAGGGCTTAGAGATACCTTTGGGGAATTTTGGGGTTGACCAAGCGATTGTGGGAATCCTTGGAGCTTTTGGTTTGACCAAAGGGTTTATGGACACCTTTGGGGCATTTTTGGGTTGACCAAGCGATTGTGGAAATCCTTGGAGCTTTTGGTTTGACCAAAGGGTTTATGGAAACCTTTGGGGCATTTTTGGGTTGACCAAGAGATTGTGGGAATCCTTGGAGCTTTTGGGTTGACCAAAGGGCTTAGAGATACCTTTGGGGCATTTTGGGGTTGACCAAGCGATTGTGGGAATCCTTGGAGCTTTTGGGTTGACCAAAGGGTTTATGGACACCTTTGGGGCATTTTTGGGTTGACCAAGAGATTATGGAAATCCTTGGAGCTTTTGGTTTGACCAAAGGGTTTATGGACACCTTTGGGGCATTTTGGGGTTGACCAAGCGATCGTGGGAATCCTTGGAGCTTTTGGGTTGACCAAAGGGTTTATGGACACCTTTGGGGCAATGTAGTCGGCTTGCTCTTCGGGGGATAGACTTACCCCCAACTTGATGATTTGCAAATTCAGTGGATCTGAGCCGATGTCTACATCAGTCGTCTCCTCGACTGACATGTGGGATCCGTCCTCCAACTGGTGTGGAGTTGGGATCAAGTGGATATCATTTGTTGAATTGAGATCGTCATTTGGAATGTCAAGTTCCTCTTCAGCATGGAAGACATCCTGAGTCTGTCTGGGGTGAAATGGAACATCCCACCACAAGGCCAGTACTCTGATGGGGATGGCGGTGCACTAGCATGATCCCAGTCTATAGCATCTAGGTCTAGATGCAATGACCATGTTGGGTCAGCTGGATTATGGATGGGGGTGGTTAAATCAATGGAGATCATGTTGATGAAATGATTTTGGTCTCCATTACCACGGGTGTGGCTGCTCGGACATCCTAGATGATCTTTGTGCTCCGGATCTGGCTCTGTGGGCACGGGCACGAATGGATCGGCCCTATGTGCGGATAAGAGGATAGGATCTGCCCTAGGTACTGATGGCTCTATAGGGTCTCCAGGCGAAAGATGTTCTCTATATTCCTAGAGTGGCGGGTGCAGTAATTGCTATAACTACGCTTGGTTTAAGTGCCACCTATGCCTTGGCCCTATATGTAACTGTTCAAACATGTCATCTATGTCCAAGGGATATTGTTGCTATCGCATATGATTGAGATAGGCCATCTCAGTTTCATCTTCATAATCACTATCGGAGATCCAAAGGCCTTCATTGGCTCCAACAGTTGTTTGCGACATATGAGGCTCATCTTGCTCGAGCAAATTAATGTGGTCCCATCGGGGTTGTTCCGCTCTCTACGGGGGGACCTGATTCTCTTGAGGTGGCATATGCTCAATTGGAGCATTCAAAGGGAACATTGTCAGGAAGCTCTCCTGATAATCATCCATGGGATGCACTTGTGAATGATTGCTATCAGATTCGAAAGGATCCCAAGGTGCTACCTCGTACTTCGACTCATCTTCTGAAGACCCTTCTTGGTCTTGTCTATATCCCTCTTGTAGGTGAGTCCTCGAACTTTCTCCCTTTTTGATCGAAGGGAAAGGGTTGTTAAGGTCAACAAGGTTGTTTGTTCGTAATGGGAGATAATCCCCCAATGTATAAGTTGTGTTAGGATTGGCATATGGATCTAATGCCAACCCATCCTTGTTGCCTATCCCTAGGCCTTGCATATTCTCTACCAAGATGTCCAGGGGCAAGGGGTGGTTAAACCCTACTCTCGACTTGTCATAAGGCATTTGATATCTCGGTTGGCAAAGAACATGCACTCCTTGCTCATACCTGCCCAACCCATATCCATGCCAATTGCATTGGCCAAGATATCTCAATGCGAAGTCTGGGTTGGACAAATAGTTGACGTCCTCAACAAAGGGTTCCTCATCTTCGTCTTCTTGCATGTAAGGTTCAACGCCATTATCCAGGCCCCCATAAACAAAGTTTGTCTGATTGGGTGGGTAGCCTAGAGGAACCACAGAGCCGATGGGGAGGCGAGGTCTCCCCATGTCCTGCATGGACTCAAGTGTGGGTGTTGCTACAATGTTTCACACTATATACTCCCCCGAGGCCCGTGTTGGCCATCTCAACGGTGATCGTTGGCGGTTGAGGGGGAGCGAATGGGAGTCCTTCCAGAGTCCACTCCATGTGGGGTGAACTAGGCGTCTCGACTTCCATTCTGCTAGGCATCTCTTTGGTAGAGATGGTTGAGACTAGGGGTGGTTCCTCTTCTAGGGGTTTCTTTCCCTTGTCCTTTGGTGTGGCCACCGTAGGTGGCATCGTTGTTGAAGGACCAGATGAGGAAGATGGACCCGGCTGGGGATTTGGTGGACTTGTCATCGGGGATGCCTGTGGAATCGGACCCTGTTTAGATGGATTCAACTAAAAATCCAAATGCGTTGATGGAAGGGTCGATTGCGGCATGAATTGCACCGTATTGCAATACTTGAAGGGCTCTAAGTCTACCGGGACTACATGCACCTGTCCTTCAAATGTGTACTTTAAGCATTGATGAGCTATAGAAGGGACACACTTCATGTCCCCTGATCCAAGGCCGCCCCAACAAGATATTATAGGCCATCTCACCTTCCAAGATGTGGCACAATGTATGAATAGTCTTTTGTCCCACTTGGATGGGTAGGACAATTGTGCCAACCATCGAGCATATCGCATCATTGAATGCTCGAAGAGTATAGGTGGAGGCCACGATGTGAGATGTCGACAACTTCAGATGTTTCAATGCTGCTATTGTAATTATATTACTGGACGAGCTAGTGTCCACCAACACTCTCTTATACGGAATCCCGTTGACCCGTGCAATGACGTGCAAGGGTGGATCCGCCACATCACCAGTCATCGATTTCAATTCATCTTCTCTAAAGGTGATGACTGGTTTTGTACATTGTTTTACATGTCCCACAAAGTTGTTGAAAGAGTTTGCTTCGTGGGGTTGCAGCTCGATGGCTTTTAATATCTCCATTAGAGCCTCCCGATGGGGCGCTGATTGTTGAATGAGCTCATATATGGAGAGCCTAGCCGACGTGGTCCTTAGACTTTGGGTAAGTCTCGTTCGAATCGTGGCCACTGGTCTAGGCGAGGGAAGTTGTGTAGGGTGCTGTTGAGGTTGTGACGTCGATGGAACCTCTCTTGTGGCTGCCACGAGGGCAGCTCCTGGGTACCTCTTGTTCCTAGTCACTATGCTTATCATCCCTACATACCCCTGCATGGGGCAATTTTGTTGCACCTCATTGACTTGAAGGGGTTTTGCCTGCGCCTCATGGGCAGGCAAGGGGTCTCTAAAGACTCCCATATGTTGGTTGTTTGGCGCTACGGGGTTGTCCACTGCCAATGTCTTATTGTCAATTAGGTCTTGCACCAAGCCTTTAAACTTCCAACATGCATTAAGGTCATGTCCCTTCCATCTATGGAACCTACAGTACAAGTCCTCTCTGTACCCCTTAGGCTTGGGTGCATTGGGGTCTATGGTTTGAATCTCTGGCAAGTTGATCAAGTTTGCCACTGACAAGCGGTCAAATAGGGAGTCCCTGGACTCTGTGTAAGGTGTGAACTGTCGCCTAGGGTGACGCTACTGATTTTGTTCTTGCCTCTGATTTTCTCTATCATAATTGTTAGGAGGCACCGCCTGATAGTTAGCCTTTTGGGGTTGTGTTGCTTGTGCAGGCTTAGGGACGTTTATAGCAACCTGATTGACCATGGTGGGTTTCTATTGCGTGGTCCCTGTTTTGGTGTTTTTAGTCCATTCTTTCTTCTTAGGCTTGGCAATCTCGCCATCCTGTATCTTGATCTCCTCAATGATTCTGGCTTGCGCCAGAGCTTCCTCAAGAGTGGCATATTGTTGTAGCTGCAATAGCATGGAGATCGATCTCAAACAGCTCTTTGAGAACATTTGGGTTAGGTCGGACATGGGAGGGAGATAGGGCAGCTTTGAAAGCAACGTCCTCCACCGGTTCCCATATGCCACCATGGTCTCTTCCTCATACTACCTGAGGCTAGCTAGGTCGCTCAGTGATGCCTTTTTCTTGGTGTTGAAGGTGAAGCGTTCGAGGAACGCATCCACTAGCTGATCCAAGTTATTGATGCTATGTTTTGGTAACTGAGTGAACCAATCCGAGGCAGGGCCTACGAATGTGGTTATAAATGTTCTTAGCAACAAAGCATCGTTGTCCTGAATACCAAAGCATTGGCTCAGGAACCTAGTCACATGCTCTTGGGCATCCTCCTCTCCTCTAAAGAGTGCCAACTAGGGCAGTTTAAAGTGTTCAGGGTATGGAGGTGCCGGCACTGACGGATGCACAGGATGACTACGGAGTTGGCGTAAAGTGGGCTTTTGGGGCCCAAAAGTCTTGATCTCCATAGACTCTAAGCGCTCTAGCAATGCTTTATATGCATCGAAGGATTTAATTTCTTCCTCCTTAGTTTGCTCCCGTTGTGGGTTGGGGGGAACTTGAGGCCTATAGAGGGGTGGCCGGATAGCAGCCCCTTTGCCTTGGTAGGGCATTTCAGCCCGCTCTTCTTCTTGCTCATACTCCTCATAGGCTTCTTGAGGAGTTTCTGGACGAGACCTATAACCATGGGTGGGTCCCCGCGAGGGGTGCCCATCGTTGTTCTTGGGAGTGGCCTCCCGCTCAGGTCTAGGAGGTCTCGGAGGCAGCACTTGGTAAGGTCATGGGGACCTGTCTCGCACCAAGGGGTTGTGCCTCTCATACACTTCTACCTTATGTGCGCGAGGGGTTGGGACCTTCTCAGGCACAATGTTATGAAGCAATTCGGCTGCCTGACGCTGAATGCGCTCTTTGTTAAGGCGATATAGATGCTCTAACTATTGTTGATCTTGCCTGAGCTACGTGATTTGCGCTTGGCGGGTGGCATGTCTGGCAAATGCCAAGTCAATTTGTTCCATCGTCTCATGTTTAGGAAGCCTAGATGCCTCTCCTACATGTCTATCTCGGTCATGGTGATCCGAGACCCCTATGGGTTGCTTTCCTCTATCGAGGTTAGCGGCATTCACCCGAGGCACTGGCCTCAATGGGTGATCCCGATACATAGCAGGTGCGGAGGTGCATCGCTCCCGTGCGGTGTACTACTCTTGAGGAACGTGGTGGTCTTCCTCATACTCCCTTTCGTATGTGTGAAGGGTGTGGGGAGAATTGTCTTGCCCTGCCTGGAGAGCCCTATGCTCTGGATTTTGTCTAGTGTTTCTAACAGTAATAAGGGGTAAAGGAGGGATGGTGAAACCATGTGGCCCCTCCTTATGGACCCTATGTTGCTCTAGCACTTCATCACTAGGCCACTCATAACGAGCTTCTAAAGGGGGCCTACTTTCTATGTTGAGTGCCACGTGTAGGTTCTCCTCTTGAAAGGATCTATGCTGAGTGGGGGTGCCCCTCAAAGAGGTGCCTCTATAGTCCTATTCTGTGGTGGCATGATGTGGACTATCTTGTGGGTCAGGCCGCCAAGGCGGGATGACCAAGTCCTCAGGACTATATCGGAGGTGACTTTTCCCCCTTTGTGCACTCTCTGCAGCGTTCTTCCCGTGATTGGGCTCGGCTACGGGTGTACACCATGGTGATGCTTTCCTAAAGATGCGTAGATTTTTTTTTATTTTCTTTTTATGATTTTTATGCTACACTAAACAGAAAATATCACACACACAAAGCAATGATTATCTCTTTTAAAGATTAAAAGTGTGCCCTAAATCTGGTTTAGTGTGTTTTGATTTTTTTGTTTTGTTTTGAAAGCTTTTGTAAAGAACGTTTAAATGCAATATGATGGCTCTTATGACTCCCAAAAATGGTCGCCCCTTCGATATACCATTGCCGGGCCGATATACCAACCTCTCTATATACCCGCCCTTACGTGAGGGAAACTATTGGTACGTGAGAGCAGATGGTACGTGGAACATAGGCGGTACGAAAGGGGAATCACTCTGTTTATGACACCTACCATAGAAGACTTATCCTCATGCATTGGGAATCACCCCCGCTACACTTGGTCAGCTTTCGTCAGGATTTACGTCTAGCAACAATCGTGATCGGGGTTATGTATGCAATATCTCAAGCCAAGGTGGTGATGAAATCCACCGTTGGTCTTGCTCAAGGGTTGGGGTTTTACGACCAACTCCTTGTTGTTTTAAATTACCACGTGGTGTGTGGGGTTCTTTTTAAGTTGCATAAATGAAGGAAACAAGCATTCAAACTCTCCTATGCAAGCAAATAACCAGAGAATAGAAAACAGAAAGCAAAAAATTGACAGAAGGTGTTTAGGACCCCTACCTCTTCTCTGCCCAAATCGGATGTCTCTGAATTTCTGCCCTAAAATTGCACAGAGAGCTATTCATCCTGGGGTGAGACGAATAACAGATCTGTATTCGTTCTAGGGTAGGACGAAGTCCTATTCGTCCCTGGGTAAGATGAATTCCAGCTCTGTATTCGCCACAGACAGAAACGAACAACAGTCCAGCGTTTGAAAACTTGGTACCTGTAAGCAAAAACAAGCAAATTTTAATCAGAAATTTAATCTTAAAATCAAGGGACAGAGGTCCCACCATGATCGCCACTGAAAGCACGAGGATACGAAAACAAAAAGGAAAGTGCCAAGTACGATGCGTGTAAAACCAAACTTAACGCTAAAAGCCTATATATTGAAAAATGCATGAAAGGAAAGAACATAGACGAATCGACACAAGATAAAAGCAATATGGAATACGGCCCTCTTTATTGATATGCTTTTAAAGTCGTGTTACAATACGTCTCCTTCCTTTTTAGGGGATAGGAGCGTCAAATATGTTTCTTATCACATCCATGGATAGCAATCCTTCTTCCGCGTGCCCACATGTAAGATGGGTGGACCAAAACGTCACCGCCGCTTGTGTATATGATTTTTGACTCCTTCCTTCTCCTCTGATTTCGAAGACCTGCATTCAAGAAAACAAAAAATATTAGTAGCACCTGCGAGATAGAATAAAACATGTATTTCCCAAGGCCTACTGTTAGTGTATGCATGAAAATATTAAACCGATAACCAAATAATATCAGAACGACCTAAAAATTTGACAGAAGCATGAATATGTTACCAGGAAGCCACTGCAAAAGGAACAGTCAAGAAATTCCTCACATATTTGTATTCGCTCCAGGGCGGGACGAATAAACCTGCAATAAATTGTTAAAAAGCACCCTCTTCAATGTCCTATCCAGGAAGCTCCAAATGACCTACAAATTTGGGGTTAGCTAATTGGGGGTATTTTGAGACGACCCAGATGGTCATATTTCTCCAATTTGGCCTCTATCACCCATATTTTGATGGTGCCATCTGCAAGTTAGTAAAGGCGGGAAATGATAAAAGCATGATCAAAACTTGTCAGAATGAAGTGAAATTTAAACTACAACCTATTTGAATAACCTAGAATCAGATGCAAAAGAAAAATCATAGAAATATGCCACATATTTCTATTCACTCCGGGGTGGGGCGTTTAGAACTACGGTAGTTTGGGGGGCGCCCGGGGGCAGGACGCCCACCGTTTGGGACTCTGTTTTGGCACCAATCCACTTGGGATGGGTCCAAAACCTCTTATGGGGTGTTTTCAGCAAATTTTGTGGAATATTGTGGCCAAATGTTTGGGTTTGGTCTTAGATTTGTGCTTCCAATAACCACCCTATGACCTCCCTTCAACAAGAGATTAAGGATGTGAAAGGCACAAATCAAAAGGTATGTGTGTGGATGTAAAATGGCAGCACTTCATTGCTCAAAATGCTACCTCTCTTCTCTATATTTTGGGTGAGAAGACTCACCAATTTATAGACCTAGGGTCTCTTTGTTTGAATGCGCATGCGAGGGCGCCACTGGAGTTGCATGTCCTATTTTGGGAAAAATATTATTCCCTGATTTAGAGTCTCCTTGCATGAGGCCTCCAAAATCAAAGACATGCATGACTGAAGTCTCTCTCCTTGATTTGAAGCCATTCCTCGCAATTGCATGGCCTGAAGTTGCAGTTAACTGGCGGACTTGTCGAGGTTTGACTTTTTTGCCAGTCAAACCCTCTATTCGCCTCACCCTGGGGTGAATGCTGATATTCATCCCTGGGTGGGACGAATTCCAGTTTGTATTCATCCCTGGGTGGGACGAGTAGAGAGCAAGGTGCCAAAAAGGTGCCAAATTGACCTTTGACCTTCCAAACTGCTTTTGGGAGTGGTTAGGACCACTGTTTAACCTCTGGGGGCTGCCCTAGGGGTTGTGTGTGTCAATGCGATCAGCGCTTGTTGTCACATAATCAGATTGGTGCTGTTTTGGTGTCTACAATAACAATCCCAAAATGTACAATATCCATAGGTCAATCAACAAGTATATGGCAATATATAAGTCTAATTTATCCTAATAAGAAAAAATATCAAGAAAGTACAACACATACAACAAGGGTATACTATGATATAGATACCAATGCAAGCACCTCCCTAAAATAAGTTATTATATTATATCCATCAAGTTTCCTTAAAATCCCCTCTTTATTTATCTCTACCGCAAGTAATGATAAAGGCTTTGACAATATTAAAAAAAATGAGGAAAACATAAAATTGCAACATCTTAATGAGCTCTTTACATTAAAATATATTTATCATATTTAAGAAGACGTAATGGTGATATTGCTAGTAATTTTACTAATAGACAAGATTGTATTATGGTACAAGAGCCCAAGGGATAAATTAGTTACAAATTGGGCTATTGTCATAGATCCTTTTTTTAGAATATTCTAGAACTTGTTAGATGCATATTTAGTGTTGTTTGAATTAAATACTACAGGAAAACACCTGAATGAGAACATTCATGTTTTTAATGTTAGATTTATATGTTTGCTATATCAAGTCCCTATTAATATACATCTATTGATGAGCAAGGAATTATATATTACATAAGAGCTTTACAATTAAATTTAGTAATGATAGTAAGGGAAATAAATAACATCACATTTTCGTGAGCATTTGAGAAAGCTTCCCACATAGAAGAGATATTGATTCAAGTAGTAAAATTACCACCTATGCCACCAATATATTATTCCACAATTTTAGTTCAAATGCTTACACAATAGTTCTAGTATTTCCCTTCATCTCAAAATATACTATTACCAAATACATAATTTTAAAGCAATGCACTTATGTACCTATAGTAATCTGTCATTATACCTTCAAATTTACATCATAAATAACTAGGTAAGCAAATGTTTTGAATGTAAAATAGGGATATACAATAATCCTATAAATATATATTTCTTCTAATCCACAAACTCTATTGTGATACAATAACATCCTCATGATTTAAATTCCAAGTAGGGTTTTTATAAGTGTTAGATAATTAATATTATATTATTTTTATCATATTTTAATGTGCATCATATTTTAAAGAGTCAAAAAACCAATAGATATGCTAGTATTCAAAAAACCAAGAGTCTCTTAACAAACTAACAGATATCTTCATGCATATATTTGAAAGATTGGTGCTCTACTTGATTTTTTCTAAATAAGGATTTTACATTTGATTGATCAATCCATCATTGGTATTAGAGAAAAGTTATTGTTCCTTTATTGTCCTCTATGTGGGTGGTGAAGTTAAATATTCTAACATTATTTTTAATTCTTCTCATATCTCTGCCTTGCCATACTTTCTTATTGAGTTCTTCTTTCTTAGAGGAAGTCATTCATACCTATTGCTACAACCTAGAAAAATTGTAGAAGCAAGAAGTCAACATGTCCATAGGTATGCAGTAGTTTGAGGCTTATTGATGTGAATGTGTTTTTTTGATAAATTGACATTACTATGAATTTTAGCTCTACTACATCAAGTGCAAGTTCCATCCTAGAATAAATAAATTTTCTACTACATTGAATAGCCATGTGGCTTGCAATAATTTTGAGTGGTAGAGAATATTTAAAATTGCAACAAAAAGGAACCTCTAGACCCACAAAATAGAAGTATACAAAATAGTTGTCAAGAACAACGTGAAGATAACCTTAGTGTAAATTAAACTATCATCAATACCATTGTCTAAACCTACATGTTGAAGCTGAGCAAACCAACATTGCTCATGGCTATGAAGTCTAACAAATAGTAGAACTGCTTATTGTACTTGTATGTCATCTATACCAAAAAGATGATGATATTTTGGTATAATATAAGGAGCCCAACAAAACCTTTTAATATCATATGTTTGTGTGCCTACAACCAAACACAAATTTTGGGAAAGAATCTAATCCAAAAAATAAAATGCTCTATGTGATAAATTGAAGTCTTCAACCCAAAAAATAAAATGATTCATGTGCTAAATTTAATTTAGCAATTGAGTATCAATGGTGGACCTAGGTTCAAGCATGGAAATAATATTGTTAGTACCATGTTGATGAAAGCAGATGATAGAGTTATGAAAAAATATGATTGTTCAAAGTAGTCATAAATGGGAAACTAGTTGGACTATTGTCTTGACAATATTGAATACTTGCAAACTAGATGTATAAGGTTCAACTCTCTAATTTTCTCTTTTCTACTTCAAATATGCATATCATTTAAAGGATTTAAATCATCACTTTTTTGTTTCTCATGCATAAATAATTAAGTAAGAGAGTTTGCATACCAAAATAAAGTATGAAATTTTAGAGGTCAAGGTATCAAAAATCACCAAGATTATGTTTTTGCTATCCTAGAAAGAATATTTTTATTTTTTATTTTTGTCATAAATAAATATAATAATTGAACACCCTAATTCATATTAATTCTATTTATTTGATTGTATCCATAAAAAATTGTATTATGGCCCCTTTTCTTACACTTTTTTTTTTTTATTGGTAGAAAGGGTTTTGAAAGGGTCCCTGAACCTTGTACAAGCAAACCAAAAAGACAAACCGGGACAAAAAGGAAACCTCCCGCTTAAAACATAATATTAATGGGAGTTAAACTGGAACAACAAAACACCACCTGACAAAGATAGATGCTAAGAAGAGAACCAAGCAAATAAAAAAGAGACTGGAAAAGCCCAACCAGAGAAAAGGACAAACAAGAGTAACCGACTAGCTTACTGCGGTATGGACTCACTAGCATTGATATTCTCAATGGGGAGAATGATCTAAAAGATCTTGAAATTGCTATATATAATGGCTTTTGAAATCCTGATTGCATGATCAAGGTCGATAAGAGCCTTGGACTAGGACCGGTAGATGTTTTCCAGCATCTCCGTCAAAATTTTAGAAGGGTTACATTTGGAGGTGGCCATCGCTCTTGCATCTGCTAAGTATTTCTCTAAGACTGGAATGGTGCTCTTATAAGTGACCTACTCGATGCTCTTATGTTTCCCACTAGAGTTCCTTTTGCTTATGTGGTTGTTGGAGCTGTGTCTTTGCATTACCGCATCAACCTCGGTAAGCTCCTCATTAGTGCTCATGAAATAATTTGACTCTACTTTGGTGATGATTTTCTACAACATGTGGTTGTAAATGACCAAGAATAAGCCTTGATATTTAATCTACGAGTCCATCCTTTTTTGGTAGTTCTCAATCGATACCTCTATGGACTATGTTAGATACTCAGGAACATTGACCTCTTTAATATCCCGTAGCACATTGAAAAAGGCAAGGTGGAAACTTCTCACTGGTTCGTCCACATTGTCTATTGTAATGTACTGCATTATAGGGATTAGAGCACTGCTCCAAGGATTATGAAGCCTTTCACGGATGATACCTTTGTTGTATCTCGCCAGTTTATTCCCTCTATCCGCAAAATGTTTTAGCTCCTATTGAATAGAATGGTTGTCTCTGTGGAGTTTGAAGCCTTCATTGGGGAGCTCTATAATTTTTGCTAACAGCTTGGTAGAAATAGAGAATTTCATTCCCCTAACTAGGACTTGCCCATTGACCCAAGTATTGACAAAGTCTTTGGTGATCACCTCATCGTGCTCCCTAAATTTCTTAAGGAAGGGAATGAAACCATGATTGAGGAAGAGTTTATGGATATCTTCCTCCAGGGTGAGAGAGTCAGGTTCAATGATGGCCATCGAAAGTAGAGAGGAGTTAATGCAATCTGAGGGGGGCTCATTGGACGTAGCTTCGATCAGAGAAACTTTGAGGTGACTAACAAATTTGACATGATTAGAATAAAAGGATGGATGAGGGTAATCACATGGGACTCTAAACCAAAAATGGTTCCAAAGGTTTCTTGGGAGAAAAACAAGGTGGAATTTTGTGAAGGAAATGGGTTGGATGGGGACTTGGAGGTGGAAGTGGTTGCATCTGATTGGTTGGATAGGAAGATATTTGTTGATGTTGGACCCATTCTTGGAAAGGAACGAAAACACATGGGGTGAGGGATGCCAAGTCATTAGGGCCATGATGCTGGTTGAATTGAAGGTTGTAAGTGAAGCCACACACATCAATCGAGAGGTATTGGGGTGCTTAAACTTGTGAAAGGCCCAAAAGTGAGGATTAAAGGTAGTTAGGAAAATTATGACTTCCTGCACAAAAGTAGAGAAATCAAAGCTATGATAATTGCCGAGGTGAGCATGGATGAGGGGTGTGCCATGGTTGAGATTTGGGTTGCTGTGAATATGAGGGATGTGGGGGTGGGTTTGATGAGTCAAACTGCAACGATGAGCCCTAGAAGTGACATATTTACCACTTCTAAGAGAGAACCTGTGCCACTTATGATTGAAACCCAAAAGTCGGTATCCACCTCTAAAGATCTGCCACTTCATTGTTAGAGTCTGTCCATGAGGCTTGGTGAAACTAACATGATTGAGTTGATAAGGCTTCAATGTCTTTCCATGGGTACTTTGAAGCTTAGAGGAAGTGATACATGGCCACTGAGAGAATGCCATAGTGTACAAGGCAATCCACTTGGCATTATGATCCACCACTTTGGTTGAGAATCCCTTACGAACCACTAGGAGTTTGTGGGTCCTCATGAGAAGATTAGAGAGTGCAAACATTGGTTCTAGAAATATTAGTTCTAAGGCTATGGGAAAATTTGCTCCTCCACACCTGAATAGTGGTTTCAATTACCCCTTTGTTGGCTAGCCATTCTGCCACTTTGTTCCCTTCCCGGTATTGGTGTTGGATGACAATGTGAGTATATCTAGCTATGAAAGATTTGCATTCATGGAGAATGTTTTCCAGATACCAGGGAGGGTTGGCATTACCTCTGAGAAAATTAATTATGAGGAGAGAGTCCCATTCAATGATCAAATGGTCAATGTCCATGTTGTCAATAAGCTGGAGGCTTTGAAAAAGAGCTCTGGCTTCGGCCATATTGTTCGTCTGAGTCCCCAAGTTTTCTACAAATGCAAGTAAGATTTTCCCTTTGTCATTTATGAGGATTCCTCCCCCGCCAGCATTTCCTAGATTTCCTTTAGTCACCCCATAAAAGTTGAGTGTGAACCACCCAAGCGATGGGGGAATCCACCTGATAGATGACCTATTGACAAAAATATGAGGAGCACTAGAAATGTTAGTAAGATTAAATATGTTGGCAAGGGACATCTCTAGACCAGGGGGGAGCTTCAGGGGAGGATACAACGGATGCATTCTCAATTGCCATGGAAAGGATTTTCAGAATGATTTTGCAGCAATCAATGGATTGGCTTTTAAAAATTATAGAGTTGTGTTCTAACCATATCTGCTAGAGGTAATGGTGGAGACAATAACACCAGAGAAAGCTAAGTTGATTGTTTTTAAAAGGTTAGGCCACTATTGAAATAGTTGATGAGTAGCAACCAAGAGGACTATGGATAAGCTAAAGTTTTTGTATACTGAGTTAAGCATAGCCTGGGAGAAAGGGCATCCTAAGAATAAGTGGTCTATAGATTTCCAATTTGATTTATAGAGCACACACCAGTTGGGGATAGGAAGGCCTCTGGTAATGAGATTGTACATGGTAAGAATTTTTTTCTAAGAGGTCAGCGAAGAAAAAATTCCCACTTTGGGTATGATGTTTTTATCGCACATAATTTTAGCAATGTTCCAACTAGCAGCATGAGGCTCAAGACTTTAGTAGGCAGATTTGACGAAGTAGGTTCCAGCTTCAAAAAGCCTCCAGATCAAGGTGTCAAGCGAGTGGGAGTTGGGGAAGATGTGGACATAGAGGAGGTTTTGTAGTTGTCTAGTAGCCCGAGTCATCTCGAGAGACAATTTAATGATGGAAAAGTCCTTCTATTGTCGTCTAGTAGGGCCCTAGGTGATGAAATCAATGATAGATTCTCTAAAAATAGCATCAGTGAATGGCTTTAGGGTAGAAAGGTGGGGGTCATTACTAAGTGGTTGGTCCTAAATCCATGGGTCATTCCAAAAGCTGATATTAGACCTAGAGCCCAGTCACCAACGTAGCCCTCTTTAGATGATGTCCCTAGTCTGAAAAATAGAGTTCCAAAAACAAGAGCCAAGAGGGAGGTGACGGTCACCCATACAAGGTAAATGATGAAGGTATTTAGCTTTAACGATGTCTATCCAAGTTGATTTTTCATTAATGAATACTCTCTAGGCCTATTTCGCAATCAAAGCATCGTTCATTCTGCTAATTTTCCTAAAGCCTAGGCCTTCGTTCATTTTCCTTGAACAAACTTTTTCCCAAGTGACCAGAGCAAACCTGTTTTGATTTTCGTTGCCTGCCCAGAGAAATCTGCGTTGAATTTGCTAAATTTTGCTACATATGTACCTTGGAGATTTGAATATGGATAGGAAGTATACTGGTATACTTTGAAGAAATGCTTGAACCAGAGTGTCTTTTATCTCCTGACCAAGCATTCCACTTTCTCATATGGTAAGTTTCCTTTTTATGCATTTGAGAATATTGGCCGACATTACTGGTGAAACCCTATCGTGAAACAAAGGTAGACCTAGGTATTTTATGGGGAGTTTGGCTATGTTGCACCCAAGAATTTCAACAATTCTATTTTATCTGATGATGGGAGTATTAAGAAAATACAGACTACTTTTATTGTAGTTTATATTTTGACCAAATGCAAGTTCATAGTAATTAAGAATTGTTTTGATAATATTGGCTTCAGGAACAAAAGAAAAAGAATATAGGATCATGTCATCAAAGAACTACTGATGGGTGATGGTCCTGGAAACCATGGTGGGTTTGATCCCTAAAATCATCCCTCTAGAGCAGGTAGCACATAGATATCTCCCAAGCACTTCAGCCATTATGATGAAAATAAAAGGGGATAAGGGGTCGCCTTAACGAATGCCTTTAAATCTCTGAAAGAAACCAGCTGGAGTGTCGTTGACAATAATGGAAAACCAGGTTGTGGAGATGCATTCTTTGACTAAGTCTATCCACTCTTTGTGGAAGTTGAATATATCAAGGACCTCAAGAAGAAATTGCCATGATAATCTATCAAATGCTTTATTCATGTCTAGTTTGAGAAGCATGCTTGGATTTTTGTTGTGGGTAATCGAGTGGATCAGTTCATGGACTGCAATAACCTTGTCAGTGATGAACCTACCTTTGACTGATCTGCCTTGATAGTGGTCAATGATGGAGGGAAGAATTTCTCTTAGCCTATTTGCCATGACTTTGGTTATGAGTTTGTAAATCACACTGCAAAGACTAATGGGTCGGTAGTCAGAGAAGGATTTGCAAGTTTGGGATTTTGGGACAAGCACAATGAAGGTGGCATTTGCCTCTCTAGGCATTTTCTTGGCTCTTTGAAAGTACTGAATTGCTTTCATGACCTCTTTGCCCACTATGTCCCAAAAATGCTGGAAAAATCGAGGGAGAAATCTGTCAGGCCCTGGAACTTTGTCCGACTCCATAGCGAATAAGGCCTCCTAAATTTCATTGTTAGTGAAGGATTTTAGTAGACTGTCATTGAAGTCCTGATGAACTAGGCTAGGGATGTTTTGGAGTAGAGAATTTTTAATGTGGGGGGTACATGAGAGACTAGGTATGAGGATCTCTTGAAAGTGAGACACAGCTTTTGCAGCTTTTGCAGGGATTTTTAGAATGATTTTGCAGCAATCAATGGATTGGCTTTTAAAAATTCTAGAGTTGTGGTCTAACCATATCTGCTAGAGGCAATGGTTGAGACAATAACACCAGAGAAATCTAAGTTGATTGTTTTTAAAAGATTAGGCCACTATTGAAATAGTTGATGAGTAGCAATCGAGAGGACTATGGATAAGCTAAAGTTTTTGTATACTGAGTTAAGCATAGCCTGGGAGAAAGGGCATCCTAAGAATAAGTGGTCTACAAATTTCCAATTTTATTTATAGAGCACACACCAGTTGGGGATAGGAAGGCCTCTGGTAATGAGATTGTACATGGTAAGAATTTTTTTCTAAGAGGTCAGCGAAGAAAAATTTCCCACTTTGGGTATGATGTTTTTGCCCCACATAATTTTAGCAATGTTCCAACTAGCAGCATGAGGCTCAAGACTTTAGTAGGTAAATTTGACGAAGTAGGTTCCAGCTTCAAAAAGCCTCCAGATCAGGGTGTCAGGCGAGTGGGAGTTGGGGATGATGTGGACATAGAGGAGGTTTTGTAGTTGTCTAGTAGCCTGAGTCATCTCGAGCAGCAATTTAATGATGGACAAGTCCTTCTATTGTCGTCTAGTAGGGCCCTAGGTGATGAAATCAATGATAGCTTCTCTAAAAATAGCATCAATGAATGGCTTTAGGGTAGAAAGGTGGGGGTCATTACTAAGTGGTTGGTCCTAAAGCCATGGGTCATTCCAAAATCTGATATTAGACCTAGATCCCAGTCGCCAACATAGCCCTCTTTAGATGATGTCCCTAGTCTAAAAAATAGAGTTCCAAAAACAAGAGCCATGAGGGAGGTGATGGTCACCCATAAAAGGTAAATGATGAAGGTATTTAGCTTTAACGATGTCTATCCAGGTTGATTTTTCATCAATGAATAATCTCCATGCCTATTTCACAATCAAAGCATCGTTCATTCTTCTAATTTTTCTAAAGCCTAGGCCTTCGTTCATTTTCCTTGAACAAACTTTGTCCCAAGTGACCAGAGCAAACCTATTTTGATTTTCGTTGCCTGCCCAGAGAAATCTGCGTTGAATTTGCTCAATTTTGCTACATATGTACCTTGGAGCTTTGAATATGGATAGGAAGTATACTGGTATACTTTGAAGAAATTCTTGAACCAAAGTGTCTTTTATATCCTGACTAAGCATTCCACTTTTCCATCCGGTAAGTTTCCTTTTTATGCATTTGAGAATATTGGCCCACATTATCGGTGAAACCCTATCGTGAAACAAAGGTAGACCTAGGTATTTTATGGGGAGATTGGCTATGTTGCACCCAAGAATTTCAACAATTATATTTTATCTGATGATGGGAGTATTAAGAAAATACAGACTACTTTTGTTGTAGTTTATATTTTGACCAGATGCAAGTTCATAGTAATTAAGAATTGTTTTGATAATATTGGCTTCAGGAACAAAAGAAGAAGAATATAGGATCATGTCATCAAAGAACTACTAATGGGTGATGGTCCTGGAAACCATGGTGGGTTTGATCCCTAAAATCATCCCTCTAGAGCAGGTAGTAGATAGATATCTCCCAAGCACTTCAGCCATTATGATGAAAATAAAAGGGGATAGGGGGTCGCCTTAACGAATGCCTTTAAAGCTCTAAAAGAAACCAGCCGGAGTGTCGTTGAAAATAATGGAAAACCAGGTTGTGGAGATGCATTCTTTGACTAATTCTATCCACTCTTTGTGGAAGTTGAATCTATCAAGGACCTCAAGAAGAAATTGCCATGATACTCTATCGAATGCTTTATTCATGTCCAGTTTGAGAAGCATGCTTGGATATTTGTTTTGGGTAATCGAGTGGATCAGTTTATGGACTGCAATAACCTTGTTAGTGATGAACATACCTTTGACTGAGCTACCTTGACAATGGTCAATGATGGAGGGAAGAATTTATCTTAGCCTATTTGCCATGACTTTGGTTATGAATTTGTAAATCACATTGCAAAGACTAATGGGCCGGTAGTCAAAGAAGTATTTGCAAGTTTGGTATTTTGGGACAAGCACAATGAAGGTTGCATTTGCATCTCTATGCATTTTCTTGGCTCTTTAAAAGTACTGAATTGCTTCTATGACCTCTTTGCCCACTATGTCCCAAAAATTCTAGAAAAATCGAAGGAGAAATTTGTCAGGCCCTAGAACTTTGTCCGACTCCATAGCGAATAAGGCCTCCTAAATTTCATCGTTAGTGAAGGCTTTTAGTAGAATGTCATTGAAGTCCTGAGAAACTAGGCTTGGGATGTTTTGGAGTAGAGAATTTTTAATGTGGGGGGTACATGAGAGACTAGGGATGAGAATCTATTGAAAGTGAGACACAACTTCTTCTCTTATTGCTTGGATGTCATTCATAGTAGATCTATCTCCCTTAGTGATTTCTCTGATGCAATTTGAGCTCCTATGTCTCAAAGTGGAGGCATGAAAGAATTTAGTGTTCTTGTATCATTCCTTTAGCCATAGCGCTTTGGAATTTTGCCTCCAGAATGCTTCCTCCTTGGAAATATTGTTGTGGAAATTAGCAAGGAGGGATTTTTCTTACTGAAAGATATCAGGCCTCGGGACTCCGATTTGGATGATTTGTTCAACTCTTTGAAGCTCCTCCTCGATGAGTTTTTTTCCAAAAAATATTACCGAAAACATTAATGTTCCACTCTTTCAGTTTGAATTTGATAAACTTGAGTTTCCTGTACAATCTTGAAATTGGATTGCCCGTGGGGTCATGCTGCCACCATTCATCAATGCGCAATTTAATATCTGGATGATTTAGCCACATCTTATCAAACCTAAATGAATTTTTGTAAGGATGTATTATGCGGTTACAATGTAGGATCATAGGATTATGGTCGGACCTAATTTTAGGTCGAGCAGAAATGTTATTGTCACCTAAAAGGTTGATGATCTCTTTAGACATAAGGAACCTGTCGAGCCTGATTTGAATAAGTTGGTTTCCAGGTCTTCTATTGCTCCAAGTATAGTTTGATCCTTGAAGTTGGACATCCATGAGTTCATATTTGTTGACAAAATTGCTAAAATCCTTAGTGCATCTGGGAGTGATGGGTATACCACCTTTTTTGTTGGATGAGAAGAGGGGGGAGTTGAAATCTCCCATGAGCATCCATGAAAATTGCTTAAAATTACTACGCATAGCTGTGAGGATGCCCCAGAAAGTTTTACTACTAGGAGAGTTATTAGGAGCATAAATGCTAGTGTTGATCCACTGGAGGTTTGTGGTTTTGTTGGTGAAAATAATGTTGATGGCTCTGTCTGAGATGGCAATAGTTTTACCTTCAATGGTTTTTGGGTCCCATAGACACAATAGGATGGGTTGAAAGAAAAATTGATGTTCTTCCATATGGATCTGCATACATTTATACTACTTTGTGCATCTAGTTTAGTTTCTTGAAGTAGCATGATATTTGGTTTTACTTCTTTTCTGATTGATCTAACTGTCCTCTATTTTGTAGCCCCATTGAGGCCTCTTATGTTCTAGGACAAAATATTTATTTAGATGATTTGGACAAGGATTTCTTACCTCTGCTTCTCCCCTAATATGGAGTTGGTTTGGTTCTTTTTTCCCCATCATAGGAAGTTTCCACGTTAGATGTGTCTGGGATGCATGGCATGATGGTTGGTTGGAGGCCATTGGCTATAGCATCTTCGATATATTTGATTATATTTTCAATGTTATAGGGTCTACCTCTTCTTTTCTCACCTCTTGTATCTGTAGTGGATGCAGGTTTGGGTGACACCATGATTGGGGAGGGAGAAAGGACTTGATGGATAGAGGCTCCTGAGGCCGGTCTTGAGAAGGGCTTAGGAGAAAGGGGGCTATGAGTAGCTTCCTGAATAGATATGGGTATGGAGAGGGTGAGACAGCAAAAATTTGGAAGGTAGTTAGGGGGATGATGGGATCGAAGGTGAGGGAGAGGACCTCAATGGTGCCATAGGACTAACACCACCACCATCATGGGTAGAAGAGAATGGTACAGAGGATAAGGGGGGTGTATGGGACGGTCCTAAGTGAGAAGGGGAGGTGGGCTTACTATGCACCACACTTTTAACATAAATATGGGAGATGGAGATGGCATATGTTGATTGAGGGATAGGATTGACTTCTATAACCTGAATATTACCAAGCAAGATGAAAGGATTAGATTTAGAAAATAGAGAACCAACCTGATTTAAATTTTGGGAAGGGTGGGAAGGAGGTTGCACCTGATGTTAGGACTACTTTCCTTTCTTAGACTGCAACTTATTTTGAAATCCTTGGTTCTATCCTAAGATCTTGCTAGCATTGTCTGTAGGAGCCTCCTTCCTCAAATTTTGGTACTACGACCTTAGATGACCCTACATTTTGCACTCGATGTAGTAGGCAGATTTTTTTTTGTACTGAATACCTTGATGCCACTTATAATCACCAATGATGAGTTTGATGAATGTGGGTAGGTCCAAATCTAGATTAGCAAGAATGCAGATGCAGGCGTAGGTCATCTTAGATCTAGCTTTAATAGCAGGATCAACACCCACAAGTTCATCGTTGGTCTGAGAAATGCCTTTGAGGGCATCATTATAGAATAACTAGGGGGGGAGACCATGGAGCTTGACCCAGATCGGAGCTGAGTTGATGCTCTCAGTTTCAAGATCAAAGTCTTCACACCATATGCACAAAAATAGGCTACGACAACCAAAGAACCATGGCCCGCTAGTAAGGATGCGGTGAGAGTCGAAGATATTATTGAGCCTAATCATGAAGAAACCTTGCAAGAAGGCCACCAGATCCATGTTTTTGAAAAGTCACCATTTAGACAACGCTCATTCGCGAATGGTTTCAATATCTACCTGAGCACTAACAAACTTTCCAATCAGGGATATGGATTCCTCAAAAATTAAGGGTTCCATATATTCACGTGGTAAGGAGACTACGTTACCTCAGACTAAGAAATAAATTGAGATATGGAAAGGATAATTCCTAGAGGAAGCCTTAAATTTATCTGCATTGGTTGAAGCGGTCCAGGGGGGTGCTTTGGAATTAACAACCACCAAAACCCTAACATACTCAGAACCGCAACGGCGAGCCTTAGCGTCTGGTGGTTCCCCAAGGCTGCCATCATCACCGCCAAAATATTGCCACTTGAAGACCCCAAAAGTGGTGGTCCACCACCTAAAAATTTTGTAGAATTTCCTGACCCTCCAGTAACACCTCCGCTGCTCCTGTCGCTCCTGTCACTCCTTCCTTTTCTTACACATTTAACAATATCTTGAATTCTAATTAGATATGTATCCTGGAGTTGAAGCAATATTACCTTGTATATTATATTTAGATACCAAGGCATTATTAATAATTTCATGTTTGACTAAGTTGTCTACTTCATATTCTTGTAGAATTTTGACTAAGTAATCAAATATAGTTTCTTTACTTAAAACTTGAAAAGATGTGACTAGATGTTTATAGTTTTTTGGAAGTGCTCTTAATATTACTTGAACAAGAAATTTATCTTCTACTTTTTCTCCTAGTGTTAATATATTTGCTTTTATATCTACTACTTTTTGAAGAAAAAGTTCTATACTTTCTCCACTATTGAATTTTAAGGAATACAACTGAGATTTTAGATTGAGAATAGCTGCTTTGTTTTTCCCTTTAAATATTTTGCATAGAGCATTCCATGCTTATGTAGAATTTCTTGTCCACTTAAGTAAGGTTGTATTTCATAAATTATTCCAAATTTTATCAAGATAAGAGCTTTAGCATCATCTTCTTCAAATATTTTCATTTATCTTGCATCTTCATTAGATTTTGAATTTGTTCCACTAACTATATCCTAGAGCTTTTCTACAATTAGGATTGATTTAATTTTGTTTTTCCATGATGAAAAATTTGGTGCTTTTAGAAGTTGTGATTCAGAAAGAAAATATTTGTTGTTAGACACAATGGAACTCATTCAAAATATTTTGAAATCTTTTGAGGTAGAAAACCTTATAACTCCTACGTTCAAAAATAAATCAAACAAAAATTTTGTAAATTTTTATTTTCTAACCTTTGATGTTGAAAACCTTTTAACTCCAAACTTAATATTGCAAAATTTCAAAAACCTTCAAATTTTCAATTTTATTTTTTCTCAAACATTGAAAATACTCTAAAAATAAATCCTTCTATCAAAAATAACTTTAAATTTCAAGAATGTGAAATAACTAAACAAAATAACTAAAGTGGAAATCCTTATCACACTACATTTCAAAATTTAAAAAAAAAAAAAACTTTAATAAATTTAAAAAACTTTAATATATACCTTATAACTCCTAAACTTCTAATTTATCAAATATATTCAATAATTCTTACTACCTCCTTATAAATCCTAATATGTAAATAAAATTAATAAAATTGTGAACCGTTGTCTTCATATTATGTGCTTCAAATTGATGCAATTGTACAATTCTTCAAAGGTGGTTTTAATCAATTTTCGAACTTCTTCTTGAATGGATTAATGAACATTTGATATTAGGGTAAATTAATCAATGCTCCTTCGTAACCCTAACATTTTTCTACACCAATGCCTACTTGCAAGATCTTCATTATGAAATGTTAAAATAAATTTTCTCTGGTTCCTACTAAATTCTTAGTCCATTCCACCAAGCATATACATTATATAGATGCTATTTTTTATGCTTTTTTCACTTAATTCAATTAGGGATGCTATTGCTTGTGCTTTCATTACTCCAAGCATGAATGTTATTATTGTTGTCTCTTGGGCTTGCTTGACTCTTGAGACACTTGAACTTCTTCTTGATTGCTATGAATTATTATTGCTCGTACCTCAAGCTTGCATTTCTAATGGTTTTACTCAGATTTTAAACTCTTTAGATACTGTAAACATTAATTTACTACCTTGATTACTTTGGTTTTACTTGAATTAACTCCTTAGTTCACTACGAAACATAACTCATTATCTACTATACTCTTCTAGCCTACTTTTAGATGTTGTTATGATCCTCTAGTCTATTGGTATATGATGCTAGGCCCTTGTATTTCTCTATCCTATTGTTAGATAATGCTACACTCCTATAAGGCTCATATAGCTTGTTGTTTTCTATAAGTCTAAGCTAATATATTGTTCACCACTTCTAGAATATTATTAGAATCTAGTTAGTTATGTTTAATATCCTTTATATTACTATTAAGCTTTGCTTATTCTTTACTATTAACACATAGGTGTGCAATCCAAATGAATATAGATGACTATTAGTAATAATATACTTAGGATTTTATGTATCTCATAGACCACTTAATGTGTGGCTCTTCTTATTTACATGTAGAACTATTATGTGCTTTAGTAGATTGAACTTCTTTCCTCTTTCTTACTCTATATGCTCTCTTTTTTTTGTGTGTAATAATCTCTACTAAACTCTTCTTACTTCTTTGCCCTTCTCAACTTCTTAATTTGAATCTTTATAAGAGCTCTTTTTCTTTTACTATAATGTCTTCTTTCTCTATATGGACTTTTATTGCTAATGTCAAGGTCTATGTGACATGTATATTTTTATTTCATTTAATTTCTTCCTATAATGGCCTCTTGGACTAATGTCAAGGTCTATAAGACTTTATAACCTAAATCTCTTTCTTATTTCTTAACTCCTTTCTATAATGATATTTTAAGACTATGTCAAGGTCAATATGACCTGAATATTTTTTCTCTATATCAAATTTTCTTAGGAAGCTTTGAATTATTCTCAATCCATTGCACCTTTAAATTATTTTGTACTCTACACATAGAAGCTAAAATTCTTCTCTATCCTTTGTAGAAAACTTCTCACTCTTCTATAGCTTGATATCTACTGCAACTCTTTTTTTGAAATCTATAATATTTTAGGTTACATATAAGAACTTGATATGATTATCCTCCTTACTAGAGAATCCAATATAATGTCAATATGCCTTTGAATATCCCTAAATCTTAAACTTTCTTAAAAAAATAAATGTCAAGGGTTGGTTATATCCCTGAATGATCAAATATCTCAATGTGGATTCACATTTCAATCAATATAGCTAATTCCTACACTTCGATGATTATTCTTCAACTATGGAAAGATCCTAGCCTTTATACTCAATATGATATTTATATTTCAAGTATCACTATATTTAAAGTAGATAAACTCTTAATCAACCTTGTAAAATATGGATACAATAATTTTATAATAGTGGCTAAAACAAACTCCATCAATATGTATAGTGTCAGGTGGTACCTTTGATACCACTAATGGCTTTTTAAACCTTATACTACCATATAATATCACAAGTTATATCACATAGGACCCAATATAAAATATTCATAATATATAAAGATAATGATAATAATAAGAGTAGAATGATATGAGTAAATTAATATGTATATCAAGGTTTATAATAAATAAAATAACATTCAATTATATGCTAAAATATGAATGTAAATAGCCTAATCATTCATGTACTATGCATGAAGAACAACTTACAATGTTAATTGCTCAAAATGTATACAAACTTTGATATGATATCTTCTATGGGAAATTACCTCCATAATATAGCCATAGTAATGTGAATCTTTCGATACTTGACCATTAATCTCCATATGCTAAGTCTCATAACTCTTGGCCTATCTAATTGCCATTCGTATTCTTGATGAAAACTTGACTTTCTAATACTTGCACACCTTTACATACCTCTTACACTTCTATTTGCACTCTCTAGGACACTTGTGCACATATTTACATTACATATTTGCACTCTGACATACAAAACACTTATCCACATTTACTCAACCTACTCTAACTCACATGACACTTGTGCATTTCTTGCACATTCACACTTATATAAAGAGGAAAATATAAATCACACTCTAAACCATAGAATCAATCATAATATATTATTTATAAATTTACCATGAAGGTACCATGGGGTTATATTAAGCATGTACCAAATAATATCATAAATTTTTGGAGAACTAGTTTTCTTTATATTGTTTTAAGAAGCTCAATCTATTGTCTAAAATATCAAATTTAATACCAATAATAAGGTAGCATGTTGGTTGTCTAAAATGCCCTATTAATTACATGACATGAAGTCTTACAACTAAAATAAACTTTTTTACAAAGCAGATTAAGTTGATATACCTCATATTTGGATCCTAAGGTACACAAAGTACTATGTGAGCATCGTTATGTTGTTGATTCTAAAAACGATTGAGGATGTGAGTGGAAAATAATTTTTTAGGCTTTTCATAGTTGGATTCTTGAAGACTAAAACAAAAATAGGGTATGCCACATTTTTGCAAAAATGATTTACCTTAGTTTTCTTGAGCAAAAGTTAAAATAAAAAATTTAATAGCTTTTATGCTACGCACATTGGGGTTTTGCCACTCAATTATTATTTTATAAGGTATTTGTTAGCCGCATCATAGTATAAACCTCTCTTTTTATCTCATTTTTAATTGGTTTGATAGTAAAGACAATGTTTGCTTTTACCAACATGGGTAGTCCATGATATTATGGTCTTTAGATTAAACATCATAGTAGAGATTTGGTACGTTAGTTTATAATATTATGCGAGTATCAATAGTCGAGGACTTATATGTTGATGTGATATTAATGTTCATTTGTCAAATCAATTTTGATAAAAAAATCTTCTACATAGAAGTCAAGATATTTGGTAGGATAGTTTATAAAATGGCATAGCAATTTTATCAACTAGTCAATGAAATCCTAAATTGGCATGGGTAACCCAAGATATCTAAACTAGATCAATAATTTTAAATACATTTTCTCAAAAGTGATAAATATGGATCCACTTATATAAGATAAGAGGGGTACTATACATAAATGATGGGACCTTCAACAACAAGGATTTGTAGTGGCCTAGGTTAATGAAGGTAAATAGAAAAAAACCTAATTAGGTTTCTTACTATAGTTTATTGTATGGCATAAAATCCCCAATGCACTATATTATTATCTAAATTTGAATTTTGATAGTATAAAATCAAAACAATATGTAATAAGTGTATATTTCTTACACCATCTATGAACAACTATAACATCAATAGGAAAAATAATATCATCTAGAGATAGGAGAATATAAAAAAATCCACCTCATGGAATATTTTGGAGATAATTTTTTTTCTTATATTTGTGTTATGGTGTTTGGATCTAACTCTAGCTCAAACATCAATTCATATTAGAGGTGACAAAGGGGCTAAATTATAAAGATTGTTTTAGTACCCAAAGAGGGATGCAAATGATGTTAATTATTGGTATGAAAAACTCTAAAACCATGTGATACAATGCATAACAAATTCAAAAAATATGAAAATAATACTTACAATATAATTAATCAAGTGGCATTTGCTCAATCTATTAGATTCCTCAAAATTTAAGAAGCAGATCAAGGTTTAAATATTGGCAAGAAATACATGGATAATATTCAAGCATTGTTGTAATAACACTATGTGATAATGATGTAATAAGATTTGGAACCATTTTAATCCCATATAACATATTGAAAAAAAATACTTACAATATAATTTCTATCACGGACAAAACCACAATAGAATCAATCTTAAAAAAACTAAAAATATAAAGTTGAAATATAATTCAATGGTTTAACCATAAACAACTAGTAAATATTTTATAGCATATTATCATAAAAATCATTAAATCCTAGTTGTTATATGTTATCTACTTACACCTTATTTCCTCATCTAATTCTTTTTCAAAATCATTTGCTAGAATAAGCTTCTCCTCAACCTCCTTAATTTTTGTCCATCCATCAGTTTCTTTTTATAAGCTCACTAGACCACTACTACCTTAACCTTTTTAAATTTGCTACAAATTGAACACTGTTACGTTCTCTTATACTAAGTTCAAACTTTACTATTCTCATTTAAAAATTATATTACCATAAAATTATAATGATAAGCATTTAAAAATAAAAATTATAGAATTAAATTTCAAGTAAAAAATATATTTAATTATATAATTTAACAAAAGCTAACAAATATTTCACATCTTTATGATGCACGCATAAGTAAATCTGATTTCTTAATATATGACAAACCTGATAAGCTAAAATAGGTGATCAGCGGTCACTACAAAGACTGATAACTAGCGAGACCAAGCAAAAGATCTAGGATGCAAATACACTCATGGAAAACGCCCGCCATAAGTATAACCACACATCCTTTACATGAAGAAGTGAAGTGATTACGTTGCACTTTATTAACAGACCAAAAAACAAGAAGAGCAACGTGGCCAGAAAGAAAAAAATTGCCGTGGGAGAGTGGGGGAGTTCAATATATAAGCAGGTGACAGCAGCATTTATGTCAACATGGATAACAGCCTGAAGCCAGATCAGTTTCATTGATCTGGAGTCCACAGTCATATAAACCTCCTGATGTCCAGCCGGAAGGAAGAACAGACCTTTTGGCCCACAACCAATATCCATCGAACCCAGATGTCACCAAAATTCGGAATTGAAGAGCACCCAGGGAAGGGTTGCTTACGTCCCACACTGCCCCGTTTCTGTGACTCGCTGCTTGCCAATTGTATCCATCCACCTGCAATATGGAATGAATTATACATATCATTGCACCAACAACAACACCATTACTTAAAATTTTAGCCCCAACTCATGATCTATATTTGAATTACCGTAGCAACATCGACCTCAACAATGTCTGTTTGGCCTCCTTGGTACAAGAATTCCAGAGCAAGATAGTAGGGATAATAGCTGCTGTCGTCTACCTTCACCGTCAGATTGTGTCCTTCATACTGGCAAGAGATCCTGTCCAAGACAACTAGTTAAAAAAATATTAAAATGTTATTGGAAATAAACCGTTTATATGATAACAACAACATCAGATTAGAAAATAAGAAGATCAAGGATCAACTACCCACACGCCACAATGTTAATATGATAACAACATCAGATTAAAAAATAAGGACAAGGATCAACTACCCACAGGCCACAAAAGTTTCTAAGACAAAAAAAAATTGACCAAGTGGTAAAGAAAACTTATATATGGTAATGATATCGACCTTGTATATTCGATATCCACAATGCCGGCTTTGAGAAGCTGAGGAGCCATCTCTGGGAGTGCCAAGCTTGAGAACGTGCTTTTTGGTACCACAAAATCGGTCTGGTTATTTTGCGTGAGGTCTGTGACCACGATCTTCGTCTCTGAGTTGCTGCATAGTTTTGGATCTAAACATCTTATCTGCAATGCAATTAGCAATACATTAGGGCATCAGGGCATCCAAACCTAGGCAGGATAGAAATAAATGAAAATAAAAATAAAAATTGAGGCCGTAGCGTGCCTGATAGCAAGCGCCGCATCCGACACCATTTCCGTATAAGGTAGGTGTGGCAGCTGCAACGTTGCCGCCGTTGAGTTTTGCCGCAAACGAACCGTATCCACAGGCGCCCTCTGGAATTAAAATTAAAATCAAAGAATGAGATAACCGTAACACTAAGTAGACTATTCTTGTATCAAATGGCATCTACCGGGCAGGCTTCGACTATTTCAGAATTACTATTTTAAAGTGATGGGTTTTATTTTTCAACCAGAACACAATTAGAATCTGATCATCTAAAAACTTAAAAAAATTACATTTCCATCAAATTCAAAACTCCCCTGCTCACAAAATGCCATTTGCTCAATGTTTAGCCAATTCCTGATGACTATGGTAGTTGGAAGTTGGGGGTGGCGGTACTACCTTTGACAGACCTGTCGTTGCCATAATAGGCGAGTTTTGAGGTATGGTTGCAGCATACGCCTGCCCAAACAACCCGAGGAGCCGAAGCGAGAAAGATTGTAAATATTGTGACAAGAAGAATCAAATTGGACTTCGCCATATTGAAATTGCTCCTAAAAAAGAATAAGTAGCACAACACAGCACAAGACAAGATGGATGTGTTCCCTTTTTAATTTATAGTGAGGGATTGATGAATGGAATTCTAAAACCTTAATTCATTACAGTTGTCGAATTCATAGATAGCGGAGATGGAGACTCAGACGAACATGGGAAGTTGGGACTCGATGGTATTAGAGAGCCCAAGCGACGAGACCGTTACGTTGCTTTGTTGTCTTTAGCATTGAAACGTCACACGAGTTTCCAGATTTTAAGAAGATTTTAGCACACGTTGAGAATTAATGAACTTCCCCTGTGACTTGAGTAAGACGTTGACTACCGTTACGTTGCTTTGTTGTATTAATAATTATTGAAGCTGTTTTTATAATCCACATTTCTCCTTGGTAAACATTATTGGGAGTGAAGAATACTTCTAGGTGTCTGAAGGTTGGGAAGCTACCTCTATAACCCATGTTTCTCCTCGGTAAACATTATTGGGAGTGAAGAATACTCCTAGGTGTCTGAAGGTTGGGAAGCTACCTCTATAACCCATGTTTCTCCTCAGTAAACATTAGTGGGAGTGAGGGATATTCCCGATGTCTCAGGGTTAGGGTTGGTTCAGCCATCGTCAAAGTTGGCAAGCACTCATCGAATTCAAGTCAGACTAGTACTTTTGCCTTTATTGGACATGCCTTCAAGGTTTGAACTTAGGTTTCCTCTTGGTAAGTGCCCAAAGTTTTTTTTATTGAGGAAATACTTCGTAGACATATACATATCCGCAGTGGGGGTTGAACCCGGGTCACATTACCAATAATGCAAGTGACGTCCTTGCCGGTAGACCACAATAGGCAGATAAGTGCCCAAAGTCTTACCAATCCACTAGGCCAAATTCTTTATAAGGTTTTATAATATTTTTTTTATAATTAATTAATTCATTAAAAATAGGGTTTTAAAAGGGTTGTCATTTCCTACTTGTATTAATTTGCCATATTAAATTATTTGGTACTAATGACAATTAAATCTTGGTGTGAACTATTCATCCATATGTTTGAACCATTAGAATATATTTCCATTAACAAACATGACACTTATATAATATAATATAATATAGTTTCTTTAAATTATAGAGGCATACAATAAATTATTTAACTATAAAAATTTATATTTTTTAAACCATCAAAAGAATCTTTACAATTAATTTCTCTTATTTAACTTTTAAAAATTATAATTTAATATAAATAATTATAAATCTGATAAAAAAATTGAGGCAATCTTTTCCTCATAATTTCTTAAAATTATTGAGGCATAAAATAAATTATTTAACTATAATAATTTATATTTTTTAACCATCAAAAGAATAATTTATATTATTTAACTTTTAAACCATGAAAAAAATATTTATACTTAATTTCTATTATTTAACTTATAAAAATAATAATTTAATATAAATAATTATGAATTTGATAAAAAAAATAAGGTAATATTTTCCCATAGTTTCTTTAAATTATGGAGACATAAAATAATTTATTTGGTATTAATAAGTTTTAAATTTTTGTATGAGCTATCTCATCTATATGTTTGAACCATTGAAATATATTTTCATTGACAATAATACCACTTATTTAATATAAGATAAGATAATTTTTTTAAATTATATAAACATAAAATAAATTACTTAACTATATAAATTTATATTTTTAAACCATGAGAAATATTTATAATTACTTTTTCTTATTTAATGTTTAAAAATTATAATTTAATATAAATAATTATAAATTTGATAAAAATTTGAGACAATATTTTCCTTGTAATTTCTTTAAATTATCCAAAGGATAAAATAAATTATTTAACTATAAGAATTTATATTTTTTAACCATGAAAAATATTTACAACTAATGTATGTTATTTAACTTTTTAAAATTATAATGTAATATAAATAATTATGAATTTGATAAAAATATTTTTAAACCATGAGAAATATTTATAATTACTTTCTCTTATTTAATGTTTAAAAATTATAATTTAATACAAATAATTATAAATTTGATAAAAAATTGAGACAATATTTTCCTCATAATTTCTTTAAGTTATCCAAAGGATAAAATAAATTATTTAACTATAAGAATTTATATTTTTTAACCATGAAAAATATTTACAACTAATGTATGTTATTTAACTTTTTAAAAAAATAATTTTTACAATTAATTTTTGTTATTTAACTTTTTAAAATTATAATTTAATATAAATAATTATGAATTTGGTAAAAAGATTGAGGTAATATTTTCCTGGTAGTTTCTTTAAATTATTGGGACATAAATATATATTTTTTTAAGGATATTATTTTGTGATCGCCATATAACCTTTATATAGCATATTCGCAACATGCGAGGGAAGAGATGTGAACTTGGGCCTCTCTATTTCAACTGTAGAGTTTTAACTATCCACTTGCTCTCCAACTCTTCTACATGAACGGATGTGATATAAAGTAAATTATTTAACTATAAGAAGTTATATTTTTAACCATGAAAAAATCTTTACAATTAATTTATGTTATTTAAATTTTAAAAATTATAATTTAATATAAATAATTATGGATTTGATAAAAAGTTGATGCAATATTTCCCTCACATATTTAATATCATGAGCATTTTTAAACATTTTTTTTAATTTGGTTAGTGTGAGAAACCCCTATGACCAATTCACATAAGGCTGGGCAGTCTTCTTCCAACCATGACCTCTCGTAAAAATAAAGAGCTCTGCTTATCAACAGAAAATTTAACACACAACCACCACACAGCCTCCACACACCCACCACTAGTTTGAACCTTGGACACCCCAGAAAAGAACCAAAACCAAAACTGTTGCCTTAACCCCTTAGGATAATTAACCATTTTATGAAGTTGATAACTTAATGAGATTAAATAAATTTATAAATAATAATCATAGCTATTATAATGATTACACATAATTCAATATAAATATTGCATGAATGGTGTACCCCGCAACCTTTTAGGCTTTGGCTTTTCTTCAGTAGGTTCAAGGTTCAAACCGTGACCTAGGTGAGTGTGTGAGGGGGTGGGTGTGTGTCTCCCTGTTGAAGTTGTTGTAACAGGTTGGAGGATTCCTGATCAAAACCCCATTATTTAATATTAAAAAAAAAATTATTACGCAATATTATTAATCTACGAGAATGAAAGTAATTTAAGGCATTGATTTTTTTATAATGTTTAATTATATATAAAAACTATTAACAATTAAAATATTTATTTACATTAGTTTATAATATTCATTAAGATAAAGTTGAATTATCATGTATATTTTTTTAATTATAATTTAATAATGAACTCATTTAGCCATTGTTTATTAAAACCAAATAAAAATGGCAAACATATGTTTTAAGTAAATAGATTCCACATATTCCATGTTAGAAAAGAAAGATGCCATTTATATTTATGTTTAGGTATTAACATAACATGTTAAATATTATATCCGTGTGACAAGGTTCATGTTCCATAGAGAAGGCTAACCTACACTTAAGTAGTTCATCTTCCATGGAAAATGTTCATGTTCAACTTTGGATGAATATAAATGTTGTGTAAGTGATAGGTGTTTTCTTTTTAAAAAATTTACTTAATCTTCAAGTGAGTTCTCTACTACGAATACTTGATCTTGATCATTTGGAACTCAAATTGAAGGTAATTTAAATGAATATTTTAAATTTGTATAAATTATATTTTTATTTAAAAACATACAAAACTTGATAGTAAAAATAATTTCAGATGTTGAGTTTGTAATAAATAAATAAATAATATTACGTAACATCTAATGTGTATTATAAAATATACCTTTTAAATTGTAAATGATTTTAAATAAATTAATTAATTTTAAACATTTAAAATTTTTAGATATTAAACTACTATTTATAGTATTTCATTTTAATATATTTTAAACTTTGCAATGCAATCTTCTTAATTTTATAAAGGGATTAATATTTCTCTAAAAATTTGATATAAACATATATCAATTAAAATATTTTTTTTTATTAGATGGATGAAGGAGTTTTGAAAGGATCTCTAAACCTTGTACAAAAGAGATTAAGCCCCACCCAAAAAAAGGGAGTTGAAATTACTTACATCCGGTAATAATTGAAGAATGACCAATTAGAGGAGTTACCCCTTCCAAAGCCACACTAATACATAGGTAAGACCATACATAATTTAAAACTTAAAACAAATTGAAACCAAATCAGGATGTCAGAGATAACCTAAACCATGAACCGAGTCGTGCACCAGTCTCATTCTCCCTCATGAGGTCATTGCTTTCCTAGGCTTGCCAGCCTATCAGGGCAATAATTTCTTTTACATTGGATATTGTGGTTTGCATGGAGGAAATAGTAGCTTGGAGATATGAAATTTGGTGTAAAACCCAAAATCAACAAGCACCCCCAAGTTTTGCAACCAAGTCATCAACAACAACTCGACTAAAGTAGTTAATTGTGTATGAGGTCATTATCGATAAAAGCAATATTCATCAAGAAATTATTCTGCCACACTAGTAAACCATTCTGAATAACTCCTTTGTTAGCCACAAAATCGATCGCTCAATTACCTTCCTGTATGTATGCTTAAACTAAACCTCTTCCAGATTTTAGATGTATCTCTAAACTTCCAGAAGAAGGTTCAAAATAGTATAGGTAGGAGATTCAGTCCTTCTTGACATATTTATAATATTAAGGGAGTCCCCTTCAATGATTAGTTTCCTGTAACTTACATAATACAATAGAGGAACTCCTTGGAATAGAGCCCTAGCTTCGACGAAGTGATTGGTTTGATGGCCCAGATTATCAGCAAAGGCTAAAATTATCAAGCCGTCATGGTTCCTTAAAATCCCTCCAATACCAGCAGGACTCAGATTCCCTTTAGATTCACTGTCAAAATTCAACTTTAACCAACCAATTAGAGTTGGCTCCCACTTAACCCTGGCTCTTTCCAGAGGCACAACAGGTCTAACTGGTTGAGGATTGACATTAAATCAAAGAGATCTCTCCATTTATTATTCTTGCTTTGCAGTCACAATATTTATATTTAGGGTTCTAATGTTCTCCATAAAAAAAGAAATTGTCTACAAAGCCACATATTTAGCTAAATGAGTAGCATCCTTAAACGCCCTTGATTTTATTTCCTTCCAAATTCTACCACTAGATATGAGGAAGGTTGAATTTCCAAAACCAACAAAGGTAAAGATATAGGAAGGGAGAAGCCCATTGGGTCAGCACATCCTCTAGGTTGTTCGAAAACACCCATTGGATGTTCAAATATTTGAAAAAGTAGTTGAAAACCTCCTATGAGAAAGGATAGCTAAAAAGAATATGGAGTGGGGATTCCTCTGTATTTTTGCACAAGAAACAATCATTAGACAAAATCATACCTCTTTTTTTGAGATTTTCTAAATTTAGAAAATTTCCTTGTACGACCAACCAAAAGAAAATATTGATTTACAGAGCCTATCCTTTTATCCAAATTTTATCTATCAAAAACCAAGGATCAAAAGGACCATTTGATGCTAAATAAGTTTATTTGATAGAGAATTTTCCATCCTTATCTAATCCCCAGATGAATCTATCTGAAATTTCTCTTCCAAGAATTATAATCCATTTAATGATATTCAGAATTTCATTAAATGCCCTCCTTTCCTCCACCAAAATTCCTATGAAGTCAAATGGCTTCCATCGAGGGTGGTCTTCAATCCTTTCAATGAAATCACAAATCTTATTCTTGCAAAAATGATTTGTAATTGGTTTGACTACAGCCAACTCCGATCTTGACTCTAGCAAAACCTCATTCGTCACACGTCACTCCAAAAGTTGACAAACCTGCCTTCTCCCAAAAACCACCTACCCCCTCTACGAAAATTTGATCTACACCAAATAAAGGTAGACCAGAAAGCTTAACCTTAAAGTGGTAATGAGTGTCTAATAAACTACTTCCCATAATTTAGGTATTTGAATTTGACAATATCAACCCATCCCACTTTCTCTTCTTGAACCAGTTTCCAATCCTGCTTGGAAACAAGAGATTTTTTCATATATTTCAATCTTCCAAAACCTAAACCACCCTCCTCCTTCTTGCTCCATACTTGGTCCCATGCCACTAGATGAAATTTATTTTTCTCACTTGCTCCTAACCAAAGAAATGAGCGTTGGATATGTTCTATTCTTTCAATAATCTTACCTAGGATTCAAAATAGAGAAAGGAAATATACCGGGATGCTTTGAAGGGTGGCCTTAACTAACATCACTTTTCCTTCTTGGCTTAGGAGAGCCCCTTTCTAGCTTGCAATATTTCTCTAGACATGCTCCACAACCGGTTCCCACAGGGATGATCTTGAAGCCCCAAAAAACATTGGCATCCCTAGGTAAGCTGAAGGGGGAGACCCAATATTACATCCCAGAATATTTGTAATCCTCAAATGCGTTGCTGGAAGAGTATTGATGAAAAAAATAGCACTTTTCTTGAAATTAACCTTTTGACTCCTTGCATGTTTATAATCTTCCAAAATACTTGATTGATTTTGCTTAAGTAATTGAAGCTTGAAAGGATAGAAGAGTATCATTGATAAACTAATGATGGGATATGGGACTGATAGGTGTAGCCAGCTTAAGGGCTACAATACAACAATAATATTTTATGGCCTACCCCATATATTCTTCCAGTAAAATAAAAAGGTATGGGGGCAATGGATCTCCTTGACAAATTTCCCTGTAGCCCTTTAAATATCCCATTGGAGAGCCATTCACTAGAAATAAGAACTTGGCTAAAGAGACACATGATTTGATAAAACTTATCCACTCTTGACTAAAGCTAAATTTATGCAAGACTTTGAAGAGAAACTCCCAATCAACCCTATCTTAAGCTTTGTTCATATCCAGTTTGAGCAAGGTCCCAAAATTACCACTTTTGGTCATCGAATGGATGATTTCATGGATTGCAATGATTCCATCTATAATTTTCCTCCCAACCACAAAACCACTCTATGGGATATCAATGATGCCTGGTAATAAAAGTTTTAATCTATTCGCCAGGCTCTTCATCAAAATTTTAAAAATAAAATTTCATAGATTGGTAGGCCTATAAGCTACAAAATATTTAGCATCAACTATTTTAGGGATAACCACCAAAAATGTAGAGTTAAAATCTGAAGGGACCAGTTTTGGATACTGATCATCTCTGATGGCATCACAGATCTTTGGCCCCAAAATATGCTAAAATTTTTAAAAAAATATTGAGGGAAACCCATAGGATCCCTACGCTTTGAGCTCGCCCATTGTAAAAATTGCTTTATTTATTTCATCATCTAAAAACAAAGTATCCAAAATATTATTCATATCTGTAGATACCAGAGGTGGTATGTTATTCAGTAAGGAAGGTTTATCTTGTTGATTTTTTGCTAATGTGGAACACAAGAGGTCCTTAAAAAAATTTATAGCCTTAGATCTAATCTCTTCGATCTCTTCAGAGAGTTCTCAATTTGCTTTTGTAATCACCATGATCCTATTATTACTCCTATGCCTGTGTAGTGGAGTGAACATTATTTGTGTTCCTATCACCCTCCTTAAGCCACAGGGACTTAGAGTTTTACCTCTACATAATTTCTTCCCATATGAGAACATAATGGAGCTCTATGAGAATAAATAATTTTTACCTCTTTAATTTTGTAGAGTAACCCTGAGTTTCGACTATCTGCTCAAACTCCTACAACTAGTTGTGAATCTCCATCTTTATGGCGACAATATTTCTAAAAACTACTTATTTCAATCCTTCATATTTTCCTTTATAATTCTCAACTTGGAGGCTATTTGTGCCATTCGAGAACATAAAAAATTATGACTCCACCATTCCTTAATGTTGTATTCTAAACTAGGGTGTTGAAGCCACATTGCTTCAAATCTAAATGGTCGAGGAAAGAAGGTTGAATCCTATGTCTTCTCAAGAAAAATTGGATTGTGATCCAAGTCTAGCTTAGGGAGAGAGCATAAATATGCATCACCAAAATATAGGATACCTTCTTTAGACACCAAATTTATGTCCAACCTAACCTGAATGTTTTGATTTCCAATTTTCCTATTACTCCATGTAAATCTTGATCCTTTTAGGTCCAAATCCATTAGCTCCTATGAGTAAATAAAATAGGTAAATTCATCCATACTATTGAGCACTAGGGTTCCTCCTTTTTTATCAAATAGATATAAGGGTGTATTGAAATTGTCTGCCAAAAGCTAAACCTCTAATGAGGATTGATGTTAGATCTTTCATATGACCCCTCTAGTAGTTCCTAGCTAGGTTTGCATAGTTTATTTCTAGCAAATTAATATTGTAAGTGAGTCTCCTTCTCACATGCACTTGTGGGCACTAGTTATCTTCTAGTTGTCATTTAGAGTGTTAGTTAGTAAGTGTGAACTCAAAGTAGGAAGTGTGTACTTCAAGATAGCTAAAATGGATCTTCTAGTTAGCAATATTCCTTTCTCTTAACTTAGAAGTTTACGTGCATTCTCCTTTGCACCTTTGTAGCTTTTGGTTAAGCATATTGGATCAAATCCATGATTTCATGGGTTGGTTATGTATTTTGGGCCATTAGTGCCTATATATTGAATTGTAAATAATAGAACACTTAGTTGGATTTTCAATCCTTTTCATTGGTATCAGAGCCTAGTTCATGTTTGCACTAGGGCTTGTGAGGTGAGAGGATAGGAGATAGTTTTATTATGAGAAATATTTTCTCATTGAGGACTCGGTTTAAGCCCAAAGGGAGCTTGAAAACCATTCGGAGAAGGAAGTTCCTTCGTCGACAAACCCCTCGTTCCAACTTTTTGCTTATGCTCAAGAGGTATAGGAAAAGTTTGCCCCAGAGTTCTTCGTATACTGATCCTTGGAAGGGATTGGATCGTAGCTACGGTCCAATTAGGATTAGGGAGCCATTTGACCTTGCTGCCCCCCCATTTTTGAGTACTCGAAGAGCTCCGGGAGGTCATCAAAGCTAGGTCGTGTGTCGACTTAGATCTGGGTGCCTTTCAAACGCTGGTCGTGTGTCGACCGGATCTTGAAAGGAGAGCTACTGGTGGGAGTTGGTTGCTTTCATTTTTGTAATTTAAAGCTTTTCAAATTTTAAGATTAACCCCCCTGGTTAATTTTTAAATTTTTTTAATTTGTGTTAGAAAAGCTTTAAATTTTAAGTTAATATATTATTTTATTAATATATTAACGATTGTTGCATTTGTAAAAAAAAAAAATAGCAATTTATTTTTGGTTTGCAGCTTCGGCCAGGCCTCGGCTGCATTCGGCAACCTCGGCCAGACCTCGACGTTCGGTAGGCGGCTAGCCAGCACGTTTGCAGCAGCGCTCGGCGTGCACGTTTGCAGCATGGGGCGGCCGGCAGCTGACGACCTGCGGATGTCCTTCTCGACGTTGTCCGACATGACAGCGTCTAGGCTACGACCATGGCTGTCCAGCGACAACACTTTGGCCTTATAGCCTGTGCTGTCCGCTGACAGCATCAGGCTTGACGCCTGACATTTCTGTCAAGCGTGACAGCGTCGATCAGGCGTTGCGGCCTGACTATCGTTACAGCCGACAGCGCGTCGGCCTTCTGCCTGTGCTGTCCGTTGACAGTGGCAGATCTGCCACCTGACACACCTGTCAAGCGTGAAAGCGTTGGTCAGGCACTGCAGCCTTGCCGCCAACACTGTTTGCTACCAGGGTCAGGGCGGTGCTCGATGCTCGGGCGTCAGGCCACACACCTGACCTGGCTGTCAGGCGGGACAACACTGCTATCACGGGCTTGAACGACGTCTGGCCTGACAGGGCTCGGTAGTAGTTGTTGCATGACCGGTCTAAGGATAGGCACTAAAATTTATGCCTCGAGAAGCGTGCAATTGAAAATTTGGGAGCATGCAAAATTTTCATGCAAAGTGCAGTCTATGTCCAGTTTCAACAGGGTAAATTTTATTGTAAAATTTTAAATTTTTTTTTACTATTTAAGGTTGCATGTTAAAATTTTATTTTATTAATTTAATTTTTAATAACTTAATTAAATTCATTAATCTTTGATTAAATGAAATTTAATTTTTTAATTAAGTTATTTTTAAATTAATAAATGCTAAATTGCACCTTATATTAGTTTAAAAATTTCAAAATTTATAGCCTTAGGAGTAAATTTTCAAATTAAGAAGCACTCCATTGTAACAAGGAAAATTTTCATTGTATTTCCTTGATTTAGTGCTTTCTTATCTTTACTCCTGGCTTATACCCGGGAACACATGGCTTCTGACTTGGCTGCCCAAGTGGCAGAATTGGCCCATGTTGTAAACACTTTGGCAGATAAGGCTAATGACACTACCATGGCAGAAGTCCTTGGCAATCTTGCCATGAAGGTAAATGACATTTCTTTGCATAATGCTTCAACTTCTGCTCATGATTCTCGTCTGAGAGTTCGTTGTGAAGTTCCATTGTATGATGGATCCAGGAACCCTGATGTCTTGAATAGTTGGATTCTTGACATGAGTTCTTGGTTTTCTTTCTCTCAACTTTCAGAAGATGATATAGTGCCTTATGCTAAGCTAAAACTTTTAGGCCTAGCCAAAGTACTTGTTGAACGAAAAAGAGGACACGATGTACTCACTACATGGGATGAGCTTGTACAATGTCTTAAGACCAATTTCTATCCTTCAAATTATTCTAGGGAATTGGTTATTAAATGGTTTCATTTTCGACAAGGTACTAATATGTCTGTACAAGAATATATTTTCCAATTTAACAGGTTCAGAATACTTGTAAATGTGGAGGATGATGTTCCAGGTTTGATTCTCAAATTTCAAAGTGGCTTGTTGGAGCATTTGTACAGGGAACTAATGTTTGTTTCTATGGAAACGTTGGATTCAAGTTTTCAACCAGGCGCAGCTTGCGGAGGACAAGTTTAAGGCGCAATCGCAGGCATTCCGCACACTTGTTACTCAAGTGGTTGCAAACTCATCAAAAGGGAATAATTCTTTCTCACAAAAGAAGAATTTTGCTCAAAAGAAGAATGTGTCTTCTCCATCTCCTTCTTCTCCTTCCCCTTCCGCTTCTACTCCTTCTTCTTCTTCTTCTAAATCTTCTTCTTCTTCTTCTAAGAAATTTTGCAATTATTGTAAGAAGAAAGGGCATGAGAAAGCTGATTGCTTTAAGCTTAAAAAGAAGAGTTTAGTAATTACTACTCAAGAGGAGGATGCTTCCAAGGGTCCCCTTGAGTCTGTAGGAGAGAGTAGAGTATATACGGAATTACGAGGTAAGCTTAATGAAGTTACCTTAGTAAATGTAAGTTCATCAGAAGGGGCTCGTGATGCTTTGTTCATCACTCGAGCCCACTTGCTTCATAATTTTGCAACTGATTGTATAGTGGATAATGGCTCGTAGAAAAATCTAATTGCGAGGTCCATTGTCGAGCGTTTGAAGTTACCTATGGAGCCTCATCCTCAACCTTATTCTTTGGGTTGGAAGGATAGTGGAAGAGGCTCAGAAATCACTCACACTTGCACTTTAAAATTTGCACTTGGCCCACATTTCATAGATCAAGTCACTTGTGATGTGACTCCTATGGATTGTTGTGGGATTTTGCTTGGACAACCTTTTCGGTATGATAGGAGAGCTGTTTATGATGCTTTCAAAAGAACCTACACACTTCAAAAATATGGTAAGGTCTTTCTCATTAAAAGCACCAACACTCCTAATATCATTCTAAGTTCCAAGCAAACGAAAAGAGTAATTAAGAAAGGTGGTGATGTTGCTCTAATTTTCATTCGCTCTCAAAACACTTCTACATCTACATCCATTACAAAGCAACACTCTTCAATGGATAAAATATTGCAAAGTTATTCACACATATTTCAGGAGCCAAAGTCTCTTCCTCCAATTCGCACAATTAATCACAGCATTGAAATAATTCCTGGTTCTTCTCTTCCTAATGCTCCCATGTATAGACAATCTATTTTGCAAAATGAAGAAATAAAAAGGCAAATAGAAGATTTGTTGTCTAAGGGTTTCATTAAGGAAAGTACTTATGCTTGTGCCTCACCTATTTTGTTAGTTCTTAAAAAATATGGCACTTGGAGATTATGCATTGATTTTCGTGCTTTGAACAGAATTTTTGTGAAGAATAGATATCCCTTACCCCGCATTGATGATTTATTAGATCAGCTTCAAGGAGCTAAGTTCTTTTCAAAAATAGATCTCAAAAGTGGATATCATCAAGTGCGTATCCAAGCTGAGGATACATGGAAGACAACTTTCAAGACGAAGATGGGCCTCTTTGAATGGTTGGTCATGCCCTTCGGTCTTACTAATGCTCCTGCAACCTTCATGAGGTTGATGAATGATGTATTTCGTGAAGTCCTTGACAAATTTGTCATAATATATCTTGATGATATATTGATTTTCTCAAAAACTTGGGAGGAACACCTTAGGCATATCCAACAAACCCTTGATCTTCTTGCGAAGAATCAATTATATGCCAATTCTTCCAAGTGTTCTTTTGGCAATACTTCTGTTTCTTACCTTGGCTATGTGATTAGTGAGAGTGGAATTCAGGTAGATCCCATAAAAGTTGATGTTTTACTTAAGTGGTCCCCTCCTACAACTCTCACTGAGTTAAGGAGTTTCCTAGGACTTGCGAATTTTTATCGCAAGTTCATTCCTCAATATTCCACCCTTGCAGCTCCATTGCATTATCTCACTAAGTCCAAAACTCCATTTCATTGGGAGAAAAGCCAAGAAGTTGCCTTTGAGAAACTCAAAAAGAAACTTTGTACAGCACCTGTGTTAACTTTACCCGACCTCTCTCAACCTTTTGAGATTGAAACGGATGCCTCTAAAGTTGCCTTAGGAGCTGTGCTCAAACAGAATGGTCATCCAGTTGCTTATCATTCAAAAACTTTTTCTGTTGCTAAGTTGAACTATTCTACATATGACAAGGAGTTGTATGCTTTAGTTCAAGCTATTAAGTATTGGAGACACTATCTTTTGGGAAAAGATACAGTAGTACACACTGATCATATGCCTCTCAAGTTTTTACAATCTCAAAGTAAAATTGAAGAATCAAGACATATGAAGTGGGCCTCTTACCTCCAACAATTTCACTTGGTGATCAAGTACAAAAAGGGGAAGAGTAATACTGTTGCTGATTGTTTGAGTAGGCCTCCAGCCGCTCTTGCCTTAACGGTTATGTCCACTTCGCACTTGGGATTTCAGACTTGGCCTAATCAGTATTCTCAGGATCCTGATTTTGGAAAAATATTTGAGCAAGTGAGTAAGCCTTCTTCTTCCAATTTGCGTCCTTTCCAAGATTTCTACATCAAAGAAGGACTTCTTTACAAATTGGACAAGGTTTGTGTTCCTTGTGAGCCTAGAGTGTCACTTCTTAAGGAAGCTCATTCTACACTTTATGGTGGTCACTTTGGGAAGCATAAAACACTTCATCATTTGCAACGATTTTTCTATTGGCCTAAAATGCGGAGGGATGTGTTGAGATTTCTCAAACAGTGTGCAGTTTGTTGTCGCTCAAAACCAGCTAATAGGAAGTTTGGCTTAGGCATGCCTTTGCCCATTCCTTCCCGTCCTTGGGAAAGCATTTCCATGGATTTGGTTAGTGGTTTTCCTATGACAGTGCGCCAACATGATTGTGTGTTCGTGGTGGTTGACAGATTCAGCAAAATGGCTAAGTTTATTCCATGCCGCAAGACAAGTTCTGCATCAGACTTAGCTCAATTTTTCTTTGACAACATTTGGCGTTCCTTTGGTCTACCTACCAGCATTATCTCGGATCGTGATTCACGCTTTGTGGGTCACTTTTGGCATTCTTTGTGGAAGATTTTGGGAGTTTCCCTTAACTTTTCTACCGCCTATCATCCGCGATCCGATGGGCAGACTGAAGTGGTAAACCGTACACTTGTGCAAAGTTTACGAATCTATCATCACGCTTCACCAGCAAAGTGGGACTTGAGTCTCACTCATATTGAACATGCCTATAATAGGGCCCTACATTCTTCTACGGGTCATTCACCCTTTGAAGTTTGTATGGGATTTCAGCCCTTGGCACCTTATGAGTTACCTTTGTCTTTGCCTTCTCCTGTCACTTCACATCTTCAGAAGGAGCAAGACAAGGCACACTCATTTGTTCAACACTTGCACAATCTTCAATCAAAGGTGGTTGAGATTTTGCAAAAGACACGACGACAGCAGAAAAAGGCCATGGATCGACATCGAATTCCTCATCCATTTCAGGTTGGTGACAAAGTTTGGTTGCATCTTGACAAGCGGCGTTTCATCGATAAGACTCATAGCAAAATCAAACCAATTCGCTATGGGCCTTATACTATTCTTCGAGCAGGTGTTCGAGAATGCTTTTCGCCTTGATCTTCCCGCACACTTGGGAATTCATGACGTCGTCAATGTAGATCTCTTGAAGTTGTACTTTGACTCTACATTGGAGACTGCACCAGCTATCAGTCATCCTGTGGACGTGGTTCCTGAAGCTCAGTTACCATTGGATGCAGATCAGATCTATGACACGAAGACTCGACAGACTCGCCAGGGGTCTACCACCTCATATCTTGTGGCTCGACGAGGACAGATGCCGCATCAGGCTCGTTGGATTTCTTTTCATCAGATGTCCCGTGACTTTCCTATTCTTCTGAAAGCATTGGAGTCCAATGCTTCTATTGTGGGGAGGCATGATGAGGATTGATGTTAGATCTTTCATATGACCCCTCTAGTAGTTCCTAGCTAGGTTTGCATAGTTTATTTCTAGCAAATTAATATTGTAAGTGAGTCTCCTTCTCACATGCACTTGTGGGCACTAGTTATCTTCTAGTTGTCATTTAGAGTGTTAGTTAGTAAGTGTGAACTCAAAGTAGGAAGTGTGTACTTCAAGATAGCTAAAATGGATCTTCTAGTTAGCAATATTCCTTTCTCTTAACTTAGAAGTTTACGTGCATTCTCCTTTGCACCTTTGTAGCTTTTGGTTAAGCATATTGGATCAAATCCATGATTTCATGGGTTGGTTATGTATTTTGGGCCATTAGTGCCTATATATTGAATTGTAAATAATAGAACACTTAGTTGGATTTTCAATCCTTTTCAACCTCTCTTTTAAAACGTTCTCTCATAGAACCAAGGAAATATTAAAGCATGGTTCTAGAGGATCCCAAATTTGGGGCATAAATATTCGAGGTTATCCATTTAAATCATGACTTCTTGGAACAAAATAGGATGCTAATCACTCGATCAGATATGAACACAATCGATCCATCAATGGTTTTAGGGTCCCACATGCACAAGAGACCCCCCGAGGCACCATTAGCTGAGTTAGCTACAAACTCAGCCTCCTTCCAAACCTTCCTCTTAACTATTTCAGCACTACTACTATCCATTTTTGTTTCTTGTAAAAAAATTATATTTGGTTTAAAATATTTTTCTAATGGATTCTAATGCACTATGTTTATGTAGCTCATTAAGGCCACTAAGGTTCCAAGATAAAATTTCCATTTACAATTCCTAGAAAGAAAACCCCCATCCTTAAATTGGGGGGACTGACAAAATGAATCTAGCTTCAGTTGCTTACCTTTTGTATCCTTTTCCTTTTTGAACTTGAGCTTGGATTGAACTCCATCTACAATATCAACTTCCACCTCTCTACTTCTTTGATATTTATTGGATGGTTTGCCTACCTTTCTTGTAACTCCCACATCAATTGGGCCCTTGTGCAAGATTTTTATTTTAGGATGCAACATCCTTACCCCTGAGGAAACTTCACTAGAGGAGGATTTGACATCGTCAGAGGGTAATTTGACATCACCCAAAATTGGGAGGTCCATTTTCAACTCCATATTCTAATGAGATCCATTTCCCATCTGAGGGTCTTCAGAGCCATCCTACTCAGCCTCCTCTGGGTTTAGGCATTGAAAAAACTCTTGGAGAAACTCCATAGGGATTAGAGTCTCAAAATTTAAGTCTTCATTTTTTAGCACTAGTAGGCCATCATAAGTACTTTTCAAGATCATACACCCCTTTTCACCACTGTTTAAAGCCATTTTTTGAATATCTTCCTCAATAACTTCCTTTATACTAGGAGCCTCACTTGAGGGACCTGTAGAATCATATGTTGCCTTCTTTTCTAGGAGCTGGTCTCGATTTTTATTTAGATTCCTTTTCTCCTAGTTCTACTTTAAATTGGCCTTCCTATTTTGGATCGAGCATGAGCCAGGGACATGGTCAAACTTATTATATATTGAACATTTCATTGGTCATTTCTCATATATAATAGGCCAAAAACATGGCCTAAAATTTGAAAGCATATTAATATGATTCAAAATATTAGCTTCAAGGTATGTCATAACACACATACAAGCAAAGACTAATCTATATTTGGTCCTAGTTGGTGAGTCGATTAGGACTAGCTCACCTATAGCTTTAGCTATACCTCTAAGAATATCAACATGCCAAAGGCAGAAGGGTAGATCTGGTAATCTAACCCACAATGAAACCATATTAATTTTTTGGGTTCTAGTATTAAAATCGAGTCCCCATTTATGCAAAAAGAGACCCCACTTTCCAAATAACAAGGACCCTCCACCCAAAATCTTCTTTGAATCCTCCTTGTAGTTAATCTTAATGAGGAAAAAACTGTTGGAAGCCACCACAATGTCAAAAGCTCCATTAGGCTTCCACTTAAATAGGTTCCAGCATCTTATGGCATCAATGTCGGGTCTCCTCCCTTGAAATTTTCCATCCAGGTTCTAGGAACCCTCTTCCAAGGTGATGGAAAAAAGCTTGTTTAGAATTAGTAAAATATCCTCTAAAGAAAATAGGTCAAAGAGAACCAGCGACTTTCCAACAAAAAAATCAAAAGTGGTAACCTTAGCATATGAAAACTTACCTAGATATTGCTCCAGCCACCTCATAAAAATGCACCTCTCAAATCAGGACTCCAGAACCTTCTACCACTTGGGCTTGAATCCTACTCCTAGGGATCTCCACCTTGTTTCTAACCTTCATAATACCAGGTAAATTCTCCTACAGAATGCTCACCTCCCCACCCACAACCATTATTTCCAAACTATGCACCTTATCACCATCACCCATTTTAAATATCTAACTCTCATCCTCTCTCCAAAATGTATAGTATAATTTCTAAATTATATTACCAAATAAAAGTATTTTATGTCGTTGCCCTAGCACTACTGCACTCACCTTTGCTGCCCTAGCACTACTATGACACTATTAAAATATTTTTCTTCACTACCCTAGCACTATTACACTCATCTTCACTGCCATACCACTACTATGATACTATTAAATTTTTTCTTCGCTACCCTAGCACTGTTGCATCAGTATTATATTATTTTTCTTTGCTGCCCTAGCACTGCTGCAACATTGATAAAATACTTTTCTTTGCTGCCCTAGCACTACTACAACACTGATAAAATATTTTTTTGCTGCCCTAGCATTGTTGCACTCACCTTCGCTACCCTAGCACTATTGTGTCACTGATAAAATATTTTTCATTGCCCTAGCACTATTAAAATATTTTCTTCACTACCCTAGCACTATTGTATTTATCTTTGCTGCCCTAGAACTACTACGGTAATGATAAAATATTTTTCTTCGTTGCCCTAGAACTACTGTGACATTGTTAAAATATTTTTTTTCGCTGCCCTAGAACTGCTACGACATTGATAAAATATTTTTCTTCACTGCCCTAGCACTACTACGACACTGTTAAAATATTTTTTTCGCTGCCCTAGCACTGCTGCACTCACCTTCGCTGCACTGTTGCAACACTGATAAAATATTTTTCTTCGTTGCCCTAGCACTGTTGCGACATTGTTAAAATACTTTTCCTCACTGCCCTAGCACTGATACACTCACCTTGGATGTCCTAGCACTACTGCGACACTGATAAAATATTTTTCTTCTATGTAGAGATTAATTAAAATAGATTTTAATGTTGCAAACAAGAATGAATATAGATAGAGGTAAATTTTGGTATTATTATCCTTATAGAGTGTAGATAATTATGAGAATTGATTGCCATAAACTTTGAATAATATTTATCATCCAGTGATAAACCATAAATTTTTATTTTCTAGGAAATTCATACCCCTTATTAGTGAATCAAACATGTCATTACATTCAATAACATTACGACCAAAGATCATGAAGATCGATGATTGTTACTAAAAAGGATATTTTTATAACTGATGCTCAAAATATATTATCAAACTAATATAATAATTTTGGTTAGCATCCCCCTTATTACATGTAGCACCCTAAAATTGGCGCAATAAAATTGCAATAATTACATTCACCTTAGTAAATAATTTAAAATTCAAATTTAACCTCCCAAACCGCCCGTTAACCGTCGAGAAATCCGTTTCCCCCTTTTTCGTGCCATTTTTAGAGGTTGTTTTGACCGTTTGACGATATCGTCGCCGATCAGACGATATCGCCCCAGATTTGACGATTTCGTCTGGACTAGGACGTCCAGACGATCTTGTCGCAAAACTGATTTTGCAAAGTTGGAATCTGTTCCAACGGGTCTCCAATCTGGGCAGAAGCGTGTCTGCGCCGTTGGGACCCTCCCCCCATTGGAGATCTCCCAAATTGGGATGATCTCCAACCTCCTAACTACTCCCCTAAGCCTATTTAGTCTCTAGGATTTTCCCTTCCCAACCCCTGGCTGAAATTCTCTGCAATTCAATTCCATATACGTTAAATCATCTCTATCTTGCATTTGCACTAGTTCCACATCAATTTTGTTGTAGGTACATCACTATTTTTTAGTCGGAGCCAGCACCTATCGTCGTCGACGAACCTGTTCAGATCGGAGGCGAACCTGTCGAATTCGAGGCGATTTCGTACTGATGCGAGACGATCTCGATTGCGATCCGTATTAAGGCAATCAGTGCCTGAAGTTTGCGTTCCTCAACCCTTTTTCTGTCATTTTATTCTGCAAATTAGATAATCTATTCGGTGTTTTATATTATCTTGCATTTGGAGTTCACCCATTTAGATTAAGTGCATAATTAAATCTTAATTATCATCAAATTAGCACAATTCATTTTTGTTTCTGTGTTTAAGTTGCAGTTTGATAACATTGCTGCCATTTTATATCATTTCCCTCTGTTAGCACTGTAGTATTTTTTGTATTTTGCATCTATTTTTGGTTTTGCAGGTCTCTGACGAATTCGTCTGACGAATTCGTCAGATCTCAGACGATCTTGTCTGATTGCAGATGATTCTGTCGAATCTCAGATGATCCAGACTGCTTCAACATCAGAATCTTCTTCAGACATCCGGATCAGGTATTCATCATTTGCATTCTGTAATCTCTCTATTTTTGTCTTTAAATCTATTTTTTGTATTCATTGAACTTGCATTTTCATATAGATTAATCTAGATTCATTCGGCCAAACCTAGGATATGAATGCTTAAGGTTAAAACGAACACATTTAAACACATTCCAAAACCTAGGCGTGGAAACTGCCGTCAAATGTTTCCTGGTGAACCCACCATCCGTCGAAAAATCATCAAAATACACCTCCCTTGAGAGGCGGGACCTTCGCAAAGTCCTCTCAGTCCGAGGTACCGCGACATCCTTTTCCCATCCTCCTTCGGGCGCGGATCCTATAGCTTTGAAGGTAGGGATGCGAAAAATTTGGAGCGATACATTTTGGTGAACCCGACGTGAATGCATCATAACCTTTTGAAAAACAAAAACAAAAACAAAAAAATATATAGAACAACTGAAACATAGATGCATTTTAAAAATTTAAGTTTGAAAACATGTTTAGATGGTAGCTCCTAAGAAAAGGTTAGCGGTTACTATAAACGTAGAAAATCAATTGGCGGCTATAGAAGTTAATTATGTCCTTAGTGTGCCTGAAACAAGTAGAAATCAATTCCTGTGGAACGAACTTGATAGGAGACTTAGTCTCATCTCATCTAGGTCCACACAACTTAAGCAAATCAAGAGGCTAGTCCTAGATAGAATCCTGGATCCTCATCAATTAGTTTTTTATCATGAACTTCAGAGAGCCTGCCATAGATGGTTAGCCTATAGGAGAGCTTTAGTATCTTCAGAGTTGTTCACCTTCGAGGAATACCTCGAGAACGCAGCCATTGTGCACCAGTTCCTAGGTTGTGTAGAAGACCAAGAGGTTGTTCTTACAGATAGGGAAAGATGGAATAGAGTTCCGTGAGCTGTGTTATATCGAGAGTATTGCCATGAGCTTTACTTTTATCAACCAGCATCTGAAACAGACAACATCACTATAGCTCTTTTCATCAAATTTTTAAAAGAAAACTTTCAATTTGAAGAAGAACACTTCATGACTCTTGAACAACTCGAACCTATCAATGATATTCATAAATTGTTTATAGAAAATTAGATTATTACTTTAGTAATTATTTCTAGCATTTATTGTGTTATTTGCTGTCTTTATTATATTGTTTCAAAAAATTAAAGAAAAACTAAAAAAATCAAAAACTTAGCAAAAACTTAAACATTTCATTTTCAAATATTGTAGTAGGTATATAGTAAATATATACCTCTTAATTTGTTGCATATATATATATATATATATATATATATATATATATATATATATATATATATATATATATATTTGCTGAAATCAAAACTTAGCACCATGCCTAAACTTAGGAATGGTAAAGAAACTTTAGGGGAAGGAGAAGATTGGTTACAAGATACAACTAAAGACCCAAATGTCCTTCTTGGAGATACAAATCCGGAAGGAGAAACTCTAGGTCAATCAGATGAAGACTTAGGTGAAGATAAGGAACAAGAAGGAAGTGTTAAAGAGGATGGATCCTCATCCCCTAGAGTAGCTCCTAATGGAACTATTGCCTTTGACAATGCAGAGCATTTCAAGAAATTTCTCATAGATAACATTGATGACCTTAATGTGGCAATTCGCCTTGATAAAGGGCAAATCAGTGACGCTCAAGCAGCTATAGAACAGGCGTTTAATATGCGCATTAATCCCTTGTCTTTCATTGATCAAGAAAGTGACAAGGTTGGGCCATCCAATACGGATATGGTCACTATGGCTCAAAACATGTCAAAACAACGGGTTACCCAACCTCCTAAGGAACCTGTTATTCAACCTAAAATCACTCCCACACAAAAGAAACCTTCCTTCACTACTTTATTCCGTCAAACTATTGAGCAATATGCTTCAAATAAACAAAAACCTAAAACAAAGCCAAATACAAACTTTCAACAATCCGGAATACAACATAATCCAACTTCAAAATTCCTCCATAATACTTTTCCTACCAATACTTTACACAACAGTAACATGGCATCTAATCTGCATGTTCCTCCATCCTACGCCCATAAAACCCATGTCAATGCCCTACCAAACCAATATGGGGGGCAAACTAGTAATCTGGAAGCCATGGTGAAACAATTGGCTTCACGTATGGACCAGATAGATCCCTACCGTCCCTCGTATAATTATCGAGAGATCTGTAGTCAACCTTTGGATCCCATAGTTGTAGCTCAACCATACCCTAAGCATTTTCCCATGCCTGTCCTGCCTATATATAAAGGAACCGAAGATCCCATAGAGCATCTTCGCATGTTTAGGATAGCATGTCACGACATATCGCATGACGACTTGCTATTACTAAAAATGTTCCCCAAAAGTTTAGGTGGGATGGCATTAGAGTGGTACTATCAGTTGCCCACTCATTCTTTGAGAAACTTCGAAGAAACAGCTGAATCATTTGTCCATCAATTTAGTGCCTACATCGAGAGGCATGTAACTATTAAAGACCTATACAATTTAAAACAAGACAAGGATGAATGTTTTGCCGATTTCTTAGCTAGATGGAGGCAATTGACAGGAAAACTGCACTTTGTGCTGCCTTATAGGGAAATGTTGGACATTTTCATCAACAATTTACAAGAACAGATATCTTATGAGCTATCAACTGCTACTTTAACTACCTTCGATCAAGCTATAGATTTAGCTCGAAGAGTAGAAGATGCCCTCATTAGGAGAGGCCAACTTAGGAAGAAGGATGATGAGAAAACATCCAGAAATCAATATAAAAACAAACAAGTTGTCGGTGACGGAGTCATCGAGCGATAAACGTTGCTAATATCAATGCAACGAAGACAACAGAAAAATTCATATTGAAACCTCACGACAAGCCTCCTCGAGAATTCACTAGATTAAACCAACCTTTATCAACTATTTTACCTCAATTACTCGAAAGAGGTTTGATCCAATTACCGACTATCCGGGAACCTGACCCAACTATACCCGGATACAGAGCTGACTTGCCTTGTGATTTCCATAGAGGACCTGGACATTCTACCAACGCTTGTAAAAGGTTGAAACATAAAATACAAGATTTGATTGACAATAATGAAATGGAAGTGCAAGCCTTCCAACCTAAACAAAACCCTCCTAATAATACTCAAAAGACCATTCCCCAAAATCAAAATCAAAATGCCAATCAAACTCTAGACATATTTCAACACCCTTTACCAAGACATGGTAAAGAGGTAGCCAATCAAATCGAACATCATAATGTTCCCCCTCCTACCCGATATGTAGGAACCATTAGCGGACAATTACCTATTCAGGATCCTCAAATATTTGACACGACCTTATCCCTAGTTACGACCAGGCCCTTACATAATTTTCAAACTTCTGATTCTAGTGATATAGAATCAGATAGTGAAAGTGAACTAGACATTACTTCAAACCAATCGAATAGTTCTGAAAATGAATCAGATCCTATTCAACCGATCACAGATGCTAATGTTCCGGAAGAACCATTTCCTAGAAGAGTCACTACTCGACCTTCTTCTAATATATTCCTTTCTAATGAACAAGCCATTAATGCTCAACCGAGACCAGTTCAACGTCTTCACTATAACATCGTAGGTACCATTGGAGTCGTTACTCGACAACAAGCTCAAAACTCTCAACAAGAACCAAACCAGAACGATGGATCGGCTCCATTCATTCTGAAAAACCCTAATAAAGGGAATCATGCTCCTAATATCCAATCTAAACCCCCTTACAACATTAATGAGCAATTGTCTAATACTACGGCCAGAATTTCCCTCTTAGATTTATTAAGATCCTCTCCCACCCATAGGGATGAGTTGATGCTTACATTGAGCCAAATGATGGTACCTCAAAACATTCAACCTGAAGCTATGGCCAATACTATCATCACTCGAGAGATTGATTGTATTGACTTTCGGGATAAAGATATCCCACAACACAGTTTACATAAGGACAATCCCTTATACATTACTGCTTTAATTGGAGATGTAGTTGTCAAACGAGTTTTGATTGATAATGGCTCATCTCTAAACATTTGCACCTTTGACTTCTACCAATGATTTGGCTTTAGAAGTGATGAAATGAAGAAAACTGATATGATTATCAAAGCTTTTAATGATGAAACACAAGAAACGTGTGGAGTTATTACCCTCCCATTGCAAGTTGGTCCTAGAACCCTAGAAACAACCGTGTTTATTGTACATTGCCCAGCATCGTACAATATACTTTTGGGTCACCCTTGGATCAACGCCATGCGAGCGGTCCCATCAACTTTACACCAATGTGTTAAATTTGAGTTCAAAAATCAGTTGGTCACTATTCATGGTGACCCTAGACCTTTTGATATGTGTGCTTTGGCAGAACCTGTTGGAGTGCAATTTTGCCCAGCTCTATCATCCACACATCCTAGTTCTTATCTTTCATCTAAAACTATGAAACATAAACCCATAACTTCACCTATTTCCCCTCCATTAACTTCATCCTCCTATATAGATCAACAACCCTCTAAACAAATTATTTTAGAACCTCAAACAGATCTTAAGTCTACAACCAATCCTTCAAGTTCTATCCTTATAAATTCAAGACCTATAGACACATCTATCATACCTTCCACATCTCAAGACATAGGTAATAAGCCTTCTACATCTTATGCCCTTTCTGATGAACTTTTACCAGATTTATCTACAACCTTAATATCAAAAAAAATGAATGCTTTCATGCAAGATTCAAACCTTTTAAATAACTTGCCGCCATCTCCTCGTACTTTGGGCCTCCCACAACCTATGGGAAGTACTTACCAAGTCGGGAGTTGTGCCTTCATTTATAAAGGATATGACTAGGGAAGAATCCCTCGGAATATCAAAACTCACCATGAAGGATACGCTCGGTGTTATTTTACCAATGATTATATTAAAGCTAAACCCATGATGCTTAAAATGGGATATGAAGGGAAAGGCTTGGGACCTTTCCAAAATGGCATGAAAGAACCTTTCGAGGTAGAACCGTGGCACACCTGTTGTGGTGTGGGCCTATTTCCTAGTAAGGGTCAACCCTTTCCTTTTGAGGATGATGATCATCTCATATGCTATCAAGATTATTTGGATAGGCATGTTGATTTGCCTCTTAAAAATCAGTCGTTTTCATGCAACATGCTATCCATAGCATACCATGAAATGATTGCTGACCCCGATGAAGAGTTGGAAGGAGATATCTTCCATGATGTCTCTGTTGAAGAGATGTTACACAATGGGTTTTATTTTGATGGTTCTATACCAACTATAGCCCAACTTGAGGCCACTAATCCTCAAGATGAATTATCTAAATTAACCTTACAAGAATTACAAGAATTGGGCGTTTCACCCGCCCCACCTAATTTTGAAAGAGATCTACACATGGAGGTAGAAAATGTCATTAAAATTAACATTGGAACCGAGGACAATCCTCACATAATCAATATTGGATCAGAATTAAGTCAAGAAAAAAAAGAACAATACATCGCATTCCTTAAAGAGTATGAAGATGTCTTCGCTTGGACATACGAAGATATGCCGAGGTCTAGACCCTTCCGTAGTCATGTATCATCTAGTGGTCCATCCGGATGCTAAACACTGTCAAACAAAAACTTAGAAAAATGCATCCCAAAGTGGCTCTGCTAGTCAAAGGGGAGTTAGAAAAACTCCTGAATGTTATCTTTATACAAGCTATTGATTATGCTGAATGGATCTCAAATGTAGTTCCAGTCACCAAGAAAGAAGCTACCAAAGTTAGGGTTTGCACGGATTTTAGAGATATTAACGTTGCATGCCCTAAAGATGACTTTCCTCTTCCAAACATGGACCAAATCATTGACTTCACTGTCGAAAGTGGGATGATGTCCTTAATGGATGGATTCTCCGGTTATAATCAGATCAGGATAGCTCCTGAAGACCAGGCTAAAACAACCTTTATTACCCCCTGGGGTACCTTTTTTTGGAAAGTGATGCCATTTGGCTTAAAGAACGTCGGTGCAACTTATCAACGAGCTATGACCTACATTTTTCATGATATGATGCATGATATCCTACATGATTATGTGGATGATATTATAGCTCGCTCTATTATTGAAAATAATCATTTAGATGATTTAAGGAAAGTCTTTAATCGATTACGAGAATATCTCATTCGATTAAATCCAGACAAAATGCATATTCGGAGTTAAATCCGGCAAACTATTAGGGGTTTTAGTTTCTTTACGTGGTATTGAAATCGACCCTCTCAAGATTGCGGCCATCACCGATATGCCCGCACCGACTAATATATATGAGTTACGAAGTTTACAAGGTAAGCTTCAAGCCATCCGTCGCTTCATCGATAAGCTGGCGGATAAAACCGGTCCCTTTCTTAAACTCCTTAAGAAGGATGTCCCCTTTAATTGGGATACCGAATGTAGAGAAGCTTTTGAACTTCTCAAACAATACCTCCTTAATCCACCTGTGCTTTCACCACCTAAATCCGATCGCCCATTTCTCCTATATATTTCAGCTTCGATTACGCCTTAGGGGCTATGTTAGCCCAACTTGATGATGAAAAGCGAGAACGTGCTAATTATTATATTAGCCGAACCTTCATCGATTATGAAACCCGCTACACGACATTGGAAAAACTATGTCTAGCGATCGTGTTTGCTACGCAAAAATTACGACATTATATGCTTAGCCAAAAAACTTATGTCATTGCTAAATATGATCCCTTAAGGTATCTCATGAGTCGACCTTATTTATCGGGTCGCACAGCCAAGTGGGTTCTTGCTCTAAGCGAGTTTGATCTCACATTCATAGGACAGAAGTCTGTTAAGGGTCAAATCATAGCAGATCAATTAGCTGTTGCACCCTTAGAGTCTACCCATCCCCTCATCATCGAGTTTCTAGATGAATGCCTTCAATTAGAGGCAGACCATCCTGAACAATGGTCCTTATACTTTGATGGAGCCCGATGCATGAGTGGGGCTGGTGCGGGTATTATTTTAATATCTCCGCAAAAACATCTTATTCCTCTGTCCTTCAAACTGACCTTTGCTTGCACCAACAATACTGCTGAGTATGAAGCTCTAATCCTTGGATTACGAGCTGCTCTAGCACTAAAAATTAAACATCTTTTAGTTTTTGGTGATTCCCAACTGGTTATAAACCAAATTAATGAAGTTTATCAAACCAGAGATGATAAACTATGCCCATATAAGGCCTATGTTTTACAATTAATGTCTTTATTTGATCAAGTCACCTTGGAAGCTATTCCTCGAACTAGCAACCGTGCAGCTGATGCTATGGCCGCAGCTGCATCTCTCTTGCCCTTGGAGTTAGATGACGAATATGCCACTATCATTATTCATCGACTCCAGGAACCCGCCTCAAATAAGTCATGCTTAGAGCCTTTGGATGTGTTTCTAATCAATGAAACTACTCTTGAACCTTGGTATACAGACATATTTGATTTTCTTCAAAATGGGACTTTCCCTGCCAATTCTAATAGAAACCAGCGTCGGTTATTACGTCGACGAGCAAGTCGATTCGTCATAATTGGCAATACTTTATATAGGAGATCTTTTGAAGGTATCCTATTAAGATGTTTAAACTTAGAAGAGTCTAAATCAGCCTTGAGTGAAGCCCACGATGGATCTTGTGGAGGACACTTTAGTGGTAGTGTTATTGCTAAAAAGCTCCTTCGGATAGGATACTTTTGGCCTACCATGGAAACGGATGCACATGAATATGTGCGCCATTGCGACAAGTGTCAAAAACATGCTGACCTTGTCCATGCGCCTGCACAAGAGCTGCAGGCTATTTCATCTCCATGGCCCTTTTCTAAATGGGGCTTGGATATTATTGGCAAAATCAATCCTGTGTCATCTGATGGACACAAGTTCATCATAACTGCCACTGAGTATTTCACGAAGTGGGTTGAAGCTATGCCTTTAGCTTCCTGCATTGGCACACAAGTTTCTAAATTTATTTTTAATCAAATCATTTGCAGGTTCGGAATTCCTGCCAATCTCATCTCTGACAATGGAACTTGCTTCAAAAATAAAGATGTTAAAAAATTATGTCAAAAATATAAGATTCAACATCGTTGGTCCACTCCCTATTATCCTCGGGGTAATGGTCAAGCAGAAGCATCTAACAAAACCCTAATCAAAATTCTCAAAATATTAGTCAATAAAACTGGCCGTGATTGGCACATTCAATTATATCCAGCCTTGTGGGCCTATCGAACTAGTGTTCGAACCCCCACTGGAACTTCACCATTTGTTTTGGTGTATGGTGCTTAAGCAGTTTTTCCATTTGAATTGGAAGTTCCTTCTTTGGCTCTGCTACTTCAAGATACCGAAGTAGGAGATGAATATCGTGTTGGCAGACTCAGTCAGCTGGAACTCCTAGATGAAAAATGCATCAATGCTTTGGAGCATCTCCGTGCTTACCAAAACAAGCTTAAAAGATCATATGCTAAGAAAGTTCGTCATCGATCCTTTGAGATTGGCGACCTTGTTTTAAAAGAAAATAAAAAAAATACAAATGCAACTAAGGAACTTAAAGGTAAATTCGAGCCCAATTGGCTTGGACCATACATTATTATTGCTAAATTTGAATCAGGAGCATATAAATTATCTACCTTAGATGGTAAAGAACTTAAAGAACCCATGAATATTTTGCATCTTAAACGTTACTATGCATAAATTTGGTCATTTCATCCATGTATATATTTGTTCAAAATTACTATCTTGTATTTCTTTCAATTTATTCAAAAAAACACCAAAAACATTCATAAATCATCCAAAAATCTTCAAAAACTATCTATTGCATTTATTTAAAGCACTTGTTAAATTTTTTACTCAAAAACAAAAATCAAAATAATGATAAAAACAGCTATATGCTTGACTCTTTCGAAACCAAAACAAAATAAAGAAGAAAGAGAGTCAACATTCTCCAAACTTCTCAAAAAATCATTTATATATATTTTCTTACAATTATTGCAGTTATATGTTTCAACTTATTTTGGATAAATTAGCATTTATTTTGAATCCCTCACTTGCACACTCACAACAATAAATATCTTGATTTTATACGGCATGATTACTAATCTCTCTTATATCAAAGTCCACAAAATTCAATTAAATAAAGTTTGAGCATAGAGAATTGATCTTGTTATTTACTTAAACCAAGCACATCTTTTCACAATAAAATGATTATATTTGTAATTTCCATGTTTTGCTACATAGTAGAACTGATTTCTTGAGCGAAAAGTTTCCCCTGCTATCCTATCATGCACATGGTCTAGAATCTTTGAGAATTGGCAAAAGGACAAGCTCACCCCTACCCGGAATAAAAATCCCTTGCTCTACAGCTAATCCGAGCAAGTATCCCTAGCAAAGAAAAAGAAAAAAAAAGAAAAAGAAAAGAAAAAGAAAAGAAAAATGTTCTTTTATATCATTACAGCAATATTCCAAGCATTATCAAGCAAAAGAAATACAAAAAGAAAAATAAGCAAAGTTCAAAAGAAAGCAAGAAAGCAATAAAATCCCTTTCCCTACCCTTTGAAAAGAAAAGAAGGGTTGATGAGCTTGAATCCCTGGAATTCTCAATTATTCGAAAAGCTGTGAGGTAAGCCCCATAGCAGGTGGTTTGTGCCCAACCTACTTGGCCTTGGGTAACTCCTAGCGTGGTGATATGTCTGTCACATTAGTGACCTTCTTTTGTACAGACCTATGTCTGCTTATGGATTAGCTAGCTCTTGATAATCCGATCTACATAGTAGCCTAGTATGGTTATATGCATCTACATCATGGTTAATGAACACTTATTTGGTTTCTTCAAATCACTTGTATCATAGTATCTTGCTCAAAGCTGGTAAATGAACAATGCAATTGCACACACATTTGTATTTGAGAGATTTTGTGTATCATTATGATAAATCAAGATCGGAAATGAATTCACATATGCACATGGGATTCCTTATAAATCTAACTTTTGTCTTCAAAATAATTTGAAATATTATTTTTGCAACTTGTTTGGAATAAATCAAGTACAGTTGTTTACCACAAAGACAACTATATAATAGAAAAATCAAAAATTTCTTTCAAAAATATACAAAACATATACATATATATCTGATTGACTTTCGCGACGATGGTATAGTTTCAAAACCAAAATTGGAATTTTATGCCTAGCGCAAGTCCTCATTTTCATATTTTATGTTCATCAAAAATCAACCATGCAATAAAACTATTTTTTTTGGATTTTCGCGATGATGGTATAAGTCTATACCTACATATTCTATGCCTAGCGCAAACCATTGTAACAATTTTTATTCCCCATTTATTCAAAAATCATGAAAACCATATGGCTTAATTCATTATGTTACACAAATTATGCTTTTCAAAAGCAAACACATTTTCATTATTTCATGTCATTATGTCAACCTTTAATTTTGCAATGATGGTATAATTCCTAAGGAATTATCCAAAAAAATTTATCACCCTTAGGAATTTATGCCTAGCAAAAATCATTTTAAAACATCATTTCATGCACAAACATTTTTATGAAAATCTGAAAACAAACCATCATCATCATCATCATTTGCACTATCACAACAAAGTCTTAAGACAGTCTCTTAAGCACTCTTTTACTTTTAACAATATTTCTATCCTGGGATTAGCTTGACGACCGAGTGAGCGGCGACTCCATGAAATGGTCTATAATAGCGACAATGTCCTTTGAAATTATTGTTAGAAGTCTCTTTTTATTTTTATTTTTATCACATTTCATCATAAACAATCAATTTGTTACATCAGATTATTTCATTTAAAAATATCACCATGACATTCAAATTATAATATCTCCAACGACATAATTACATCCAATTATCAAATCAATCAATCAAAACATAAAAGCATCATAAACATACACAAAGACACAAGTCATATGATCAAAAATATCTCATATATATATATATATATCAACATATGTACATCATCAAAACTAGATTGGTATGCCACAATCGTACCTCGGCATACTCAATCCTCTATCAAAAATAATCATATAATACAAATGTCAATCCCGCCCTCTAGCCTCGAGAGCCCCTCGAGCTCTCTACCTCATCTCCTCCCCCGCCCTGAGGTGGAGGAGGTGGCCCCATCGCCGTCTGTGTAGTCCTCGTCCTCGATCGAGACGTAGTCCTCGAGGACCCAATCCTGATAGGGTCAGCAATGTCGGCTGGCAGTTGTACCCTCTGACCCTCTGGCACCATCTGGAAGTAGATGCCCTAGTAAAACGTGGTCTGAGCAATCGACCGTGCCAGCTCCTGTGTGCTCGCCCCTCCGCCCCGTGCCCTGAGGCGTGCAATCTCATCCCGTAGCTGTGACACCTCAGCCCGGTGTCGTGCAGCCGCATCCTGTAGCGTCTGCACCTGAGCCTGCAGACGATCTCTCTCCGCCGGAGAGTAGCCATCTCGCTACTCTCTCCTGTGTCCACACCCTTGCCCTTATCGGGCGATGGTGGCCTCTGTGGAGATGGGGGTCTCACCTCCCTCCTCTCCCTCTCTCTCTGCCGTGGCCGCTCCTGTGCCTGTGGCCTCCTCGCCTCTCTCCCATCGTGACCCTGGGCTGCCTCCATCGCCGCCTGGCACCGCCTCCCTATCCGATGCACAATCGCATGGATCGGACCCTGTGCCCTCGTCATCCGAGGAGGGTGGATGCCTACGTACCAGGCATCGTAGCCATCGGCTACCCCTACGTCGTCCCCATCCACTGGCTGGATGGGGGCATCATCTGTGTCCTGGCTCCAGAACCGTTGCATGTCCGGAGCCCCGCTAACTGTAGTGTTATCCCAGACAGTCCAGGAAAACTCGTAGTCTCTGAGGGATGGGATCCCCTGCTGTAGACCGAACTGCCTCAAAACTCGGTCGTACCTATGGAGCTCCACCTCTCCCCTCTCCATCCTCAACCAACAAACTCGCCTGATGCGAGCCAACTCCTGTCCATCCTCTGGCCACCCTGGATGCTCCCTCCATGGCCTCCAGGTGATCTGGTCCGGGACTAGGTCATCTAGTAGCCTCCGGGACATCGACAGGTCGATCCATCGTTGTGCCCCTCTTCGGAGCCACCAGTAGAAGACTCGGGGCCTCTCCCCGTCAACCCCTATCAGAGGAAGCCCTATCGGCCTTCGCACCGCAATGTGCTCCCAGCACCAAACCTGTAGTAGCGATGTCATAACCAGACATCGGCCGCCCTTGTACACGACCCCATACAGGATCCTGTACAATCGGCATAGAACAAAACTGCCCCAAGAAAACCTGTAGCCGTGGTCTCTCATGTCGTAGACCACATCTGCGAGCATCCATGGCACCCTGCACCCGCTCTGGTGGCACAGCAGAAGTCCACCAACTACTCCAGCTAGCACCCGTGTGAGTGTAGATGCCCCAGGCATCTGGCGTAGTGCCTCGATGTTAACTCCGCCCTTCTCTAGGGCGAAGCTCGGGTCACCGCATAACCGTCCCATAGCACGGCCCTGATTGGCCGCAGGAGTAATGAGCCGTCCTTGTATGGGGATTCTCAGAATCCTCCATACGTCCTCTAGTGTGGGAGTCATCTCCCCTATCGGTAGCCGAAAACATGAAGACCCCGGATACCACCTCTCTGCTAGGGCCGTCAGTAGCCCCATGTCTGTAGATACTTGTGGCATTTTTGCCACATGCGATAGCTCGACCTGTGCCGGTGATCTCGCTCTGCCTGTGTCAGAGCGGCCAAGTCGTCTCTCAAACCTCCATATTTCCACTCTCTGCTCTTTAGTAATCCTCTCTGCAAACATAAACAACAAAACAATAAACAATCATTAATCAACAATTCAAGTAATCAATAATGCAAATTAAAAAATTCAACTTTGTGCAATTGATGATATCGCCCACTATTGGACGATATCGTCCCAAATTTGAGCATAATCGTCTTCGATTTCGTAGTTCGAAATCGTCTCTAATTTGATGAAATCGTCCCCCTTTCGACGATTTCGCCCTCGGGAAAAATTGCCGAAATTGAGACGATTTCGTCGAAATCGGGACGATTTCGTCCCGACGACGTCGACGGCCCAAAAACGGCCGCGATGCTCAAAATTCATCTAAAATTCATCTAAAAAGCATGTAAAGTTAAAATTAAAGCATTCTAGATAAGTCTAGACTCTTACCCGTAGACCGCGTCGGACCTCTGTTGATCTGTGCGTCGTCTCCACCATTTTTGCTTCCAGAGCTCTAAAACCAGAAAATGAACAGTAAAAATGAATTAGGGTTTTACCCTATTTTTCTTAATTTTATTCAAAAATAATTTTTTGCTTTTTCGCGTTTTTACCTCAAACGTTCGATTTGGGTAAAAACACGGAGGGGGCACCATAGTAAGTTGTCGTACGATTCGACCAAGAATCGTCGCCTAAAAATGGGAATAATTTTTGCTTTCTCGTAGATCGAGAAGAACTCATCTTTAACGCATTTTCTTCGAAAAATTCGCTAAAGAGGGGGCAAAATGTAGCACCCTAAAATTGGCGCGATAAAATTGCAATAATTACATTCACCTTAGTAAATAATTTAAAATTCAAATTTAACCTCCCAAACCGCCCGTTAACCACTAGGAAATCCGTTTCCCCCTTTTTCGTGCCATTTTTAGAGGTTGTTTTGACCGTTTGACGATATCGTCGCCGATCAGACGATATCGCCCCAAATTTGACGATTTCTTCTGGACTAGGACGTCCAGACGATCTTGTCGCAAAACTGATTTTGCAAAGTTGGAATCTGTTCCAACGGGTCTCCAATCTAGGCAGAAGCGTGTCTGCGCCGTTGGGACCCTCCCCCCATTGGAGATCTCCCAAATTGGGATGATCTCCAACCTCCTAACTTCTCCCCTAAGCCTATTTAGTCTCTAGGATTTTCCCTTCCCAACCCCTGGCCGAAATTCTCTGCAATTCAATTCCATATACGTTAAATCATCTCTATCTTGCATTTGCACTAGTTCCACATCAATTTTGTTGCAGGTACATCACTATTTTTCAGCCGGAGCCAGCACCTATCGTCGTCGACGAACCTATTCAGATCGGAGGCGAACCTGTCGAATTCGAGGCGATTTCGTACTGATGCGAGACGATCTCGACTGCAGTCCGTATTAAGGCAATCAGTGCCTGAAGTTTGCGTTCCTCAACCCTTTTTCTGTCATTTTATTCTGCAAATTAGATAATCTATTCAGTGTTTTATATTATTTTGCATTTGGAGTTCACCCATTTAGATTAAGTGCATAATTAAATCTTAATTATCATCAAATTAGCACAATTCATTTCTATTTCTGTGTTTAAGTTGCAGTTTGATAACATTGCTGCCATTTTATATCATTTCCCTCTGTTAGCACTGTAGTATTTTTTGTATTTTGCATCTATTTTCGGTTTTGCAGGTCTCTGACGAATTCGTCTGATGAATTCGTCAGATCTCAGACGATCTTGTCTGATTGCAGACGATTCTGTCGAATCTCAGACGATCCAGACTGCTTCAACATCAGAATCTTCTTCAGACATCCGGATCAGGTATTCCTCATTTGCATTCTGTAATCTCTCTATTTTTGTCTTTAAATCTGTTTTCTGTATTCATTGAACTTGCATTTTCATATAGATTAATCTAGATTCATTCGGCCAAACCTAGGATATGAATGCTTAAGGTTAAAACGAACACATTTAAACACATTCCAAAACCTAGGCGTGGAAACTGTCATTAAATGTTTCCTGGTGAACCCACCATCCATCGAAAAATCATCAAAATACACCTCCCTTGAGAGGCGGGACCTTCGCAAAGTCCTCTCAGTCCGAGGTACCGCACCATCCTTTTCCCATCCTCCTTCCGGGCGCGGATCCTATAGCCTGAAGGTAGGGATGCAAAAAATTTGGAGCGATACATTACATTATTTGGTATTATTTGATAAATCCCATTCGAAAACAATGCATCTCTTGCTCTATTTTGGACTTATTCTTAGGTTTGGATTCCAACTCAACTCTTGGCTCTTGTATTTGGCTCTAGCTCTTGGTCCTGGATTTTATATTTATCACATGTCATAGCAACCAATAATAAAATTATCACTATATGTCACTATAACAATAACAATACATATTAGCCTTAACATGACGATCAAAAAAATATATGTTCATTATGAGAAATCATTCAACTTTTGGTAGGTGTTTCTTCTCTCTAAAGAAGTAAAGCAAAAGTGAACCCCAAATTTTAATGATTTTAATATGAACCTCAGTAATTAATAAAGTTAATGTAGTTTTTAAGGTCCATGATGTCATAGCCCATATGCGATGACCCTCATGGATCATGTTGTTTATCTAATATATGGTTATCCAACCATACTCAAGTTTTTGAGATATGGTGTGTAACCCTATCTCATGGAGGATTCAAAATTTGGACCTCTATTTAGAGCTTCAAATTTTCCATCGTTAGACCCACTTAGATTAAACTAAATCATGAAATTACCTTATGAGTTGAGTAAAATGTTAACACCTGCCACTCCAATATAAAAGAGAATAAATAAAAAACATTAAGAGGAGTCTTTTTGGTCATGAATTTTCCTAGTTACAATATCTATACCTTGCATGTCATAGACCCAACCAACATTGAAAGGCCGAAGGAAATAAATGTCCTCAAGGCCAATATCTAGATAGGTTTGGTTCCCTTACTAATCCTACATTGGGTATAAGCTTAGAGAAACAAGAAAGAAATGGGAAATGATAGAAAGAAAGGGAAATATGGCTATAAGCCAACAATGTAGGATGGGGATAGACTAACAACTAAAAATTCACCAAGCAATTAGCAACATGCAATAGAAACACAAGCGCAAAAACTTTTAACAGTTATGCCAAAAAATAACCCTCAGAGTAAATTTTAGTGTTCACCCCCTCACAAGCAAAGACTAAATTTAGTTGTATAATTCACTCGCAATAAATAACGAAAATGAAAGCCTTCATAAATTACACACAAAAAATTGTCAAGTGCAAAAACCACTTGAAGAACCAGAATCCGAAGTGTTTCTATTGATGCAGAAGAGTATTTTTCTACAGAGTTTCCATCCTTCCATGCTTTTACAATGAAAAATGATTAGTATTTATAGAGGAATTTTACCTCTTTCATTTAATGCATATATAAAAAAATGCTAGTAAATCAAGACCAGCATGCATATTTTCCTCCTCAACATCAATGACATCTCTAGTCAAAATATTTTGCAATAAAACCATGATCCGGCTTTGACGGGAGAATCGCACAAAGAAGTCAACATAAGTAAATGCTTGAAGAAACCTTAGATGTCGGTGCATTGGGATGCAACAAAATTTCTTGAGAATTGAGCATGAATTCACTTCGCCTTGTGCCTTAGAAATTTACTTTTTCTAGGAAAGTCCCACCAAGCATTGAATCTACATTGAAAATGAATAAGTTCGATAGTTGGTGCATTGGAAATGAGCATGAATTATCTCTGATCTCATGACCTTAAAGCGGATATTCTGGAAGCATTACTTGCATCACTTAAAGAATTAAATATCATCCTTCCTCACCTCTTTCCTAGAAAAATTTATAAAATCATGCCTCAGAAGCTATATTTCTATCAAATAATTGATTTCTCCCAAGAATGGGATGAAATAGCCTTATCGAAGCAGCAATGGGCAAAAACATAGCTGGGCTTGATGTCTTAACAATTTTACCTTTTAACCCTCCTCTTTATAATTTTATTTTCACTCTCACCTCAAAAGAGGGTTACAAAGACTTTCACCCTTCTCGAGAGGTGACATTACCTTCAAATTTGATGTGGAATACTACATAATGACTTTTTTCCAAAATAAAACTTTCAAACTCCATTCACCCCCTGGAAAGGTGAAACCCCATGGCACCTCTCCATAGAGGTGACTTTGATTTATTGTATATTAAAATGGGCCTTTGTGATGTCAACCTCATTTCTTGTGTTTAAAATCTTGAAAACCTCTTTCACCCCAAAGAGGGGTGATAATGATCTTCGCCTATCACTTGAGGCAAAAGCGCCATCTTAATTTACCCATGTTAGGCCCACCATATTTTAAACTCCACTTAGAATATGTTTCACCCCAAGGAGGGGCGATAAAGAGTTTCACCCCTCACTTGGGGTAAAATCTCCTTTTAATATTTAACTTGATTAGTGGGTGCCCAAATTACGTAGTGCTTCTTCATATTCTCTTTTTCATTATGTTTCACCCCAATGAGGGGCACCAAGGACTGCCTTCAATGTTAAAACCTGACACATCTAGCACTTTTAAATGACTTTCGCTCCAAAGAGGGGCGACAAGAGTTTCCGCCCCTCAATTGGGGTGAAAGCATTTATTTTATTCTTGAAATCTTTGTTCCTTCCCATCAAGCAAATCTGCTTTCTTAAAATATGTTTCACCTCCAATAGGGGCGATAGAGATATTCATCCCTCAATTTGGGAAAAAATTCTCCCTTTCCTTAAAATTTGAACACGATCTTCATATTTTTTGGGGTGAAACTTCCTGGGGTGAAAGCGCCCAACTTTGTTGCTCTTTCTCTCTGAATTACTTCTCCTTTGAGAGCCAAATTCTTGTTGGCAATTTCATTCCTTAGCTTAAAAGAAATTCTTCATTGCTTACATGATTTCGATGTTATTTATAGTAATGCAGTATTATAAAAGGAGGAAAAAAATACAATTAAATATGCATTAAAATTGTAGTGTCTTCATCATGAGTAAATTCATTAAAATATTACAATCAATCATTCAAAAAAATTATGTGGTAAATTTGCAAAACTACTAGTATTCTTGGTGTCTCATAGGGTATCCAACTCGCATGGATGCAATCGACCCCAGGCCTTTATCCATTGGGCTTAAGAGTCAGCTCCAAAAATGCAACTATGATATCCTACACTAAAACAGTTTCGAACCAAGCCTCTATGGTGATTATCTCCAGGCCATTAAGAAAATCCACCAGAAACCTGAAAATCTCCACCTACCCCATGTCAATGTAATTCACCCACTGACTGAGCTCCAATAAACTAGAATTGATGTGTGTGAGCTTTCTCATCAATGGTAACACATGGTATTCGGTAAGTGGCTCCTCCCAATTATCAATTTTGGAAGCGTCATCAATAAATACCATCCAAGTTGCTTCCAGATCTGCTTTTGATAGAATATTTCCCCTATCATCAGTGAAACTGGGGAAACCATTCTTGACCACTAAATTGAAATAGGTCATTGAAATTTTTCTCTCGTGCTCAAACATATCAAGCAACATACGGCCCTCCTTCACCTGATCCAACCTAATAAATATTGGTGTAGTATAACTTTGGTGCTTGCCCAAGATTGGGCCATATCACTCATGGGGTGAAATCAAAAACCTGATCTAGCCAATGTCTGTATCTATGATGCTTTTACAAGGAGAGGGTCTATATGCTCTTCCCCATTCTCCACTATGTACTAGCCAATGAGATGATAGTCTGGATTTCTTGAAGGTACATGAGGACCTGTGTCACTCTTGCCACCTAGGTCTTACAATGAGCAAGAAACTAGATGCGTGCCTCCTTGAATTTTTATTTTGTTATAACTATGACTTGTGTTGCTTTTGTGGCCAACTGATCCTACAAATTTTGGAGTTGGATTTTCAACACCTAAAACTACTATTCTACTCCTCCTTTGTCTTGTCTATGAATCTGGAGCATCTCCTCAAAATATTCTACATTTTTTTGTCAATGAGTTACTTTTGACTATGCATACTACAACTGCACTCAATATTTTTCCAAAGACTCCTCCAGATTGGTGATATTAGCTTCAACCTCAAAGAAGTGATTCTTATAATGTTCTCCATGTAGGAACAAGGAGCTCATCATCGCTTGAATGTTTCCCATTGTTTTTGTGGTGTCAACCTTTGTGAGGTCCTTGGTGATGATCTCATAATTATAATCATTTGGAGTCATCTCACCCTGAGGCTTCTGAACTTGAGGAATTATCTTCATTGTATGGGCCTCCATGGTGGTGGGATCAAAGGCAACATGTTTCAAAGGCTTCACTGGCACTATAGCTTCTCTTCTCTTCTTACTCTTTAGCCACTATGATGAACTTAAGTGAGCCTGGATGATCTTTGTCTCAATGGTATGTATTGGTATCATTGCTATCATAAATTTAGGTACCACATACAACTCCAAAAATGTGGTTAAAAGGAAATAAGATAGTTGTGGATTTGGCTCGATGGAAGTTGAGACCAACATAGTGGAAACGGTGGTGAGAATAGAACTGGTGGAGGAAATGGAAGCAAGGGGTTCAACCATAGTTATGCTCACTCAAGGAGGAGCTTATGTACTTATAGTCATAATAGAGGTTTCTTGGGTGGATGATATGGGAAGCAAAAATGGATTCAGAGTGGAGGCAAAAGAACTGAAAGAAAGGGAGGTATAAGAAGTGGGAATAGAAGGAATGGGAGTGGTGGTGATCGAAGATTGGGAAATGGGAGGTGAAACTAAAGTGGAAGGTATACCAAATGGAGGATATATAGAAACAAAAACCAAAGGATGGGAAAAAATAGTCACCACTCATTCGAGGAGAGAGGAGAGAGAGAAGAAAATGTACCTTTGTGCTCTAACACATTTAGGGCCGACAGGGATGTAGGTGGTTGTGACATCGAATATTTTTCCACCTGGTCCCTTAGTTCTACTACAACATCTTTCTCAATATTAATAACATTCACATTATGAACAAATGGCTTTGTTCGAACCAAAGGGATGGCTTCTAATAATTCTATCTACTTAGTCAAAATTGTAGGAAGAGGGTTTGACGAAACTTATCTTGTTCTTTGCTTCAAAATTTTAATAACCAATAGCTTTTCAATATTAATTTTCACCTTACATTGCAATGGCTCTTCTAGTAGTTTTTCATCTTCTTTGGGTATAAGTGGCACTTCTTGGGCCATAGGATTCTCTTTTCAAGCCACATATTCCTCACTACTTAACTTTTGTAAACTTTTAGGTACAATGCAAGCAAATGTAATTGGCTAATAACTGGAGTAGAACTCATCATAAGTATCCAAAAATATCCCATCCATTACTAGGATGTATGGTGATCCAATTTTCCTTCGATGAGCCCTCATGATCCACCAGTTTGTAATTTTCTCTTTGAACCAACCCAAAAGCTGCTATTTCATCTAACTAAATAACCCTAGTGGAGGAATCTAATTTTTATGAAAAACAGGATTATATTCGGCCTCCATTTCATAGAAACTATGCCAAGGTGGAAGTAATATCATGTTCTCCACATGCCACTCCAAGTTATGTCCCTCCAGATTGTTTCGGTGCTTCTCAATATCTAGTCACAAACAACAATGAAAAATTTTAACCTTGATGTGCTCAACAAATAGATTCAAAGGATCGTACTTCCATTATTGTAGTAGCTCCACCATTCCAATATTGTAAAAGGCTTCTATTATCAATTATTTTTGGCCCACCTAGCTCATCTCGATACCTCTAAAGTGAAAAGGTATATCACATGGAGTTTTCTTTCCACATCCTACCCCATACACGTCATTGATATAATTGTATTTTCAAACAACCTCCAAATAAAAAAATGCCCTGTGGTAAAATATGGGAGAAAAAATGGCTTGCCAGTATAGCAAAAAATATGGAGCACCACACCTTGTGTTAACAAAAATATATCACCTCTTTGCTTTGAGATGATTTCTTCCCTCATTGCCCTCGGTACCCTCTCACTTTTACAGTAAATTATATCAAGGGTACGACCAACAAAATTACGATTGAAATTATAGAAATACTCCTACCTTGACAAACTAGAAATCCACATACACACTAGAAATCTTCTATTTTCCTTATCAACGTACTTACTTGCAATGAAATAAAACTTCTTGTGCAGGTGAAAGAAGAAATACCAAATCAGGAAGGATGTGTGCCTGAATACCTTCATTCTTTTGCTTTGTATTTTCTCTAGTTGGGAGTGCATTCTCCTGGAAATATGATCAACCCAGTTAGTCAAAGAAAATATAATTCTTCCTTTCTATCATTATCACGGGGGCATAAAATTCAACTTGAGATATGCATTGCACCAATGTTGTCTACCACTTGTGCACTATTGAATATGATAGAAGACCCATGATCTAAGCCACCATAGAGAAAAAATTTGGACTCTTGAAATCCATCAATGAATTCTGCAATGTTGGCAACTCATCGTGCTGGGGAATTTTAATCAACTATGTCTCCACGAATCGATGCAGTTTCACAATCGATTGATATCTTTCTTCTTGCTCATCGATGTGTAATTTATTAAAAATGAAATCCTAGGGTAGTATAATTTTGTAGGTGAATACCTCTCGAATGTATTCAGTTGATATGGTGAACACCACATCACCTTTTGTGTTCTGCACCATCCTAGTATTTATATTATAAAAATTTGAAATGGCCTCCACCAATTTTAGACAACAGTGAACTGGAGTGCACAGGTACTAAAGGATATGGGTATGGTATGCTATTGTGAGATGACTTTCCAATGTTAATCCCTATCGGACTGTGATGTCTACATCCTAACACAATTTTTCAATGTCCTTGTTTGTAGCAAGTGTGAACAGGACTTAGCTTGAAATGGCTTAGAAAAATCTAGTTTTTCTAAGCACAGTGTGAACACACTTACCTTTTGTCGGCTAATTTTGTCGGATGGTCGGCATGATTTTTCTTTCTCCCTTTCCTTTATTTTCTCCTTATCCCTCCATTCTCCTTCCTCCTTTCCTGCCGTCCATTTTCCCTTATCACTCCACTCCCTTCCTCTCCCCACGCTCGCCACCACCTCCCACTCCACTTCCTACTCCTCCGTTCTCTCTAAACTCCCCGATCTTCCTCCACCTTCCCTTCCCTACTATTGCGCATGTTCTAAGCCTATATAAGGTTTATTTTAATGTATTTATCAACTGGTTAGTTTAATGTATAATTTTGGCTTTAATTATTGTTCGTGTCAATTGTTTTACCTTTGGCTAATGTTAATCTAAGCTTACCTTCAACTTAGATTCACACTGGTATCAGAGCTGAGGGGGCACGGATCCCGAGGGCCGAGGTAAGGCACGAAAGCCGAAGCACATGGATCTCGAGGAGCGACAGAGAGGCTGTCGCATGGATCTCGAGGAGCGCATGGATCTCGAGAGAGCACATGATCTCGAGGAGGCAAAAAGAGGCGATCGCATGGATCTCGAGGAGTGCATGGATCCTGAGGATCTTACTAGATGCTAACATGGACGACATGCAAAGCTGACTAGGTGCTGACATGGATGACGTGGTAGAGCGACAGGATGACGTGGGGAGGAGCCGACGTGGACGAGCGAGCTGACGTGGACGAGGACGGCGACATGGACGAGGACGCGACTGGATGTGTGTGCCACATGGTAGAGTTTGTTTGGTCGACAGACGGGCAAAAGGTTGGCGAGATCGATTGCCCGAAGGCAATCGACCTAAGAGTGTTCGTAGGCTTTGATAAAGCCTGGAAACGCTCATAGCCCACTGAATGTGGGACTAATTTTTTTTTAAAAAAAATGTTTTAGCCGATGATTTTAAATATAAACTATTTCCTCTATTTCCCGTCCGGCTAGAGTGGTCTAGCGGTCAAGTTCCCCGCCTTGCAGAGAAGAGACCCGGGGTCGAATCCCGTCGGGGTAAAAAAAAAAAGTTTTTTATTTTTTTTTTCTTCGATCGATTTATGAAGGTTTAAATTTGTTTTTTTTTACTACCACAAGTATGGTGCAGGGCTAAGTCTGTCGGGTAGATAGCGGAGGTTACCAGTTCGAATCCCATCGGGGGTTTACAAAAAAAAAAGGTTTATTTTTTAATTAAATTTTTTATTATTTTTTTTTTTTCTAAAAGTTTTTTTTTTTTAAATATAATTTCTATATATATTTTTTTATTATTTTTTTTTAAATATCCATTTCATTTAAAAATAATAATTAAAAATATATATAGGAAATTGTTAATTTTTTTTAAAAAGGTCTTTATTAAAACAAATTTTAGAAAAAAATTTATAAAAATAAAAGGGTGCAAAGATATTTTGATATAAAAAGTTTTTTTTTGGCATCATACTAAGTTGTAACCCAGTTCATACGGTGTGATTCTGGGTAGATGATCCGGTCAACCGGATGCTATAATGCATTACTCTCTCTGTTGAGAAGAGAGACTCCTGATTCCTTTGACGGGAAAGTCCAGCGGTATGGACTTCATACAGTGTTTTGCCAATTAGAGAATCAAGTGATTGCTCATCTGAGGAAACCAGATTCTGGCTACGAGGCGGATTCTGAAGATAATATCTTCGGGCAAAGGATAGTTGAATCCGAGACGGTTGAAATAGTACCTGAAGGACAATCAAGTGACAGTTATTCACCTGCAGTGCCTGAAGTAGAAACAAGTGAGAGCTATACACCACGCTCTCCTGATTCAGAACCAGAAGAAGAAGAAGAAGAAGAAGAAGAAGAGGAAGAAGAACCAGTGGAGGTGAAACCTGCAACTGAAGAACGAAATGTTCTCAAAAGAAGTTATGAACCAACAGCAGCACAAGAAGTCATTATAATTAGTGACGACGAAGCAGACAATTTCACCTTTCCAGTTTTGGGTGATCCTCGAGAAGAAGAACGCCAAATCAGTGAGCATATTAAGAAAGCTAGATTTGATTTAAATCAGTAAATCAGTGATCTATTTTGTACTTCTTTGTACTACTTGTTTGAAGTTGCAATAAAGTTTGCTTTCTAAAATGGCTTCCAATACTAGTCTACCAATCCCTGAGTTCAATGGTGGTGATTACGAGTATTGGTCAATTAAAATGAAAACTCTTTTGATAGGCAAAGGTCTTTGGGATGTGATTGAAGAGGGATATACTGAACCTACTGCTGCTGATTGGGCAGCTTTGAATGTTGCTGATAAAAGGGCTAGAAAGGAAGCACAGAAGAATAATTCTTCCGCCCTTTATCATATCCAAGCCGCCCTTGATAGAAGTATTTTCCCTAGAATAGCTTCTTTTATAACTGTTGAATCTGCTTGGAATGCTTTAAAAGAAAGTTATAGGGGTAGTGACCAAGTCAAACAAGTTAAACTACAAACCTTGAAACGAGAGTTTGAGACTCTTAAAATGCAAGAGAGTGAAAAGGTTGGTGATTACTGCGTGCGTGTGAAAGCCGTAGTAGATAAGATGGTCACTTTAGGAGAAGATGTAAAGCCTGAAGTTATAGTGAAGAAAGTGTTGAGGACACTTCTTCCTAAGTGGAATTCAGTTGCCATAATTATAGAAGAATCCAAAGACCTAACTTCTCTGTCTTTTGAATCCCTAATTGGCTCACTTCTCTCACATGAAGAGAGGTTACAACAAACTCCTTCCACAAGTTACGGAGGAGATGATAAAGCCTTTGCTTCACAAGAAGGCAGAGGTAGAGGCCATGGCAGAGGACAGAATAGAGGTAGAGGCAGAAATAATCAGAGAGGTGGAACTCCTAACAGAGGAGGAAATCAGAACAGAGGAGGATTCTCAAACAGAGGTGAACAACAGAATAGAGGAGGACAACAAAATAGAGGAAAACAATCAGGCAGAGGCAAAGGAGGAGATAAGTCAAAACAATCTTGCTACAACTGTGGCAAACTTGGCCATTATGCTCGTGACTGTTGGACAAAGACTTCACAAGGAACTAGTAGCAGCCAGAGCAGTCAGTTTGGAAATTTTGGAGAAGAGGAAGAGGCCACAAATCTCTTTCTCTCTTATGGTCAGGCAGATCAGAACATGAATGATACATGGATCTTGGACACTGGGTGTTCAAACCATATGAGTGGCAAAGAAGGGCTCTTTGCTACTCTAAACTCCTCATACAAATCCAGCATCAAATTGGGAGATGATAAATCATTGGCAGTTGAAGGCATTGGAGCAATGGCGGTTCCAACTAAAGAAGGCGTCAAACATGTAAGTGATATCTATTACACACCCCATATTCAACACAATATTTTAAGTGTTGGTCAAATGTTAGAAAAGAACTACAAGTTGCTTTTTGATGAGGGTAAATGCACTATTTTTGATAAAAATAACAGTAATAGAATCATTACACAAGTGCCAATGTCAAAGAATAGATTGTTTCCTTTAAAGTTTGGCCAGCCAGGGGGAGATAAGTTAGCAAATGTTGCTATTTCCAATCCAAGTGTCCTATGGCACTTGAGATATGGTCATTTGAATTCAGCTAGTTTGAAAATGCTAACTTCACAAGCGATGGTAACCGGACTTCCTAAAGTTCAGGATAGTAAGGAAGTCTGTGAAGGGTGTGCTCTTGGGAAGCATGCCAGATCAAAATTTCCTCATGGACAAGCATGGCGGGCCAGCTATCCACTCCAGCTAGTGCATACAGACATCTGTGGTCCGATGCGACCAAGAGTCTTGGTAACAACTCTTACTTCCTACTCTTCATTGATGATTTTACTAGAATGTGTTGGATATATTTTTTGAAATATAAGGATGAAGCATTTGAATGCTTTGTCGATTTCAAAACAAGAGTTGAAAGTGAGAGTAGATATTTTGTAAAATGTCTTAGATCAGATAGGGGAGGAGAATACTCCTCTAATGAGTTCTTGAATTTCTGTAAGCAACATGGCATTAAGAGGCAGTTCACAGCTGCCTACACTCCACAGCAGAATGGTGTCGCAGAGAGGAAGAATCGCACCATTGTGGAGATGGCAAGGTCTATGCTTCAGACGAAGCATTTGACTAATTCATATTGGGCAGATGCAGCCAGGACCAGCGTACATATCTTGAACAGAAGTCCTACTGCAAGTTTGGAAGGACAGACACCTTACCAAGCTTGGTATGGTAAAAAGCCAAATGTTAAGTATTTTAGAGTGTTTGGCTCGCTGGCATATTCTCACATTCCTGATGAGCTAAGAAAGAAGCTCGATCCAAAGAGTCAGGCATGCATCTTTGTAGGATATTGTGAGAATACAAAAGCTTACAGACTCTACAATCCCAGGACTAGAAAGTTTGTGCTTTCCAGGGATGTGATTTTTGATGAAGGGGGAGAATGGGGTAAGCCCCAGATTTTTAGTGATGATGAATCTAGTGATGTAGGTTCTAAGCAGGTGCAACAACAGACACCACAGAAAAGTAAGCAGTCTCCTCCCAGAGATCCAGGTTCATCTTCTGATTCAACTTCTTCACCAAGTCCTTCTCCGTAGAGATCAGTAAGTTCCTCACCAATGGACATCGATTCTCCATCCAGAGGTAAGAGAACTCTACAGAATCATCCATCATATCAGATGTTGGATAAGAATTTTTCAAAAAGATACACTAGGAGTCAAGCTAGTGAAATGAATTATGTTCTACAAAGATTAGAAAATATGCACTTGTATGGTGATGATGTTTCCCAACAGGAACCTAGGGGAGATTTAGTTAACTATGCTTTGTTAACTAATACACAACTTGAACCTTCTAGTTATGAGAAGGCTTGTACTCAAAATATTTGGCAAGATGCCATGAAAGAGGAGATCACCTCTATAAAAAACAATGACACTTGGGAGTTGGTGAAGCTTCCTAAAGGAAAGAAACGTGTTGGATGTAAGTGGGTCTACAAGACCAAGTTTAATGTTGATGGTAGCATCGAGAGGCACAAGGCGAGATTAGTTGCAAAGGGATTTACTCAAAAATATGGAATTGATTATGAAGAGACTTTTGCTCCTGTAGCCAGACAGGAGACTATCAAAACAGTTCTTGCCTTAGCCGCACACAAGGGATGGACAGTCCAACACATGGATGTAAAGAGTGCATTTCTAAATGGTTACTTGATAGAAGAAGTGTATGTTGAGCAACCACAGGGATTTGAAGAGAAAGACAAGGAACATCTTGTTTACAAACTGAAGAAGGCTCTTTATGGCCTCAAGCAGGCACCGAGAGCTTGGTACTCACGCATTGATGGGTACTTTAAAGATTATGGGTTCATCAGAAGCAAAAATGAACCCACGCTCTACTACTTGAATCAAGGAAATGACATCCTCATAGTTTGTTTGTATGTGGATGATCTCATTTTTATGGGTAGTAATGAAAAAGTTAACATGGAGTTCAAGCACTCCATGATGCAGGAATTTGAGATGAAGGATCTTGGCTTAATGAAATACTTTCTTGGAATGGAAGTACATCAGATAGATTCAGGGATCTTCATCTGTCAACTTAAGTATGCTCGAGATATGATTCAGAAGTTTGCTATGGAGCAATGCAAATCAGTTGCAACTCCAATTGGACATGGGATCCAATTAAGCAAGGATGATGGAGCACCGAAAGTTGATGTGACCACTTTCAGAAGCATTGTTGGGAGTTTGATGTTTCTCGCCAACACCAGACCAGACATTCAGTATGTTGTATCTCTTGTTTCTAGATTTATGTCTAATCCATCTGAGCTGCATTTGTAGGCAGCTAAAAGGATTTTGAGATATGTGAAGGGTACATTGGATTTTGGAATCCAATACTACAAAAGTGATACTATCAAGCTTGAAGGCTTTAGTGATAGTGATTGGGGCAGCAATATTGATGATAGAAAATCCACATCGGGTAACTATTTTAGTCTTGGTTCGGGCCTAATAACTTGGAGTTCCAAGAAGCAGATAGTAGTAGCACTATCTTCAATAGAAGCTGAGTATATAGCGGTTACTCATGCTAGTACTCAAGCTCTATGGCTCCGAAAGGTATTAGAAGAGATTGGAGAGCAGCAAAGTGGTCCAACTCGAATATTCTGTGACAACATCAGTGCCATTCAGCTTGGCATACAATCCTGTCCACCATAGTAGATCAAAGCATTTTGATATGAAGTACCACTTCATCCGAGATATGGTGGAAACTGATATTGTTGAGCTTCACTATTGCCACACTTTGGAGAACGTCGTTGACATCTTCACCAAGGCGCTGGCTAAAGCTCAATTTGTAAAGCTGAGAGACTGTATAGTCAGTTCTCTCAACTTTAAGGGGGAGAATGTAGCAAGTGTGAACAGGACTTAGCTTGAAATGGCTTAGAAAAATCTAGTTTTTCTAAGCACAGTGTGAACACACTTACCTTTTGTCGGCTAATCTTGTCGGATGGTCGGCATGATTTTTCTTTCTCCCTTTCCTTTATTTTCTCCTTATCCCTCCATTCTCCTTCCTCCTTTCCTGCCGTCCATTTTCCCTTATCACTCCACTCCCTTCCTCTCCCCACGCTCGCTGCCACCTCCCACTCCACTTCCTACTCCTCCGTTCTCTCTAAACTCCCCGATCTTCCTCCACCTTCCCTTCCCTACTATTGCGCATGTTCTAAGCCTATATAAGGTTTATTTTAATGTATTTATCATCTGGTTAGTTTAATGAATAATTTCGGCTTTAATTATTATTCGTGTCAATTGTTTTACCTTTGGCTAATGTTAATCTAAGCTTACCTTCAACTTAGATTCACATTGTTGGTAATAACGTAGTCTCCCACCTGATCTAGCATATCTGAGTACGAGTCCAAGTCATCATTTCCATGGTGCCTCACTTTTTGGATTTATTTCCTCCCTCAGTATTATTCTTCACCTTCTTAGCCTCTTCAATGTGTTGTACTTAGTATGGCACTGAGAGGGGGGGTGAATCAGTGTAGCATTCCAAAACATGAATAAACAGCTCTAAAAAATTGCAGCAGATAAAACTTATAAACAGATATAATAAGTATCGCAAGAGAACATCACATAACACATATTTTTAACGAGGTTCACCAAAATGGCTACTCCTCAAAAATAATGGCTACTTGGACTCCCATCCAAATCCAGCCTCTTGCAAAGCACCAACTTTACAATTTGTTTACCAGCACCAACTGGAAGGAGCACCCACCCCTTATTTTTCTGCATCAATAGAAAGGAGCACCAACCCCTAATTTGCCAGCACCAATCGGACTTCAATTTTGAATAAAAATGTTTGACATATACCTTTGTTATTGCAAGACTCTAACTCGGTCTACATCACCTTTGAAATATCTGTGCACTTTGCTCTCTCTTACGCAATCACTTCACATAGTCTGCTGCATTGCTACAGCCGGACTTTGTAATCAACTTTGCCCTTCGTGCTTCTCTACACACTCTGCTTCTCTACACACTCTGTGTCGTTTCACATTCTGCTCTCTGCTCAACACGAACTTCACTTTCACAAACACTATGCTCGCATTTGCACTTTATCTTAACACACATCTTTAAACTCGAAGTACCCTTGCTTTTATAGAAGAAATTTTTAGAAACAAACCCTAGAAGAACGTCGGCTGAGAAACCCTAGAATTTGTTAGCTGCCAAACCCTAAAATCCATCGCCTGTAACCCTAAGAATGTTGGCTACAAAACCCTAGAAATTGTCAGCTGCCAAACCCTAAAATCATCGACCTGCATTTAACTTTGTCGGCCTCAAACTCTTCTGCCACCTTCGTCACTTTCCTGTAGCTTATTGCCATGAAATAGTAACACGTCCGCAAGAGAACATCACACAACATAGATTTTTAACGAGGTTCACCAAAATGGCTACTCCTCAAAAAGAATGGCTGCTTGGACTCCTATCCAAATCTAGCATCTTGCAAAGCACCAACTTTACAATTTGTTTACCAAAGACCAACCGGAAGGAGCACCAACCCCTTATTTATCCGCACCAAAGAAAGGAGCACCAACCCCTAATTTGCCAAGACCAACTGGACTTCAATTTTGAATAAAAATGTTTGACATATACCTTTGTTATTGCAAGACTCTAACTGGTCTACATCACCTTTGCAATCTCTGTGCACTCTGCTCTCTCTTGTGCAATCACTTCACATAGTCTGCTACACTGCTACAGCCAGACTTTGTAATCAACTTTGCCCTTCGTGCTTCTCTGCACACTCTGTGTCGTTTCACATTCTGCTCTTTGCTCAACACGAACTTCACTTTCACAAACACTATGCTCACATTTGCACTTTATATTAACACCCCTTTTTTAAACTCGAAGTACCCTTGCTTTTATAGAAGAAATTTTTAGAAACAAACCCTAGAAGAATGTCGACTGAGAAACCCTAGAATTTGTCAGCTGCCAAACCCTAAAATTCGTCGGCTGTAACCCTAAGAATGTCGGCTGCAAAACCCTAGAAATTATCGGCTGCCAAACCCTAAAATCTATCGGCCCAGATTTAACTTTTTCGGCCTCAAACTCTTCTGCCACCTTCGTCACTTTCCTATAGCTTATTGCCGCGAAATAGTAACACATCGGCCCTTTTAATTTAATTTAATATTTTAATTTAAATTTTAAATAAAATAAAATTTAAACTAAATATTTAAAATTAAATATCTTCATCACCGGGGCATCTTTTTCAATGAAACTAAGAGCCAACTTGGGTTTTAATAAAAACCCATTTCAAATCTGTTATCCATGGTTTTAAATAAAAAATTTTATTTTGACTGCCTTGGTTTTCACAAAAAACCTTTAAAATTTAAACTAAATATTTAAAATTAAATATCTTCATCACCGGGGCATCTTTTTCAACGAAACAAAGAGCCAACTTGGGTTTTAAGAAAAACCCATTTCAAATATGTTATCCATGGTTTTAAATAAAACTTTTTATTTTGACTGCCTTGGTTTTCACAAAAACCTTTCCGCTTCTTGACATCTCAGGTTCTGAATACTTCTTCTCATTCTGAATTATGTTTTCTGTTTCGGTGCATCTATCATTTAAGGACTCATGATCCGACTAACTTTTGAACTTTATACTCTACATCCGAGTGACTTCTGAACTCGCTCGTCCATTGCATCATTAGATCTAACCGATCGTATTGACAACAATGACAATCCTCCCTGCAACACCTTGCTCAACACCGAACTCCTATCCATTGTACTTTGGCTACACCTTGCTGTTCAATAAACTCTTGTCCATTGCATCAATAAATCTGTCTGACTGTGTTGACAACAATGACAATACTGTTTGTTCCACCTTGCTCAACAATCTCCCCCTTTGGAATTGTTGGCAACACATGTTCAATTTTCTTGTAAATCTTCTCCCCCTTTGACAATAATACCAAAGGGCTACTGCAGACTCCCCCTGAGTCTATGCACAATATTCTTAGACACAAATTATTACAATTAGCAAATATTCCAAGCATGAAGAAGAAGAAAAATAAATACACAAATGCTCCCCCTGAGAATGTGATCCCAAGTTAGTCACTTCTTGGGAATTTTAACCACTCAACCAATCTGCATCTTTAGGATACCATAACCCATACTCCATAGTACCCTTGTAATATTATAGAAGACTGTCTCTTTGCTGCACTGACTGGTGGACCTCTTCTTCACTTGAATAATCCTCACTCCGATCTATCTTCAATTATGTTGGATGCCGAATTTCTATTCATTGAAATTCTGTATTCTGTACTCTGTCACCTTCAATGTTCAGTCAATAGGATCACTAAGAACCTACTTAACAAGCTCACCAAGGAACTTGCCCAAATATGCTCTTGCCAAGCTCTCTAAAAACTTGTCCAAAACTTCTCTGGAAATTTTTCCCAGCATTGTCCTCAAAATATTTCTCAAAGACCTTCTTCAAAGGCTCAATCAAACATGCTCAAGTGGTACTCAAGATAAGCTCAACACAGAATGATAGTTTAAAATTAAATCCACTTTATAGAAGCATACAGAATATTGTTAGAGACTTAATATCTTCTATTCTCAAATCTCAATCTCAACTCAAATCAAGAAAAGTTTATTTTATGGGACTTGAACAACCACATGCAATCAATCACTTGACTATGCTCAATTATCTTTACTCAACCAATCATCTCTCACACAACCCTAGTCCAAGAATGTATCAACCAACTCTTGTTCAGTACTGTACCAACACTGCAGTATTACTATCAACTCTGTGCACGCATAAAATACTGTACCTTAACACAAATTAGATCCATTTTTACATTTGCAGCTTTGTCTAAGTTTTCTGCAGTCAACGCTGGTCACCTCTTACTTTCAACTGTGCAAATCTGGAGTTGCTTAGTGCAGTAGAAGAGCAGTCTCATTTAGTTCAAGGAGACACGATTTCCTCTCTTCTTTCTTTCTCCAGACTTTCTTGACCTCGAGCTTGGATTTTTCACCTACGTCCCTATTTTGCATCATTGTGTGAACTCGAATATCTCTCTGGTGTGGTTGTCTCTTATGCATCCATGATGAATGATTATTTTCCTTTCTTCTAAGAACCTGATTTATTCCCTGTCTGTGTTGTGTTCTTTGCATCTTATGAAATCTACTGTTTTGCCTTAGATTTGATACAGAAGTTCTTGGACAAAACCTTGCTATGTGCCCATGACCATTGCATTGAAAACATTGTACAAAGTGTTCACTCAGATATGTAGATGTATTTCGACTAGCATAACTCTTTGATTTATTATTTAATCCACAATAAGTTGCCTTGTGACCATACTGGTTACATCTGAAACAATAGCCATTAAAAGTGTTAGCATAAAAAGAGTGAGAGTGGTAGAACCTCTTTTGTTGTGGCTGCTTTGCTATAAATCTCCTTTGATATTTTCTTTCTTTTGAAGATACAGCTTTAACCTTTTCTTGCTCGGACCCTTCAATAGTGAACTTCTTCTTCTCTGTAGAATTGGAAGATAAAGGTTGTTTAGCTTCATATCCAAGACCATGCTTAAACATGGAGCTTTTCTGATGACTTATCATTTTATCTGGCAATTTTGTGCTCTTATCTAATTTAAGATTTGTATTGGCCTCTTCTAGTTGTTTCTTCAATGAAACAATCTCTTCTTCTTGTTTGCGACAAATAATCTCTTTCTCATTGATCTACGACCTGAGAGTTTCCTCAATCCTTTTAGACTCTTCTACTTGCAACTTTAGATTACTAACTACTTTGTTAGAATCCTCTTCATGTTTGTTACACACATTGACTTTATCATTCAGCTGTAACTTCAAGTCTTCTTCTATTTTCTAGGACTTTTGAAATTGTAAGAACATATTTTCAATCTCATCCCCATATTCTTCCAATTTCTTGGACAGTCTTTTGTTCTTTTTAGTTTCTATACTCCACTCTTCAAGAGCAGATATCAACTCTCCTTCAAAATCTACTTCAGCCTCAAGATTTTCATCACAAACTTCAGGATTCACTTCTTCTACCTTTTTCGGTTCAAATTTCTCTTCTATAGGAACTGAAACTAACTGGGATGCCTTTTTGGATGAGGATCTATTCTTCTTAGCCATTGTGTACTAATCCAAGATCAACCCTGAATGATTTAGCCAAAATTGGGAACTTGGCTTTGATACTAATTGTTGTACTTAGTATGGAACTGAGAGGGGGGTGAATCAGTGTAGCATTCCAAAAGATAAATAAACACAATGCTAGCAGGTTCGGTAGTTCTTTTACCCATTTTCAGTAATGCTCAAGCCCTGGTAACTTCTCCAACAATATCACCTTAATGCAACAACATTTTTAGAGAACATAAAAAAAAATATTTTATCTCTTCTTTGTGGGTGCACCAATATTTATAACTCCACCTCACTAATTGGATTAAATGCACATGCTGATTTTTGAAGGAGTGGAGCTAACGTGCATCTTGATATTTGTTCTAGGAACAATATTTAATAATTTTTTTAACTACCCTCAAACTTCTTTCACCCAAAATATTTCTCGATTGTTGTTATTTGGCTGCCTTCAGTCTTGAAAAGTGCTTTACGGACCTCAATGGGTATCCTTGAGAATTAACACTACCAAGTGTCTATGTAGGATGAGCCTCAGGATGAAAACAAATCACCTTCGTAGATAAATATTTTAAACTGCATTTCGAGGTGAAAAAGACAAAATTTGAAACTCTCCAGGAGTAATTAATTTTGAAACAATATGAAAAAGCTTCTGAAATCACTCCTTGGTGAATAGGATCCTCAATAGATACGCTCTACTTTATAAAAACATCTTCGGGTTAAAATAATATGTACTTAATTGGGGTGAAAGATAATTTATACTTATTATTACTTCAGAAGCAGACTATGACTTTCACCCCTTAATTGGGGTGAAAGTGTTTTTTTGTCTCATTTTTTTTTCTTTTTAAATATTAAAAAACTTATACATGTGTTTTTTAAATATATATATATATATATATATTATCTTTCACACATATACATCTCTCTTGATTGCATCACTAAAAAATATAAACATAAAAATATTTCTTGGGGTGAAATCAAATTTTAACCTCGAATACGTATTTTCGAGGGGAGGAAAAATAAAACCATTTATATTTTTTTAAAATATATATACCTGACACAACATTCTTAAGAAAAACAAAAGGAGAGAACTGTACATATATACATACTTGAGCCCCGATAGTTTTAGTGGTGGTAAGTATTCATATGAAGACCATTTACTCAAATCGGTAGCTCTTGGCCATCCATGTACCGAAGATAATAAGCACTAACAAAGTTTACCCCTGAGATCTAGAATAAGTCCTCCCATATCACCTTGAGCTTATGGTGTTTTCTAGGTTTTGCATTATCTGAGTTCCAGTTCAACACCAAGTCGCCTACTTTAAAAGTCCTTTCAGATGTCTTTTTTGAACCACTTTTGTGTTGTTTTGGCGTGCTCCATGAAAGCATTAGATGCTTTTCTCTTTCTTATTCAAGTTGTAATAGTTGTGATAATCTCATGCTTATGGGATCAATTTCGTCATCCTCACCACTAAGCAACTACAAAGTCTGGAAGACCGAAATATTAATATGTGTAGGCAATACTACCTCTTTGTCATACACTAGGGAATAAGGAGAAGTTTTAATTGACTTCTTTATTGATATGTAATCCACCCATAGAGTTTGATCTAGTAGAAAGTGCCAACTTCTTTTATTGCTCCAAGTGTTCTTTCCAGTATTCAAAGTAGATTCTTGTTTGTAGACTCAGCTAAGCCATTTCCCTGTAGGTAATAATTGGAAGATGCTTTCAAATAAATTCTATATCTACTCGTGAACTCGGTAATCTTCGATTTAGTGAAGGGAGCCCCATTATCAGTCACAATGGTGTCTAGCACACCAAAATGGGTAATCAACCCCTAAAGGAAAGAAATAACTATTGCTTGGTCTGCTTTATTTGTTGGGATAGCCTTTGCCCAATGAGTAAAGTAGTTTGTTGTTGTCAAAATTTATTTATGTTCAGTAGAAGAGTTAGGATCAATGATCCCAATGAATTCTAAGCCCCACTATTGAAATGGAGTTTCTACTTGGATAAAATGTAGGGGTAAAGATACCTTCTTACTCCTACCGACATACCTCTGGCAATTATCATAGATTTGACTTATTTTATGTGTATCTACAAAAAGGTGGGCCAAAAATATCTAGCCCAGATGATCTTCAAGGACATAGGCCTTCTTGCATAATGTCCACCGTACAAGCCAGAGTGGAACTCCTCCAGGATCTTTTGCTTTTAAAAATCTTTCACACATCTGAGAAGTACTCCATCTATATTTTTTTGGAATAACCCACTAGGCAACATGATGTATCTGAGAACATATAATCTAAATATTTGCCTTTGAGAGGAGTTGAAGTAACGAGGACATCTTCTCGATGTCAAGAATTCGATAAGGTCCTCTATCTAGTTGTGATCACCTGAAGCTTGGTTGGCAAGATTACTCTCGCTGATAACCTCATCATGTAATGGTACTAGCGACTGAGAAGCTACGCTCTTAGCCAACTCTTGATAGAGTACCCGATCATGAACTAATTTGGTTGGCCAAATATCCACATCATACTATTAGATTTTTAAGACCCGGTCTACTCTTTTATCACCAAGCTCTCCTTGAATAATAAAATTTCTAACATCTAGATGAATGACATAGATAATAATTTTACATTGAGAGACGAAATACCAAAATTTCTTAAGAGACTTCATGACCGCATACACCTGCTTTTTAATAAAATTATACTTTTCCTGGTATGGTTGAATAAATTGGCTTAGGAAAGTGATAGGTTGTTCCTCTCTATCATCTTGATTTTATGTAAGAACAGTTGCATAACTCTCCTGCTCACCCACTATGTAAAGGATAAAATCCTTGGAGTAGTCCAGATTGATAAATATAATTTCTTGGACTATCCTATCTTTAATTTCTTAGAACACCTACCTCCTCTTCTCTATCCATTTAAAATACACATTTTTCTTCAGGAGCTCCATCATTGGTTTCACCACCTGAGCGAATTTAGTGATGAATTTACTGACAAAGTTGATTTGGCCAAAAAATGACTGCAGGTCTTTTTTGTTTGCTAGCAGTGCCAATTTTAGGATAGCTTCAATTCTTGTAGGATTAATGGCTAATCCTTCCTTTGAGATTACATGCCCCAAGAGTTTTCCCTCAATAGAAAAAATGGATTTCTTCGGGTTGATGGAAATCCCAAACTCCCGATACTTTTCGAACACATGTCTAATATGAGAGTAATGCTCTTCCCTATGATGTGAGAAAACAATCATATCATCAAGGTATATAACAATAATTCAATTCAACAACTCCCCAAATGTGACATCCATGGCTCTCTGAAAGGTGGTGCCAGTATTGAAAAGACCAAAAGGTATTCTATGATAGATGAAAGTGCCCCACTTGGTAGTAAATGTCATTTTATGTTGGTCTTCATATTTTACCCAAATTTGGTTGTATTCATAGAAACCATCAATCAATGAAAATCTCTGTGCTCTAATGATAATGTGAAGAATATGATTGATCTACGATAGGATATAGTGATATTTCAAATATTCTTGGTTTAGATCACTAAAATCCATGCACAAGCGAATATCTTCGTTCTTTCATACTATAACTAAATTTTCCACCCACATCGAGTGTTTTACAGGGTAAATAATTTTTACCTCTAGTATTTTCGGTAGATTTGTCTTCATAAGTGCTTCAAAATTTATATTAATAGGTCTATGCTTCTATCAAAAATGCTTCACCTCTTCTTGTAACTCGATGGTGTGCTAGATTACATTTTTATTGTATCCCTTTAGATCATGATAACTTCATGCAATAATGTCAGGAAACTCATGACATAGCTCTTTAATTTCTTTGAGCTCTACCAGAGAATAATTTATCCCAACTTTGATGACTTTGTCAGGTTCTAACTTTAACTAAGTGTATTTCTTTTCGTCCACTTTGATTCGATGTTTTTTCGCTCTGTCATTTTGATCAAAGATGATTTCTATCATAATCAATAATTTTGGGATATAATTATTTCTGAGTTGGATCAAGCCTTCAGCTTCATCTTCACCTAGCGTTCTCCCCTTGATACTACCGACTTATTTAATCAAAAAAATTATGATCTATTCATCATTATCAAAAACTTGCTAGAATGTGTTCTTGCTAGGGACTGAAGGCCTATAAATTAATCTTACGGTCTTGGTATTTCACATCACACTCTTGATAGGAGAGAATTTTGCACCAAGGAATTCCAGGATATCGACATGCTTATTTTTTTCTCACAAAATTGCTTGAACATTTAATGCAACAAATGATTTAAAAAGGTCCCATACCTTATTGCAATATACCTTCAGGTAGTGCTGCTTTGAAATGCACAATAAATTCAAAATTACCATATATATATAACTGTTTAATCATGAGCTTCTCTTCTTTCTTCAATCCCAAGCATAGTTCTTCGTACTCAGCCACATTATTTGTACAACTCTAACTCAACCGATATGAATAGATTTTTTGGATTCCTAAAGAGGATATGAATACTACTCCAACTTTGGCATTGTTCTTGCATCAGACACCATCAAAGTACATCTTCTGTAATTGGTTAGAGTCAAGACCTATACCATCAACCACTTTTACCTCACCTTCCTCAGGCTTAAGGATGGTATAGCAGCCGATTTCTATTTCCATCATCGCATTGAAATCAAGCATAGAAAGCTCATATTCTAGCCAAAGTTCACCCAAAGCTTCCTCCATCAGGTCCAACACCTCCAATTCTTCAGTCATCATGTTTACCGAGTCTACATATTTCTCTTCCTCTTCAAACCTTTCTATATGATATGTGGAGGGTTTATCATTATAAATTTGTATTATTTTCCCTTTAAATGGAATTTCCAAGTGAGAATGGTCCAACGACAGGTAACCTCCTAACTTAGCTATGAATTATCTAGATAAACACATATTGAAGTATGGTTCCAAGCCTACCACAATGACTTCTTGTATGATAGTAATTTACAATATGTTGTACAGAATAATTGGGATATCTTTAATTACTCCTATTATTTTAACAAGAGTACCATCCATTTGTAATATACCTGGGCTACTTCTTGTATAATTCTAATGAATTTGCATACCACATTTGGCATGATAGTTGTTGTTGCACCTGAGTCATTCATGCAGTTATGTACGATCCAATATTCCATTCTAAGAGATAGATAGAATGGGGGAGGCCTATTTTTCCTATTAGTTGAAGTGGACAATGTTTGGGCTAGCACTGTCTATGCAAGATTTTTCTTCTTATCCTTCATGAATTTCAATGATTCCTACAATAGATCTACTTGTCCAGGTAGTTGTAGCACATCATAGAGACTCACCTTGGTGATAATGTTCTTTATTTATTCAACAATATTATACGACTGCGCATTGGGCTCCTTTGAGTCACCACCAATTTCATATTTTATTCGGTACTACTATGTAGCCTCTACCCTATGATGCTTGATCAAATATGGGTATTTAATCTTCTCCTTCATTTGTTCTTTTATTTTAGTCTATGCAACGATAGGTTACAAAGTTGATGTTTTCGCTTGTATTTTATCCTTCACTAGTGTAGGTAAAATATCTTTCAATAAAATAGGCTCATTTGCTTTGGGTGATGGCAGAGGCACTTTTGCTTGAGGCTGCATTTTTCCATTTTGCATCTTCTATTTAGTAGGTACCTTCAATGGTTCCATTTTAGCTGGATCTATAGTGATAGGATTTTTCCCTAACCTTGTAAGAACTAAAACTTGCTCAACATATGGGACCATGAAGTTGTGATCGATTTCTGAGATCATGTTAACTTGACCACCAGAAGCACTTTTCTCTAGTCTCTGCACATAGTCAAAATGAACCATGCAGGTATCTTTTCCATGAGGATCATTACAGGTATAGCACTAATATTTTTTCTTTGATGTACCAGATTCTTCATTGACCTATATGATTGTATTTCTCTCAACACCTTTTCTAGTTGAAGTTGCTTGCTCTCTAGTAATTTATGGCATTTGAAATCTTCTTGATAGAAACTTAGCCTCAAATTATTTCTTCTTTATGGATGTGATTTCATTTGACATCATCCTCACCATTGAATTAAGTGACTACATATCCTATAGTAACTTCATATAGGGATCGATATTTGAGGGCACTGGAGGTGTTGGTGGAGAAGGCAATGCTGGGACATAAGGAGGAGCGGGTAATTGTGGAATAGTTGGAGAGGGTAATTGCAAGACCAAAACTGATGCAATTTGAGGTGGACTCAAACTCCATGAAGGAAGAGGATACATAGAAGGCATGGGTTGTGAAAATGCACTAGAATACAGATGTTGTGGAAGATCAGGAAGAATAGACATTGTTACCTTTGGAGGTAGCTTACCTATGGCAATAAAATATACTTTGGACTTTTGAGCTTGTGTATACAAATCTGGAAATTGGATGACCATACCAATGTCAAAATTGAAATCTCAAAGATAATAAAACATGGATTGTTCATGGGTCAACTAGAGACCGTCAGGGACTCTCTATTAACTTCTAGCAAACCTGACATTAAAATCTACTATTTACTCCTATGGATATCTTTGGATTTTTGTAAACTAATGCAGTAAGGAAAAGGGATCAGCTTGCTCATGGAAATTCTTAATTAGAAATTCTACTTATTGATCCCATATGATGATAGTAGCGGGTGGTAAAGAACAATTTTAGTAGAACAACTTTCCTCTGAGGGACAACAGGAGCAATCATACCATAATGTCTTCATCTATGATGTCATGTATTATTTCCAAAGAAGCCACATCCTAGATATGCTTGTAAGAAGTATTACCCATACCATCATAAGTGGGTAAAGCCTTCAACGCGGCTTAAGGGATTGGGTTTTGAGCTTGTAGATTCAAATATCCTGAGCTATTCCATTTTGGAAATTGCCTTGGTGGTGGCTACTGTGGTGGCATGTTTTGAGCCGTGTGGACTAGTGTGTGTGGTTGGGGAGATAGAAAATTAGTAGCTATACTAGTGGGACTTAGAGGAATGGAAAATACACTAGCTAATTGAGAGGATGTTGTAGTGGATGGGATAGCTATAGGAACTAACCTAGGATTTTCTCCTAGCTCTTAGATGTCAAGTTCGTAAAACTCAACAAGCTCTTCAGAATTTTTGGCCTTTGATCTTGTAATAATGAAGAAATTTTTTGCTCACTTCATGTTTCGAGGCTTATGGGTAGATTTGAGCAGCCCTATGTTCTAATAATATAATACAAGGCAAACATCAAACCTTAATACTATTGAAATTTGAACCTTTTGAAAGTCCCACTGGGCGTGCTAAAAATTGTTGGTCACGAATCTACCTAGTTACAAGATCTATGCCTTGTGCACCCTAGACCCAACCAACATTGAAAGGTTGGAGGAAAGAAATGTCCTCTAGGCCAATCTCTAGAGAGGGTTGGCTCCCTTACTAATCCTACACTAGGTATAATCTTAGAGAAATAAGAAAGAAATGGGAAATAATAGAAAGAAAGGGAAATATGGCTATAATCCAGCAATGTAGGATGGGGATAGATTAACAGCTAAAAACTCACCAAGCAATTAGCAGCATGTAACAAAAACACAAGCGTAAAAACTTTTAACAATTATGCCAAAAAATAACCCTCAGAGTGCCTTTCAGTGTTCACCTCCTCACAAGAAAATACTAAACTTAGAAGCAGAATTCACTTGTAGCAAATAACGGAAATGCAAACCTTCAGAAATTACAGACAAAAAATTATCAAGTGCAAAAACCACTTGAATAACTAGAATCCAAAGCGTTCCTATTGATGCAAAAAACTTAGAGTAATTTTATATAGAGTGTCCATCCTTCCATGCTTTTACAATGAAAAATTATTAGTATTTATAAAGGAATTTTGTCTCTTTCATTTAATGCATATACAAAAAAATGATGTTAAATCAAAACCAACGTGCATATTTTCCTCCTCGACATCAATGACATCTCCAGTCAAAACATTCTGCAAATAAACCATGATCCGGCTTTGACGGGATAATTGCACAAGAAGTCAACAGGAGTAAATGCTTAAATATAATGGTTTATCTAGTAGATACTTGTTTTATTTTTTGTTAGAGCAAAGGTAAATAATTATTTACATGGAAAATCATGATTCTCTCAAGACAATTTATTGGGAGCTAAATTATTGAGAATATGTTATCTTGACATCATCTTGACCAATTAAAAGATTCAATCAAAGGGTTAATATGGATTTCTTACAAGGAGGTGAAGAAGGGGAATTTTTTTTAATGTTGATATCATCAAGGAGTTACCCATTTGCTCAAGAACCTACATATTGGTTCCTTTACTAGTGTAAATCAAGATACCCAATTGAGAAGTACCACATTTATCAATGTCCTATCAAAATTTGTAAGGATATGATACAAGGTTTTTATAATATGATTAAAAAAGATAAGAATTTCAAGGTTAATAATATTTCTATAGCCATCGATGATAACAATTTTACAAAATATAATTATTTTCTTAGTGTTGCAAAAGATTATGATTTGGCCATTATGTTGTGAGAAACAACAATTCACATGCAATTATAATGACAAATTGATCTTCAATGTGAAGACTCAAATGCTTTGATTTATTGTCTAAGGTATGTTTAGAATGGATTACTAGGTTGAAACCCATAATAATGGATTATAAATCAATATATCTTCATCTAGATTAAGTTAGTGAAAAATAATATCTACTAAACTATGTAAAGGAGTATTAGTACCACATCTAGCTAGAGAGATAGTCATTTATCATCTATTTTTAACATTTGTTAAAATTATGTTTAACTTGTAGATGGGGTTTGTTAACTAGTGTCAGGTTTTGAGTTTATGTTATATAAATATGAGATAATATATCCTTTATATGGATATTTTTGGTAAATTTTAAATACTATTTCCTCCTTTACATCAAGTGTGAAGATATGTTAATACTATGTTGAATGGATAAATTGTACATGCCATATGGAGATTGATTGTGTGCTTTCACCTTTTTATTTTCAAATGAATGATATCTATGGATTTCTCTTTATAATTCCTATTAGTCATTTTTATGTATTTTATTATAGATTAGTTTAATGTTTGATACATTTAAGTTGCTGGTTCTTTTGAATATCTTGACTGTATCAAGCTAATATGGCTATAATCACCCAACTATATTTATTTTCGTGTATTTTACTTTATTCCTCTTTTCTTTCCCCAAATAATATAGATAAGATTTTTAGTTTAGTAAGGATTGACCTTCTTTGAAGGTTAACTAGAATAAAACGCTTCTTCTAATGTTGACTATGTTGTAGGGTGTGATTATTATCATACGCGTAAAGAATTTAATTCTAGCATGTTTGAAGGGACAAACAAACTTTATTACACTAGATCCATTTGAAGTTTTGAAGAAATTTTTAGATCTAAAATACCCACAAAGCAATTTTTAAATTTAGTGATATTTGATTGTAAATATGATAAATAACCTTTATTTCTAACTAGATCCAATATTCACACACACACACACACACACACACACACACACACATATAGGGGTTTACTACGTTTTCTTTCAAATGTGCTAATTTCCAATAAACAATTATGCAAGATGATTTCATTTTTAAATAACTCTCCTATTTTTATTTAGATCTTGTAAGTTTATAAACATTTTAACAATTTTTATTTTTATATTTATAATGAATCTCATACAATTTGCATGAAACTTTAGTGATTTTTTTATAGATACAGTAAAAGGATTTCACATATATGTTTTGTACTAATCGATCATCCATCCAAAATATCAAATCTGCAAATTTATGTTGTAAATATTGAAAAAATAATGAGTACACAAAAGTTATCCCTTATTTCTATCTAGATCTATATTAAGATAAAACTTTATGCACTTTGTATGGTGAATCTAGTGAGGAGAGAAATTTTAAAATTTTATGAATACAAGATATTAATATTGAGAATCTAAAGAGACTAATAATTTCACTAAATTACCTTCAACATGAAAAAGGGGTTTATAAGAGCTGAAATACATTACCTAAAAATAAGAGAAAACACCTAAAACTCATAACATTTTAAATATGAACAAAAATATAAGATCAATTTTATTTTCCTATGATTTTATACAGCCCAACCTAATTGGCTTAGTTATCTCATACAACTTGCACAATAAATACCACCTCTAATTCAATAAATCCAATGAGTAATTTAATTCACACAATCTAATGCTCAACATATGTTACAAGCTACACACCAAGAACATGCTACCCAACAACAATCTCAACACAATACATAACAATTCTAAAATTTATAGAATTCATAGGTCAATCAACAAGTATATAGAAATCAACAAGTCTCATTTATCCCTATAATAAAATGTATCAAGAAAGTACAACACATACAACAAGGGTATACTATGATATAGATACCAATGCAAGCACCTCCCTAAAATAAGTTTTTGTATTAGATCCATCAAGTTTCCTTAAAATCCCCTCTTTATTTATCTTTACTGCAAGCAATGATAAAAGCTTTGATAATATTCAACAAAAATGAGAAAAAAATAAAAATTACAACATTTTTAATGAGCTCTTTACATTAAAATATATATTCATCATATTGAAGAAGACGTAAAGGTGATATTGCTAGTAATTTTACTAAGAGACAATGTTGGATTAAGGTACAAGAGCCTAGGGAATAAATTAGTCACAAATTGGACTACTCTTATAGATCCTTTTGTTAGAATATTATAGAACTTGTTAGATGCATATTTAGTATTTTTTGAATTAAATACTATGGTCAAACACTTGAATGAGAATATTCATGTTTTTATTGTTAGATTGATATGTTTGTTATATAAAGTCCCTATTAATATACATCTATTTTACGAACAAGGAATGGCATATTACATAAGACCTTTTGAATAAAATTTAGTAATGATGGTAAGGGAAATAAATCACATCATATTTTTTAGAGCACTTGAGAAAGCTTACCACATAGAAGAGATATTGATTCAAATAGGAAAATTACCACCTATGCCACCAATATATTATTCTATAATTTTGGTTCAAATGCTTACACAATAGTTATAATATTTCCCTTCATCTCAAATTATACTATTACCAAATACATAATTTTAAAGCATTCAAATTTATCAACAATCATTGGTTAACCTACCTCCATATTCTGATCACACCATTACTCAATGTGCAATTTCCAAATGCACCTATGTACCTATAGTCATTATCATGCTACCTTCAACATTACATCATAAATAACTAGTTAAGAAAATATGTTGAATGTAAAAGAGGGATATATGATGAACCTATAAATGTATATTTATTCTAATTCACAAACTCTGTTGTGATACAGTAACATCCTCATGATTTAAATTCCAAGTAATATTTTTGATAAATGTTAGAGAATTATTATTATTTTTTTTTTTTGGTAATTAAGGTACAATTTCATTACATCCGGGTTTTCCAAGTTGACCCAAAACCTTTTACAAAAATCAGCACTATGCTATTACGGATCAAAACCTCAATAGGGACAGTCTGTCCTTCGCTACTAGTACCCTTCTGAGGCCACCCTACCAAGAAAGAGCACAACCCCTTACACATATTTACAACCACCTTAGAGCACAGGCAGCGGCCTACCGCATTGCTTTCTTGCTACCCCAGCCACGAAAATGTGACCTGTCACGAAATCGCGACGTCCTTAAGTCTTCTCCTTCATTTGCTCTGGAGAGTCGCGAAACGGTGACATGTCACGAAAATGAGACATGTCACGAAATCGTGACATTCTACCTTCGTTCTGCTCCTTTGCCGCTATAAGTCGCGTAAATGCGACATGTCACGAAAATGAGCCATGTTGCGAAATCGCGACATTCGTCTCCCATTTTGCACTCTATCTGCTTCCAGCCACGAAAATGCGACATGTCACGAAATCGCGACGTCCTTAAGTCGTTTCCATATTTTACTTTGGATAGTCACGAAAATGCGACCTATCACGAAAAAGAGACATGTCGCGAAATCGCGACATTCTGCCTTCGTTTCGCTCCTTTGCCGTTGCATGTCACGAAAATGCGACATGTCGCGACAATGAGACATGTCACGAAATCGCGACATTCGTCTCCCATTTTGCACTCTTGCCGCTTCCATCCGCGAAAGTGCGACATGTCACGAAATCGCGATGTCCTTAAGTCTTTTCCTTCAATTGCTCTGGATAGTCGCGAAAATGCGACACGTCGCGACAATGAGACCTATCGTGAAATCACGACAATCTGCCTTCGTTCTGCTCCTTTGCCACTGCCTGTCACGAAACTAAGACATGTTGCAAAATCGTGACATTCATTTCCCGTTTTGTTCTCTTGCCGCTTCTAGCCGCGAAGAATCGACAAGTCACGAAATCGCATCGTCCTTGAGTCTTTTCCTTCATTTGCTCTGGATCGTCGCGAAACTGTGACATGTCAAAAATGCGACATGTCGCGACATCGCGACACTTCTGCCTCTTTGTCCTCTTTTGTTGCTTTTGGACACGAAAAGGCAACATGTCGCGATATCGCGACACATACGCCTCCTTGCTCCTTTTCTTGGCTTTTGCCCACAAAAATCCAACATGTCACGAAATCGTGACACTTTTGCCTCCTTACTCTTTCTCTTCTCTTTTGGTCACGAAAATGCGACATGTCGCGATATCGCGACACTTTTTCCTTCCTACTCTTTCTCTTCTCTTTTGGTCGCGAAAATGCGACATGTCGCGATATCGCGACATTTTTCCTTCTTACTCTTTCTCTTCTCTTTTGGTCGCGAAAATGCGACATGTCGCGATATCGTGACACTTTTTCCCTCTTGCTCTTTCTCTTCTCTTTTGGTCGCGAAACTGCGACATGTCGCGATATCGCGACACTTTTTCCGTCTTGCTCAACATGTCGCCAAAACGCGACACTTTTTCCTTCTTGCTCAACATGTCGCGATATCGCGACATTTTTCCTTCTTACTCTTTCTCTTCTCTTTTGGTCGCGAAAATGCGACATGTCGCGATATCGTGACACTTTTTCCCTCTTGCTCTTTCTCTTCTCTTTTGGTCGCGAAACTGCGACATGTCGCGATATCGCGACACTTTTTCCGTCTTGCTCAACATGTCGCCAAAACGCGACACTTTTTCCTTCTTGCTCAACATGTCGCGATATCGTGACATTTTTCCTTCTTACTCTTTCTCTTCTCTTTTGGTCATGAAAATGCGACATGTCGCGATATCGCGACACTTTTTCCCTCTTGCTCTTTCTCTTCTCTTTTGGTCGCGAAACTGTGACATGTCGCGATATCGCGACACTTTTTCTGTCTTGCTCAACATGTCGCCAAAACGCGACACTTTTTCCTTCTTGCTCAACATGTCGCGATATCGCGACATTTTTCCTTCTTACTCTTTCTCTTCTCTTTTGGTCACGAAATGTGACATGTCGCGATATCGCGACACTTTTTCCCTCTTGCTCTTTCTCTTCTCTTTTGGTCGTGAAACTACGACATGTCGCGATATCGCGACACTTTCTCCGTCTTGCTCAACATGTCGCCAAAACGTGACACTTTTTCCTTCTTGCTCAACATGTCGCGATATCGCGACACTTTTTCTTTCTTGCTCAACATGTCGCGATATCGCGACACTTTTCCTTTCTTGCTCTACATGTCGCGAAATCGTGACACTTTTTCTTTCTTGCTCAACATGTCGCGAAATCGTGACCCTTTTTCCTTCTTGCTCAACATGTCACGATATCGCGACACTTTTTCTTTCTTGCTCAACATGTCGCGATATCGCGACACTTTTTCTTTCTTGCTGTATTTTGCTTTTCCTTAAACTACGACATGTCACGAAAACGTGACAACGGTCCTTGGCAGCTGCCTTTGCCCCTAACCCCATAACATGAGGCCACCATGCCGCCTGGATCCTTCCCCCATTGCAAAGAAAACTAAAGCCGTCACAAGAAGGACCGAAGCAATACTGACAAAACAAAAATGAAACTCCTCTCCCTTTTTTCGAACCCCACAGTTTCATCATCATTGGCGATCATTTTGAATAATTTTGTCCACATCACTTGGGACCCCATGTTCCCAAGTGACCAGCCCATCGGCTTCCACCCCTATATTGGCCAAGATATCAGCTATTTTATTTGCTTCCCTAAACACGTGCTCGGGCCTTCCGATCATTCCTGGCTTGGTAGAGGATCCTAGCCTCTTCGATGACAGTCTTAATCCACCACGGAGGATTTTTCCCATTGTTGAGAAGGTTTATGACATGCATCGAATCTCCTTCGATAATTAGTTTACCTTCAATCTCCCGAGCCAACTGAAGACCCCTCCATAACGCTCTTGCTTCCGCCTCATTGTTAGTCCTTGTTCCCAACTGCTCGTAAAAGGCCATCACCAACTTGCCTTGATGGTCTCTCATTGCTCCTCCAGCCCTTGCTTTGCCAGGGTTACCTTTAGAGGCCCCATCGAAGTTGAGCTTGAACCAACCAACCGGGGGCGGTTTCCACTTGACATCTAATCTGGGATTGACCTTGGTAGACACAGGTTTCTCACCCAGAGTAATATTTAAGGATTGAGCGATCAACCTCTCCTAGGGGGAAGGATTTCGAGCTTCATGAGGAATAAGGCTGACGTTTTCACGGGCGAAGGTAAGAATCTTATTGGTGATGGAGGTGACATCATGACTCGACTCATGGAAAGCTCTATGGTTTCTTTCTAGCCAAACCTGCCAAAGAAAATGATGGAGACAAATCTTCCAAAAAAACCTCAGCCTAAGGCTAACAAAGGGATTTGGCCATTGGTGGAAGAGGTCAATGATGGTGGCTGGTCTGACCCAAAAAATGCTAAAGGCTTGAAATAACCCATTGAGGATACTCAGAGAGACCGGGCATTCAAGGAAAATATGGAGGGTGGACTCCCAATTGGCCCTCGCACAAAAAATAGCGGTTAGCAACTATCACACCTTTCCTTATCAAGTTGTCAATAGTAAGAATCCTGCCTTGGATCACCATCCACGAGAACATTGCAACTTTAGGAATAAGATTTTTGACCCACACCAACAGTATCTGGAGTGTGGGGTCCTCAGTATCTAACATTAGCATGTATGCAGATTTGACTGAGAACCGCCCATTTTTGGTAGCTGCCCATATTACATGATCCTGCTCAGGTCTCATAGAAATGAATTGTTGATGCAGGATGCTTTGGATTTCTTCTGATTCAGCTTCAAATCCTTGAATCCTTATCTGTTTCCAAATAAGCCTTCCTCTGTCCTGTCTCATGAAATCAGCTACTTTCCTTCCTATGAGATCCTCTGTGATTCTTTTGATCCTCGCTAGGTGAGGAAACTGAGATAAAGCTTCATCCTTGGCCCACCTGTCATCCCAAAACCTGATCTTCTACCCGTTACCTAGAACCCATCTTAGGCCTTTCTTTATGACCTCTCTGCTTGTTAAGATTGCATTCCAGAACGCCGAACCTCTACTGTGCACCGTGTCATTTAGGAATTCGGTATCTTGAAGATATTTTCTTTTAATTATGGCAGTCCACTCATTCTCCTCATTGTTAATGAGACGCCAAGCTTGTTTGGCTAGCAAGGCTGTGTTTAGGTGAGCAACTCTTCTCAATCCTAGCCCCCCATTTTCTTTCGGCCTCGCAAACCTTGCCCCAGCCCACAAGGTGGATCCTCTATTTTTCCTCTGACCCGCACTAGAGAAAATTCTTTTGGAGCTATTCAATTTTTTGGTATACTCTGGTTGGGGCCTTAAACACAGATAGAAAATAAACCGGAATGCTCTGTAAGGATGCCTTAGTGAGAGTAAGTTTCCCGACCTGAGATAAAAAATGTCCTTTCCAGCTAGCCAGTTTCTTTTGGATTCTTTCTACCACTCTATCCCACATAGATTCTCTCGGAGAACCATAGAAAAGGGGAAGGCCTAAATAAGAGGTAGGAAGAGTCGCTATCGAACATCCCAAAATCTTTGCTATTCTGGCTTGTCTCTCGAATTGGGGTGTTGAGGAAGTAAAGCTTACTCTTGTTGAAGTTCACCTTCTGTCCCGCCGCATCCTCGTAGAGTTGGAGAATGTGCTTAATCCTTCTGGCTTCAACCACTGACGACTGGGTCAACATCGAGTGTCATCAACAAATTGTTGGTGAGTTACTGGGTTGGTGAGAGAGGTGGCTTTAATCCCCAAAATTAATCCAAAGAGTGCATGCTGCTTTAATAGTTCTACCTAATGCCTCTGCTACTATAATGAACAACATTGGGCTAATCGGATCTCCTTGTCTGAGCCCCCTATGGCTCTGGAAATACCCAGCTTGTCGTGCCATTGACCAAAACTGAGAACCAAGGTTCGGATATGCACTCTTTTATCAGCCTGACCCACTGAGGATGAAAGCCGAACTTCAGAAGAACAACCATCAAAAAATCCCAGTTAATGCGGTCAAAAGCTTTATTCATATCAAGCTTTAGGGCAAAGACCTCCTTGTTGGTTTGCCTAGCCGAGTGCAGAGCTTCATGGACTGTGATCGCACCATCCACAATTGATCTCCCCGAACTGAGCTTCCTTGACCAGGGTCAATAATGAGGGGCAATATTTCTTTCATCCTGTTAGCAATGGCTTTTGTTAAGATCTTGTAGGATACGTTACATAAACTAACCGGTCTAAAATCTGCCATTGTCTTCGGTGTTGGGCCCTTAGGAATCAGGGCTATAAAGGTGGACTTGAACCCTCTCGGGATATGTTTTGAAGCCTGAAACTCTTTGATAGCAGAAATGACATCCTCTCCCACAATATCCCAGAAAACTTGGAAGAACCGAGGAGGGAACCCATCAGGGCCAGGGGCCTTCTCAGGTTCCATACTAAACAAAGCATTTTTGATTTCTTCATCAGTGAAGGGAGCAAGAAGCTTACCATTAATGGCCTCATCAACCAAGCTAGGAATGAACTGGAGGAGAGTGTCCTTGGCTTCCTCTATACACTGGGATTCATCCCCGAGAAGGGAGCTGAAATAAGCAATTGCTTCCTCTCTCGATCTCAATCAAATCCTGGGTTTTGGATCCATCAGCCTTTGGTCAACTCTCTGATCTTGTTATTACTTCTGTTCCTCAAGGTTGTGACATGAAAGAACTTTGAGTTCAAGTCACCATCCTTTAGCCATAACGCCCTGGATTTCTGTCTCCAGTATATCTCTTCACAAGCCAAAATATTGTGATATTCTGAAAGCTTGGCTTGCTCCTCCTTCCTAGTAGCTTCATCACCGATACCATTTTGTATCGAGTTGTCAATGACCTGCAACCTTTCTCCCACTTGTTTCTTGTTCTCAAACAAGTTCCCAAAAACCTCCTTATTCCAAGTTCTAAGATTATCCTTTACTAATTTCAGCTTTTGAGCAAGTTTGAAACCTGAACTTCCCTGAAAGGGTTGTTGCCACCATCTGGAAATATTTTCTTTTAACTCCGGGTGCCTGATCCACATTGACTGGAATCAAAAAGGTTTTTTGAAGGAGTTTGACTTTGGAACCTCCAAAAGGATGGGATTGTGATCAGAGGAAATTTTGGGAAGAGTTTGCAGAGTAGAGTCTCCAAACCCAACAATTGCCTCCTTTGATAAGAAAAACCTGTCAAGTCTTTCCTGGATAAGTTGGCTTCCTGTTCGCCTGTTGCTCCAAGTATACTTGGCTCCTCTTAGCCTCACATCCATCAGCTTGGTTTGAGTTTACGAAGTCATTGAAGTCTTCCATACTTCTGGTTGGGAGCCCTGTTCCACCCTTTTTGTCCGAGGGGTATAATGGCGTGTTGAAGTCGCCTACCACCACCCACAGGATGTCATGGAAAGCATCACCCAGTTTACCTAGGTACTCCCACAAAGAAGCTCTCCCTTGAACAAAATTGGGAGCATAGACATTTGAGAAGATCCACGATCTATTGTTGTCAATATCATGGAAAAAAACACTCAACACCCTGTCATCATCTTGGATAATGCTGCCTTCCACCACCCGAGGATCCCAAAGAACCATGAGCCCCCCCGAAGTTCCTCTAGCCGGTTTGTACACCATGTCCCCTTGACTCCACATATTTTTTGCTATTGTTTTTGATTGGGCTTCGTCTAATTTTGTTTCTTGCAGCATCAAAATTGTTGGATTGTATTGCCTTCTTAACGAGCTAACCACCCTCTGAGTGGGTCGGCCATTGAGGCCTCTCACATTCCATGAGAGAACCTTCATTTAGATTGTTTAGAGTTTTTCCCCTTCCCCCTCCCTTGAGGAGGTTTTCCTGATTTGTTATCTTCATGCCCTGGGATAACTTGTTGTATCAGTGTTTTCTGTTTGCCACCGGCAATCTCATTGTCAATCCTCATTCTGTTGTGCTCTGCATTTGACATCCTCCCCTTCTTTTTCTCACCGCCATAGTCAATAGGTGACTTAGTAGTACTCCTGGTCTCCTTGGGGCTAAAAGGTGGATGAACTATCTATTGTAGAACCGGACTAACGCATTCCTCAAAATCATTCATTTCTACCACCTCAATCCTTGATTCTAACTCCTCCATCTGTTTCCTGTATTCTCCTGATTTTTGTATTGAACCTTCTAGATGGTTTGACGGGCTTCTGGCTATGATGTTGGGAAGGTCTATTTTTGAAGACTCTATCTCCTCCACCCATTTTCTATATTCTCTCGGGATTTTGCCTTACCCCTCCCTGGGGGCTTGAGGGGTTCTTGGTTATGGGGTTTGTAGGACCCGCCCTTGATGGGGATTCTAGGGTTTCAAGGATTTCACCTTGCAAGTTTCCTTCCTCTAATTCCTCACTCTCCCCTTCTACCATTAGACCATCTAAAATTTTGAACTTATTTGAGCTTGGAATTTTAGGGCTTACCTGATTTTCCTGTTCGTCGGTGAGATGTTGCTTGTCTTTGCTCTGACCTTGCCCCGCCCCCTGTTTTGTCTTCTCCTCGATAAATGTGGTTATTTTTAGATGGCCTAAACCCTCCTTTGCCCATAGGGCCTCCTTTTAGAGGGAGGTTCCTAGGAAACCCTTTCTCATTTGCTCGTTTGCCTTCCGTCCTTTGGTTTTCTCTGCTAGCTGCTAGATTAGGGCACTGATTTTGCAAATGGCCTTGGGTTTTGCACTCAGGGAAAAAAGCTGGCCTATTTTCATATTCCACCACCTATTTTCTTAGGTAGTTGTCGTACCCTAGCTCCACAATATTTGGCAGCTCAGAGTCTAAATTAGCGTTGATGCATATTCTTGCATGTGTCATCCTTGTCCTCGCCAAGGTTGCATGATCTATGGAAACCAGTTCTCCAATCGCTCTGGCGATGCCTTGCAGCCAATACTCATTGAAAAACTGAGTTGGTAGGTTAGGAAGTCAAACCCAAATAGGGGTAGTATTGATATTCTATTTTTTAGGGTCGAAATCCTCCCCCCACTTCCTGAGGAATAGACTGCGTTTCCCTAAAAACCAGGGTCCTCCAGTTAGAACGTGGTTCGCATCTTCCTTGTTATTAAATATTATGATGAAAAACCCCCTGGACAGGGCAACAACCTCCATACTCCCCACCGTTCTCCATTTGGATAGAGCCCAGGATCGTATAGTCTCTATATCCGGCCTTCCACCCAAAAACTTACCCACTAAAGAAAACTCTTCCATGGATAAAAAAGAACCCATCAAAGCAGTAGGAGCCATTATCCTATTATTCACCGAAATGAGGGGCGGGAGTGAAAGGAAATCACTCATTCTCCCCTTAACAGTTTTCGCAAAGGACCGGCCTCCTCTGGGACCCGCATCGCCCTTCTGGGTCCCTTTGTCCGGATCTTTTTGAGGAGGGTCGAGCCCTCTTTGGGCAGCCCCACCTGTCGCCGAAGGCCTCCCTCCCTCTGGATCCTCGCCTGATTCCTTCTCGAGGTTCCTTCCCAAACCCTCCGTGCCTTCTTTGTTGTTCCCTCCCAAAACTTTCAAACTTCCTCCGCTGCTCCTCTCCTCCACTCCTAATCGAAATTCCTCACATATATACTCTGTTGATTTTAGATTTTATATACATGTGTTATTAAATGTTAGAGAATTATTATTATATTATTTGAATCATATTTTAATGTGCATCATATTTTAAAGAGTCAAAATACCAAGAGATATTCTATTATTCAAAGAACCAATAGTCTCTTAATAAACCAACATACATCTTCATGCATATATTTGAAAGCTTGGTACTCTACTTTATTTTTACTAAATAAGTATTTTACATTTGATTAATTAGTCCATAATTTTTATTAGAGCAAAGTTATTGTTCCTTTCTTGTCCTGTATGTAGGTGGTGAAGTTTAATATTCTAGATTTATTTTTATTTCTTCTCATTTATTTGCCTTGTCATACTTTCTTATTGATTTCTTATTTCTTAGAGAAAGTCATTCATACCTATTGCTATAATCTAGAAGAATTATAGAAGCAAGAAGTTAGCATGTCCATAGTTATACAGTAGTTGAAGGCTTATTGATGTTAGAAAATATATTTTTGATAAATTAGCATGCCTATGCATTTGAGCTCTACTCCATCAAGTGCAGACCCCATCCTAGAATAGATCATTTTTCTACTACATTTAATAGCCATGTGGCTTACACTAATTTTGAGTGGTAGAGAATCTTTAAAATTGTAACAAAAAGGAACCTATAGACTCACAAAATAGAAGTATACAAAATAGTTGTCAATATTAGTATGAAGACAACCTTGGTGAGAATTAAACTATCATTGATAACATGGTCTACACCTACATGTTGAAGTTGAGTGAACCAACATTACTCATGGCTATGAAGTTTGATAGATAATAGGGGAACTGCTTATTGTACTTGGATGTCATCTATGCCAAAAAGATGAGGATTTTTTGGTCTAATATGAGGAGCCCTATAAAAACCTTGAAGATCATATGTTTGTGAGCCTACAACAAAAAAATATGTTTGGGAAAGAATCTGATCCAAAATCTAAAATGCTCCATGTTATAAATTGAAGTCTTCGACCCAAAAAATAAAAGGATTCATGTACTAAATTGAATTTAGCAATTGGGTGTCAATGGTGGACCTAGGTTCAAGCATGGAAAGAATATTGTTTATTTATTTTTTATGAAAGTGGATGATAGAGTTATGAAAACATATAATTATTCAAACTAGTCATAAATTAGAAACTAGTTGGACTATTGTCTTGGCAACATTGAAGACTTGCAAACTTGATGTCTAAGGTTCAATTCTCTATTTTTCTCATTTCTATTTAAAAATTAATAGAATTTTAAGGGTTAAAATCATCATTTTTTTTATCATGCATAAATAATTAATCAATAGAGTCGATAAACCGAAACAAAGTATAAAATTTTAGATTTCATGGGATCAAAAATCACCAAAACTATGTTTTTTCTACCCTAGGAAGAATATTTTTATTTTGTCACAAATAAATATAAAACTTGACCACCCTAATTCATATTCATCTAATTTCTTTGATTGTATCTATAAAAATTTGTACTATGACCCCTTTTCTTACATATTTAACAATATCTTGAATTCTAATTAGATATGTATCTTGGAGTTGAAGCAATATTACCTTGTGTATTATCTTTAGATACCAAGGCATTATTAATAATTTCATGTTTGACTATGTAGTCTACATTGTATTCTTATAGAATGTTGACTAAGTAATAAAATGTAGTTTCTTTACTTAAAAACTGAAAATATGTGACTAGATGTTTATAGATCGTTGGAAGTGCTCTTAATATTACTAGAACAAGAAATTTCTCTTCTACTTTTTCTCCTAGTGTTAATAGCTTTGCTTTTATATTTGCTACTTTTTTAAGAAAAAATTCTAGAATTTCTCCACTATTGACTTTCATCTGAGATTGTAGATTGAGAATAGCAGCTTTGTTTTTCCCTTCAAGTATTTTATTTTTTCTCAAAAATTGAAAATACTCTAAAAATAAAGCCTTCTATAAAAAATAACATTAAAATTTTAAGAACTTGAAATAACCAAAAAAAATAACTAAAGTAGAAATCCTTATCACTCCATATTTCAAAATAAAAAAACTTTAATAAATTTTCAAAAACATTAATATATACCTTATAACTCCTAAACTTCTAATTTATCAAATATATTCAATAATTCTTACTACCTCCTTATAACTCCTAATAAGTAAATAAAATTAATAAAATTGTGAACCTTTATCATCATATTAGGTGCTTAAAATTGATGCAATTTTAAAATTCTTCAAAGGCGGTTTTAATTAATATTTGAACTTCTCCTTGAATGGATTAATGAACATTTGATATTAGGGTGAATTAATTAATGCTCCTTTGTAACCCTAACATTTTTTTTCACCATCTACTTGTAATATACTCACTATGAAACATTAAACTTAATTTGCTCTAGTTCCTACTGAATGCTCAATCCATTCCACCAAGTGTATACATTATATAGATGTTACTTTTGATGCTTCTTTCACTTACTCCAATTAGGGATGCTATTGCTTGTGCTTCTATTACTCCAAGCATGAACATTAGTACTGTTGTCTCTTAGGCTCACTTGAATCTTGAGACACTTGAACTTCTTCTTGATTTTTAGGAATTATTGTTGCTCGTACCTCAAACTTATATTTCTAATGGTATTGTTCTAATTTTAAACTCCTTAGCTACTATAAAAATTAATTTACTACCTTGAGTACTCTGGTTTTACTTGACTTAACTCCTTAGTTCACTATGAAATACAACTCATTCTCTACTATACTCTTCTAGCCTACTTTTAGATGTTGTTATGATCCTTTAGTCTGCTGGTAGATGATGCTAGAACCTTGTATTTCTTTATACTATTGTTAAACAATGCTAGGCACCTATAAGGCTCATCTAGCTTGTTGTTTACTGTAAGTCTAAGCTAATACATTGTTCATCACTTCTATAATATTGTTAAGCTCTAGTTAGTTATCTTTAATCTCCTTTATCTTACTATTAAGCTTTGCTTGTCCTTTGTTGCTAATACATATATGTGCCATCCAAATGAAGATAGAAGACTATTGGCAAGAAGATACTTAGAATTTTATGTATCTCATAGACCACTTAATGTGTAGCTCTTCTTATTTACATTTAGAACTATTATGTGCTTTATTATATTGAACTTATTTTCTCTTTCTTGCTCTATATGCTCTTTTATTTTCTTTTTTTGTAATAATACCTATTAAACTCTTCTTGCTTATTTTACTTTTATGCTCTCCTTGGCTTCTATTGGAAGTTAAAGCAGTAAAAGGTAAAAATTTTGTTTGACAACGGTAAGCTTTGGACCTTACCCTTTTACCTCCTTGGACGATAGCTGACTGGGCAGATTGGATGGCTTGGACGATAGCTGATTGGGCAGATTGGACGACATATATGGCATGGAGTTCGACTCCTATTTCCTTTCCTCCTTTCCTCCCTATTTTTATTCTTCCCTATCTATTCCCTAAGTTTTCTAAGGCAGTTAATTCTCATATTATTTAAGCATTGTAAACACTGTATTTTGGTGAATCAATAATACTTTACATTTTTCTATTGCTTCACCTAACTATCGTGCCACATCTAGTATCAAAGCAAGGTAGAAAAGGGCCCACAGATCGAGGTAGAAGGAGACCATCAATAGGCGAACTGAGGTGAGGTTGAGAGGGCTCGCATCACGCAAATCAAGTCGAGGTCAAGAGGGCCCATGAATCATGAATCAAGGTAAGCTCGAGAGAATGCCTGCACAAATAGAATGCAAGGAGGAGGAGCAAACCATAGGAAAATCCAACCAGCCATTGACACGTGGCAAGGAGAGAGCAAGGTCGACGCAGACGAGAGACCAAACAACAAGTGATGTGGTAGACCAAAATACAGGATACATGGCAAGCAAATGTGACAAACGATGTGGCAAGGAGATATAGGCTCGAGAAGGAGGCACAAGGGCAGTCACTGATTTCCTGAAGGTAATCGAGTGATATTGTGTGTGTTGAGGGTTTTAAACACCTCAAACAACATCGCATAATGGATGTGGGACTAAAGTCCCTTTATTTTTTTTGTCTTGTGCACGACCACAACAAGATAATGGAGGCAAGCCTCCTTTTCCTTCCCGTCGGACCATGCACCTCGACTGTCTCGAGGAGCTAGCCTTAAGGCACCCGCCATCGCAGGTTTGAAACTCGACGGTAATGTTTTTCATTATTTTTTTACGAAAGCAAAATTTGAAAGTCCTGAAATTGATGTTCTTTGCCTTTGGTTCTCATTGGTGGTGGTGTCCGAGTTTCTAAGCATGATTTTTTGAAGGAGATAGGTTGCAGGTTCGATTTCTACAAGGGTTTAAAAAAATATATATGTTTTTTCTAAAAAATTTCTTTATATTATTAAATTAATTATTTATATTATATTTAATAAATTAAATATAGTTGTTTTTTTTTTATTTTTTTTAAAGGGAATTTATTATTTTTTATTAAATAGCAATATAGATTTTTTTTTTAATACTATAAAAGAAGGATAATATTGCCTAAGAGGCAATTCATTGTAGTAGAAGGGTTCATTTTTCATTGATTTGAGGAATCACAAACTGTAGAAATCTTGTGTAATAAACCTAAGAGGCTTAGTTTTTTTTGTAAAAGAGATAAAGGATAAAAATTGTAAAATTGTAAAGAGGAATTGATGATAAGACCAAATGGTTGTTATCATGCCTTATGTGCAATTTTAGCAAGAGAAGGTACAGAGAGATTTGATGAAAAATTAAGAGGTTATGAGCTCAACATTGTGTTTAGCAAACTTCAAAATGTAGTAATTGCACATCAAATGTATCCTGACTCAGGGTACGAGGCATACTTTGAAGATAACTCCTTCAAAAGTCAATTTGAACAATCAAAATTCATACAAGCTGCACCACAAGAATTAGAATATACACACTATAGTATTTCAGTGGAAATTTTAGAACCAGAATCACCAGAAATAATAGTGATAAGTGACGACGAAGAAGAAGTAGCAGATAATTTTATGAATCAAGAGATAGCATCCCCACAACAAGAGGAACAAGCAATCAATGTTAGAGTAAATCAAGTCATATTTGAGTTAAATTTATAATATTTTCTTTCTTCTTTCTTCTTCCTTCCTTCTTTGAAAAATTAGAGTGCTTTATTGTAACCGTGAAATAAAAATATTTTTTAGTAACTATGGCCTCACACAACAATTTACCTATACCAGAGTTCAATGGTTATGACTACGAGTATTGGTCTATAAAAATGAAGACCCTACTCATAAGAAGAGGTTTATGGGACATAATAGAAGAGGGTTACACAGAACCCGCATACTAGACAACACTAAGTACCGCAAACAATAAAACACGAAAAGAAGGGCAAAAGAGCAACTCTTCTGCTCTTTCTCATCTCCAAGAAACATTGGAGAAAAGTATATTCCCTAGAATCACTGCTTGTACGACTGCACAAGCTACATCGAAAGATTTGAGTGATGGATTCCAAGGTAGTAATCAAGTGAAGTAGGTGAGGCTTCAAACACTAAAAAGATATTTTGAAAATCTCATAATGTAATATGATGAAAAATTCAGTGATTATTGTGTTAGAGTAAAATCAATTGTTGATAAAATGGTTACACTTGGTGAGGAAATAAAGCCTGAGATAATTGTAACAAAAGTGTTGCAAAAAATTCCATAGATATGGAATCTTATTGCCATAATTATAGAAGAATCCAAAGATCTTCCCACTTTAACATTCGATGCATTAATCGGATCGTTAATGTCACATGAAGAGAGATTTTTGAAATCTCCTTCAACCAGCTATAGAGGTGACAAGAAGGCCTTGACCTCCAATGAAAATAATGGAATAGGACATGGAAGAGGTCAAGGCAGAGGACAACAAATAAGTATAGGCAGAGGTAACTATATATGAGGCAACCAGAACAGAGGAGGCAACTCCAACAAAGGATGCAACTCATACAGAGGAAGCAATCAACATAGAGGTGGAAATAAAAATTGAGGAGGAAATATAGGATAAAGTGGAAATAAAGGGCAAGGAAGTGAAAAATCCAAAATAGCTTGTTTCAACTGTGGCAAGCCAGGTCACTTTGCTCATGACTGCTGGTCAAAATATCCACAAGGCAGCAGTAGTCAATATGGATATTATGGAGAAGAAGATGATACCTCTAATATTTTTCTTTCATACGGACAATCATAATAGAATCTAAATGACACATGGATTCTGGATACTGGTAGCTCAAATCATATGAGTGGCAAAGAAAATTTATTTGCAACTCTAGATTCCACTTATAAATCCTAAATCAAATTAGGGGATGATAAAGCATTGCAAGTAGAGGGAATTGGAGCCATGAAGGTTCCAACCAAATAAGGACTAAAGAAAGTGAATGCCATCTATTACACTCCAAAGCTCCAACACAATCTGTTAAGCATTGGGTAAATGATGGAGAACAATTACAAACTTGTATTTTATGAAGGGCAATGTATCATTTTTGATAAAAACAATTGTAATCGTGTCATCACACATGTCTCCATGACAAAGAATCAATTATTGCCTCTCAAAATTGGTGAGCCAGGAGGAGATCAACTTGCAAATGTAGCTATAACAAATCCAATTGTGCTTTGGCACTTGCAATATGGTCACCTTAATTCTGCTAGCTTGAAACTGCTCACTTCTCAAGCTATGGTGATAGGACTTCCCAAAATCAACGAACAGAAGGAGGTCTGTGAAGGATGTGCTTTGGGAAAGCACTCAAGGTTGAAGTTTTCTAAAGGACAAGCATGGAGAGCCAACTATCCACTTCAGTTAGTGCATTCAAAAATTTGTGGTCCAATGCAAGCACAGAGTCTCGAAAACAATTCTAATTTTCTCACTTTCATAGATGATTTCTCTAGAATGTGCTGTATTTATTTCTTGAAACATAAATATGAAGCTTTTGATTGCTTCATAGATTTCAAAAACAATGTAGAGAATCAAAGTGGGAATTATGTAAAATGTCTTAGGACAGATCGAGGAGGTGAGTACTCCTCAAAAGCATTCTTGAAATATTGTAAAGCAAGTGGGATAAAAAGGTAATTCACCACTGCCTATATCCCACAATAGAATGGTGTGATAGAGAGAAATAACTGCACCATAGTTGAGATGACGAGAACGATGCTTTAGACTAAGCATATAACTAATATGTACTAGGCTGATGTTGTAAGAACCAGTGTATATATTCTAAATACAAGTCCAACTTCTATTTTACATGGTGTCACTCCTTATGAGGGATGGTACAAAAAGAAACCAAATGTAAATCATTTCAAAGTTTTTGGTTCTTTAGCATATGCACACATTCCTGATGAGAAAAGGAAGAATCTTGATCCCAAAAGTCAAGATTGTATATTTGTAGGGTATTGTGAGTCTACAAAAGCATATAGACTATACAACCCCAAGACTCATGAAATTGTACTCTCTAGGGATGTAATTTTTTATGAAGGGGGAGAATGGGGTCATCAAAGAATTTTTGTTGACGATGAGTCCCAAAATGTAAGTTCTTCACAGGTACAATAGGTGTCTCCCAAGAAAAACAAAGGCATGCCAAGCCCTCTAAGCCCATACATGAGTACTACATCAAGTACTTCAACCGCCACTCCAAGTCCTCCACAGAGATCAGTAAGTTCTTCACCGATGGACATTGACAGATACTCTCCATCAAGAGGCAAAAGAACATTACAACATCATCCATATTTTCAAATATTGGATTAGAATTTCTAGAGAAGATTCACTAGAAGCCAAGATAGTGAAATGAATACAGTTTTGCAGCAACTTAAAAATTTGCAATTGTATGGGGATGATGACTCCCATGATCCTAAGGGAGATGTATTCGATTATGATTTATTGGCTAATGCTCATCTAGAACCAGCTATCTATTAGAAGGCTTGTACTCAAAATGTATGGCAAGAACACATGAAAGAGGAAATCACCTCTATAAAAAATAATGATACATGGGAGCTAGTAAATCTACCCAGAGGAAAAAAATGTGTTGGATGTAATGGGTCTACAAGACCAAATACAATGCATATGGAAGCATTGAGAGGCATAAGACGAGACTAGTAGAAAAAGTTTTTACTTAGAAATTTTCCATTGACTATGAGGAAACCTTTGCTCCAGTTGCACGATAAGATACAATCAGATTTGCTCTTTCCTTAGCAGCCCATAAAGTATGGAATTTTCAACACATGGATGTGAAAAGTGCTTTTCTGAATGGATACTTGACATAGGAGGTTTATGTTCAACAACCTCAAGGCTTTCAAGAATAGGGAAAGGAGAACCTTGTTTATAAATTGAAAAAAACACTTTATGGCCTCAAGCAAGCACCAAGAGCTTGGTACTCACACATTTATGGCTATTTCAGCAAGTATGGATTCACAAGAAGTAAAAGTGAACCGAATTTGTACTACCTAAAGCATGGAGTAGACATTCTCATATTTTGTTTGTATGTGGATGATCTAATATTTATGGGTAGTAACACTAAAATGAATATGGAGTTCAAAAACTTCATGATGAAACAATTTGAGATGAAATATCTTGGTCTAATGCGATACTTCCTAGACATGGAAGTGCATCAATTAAACAAAGGGATCTTCATATGTCAACACAATTATGCTCAAGACATGATCAAGAAATTTGCCATGGAGCAGTGCAAATTAGTTGCAACTCCAACTAGACATGGGATCCAATTGAGCAAGGACGACGAAGCATCAAAGGTTGACATGACCACTTACAAAAGCATGGTTGGGAGTCTGATGTTTCTCACCAACACAAGGCCAGATATTCAATATGCTATTTCTCTAGTTTCAAGGTTTATGGCAAGTCCATCTGAGCTGCATCTACAAGAAACTAAAATAATATTAAGATATGTAAAAGGTACATTAGATTTTGGAATCCATTACCAAAAATGTAATTCTGTGAAATTAGTTGGCTTCAGTGACAGTGATTGGGGCAGTAATATAGATGATAGGAAATCTACATCAAGAAATTATTTTAGTCTAGGGTCAGGACTAATTACATGGAGTTCCAAGAAACAAACTATTGTAGCATTATCATCAACTGAGGTTGAGTATATAGCCATCACACATGCTAGTACTCAAGCCCTATGGTTGAGAAAAGTCCTTGAAGAGATTGGAGAAAGTCAAAGTGGTCCAACGTGACTATATTGTGATAATATAAGTGCCATTCAGTTGGTATACAATCCAATACACCATAGCAGATCAAAGCATTTTGATATGAAGTATCACTTCATTCGAGATATGGTGGAACAGTAGATAGTTGAGCTTCAATATTACAACACTTTGGATAACATTACAGATATCTTCACCAAAGGTATAGCTAAAGCTCAAAATATAAAGCTGAGAGATTGTATAATCAGTCCTCTCAACTTTAAGGGGGAGAATGTTGGAAAATAAAGTGGTAAAAGGTAAAAAAATTGTTTGACAAAGGTAAGCTTTGGACCTTACCCTTTTACCTCTTTGGAAGGTAACTAACTGGGCAGATTGGATGGCTTGGACGGCAGCTGACTAGACAGATTGGACGACATGGACGGCAGGGATTTCAACTCCTATTTTATTTCCTTCTTTCCTCCCTATTTTTCTTCTTCCCTATCTATTGCCTAATTTTTCTAAGGTAGTTAATTGTCCTATTATTTAAGCATTGTAAACAATGCATTTTGGTGAATCAATAATACTTTACATTTTTCTATTGCTCCACCTAACTATCGTGCCACAACTTCTTGGTTTGTATATTTATAAGATATTATTTTCTTTTACTATAATCTCTTCTTTCTCTATATTAACTTATGTGGCTAATGTTAAGGTCTATATGACATGTATATTTTTATTTCTTATAATTTCTTCCTATAATGGCCTCTTGGACTAATGTTAAAATCTATACAACTTTATGACCTAAATCTCTTTCATATATCTTAACTCCTTTCTATAATGACCTTTTAAGACTATGTCAAGGTCAATATGACCTTAATCTTCTTTTTCTTTATCAATTTTCTTAAAAATATTTGAATTCTTATCAATCTGTTGCAACTTTTAATTCTTTTGTACTTTGCACTTAGAAGCTAAAATTATTCTCTATCCTTTGTAGGAAACTTCTCAAACTTCTATAGCTTTATCTCTACTGCAACTCTTTCTGTGAAATCTATAATATCTTAGGTTGCACATAAGAGCTCAATATGATTCTCCTCCTTTCTACAGAATCCAATATAATATCAAGATGACTTTGAATATCCCTAAATCATAAACTTTCTTCAATAAAATCAATGTCAAGGGTTGGTTATGCCCCTGAATGATCAAATATATCAAAGTTGACTCACCTTTCAATCAATATAGCTAAGTCCTACTCTTGGATGATTATTCTTCAACTATGTTAAGACCCTAGCCTTTCTACTCAATATGCTCTTTAGGTTCCAAGTTTCACATCCTTTAAAATAGATAGAATTTAATCAACCTTGTAAAATATGGATACGATTACTTTATAATAATGGCTTAAACAAACTCTATCAATATGGATAGAGTCAGCTAGTAGCTTTGATACCACTGATGACTTTTTCAGCCTCATACTACCATAGAATATCATAGGTTATATCACACAAGACGTAATATAAAATAACCACAACATATAAATATAATGATAATAATAAGAGTATAATGATATAAATAAATTAATATTTATATTAAATCAAATAAAAATCAATTATAAGCTAAAATATGAATGTAAAAATCTTGAATCATTCATGTACTATGCAAGAAGAACAACTTACAATATTAATTGCTCAAAATGTATACAAGCTTTATTACTCCACTTTCTCTTATAAATAGATGATCAAACCTATAAAATATATTTTATATGATATCTTCTATGGGGAATTACCTCCATAATATAGCCATAGTAGTGCGAATCTTTCGATACATGACCATTGATCTCCATACGACATAGTCTTGCAACTAAACTAAACGTTTTTACAAAGTAGATTAAGTTGATATACCTCATATTTAGATCCTAAGGGACACAAAGTACTATGTGAGAATAATTATGTTGTTGATTCTAAAAATTATTGAGGATGTGAGTGAAAAATAATTTTCAAGGCTTTGCATAGTTGGATCCTTGAAGACTAAAATAAAAATGGGGAATACCATATTTTTGGGGAGATGATTTACCTAATTTTTCTTGAGCAAGAGTTACAACAAAAAATTTAATAGCCTTTGTGTACCTTCTCCACACATTGGAATTTTACCACTTAATTATTATTTTGTAAGTCTTTTTTTGGCCCCATCATAGTATAAACCTCTCTTTTTCTCTGATTTGTCATTGGTTTGATAGTAAAGGAAATGCTTTATTTTACCAATATGGATAGTCCATGATATTATGGTATTTATATTGATGATCATAGTGGAGATTTGGTACTTTAGTTTACAAAATTATGGGAGTATATTAGTGCAAGATTTATATGTTGATGTGGTCTTAATGTTCTTGGGTCAAATCAATTTTGATAAAAAACTCTTCTACATAAAAGTAAAGAAATATGGTAGGTTAGTTATAAGATTGCATAGCAATTTTATCAACTAGTCAATGAAATCCTAAATTGCTATAGGTAACCCAAGATATCTAAACTAGATCAAAAATTTCAAATACATGTTCTCAAAAGTGATAAATATAGATCCACTTAGATAAGATAAAAGGGGTACTATACATAAATGATGGGATATTTGTAGTGGCCTAGGTTAATGAAGGTAAATAGAAAAAAACCCTAATTAGGTTTCCTACTATAGTTTATTGTATACCATAAAATCTCCAATGAACTATATTTATTATCTAAATTTGGATTTTGATAGTATATAGTTAAAATAATTTGTAATAAGTGTATATTTATTACACCATCTATGAACAACTATAACATCAATAGGAAAAATAACATCGTCTAGAGATAAGAAAATATAAACAAACCCACCTCATGGAATATGTCAGAGATAAACTTCTTTTCTTATTTTTTTGTTATGGTACTTGGGTCTAACTCTAGCTCAAGCATCAATTCATATTAGAGGTGACAGAGGGGCTAAATTATAAATGTTTTTTAGTACCCAAAGAGATGCAAATGATGTTAATTATTGGTATGAAAAACTCTAAAACCATGTGATGCAATACATAATAAATGCAAAAAAAAATATGAAAGTAATACTTCCAATATAATCTATCAAGTGACATTAGCTCAATTAGTTAGATTCATCAACATTTAATAAGGAGACCAAGGTTCAAATATTTCCAATCAATCAGGGTTATGCATAGTGGTGAATATTCACAAATTGGGTGAATATTAGGATTTCCAAAATTGGAAATTGACGAATATGAGGACCCTCGATGTCGGTCCATTCGCCTAAAATTTTTAGGACCAATTTTTTCTTAGGGTCAATTCACCACAATATATATCCAAACATAGGCATATTTATACTCGTTGGAAAGCTCTTTTCAATCCTGATCTAATGATGGTGTTTGTATGAAGTTATAAGATGATTTAATAGGTTAAAAGTGGTCCCAAATATGATCTTACATTTTAGGGCTTCAAATACCCCAAATTTTGGTGTGAAGATGCTCGATTTTATTTGCTTAGGATTCTCCATGATTCACCTTGATTTTGATTAGGATTCATCATTTTTTTACAAGTACATTTTGAATCCAATCCCTTATGCATAACCCTGCAATCAATACATGGATAATATCCAAGCATTGTTGTATTACCACTATGTGGTGATGATGTAATAAGCTTTGGGCCCATTTTAATTCCATATAACCAATTAAAAAAAATACATACAATATAATTTATATTATGGACAAAACCACAATAGAATCAATCTATGAAAAGAAACTAAAAATATAAAGTTGAAATATAATTCAATGGTTTAACCATAAACAACTTGTAAAGGTTTTATAACATATTATCATAAAAATCATTACATCCTAGTTGTTATATGTTCATTTGTGAATCCAAAGTGCTCTAATTTTGAGCCTCCATCTTGCTTCTCTCTTTGCCAACAATCTTCTCTTCTCTTGTTCCAAATTTTTGAACGTACACCTTATTTCTTCATTTAATTTTTTAACAAAATCATTTGCTCTAAACATTACAAGCTTCTACTCAATCTCCCTTGTCCATCCATCAGTTTCTTTTTATAGGCCCACCAAACCACTGCTACCATAACCTTTTTAGATTTGCTACTAGATTCTTTCATATTAGGATCAAACTTTATCCATTCTGATTTACAAATTATGTTACCATAAAATTATAAAGATAAACATTCAATAATAAAAATTATATAATTAAATTGCAAGCAAACACCTTAATCCAGTAAAAATTATATTTAATTATATAATTTAACAAAAAAATCTAACACATATTTCACATCTTTATGATGCACCCATAAGTAAATCTGATTTCTTAATATATGAAACACCTGATAAGCTAAAATAAGTGATCAGCGGTCACTACAAAGAATGATAACTAGCGAGACCAAGCAAAAGATTTAGGATGCAAACACACTCATGGAAAGCGTCCGCCATAAGTATAACCACACATCGTTACACATCGTTTACATGAATGAACAAGTGAAGTGATTACATTTCACTTTATTAACAGACCAAAAAACAAGAAGAGCAATGTGGCCAGAAAAAAACAAATGCCGTGGGAGACTGGGGGTGTTCAATACATAAGCAGGTGACAGCAGCATTTATGTCATGTATAACAGCCCGAAGCAGGTCCAAGATCAGATTGATTGATCTGGAGTCCAGTGTCGTATAAACCTCCTACTGTCCAACTGGAAGGGAGGACAGAGCTTTTGGCCCACAAGGAATACCCATCATACCCAGACGTCACCATAATTCGGAATTGAAGCCCACACTGCCTCGTTTCTGTGTCTCACTGCCTGCCAATTTTTTCCATCCACCTGCAATACAGAATGAATTATACATATCATTGCATCAACCACAGCACCATTGCTTGAAATTTTAGCCCCAACTCATGTAAATACATATGATCTATATTTGAATTACCGTAGAAATATCGACAGCAACAATTTATGTCTGGCCTCCTTGTTACAAGAATCGCACAGCAAGATAGTAGGGATTATAACTGCTGTCGTCTACCTTTACCGTAGCAACATCGACGGCAACAATTTCTGTTTGGCCTCCTTGGTACAAGAATTGATCTATATTTGATATCAAGATTTAAATCTTGAGTTATCTCACCAATATATTTTAACTATTGAAATATGTTTCCATTGATAACAATACCATATATTTAATATAATAAAATAATTTATTTAACATAAAAATTTATATTTTTTAATCATGAAAATAATGTTTATAACTAATTTCTCTGTTATTTAACTTTTAAAATTTATAATTTAATGTAAATAATTATGAATTTGATAAAACTAAGGCAATATTTTCCTCACATATTCAATACCATCAGAATTTTTAAACAATTAACCATTATATCGAGTTGATAACATAGGTGTTAAGATTAGTGAGATTAAGCGATTTATAAATAATAATCATAGTTATTATAAAGATTACGGATAATTGAATATTAATATTAGATGAGTAATAATATTAATAGTCTTTTAGAAACAAAGTAATTTAAGGAATTGAGTTTTTATAAAATTTAATTATATATGAAATACTATTAACAATTAAAAATATTAATTTTATTTATATATATTAGTTTATAATATTTATTGAAGATAGCATTGAATTAATTTTAAAGGAATAAGATTAGAATCCCAAATAATTTAGAGAAAACTAAATAAATATAATGATTTATGTAGTAGATATTTGTTTTATTTTTTTGTTAGAGCTTCCCTCTTCTCGTCCGACAAAAAATGCAGTATTCCCATCACTTCCAGATGCACTGAGGATTTTAACGAGTTTGTTAACAGCAATGAACTCATGGATGTCCAACTCCAAGGATCAAACTATACTTGGAGCAACAGAAGACCTGGCAACCAACTTATTCAAATCAGACTCGACAGGTTCCTTATGTCTAAAGAGATCATCAACCTTTTAGGCGACAGTAACCTCTCTACTCGACCTAAAATAGGGTCCGATCATAACCCTCTGATCCTGGATTGTAACCGCAAAAGGCATCCTTACAAAACTCCATTCAGGTTTGAGAAGATGTGGCTAAACCATCCAGATTTAAAAAAGTGCATCGATGAATGGTGGCAGCATGACCCCCCGGGAAACCCAATCTCAAAATTATATAGGAAACTCAAGTTTATCAAATTTAAACTGAAAGAGTGGAATAGTAATGTCTTCGAAAATATTTTTTGGGAAAAAAAATCATCGAGGAGGAGCTTCAAAGAATTGATCAAATCATCCAAACCAGAGTCCTGGAATCTGATATCTTTTAGCGGGAAAAATCCCTCCTTGTTGATTTCCACAACAACCTTGCCATGGAGGAAGCATTCTGGAGGTAAAATTCTAGAGCGCTATGGCTAAAGGAAGGGGACAAGAACACTAAATTCTTTCACACCTCCATGTTGAGACACAGGAGCTCAAATTACATCAGAAAAATCACTAAGGCATATAGATCTACTACGAATGACATTCAAGCAATTAGAGAAGAAGTTGTGTCTCACTTCCAAGAGATTCTCAGCCCTAGTCTCCCGTGTCCCCCCACATTAAAAATTATCTACTCCAAAACATACCTAGCCTAGTTTCTTAGGATTTCAATGAAAGCTTGCTTAAAGCCTTCACTGATGATGAAATTCAAGAGGCCTTATTCGCTATGGAGTCAGAAAATGCACCTGGGCCTGACGGCTTCCCCCTCTAGTTCTTCTAGCACTTTTGGGACATTATGGGTAAAGAGGTCACGACTGCAATTCAATACTTTCAAAGAGCCAAGCAAATGCCTAGAGAGGCAAATGCCACCTTCATTGTGCTTGTCCCAAAATCCTAAACTTGCAATTCTTTCTCTGACTACCGGCCCATTAGTCTCTGTAGTGTGATCTACAAACTCATAACCAAAGTCATGGTAAATAGACTAAGAGACATTATGCCCTCCATAATTGACCACTATCAAGGCAGCTCGATCAAAGGCAGGTTTATCACTGACAAGGTTATTGTTGTCCACAAACTGGTCCACTTAGTTACCGACAATAAAAAGCCAAGCATGCTTCTCAAACTAGACATGAATAAAGCATTCGATAGAGTGTCATGGCAATTTCTTCTTGAGGTCCTCCACATATTCAGCTTCCATAAAGAGTGGATAGACTTAGTCAAAGAATGCATCTCCATAGCCTGGTTTTCCATCATAGTCAATGACTCTCTAGCTGGGTTTTTCAGAGCTTTAAAGATATCCATCATAGTCAATGACCCTTTTCTTTTCATTATTATGGCTGAAGCGCTTGGGATATCCCTATCTGTTGCCTATTCCAAAGGGATGATTTTAGGGATCAAATTCACCATGGTTTCCAGGGCTATCACCCATCAGTAGTTTGTTGATGACACGATCCTTGCTACTTCTTCTTCTATTCCTTAGGCCAAGATTATCAAAATGATCCTTAATTACTATGAACTTGCAGCTGGTCAGAAGATAAACTATAACAAAAGCAGTATGTATGTCCTTAACACTCCCATGATTATACAAAATGTAATTGCTGCAATTCTTGGGTGCAACATCACCAAAATCCCCAAAAAATACCTGGGTCTACCTCTATTTCATCTCAAGGTTTCTCTGGCAATGTGGGCCAATGTCCTTGAACGCATCAACAGGAAACTTGTCAGATGGAAGAGTGGAATGCTCAAGCAGTAAAAGCCACCCTGGTTCAAGCCTATCTTCAAAGTATACCAATCTATTTTATGTCCATATTCAAAGCTCCAAGGTCCATATGCAATAAAATCAAGTAAATTCAATGCAGATTTCTCTAGGCAGGCAAAAAAAATTGGAACGTGTTTGCTTTAGTCGCTTGGGACAGATTTTGCTCAAGGAAAATGAACGGAGGCCTTGGCTTTAGAAAAATTAGCAGAATGAATGATGCTTTGATTGTGAAACAGGCCTGGGAGTGGTCATTAATGACAATTCAACCTGGATAGACATCATTAAAGGTAAATACCTCCATCATATGCCTTTTATGGGTGACCATCGGCTCCCTCCTAGATTTTGCTTTTGGAACTCTCTTGTGTAGACTAGGGACATCATTAAAAAAGGCCTACATTGGCGACTAGGCTCTGGGTCTAATATCAGCTTTTGGGATGAACCGTGGCTTTGAGACCAACCACTAAGCAATGACCCTAACCATTATTTCCTAAAGCTTTTCATGGATACCTTTTTTGGTGAAGTTGTCACTGATTTCATCACCCAAGGCCCTTCTAGAAGATAGTGGAAGGACTTATCCATCATTAGCTTGTCGATCCAAATGACTCAAACTGCTAGACAACTACAGAGCCTCCTCTGTTTCCATGTCATCCCCAAATTCAACTCGCTTGACACCCCGATCTGGAGTCTCTCTAAAGCTGGAACCTACTCTGTCAAGTCAGCCTACTACAGTCTTGAGCCTCATGCTACTAGCTGGGACATTGCTAAAATCATTTGGGTCAAAAACATCATACCAAAAGTGGGATTTTTCTCTTGGCTAACCTCCCAAAATAGAATTCTTACCACGAATAATCTCATCACTAGAGTCCTTCCTATCCCCAACTGGTGTGTCCTTTGTAAATCCAATTGGGAATCCATAGACCACTTATTCTTAGGATACCCTTTCTCCCAGGTTGTGCTTAACTCGGTTTTTGAAAACTTTAGCTTATCCATAGTCCTCTTAGCTGCCAATCATCAGCTTTTTCAATAGTGGCCTAAACCTTTCAAAAACAATCAGCTCAGCTTCCTCTGGCGTTCTTGTCTCCACCATTACCTCTGGTAGATATGGTTAGAATGCAACTCCAAAATTTTCAAAAGCCAATCCATTGATTGTCGTAGAATCACCCTGAAAATCCTTTCCCTAGAAATTGAGAATGCGTTCGTGGTCTCCTCCCCTAAAGCTCCCCCTAGCCTAGAGACGTCCCTTGCCAGTAGATTTAATCTTACTAACATTTCTAGTGCTCCTCATTTTTCTATCAATAGGTCATCTATCAGGTGGATTCCCCCACCGATTGGGTGGTTCAAACTCAATGTCGATAGGGCAGCTAAAGGAAATCCAAGAATCATTTGCGGGGGAGGCATCCTTAGAAATGATGAAGGGAAAATCTTATTTGCTTTCACAGAGAACCTGGGGACTTAGACGAACAATATGGCCAAAGCCAGAGCTCTTTTTCAAGACCTCCAACTTATTGATAGCATGGACATTGACCACTTGATCATCGAAGGGGACTCTCTCATCATAATAAATTTTCTTAGAGGTAATGCCAACCCTCCCTGGTTTTTGGCTAACATTCTCCATGAATGCAAAGCTTTCATAGCCAGATATGCTCATATTGTCATCCAACATCAATACTGGGATGGGAACAAAGCAGTGGACTAGATAGCCAACAAAGGGGTAACAAAAACCACTATTCAGGTGTGTAGGAACTCCTTTCCCCATAACCTTAGAACTTGCCTCTCTAGAATCGATGTTTGTACTCTCTAATTTTCTCATGGTGGCATTCATTCTCATGGTGTTTCATCAGGGTTTGTCAACCAAAGGGGTGGTCCTTAATGCCAAGTGGATTAGCCTACACACTATGGCATACTCTTAAAGGCCACGTATCACTTCCTCTAAGCTTCACAACACCCATGGCAATACGTCAAAGCCTTATCATCTCAATCATGTCAGTCTTAGGCAGACGATTATGATGAAGTGGCAGACCTTCATAGGTGGATATTGGCTCTTGGGTTCTAATCATCAATGGCACAATTTTGGTTTTATAAGGGGGAAATATGTCTCTCCTAGGGCTCTTGACCATAGTCTAACTCACCTCACCCACCACCACATCCCTCGTATTCACAATGGCCCAATTCTTAACTTTGGCACAAACCCCATCCATGCTCACCTCGACAATTACCACAGCTTTTATTTTTCCACTTTAGTGTCAGAAGTCATCATTTACTTGACTACCATCATTCCTTGCTTTTGGGCCTTTCTTGAGTTAAAGCCTCCCAATTCCCCTCGTTCGATGTGTGCGGCTTCATTTGAGGCCCCCATACCAACCAACACCTTGGCCCCAATGACTTGGCACCCCTTTCCCCCTATGCTTATATTCCTTTCCATTTTTGGTTCCAACATCAATAGCTCCCTTCCTGTCCAACCTATCAGACACTGCCACTCCCATATCCAAGTCCCCATCCAACCCATTTCCTTCACCAAAGTCCACCTTGTTTTTCTCCTGGGTAACCTTTGGAAACATGTATGGTTTAGTGTCGCATGTGACTACCCTCAGCCATCATTTTATTCCAAACATGTCAGTTTCATCAGGCATAGAGTTTCTCTATTCAAAGCTACATTCAGTGTGCCCCCCTCTTCCTACATTAACTCCCCTCTATTTTTTATGGCCATCATAGAACCAAAATCCCTCATCCTAGAGGACGATATCCATAAACTCTTCTTTAACCATGGTTTCATCCCCTTCCTCAAGAAATTTAGAGGGCACGATGAGGTAATTACCAAAGACTTTGTCAATTCTTGGGTTAATGGGTAAGTCTTAGTTAGGGGAATGAGGTTCTCTATTTTTGCTGAGCTGTTAGCAAAAATCACAGAGCTCCCCAATGAAGGCTTTAAGCTCCACAGAGACAACCATTCCGTTCAAGAGGAGCTAAAGCATTTTACGGATAGAGGAAAGAAACTGGTGAGAGATGACAAAGGTATCATTCATGAAAACCTTCATTGGTGAGAACTCCCTAATTAAGTATTTAAGCTCCACAAAGACAACCATTCCGTTCAAGAGGAGCTAAAGCATTTTGTGGATAGAGGAAAGAAACTAGCGAGAGATGACAAAGGTATCATTTGTGAAAAGCTTCCTGATCCCTGGTGTAGAGCCTTGATCCCTATCATGCAGTATATTACGATTGACAAGGTGGACGAACCGATGAGAATTTTCCACCTTACCTTTCTCAACGTGCTTTGGGACATTAAAGAGGTCAATGTTCTAGAATATCTAAGATGGTCCATAGAAGTATCGATTAAGAATTACCAGAAGAGGGTGGACTCGTAGATTAAACACCAAGGTTTGTTCCTGGTCATTTATGACCACATGTTGCAAAAAATCATCACCAATGTTGAGTCGAATCCCTTCATGAGCACTGACAAGGAGCCTACCGAGGTTGATGCGGTAATGTAAATCTTTAGCTCCAAAAACCATAGAAGCAAGAGGAATTATGGCAACAAACGTAAGAGCATCAAGCATATCACTTCTGAGAGAACCATCCCAATCTTGGAGTAATCCCTGGTAGATGTAAGAGCGATGGCCACTTCCAAACGAGACCCCTTGAAAATTCTGATGGAGATGTTGGAAAACATCTACCAGTCCCAGGCCAAGGCTCTTACCGTCCTTGATCATGCAATCAGAGTTTCAAAAGATATTATGGTTAGAAAGTCCAAGAACTTTCAGGTCATCCTCCCCATTGAAAATACCAAAGTTGGTGATCTGTAGTAAGCTAGTCGGTTTGTCCCTTGCTATGGTTGGGGGTTTTCAGTCTTATTTTTTTGTGTGCTTTGTTTTCTTTCCAACTTCTATGTTCATCTTTTGATGCTTTATTGTTCCATTTTAAATCCCGTTAATCTCATGTGTTAAGCGGGAGGTTTCCTTTTTGTCCTGGTTTGTCTTTTTGGTTTGCTTGTACAAGGTTCAGGGACCCTTTCAAAACCCATTCTACCAATAAATAAAAAAACAATGATTTATATGGGAAATCATAATTCTTTCAATATAATTTATTGGGAGCTAAATTATTGAGAATATGTTATCCTAACATCATCTTGACCAATTAAAAGAGTCAATCAAAGGATTAAAATGGATTTCTTACAAGGAGGTGAAGAAGGATATTTTTTTTTAATGCGGAAGTCATCAAGGAGTTACCCATTTAATCAAGAACCTACATATTGATTCTTTTACTAGTGTAAAACAATATAATAAATTGAGAAGCACCACATATATCAATGTCCTATCAACATTTGTAAGGATATGATACAAGGTTTTTATAATATGAGTTAAAAGGATAGGAATTTCAAGGTTAATAATTTTTCTATAGCCATTGATGATAATTATTTTTATAAAATATAATTATTTTCTTAGTGTTGCAAAATATCATGATTTGGCCATCATGTTGTGATAAACAACAATTCACATGCAATTAGAATGAGAAATTAATCTTCAAGGTGAATATTAAAAAAATTGCATTTTATGCTTTGATTTATTGTCTAAGGCATGTTTTAGAATGGAAGGTTGAAACCCATAATAATGGACTAGAAATCAATATATCTTCATCTAGATGAAGTTAGTGAAAACAAATATCTATTAAAAAAAGGATTATTAGTGTCAAATCTAGCTAGAGAGATAGTCATTTGCCATCTATTTTTAACATTTGTTAAATTTATGTTTAACTTGTAGTTGGGGTTTGTTACCTAGTGTCACGTTTTGATTTTATTTTATATAAATATGAGATAAGAGATCCTTTATATGGATATTTTTGGTAAACTTTAAAATCTATTTCCCCCTTTATATCAAGTGTGAAGATATGTTAATACTATGTTGAATGGATAAACTCTGCATGACATATGGAGATTGATTGTATGCTTTCACCTTTTTATTTTCAAATGAATGATATCTATGGATTTCTCTTTATAATTCCTATTAGTTATTTTTATGCATTTCACTATAGATTAGTTTAATGTTTGGTACATTTAAGTTGCTGATTCTTTTGAATATGTTTATTGGATCAAGCTAATATGGCTATAGCCACCCAGCTATATTTATTTTCATGTATTTTACTTTATTTTTCTTTTCTTTCCCCAAATAATATAGATTATATTGTTAGTTTAGTAAGGATTGACCTTATTTGAAGGTTAACTAGAATAAAACCCTTCTTCTAATGTTGACTATGTTGTAGGGTGTGGTTATGATAATATGCACCAACAGTTTAATTCTAGCACATTTTAAGGGACAAACAATATTTATTACACTAGATCCATTTGAAGTTTTGAAAGAAAATTTCGATCTAAAATACCGACAAAACGATTTTTAAATTTAGTGTTATTTGATTGTAAATATGATAAGTAGCCTTTATTTTTAACTAGAGCCAATATTTATACATATATATTTAGGGGTTTACTATGTTTTCTTTTGAATGTGCTATTTTCCAATAAAATATTATGCAAGGTGATTTCATTTTTAAATAACACTCCTATTTTTATTTAGATCTAGTAAATTTATGGATATTTTAACAATTTTTATTTTTATTTTTATAATGAATCTCATTCAATTTACATGAAACTTTAGTGATCTTTTTTTTCATAGATATACTAAAAGGGTTTCACATATATGTGTTGTACTAATATATCATCCATCCAAAATATCAAATTTGCAAAGTTATATTGTAAATATTGAAAAAATACTGAATACCTAAAAATTATCCCTTATTTCTATCTATATCTATATTAAGATAAATATTTATGCACTTTGTATGATGAATCTAGTGAGGAGAGTAATTTTAAAAGTTTATGAATACAATATATTAATCTTGAGAATATAAGGAGACTAATAATTCCATTAAATTACCTTCGATGTGAAAAGGTTCTTATAAGAGCAGAAACACATTACCTAAAAATAAGAGAAAACGCCTAAAACTCCTAACATTTTTAATGCTCAAAATATGAATAAAGAGATAAGATCAATTTTATTCTCCTATGATTTTACAACATAACCTAATTGGCTTAGTTATCTCATACAACTTGCACAATAAATACCACCTATAATTCAATAAATCCAATAGGTAATTCAACTCACACAATCTAATGCTCAACATATGTTACAAGCTACACACCAAGAATATGCTACCCAACAATAATCTCAACACAATACATAACAATCCAAAATGTACAAGATGCATAGGTCAATCAATAAGCATATGACAATCAACAAGTTTCATTTATCCCAATAAGAAAATGTATCAATAAATTACAACACATACAACAAGGGTATACTATGATATAGATACCAATTCAAGCACCTTCCTAAAATAAATTTTTGTATTAGATCCATCACGTTTCCTTAAAATTCCCTCTTTATTTATCTCTATGGAAAGCAATGATAAAATATTTGATAAAATTCAACAAAAATGAGGAAAAAATGAAATTGCAACATCTTAATGAGTTATTTACATTAAAATATATTCATCATATTTAAGAAGACGTAATGGTGATATTGCTAGTAATTTTACTAAGAGACGAGGTTGGATTAAAGTACAATGTCCTGGGAGATAAATTAGTCATAAATTGGGCTACTATCATAGATCCTTTTATTAGAAAATTGTAGAACTTGTTAGATGCATATTTAGTGTTGTTTGAATTAAATACTATGGTCAAACATCCAATGCGAATATTCATGTTTTTATTGTTAGATTTATAGGTTTGCTATATCAAGTCCATATTAACATACATCTATTTGATGAACAAGAAATGACATATTACATAAGAGATTTGCAATCAAATTTAGTAATGATGGTAAGGGAAATAAATCACATCATATTTTTTAGATCATTTGAGAAATCTTCCCACATAGAAGAGATATTGATTCAAATAGTAAAATTACCACCTATGCCATAAATATCTTATTCTATAATTTTGGTTCAAATGCTTACACAATAGTTCTAGTATCTCCCTTCATATCAAATTATACTATTACCAAATACATAATTTTAAAGTATTCAAATTTTTCAACAATCATTGTTTAACCTACCTCCATCACACCATTACTCAATGTGCAATTTCCAAATGCACCTATGTACCAATATTCATCTATCATGCTACCTTATACTTTACATCATAAATAACTAGTTAAGCAAATGTGTTGAATGTAAAAGAGGGATATATGATGAACCTATAAATGTATATTTCTTCTAATCCACAAACTCTATTGTGATACAATAACATCATCATGATTTAAATTCCAATAAAGGTTTTTGATAATTGTTAGATAATTATTAGTATATTATTTGTGTCATATTTTAATGTACATCATATTTTAAAGAGTCAAAATACCAAGAGATATGTTGTTATTCAAACAACCAAGAGTCTCTAAATAAACCAACATACATCTCCATGCATATATTTGAAAGCTTGGTGCTCTACTTAATTTTTTCTAAATAAGAATTTTACATTTGATTGAAAAAATCGATAATTGGTATTAGAGCAAAGTTATTGTTCCTTTATTGTCGTCTATGTAGGTGGTGAAGTTCAATATTCTAAATTTATTTATTTTTCTTCTCATATCTCTGCCTTGCCATACTTCCTTATTGATTTTTTCTTTCTTAGAGGAAGTCATTCATACCTATTGCTACATTCTAGAATAATTGTAGAAGCAAGAAGTCAACATGTCCATAGCTATGCAGTTGTTGGAGGCTTATTGTTGTCAGAAAATATATTTTTGATAAATTGGCATGCCTATACATTTAAGATCTACTTCATCAAATATAGACCCCATATTATAATAGATAATTTTTCTACTACATTTAATAGCCATGTGGCTTACACTAAATTTTAGAGGTAGAGAATATTTAAAATTATAATAAAAAGGAACCTCTAGACTCACAAAATAGAATTATACAAAATAGTTATCAAGAGCAACATGAAGATAACCTTGGTGAGAATTAAACTATCATCGATAGCATGGTCTGAACCTACATGTTGAAGTTGAGTGAACCAACATTCATCATAGCTATGAAGTCTAACAGATAGTAGAAGAACTACTTATTGTACTTGGATGTCATCTATGCCAAAAATATGAGGATATTTTGGTCTAATATGAGGAGCCCAAAAAAACCTTTGAAAATCATATGTTTGTATACCTACAACCAAACACAAATTTTGGAAAATAATCTGATCCAAAAAAAAAAAATCCATGTGATAAATTGAAGTATTTGACCCAAAAAAATAAAATGATTCATGTTCTAAATTGAATTTAGCAATTGGGTGTCAATGGTGGACCTAGGTTCAAGCATGGAAAGAAGCTTGTTGGTGCCATGTTGATGAAAGTGGATGATAGAGTTATGAAAATATACAATTGCTCAAAGTAGTCATAAATGGGAAATTAGTTGGACTATTGTCTTGGCAACATTGAAGACTTGCAAACTATATGTCTAAGATTCAACTCTCTATTTTTCTCTTTTCTACTTCAAAAATGCATAGCATTTAAAGGGTTAAAATTATCACTTTTTTTGTTTCTCATGCATAAAGACTTAATTAAGATAATCGGCATGCCGAAACAAATTGTGAAATCATTAGAGGTCAAGGGATCAAAACAAAATGTTCCATGTGATAAATTGAAGTCTTCAACTCAAAAAATAAAGTGATTCATGTGTTAAATATAATTTAGCAATTGGGTGTCAATGGTGTACCTAGAAAAAGCATAGAAAGAAGCTTGTTGATACCATGTTGATGAAAGCGAATGATAGAGTTATGAAAACATATTGTATCACTCCAAATTTTTCGCACCCTTACCTTCAGGCTATAGGATCCTCGCCCGGAAGGGGGATGTGAAAAGGATGGGACAATACCTCATACTGAGAGGCCCTTGGAAGGTCCCGCCTCTCGAGGGAGGGGTATAAGGATGAATTTTTGATGGATGGTGGGTTCACCAGGAAAATTTTAAATGGCAATTTCCACGCCTAGGTTGAAAATGAGTTTGATGTGTTCATTTTTATACTTGGTCATTCAACTCCTATATTTGGCCAATATGAATCTAAGCTATTCTATATGCCAATGCTGATTTAAATAAATATAGAAAACAAAAATGAATGTAAATAATAGAGAATATGCTAACTAGAAGGTGTCATACCTGATTTCAGATGTCTGATGAAGATTCCAAGTCTTGCAGCAGTTCATATTGTCTCAATTCGTACGTAATCGTCTGATATTTCATGGGATCATCCCAAATCACAGAAGGTCATCTAAAATCAGACAAAATCATTTGAAATCTGATGAATTCTTCAAACGAATTCGTCAAAAACCTGCAATCACAAAAACAGACACAAAATACCAAATATGCAAGTACAGAAGCAAAGGATAATGGTAGAAATATAGCAAACATGCCTAAATAATAGATTCCAATAATAGATAAGGAAATGCAATAGATTTAATGATTGATTTTAACTTTATCATGTGATTATGCTAAATGAGGTGAACTCCAAGATGCAAAAAACATAATAAGTTAAAACAGTGCAGATATATAATATGAAAAATGCAAAGAAAGCTAAGAAAATGCAAACTCTAGACTCTGACTACCCCCAATCTGGACTACATTCAGGATCGCCTCCAATCGTACGAGATCGTCTGCGCTCCTCGACAAAATCATCCGAGATCGTCTGTGACGATCCGAGCTAGCTTCGACTAAAAAATAGTAGAGTTCCTATAATAAAATGCAAAAATACCGAATACAAGCAATAGTGCAAGGGAATAAGGAACTAACTCTACAATGAAATCCGTCAACTAAGGGGTTTAGGGGTTTAGGGAGAATTAGGGTGATAAAATAGGAAAATCCTAGTTTATATAGGATTAGGAAGAGGTTTAGGAGGTTTGGGATCATCCCAATCTGGGAGATCTCCAACAGGGAAATCTCCAACTGTGTAGACACGCTTCTGCCCAAGTTGGAGAGGCTGTTGAAACATAAGCTAATTATGAAATTTTGGTTTTGGAATGAAATCGTCTGGATGTTCTGTTCCAGACGAATTCATCAAATCGGGGACAATTTCGTCTAATCTGTGATGATATCGTCCAACAGTCAAAACAAATCCTAAAAATGGCACAAAAAATGGAGAAAACGGGTAACAGACGGTTTAGCGAGCAGTTTGGGGTTGAAATTCAAATTTTTATCTTTTATATTTTTACTAAGGTTTTAATCGTGCCAATTTTAGGGTGCTACATTTTGCCCCCTCTTTAGCGAATTTTCCGAAGAAAATGCGTTAAAGACAAGTTTTTCCCGTTTTACGATAAAGCAAAAATATACTCAATTTTTTAGACGACGATTCCTGGTCGAATCGTACAAATGCTGACTATGGTGCCCCCTCCGTGTTTTTACTCAAATCAAAATTTTGAGGAAAAAATGTGAAAAAGCAAAAAAATAAATTAACATGTGGATTTTTAAATAAAATTAAGAAAATAGGGTAAAACCCTAATTCATTTTTTACTGTTCATTTTTACTGTTCCAGAGCTCTGCAGAGAAGAAAAAAATGGTGGAGACAGTGCACAAAGCGACAGAGGTCCAGCGCGGGCTACGGGTAAGGATCTAATCCTAGTATATTAGGTTTGATTTAACTTTGTGCAAGTTTTTTTTTATTTAAATTTGATTTTTTGGGGCATCGCAGCCATTTTTAGGCCACCGACGATGTCCGGACGAAATCATCCCTATTTCACCGAAATCGTCTCTAAATCATTGATTTCTTCTGAGGGCGAAATCGACAAACCAGGGGCGATCTTGTTCAACAAGGGACGATCCCAAAGTTATGAAATCTGAGACGATTTCATCCTAACAAAGGATGATTTTGCCCAATTAGGGACGATATAATCCAATGGTAGACGATATCATCTTAAACTTGATTTTAAAATGTGTTTAAGTTGATTTGAATTATTGAGTTATTAATGATTTTGTTGTTTTATTGTTTGTTTTGCAGAAAGGGTTACTAAAGAGCCGGGAATGGAAATACGGCGGGCTAAGAGATGACATAGTTGTGCTCGACTAGGCAGAGCGCGACCGACTAGGACAGGTCGATCTACAACATGTGGCAGAGATGCCACAAGTATCGACTGACATGGGGCTACTGACAACCCTAGCAGAGAGGTGGTATTTGAGGTCATCCTATTTTTGGTTATCGACAGGGGAGATGGCTCCCACTCTAGAGGATGTATGGATGATCATGAGGATCCCCATACAGGGACTTATGATGATGCCTACGGCCAATCAGGGCCAGGCGATGATGAAGCTCACTAGAGACCCGAGATTCGCCCTGGAGAAGGGTGGAGTGAACATCGAGTCTCTATGACAGATGCCTTGGGCATCTAGGCTGACTCGGGTTTTGGTAGGAGTGGTCGGTGGCTTACTGCTATGCCACCAGAGTGGGTGTAGACTATCATGGGTGCTCTCAGACATAGTTTGTGACATGAGAGACCACGGGTACATATTTACATGGGGTAGCTTTGTACTTTGCCATTTGTATAGGATCCTACATGGGGTCGTATACAAGGGAGGTCGATGTCTGGTCTTGACATCGTTGCTACAGGTTTGGTGCTGGGAGCACATTACGATGTGGAGGCCGGTAGGGCTCTCATTGACAGGGGTTGACCGAGAGAGGCCCTAAGTTTTCTATTGGTGGCTACAGAGGGGGTCATAGTGGCGGATAGATCTACCGATGTCACGAAGGTTGCTAGATGACCTTATCCCAGACCAGATCACCTGGAGGCCATGGTGAGAGCACCTCGGGTTGGCAGAGGATGGGCAGGAGTTGGCTTGCATCAGGCGAGTCTACTGGCTGAGGATGGAGCAGGGAGAGGTAGAGCTCCACCGCTATGATCGAGTACTACATCAATTTGGTCTACAGTAGGGGATCCCTTCTCTCAAGGATTACGAGTACTCTCGGACTGTTCAAGATAGTACTACGCTGAGCGGGGCTCCAGATATGCATTGATTCTAGAGTCAATATGAAAATGATGCCCCCATCTAGACAATGGATGGTGATGACACTGGGGTTGCGGATGGCTACGATGCCTGATACATAGGCATCCACCCTCCTTGGATGACAAGGGTGTAGGGTCCAGTGCACGCTATGGTGCACCAAATTGGGAGGCGACGGTAGGCTGCTATTGAGGCAGCATGGGGCCATGGGGGGAGAGATCAGTGGCAGTACCCATAGGAGAGACGCCAAAGGATGGCATGGGCTCCACAGAGGCCACGGGAGATAGGGCGACGAGAGGAGAGACTCCCTTCATAGCAGGGGGAGATACCACCATCACTTGATAAGGGCAAGGGTGTTGACATAGGGGAGAGCAACAAGACGATAGCTCTCTAGGCTGAGGCTGCCCACCTTCGAGCTCAGGTGCAGTCACTGTAGGACAAGGCTACTTAGTTGAGGATGCATGTACAGACACTATAGGATGAGACTACATAGCTCAAGATGCAGAGCAGAGGGGCGAGCAGGGGTGAGCTAGTGTGGTCTATGATGCAGACCACATTCTACCAGGGTGTATACTTCCAGCTGGTTCCAGAGGGCCAGAGGGTATAGCTGTCGGCCAACATTGCAGAGCTAGTCAGGCTAGGATCGATGAGGACATCCTCTCGATCGATGACAAGGACCCGAGATACATCCCGAACCTCTATGGGACCACCTCCTCCACATCAAGGCGAGGGAGGAGATGAGGCTGAGAGCTCAATAACTTCTCGAGGCTATGTGTTATAGACTTTTGTAGATATTTTTGAGAGGATTGAGTATGCCAGGGTATAGATTGTGGCATACCAATCCAGTTTTGAGATGATGTATATAATTTTTTGATATATATATATAGTTTTGTTTCTGATGATATGACTTGTTCATATGTGTTTATGATGCTTCAATGTTTGGATTGTTTGCTTGTTTGATTGATAACTCATGTAATTATGTCGTTTGGAAATATTATAATTTGATGTCATGCTATAATATTTTAAATGAAATAGTCTAATGTAAACAATTGGTTGTTGTGGTGTGATTTGATGAAAAAAATAAAAATAAATAAAAAGAGACTACTAACAATAATTTCAAAGGACATTGTCCCTGTTATAGACCATTTCATGGAGTCACCGCTCACTCAATCGTTAAGCTAATCCCAGTATAGAAATATTGTTAAAAGTAAAAGAGTGCTTAAGAGACTGTCTTAAGACTTTGTGTTGTAATGATGGAGATAAGGATGGTTTGATGATTTTTTTTCAGATTTTCAAAAAAAAATAGTATGCATGATATATGATTTTGTTAGGCATAAATTCCTAAGTGTGATAAAATTTTGAACAATTCCTTAGAAACTATACCATGGTTGCAAAATTGAATGTTGACATAATGAGATGAAATAGAATAAGTGTTCGTTCATTTTAAAGCATAATTGTGTAACATAATGATGCAAGTCATATGCTTTTTATGCATTTTTTTTTTAAATAAATGGGAAATAAAATTAGAACAATGGTTTGCGCTAGGCATAGAATTATAGGTATAGACTTATACCATCATCGCGAAATCCAAAGAAAATTTGATATTTTAAGTTTCATTGCAAGATTAATTTTTGACTTTTGATAAACAGAAAAATATGAACATGTTTGAATTCATTTTTATGATTTTGTGAGAAAATTTATATAATTGCTTTTATAGAAAACAAGAATTCTGAAATAAAAGGGTAAAATTATTTCGAAAAGAATTACAGAAACATTTTAAATTATCTCAAAGAGAAATGTAGATTTATAAGGAATCCCCATGTGCAAATGTGAGTTCATTAGTGATCTTGATTTATCATAATGATACAAAATCTCTCAAATACAAATGTGTGTGCGATTGTATGGTTCATTTACCAATTTTGAGCAAGATAATTTGATACAAGTAATTTTCCTTGACCAAATGAATGTTCGTTGACCATGATTTATATGCATGTAACCATACCAGACTACTATGTAAGTTAGGTTATCAAGAGCTAGCTAATCCATAAGCTGACATAGGTCTGTACAAAAGAAGGTCGCTAATGTGACAGACATATCGCCATGCTAGGAATTACCCAAGGCTAAGCGAGTTGGGCACAAACCACATGTTATGGGGCTTACCTCATAGTTTTCGAATAATTGAGAATTCCAAGGATTCAAGCTCATTCACCCTTCTTTTCTTTTCAAGGAGTAGGGAAAGGATTTTATTGCATTTTACTTTTGCGTTTCTTTTTTGCTTTTTTTTTTCTTTGTTTGTGTACTTTTGTATTTTTGCTTGATATTTGAGAAAATACTGAAATATTGTGGTGATGATACAAAATAACCTTTTTCTTTTTCTCTTTTTCTTGAACTTTTCTTTTTCTTCCTATGCTAGGGATACTTGCTCGGATTAGCTGTAGAGCAAGGGATTTTTATTCTGGGTAGGGGTGAGCTTGTCCTTTTGTCAATTCTCAAAGAATCTAGACCATGTGCATGATAGGATAGCAGGGGAAACTTTTTGCTCAGGAAATCGTGTCTACTATGTAGCATCATATCGAATTTGCAATGAAAGCATTTTAATGTGAAAAGATATACTTGGTTTGAGTAAATAACAAGATCAGTTCTCTATGCTCAAAACTTTAATTCAACTGTGGACTTTGATATAAGAGAGATGAATAATAATGCCAAATAAAATCAAGATATTTATTCATGTGAATGTGAAAGTGCAGGATTCCAAATAAATGCTAATTTATCCAAAATAACTGAAAAGATAACTGCAATACTTCACAATTTGATAGGTACAAAAAAAATAAAAGTTTTTTTTTTTTTTGAAGATTTTGATGATTTGGATGTTTTTAATTTTAAGTTATGAGTTGAAAGAAATACAAGATAATTGTTTTTTGAAATGTTTTAAATAAGTGACTAAAAGGAAATGCAAAAAAAATATATACAATGATGAAATGACCAATTTTTATGCATAGTAACGTTTAAGATGCATAATTTTCATAGGTTCTTTAAGTTCTTTACCATCTAAGGTAGATAATTTGTATGCTCCTGATCCAAATTTAGCGGTGATGACATATGGTCCAAGCCAGTTGGGCTCAAATTTACCTTTAAGTTTTTTAGTTGCATTAGTATTTTTTTTATTTTCTTTTAATACAAGGTCACCGTTCTCAAAGGATCGGTGATGAAATTTCTTAAGATATGCTCTCTTAAGCTTGTTTTGGTAGGCGCGAAGATGCTCCAAAGCATTGATGTGCTTTTCATCTAGAAGTTCTAGCTGACTAAATCTGCCAACACGATATTCATCCCCTAGTTCAGTATCTTGAAGTAGTATAGCTAAAGAAGGAACTTCTAATTTAAAGGGAAAAATGGCTTCAACCACCATAAACCAAGACAAAAGGTGAAGTTCCAGTGGGGGTTCGAACACTAGTTCGATAGGCCCACAAAGCAAGATATAATTGAATGTGCCAATCTCGATCGGATTTATTGACCAATTTTTTGAGAATTTTGATTAAGGTTTTATTAGATGCTTCTGTTTGACCATTACCCTGATGATAATAGGGAGTGGACCAGCGATGTTGAATTTTATATTGTTGACATAATTTTTTAACATCTTTAAACAAGTTCCATTATAGAAAATGAGATTGGCAGGAATTCCAAACCTACAAATAATTTGATTAAAAATAAACTTGGAAACTTGTGTTCCAGTGCAAGAAGCTAATGGCATAGCTTCAACCCACTTCATGAAATAATCAGTGGCGGTTATGATGAATTTGTGTCCATCAGATGACACAGGATTGATTTTCCAATGATGTGTAAGCCCCATTTTGAAAAGGGCCAAGGAGATGAAATATCCTGTAGTTCTTGTGTAGGTGCATGGACAAGGTCAGCGTGCTTATGGCACTTGTCGCAATGTCACACATAATTATGTGCATCATTTTCCATGGTAGGCCAAAAATATCCTATCCGAAGGAGTTTCTTAGCAATGGCGCTACCACTAAAATGTCCCCCACAAGATCCATTATGGGCTTCATTCAAAGCTGATCTAGATTCTTCTAGATTCAAACATCATAGTAAGATGCCTTCAAAATATATTATGTACAAGGTATTACCAATAATCACAAAGTGACTTGCTTGTCTACGTAATAACCTACACTAGTTTCTAGTACAACCATCAGGGAGGGTTCCTTTCTGCAAAAAAATAAATATATCAGTATACCATGGTTCAGGAGATTTTTCGTTGATGAGAAACACATCCAAAGGTTCTAAGCATGATTTGCATGAAACGAGTTCCTGGAGTCGACGAATAATGATGGTATCATATTCATCGTCTAACTCCAAGGGTAAAAGAGATGTAGCTGTAGCCATAGCGTCAACCGCATGATTGCTAGTTCGAGGAATAGCTTCCAAAATAACTTGATCAAACAAGGATAATAACTGCAAAAAATATGCTTTATATGGGCGTAATTTATCATTTTTGGTCTGATAAACATCATTGATTTGATTTATGACAAGTTGAGAGTCACCGAAAACCAATAAATTTTTAATTTTCAATGCCAAGGTAGCTCGTAATCCAAGGATAAGAGCTTCATATTCAGTAGTGTTATTGGTGCAAGCAAATGTTAATTTAAAGGACAGAGGTATAAGATGTTTTTGCAAAGATATTAAAATAATACCCGCACTAGCCCCACTCATGCATCGGGCTCCATCAAAGTATAGGGACAATTACTCTGAATGGTCTGCCTCTAGTGTAAGGCATTCATCAGGAAACTCAATGATGAGGGGATGAGTAGAATCTAAGGGTGCAATAGCTAATTGATCTGCTATGATTTGACCCTTAACAAACTTTTGTCCTATGAACATGAGTTCAAATTCGCTTAGCACAAAAACCCACTTGGTTGTGCGACCAGATAAATATGGTCGACTCATGAGATATCGCAAAGGGTCGAATTTGGCAATAACATATGTTTTCTGATTGAGCATATAATGTCATAGTTTTTGTGTAGAAAATATGACTACTAGGCATAATTTCTCTAATATGGTATAGCGAGTTTCATAACTGATTAAGGTTCTACTGATGTAATAATTAGCACGTTCTTTCTTCTCATCGTCAAGTTGAGCTAACATAGCTCCTAAGGCAGAATTAAAAGCAAAAATGTACAAGATAAAAGGACGATCAGATCTAGGTGGGGAAAGCACTGTTGGTGTGAGGAGATATTGCTTAAGGAGTTCAAATTCTTCTTGGCATTCTTTGTCCCAATGAAGAGAGACATTTTTCTTAAGAAGCTTAAGAAAGGGTCCAATTTTGTCTGCCAACTTATCGATGAAGTGGCGAATAGCCTGAAGCTTACCTTGTAAACTTCATAATTCTGATATATTTGTGGGTGCGAGCATATCTGTGATAGTCACGATCTTGAGAGGGTCAATTTCAATGCCACATAAAGAAACTATAACCCCTAATAATTTATCGAACTTAACTCCGAATATGCATTTAGCTGGATTTAGTCAAATAAGATATTCCCTTAACCGATCAAATACTTTCCTTAAGTCATTTAAATGATCATCTTCTTTGATGGAACGAGCTATGATATCATCTACATAATCATGTAGGATATCATGCATCATATCGTGAAAGATATAATTCATAGCTCATTGATAGGTTGCACCTGCATTCTTTAAGCCAAATGGCATCACTTTCCAACAAAAGGTTCCCCAAGGGGTAATAAAGGCTATTTTAGCCTGGTCTTTAGGAGCTATCCTAATCTGATTATAACCAGAAAATCCATCCATTAGGGATATCATTCCACTTCCAGCAGTAAAGTCAATGATCTGATCCATGTTGGGAAGAGGAAAATCATCTTTAGGGCATGCAACATTAATATCTCTGAAGTCTGTGCAAACCCTAAATTTAGTGGCTTCTTTCTTAGTTACTAGAAGTACATTTGAGATCCATTCAGCGTAATCAATGGGTTGTATAAAAATGACTTTCAACAGTTTTTCTAGTTCTCCTTTGACTAGTAAGGCCACTTTAGGATGTATTTTTCGAAGTTTCTGTTTAACAGGTTTAGCATCTGGATGGACTACTAGATGATGCATAACTACAGAAGGGTCCAAACCTGGCATGTCTTCATATGTCCAAGCAAAGACATCTTCATAGTCTTTAAGAAATGAAATGTATTTATCTCATTTTTCTTGACTTAATTCTAATCCAATATTGATTATGTGAGGGTTATGTTTGGTTCCAATGTTAATTTTTATAACGTTTTCAACTTCCATATGTAAATCTCTCTCAAAATTAGGTGGGGCGGGTGAAACACCCAATTCTTGTAATTCTTCCAAGGTTAACTTGGATAATTCGTATTGAGGAGTCGTAGCTTCAATTTGGGCTATACTCGGTATAGAGCCATCAAAATAAAATTCATTATATAACAATTCCTCAATGGAAACATCATGAAAGATATCTCCCTCCAACTCATCGTCAGATTCGGCAATCATTTCAGGGTAAGTTATGGATAGCATATTGCAGGTAAAGGAATTATTCTTTAGACGCAAAGAATCTTGTTTATCTAGATAATCTTGGTAACATACGAGATGGTCATCATCCTCAAATGGAAAGGGTTGACCTTTACTAGAAAATAGGCCCACACCACAACGGGTAGGCCACGGTTCTACCTCAAAAGGTTCTTTCATACCATTTTGTAAAGGTCCCAAACCTTTCCCTTTATATCCCAATTTAAGCATTATGGGCTTAGCTTTAAGATAATCATTAGCAAAATAGCATTTAGCATATCCATCACAAGGTGTCTTAATGTTTTTGGGTATTCTTCCCCAATCATATTCTTTATAAATAAAAGCACAACTCCCGACTTGGTAGATACTTCCCATAGGCTGTGGGAGGCCCAAGGAATGAGGAGACGATGAGAGTTTATTTAAAAGGAGGGAAGTTTGCATAGCAATGTTGGTTTATTCTGATATAAGAATTTTAGATAGATCGGGTAAGAGCTCATTAGTGAGAGCATAAGAGGTAGAAGGAACATTTCCTACATCGTCAGATGTGAAAAGGATGCCTATAGTGGATGTAGATGCCATAGGGATATTGATGGGTGAGTCCATAGGTATGGAAGATATAGGAGATAGGAAGCATTGGTTGTAGTTTTAGGATCTTGTCAAGTTCCTAATGTGGTTTGTTCAGAAGATGGTTGAGCTATATATATAGGTGTAGTTGAAAGAGTAGATGATGTTATGGGTGTGTGTTTCACATTTTTGGATGGATGATAAGAATTAGGATGTGTGGATGATAGGGCAGGGCAAAATTGAACTCCAATAGGTTCTGCCAAAGCGCACATATCAAAGGGTCTAGGATCACCATGAATGATAACCAATTGGTTTTTAAATTCAAATTTAACACACTGATGTAAAGTGTATGGAACCGCTCACATCGCGTTGATCCAAGGGCAACCCAAAAGTATATTGTACGATGCAGGGAAATGTACAATAAACACGATCGTATCTAGGGTTCTAGGACCAACTTGCAAGGGTATAGTAATGACTCCACACGTTTCTTGTGTCTTGTCATTGAAGGCTTTTATAATCATATCAGTTCTTTTCATTTCATCACTTCTAAACCCAAATCGTTGGTAGAAGTCAAAAGTGCATATGTTTAAATATGAACCATTATCAATCAAGACTCATTTAACGGCTACATCTCCAATTAGGGCAATAATATATAAGGAGTTATCCTTATGTAAACTATGTTACAGGATATCTCTATCTCGAAAATCAATGCAATTGACTTCACGAGTTATGATAGTATTGGACATGGCTTCAGGTTGAATATTTTGTGGTACCATCATTTGGCTTAATGTGAGCATTAATTCGTCCCTATGGGTAGGGGAAGATCTTAACAGGTCCAAAAGGGAAATTCTAGTTGTAGTATTGGATAATTGTTCATTAATATTGTAAGGAGGCTTAGGTTGAACATTAGGCGCATAATTCCCTTTATTGGGATTTTTCAAAACAAATGGAGCTGATCCATCATTCTAAGTTTGATCCTGTTTAGAGTTTTGAGCCTGTTGTCTGGTAATGGCTTCGATGGTTCCTATAATATTATTTTGCAAGTGATGAATAGGTCTTGGTCTAGCGTTTATGGCTTGTTCATTAGAAAGTATTTGGTGAGAATATGGTCTAGTAGTGACTTTTCTAGGAAATGGTTCTTCTGGAACCATAGAACTTGTGATAGGTTGAATAGGATCTGATTCATCTTCAGAACTATTCGATTGATTTGAGGTGATTTCCATGTCACTTTCAATCTCATATTCGGTTTCACTAAGATCAAGTATCCGAATATTATGTAGGGGTCTGGTCGTAACTATGGATAAAGTTGTGTCAAATATTTGAGGATCATGAACAGGTAACTATCCACTAATAGTCCCTACATATCGGGTAGGAGGAGGAACATTGTGATTCTCAATTTCATTGGCCACCTCTTTACCATGTTTTGGTAAAGGATGTTGAAATATGTCTAATGATTGATTGGCATTCTGATTCTGACTTTGGGGAATGTTCTTTTGAGTTTTATTAGAAGGATTTTATTTAAGTTGGAAGGCTTGCACATCCATATCATTATTATCAATCAAATATTGTATTTTATGTTTTAATATTTTACAAGAGTTAGTAGCGTGTCCAGGTCCTCTATGAAAATCACAATGTAAATCAGCTCTGTATCCGGGTATGGTTGGATCAGGTTCTTGGATAGTTGGTAATTGGATCAAGCCTCGTGCTAGTAATTACGGGAGAATGGTTGATAAAGGTTGATTTAACCTAGTAAATTCTTGGGGTGGTTTATCAAGAGGTTTCAATATAAAATTCTCTATTGTTTTCGCAGTATTAACATTAGCAATGTTTCTGCTATCAGTGACTTCGTCACCCACAACTTGTTTATTTTTATATTGATTTCTAGATGTTTTCTCGTCATCTTTCTTTTTGAGCTGACCTCTTCTAATGAGAGCATCTTCCACCCTTCGAGCTAAATCTATAGCTTGATCGAAGGTGTCAAGGTAGTAGTTGATAATTCATAGGATAGTTGTTCTTGTAAATTATTGATAAAAATATCCAACATTTCTCGATAAGGTAACACAAAATGTAATTTTCCTATCAACTATCTCCATCGAGCTAAGAAGTCAGTAAAACACTCATCTTTATCTTTTTTTAGGTTGTACAAATATTTAATGGTTACATGCCTTTCGATATAGGCACTAAATTGATGCACAAAATACTCAACGGTCTCTTCAAAATTTCTCAAAGAATGAGTGGGTAGTTGATAATACCACTCCAATGCCATCCCCCCTAAGCTTTTTGAGAACATTTTTAGTAATAGCAAATCATCATGTGATATGTCATGACATGCTATCCTAAACATACGAAGATGCTCTATGGGATCTTCAATTCCTTTATATATAGGTAGGACAGGAATAGGAAAGTGTTTGGGATATGGTTGTGCTACAACTATAGGATCTAGAGGTTGACTACACATCTCTCGATAATTGTACGAGGGACGGTAGGGATCTATCTGGTCCATGCGAGAGACTAACTATTTCACCATGGCTTTCATATTACCAGTTTGTCCACCATATTGGTTTGGTGGTACATGAGTATGGGATTTATGACCGTAGGAAGGCGGGACATAAGGATTAGATGCTATATTGTTGTTATGCAAATGGTTGGCGAGAAGAGTATTATGAAGAAGATTTGTTGCAGTACTATGTTGTATCTCAGACTGTTGGAAATTGGTATGTGGTTTTGTTTTAGGCTTTTGTTGATTTGAGGTATATTGATCAATATCTTGGCAAAATAGAGCAGTGAATGAAGGTTTCTTTTGTGTGGGAATAACCCTTGGCTTGGTAATAGGCACTCTAGGTGGTTGGGTAACCTGTTTTTGTTGCATGTTCTGGATTATAGTAGCCATGTCCAAATTGGACGGTCCAGCTTGATCACTCTTTTGATCAACAAAGGACAAAGGATTAGTGCATGTGTGGTATATATCTTCTAGGGTTGCTTGAGTGTCACTAATTTGATATTTATCCATATGAACTACTCTATTAAGAGTGCCAATATTAGTATTGAGAAATTTCCAAAAATGTTCCATGTTCTCAAAAGTAAAAACTCCTTCTGGAGTTATTTTAGGAGATGAGGATCCTTCCTCTATCATTTTCTTTTTGTTCATTTGCATCCACAAATTCTTCTTCTTGTTGGTTTAAGGTTACTTCTTCCTGAATTGGATCTTCAGGAAGGACATCTGGGTTATTTATTGGTTTTCTTAACCAATCTTCTTCTACTTCAATTTGTTTTCCATTCCTGAGTCTAGTCATTGTGTCTAAATTTAGGTTTTAGCAAATATATATTAATATATTTGCAACAGATATTGGGAGGTATATATTTTAATTATATACCTACTATAATACTTAAAAGAAAATGTTTTGATCTTTTTTTTTTTGTTATGATTTTATTTTGTTTTTGTTTTTGTTTTTATGCTTATAAATACAATAAACAGCACACTAAATACAAGAAATAACAATAATAAAATAATAGCTTAGTTTTCTATAAATAGTTTATAGATATCATTGATGGGATCAAGTTCATCAGGAGTCATAAAATGCTCCTCTTCAAATTGGAAATTGTTTTCAGGAAGTCAACAAAGTGTGCTATGGTGATATTATCTATTTCAGATTATGTTTTGTAAAAATAAATCTCATGGCAATACTCTCGATATAACACAGCTCTAGGAAATCTATTCCATCTTTGTCTATCTGTAATAACGACCTCTTGATCCTCTATATGAGATAGAAATTTATGCACTACAGCTGCATTCTCAAGGTATTCCTCAAAGGTATACAACTCAGAAGACACAAGAGCTCTTTTATCTGCTAACCACCTATGGCAAGCTCTCTGAAGTTCATGATACAAAATCACTTGATCGGGATCCAGGATTCTATCCAGGACAAACCTCTTGATTTGCCTAAGTTCGGTTGCTCTAGATGAAATGAGATCCAATCTTCTATCAAGTTCGTCCCACAAATTTTGAACCCCATTTGTTTGAGGTACTCTAAGCACAGAAGTAATCTCTATAGCTGCTAATTGATTTTCAACATTAATGGTGACAGCTCATCTTTTATTATAGTCTACCATCTAAATCTGACATGCAATTTTTTTTTTTTTGAGTCTAAATGCATTTATGTTTTGAATTTTATATTATTTTTATTTTCAAAAGGTTTTGTTTTCAAAAGGTTTCTGTTTTCAAAAGGTTTTTGTTTCACGTCGGGTTCACCAAAATGTATCGCTCCAAATTTTTCGCACCCTTACCTTCAGGCTATAGGATCCACGCCCGGAAGGGGGATGTGAAAAGGATGGGACAATACCTCGGACTGAGATGCCCTTGGAAGGTCCCACCTCTCGAGGGAGGGGTATAAGGGTGAATTTTTGACGGATGGTGGGTTCATCAGGAAAATTTTGAATGGCAGTTTCCACGCCTATGTTGACAATGAGTTTGATATGTTCATTTTTATACTTGATCATTCAACTCCTAGATTTGGCCAATATGAATCTAAGCTATTCTATATGCCAATTTTGATTTAAATGAATACAAAAAATAGAAATGAATGCAAATAACAGAGAATATGCTAACTAGAACGTGTCATACCTGATTTCGGATGTCTGATGAAGATTCTGAGTCTTGTAGCAGTTCAGATCATCTCAATTTGTATGTAACCATCTGATATTTCACGGGATCATCCCAAATCACAAAAGTTCATCTGAAATCAGAAAAAATCATCTGAAATCTGATGAATTCATCAGAAGAATTCGTTAGAAACCTACAATCACAAAAACAGACACAAAATACCAAATATGCAAGTACAGAAGAAAATGATAATGGTAGAAATAACAACAAACATGCCTAAATAATAGATTCCAATAATAGATAAGGAAATGTAGTAGATTTAATGATTGATTTTAACTTTATCATGCAATTATGCTAAATGAGGTGAACTCCAAGATGCAAAAAACATAATAAGTTAAAACAGTGCAGATATATAATATGAAAAATGTAGAGAAAGCTAATAAAATGTAAACTCTAGACTCTGACTGCCCCCAATTTGGACTACATTCAGGATTGCCTCCAATCGTACAAGATCGTTTGCGCTCCTCGACAAAATCGTTCGTAATCGTCCGAGATCGTTCGCGACGATCCGAGCTAGCTTCGACTGAAAAATAGTAGAGTTCCTGTAATAAAATGCAAAAATACTGAATACAAGCAATAGTGCAAGGGAATAAGGAACTAACTCTGCAATGAAATCTGTCAACTAAGGGGTTTAGGGGTTCAAGGAGAATCAGGGGGATAAACTAGGACAATCCTAGTTTATATAGGATTAGGAAGAGGTTTAGGATGTTTGGGATCATCCCAATCTGGGAAATCTCCAACAAGGAAATCTCCAACTGCATAGACACACTTCTGCCCAAGTTGGAGAGGTCATTGAAATAGAAGCTAATTATGAAAATTTGGTTTTGGGATGAAATCGTTTGGACGTTCTGTTCTAGACGAATTCATCAGATCGGGGACGATATTGTCTAATCTACAACAATATTGTCCAACAGTCAAAACAAATCCTAAAAATGGCATGAAAAATAAGGAAAATGGGTAACAGGCAGTTTAACGGGAAGTTTGGGGTTGAAATTCAAATTTTTATCTTTTATCTTTTTACTAAGGTTTTAACCATGCCAATTTTAGGGTGCTACACATATAATTGTTCAAAGTAGTCATAAATGGGAAACTAGTTGGACTATTGTCTTGGCAACATTGAAGACTTACAAACAGGGTTATGCATAGTGGTGAATATTCACAAATTGGATGAATATTAGGATTTCTAAAATTTAAAATTGGTGAATATGAGGACCCTCGACATCGACCCATTCACCTAAAATTTTCAAGATCAATTTTTTCTTAGGGTCAATTTTCCACAATATATATCAAAACATAGGCATATTTGTACTCGTTGGAAAGCTATTTTCGAGCTTGATCTAATGGTGGTATTTTTATGAAGTTATAAGGTCATTTAATAGGTCAAAATTTGCCCCAAAGATAAATTTATATTTTAGGGCTTAAAATACCTCAAATTTTTGTGTGAAGATGATTGATTTGATTTTCTTAGGATTCGCCATGATTCACCTTGATTTTAATTAGTATTCACCATTTTTTTACAAGTACATTTTGAGTCCAACCCCTTATGCATAACCCTACTTGCAAACTAGATGTCTAAGGTTCAACTCTCTATTTTCTTCTTTTCTACTCCAAAATGCATAGCATTTAAAGGATTAAAATCATCACTTATTTTATTTATCATGCATAAAAAATTAATTAAGAGAGTCGGCATGCCGAAACAAAGTATGAAATTTTTGAAGGTCAAGGGATCAAAAATCACCAAGACTATGTTTTTGCTAGCCTAGGAAGAATATTTTTTTATTATTATTTTTGTCACAAATAAATATAAAATTTGACCACCCTAATTAATATTCATTTGATTTCTTTGATTGTATCTATAAAAAAATTTACTACGGCCCCTTTTCTTACATATTTAGCAATATCTTAAATTCCATTTAGATATGTGTATTGGAGTTGAAGCAATATTACCTTGTGTATTATCTTTAGATACCAAGGCATTATTAGTCATTTCATATTTGACTAAGTTTTCTACTTCATATTCTTGTAGAATATTGACTAAGTCATCAAATGTAGTTTCTTTACTTAAAACTTGCAAAGATACAACTAGATGTTTATAGTTCTTTGGAAGGGCTCTTAATATTACTTGAACGAGAAATTTATCTTCTACTTTTTCTCTTAGTATTAATAGCTTTGCTTTTATATCTGCTAATTTTTAAAGAAAAAGTTCTAGAATTTATCTGCTATTGACTTTTAAGGAATACAATTGAGATTGTAGATTGAGAATAGCAGCTTTATTTTTTCCTTCAAATATTTTGCATAGAGTATTCCATGTTGTTGTATAAGTTCTTGTCCACTTAAGTAAGGTTGTATTTCATCAATTATTCCAAATGTTATCAACATAAGTGCTTTAACATCACCTTCTTCAAATATTTCCATTTCTCTTACATCCTAATTAGATTTTGACTTTGTTCCACTAACTATATCCCAGAGCTTTTCTAAAACTAGGATTGATTTCATTTTTTTCCATGATGCAAATTTGGTCCTTTTAGAAGTTGTTTTTCAGAAAGAAAATCTTTGTTGGTACACATAATGGAACTTATTCAAAATATTTTGATATCTTTTGAGGTAGAAAACCTTATAACTCCTAAGTTCAAAAATAAATCAAATATAAATTTTGCAAATTTTTATTTTCTAACCTTTGATGTTGAAAACCTTTTAAATCCAAAATTAAATTTGTAAAATTTCAAAAACCTTAAAATTTTCAATGTTAATTTTTTTTACAAAATTTGAAAATACTCTAAAAATAAAGTCTTCTATCGAAAATAAAATAAAAATTCAAGAACTTAAAATAACCAAACAAAATAACTAAAGTAGATATCCTTATCACTCCACATTTAAAAAAAAAAACTTTAATAAATTTTTGAAAAGCTTTAATATACCTTATAACTCCTAAACTTATAATTTATCAAATATATTCAATAATTCTTACTACCTGCTTATCACTCCTAATAAGTAAATAAAATGAATAAAATTGTGAACCTTTATCTTCATATTAGGTGCTTCAAATTGATGCAATTTTAAAAAATTTCTTTAATCAATGTTTGAACTCCTTCTTGAATGTATTAATGAACATTTGATATTAGGGTGAATTAATCAATGTTCCTTCATAACCCTAACATTTTTTACACCAATGTCTTCTCGTAAGATCCTCACTATGAAACTTTAAACTTAATCTGCTTTAGTTCCTACTAATTGCGCAATCCATTCCATCGAACATATAAATTATATATTTTTTACTTTTGATGCTTCTTTCAATTACTCCAATTAGGGATGTTATTTCTTGTGCTTTCATTACTCCAAGCATGGATGTTATTACTATTGTCTCTTGGGCTTTCTTGACTCTTGAGACACTTGAAATTCTTCTTGATTACTATAAATTATTGTTGCTTGTACCTCAAGCTTGCATTTCTAATGGTGTTGCTCTGATTTTAAACTCCTTAGCTATTGTAAACATTAATTTACTACCTTGAGTACTCTGGTTTTACTTGACTTAACTCCTTAGTTCACTATGAAACACAACTCATTCTCTACTATACTATTATAGCCTACTTTTAGATGTTGTTATGATCCTCTAGTCTGCTTTTAGATGATGCTAGGCCCTTGTATTTATCTATCCTATTGTTAGACAATCCTAGGACCCTATAAGGCTCATCTAGCTTGTTGTTTGTTGTAAGCTGAGCTAATACATTTTTCACCACTTCTAGAACATTGTTAGGCTCCATTTAGTTATCTCTAATCTCCTTTATCTTACTATTAAGTTTTTCTTGTCCTTCGATGCTAACACATAGGTGTGCAATCCAAATGAAGATAGAAGACTATTGGTAAGAAGATACTTAGGATTTTATGTATCTCATAGACCACTTAATGTGTGGCTCTTCTTATTTACATGTAGAAGTATTATGTGCTTTAGTAGATTAAACTTCTTTCCCCTTTCTTGCTCTATTTGATATTTTTTCTTTTTGTAAAAAATTCTATTAAACTCTTATTGCTTATTTTACTTTCATGTTCTTCTCAGCTTCTTGAGTTGAATCTTTATAAGAGCTCATTTTCTTTTACTATAATGTCTTCTTTCTCTATATTGACTTTTGTGGCTAATGTTAAGGTCTATATGACCTATATTTTTTTTTTCTTTTAATTTCTTCCTCTAATGTCCTCTTGTACTAATGTCAATGTCTATATGAATTTATGACCTAAATCTCCATCTTATCTTTTAACTCCTTTTTATAATGGCCTTTTAAGACTATGTCAAGGTCAATATGACCTAAATCTTCTTTCTTTTTATAAAACTTTTTTAGGAAGCTTTGAATTATTCTCAATTTATTGCAAATTTTAATTATTTTGTACTTTGCACTTAGAAGCTAAAATTCTTCTCTATCCTTTGTATAAAACTTCTCACACTTCTACAACTTGATCTCTACTGCAACTCTTTCTTAAAAACATATAATATCTTATGTTGCACATAAGAACTCAATATGATTCTCCTCCTTACTAGAGAATCCAATATAATGTCAAGGTGACTTTGAATATCCCTAAATCTTAAACTTGCTTCAAAAACATTAATTTCAAGGGTTGGTTATATCCCTGAATGATAAAATATCTCAAAGTTGAATCACCTTTCAATCAATATAGCTAATTTCTACTCTTGGATTATTATTATTCAACTATGAAAAGACTCTAGAATTTTTACTCAATATGATATTTAGAGTCCAAGTCTCACTACCTTTAAAGCAGATAGACTCTTAATCAACCTTGTAAAATATGGACACAGATATTTAACAGTAGTGGCTAAAATAAACTCTATCAATATAGACAAAGTCAAGTGATAAATTTGATACCAATGATGGCTTTTTAAGCCTTATACTACCATAGAATACCATAGGTTATATCACATAGGACTCAATCTCAAGTTAGTAGTGTGCATATTTAGATACTTGACCATTTATCTCCATATGCCAAGTCTTATAAATCTTGATCTATCCACTTACCACTTGCTACTTGATGAACACTTGACTTTATAATACTTGCATACCTTTACATGACTCTTACACTTCTACTTAAACTCTCTAATCTAGGACACTTGTGCACATATTTACATTACATATTTGCACTCCTGCATACAAAAATCTTGTGCATATTTACTCAGCCTACACTTGCACTCTAACTCACATCACACTTGTGCATTTCCTGCACATTCACACTTACATAAATAGGAAAATATAAATCACACTCTAAACCATAGAATCAACCATAATATACTATTTATAAATTTACCATGAAGGTACCATGGGGTTATATTAATCATGTACCAAATAATATCATAATTTTTTGGAGAACTAGTTTTCTTTATATTGTTTTGAGAAGTTCAATCTATTGTCTAAAATACCAAATTTATGGATAATTTTAAGGTAGCATGCTTGTTGTCTAAAATTCCCTATTAATTACATGACATGAAGTCTTGCAACTAAAATAAACTTTTTTACAAAGTGGATTAAGTTGATATACCTCATATTTAGATCCTAAGGGACACAAAGTAATATGTAAGCATCATTATGTTGTTGATTCTAAAAACTATTGAGGATGTGAGTGGAAAATATTTTTTTAGGTTTTGCATAGTTTGATCCTTGAAGACTAAAATAAAAATGAGGCATGTCATATTTTTGGAGAGATAATTTACCTATGTTTTCTTGAGCAAGAGTTACAAAAAAAATATTAGTAGCCTTTGTGGTACCCTTCTCCACACATTAGGGTTTTATAAGGCTTTTGTTGGCTCCATCATAGTATAAACCTTTATTTTTATCTCATTTTTTATTGGTTTGATAGTAAAGGCAATGTATTCTTTTACCAACATGGAGAGTCCATGATATTATAGTATTTAGATTGATGATCAAAGTGGAGGTTTGGTGTGTTAGTTTATAAAATTATGGGAGTATCAATAGTCCAAGATTTATATGTTGATGTGGTCTTAATATTCTTGGGTCAAATCAATTTTGACAAAAAAACTATTCTCCATAGAAGTAAATAAATTTGGTCAGTTAATTTATAAAATGGTATAGCAATTTTATCAACTAGTCAATAAAATCCTAAATTGGCATGGGTAACCCAAGATATCTAAACTAGATCAATAATTTCAAATACGTGTTCTCAAAAGTGATAAATATGGATCCACTTAGATAAGATAAGAGTGGTGCTATACGTAAATGATGGGACCTTAAACAATAAGGATTTGTAGTGGCCTCAGTTAATAAAGGTAAATAGAAAAAAAACCCTAATTAGGTTTCTTACTCTAGTTTTTTGTATGCCATAAAATCCCCAATGAACTATATTTATTATCTAAATTTTTATTTTGATAGTATACAATCAAAATAATATGTAATAAGTGTACATTTATTACATCATCTATGAACAACTATAACATCGATAGGAAAAATAACATCATTTAGAGATAAGGGAATATAAACAAACCCACCTCATGGAATATGTTGGATATAATCTTCTTTTCTTATTTTTGTGTTATGGTGCTTGGGTCTAACTCTAGCTCAAACATAAATACATATTAAAGGTGATTGAGGGGCTAAATTATAAAGTTTTTTTAAGTACCCAAAGAAGGATGCAAATGATGTTAATTATTGGTATAAAAATCTCTAAAACCAGGTGATACAATGCATAACAAATGCAAAAAAAAATATGAAAGTAACACTTCCAATATAATTTATCAAGTGGCATTAGCTCAATCGTTAGATTCCTCAACATTTAAGAAGAAGACCAAGGTTTAAATATTGTCAAGCAATACATGGATAATATCCAAGTATTATTATAATACCACTATGTGGTGATGATGTAATAAGATTTGGGCCCATTTTAGTACCATATAACCAATTAAAAAAAAAAATACTTAAAATATAATTTATATCATGGACAAAACCACAATAGAATCAATCTATATTAAAAAAAAAAAAACTAAAAATATAAAGTTGAAATATAATTCAATGGTTTAACCATAAACACCTTGTAAAGGTTTTATAACATATTATCATAAAAATCAGTACATCCTAGTTGTTATATGTTTATATGTAAATTTAGAGTTCTCTAATTTTGAGCTTCCATCCTGCTTCTCTCATTGCCAACAATCTTCTCTTGTTCCAAACTCTTATGCTTACACCTTATTTTCTTATCTAATTCTTTTTCAAAATCATTTGCTAAAAACAATACAAGCTTCTCTTCAACCACCCTTAATTTTTGTCCATCGTAAATTTCTTTTTACACTAAACCACTGCTACTTTAAACCTTTTAAATTTACAAATTGAATACTAATTAATTCTTTCATAATAAGATCAAACTTTACTGATTTGAAAATTAGATTACCATAGTGTTAGAGAGTGAACAAGTTGAAAATAATCCTTAACGAGTTTCCACTATAACAAGACTTACGCGCTTGCCTTCAAAAATCTTCCGACTTTTGGTTGGTTCACACATCTTACTGCTCCCCAACGGAGCTAAGTAAAAGCAAATTCCAGATTTTAATCAGTTTACAGCACACGTTGATAATTAATGAACTCAAGCGCTAGTTAATTGAGGAGTCTTTGTGTCTAGAAGATGCAATAGGAAGACTCTTTCGATACCTTCTCTTTTTACGCCAAAAATAGAGTGAACAAGTTGGAAATCATAGTTAACCAGTTTCCACTGGAACAAGACTTACGCGCTTGCCTTTGAAAAATCTTCTAACTCTTGGTTGGTTCACACATTATACTGCTCCCCAACATAGCTAAGCAAAAGCAAATTCCATATTTTAATGAGTTCACACCACAGATTGATAATTAATGAACTTCCCTTGTGACTTGAGTAAGACGTTGACTCTTCTCACTTGAATCCAAGGGAGAAATAAATCAATAGGATCTCAATACGAAGACTCTTTCGTTATTTCATTATTAATCGTAGTATTTTCAGCTGATCTAGAGTGATTAAAAGGATTTTTTTTAATATATAATGTGGAAGATTTTTTTTTTTCTCATTATTCAATCCGTAGTATTTTCAGCTGATCTCGAGTGATTAAAAGGATTTTTTTTTAATATAAAATGTGAAAGATTTTTTTTGTTCGACTTCCAATTTAGCGTGCAAATGATAAATTGAGTTGGAGAGGTTATTTTTAGATGTTTGAAAATATATAAGCGTAAATTCTTTATATTGAAGGTTTTATATTAAATAATGTTTTTTATTTATTAATAAATAGATTTTAAAAGGGTTATTTTTTCTTTTATATTAATTTATTATATTAAATTGTTTGATATCATCGAGATTTAAATCTTGAGCTATCTTACCAATATATTTGAACCATTAAAATATGTTTCCATTAATAACAATACCACATATTTAATATAAGGTAAGATATAAGATAGTTTCTTAAATTATAGAAGCATTAAATAAATTATTTAATTACAAAAATTTATACTTTTTAACCATCAAAAGAATCTTTATAATTAATTTTTATTATTTAACTTTTAAAAATTATAATTTAACGTAAATAATTATAGATTTGAATTTTTTTTCTGGCATATTCAATATCATGGGAATTTTTAAACAATTAACTATTATATTGATTGATAACGTAGGTGTTAAGATTGTTACTCTCATTTGGAGGACTCTTTCATTTGGAAAGCTCAAAGTGAAGGTTGTTACTTTGTTAGATCAACCTATCGCCTTTTGATGCAAATCCTCAACAGGCACTAGTTCTTCCTAAGAAGGTTTTAAACACAAGATAAATCCCTTTCTATACTTCCTAGCTACTGCCTATTATGCTCTTTCACGTAACTTAAGGTCTCTCTCACATATACCCTCATATATCAAGAGGACTAGCTTCTTATTGTACTAATGAGAATATTGAAAGGGTGGATATATCGAAAGGTATGATAAATTGGACTAGTGGTATATTGAAAAAGGGACCATTATGGAGAGATGAGAAGCCCTGATCATGTCAAAACCAAAATTATTTCTCATATGGGCTATTTTGATAGGCACGATAATAAAACCTCAAAATGTGGACCAAGTAGAGAAATACGATGAAGTGTATGCAAAAGCACTTATGCTCATCACCCTTGCTACAAGTTATGTTATTAAACCACATAATTATGATGTAGAGACCTCCAATCATACTTTGAGCTTTACCAAAATCCTTGAGTGCTCATAACCACATTACAAGTCTTCAACAAGATGGTTTCCTTCAAATAATTGGTTAATTTTTTGCAACAAGAAGAAGCAACCACTTATCAAATAAAAAACAACAAAGTATTTTTTGTAGAAATGTTCCTTCCTCTTTATACTCATCATCATATTGGTTGACTATTCACAATAAATGTTTAATAGTAAAAAATATTCACAAGAGGAGGATGGCTCTGATTAAAATATGCTACCTGTGTGAAGCTTTAGAGGAAACTTGTCAGCATATTTTTTCCAATGCCCCTTCTATATTTTAGTAGTTTATCAGGTGTTGTCCACTCTAGATGTCAGTTGGGTTTTGCTAAACACTATTTCTGATATGTGCTTGTAGTTGACTTCTCCTTTCAATTCCCCTCGATTGGAAAAAATTTGGTCTTTCTTGCTCCCATATTTATTTTGGAGCATCTGATGGGAACGCAATCATAGAGCTTTCAAGAATTCAAGGTATGATATAGATCAAATTTCTTCTATAGCTCTTGGAGCTATTGTGGAGAATGTGTTTCATTGTTTCTCAGATCTCAAAGTAGGTTATTTTGATGAAAGCCTTGTGGAGGCTAAAATTGGCTTTCTAGCTTCTTGCAAATCATCTAAACCGCTTGCTACCTCAGTGCGCTCAACCACCTCATGGTGTGGGTCAAATTGAATTTTGATGGTACCTCCAAAGGAAATTCGGGCCCTAAGACTACTGGTGGGGTAATTAGAAATTCTAAGGGTGAGTTTATTGGTGCATACATAGAGAATATTTCTATTCAAACCTCTCATTTTGTTGAAGCCAGGGGTCTCCTTCAAGGGCTACTATTGGTAGAAACACTTAAATATAATAAAATCATTGTAGAAGAGGACCCTTTAAATATAGTAAATATTTCTAATTCTATTAGCAAGCCTCGCTGGAGCATTTCAAATATTCTAGCAGAGGTGTTTAGAATTATGAAATCAAGAGAGGAGTTCAAAGTTTAGCATATTTATCGAGAAGGCAATAAGATGGCGGATTATATGGCCAACTTGGGTGTTTCTCAACAAGACATGAGGGTTTGGTTGCATAATTTCCCCCAAGACCTTGAATCTCTTGTTTTCCATGATCACAGTTAGCTATTGGTTGTACTTGAGGCTTGGTATGGGAGTTCACTCCGTGGAATCTTTACTGGATATTTTATTTTATGCCTGATTGGATGGACCATCTTAATTGGTGATCTTCACAAGTCCCTTAACCTTTTTTAGTTGACTATCATTGGTTGGGCATCTTTGTGTGGATGTTTGTTAGAATTTTCTTGGCCTCAGTTCCAATGGTGTTCTTGTTGTATGCTCTCATAGAGATATGGTGATGTGATGATGTGTTTATATGTTCTAGAGAAAAAACACTCTACTCTTCTGGGTACATTGCAGGTTGTGGTCTCCTTTGTCAACGATATTTGAGATGTGGTTAACAAGCATATGGATATGGCAACCCCAAACTAGCTCTGCTATGATGTTCTTTTGGTAGTTGATATCAGGTTATATTTTATGTTGGTTGTATGGGGCCCTCTCTATTTTATTTTTCTGAGAGAGGCTTGGTTCCTTTAGCTATTTTTACCTGATTTTTATGGTATATTATTTTTATGGGTTCCTCTCTATTTTTCCTTGTTGAGTATGGCCTGTTATTCCTGTCCCTTGGTTGGTTTTGATTTAGTGTTGTAGTTTAGTGCATTCTCATGCCCTATCTCAGCTTATTGTAATAGGTTTGGGGACCTCAAAACCCCTTAGTTTACCAAATAAAAAAAATATTAGTGATATTAAAGGGATTTATAAAATAATAATCATAATTATTATAAATATTATGGAGATCACCTCTATGATAGATGTGTATGAGTATAAATGTTTTGTAAGTGATAGGTGATCCTCTTAAATATTATTTTAAATTTTCTTCTTTTAGATTTTTTTTGTTAAATTTAGCTAAATTTAATGCTACCTCTACTTATGGAAAAAAATTTAACTTCATAATACTCTATTAAAACCCTTTTATTGGCTGGCCTATCTACACATTTTTTCTAATCAAGATGGGAGTCTTTTACAATAACTTTATTTTATTTTTTGAAAAAATGTAGTAAGACTCGCATTCAATTATAGAACATAATTTATTTAATAATAATTTAAATATAATAGTCAATGAGGCCTTGGTTCAATGGTTGGGAGATATAGATGATGAAGCCCACACTAAGGTTCAAATCTTGGTGGCACCAAATAGGTTATATAGCTTAATGTAAAAGGGGAAAGGAAACCCTTTCAAAACCTTGCTTAAAAAAAAATTATTGGAAATCTTATTTGGTAATCTAAATTGGTTTTGAAACTCATAATTTTTTAATAGAGAAGGTTTATTTTAAATTCAACTAGCATAGGAATTTGGTGTGTAAGTGATGGGTACTTGATTCCTACTATGTGAACTATAGGTTTTTTATTTGAAAGTGAGCTTGTAGAGCTCTACTTGTTTGGTTTTAAATGCTTGATCTATACGGTGATTGGGTTTGATATTTACATAACTAGCTTAGATATATAAAATATATATCTATAAACGTCGAGAGTTATCAATATCGAGGTGCCTATCTTATTTCTTAGGGTGTGATCTCTAATATAGACTAATATTAGAAAGTTTGGGCACCATTTTAGTTTAAATAGTTTAAATATTTTTTAAATATTTTAAATCCATCATAGCCCTTAATGTCGGCGGATAATTTTGTTAATGTCAGCTTTTTAATAAAATATTAATATTGTTTACGATGTGGTTGACCTTCCTGGGTGCCATTGTAGGATGCCTATCTGCGTAATTATCAAATATATGGATGTTAGGACACTTTTAAAAGGATTAAGATTTCCATGATTAAAAATATTCATAAATTATTATTGAAAATTGAATATAGATATGGATAAGCAATAACATTATTAGTTCATAGAAAATAATTAACTATAAGATTTTTTTTCATAAATTGTAATTAATAGCAAGCCTTATCAACCAATCATAATCAATATCATTTCTATTTATATGATTTATAATTTTTATTGGAGATGAAGTTAATTAAAAAGTTATAAGTTAGTATTCCTTACAATTTTCATAAATGAAATATTTATTTATATTCATAATAAACTTTTTTTTTTTGGTTAGTGTGAGAAACCCCTACAACCAACACATAGGGCTATGTAGACTTCTCCCAACCATGACCCCTCATAAATTTGAGAGTTATGCTTATCAATAGGTAATTTAACACATAGCCATCACACAACCACCCCCTCACACACTCACCCACACCACGGTTTGAAAAATCTTAATTAAGAAAAATCTTTCCTCGTATCCTTTTTAGATGTAAAATTTAATTTATCAAACCATGAATAGTATTATTTAATATTTTTAATTTAATACACACACACACACACATATATATATATATATATATATATATATATAATTAAAAATATTTTAATTAGTTGGATTTCAAACCAGAAAAGAAAGATACCTTTTACACTTATGTTTTTTTACTAGGGTAAAAATATGATTTTGAAAGGGCCTGAACCTTTTTACATCATAAAATTAGCCCATCGGCTGCACAACTGCTAAGGGGAAAATCCCCTATATGCAAGATAGGTAATATCCATGTTGGAACTTAATTATATGTAATCCTCCCTCTTTTATTACCTTATCTAAAGACATGAACAAAATCAACTTCGTCAAAATGCTTTATAATATCTTTAATATCTTGCAAAATGTAATTAATTTTTCAATTAACTTCTTTTTCATTTTTCAAAACATTGATAATATTCAAGAAGTCTCCTTCAATGATAACTTTTTGAGCACCTATATCCTTAGCTAGCTCTGCACCAAGATGTAAAGCATAAAACTTTAGCTTTATGGCTAGTAGTGATTCCTAAAACCTTGCAAGTTACCCCCACCAATCTACCCTGATTTTCCCTTAAAATAGCTCATGCTCATGCCTTACCTAGGTTGCCTTTGGAGATCCCATAAAAATTTAACTTCAACCATTCATATCGAACTGGTTTCCATTTTTCATCAATTATAGCTTGAGCACTTTCCTCTCCACCACTAATGGATCCTAAATTCCATGCATTAGCAATCATAGTCTCTTCATTATTATATGGATTGATAGGTTACTTGATAGATTTAGCATTCTCCTCTAAAAAATAGGTGATACTTCCAAAACTTCTCACTGCTGACCTTTTTTCCCCTCTAAAAATTCTCTTGTTCCTCTCTAACCATACTCCCCACACAAAATAAAATGAAATCAGGTTCCAAATTACATTAATATGAGAACTATAAAAGGGCTTCTTCCACAGCTGTAACCACAAAACCATATTAGAAGTCATCATCTAATAGATGCCCATCCTATTGATGAGGAGCTGGAAAATATTTAGAGCATAGGAAAATTCCAAGAAGATGTGTTCCATTGATTATTTAACCTTTTCATATAAATTACATCTATTAGGTAATTTAAAACCTCTCTTATTAGGATTATCCACCATTAGGATCATATTTTGTATTGCTTCCCAAAGAAAAATCTCTAATTTAAGAATAACTCTTACCCCATATTCTATTTCAAGGGCAATTATCTACAACAAGATCCAAAATATCATAGGTTGTCTTCACACTGATTTCACCATTCTCAATTTTATCCCAAACCACTGAGTCTCTTTGCCTAACAACACCTAGGTAATAAGCCTTTAGTTTAGCTTTAAGGAGGTTTAAAGCCTCCAAATTCTCAAGGACTACCTCTAAATATTTCTAGTTCAGACAATTATTTAATAAAGTCATGTAGTCACAAAACTTTTTACCATATCTATATTCTAGATCCTCTTTTAGATTAGATAAAATACCATTATTGACTAAAGTATTTTCATCTAACCAAGCATCCTCCCAAAAATTTATCGAGGCTCCATATCCAACACATCATTTCACACCCTTTCACAAGGCCTGCCTACCCTCCAATAGGTGGTTCCACAAAGAAGATCCACAACAAGGATCCGAAATTATGAGAAATTTGGTAGTCTAGGATGTCAATATATTTTCATCCCATAGATTCTGACCATATCTTAGAACTCTCCATCCAACCTTGGTTGCCATAGCACTATTAACCAAGCTAAATTTCCTTGGACCAAGACCACCATGCTTATTTTGATGACATATTTTTTCCCAAGCTACAAGAGGAATCCTCCTCCTCTCTTTAGATCTAGATCATAAGAACTATTTTTGAATTCCTTTTATAATTATGTAATCTTTGGAAAGGATATTAAAAAGGGAGATAAGATAAATAGGGATAGTTTGTAGAACACTCTTAATGAAAAACACTTTACCTTCTTGAGATAAGATATTACCTTTCCACCTTGTATGTTTGGATTGAAACCTATCAATCAAACCATTCCAAAGAGGTGCCTTACAAGTTCCCATGAACATAAATATTCCAAGGTAAGTAGAAGATAGGGTTGACATAGGACACCCTATTTCTCTAGCCACCCTTCCCTAGAGAGAAACATTAGTGTTAATGAAGACCTTTCTCTTGTACAAATTGATATTTTGGTAAGAGGCACACTCATAGAGGTCTACAATTTTTTAAATTCAATTACCTTTGTCATAGTAGGATTACAAAGTAAAATGGTATCATCCACAAATTGTAAATAAATAATGCCATCAAGATTGTGAGTTGGTTTAAGACCTGCTATTCGTAGAAAAGCCTTGGAAGCATTGAGGTATCTTTTGAGTGTTTTAGCCATAATAATGAAAAGATAAGGAGAGATGGAATCACCTTGTCTACGACATCTACTACTACTATAAAAACTTGCTATTTTTTTATGGATCAAAACAAAGTACCTTGTAGTCTTGTAGTAGTTCCCTACCATCTTCTCTACTATCTACAAAAATCAAAAGTAGTCAAAACTTTATCCAAAAAACTTCATGAAACTTTATCATAAGACTTGCTCATATCTAACTTTAAGAACATGTATTTTATTTCACTAGACTTAACAAAATTCATGGATTCATGAAGGGATATAATCCCATACAAAATATCTTTACCCTTAAAAAAGCCTCCTCACTCATCGGAGATAATGGAGGGGAGGAAAGATCTTCAACCTAAGGGCTATAACTTTAGAGATAATCTTGTAATCAGCATTGCAAATACTTATAGGCCTATAATATTTGAAGGTTTTTAACCCTTTCTTATTAGAAACTAGAACAAGGAAGGTATTTTTACACTCCTTTAGTATTTTACCTGACTTTAAATATTCCTTCATTACTTAAATAACATCGAATTAACAATATCCTAGAAGGTTTAGAAAATATTTTCTTGGAACCCATCTGGACCTGGAGCTTTGTCTCTATCGAGGGAGAAAGTGGCTATCCTTACCTCTTATTCCTTAATATCCTTTATAATTTTATCATTGATATTATTAGATATTAACCTATGAATGTGATTAGTCATCTCCTTAACTATTTTTTTCATCCTCTTCCATATATTTATCTAGAAGGTTTTGAAAGAAGTCCACAACCTCAAGCTCAATTTCTTTGCTCTCTTTAATAACTTGGCCATCATCCTTCAAAATTTCATCAGTGTGGGTAGAACTCTTATTTTTTATAGTAGAGACATAGAAAAACTTTGAATTCCTATCACCTTCCTACAACCATTATATCCTAGACTTTTGCCTTTAGTAGGTTTCTTCCTTGGCTATTATGGTGTACAGTTCAAAATTAAGCTCATTTTCTCTTTGGAGTTGGGTTTGGTTCATACCCAACCTGTTAATCTCTTCTTATAACATCAAATCTAATAAAATAGATTTCTTCTTTTGAAATATATTTCCAAAGACCTTCCTATCTACTTCTTGACTTCTTTCTTCACATTTTAAAGCTTGTTTGTAATAATTCACATCTTAGTACCCTAGGAAGTAATAATATACCATTTTTCCATTTCTTTATAAATATTTGGGTGGTGTAGCCACATAAATTCAAACTTGAAATGACCATTACACTTTTGATCTTCCACACTACACCAAAATAGTAGAGGATTGTGATCATATATAGATTTTGGAAGATATTTTAAATTAAATAAGAAGTTTTGGAACCAATCCTCCAAAAGAAGAAATCTATCCAAATAGACATGAATCATGTTTCTACCATAGTATCTATTCATCCAAGTAAACATGTTACCATCTCAATCCACATAAAATAGACCACCATTAACTAAAAGGTTTCCTAGATCCTGCATGATTTTTGAGAACTCAACCATGTCACCCTACTTCTCACCTGGAGATAAGGGGGTGTTAAAATCACCCATCATAATATATTTTAAACCTTTAAACTACTTACCCATTTTCCCTAAATATATCCATAGTTCTCTACGAGATTTACTTGAGTTGGGGGCATAGATATTGGTAATCACAAAGGAAACTTTAGAATATTTAGCTATGAGAAGTACTATGACCTGATATTCACTTTTATCTAGTAGGTCTCCCTAATTATTGGATTTCCATAGAGATATAATCCCTGTAGATGCCCCCCTTAGCTTCCTCTTAAAAAAATTTAGCATTTTACCAAATACCTTTATGAATTTTTAGCCAATTCATAAGATTTAGTTTATTTTAATGAAGAAGCAATAAATTTGGTTGGTAATAGCAGACAAGGTCCTTAACCAGCCTATGTTTGCTAGGGGTGGTCATACTCCTAACATTCCAACTTAGGAGTTTTATTGGTTCTAGGGTGTTGGTTTTTCATACCTACAAGAATTTTTTTAATAGTAGGTTGTGCCCCCATAGATTTCTCTTATTTTGCTTCCCTGTACCTTTTCTCCTTGAGAGACTTCCTACCCACCTTGCTAGAATCTTCTCAACCTAGGTTAGGGGATTTACGAGAACTCCTAGTAATTATTACATTTGAATTAACATAGGATAAATCTTTCTCAAAAAAATTTTCCTCTACAATATCATGAATATCAGTCTCTATTTGATATTTACATGGGAACAATTTGTACCTTCCTACCTAGCCTTCACCATAATCATATTTTCTTTCTCTAGGAACAATGGTAAGGTAGAAGGGACAATCTTCATATCCACATGGGAATAATTTTATCCTTCCTAGGAATAGTTTGGTCCTTCCTACCCCACCTTCACCATATTCACATTTTCTTTCACTTGAGAGCAAATTGGTCCTTTCTTCCTTACCTTCACCATATTCACATTATCGTTTTCTAGTAGCAGTTGCAATGTAGAAGGGACACTATTCAGGTCCTCTGAAACTTTTTCTCCTAGTATTAATATCTTTGCTTTTATATCTACTACTTTTTGAAGAAAACGTTCTAGAATTTCTTCACTATTGACTTTTAAGGAATACAACTGAGATTGTAGATTGAGAATAGCAGCTTTATTTTTCCCTTCAAATATTTTGCTTAGAGTATTCCATGCTTATGTATAAGTTCTTATCCACTTAAGTAAGGTTGTATTTCATCAATTATTCCAAATGTTATCAACATAAGTTCTTTAGCATCACCTTCTTCAAATATTTGTATTTCTCTTGCATCCTCACTAGGTTTTGTCTTTGTTCCACTAACTATATCCCAAAACTTTTCTACAGCTAGGATTGATTTCATTTTATTTTTCCATGACGTAAAATTTGGTCCTTTTAGAAGTTGTGATTTAGAAAGAAAATATTTGTTGTTAGACATAATGGAACTCATTCAAAATATTTTGAATTATTTTTATTTTTAACTCCAAACTTAAATTTGCAAAATTTCAAAAACCTTAAAATTTTCAATTTTAATTTTTCTCAAAAATTGAAAATACTCTAAAAATAAAACCTTCTATCAAAAATAACTTTAAAATTCAAAAAATTGAAATAACCAAACAAAATAACTAAAGCAGAAATCCTTATCACTCCACATTTTAAAATTAATCAGAAATAATATATACCTTATAACTCCTAAACTTATAATCTATAAAATATATTCAATATTTTTTACTACCTCCTTATAATTCCTAATAAGTAAATAAAATTATTAAAATTTTGAACCTTTGTCTTCATTTTAGCTACTTCGAATTGATGCAATTTTAAAATTCTTCAAAGGTGGTTTTAATCAATGTTCGAACTCCTCCTTGAATTGATTAATGAACATTTGATATTAGGATGAATTAATCAATGCTTATTTGTAACCCTAAAATCTTTCTACACCAACGTCTACTTGTAATATCCTCACTATGAAACGATAAACTTAATTTTCTCTGGTTCCTACTGAATGCTTGGTCCATTCCACCAAGCTTATACATTATTTAGATGTTAAGTTTGATTCTTCTTTCAATTACTACAATTAGGGATGCTATTGCTTGTGCTTTCGTTACTCCAAGTATGAATGTTATTATTGTTGTCTCTTGGGCTCACGTGACTCTTGAGACACTTGAAATTCTTCTTTATTGCTATGAATTATTGTTGCTCATACCTCAAGCTTACAATTATAATGGCATTGCTCTGGATTTAAACTCCTTAGTTGTTGTAAATATTAATTTGCTACCTTGATTACTCTGGTTTTACTTAACTTAACTCCTTAGTTCACTATGAAATGCAACACATTCTCTACTATACTCTTCTATACTACTTTTAGATGTTGTTATGATCCTCTAGTCTATTGGTAGACAATGCCAGACCCTTGTATTTCTCTATCCTATTGTTAGATAATGCTTGGCCCCTATAAGGCTCATCTAGATTTTTGTTTGTTGTAAGGCTAAGCTAATATGGTGTCCACCACTTCTAGAATATTGTTAGGATCCATTTAGTTATCTTTAATCTCCTTTATCTTACTATTAAGCTTTTCTTATCCTTTACTGCTAACACATAGGTGTGCAATCCAAATTAAGATAGAAGACTATTGGAAAGAAGATACTTAGGATTTTATGTATATCACAGACCACTTAATGTGTGGATCTTCTTATTTACATGTAGAACTATTATGTGCTTTAGTAGATTAAACGTATTTCCTCTTTCTTTATCTATATTCTCTTTTCTTTTTTCTTTCTGTAATAATCTCTATTAAGCTCTTATTACTTCTTTTACTTATGCTCTTCTTGGCTTCTTGAGCTGAATCTTTATAAGAGCTCCTTTTTGTTTACTATAATGTCTCTTTCTCTATATTGACTTTTGTGGCTAATGTTAAGGTCTATATTATCTTTATTTTTTTGTTTCTTTTAATTTCTTCCTATAATGACCTTTTGGACTAATGTCAAGGTCTATATGACTTTATGATCTAAATCTCTTTCTTATATGTTAAATCCTTTCTATAGTGACCTTTTAAGACTATGTCAAGGCCAATATGACCTGAATATTATTTCTCTTTATATTTTTTTCTTAGGAAGTTTTGAATTCTTCTCAACCCATTACAACTTTTAATTATTTTATACTTTGTATTTAGAACCTAAAATTCTTCTCTATCCTCTATAGGAAACTTCTCACTCTTCTATAGCTTGATCTCTACTACAACTTTTTCTTTGAAATATATAATATCTTATATTGCACATAAGAACTCAATATGATTTTCCTCCTTACTAGAGAATCCAATATAATATCAAGATGACTTTGAATATCCCTAAATCATAAATTTTCTTCCAAAATTTTAATATCAAGGGTTGGTTATGTCCCTAAATGGTCAAATACCTCAATCTTGATTCACCTTTCAATCAGTATAGCTATGTCCTACTCTTGTATGATTATTCTTCAACTATGAAAAGACCCTAGCCTTTCTACTCAATTATATATATAGAGTCCAAATCTCACTACCTTTAAAGTAGAAAGACTCTTAGTCAACCTTGTAAAATGTGGATACAATAATTTTATAATAGTTGCTAGCACAAACTCTACCAAGTTAGATAGATTCAGGTGGTAAATTTAATACCATTGATGGATTTTTAAATCTTATACTACCATAGAATATCATAAGCTATATCACATAGGACCCAATATAAAATAGCCACAATATATAAAGATAATTATAATAATAAGAGTCAAATGATATGAGTAAATTAATATGTATATTAAGGCTTATAATAAATCAAATAAAATTCAATTATATGCTAAAATATGAATGTAAATAGCTTGAATCATTCATTTACTATGCATGAAGAACAAATTACAATTTTAATTGCTCAAAATGTATACAAGATTTATTACTCCACTTCCTCTTATAAATAGACGATCATACCTATAAAATATATTCGATATGATATATTCTATGGGGAATTACCTCCATAATATAGCCATAGTAGTGTGAATATTTTGATACTTAACAATTTATCTCCATATGCCAAGTCTCGTAACTCTTGGCCTATCTACTTGCCACTTGCATACTTGATGAACACTTGATTTTATAATACTTTCACACCTTTACATGACCCTTACACTTATACTTATACTCTCTAATCTAGGACACTTGTACACATATTTACATTACATATTTGCACTCTTGCATACAAAACACTTGTGCATATTTACTCAACCTACACTTGCACTCTATCTCACATGATACTTGTGCATTTCCTTCACATTCACACTTACATAAAGAGGGAAAATAAATCACACTCTAAATCATATTATCAACCATAATATATTATTTATAAATTTACCATGAAGATATCATGGGGTTATATTAATCATGTACCAAATAATATAAAAAAATTATGGAGAACTAGTTTTCTTTGCATTGTTTTGATAAGTTCAATATGTTGTCTAAAATACCAAATTTAAGGCCAATAATAAGGTAACATGTTGGTTATCTAAAATGCCCTATTAATTACATGATATGAATTCTTGTAACTAAAACAAAAAATTTTACAAAGTGGATTAAGTTGATATGCCTTATATTTAGATCCTAAGGGACACAAAGTACTATGTGAGCATCATTATATTGTTGATTCTAAAAATTATTGAGGATGTGAGTGGAAAATAATATTTTAGGCTTTGAATAGTTGGATCCTTGAAGACTAAAACAAAAATGGGTGTTGGGCTAAAAAATCCCAACTTATATTTTACCCCTAATTTTCAAGCAAGGTTAAAATCAAGTGTCTATGTGATTATAGGTTGTGAGAGTCAATATCAAAAGTAAAAAGTTCCATGAAATTCATGAAGGTCTAAAATAGTCTCAATGACCATGAAAGTATGGCTCTTGGGTATCTTGTGCTAAATTCATTTAAAATCATCCTTCATAAATTCATTCCTATCATATCCATTTTACCATAATATTATCATTTGACCATACATATTTAGTAAAGCCTCCAATCCATTCATATAAAGGTTACATTTCATAATTTTATTTGTTAGTCATCCATCATCACCCATTTATTTTTCAATTCATGCCCAGATCACCCAATGAATATAAAGTCTACCACCTCAATATATGTGTTGTAATTTCAAATCACAAAAATGTTTCTCTAAGTTTACATTTTTCCTAAGTCCTAGCAATGATCAATATTATGCATTAACCCATCCTCGATGTATTCATATTCCCTAAGGTTTGAAGTGTGTCATCTACATTGAATATTTTTCCCCTTTCTAAATCATCAAAGTTACCAAAGTTTTAATGCCTTAGTCATCGTGCACGATAAAATTTCCATCGACCATCTCATCCAACTGAATAAATGGTCACGATTGTCCCAATCGATGCCCCTTTCATCTTGCCTGATTTCCCATGTGTCTATAGGCCATAACATCTAACTTAAATATTCATCACCTATCCTAGCCTATAGCCTTCCTTGTTCACCCAACCATTTGAACCGCATCGAATATCTTAGCCAATGGTCGATCTTTCTATGCACCTAATTCAAACATCTCATCTGATGGAATCTGATTGGTAGAAATTAAATTTAAACCATGTTGTCCATCATGTCTAAATTAAATATTCATCACATATCCTAACTGATATCCTTACTCATTCACCCGACCATTCAAAATGCATCGAATATCTTAGTCGATGTTTGTCTATGCACCTAAGTCAAACATCTCATATGATGGTATCCTATTGGTGGAAATTAACTTTAAACTATATTGTCCATGCCTAGGTATTTAAGGGTCCCACTTACGTAATTAATGCATTCTCCCTTTTGGAACCATGGCAAATCATCCTATCTAAAGTCTTTCATGGGAAATTATTGGTCGACATGCCTGCTTGAGGCCATATCATTAGTTGAATATCTCAACCAATACCCTTGTATCATTTGGAGGAATTAGTGGTATGGGTAAGCTTGGATAAGTGAAGTGATAATATCTCATTGGTTGGACTCTTCATTCGATTATTTAACTCACTTTGTACCTCGGCCATATGACTCATCCGACGATACTCGATAAACTAAAAATTAAGTCACTTCATCTAAGAATTTTGATTTTTGACCCATTGATACCTGATAATTCACTACAAATGTATTGGTCCTTTTCTTCTCACACCAATATCTCATTAGCTAAGTACAAATTGGTTTTTCTATCGAAGTCATCATTTAAGTTGCACCAGAGGCCGTAATGCACAAAGTAGTACATTTCATCATCCTTCTCATCTGCCCAAGCGTGTGACTCATCCGATAGGGTTAATTCAAGTGGATTTCTTGTCTAATAAACCATCATTAAAATTAATATCACTTTATTTTAATCCCCATATCATTGTATATTTCACCCACATGTGTCTTCAACAATGATTGTAAAATTTAACTTAATGATATGGTGAGAAAGAAGAACGTGAGCTAGTGACTGGACTAACACTGGCTACCAATTGGTCTACTAATTTATGACTCAATCTAGTAAGTGATGGAGCAAAAAATAATCGATAAAAAGAAATCAAATATTCTAAAAGGAGCACTTGAGAAAGCTTCTAATTGATCCATCTGACACTGATGTCACCTTGTGGTTAATCAAAATTGAAAAAAGGTGACCAACCACTGTTACTCAATGAGTTAACATTACTTACAAAAATTCACCATGATCATCAAAAATAGAAAGGAGTTAGTTCCCACAGATGCGCCAGTGCATAAAATAATTTTTTGTCCTTTAGTACATTCGTGCCATCATGCATTTTCAATACAAAAAGATCGAGAAAGGTAAACCAAACATAAAGGCTATAAAAACCTAGGAGATGATCAAGGGGGAAATTAGTATATCACACGAATAAAATCTACCACACAAAATGAGAGTTCATAGAATGTACCAGGAAAAGCAGATTCACAGAGCAAGCAATATCAATAATAGATTCAATGCCAATTCAAGCAATTCAAATACCACCATATCTACAGGATATGATGATATTATTATCAATTGATGAAATACATCTTGTTAACATGACTCTATATTAAGGCAAGTGTTAGAACACAGACTGTAGTGAAAAATATGGGTCAAAATGTGCAACAAGCAAAGCATGAACATAATAACAAGTTCGTGTATATCAACACTAAAAGACATAAAAGATGCAAAAGATGCAATAAAAGAAAGCAGATTTTAAAGATTCAAAAATCTGCCTACTTTGATAAGATGCAAGTGTCTCGATAGAATATAGTTACAGAGGAGATAGCTCGACAAAATATAGTTATGGAGGTACAATATTTTTCACTGTTACATTCATTTTTGTACCTCCAGATCTCATTTATCATTTCATTTTTCTTCTTTTTACCAGCATCTTAGTGCTACTTCCACCTTCCTACCTATAAATATACCATTGCCCCCTTATTTATAGTAATTCTCTTTTGATTGTTGTCTCATTTTGTTCCCCAAAGCGTCATCTCACCACAATTCCATGTATATCACTACATCCATTATATTCTACTGTCTCCAAACCCATCCATAATTTTCCCTATTTTATTTCATTTCATAATATTTTCTCTTTCTCTCTTCACCGTCACATCGGGTCCCCCTTTTTTCCACATCAAAAATATAATTATTTCAAACCTAGTCCAAATCCAGCTAATGACAAAACTAGATGACTATGAAAAATAGGAATATAAAAATAATATATATACAATATAGTTTGTCTGGCCCACCATAGAATAAAAAAATAAAATCCAGATGATCATTTTCCAAAAATGGTTAAATAACTTCATTCAAATCAAAAAGTAGTTAGAGTCAAAAAAAGTTGAATCGATGAAACATAGTTTCATATAGATGGTAGTTTTATATATTTTTGATAGATTGCACCAACCGATACCTGGTTGTAACACACTTAGGAAGATGAAGAGACATAGAGCCAAAGAGGATATACGTGGCCAAACCAATACCAAGTAAATGTAATAGATTTTGGGTAATCTAGATACAAAATGAGTCAAAGCGGCCAAGAGTCATCATCAGTCATCCATTGTAAAACTTTGCAAATAATTTATGTCGTGTGTCCTATCTTTGGGTTATTATATTTTCTTGTGTTAATATTCCTTTGTTCTTCTCTTATTCTTCCCATTTTTGCAGGAATTTTTGAAGGTGTATCCGGCTAGCTGAGATCATTTCCAATAATTGGATTAGAGATCAGAGGCTCTTTATTACTTCATTAGAATTGAGAGTTGTTTTTTTTTGTTACATCATTTGAAAAAAAAGAACCATTGTATTGAGTTTCATCGATGTCTTCGAATTCTTCCAGATATTTATTATAATATTTTCTATGAAAACTAATACAAATATGGATCTCTTTTTTTTTGCTAATTTTTTGTGCAAATGTATGTGTTGTCTGTTTATGTGTTATATGATTTGAACATATAAATAGCATATTCTTTCATTGGTACATTTTTATATCCATGACATGATTTGAATGTATGTAAACAAACTAGTTATATATTTCTCCTTTCAGTATTTTCATTAAGATCTAAATTCTTGCTATGATTACCCAATGGACAAGGCACAGATCTGCTTTTTTGAAGTGTTATATTAGCTTGGTCACAATTCAAACCCATTTGATCTAAAATATCCAAGAGGATATAACATCAATGTTTAGTAGGTTATTATTAGGGTGTCCAAACCTAACCTAGTATTTCATGAATTTACTTTAAACCTCCTTATAGGTCGAAGTAGTAAGTCCACCAAAGCTTGCATATTGTTACGATTTTGGTAGCGTGAAAACCATATTTTGAAGGATATAAAAATTTTCCACAATAGTTTATGGCACCTTTACCGGGGATATAATCTTCATGATTCTAAACCTATGATTCAATGACATTTCTATTATTGGCTATACATACCACCGTCAACTCAACACCATAGTTTTTGGCACCATTGTCGAGGACCAAACCCTTTGTTCTTTTTATGTATCGTTTAGTCACCACTTTCATAGGGTTTATCTCCTCACGACATATTTTTATCCATAAACACCACAGCTTCTAGTGTCATGGATACCTATGTGCATAATTGAGAAATTTGAAGAACACAAGCTTATACTGAGAGGGGGGGTGAGTAGTATAAGACCTCTTTTTACTTTTTCCTTTATACTTCAAAATAGTAAAGCAATATACCCAAAGCAATATCAAAGCAATGCACAAAATCATCCACAAAGTGACACCAATTTTAACGTGGTTCACCCAGAATGCCTGGGCTACGTCCACAAAAATTTTCTCTAAAATTTATCTCAAAGTTCTTTGGGAAACCTTCCCAATTACAATGTTTATGAGCCTCAGCTCAAAGGAGATACCTTCCCCCAATCTGAATTTATGAGCCTCTGCTCAAAGGAGATACCTTCCCCAATTTGAATTTATGAGCCTCTGCCCAAAGGAGAAACCTTCCCCCAATCTAAATTTATGAGACTCTACTCAAAGGAGATACCTTCCCCCAATTTGAATTTGTGAGCCTCTGCTCAAAGGAGATACCTTCCCCTCTGCTCTGGATATGATCCCTTAGAAGATCAACTGTCTCTACCTCTTGCCAGCATGTGGAACTCCTTTCCATCGAAGACCTCCTGTCCTCAATGCTTAGCCTAAGAGACCTCTTCCTTCTATGATCACGTCCATAGCAGCTCAGCAACCTGTACCAAACATAGTCAGTAGGTCTAGTACAAGTCTTCCTATGTCTATCAGATCTGTCCAACTCTTGAACAAATCAATCCTTTGTCCATAAGCCTTCTTAAAGACTTGCCAAATCTATCCTCAGGTTCTCTGATAGAACCAATGTACCTCTGTTCTCAAGTTCTCTGATATAACTTTCAATCTCAGCTCACAAGTCCTCTACTAGGACCTGTCCAAATCTGCTCACAAGTCCCCATCGAAACCTGTCCAAAATAGCTCACAAGTTCACCAAGAAAAAACTTGCTTAGAATGAACCCACAAAGAGAATTGTTAGAGACCCAATGTGATTCATCAACCTCATAGAAGCATAAAGAGAATTGTTAGAGACTCAATATGTTCTATACTTAACTCCCAATATCAATCTCAAATCTCATAGAAACATAAAGAGAATTGTTAGAGACTTGATATGTTCTATATTTAACTCTCAATATCAATCTTCAACTCAATCTCAAATCTCATAGAAACATAAAGAGAATTGTTAGAGACTCAATATGATCTATACTTGACTCCCAATATCAATCTCAACTCAATCTCAAATCTCATAGAAACATAAAGAGAATTGTTAGAGACTCAATATGATCTATACTTGACTCCCAATATCAATCTCAACTCAATCTCAATCTCAAAAGAATAAGATAGATGTAGTATGCTTTTCTCAAGAACATGAAACACAACCCAACAATTGCCAAACATGTAATATCTCATATAACAATGCTACTCATGTTCTTTCCACAACCAATATCTTTTCTCAACCAATTAGGGCTTTAACAACAATGCTTATAGACAAGGTTTAACCAACATCATTCAACTCAACATTAACCTTGAAGCATTCAACCAATCATCACAAGAAAAGGAAACAAGTAGAAATCCTTTTCCCTCCAAATATATTTGAACAAAATAGCCACCAACACAATATCACCAAATGCAAAGAATAACTTGCTCAAATCAACTCAATGGAGTAAGCCCAATATCATGAATCAAGTAAAGCAATAACTTGATCAAACAACCTCTATGGAAGCAACTCAACCATCAAACTCAAAATAGACAACCAAGGGTTCCACCAACTCAATGCAAGTAGCTAGACTCACAAATACAAACCCTAGTGCACAAAGCTTCCACTATCTCAAACCAAAAATTATGCATTCATCAAAAAAATCTCCTTAAGGATAACAATACATAAGTAGTCTTCAACAAACCATAAAATAGGATTTACACCCAATAAAAGAAAACCTAGTTGAAAAACTTTTCACTCCAACCTTATTTCAGAAAACATACACCAATCATACTCATAAGAAGAATGTGCCCATACCTTATTGGAGTAGAAGAAACTTGACCCTTAAAGTTGTCACCACACACAACCCTCAAACTTCCAACCAAGTTAGGGTTAGAACCAAGATAAATGAGCATATAAAAACTTTCCTTAATACACATTTTAGCTTTTCTTCTTTTGAAAACAACCACCAAAGAAGTCAAAAACACAACAACCAAAACTTACACCTTATATCTCCATTTTAAACTTTAGCATGACTGTCCTCAAAAATACAACCAAAGAAATATCCCCTTATTTCTCCTATGTCTTTTAAACAATGCTAAACAATGCCAAAAATTATATCAAGAAATTAATCACACCTTAGAATGGTTGTCCTTGAAGAATCCAAAAATCACGGAATGGCTGCCCTTGACGAATCCGAAAATCGCGGAACAAAATACGTTTTAACAAAAATGTGACTTAATCCATGCACAGCTCCCTCCGCGAGAATCGAAACGCAGACCTCCGCCTATGCAAATCCCAAACATAGCCTATGCTGCCACTAGCCCACAAGGGGCTAACGAAGTCTAAGACAGACTTCCTACCACTTCAACGAACAAGCACTTCATAAGTTTTTCAAATGCAAGCTCTCTTCTTCCGCTGCGTCAATAGAGCATCGATTGCAGCCAAAAATTAATGCATTTAAAATTCTCAAGAGGAGTTAAACCTTAGGATCCTTCCCATCCTTATAGTCCAATCATGGACTTTAGAACATGTCGATGGCAGAGAAACGTAATTTCGAATTTAATCGAAATTGCTTTCTAAAGGGTTTAAAAACCCTTAATTAATTTTAATAAATTAAGAATAAAAAAGGTTTTAAAACCTTTAAGTATTTTTAATAAATTAAAAATAATTTCTCCCTTAATTAATTAAATAATTAATTAATTAAAACCTTGAAGGGTTTTAAATAATAATTAAATAATAAAGAGAACCTCCATTGGTTTTAATAAAAACCCTATCCAAAAACCTTATCCAATGGAATCTCTTTGAATTCTCTTAAGAAGATTCTCTTGGAATCTTTCACCTTTGAAGCCAACACATCCTCTTAACATTAATTCCATTTCCTTTTGACATCAATGACAACTCATATACAAGGAGCTAGGATATCAAACCCAAAATTGCCAACAATCTCCCCCTTTGTCATTGATGGCAAACCATGCTTCTCAACAACAAAAACTCAACATAAACAGCTCCCCCTGTCTTGAGGCTCTCCCCCTTTGTCATAAATGGCAAAGGGTCACCTTTGGGGCTCAGGACTAAGAATGAGCCTCTTAGCTTAGTCCCTCCCCCACCTCCTGATGAGGTGATTAATTCTGGGGTGGGAGTAAAACTCCCATTAGGCACTAATCATCATCAACGTCTATAACTTCCTTTTCGGGCCTTCTCTTGAACTCTTTGTCCATATTCCTATTCTTGTCACTGTTCTTGTTCTTGTTCTCATCCCTGTTCTTGTCCATGCCTTGATCCTTGGATCTGATCATGCCACTGTTCCTGTTCCTGTATTCTAGAATTTCAGCTCTACACTGTCTAGCTATGTGACCTTTATTTTTGCACTTATAACAAGTAACAATGTTATTTCTCTATGGTAAACCTGATCTTTGAATCCACCAGTTCTGACCAAACCTGTTTTGGCCAACCCTGTTCTGACAAAACCTATTCTTGTTATTTGCCTTGCAATAAACTGCCTTGTGCCCAAACTGTTGACAAGAGTAGCAATACCCTTGAAAGTAACTAGCACTTCGAAGCTGTCATTTACCTTCTTTACTTGAGCCATGCAATGTGAAGCCATGTGACCAAACCTGTGACAAGCAAAACATCTGCCTTGAAACTTTCCTTTATTTGACCTCTTGGGTCCTAAAAAATTCTTCTTCTTCTCATTCCGAATTCTGTTTTCTATTTCTGTGCATCTATCATTCAAGGACTCATGATCTGAAATACTTTCCTCATCAGAACTCTCTTCCTTTTGGAGTCTCTTATTAGACTCTCCAACTTGTTCCTTGTGTGACTTAACAAAACCAAGGCTTGTTTTATCTGTTGTCTTTCTTTGACATTTGATGAGTGACTTAACCTTTTTGGAGCTATCTTGAAACTTGTAAAGCTTATCCTTGTACTCTTTAGTTTCCTCTTTCAAAGAAGCCATTTTCTGTTCTAACTCACTATACTCAAGAACCTTAGACTCTAACTCATCTTTGAGTTCTTGTGTCTTAACTATAGAGAAATCAAGATTTTCAATAAGATCATCTCTCTCCATACAACATTCATCTAACTTATACTTGAGTCTAGCATTCTTCTTTCTTTCCTTTTTCAAAGCACTAAGAGCACTAATAAGTTCACTCTCAAGATCCTTTATTTTATTTCCTTTTGAATCATCAAAGCCATTTTCATATTTCTTATCACTAGAGGTGCTACCCTTTTCAAAAACCATACATGCATCTTCCTTATAGTTTTCTGAAGCATCCTCATACATACTAGAAACCAAATCATTATTTGTGCAATCATCCTCAAGGTGACCAAAATTTCCACATCTAAGACATTTCATGATAATGAATTTATGTTTCGGTTCTTCCTCTTTTTTTGATATGAACATCTCATTTTCATTATCACTTGAAGAACTTTCACTATCACTACTAGAACACTTACTTGCTTTGTCTAGGTAGAAACTCTTCTTGTGCTTGTGAGAATACCTCTTTCCTTGATTGTTGTGCTCATCTTTGTTTTTCTTGTGATGCTTGTACCTTTCAAAATCCTTGCTCTTAGAATCTTGTTTATCTTCATCACTTTCATTCTTGGAAACAGTACAGTCAGTAGCATAATGACCAAACTTTCCACAATTGAAGCATCTTACATTTTTCATACTTTTGTGCTTTCTAGAGAACTTGCCTTTCTTGTTGTAATATGCCTCTTCATCACTAGAAGACTCATCACTATCTTGAAGTCGTTTACCCTTGGATTCTTTTGTAGCCTTGAAAGTCTGCCTCTTTCTTGACATCAACCTTCACTTGAGTTCTTAACTCAAATGCTGCAAGTATACTATGGAGCTCATCCTTTTTCAATTTATCCAAATCTTTAGCTTCCTCAATAGCAGAAATATTTTCACTAAATCTATTAGGAAGAGATCTTAAAATCTTATCATAAACATCACTTTCAGCAAGCCCAAGACCTAAGTCTTTCATGGAGTTAACAACCTCATCCATACAAAGCATGTAGTCACTAATATTTTCATCATCATTCATCTTGAGTTGTTCAAACATACCTTTGAAGTGTCTCAACTTGGCCTTTCTGACATTTGTATCACCAGTATGAACCACCTTCAACCGATTCCACATTTCACTAGTTGTCTTGCAGTGAATCACTTTGGTGAGATCTGCTTTCTGTAAGCCTTTTAGGATTGCATTCATTGCTTTTGAATTGCTGTGATGTAGGAGTATTTCTTCTTTAGTATTAGGACCATGTTTAGGAATAGTGTACTCATATTCAATCACTTCCCAAACCTCATTCCCAAGTGCCATTAGATGAACCTTCATCTTTGCACTCCAAAGACCAAAATTTGACCCATCAAGAATAGGTGCTGCATTGCCACTTGAATGATCCATTGTGTTCTTTACTAGATTTTCCTTCAAGTTGTTAAACTTTCCGAAGGCACCCACTCTGATACCAATTGAAGAACACAAGCTTATACTGAGAGGGGGGGTGAACAGTATAAGACCTCTTTTTAATTTATCCTTTATACTTCAAAATAGTAAAGCAATATACCCAAAGCAATATCAAAGCAATGCACAAAATCATCCACAAAGTGACACCAATTTTAACGTGGTTCACCCAGAATGCCTGGGCTACGTCCACAAAACTTTTCTCTAAAAGTTATCTCAAAGTTCTTTGGGAAACCTTCCCAATTACAATGTTTATGAGACTTGGCTAAAAGGAGATACCTTCCCCCAATCTAAATTTATGAGCCTCTGCTCAAAGGAGATACCTTCCCCCAATATGAATTTATGAGCCTCTACCCAAAGGAGAAACCTTCCCCCAATCTGAATTTATGAGCCTCTACTCAAAGGAGATACCTTCCCCCAATCTGAATTTATGAGCCTCTGCTCAAAGGAGATACCTTCCCCTTTGCTTTGGATATGATCCCTCAGAAGATCAACTGTCTCTACCTCTTGCCAGCATGTGGAACTCCTTTCCATAAAAGACCTCCTATCCTCAATGCTTAGCCTAAGAGACCTCTGCCTTCTATGATCACGTCCACAGCAGCTCAGCAACCTATACCAAACATAGTCAGTCGGTCTAGTACAAGTCTTCCTTTGTCTGTCAGATCTGTCCAACTCTTGAACAAATCAATCCTCTATCCACAAGCCTTTTCAAAGACTTGCCAAATCTGTCCTCAGGTTCTCTGATAGAACCAATGTACCTCTGTCCTCAAGTTCTCTAGTAGAACTTTCAATCTCAGCTCACAAGTCCTCTACTAGGACCTATCCAAATCTGCTCACAAGTCCCCATCGGAACCTGTCCAAAACAGCTCACAAGTTCACCAAGAAAAAACTTGCTTAGCATGAACCCACAAAGAGAATTTTTAGAGACCCAATGTGATTCATCAACCTCATAGAAGCATAAAGAGAATTGTTAGAGACTCAATATGTTCTATACTTAACTCTCAATATCAATCTCAAATCTCATAGAAACATAAAGAGAATTGTTAGAGACTCAATATGTTCTATATTTAACTCTCAATATCAATCTTCAACTCAATCTCAAATCTCATAGAAACATAAAGAGAATTGTTAGAGACTCAATATGATCTATACTTGACTCCTAATATCAATCTCAACTCAATCTCAAATCTCATAGAAACATAAAGAGAATTGTTAGATACTCAATATGATCTATACTTGACTCCCAATATCAATCTCAACTCAATCTCAATCTCAAAAGAATAAGATAGATATAGTATGCTTTTCTCAAGAACATGAAACACAACCCAACAATTGCCAAACATGCAATATCTCATATAACAATGCTACTCATGTTCTTTCCACAACCAATATCTTTTCTCAACCAATTAGGGCTTTAACAACAATGCTTATAGACAAGGTTTAACCAACATCATTCAACTCAACATTAACCTTGAAGCATTCAACCAATCATCACAAGAAAAGGAAACAAGTAGAAATCCTTTTCCCTCCAAAGATATTTGAAAAAAATAGCCACCAACACAATATCACCAAATGCAAATAATAACTTGCTCAAATCAACTCAATGGAGTAAGCCCAATATCATGAATCAAGTAAAGCAATAACTTGATCAAACAACCTCTATGGAAGCAACTCAACCATCAAACTCAAAACATACAACCAAGGGTTCCACCAACTCAATGCAAGTAGCTAGACTCACAAATACAAACCCTAGTGCACAAAGCTTCCACTATCTCAAACAAGAAATTATGCATTCATCAAAAAACTCTCCTTAAGGATAACAATGCATAAGTAGTCTTCAACAAACTAGAAAATAGGATTTACACCCAATAAAATAAAACCTAGGTGAAAACCTTTTCACTCCAACCTTATTTCAGAAAACATACACCAATCATACTCATAAGAAGAATGTGCCCATACTTTATTGGAGTAGAAGAAACTTGACCCTTAAAGTTGTCACCACACACAACCCTCAAACTTCCAACCAAGTTAGGGTTAGAACCAAGATAAATGAGCATATAAAAACTTTCCTTAATACACATTTTAGCTTCTCTTCTTTTGAAAAAAACCACCAAAGAAGTCAAAAACACAACAACCAAAACTTACACCTTATATCTCCATTTTAAACTTTAGCATGACTATCCTCAAAAATACAACCAAAGAAATATCCCCTTATTTCTCCTATGTCTTTTAAAAAATGCTAAACAATGCCAAAAATTAAATCAAGAAATTAATCACACCTTAGAATGACTGTCCTTGAAGAATCTGAAAATCGCGGAATGGCTGCCCTTGATGAATTCAAAAATCACGGAACAAAATACGTTTTAACAAAAATGTGACTTAATCCATGCACAGCTCCCTCCGCGGGAATTGAAACACAAACCTCCGCCTATGCAAAGCCCAAACATAGCCTATGCTGCCACTAGCCCACAAGGGGCTAACAAAGTCTAAGATAGACTTCCTACCACTTCAACAAACAAGCACTTCGTAAGTTTTTCAAACGCGAGCTCTCTTCTTTCGCGGCGTCAACAGAGCATCGATCGTAGCCAAAAATTAATGCATTTGAAATTCTCAAGAGGAGTTAAACCTTAGGATCCTTCCCATATTTATAGTCCAATCATGGACTTTAGAACACGTCTGCGGCAGAGAAACATAATTTCGAATTTAATCGAAATTGCTTTCTAAAGGGTTTAAAAACCCTTAATTAGTTTTAATAAATTAAGAATAAAAAAGGTTTTAAAACCTTTAAGTATTTTTAATAAATTAAAAATAATTTCTCTCTTAATTAATTAAATAATTAATTAATTAAAACCTTGAAGGGTTTTAAATAATAATTAAATAATAAAGAGAACCTCCATTGGTTTTAATAAAAACCATTTAACTTGGTTTTAATAAAAATCCTATCCAAAAGAAAATTAAATTCATATAATGTTGACAGAAAAATCTCAAACAAGCGTTCTGCTAGGGTTTGCTTGTGAGAAAACCTAGTTTCGTCATGTTGCAGGGGGGGCCGGGTTAGGGCGAGGCGACGCTTGGGCGGGTTGGCTGCTATGGTGGACGTCTGCTACACCGACGGGCTTCGATGCGGGGTGGATGCTAGGCGGGGTGGTTCCTGTTCTGGCTGGCGGCTGTGCGGTTGGGGGTGCTGTGCTGGCTGTCTTCTTTGGCCGCTGCGCGGAGTGCTTCTGCGGGTGCTGGTAGCTGTTCATCATTGGTCCCCGTTCAGGCTGGACCCCGGGCGGGTTGCTGGCATGCGGGATGGCCCCTGGACGGGGTGGTTCCCGTGCGGGCTGGCTCCTGGGTGGGCTAGTCCCTGGGCTGGGTGGATCCTGTGCGTTTGGGCCCCGTTGCGGGGTGGTTCTTGTCCCTCTTCCCCTTCCCCTGCCCCCCTCCCCGGGCACTCTCTTGCCCTGCTTTTCCAGATCTCATGTTTGCTTAGGGTTCCCGTTGCTTGGTTTGCTTTTGCTTGGCAGGGTCCACGGTTTCTGGGCCCGAGTTCCTTGGTTTGGCAGGTTTTCAGCTTGCCCAGGGGCGGCTGCTGAAAGAGGGTTGGTTCTGGTTTCCTGGTTGCCGCTTGGGGATATTCATGTGCTCTTTCTTGGCCTCGATGGGGGCCTATTCCTGCATATGAGGCCCTTCCTCAGTTGCTCCAGGTTGCCTTTGCCTTCGGGATCTCCATGTAGATCTGGGGTTTGTCTGGTCTTGAGGTGGACCCTCGATTTCTGTAGTCTGCCCTTTGGGCCCTGGGGGGGCCAAACCTGCAGCTATGTCTCCTAGGCTTCTGTCTCCTCCAGGCATGGTTGGGGCTGGTTGTTCTCTTGCTGGTCGTTTCAGTGGTCTTCCGCTGCTCTCGTCTTGGCCAAGGTTCCCTTTCCAGCCCCGGGCGCTCGTGGGACAGCTTCCCTGTCCCTCCCTTGTTTTTTGCTTCCCAGCTCCGGGCCTCCTGTTGGGCAGGGGTTTGTTCCTTTGGCAGATTTCTCGCTGAGCAGGATCCTTCTCTTCCAGCTACTGCTGGTTTCCTTGCTGAGCGGGTTGTTCTGCTCCTACTATTTTTTCCCGCGGGGCGGGTTTTCCAATCCTGCTGGTTTTCCCGTCGGGCGGGATTTTTCAATTATGCCGGTTTAGGGTTTGCTCCTTTTCCTACTAGTTGGGATTTTTCAAATAATTTTGTTTTTTCCCTGAGACGGGATTTTAGGGTTTACTATTTTTTCCCGCTAAGACGGGATTTGTCAACTTCATCCCTTTTTCGGATTTTCTCACTGGGTGGGATCTGTCCTAGGGTTTGTTTTTGAACCTAGGTTTGATCTTTTGACCTGTTGTAAAAAGGTTTTGGGATCCTTTCAAAACCTGCTAAAAAAAGGAAAAAAAAAAAAAAAAAAGGGCCCCGGGCCCCGGACTCCTGCCCTGGGATTAGATTCAGGCGGTGGTACTTCCTTTAGCTTCGGATTTTTCTGTAAATAAGGTTTTGGGTCCCTTCTCAAAAAACCCAAACCCGCTGTAAATATAATGCTACTTATCAAAAAAAAAAAAATCCTATCCAAAAACCTTATCCAATGGAATCTCTCCGAATTCTCTTAAGAAGATTCTCTTGGAATCTTTCACCTTTGAAGCCAACACATCCTCTTAACATTAATGCCATTTCCTTTTGACATCAATGACAACTCATAGACAAGGAGCTAGGATCTCAAACCCAAAATTGCCAACAAAATTGAGAGAATTTAAAAGTCGAGCAATCTTGGCCTGAGTGAGATTCTATTGCACCAAAGTGTTGGCAACTTTGAACGAACCCGAAATATAGAAGAAAGGATAATTTGATATAGTGCATACTATGTGAAGTAGTAAATATCTCTTTGAATAACTTGAAGACCCAGAGGTCTTTACCTAATCATGAAGAAACCTAGTTTTGAGAAATCAAAATTATAAGGTTAAAGAGAAAGATAGTGAGAAAATACTTTTGTTAACAAGTAATGTTCCTTTGAATAAAAATTCTATCACTATAGATCACTCTGTTACAAATAATCATTCTAAGAATCCCTCCACCCTATGGTTAATACTTCTATCCACCCTATCATTACTACTATAGTCAACATGGCTCAGGTGAAACAGAATAATCAAAATCAAAACCTTCAGACCTAGAGAAACAATAGGTATAGGCCATTCCAATTACCCTATAATTTACATAACTTTCCCAATAAGGCTCACAAATACTTTCCCAAATTCGAAGGTAATATAGAAATTACTAGATAATATCATATTAAAAGCTTTTTAAATGCATTATATAGCCTTGAATTGAGCACAAAGATTTAGTGCTTAGACTATTCTTGTAGACGCTGGATAAGGATGCTAGAGAATGGTTTAATTATCTCCCGAATAATCAAATCATTTATTTTTATACTATGGAGGAAGTCTTTTTAAATAAATATGGAGAAATAAAAAATTAACAGTCCTTGTTAACTGAACTTGCAACTATAAAAAAATAAATAAAATGAATCCGTAGAAGATTTTAATAGATCATTTTTCAAGACTAAAAATAAAATCCTCATAACCCTAAGGTCCACTAATAATCAAGCCATATGCTTCTACAAAAATTCTTTACTTGTTGAATTTAGCTAAAAACTAAGGCAACACATCACTAATACTATCGATGAATGTATGGACAAAATCCTTGAAATATAAAGAAATATGATAGATAGTGGTAAAATGAAACTATACTCATCTAATTCATGAGTTAGTCAAGTGTATAAAGAGCCTAATAAATTTATATTCTCTTTGTTAAATAAAATGTAACTGACCCCATAGAAAATATATCCAAAGAACTAGCTGAGATGTTTAGTACCATGACTAATAGGTTATCTAGAATAGAAAGAGAAAAAACTAAAAATGTTGAGTTGTCCCATCAGAATGATATCATACAACCCTTTGAGAGGAGCATAGAGAACTATATTACCAAGAAAAAAATTCTACTTCTTCAGTTGTAGGTACTATATTACCTATGAGAACTATGAGAAAACAATATCATTCTAGATAAAACTAACGGTAAGGAAAATAGAGAACCACAAGGCCTAAATAAAGAAAAAATAGCCAAGAAAACAAATAAACAACAAATAAACCTTGAGTTTTAAGTAGAAAATGATCTGTTGAAACAATTAGACCCCAAAAAGAATATGGAAATCAAGAAAGTAGAGTTTGATGTTGGCCAAGAGTTAGCCAAACAAAAAATCAGCATTACTTTTGGTAAACTAATGATCATTCCTAAATACAGAGTTCAGGTATGCAAAGCCTTTGGTTTGGTAGATCATCCCAATGACCACGTATGTAATACTTTAGTAAGATATAAGTCTTTAATAATACCTAGAAATCCATCTTCAGTCAAACCTTTTTACATATCCTTGAGGTACACTTCAGAACTAGGAGATCAATATGTAATACATAACTGTATGTTAGACAGTGGAGCATCCCACAATATTATGCCCAAGCAAGTGGTAGATCAACTTGGTTTAATATGTACCAAAGAATCACCTCCCATATCCGTCATGGATAGTAGACAAGTACCATGTGCAGGGATAATCACGATATTACTTGTGTTTTTAGATCATTACCCTAATAAAGGAATAGTCATGGTGGATGTAGACCCTTTATTTTCCTTATTGTTATCCAAAATTTGGGTTGAGAAATTAGGGGGGTCAATCCAGTTGGATTGGTCATATGCCACAATTCCATTAAACGCTAAAGAACAAGCCATGCTTAGAAGAGAACCATTCCATAAATACTCAATATAATTAAAGAGTACTGATAGTACAATTGTATATTTAGTTCACTCCATCGAAGAGAAGGAAATGGGGGTCTATTATATCTGGCATACACCCTTCTTATTTGGAGTCCCTGAAGCCATCAATATGGATCCACAAACAGCCTTTGAAATAAATGCTAAATGTAATAGAGTATTACCAATGAAATGTGGACCATGATATTTGATGGTGCAAAATCACAAACTAAATCAGGAGCTAGAGTTAACCTAACTAACTAGAATTCCCTTGCAAAAACAATGTAGCCAAATATGAAGCCTTGCTATTAGGGTTAAGAAAATATAAAGAATTGGGGATAAACTATCTAATTGTATGTGGATATGCAGATTTAATCATACAACAAGTTAAAGGTAAATATCAAACCAAACATCCTAGGTTAAGATAATATAAACATGCTATCCAATATAAAATAGATAAGTTTCTAGCTTTAACATAATATATGTACCCAGCTAATAAAACCATGATGCAAATTTATTATCTATCAATGCATCTGAAGCCGATTACCTAAATATAGATACAAAATACCAAGAGAAATTTCCTACTATTTCTATTTATCATCCTTCTATTCTAGATAACATTGTCTACTTAAAGGATTTTCAAGATGATGTCAATATTAAATATTTCATGACTCTGTAAAACCATTATACTAATATTTTTCTAGACACTAAAATCATGTCAATCTGATTATACTGTAATGATGTACTCTTATCAACACCATATGACCCTCTTGGGTGACCCTCAGGGGTTAAATAGTGGTTTAAACCACTTTTGGGAAGTTTTGGGCCATGTAGACATGATCATCCCACCCCAGGACGACCATCATTCATGGTCATCCCACCTAGGGACGACCACCAACAACCATCCCTGGGTGGGATGGCCATGGTTTGGGACCCTTAAAAAGTTGAGGGTAGAATAAATGGCAATCAAAATCTACCATTTATCCCACCCATTGATTTATGGCAGATTTTGGGACATATCAATTCAATCAAAACTTACAAATGGGAGGACCAATTTGGAGGTTTCTCACACCCAATGCATGGCAAGGTTTTGAAAAATGGTGGAACCTACCTTGCATGCCCTAACTTGCCCATTTGACCTTGTGGATATCTTGAGATATAAAATGGAGTTAGTCCACCCAATTTCAGAGATAGGTCTTTGTAATATTTTACAACGAAGTGCTACCGAGATTCACTCTCCCTTTCATTGCGTGTTTTCACTTGGAATATTCATCAATCGAAGGAGGTTTCCAAGTCACCTAAAAATATGCAAATCTATTCCAAAACCCACCCATTTTTGTGAATTATATCACCAAATTTGATGACAACACCCCTAGGAGTATTTTGAACCAGATCCTAGAGGAATTGGTGGTGCAAACCATGATTTTTGGTGGTCATCCCCACCTGGGATGGTTAATAGTCATAATTGGAACACCTAGGGATAGCCATGAATTTGCATACAATTCTAGAATATATGCATCATATTAGGATTTGGTGTCATTTTGAGTAGTTTTGGACCTTCTATTAGGTTTTTCATTCTAACAAACCCAATTGGGACACCCAAGGATGAGCATGGATTCTACATATAATTTCATCTCTGTTTTAGCATAGATTGTCTACAAAGTAGATTATAAGAATTATACTAAGTTTTGGTGCATTTTGGAGTAGTTTTGCACCGTATATTTAACTCTTCATATTCACTCATGCATCCATCTCTTTGATTTCATCTCAATTTGCATATGCTATTAACAAATTGGAGTTCTTTGTGTGTAGATTCAGGTATTTTAGCATGCAAGAAAGGAGCTACAAGTATGACTATAGATAGATCATTGCAGTGGCCTTAAAAATTGGCTCTTCAATTCGTGAGTGCGAGGAAGACATTGAAGCACATCTAAGTCTTTAAGAGGATTAGATCTGTTCACAAATTTGTAATGAACTATATCAATTAAGAGTCGTCAAGGGGATATTTTGTAATCATGGATTTGACAAATGGATTAATATAAAGAGGACCCCCATTTATTTTACTTATTTTTTATCATTTTTACATTAAATATCTCTTTTTAGTGCTTAGATCAATAGATGCATTTCATTTCCTTTTGTTAGGTGCATCATTATTTTTGCTCTACATTGGCAATCACGGTGGGACCCTGTTGGAACAAAATCTGCCTTCGGTTAATAGTGTTGCGCCTTAGACTTTGCCAACATTGAATAGACAGACCTTGCTTGAGATCATCTGTCTAATCTCCAGAGAAGGCTGGTTCCTTTGAGTTTTTTAGAGAAAAGGGAAACAAGAGATAAGGGAAATATAGCCTAAGCTAGAACTTTTCTCATGGTACAGATTAGACAACAACAAAAAAAATGATGATGCAGATTACTACCTTCAGAGTTTTCTTTATATCTTCCTATAGAAAACATGAATTCTTGAGTGCGATTTTAGATGTTCATCTAAAATACATGTAAATATCTTTAATATTCAACTCTAGAAATAAGGTTTATACGTGCACAGTCCAGATTTCAGAACAGATACATTATAAAACTTAGAATGAATAAAAGTTAAAACACCAGATACATACACTCGCATACAGAATTTCAGAAGCCAGAGGAAGAATATCTCTTATTGCTTGTAATCCAGTACATGTACATCAAGTCTGTAAACGTCCAAGAGCCGACCCTTTTTCATGGTCGACTCACTCCTATTTATACCCTAAAAAGAGTATCTTCTACTATGTACATTTAATTTCCTCAATCAATTACAAGTAATTGTCTACAGTTTCTAAGAATATACAACGGATTTCCCGTAGATTAGATAGATTTCCTTCTAGCTAAATTTAGATGAGCCTATTATTCTGCAATCATCCAATGGACCTGCCAGGTTATAATCAACTGACCATTCTTCAAAAATCAGCACCTGATGTCAGTGCATGCCCCAGTTGCCAAAAATATACTCTACTTTTTTAGCGAAAACCAGACATGTCACGAAATCGTGACACTCTTGTTTCTCTGCCTGTCTGCCCTTCTTGAGTCACAAAAATGCAACATGTCACGAAATCATGACATTTCTATGTCTTCAACCTGATTCTTCTTTTTGCACCGCAAAAATTGACCATGTCACGAAATCGTGACACTTTCGCCTCCATAGCTCTTTGTCTTGGTTTTGACCATGAAAATGCGACATGTCAAAATCGACACTTCTGCCTCCATAGCTCTTTGTCTTTTTTGACCGTGAAAACATGACATGTCACGAAATCGTGACACTTCTACCTCCATAGCTCTTTGTCTTGGTTTTGATCATGAAAACGTGACATGTCATGAAATCGTGACACTTCTGCCTCCTTGCTTTCTCTTGTTGCTTTTGGCCATGAAAAAGGGACATGTCGTGAAATCGTGACACTTTTAGTCTCTTTAGCAGTTTTTCTATTCTTCTGGTGAAAATAAGCCATGTCGCAAAATCGTGACATTCTCCCTGACTTCTACCCTTTTATTGACGGACTTGGCAAAAATTGGCAATGTCGCGAAATCATGACTTTTTCCTCTGCTTTCCCTCTTTGCTATTTTTTTTCGTGAAAACTCGACATGTCACGAAATCGTGACACTTTTCTTCCTTAGTGTATTTTGCTTTTTCTTTGTTCTTTAGCATATGGGCCACTTCGGTCTTCTTTGAAAATATGCAAAAAAGGTGCATCAACCATTTTTTGTAGTTAGTCACTTTTTGACTAACATTCTTGGCGCCTTTCGAGGGATTTTTTGCTCGCAAAAATAAATAGAAACCAGGCCTTCATCCATTGGAAAACGGAGTCACCAACACAGTTGCGAAAAGTAAAATTTCAAGTGAAAAAGCAAAGATAAAAGAAAAAGAATGCACTTTGGAATATAAGTGATCTTTACCTTATCAAAACCTTTTTCTACCGCTTAGGGATTTAACCTTTTTCTGAAGAACATAAAAAATTCAATTCTGAGAGTTGGTCCCAGCTTTGGCTGCTAGTTGCTGACCCTGATGTTTAGATCTTCTGATTTTGTCCATGGCTGTAAGTATCTCTTGATAAGTTTTGCAAACTCGGTCCCAGTCTTCATCTTCTAAATCAGAAGAATCAATGAAGAGTTGATATACATACTGCAACTCCTCCACTTTATCATAAGAAATGATCTTTTGCCTTAAAATTAGTTCTTGTAAATAGGCTTTAATCTGTGTCAGCCTCTGGATCATCTCCATGACCTGTGTTTCTTCTATGGGTTCCTGCCAGCCGTCTATGTCTGTTTCATCTTCAACAAAAGCTTTTATTGATGCTGAAAGGACCTCTTCATTCAACACTTTTGAACCATCATCCCAGAGGTAAGGAAGCCCATTATGGATAGCCAAATCAAGATTTTGGAGCAATCCTTTCGCTTCATCTTCAAGCTCGTGCAGAAACTTATTTCCCTGTGCTATCAATTTGAACTTTCTAAAGAAGTTCTTCACTGCGATTTTAGCTTGAGACCAGGCTTCGCTTTTGAGCTTGGCTTCCAAGCTTCCTGGCATCTTCTCTGACAAAATCTGAATTTTAGTAGCTGCATCTTCTCTTTTCAATAAAAATGCTTTGGCAGCTCCAAATTCCTGTTTTACTACTTCGGTAGTTTCCTTTACTTTAGCTAAATAAAATAATAAAGGCTTAGCCTTTAATACTAAAGATAACAAATCTTTTAACAATTCTTTCCTCATGCTCTTTACTTTATCTTTTGAAAATCTGGAAGGAGCGTTTTGTTGTTCTTCCAATTGTTGTTGTAGTTGTTGTATCTGTGTATTCAATGCCTGAATTTGAGCTTCTGCTACACTCAACTTTTCTTTACATTTTGCCACTTCACTGGTAGCAACACTGAATTTACCCTCCCATTTTTTAGCTTCCAGAGTAAGAGCCTTCTCTGCTATTTTTTGTTCTTTCACTACAACCTCTAATTCCTTCCTCTTCTCCTTTTCTTTAAAAAACATTTCTTGATAATGTCCTCCTTGTAAGTATATGGTCCCAAAATGTGCTTGGGCTTTCACCCACTCATCTTGCATAGGCAGTTGAGATATATCTTCAGTTATCTCTTCTGCTTGGTAATCTTCCACAGTCATTTCTCCCTTTGATTTCTTAGTAATGGGAGTTAACTTCAACTTCTTCCTCTGCATATTAGCTGGGTCTAAAGCAATGATTTCTCTTACAGTAGCCGGTGCTTTAGAATCCTCAGCTGAATGTGAAGTCCACCAATCTAAAGCATTCCTGCTCACTTTTTTCAGATTTTCAATCTTGGCCATGGTGGAGTGTGACTCAGTCCCTTGAGAAGTTGTAACTCCAGCCGTCGGGATGTCAATGTTGGGGAGAAAAGGAATGGGAGCAGCTACGGATCCAACATTTAGCAGATTCTGGGAAGATGTTGCCATTTTTGGGAGAACAAGGTAAATTTTTGGCAAGAACATTATACTTTTGTTGATTTTTAGAAAAGGAAGGAGAATTACAATGGGAATGAGTAGGAGAATGAGAAGAAGAAAGTGAAGAAAACATACCTGTTTCTAGCTGGATTTGTTGTTGGTGTTCTTCTTCTTCTTCATGTTCACTGACGATCATTTCTTCACTCTGCATTTTGTCTTTATCAGGAGTTTTCTTTTCCTCATCACTTTCGTCCAAGTTTATAATTTGTTTCTCCTGCTGCTCTCCTACCGTCAGGATCTCCTTTTTAACCAAAATTTGTTTTTTATTTTCACTCTTTTGGCTCTCTTGAGCCGAACTGGGTGGGCCGCGTGGGACTTCCTTCTATGAATTTTCATGCTCAACTTCCTGAGCATCTGCATCAGAGTTTTCTTCAGTCATTTGGGCTTGTTCACTTTCTTGAATCCCTTTCCCTGAGTTGTCTTCTGTCTCTTGAGGCTCTTGATCACTAGAAGAAGTTTGAATAATATTTTTGTCTTTTCTTCTATCAGCCATCATTTTCAATTTTCTCATTCTTTCTGCTACGGGTTCATCAGATTCTGTACCCGAGTCCACAGGTGGAACGAATTTTACAATTTTTGAGGAATGATGTCTGGACGTCAGAGTATCTGCCCCAAGTGCTAGACGCTTCTCTCTTTGATGGACTAGAATAGGTTCAACTCTCCCCTGTCCTTCTTTGCCCAGCCCTTTTCCATCATAACCCATTTTCAACATCATCTGGGCGGCCTTCGAACCATAAGTTTTTCCTTGCTCTTCAGTAAAAACCTCTTCTATCGATCTTTTCCTAGATGTCCTAGGTTTGGTCTGAACAAGGGGAAGATTTTGAGCCTCTGCAATTTCTTTTCCTTTACCAGCTTCGGGCTGCTGGGATTTCTCAGGTGGCTGGGATACTTCGGGAGTAGAAGAATGACTACTTCCTATGCTTGGAGGGATTCTAACAAGAAAACTTCCTCCCCAGGAGTCATGGTTTTCAGTATATCGAGTTTCGAACAAATTGTCATTTTTGGTGGGGTATCTTGATGAAATCGAATTTGTCTGGACTCTCATTACCCACCATTCCCAAATTTTTGCCACATCCCAATCTGGTCTACTCTTCTGAATCCTGGTGATTTTGCCCTCCGTCAACTGATGAGCCTTTATATTTTCTGGGTCAAACTGAACAATTACTTCATAAAAATCATGCCAAGGAGGCAAAGGCTCCATATTTTCTATGTGCCACTCCAGGGGTTCATCTTCTGCGTTATTCCTATTTTCTTCAATATCATCCCTGACTTTAACATGAAATTATTTTTTATGTGTTTTATTCAAAATAGATTGTCTCTCAGCAAACCTGTTCATGGGGTCATATTTCCATCTTTGCGGAATCTCAATAAGACCCAATTTTCTCAAATACTCCGCTATCTGTTCATTTTGCCCCTTCTTTGAAATAGTAATTCCTTCAAAACTAAAGGGCATATTACAAGTACTGGTTTTCCCAATTCCAGTCCTGAATTTGACATTAATGTTTTCTGTTTGCCTAACATATTCTAAGGCAAGGACTCTGTCAGTCACATAATGAGGAAGTAAAAAGGGTTTGTCTGTAAACCCATACAATCTGATGCATACTCCTTGTGTTAGGATAAACCAATCCCCCTCCTCTGCAAACTTGGATTGTAATACCTTTTCCGCTTTGGGGGTCAATCTTGTTATTTGTCCATACATGATTTTTAGTGCAGGGCCCAAAAATTCCCTATTGAAATCATAATATGACTCGGATTTATATAACACATTAGTCCATTCATATACTGGCAAAATTTCTCCCTTCTCATTCTTATCATTCTTTGAAATGAAAGCTAACTCTTGAGACATAAAATAAAAGAATAACCATACCAAATATGAAGTGTATCTGAAAGAAAACTGGGTTCCAGCCTTCAATGCCGCCAAACCCTCATGAATTTCTGCACTTAAAAACTCAGGCCAGTCAAAGAAAATAGGTCTCACACTCCTGCTCATAACCATCGAATCATACATTATGGGGTTCGACAAACATTCTGCTACAGCCACCTGCCACTTTTGAACCTTTTCATCATTTTTTAGTCCAGCAATCATGGCCAGGATGGAATATAGTTCAGGATTTTTAAAAGTTGCCATGTCAATTGGGGGTTCTGGTGGATTTACCCCTTCTGGAAGATCTTTTAGCTGAGTGGCTAGGAAACCCCTCACCTTTTTGGATGAGCCAAAATATGTAGCCTATTCTAAGGGGTCAAAATTCTTAGGTTCTAAGGGAGGGACACGGCCCACAGCAAAAGCAGAAACAAAAGCATCTTTGGACAGAGAAAACAGAACCCTCCCTAAAAAATCTCTAATCTTTCTCTCCTTTTCATCATAGAAATTTGCAATTGCCCTTACCAATTATGGGCAAGGATGAGCAGGAATATATACATACCAGTACAAGAAAGAATGGTATGCAAATGTTGAAGGAGAAGACGCAGAAACCCTAGTTGCTACCCGGTTCTTTATATTGCTCCGAATCTCCATCGGGTCCTTCCATGTTATGATTGTATCCGCAATTTGGGAGTCTCTGTCAATAAAACCAGTGTTGTCCCCCTCCCTTCCTTTTACTACCGAAGTAGTCGGGGGTGATGAGGTAGATGCTACCTGGTTCTTCGCCTTCTTCGGAGCCATTATGAATTATCAGGTACACAGATTTTGAACTTCTTCTGATTGCTTCACAACTCCTTCCTCACTATGCTATAGTGTGGTGGTAAAAAGTAGCTAGCAAGATTTTTGGCTTTTCAAGCATCTCAGAGAAAATTCCTCGCTTCTTTTCCTTCTTCAAGAGTTTTCAGCAAGTTTGCAAATGGTGAAATGTCTCTCTAAATCCTTGAATTTAATTTTATGTAGCTTGAGAGGACATGCAAAATTAATGCATTAAATGACGGTTGGTCGATTTGATTCGTCCATCTTTCTTTGGTTTTCGTTCTCGCCACCTTCCTTAGGAAACTCCTAAAAATGCTCGTTGGCTCATTAAAAACCCACTTGGGGACTGGGAATTATCCCATGCCGAGAAAGATGCTACCTGACAGATTTATTATCTTCTTCCACTGAACCCCGGGCACGTGGTTGCTTAGAAACATTCGACGGTGGATCTTTAGAAATATTTTGAGAAACACACGTAACATATTTAAAAACATTCTTTTCTCATCATTCCCTCTTGCCGACTCTCAGGCGACCACGCGGCAACTCCGGATTTGAAAATGCAAAATAACAAGGGCGGACTTTTCCCTCCAAATTTTATTCAAAATGTCGGACTCTGATAGTCCTAAAAAATGATTCCTATTAGGCCACGAAAAAGGGAAATATTCACAAAACTCAAAACTTATAATATACTGTACATATAATGGTGATCTGTCCCTTTTACTAGAAATATAATTTTAGGTGAAATGCATTCACCGTGATGGGTAGAACCCATCCATCTTGATATTTTAACTGGAAGGCATTGAATTGCTTTTCTGAAATAATTTCAAATGGCCCCTCCCAGAACGCGTCAAACTTGTCATGATGTCCTGGTTTTGCTTTCTTGACGTTCCATTTTAACACCAGGTCACCTATTTTGAATTTCTTGAAAGTGGTTTTCTTATCGAACCACCCGACTATTTTCAACATATGCTTTTGATGATGATTGTAGGCCTGTTCCCTAGACTCTTCTAGCTATAGAAGTTGCATCAGTCGGGCATCCATTGGATGGCCTTCATCTTCATTAACTTGATTTAGCAATTTCAACGTGGGTATCTCCATATGAATCGGCAAAACAACCTCTTTGCCATAAACCAAAGCATATGGTGATGTATTGATTGATTTCTTGATTGAAATTCTATCGGCCCACAGGGCTTGATTCAGGAGTGAGTGCCAGTTCTTCTTATTATCCTCTAATGTTCTTTTCAGGATTCTTAAAATATTCTTATTAGTAGACTCAGCTAATCCATTACCTTGTGGGTAATAATTAGAGGAAGTCTTCAAGTAAATTCCATATCGACTGGCAAATTCGATCATCTTTGCACTAGTGAAAGGAGATCCATTGTCTATAATCAAAGAATCTGGTATGCCAAACCTTGTGATTAGACTCTCGACAAATTCTATCACCACTTTCGAATCAGCTTTCTTTGTGGGTACTACTTCTGCCCACTTAGTGAAGTAGTCCATGGCAATGAGAATGTATTTGTGGCCTGATGATGAATTTGGCTCTATTATACCTATGAAATCCAACCCCCACTGCTGGAACGGTTCCTCGACTTGAATAGCTTTTAAGGGCATAGGCGCATTCCTGTTCCTCCCCACATACCTCTGACACTGTTCGCACCTCTGGGTCACTTTGTATGCATCTAGGAAGATGGAAGGCCAATAACATCCAGCTCTAAGGATCTTCAAAGCTGTGGTTCGGCCTGCATAATGTCCCCCTGAGAGACCCCCATGAAATTCATCTAACACTTTCTGCTTTTCATTATCGGGAATGCATTTCAACAATACACCATCGATATTAATCCTGTACAACCCTTCTGTTTGAAGGGTATATTTTAATGCTTGGGTTCTGAATCTCCTTCTCTAGGAAGCATTCATATCTTCAGGGCATGACCCAATCTGAAAGTACCTCACAAAGTCATCGATCCAACCTGAACTTACTCTGTCTTGATGTTGCTCAGTGTTTGCCATGACGGGGTGGCTCTCCCCATATCCACTTGCAGCTTGCTTGGCCAATTCCTGGCACAAAGCTCTCCCTCTGACTATTTTAGTAGGACGTATTTCTACATCATACTCTTGGATGCGAGTCACCCATCCAACTCTTTTTTCACCCAGTTCTCCTTGAATTATGAAGTTCCTTACATCGGGATGAATAACATAAACCATCGTCCGACTATGGGATAAGAAGTGTTTTAGCTTATTCAAGGATTTCATAATTGCATATACTTGTTTCTCTATGAAGTTGTACCTTTCCTCGTGTTTGTGCATGGTGGAACTCAGGAAGGCTATGGGTCTTTCTTCATCATCCGCTCCTTTCTGAGTGAGAACTGCAACATAACTATCTTGTTCTCCGACAGCATATAGTATGAAACCTCGGGAATAGTCAGGGTTAACTAGCACAGGAGCTTGAGCGATGGCTTCTAGAATTTTTTGAAAGCTTCTTTCCTTGGCTCTATCCATTTGAAAGGAGCATCCTTTTTCAATAATTCAGTCATTGGTTTAACTATTTGGGCAAAGTCTGCAATGAATTTTTTGACGAAATTTATTTGCCCAAAGAAGGACTGCAAACCTTTCTTGTTAACTGGAAGTGACAACTCAAGAAGTGCCTTCACTCTATCAGGGTCAATTGAAAGCCCAACTTTAGAAATAACATGCCCAAGGAGTATTCCTTCTTCCACAGCAAAAATAGATTTTTTAGGATTTAATGATATTCCAAATTCTCTACATTTCTCAAATACTTGTCGTAGATGAGTGGCATGGTCTTTTTTGTTGTGAGAAAATACGATCATGTCATCTAAATAGATGACAATAATTTTATTTGCAAGCTCCCCAAAAGCTACGTCCATGGCTCTTTGAAAAGTTGCTCCTGCATTAGATAATCCAAAGGGCATCCTTTGGTATGCAAATGTTCCCCACTTAGTGGTGAATGCAGTCTTATATTGATCTTCATTTCTCACCCAAACTTGATTGTAACCAGAGAAGCCATCTAACAGAGAAAACCTTTCTGCTCCTGCCATAGTATGAAGGATTGGGTCAATCTAGGGTAAAGGATAGTGATCTTTTAAAGAAGCTCTGTTCAAATTTCTGAAATCGACGCATAGTCTTATTTCTCCATTTTTCTTGCAGACTGGGACCAAATTTGCCACCCAGGTAGAGTGCTTGATTGGGTATACTATCTTAGCCTGTAGGAGTTTTAACAACTCCTGTTTCATCAAGGCTTCAATTTTAGGATTCACAGGCCTTTGCCTCTGCCTAAAAGGTTTAGCTCCTTCCTCTAGTTCGATGGTATGTTGAATGACCTCTTTCCTGTACACTTTTAGATCACTATAAGTCCAAGCTATTATATTCCGGATACTCTTTACATAACCATTTTATTTGCTCTAGTTCTACTTCTGTACAATCGGTCCCTACTTTGATCATCTTGCCCGGTTCTAGTTCTACTTCTTTATACCGGCGTTCATCTACCTTGATCCTTCGACCTACAACTCTGTCGCTATTGTCAAAAAGGCTCTCCAGGGTGATCAGTCCCCTAGGGATATGATTGTTTTTTAGTTGAATAAGGCTCTCTTCGTCCTCTTCTTGTAACGCTCTATCTATAGAGCAATTCATCTCATGAATCAAAAAATCTAGGATCTGCTCATCGTTCTCAAATACTTGCCAAAAAATGTCCTTGTCGGGCATAGAAGGCATGTATATAAGTCTGACTATTTTAGACTTTTGAATAACATTGTTGATTGGGCAAAAATTGGATCCTACTGACGCTAACAGGTCTGCATGTGTATTCTTCTCTCTGGAAATGGATTTCATGTTTAGTGCTTCAAAATTTTCCAATAGATCCAACACTTTGTTTTTGTAAGCCCTTAGGTAATGTTGCTTACAAATGCATTTTCCAGTAACCTGTTTAACAATCAGTTCTGAATCTCCATAGATCAGAAGTTGTTTTGCACCCAGTTTTTCAGCTTTCCTAAGTCCCAAACACAAAGCTTCGTATTCAGCTGCGTTATTGGTGCAACTCCATGTCAACCTATATGAAAAGACTTTTTCTTTTCCAGTAGGTGAAATCAGAACAATTCCAGCTCCTGCTCCATTTTTGCACCTTGACCCATCAAAGTACAATTTCCATAACTGGTTGGCCGAATCATCTGTTTTAGGGACAACAATAGGGAGATTTTTTGGTTTCTCAATGGAATAGCTTCCCATTTCTGTCTCTATCATAGCATTGAAGTCTTTCATTGAAAACTGATCCTCAGATTGGAGTTCCTCCAGGGTTTCTTCCATTAAATCGATATTTTCCAATTCCTCAGACATCATGTTGACGGTGGTTGTTTCCTCCAGTATTTCTACGTGAAAAGTAGATGGTTTTTCATTGTAGATCTTGACTCTTTTACCTTTGAAAGGTACCTCCAAATGAGAATAATCTAGAGACAGATAACCACCCATTTTGGCCATGAACTCTCTGGATAAACACATACCGAAATATGGTTCTAAGTCTACAACGACTACCTCTTGTATGACGACTACTTATGGTATTCTGTGGAGTTGAATAGGGATATCTTTGATCACCCCGATAGATTTTACTGGAGTACCATCTAATTGCAACACACCAGGATGACTCCGAGTATATTCCATCCCCATTATGTCACATACGGCTTTCGGCATCACCGTAGTTGCGGCCCCTGAATCAATCATGCAATTGTGAACTATCCACCCCTCCATTTGCAAAGATAGATAGAATGGGGGTGGTCTATTTTTCCCAGAGGTTGACATAACATTTGCTTGTATAACATTTGAGGAGGAGGTATCATTCTTTAAATTTAGGGATTCTTGGAGGAGGTCAATCTGACCAGGAATTTGCAGTGCATCATACATGCTTATTTTGGAAGGAGTCCTCTTCATTTCTTCTGCAATGTTGAACGAAAGGGTTGCAGCTGGGGATACCTCAGCACTTTTCTCCCTTCCACTAGTCGATGCGTCATATCTGTCTCTATAGACCTGCGTGGCTTCTGTTCTTTGTCTTTTTGTCAATGAAGGAAATCTGAGTCTTTCCTTCGCTTGCTCTTGAGCCTCGCTCCCTTTTCTAGGAGGAAATTATTTTCTTGGTGTAGTCGCAGAAGTCTGAGGAGGGTCAGAACGTCCTTTCTCATTGGACTGGTTTTTCTATGGAGTCGCCCTGGGGGCAGGAGGAAAACCTAGTGGTTGGAGTTCCTTAGGGTCGACTTGTAATGACTTTTTTCCTGATCTTGTCAGGACTGAGACTTGTTCCACGGATGGCATTGCCAAATTGTGGTGGACTTCTCTCGATTATGTTCACTTGTCCCTTGCTGGTTTCTTTGGCTCTCTCATTAATAACCGCTTGCACATGATGTTGATGAATCATGCATGAATCTTCTCCATGAGGATCGTTGCAAGTGGTACACCAATAATCAGAATTAGTGGGTTCTCCATTATCTCCTGTCTCATTCGCATACACAACATTTTTTCTATCTTGCCCTCTACCACTCGTTGAAGTGCCATCTTTTTGTATCTGTGGAAATCTTCTTGCTTGGATATTCCGTTCAGCTTCCCTCTTTTTCATGGATGCCATTTCATTTGACAATGTTTTCATTGTATCAATTATGGTCATGTACTGGTCATTCGGGGGAGCTGATGCAAGGGGTAGGGCTGGTAATGCAAGGAGTGTAGGAGGTGTGGCTATAGCTGGGAGAGCCTACATTGATGGGAGTATAGGTAGTTTAGAAATTGATGCTTGGGAAAGTTTTGGTACAATTGGCAATAAACTCTTTGATGGATATCTCTTTGTAGCGATGAGATCAGCTTCGCCCTTTGTTGCCTCTAGATAGATCTCAGGAAAAGTGGTTACATGGGATTGCCTTATTATCATACTGAGATCTGAATCAAAAGCCCTTAAATAATAACATATAGCTTGTTCTTCCATGGGTTTTATGCCCTGAGGTACTCTATCACGAGTTCTAGTAAATCTGATGTTGAAATCTTGGATTTCTTCTTGTGGATGCCTCTCAATGATAGTGAATTGATTCAGAAATGTGAAAGGATCCGCATGTATATTAAATTCATCGACCAGACGGCCGACGAGCACTGCCCAAGAAGTAATGGATCCAGTGAGAAGTGCTCTATACCAATAGAGCATCTTTCCTTTCAAAGATATAACCAGCAATCTGACCATTACATCTTCCTGAGTGATATTGTAAATAGATGCTAGCGATGATACATCTAAACAATGCTCATCTACTATTTTTCCTATTCCGTCAAAAGTTGGCAATGCTTTTAGTGCAGCTTGTGGAATTTGGTGGTGTGCTCCCAAGTTCAAAGGGCCAGTTTGATTCCACACAAGATGCGTGGAGATAGGGGCAGCTGCCATGGTTGCTAAAGGAGTTACAACTACTATAGGATTGCTTGCAGATGCTCCTACAATGGGTGTTAAAGAGGTGCTAATGGTGCCAGGTGGATTTGATCATGCGGCTAGCACAGGGTGTGCCTTTAGGCTTTCGAGATGTAGCTCAAAGAACTCGATGGGTTCTTCGAAGTTTCTAGCTCGGGATCTGGTTATCATATGGCTATATAACCAAAAAATTTTAGACAAGGTCTTTCTTTTATGGTCTAAATTTTATTGCAACGGAGTCGCCAGGTAGTTTTTTCTTGAGATTTTTGAACGAAAGGCTCTAAAGTAAAACACCAAAACTTATATAATACTGTGGGATTTGCTGGTCCCACCGGGCGTGCCAAAAACTGTTGGAACAAAATCTGCCTTCGGTTAATAGTGTTGCGCCTTAGACTTTGCCAACATTGAATAGACAGACCTTGCTTGAGATCATCTTGTCTAATCTCCAGAGAAGGCTGGTTCCTTTGAATTTTTTAGAGAAAAGGGAAACAAGAGATAAGGGAAATATAGCCTAAGCTAGAACTTTTCTCATGGTACAGATTAGACAACAACAAAAAATGATGATGCAGATTACTACCTTCAGAGTTTTCTTTATATCTTCCTATAGAAAACATGAATTCTTGAGTGCGATTTTAGATGTTCATCTAAAATATATGTAAATATCTTTAATATTCAACTCTAGAAATAAGGTTTATACGTGCACAGTCCAGATTTTAGAATAGATACATTATAAAACTTAGAATGAATAAAAGTTAAAACACCAGATACATACACTCGCATACAGAAATTTAGAAGCCAGAGGAAGAATATCTCTTATTGCTTGTAATCCAATACATGTACATCAAGTCTGTAAACGTCCAAGAGCCGACCCTTTTTCATGGTCGACTCACTCCTATTTATACCCTAAAAAGAGTATCTTCTACTATGTACATTTAATTTCCTCAATCAATTACAAGTAATTGTCTACAGTTTCTAAGAATATACAATGGATTTCCCGTAGATTAGATAGATTTCCTTATGGCTAAATTTAGATGAGCCTGTTATTCTGCAATCATCCAGTGGACCTACCAGGTTATAATCAACTGACCATTCTTCAAAAATCAGCACCTGATGTCAGTGCATGCCCCAGTTGCCAAAAATATACTCTACTTCTTTAGCGAAAACCAGACATGTCACGAAATCGTGACACTCTTGTTTCTCTGCCTGTCTGCCCTTCTTGAGTCACGAAAATGCAACATGTCATGAAATCATGACATTTCTATGTCTTCAGCCTGATTCTTCTTTTTGCATCGTAAAAATTGACCATGTCACGAAATCGTGACACTTTCGCCTCCATAGCTCTTTGTCTTGGTTTTGATCATGAAAATGTGACATGTCACGAAATCGTGACACTTCTACCTCCATAGCTCTTTGTCTTGGTTTTGACATGAAAACATGACACTTCTCCTCCATAGCTCTTTGTCTTGGTTTTGACCGTGAAAACGCGACATGTCGCGAAATCGTGACACTTCTGCCTCCTTGCTTTCTCTTGTTGCTTTTGGCCACGAAAAAGGGACATGTCGTGAAATCGTGACACTTTTAGTCTCTTTAGCAGTTTTTCTATTCTTCTGGTGAAAATAAGCCATGTCGCAAAATCGCGACATTCTCCCTGACTTCTACCCTTTTATTGACGGACTTGGCAAAAATTGGCAACGTCGCGAAATCGTGACTTTTTCCTCTGCTTTCCCTCTTTGCTATTTTTTGCCGCGAAAACTCGACATGTCACGAAATCGTGACACTTTTCTTCCTTAGTGTATTTTGCTTTTTCTTTGTTCTTTAGCATATGGGCCACTTCGGTCTTCTTTGAAAATATGCAAAAAAGGTGCATCAACCATTTTTTGTAGTTAGTCACTTTTTGACTAACAGACCCCTATCCTGTTTGATTTAGGCAAGTTTTAAATATATTTTTGTCTCTAACATTTTGCAAGTTTTGGTCATTCTAGACTGAAATGACCCTTGATTTCCTAATTGGAACACCCAAGGATGGCCACGGTAGCTATCCCACCTAGGGACGACCCCCAAATTGGTAATCATCCCACCTTAGGACGACCACCAAATAGGGATCCTGCAACTCAAATTGATAGAAATAGTAGCATCTTAGGATTTCAAGATGAGTATATAAATCTTACTTTACATTATTAATATTTATAAAAAGTTAAATTCAGATTTTATTTCTTTTTCTTGGTATCTTGAAAAGTAGATTTTGCTTTTTCTTAATCTCAAAAATAACAAAAAGAAGAAAAAATAGGAAAATAACCAAGTAGGAATACATTTGTGTGGTTTGATTTCTTGTGACCTACATAATGGTTAGGTTGACATATAGGGCATGCATTTTGTAGGTTCCACCCTTTTACTAAATACTTCTGAAAGATAAATGTTATTTTACATTTAGTGAAGTATCATTGAGTGCTCTTTTGTTTTAATTTTTTTTTAATTATAAACGGAACCACACACACCACATCACATTTTAACATTAGTGAGTTGGAACTTCATCCCAAACCACTAATAAAGACCAATGACGGTGGGCTTCATCTCCACCCATTGGTTTGCATGATACAAACCCTATTTTTTGGCCATGGTTGGATCCAATAACCATCTTAGACGTGGAAAATAGTATGCATTCATCTTCGGAGGGTGTATCACTGCCCACGGTCAATATGGGTGAGGATCGTTAGGAGTTGTGCTCCTTGACTTGGTATGGGCTTCATCTCCATACTTTAGTGGGTTTACATGACCAAAATTCATCACTGATTATTGAGATGTGAGTATACAGGTGAAATCCTTTAAACAAATTGAGAGTTACATCAACCATCTTCAAACATGTGAAAAGAGATCTCTTTGCAAACAACAAATCAAAACACACTAAATAGTTTTAGGTAACACATAAAATATTTAAAAGAGATAAACACTTGTATTATTGTGTGTTTCCATTCTTGTATGTTGCATAATTTAAATTTATAAAGGAGATAATCATGTAGGGTTTCAAACAAAGTAGTTGTGGTATGCACCCGCAACCAAAACCATTCAAGGGCTGACACTGTGGAGAGTAGGATATGAGACATAGACCATCTTTGATTTGAGCCTAAGGATATTATTATACCTCCTTGGTGGCCTCCTACTCACCCAAGTCCTAGAATGTCAAATCAAAAACCTAACCTACAAGGGACCCCTATGTGGGACACCCCTACAGGTCTTGGTCCTAATTAGGAAACATACTTTCCAGATATAGACACTTCACACATATACTCACAAGAAATTAAACTATGCACTTATGCACAAATAAATAGAGCAGTATCATGCAGCTGCATACCTGCTCAATCTACATAGTCCACCCATGCATAAATAAATAGAGCAGTATCATGCATCTGCATACCTGCTCAATCTACATAGTCCACCCATGGGTAGGATCAAGATTATTCACCATGGGTAGGGCCAAATGATCACACTACACCCTTAAATTTCCCTAATAGGTCTCAACAATATAAGTACCAAGATGAGTATGATACTCATCATCTTGGGCAAGCAAATTCAGCCATTCCTTTCCTCATTTATGAAGTAAGACCCGAGGAAAATACTGATTATCCTTGATCTCATTATTCCATGCAAGTACAATGTGCTTCTATGCTAGCTGAGTATAAAGAGCATTTGTTTAGGATTGAGCCTCAAGTGAATGCAACCTCTCTTGATTGAGGGAATCTCATTGTTGATCTTTCAGATCCTCTTGAAAAATATAGGCATCATGGCAATAGTGATAGGGCTAATAGACCTCGCATTACTGATCAAATAAACCAAGTTATTAAAATATATGCTAATCACCAAGCTCAATTTAATCAGCTTCAACTAGATAAACAATGTGATGCCACCAAAACGGGCTCACACATGTATTTTTCCTACTATGTAGTATGAAACAAAAGAGATATGCATACAAGATTTGACAACAAATGAAAGAAGATAAAAAGCTTTTATTCCATTAACAACGAAGTCAATTCCGGTTACAAATACGTCCCTCTTAGGGATACCAATTTGATACTCTTTTACAGTAGGAAAGGAATACAATATTCCCTCTCAAGGGTGAATGTGAGTTTTAGGCCATTTGGGGTGACACAAACTGCTCTAGGGTGGAGTAGACCCTCTTCTTCACGTTGAGGAAGGATTTGAATGTAGGCTCCTTTGAATATAGATCCCTACGGTCAAGAAACAATAGAAGATAGTTAAAAACATAGGCAACCTCTCGTGATGAGGCCCTTAAAAGGAAATATGCATAAAGATGCCATGAAAGGTATATAATCAAGAAAATGCATAAAACATAGAAAACTTGTGCTAAACGCATAAATATTGTTAGAAACAAGATAACAAGAAATGCAACTATCTATCTAATGGATCCATTTCATGAAATGAAGCATGTTAATGAGAAAAAGAACCATTAATATCCTATTTGCTAAAATGAGAACAAGATTATTTAAACTCTAAATCTATCGGTCAGATAGTCTTTAAACATGAACTAATCCACTAAACTGATTAATCTAGCCTAATTAAATCTACTAGAAAAGAAACAGTAAGGAAAAGTCACCTCTATTGCAAACCGCAGCTCTAATGAGCGGTCTGCACTATAAACCGTGGCTGAAAGCCACGGTGAGCAACCAAGTGATTTGCCCTCCAAATTCAAGGGTTGTGGGCTTGACCTCCTTGTCCAATTGATGTTCAAGGGTCGCCTTCGGTGTCCTCTGATAGGTTTGGCGGTTGAATTGTTGAATAGGGCCTCCGTTTTCCCGAATTAGCATTTCTTGGCTCTCCTAGGTCCTTAGGGCATCCATGGCCTAATTTGTCATGATGCTTGACAAATTGACAATGGTGATGACAACAAAGCTCTCTCTATGCACTCAAGTGAGTCCACAATTCGATAGGGCTTCACTGCTCTAAACTCCAAATGCTTCCTTGACATAATATTTCGATAGCGCTTCGCTATCAAAAATATGCTCTATATCTTTTGCCCTAATTTTGAAGGGGTACTTATAGGATGTCCCAAGGGCTAGGGGTGGCTTCATGGAGAAGCCAAGATCAAGAAGGGGTGGTTAGGACAGTTGGATTGGAAGCTTCCATCCTTTAACCACCTTCTTCTAGAACAAATGGTCGTTCAAACCGATTTGGCTCGGATGAAGGCCAACTGAACTTCAGTTAAGATCGTAGGTGACAGCTGTGGTCCAGACTGTAAACCGTAGGTCTCAGCCGTGGTTCAATTTGTAGACCATAGGTCTCAATTGTAGTTCAGACTGAATAGGCCAAGGAGCCCAAATTGAGTGGTTAGAACCACTGCTCTATCTTGGAGTCTATCCAAGATCTTCCATATGGTCTTGTAGCATGTCCATATGAGTAGTCGCCATCGACATGACGCGTTTTAGGTGTCTACAGATGCCCCTTTTGAGATGCGTTGTGAGATCGAACAACGCTGAGAAAAAATAGACCTCCTAAAATGATGTCGAAGGTTCTATGATGATCATTAGTCGGATCAACATTAGATGCCCTAGGTCCTGCAAAAGGATGCGCATCCTAGAATCATTGCTTCCAATTGGGTGAAAGGCTTACATTTGAAAAGCTTGTGCCCATCTCATCTCATTCGGTGCGGTTGTGCATTCCATAGGTATCTTCTGACCCATAGATCCGAAAGGCAGAGAACAACAAGAAAACTTCATATTTGCTATTTTCCCCAAGCAAAGGGGTAAGCTTATGATAGTTGTTGACAATGATTCGCAAGGACGAACGCAATTTTGACAAGATCAAGGGATCTACGATTTCAGGGATCTTCTATTGACTTTGATTATGATTTGATATTATGACTACCCCCTCAAGTGATGAGTCGATGAGGGTAATGATAATGATTGAAGTGACGAAGTCGCTTGACCATAATGAATGATCTAAAAAAATTTAGATTTGAGCATTTTAATGCCTTGGCTAGGCCTAGTTCAGCTTCTGATTGCAACTATTAATAGTATTTGCACATTTCTATCCCATGGAGCAGTCAGGCTGCAATAGCCATCTTAGGGAATCAAAATGATACAAATCCAATTAGATTTATGTTGAATCAAGTTATCGATGATTTGCTGAAAATATGTCATAGGAGAAATGACATGAAATGCCTCATTCCCATGGAGCAGTCTAGCCTCGAAGGCCTTCTTAGGGATTGAAAAGAAGCATATCAGATCAACGATGATAATTTTTGCCCCAAATGTCCTTATGGTAATTTACTCATCTTGTTGGATTGCATGGATCGTAAGTCGTTGCAACCGCCAAGTGTATAGGGTAAATTACTGAATACGAGGCGCATTTGGTTTTTAATTATTTGATTTTTTTGTTAATTTTGATTTATTGATCGATCCTGGTGCTTTGAACATCACCAAATTTGCAATATTGATTGCTCTTTTTGAAATTTGATCCGTTAGGAGTCATTAATTTATCATTTTAGACCTTCCCATGGTGGGGTTTGAGTGCATTTAATGCTAGTTGCGAACCGCGAGTACGGTCTACGATTGAAGTTTTCAAATTTTGGGAACCGCAAGTCGGACCTACGGGTCGAAAACCCTAATTTTGGGATCGTAGGTGTCAGCTACGGTCCACCAAAATTAGGAGGACCTATAAGTAGCCTTTCCCATTTGAATTTTTCATTATTTTCTTGAAAGCAACTACATTTGTGAGAGATCTAAGAGGTAGAAGACATCCCTTGATCCGGAACGCTGCATAAAACTCGACCATACCTCACACCTATACCTCGATGGCGGATCCTGGACAACCATCGACTAGCAGAGGTCATGGAGCGGGAAAGGTAACTCAAAATCGAGTCCTTGCAATCAATACCAATTTAAAATGAACCACATTAAGTAATGCGGTAAATCAATTTCATTAAACAGTTGGTAATGAACCCCACACTAGATTAGGTTAGATTAGTTTTTTTAATTTTTTGGTCAGCGAGGCTAGGAAGTGACCCAAAATGGGTATCCTTCCTAGACCGCAACTAGCAGCTATGGTTCCCAATTGTCAGATTGGGGACCGTAGCTATCAGTTGTGGTTCACATTCAAACTACAACGGTCAAATTTTGACCGCATGCGGACCACAGGGTTGACCCGCGGTTCACGGACTTTAGAAAAAAATTATCAAATTTTTAATTTTTCTAAGGTTTAATAGGCAATTAATATCATTTAATGCAATTCTGACTTGCCTAATTGATTTTTTTATTTTTCTAAATGCTTTGTGACATGTTTTTGTCTTTTTATCAGTTTTTAAATGTTTTTGATATTTTTAAGGTCATTTTTTATCTATTTTTGCTTGTTTTTTAGTTAGATTTTCTCTTATACAATGCTTTTATTTCAAAGGTTGACCTCTAGAGCTCATGAGCCAGACCTTCTAAAGACTCTTCATAGATAGCTCACTCCTAGAGAGCGGACGTGGTTTGGAGTCATCGACTTTGGCTACGTTCTAGATCTACCCACTATTAGGGTAGATCAGGCCTATTTGACTGCGTTGGCCCGATGTTGGAATGCACGGACCAACACCTTTCACCTGCCCATGGGTGAGATGACCATCACTCTTGAGGACATCTATCGGATCTTTAGGATCCCTATTGATGGTGAGGCCATCACCTCTTCCTCCTCCCAGAGCAAGGGGCCCATATTTGATGTGATCTTCGATGATCGAAGCCAGGAGGCTCAACGCATGATTGATCATGGAGGAGTCCACATCGGATATTGGTAGGGTCAGTGCATCTTCTCTATGAGAGAGGTGATCTTCATGCACCTGGTGGTGCAGATTGTTCTTCCAGACTCCTCGAGTGTGAGGATTCCCTAGAACCTCCTAGCCAGTGTCAGGAGAGTTATTCAGAGCTCCACTACTCAACCACTACTCCTAGCATGAGGGAGCACTTTACTATGCTAGCTCTACCGAGAGCTGTACCAGATCACCAATAGTAGGAGCCATCACGGTATTAGTTGCAGCCTATTGCTATAGATCTAGGGTTGATAGCATATTAGGATAGAGCATCCCACAGAGCTACCCCTTCATATTTCTACCATCGATGATGAGCATCAATGCTACGCCACATGTTGGCCTCGAGAGGAGGAGGGATTCTAGAGTAGGACCCATGTTGGCGATGTTGATCATTACATTACATGATTTGCAGTGCTCGGGCCGGATGACATTGAGTGGCATCCCTACATGGATTTCCTAGACTAGACAGAGGCAGGTGAGCGGCTATGATAGGCTCACTAGGATAGGTGGCTACTCGACCATAAGGTCGAGGTTAGGGAGTACCAGTTCTACTCTCATATCCTATGGTAGTTTGGCCTGGTGCAGGACATCCCAAAGATTCCTTTTGTCTATAAGTGTCTAGTCTTGGAGACACACCTACCATGGATTCAACCTACGACACTTGGAGATGAGGCTAACGATTTCTAGGAGTCTGGGGATGACAGGGCTAGGACCACCCCAACATATGACACATGGTGGTCCCTACTACAGTGGCAGGGATTAGGGCCTCTAGGTAGGGTAGATGACCAGGCAGAGGTAGAGGTCGATCCAGACGGGCGTAGGGTGCACCAATGGACTGAGGGTAGATGGGGTGTAGAGGCCACCACAGAGGAGGCTCCATAGGTAGAGGAGGAGGAGGGTGAGGTGCCTCTTGATAGTGAGGTAGGGTAGCTCCTCGCTCAGGTTGTAGATCTATAAAGTCAGGTTGGGAGGCTACAGACTCAGTAGTTGCAATGGGATACTTCTATCGCCCTTCTAGAGGTGAAGCTGGCTCATAGGGATAGGCAGCTAGCTGAGGCTCAAGAGTAGATCATGGGTCTTATAGCATGGGCTACAATGGTAGAGACTCAGGTCTATGATCTCACTAGTGCACGTGATGTGGCACTAGCATAGCGGGGTGAGGCTATCATAGAGTGGGATTTGCTTAGGGTACAGAGGGGGGATCCTTCATCCTCCTAGGCTATTATGGGATCTCCAACTACACCATCATCATTATTACTAGGTGGCCATGACCCGATGTTAGAGATTCGATGCTTACAAGACCTATTGGTGGATGCCAATGCTAGGCACACAACCAGGGTAGCTTGCATAGACCAGCTGGAGGGTCACATCAGGTTGATAGGTGGGGAGGTCCTGAAGGATTCACATGCTATGGGGTCTCAACGGACCAGGTCCAAGACTACGGGGTAGTCCACAATGAGCTCTAGTTAGTGGACTCACAGGACCGAGAGGACACACAGGTCCTCTAGCACACATGGAGGCAGCTCCCATACCAGGACCAGAGAGACCGATCAGTCTTCTATGACCTCTAGTCATAGGTCTCACTACACAGAAATACCAGTATCCCGTGTGCTAGGCCTCTTTGGATTAGGTGGCACATAGGGCCCTTAGCAAGGCACACAGTAGGCACCAGAGCCGACTATAGAGTAGGCTCTAGAGCACAAGGTTGAGGGAGGCGATGAGAGCTCCAACTCAGGAGGAGCAGGCCAGAGCTAGGGCTCTATCAGATCCAGGCTACATTTTTGTATATGTATCATTTTTGGTGTAAGGTCTAGGACCTACACGATTGTAGCCTACGGGTATTTTGTACTCCTGATGTACTCTTTTGGACACACACACACACACATATATATATATATATATATATATATGATTTGATCATTTATGGCTCATTATGTGTCCTTGTATATATTTTTAATTTTTTGTTTATGTTATGCACATGGATGCAATGCTTATGTTAATTTGATGCTATATGATGTGATGTATGGATGACATGCACTAGATAGCTATTTAATTTATGATGATGATGATATGCAGTGATCTAGATGCTTAGATGTGTGATATATGATGGATGCATATGGATGCGATGTTTACTTAAATGTATATTTGATTTTGCTTTATTGCATGCATTTAATTTTATGACACTGTCACGATATGCTGATGCAATGTATGTAATGCATTATTTACATGATGGTAATCTAATGTAAATGAACCTGTATGCTTTAATCACTTAAAACATAAGGAATGAATGCAATATATGTTTATCAATCTAATGGATGACACCACAGAATGTATAAAAATCATGAATGTAATTGAAAGATCCTCATAATAAGAATTTAATCAATTAATCACCCATATATGAAATGCAATGATATGCAGTTGTATGATGCAAATGATATAATGTGTCATTCTATTTTCTTTTGCAAGTTTGAAAAATATGCACAATATAGTCAATGGTCATCTAAATATTATTTCTAATATCCATCCGGTATCTATCCTATATCTTGATTGTGCTTTATATAATGATGTATCATGGATTCGATACTTTGCGGTTTGATGATTTTATTCTATATGGTTTGCGATATTTGGTATTTTGTTGCTATTAGAGAAATTTTTGAGGTTTTCCATGAGACTCAAACACCCTAGTAGACTTATCAAAAGTTGCATACTGACCACACTAGACTTTTGAAGTGCAAGGCTTTTGCTAGGATAGGCCCTAACTATTCATTATCCCTGTGTGTGCACATGAGTATATTAAGATAAGACACGAGCATTCCTCAATGTCAGGCAGGATTCTTTCAGCCCATTGCTAAGATAAGGGCTCCACAAATGTCTTATCCAATCCCAAGTTTAGATTTTAGTTGGACTAAGCCACTAGGCAATGCAGGACACCTGAAGCTAGCTCTTCCACATTCAAACATTGGTCTGCACACAAGCAAAATGCAAGTGTATCAGACATATCATCATGCGTAAGGTATAGTAGTGCCGACAATTCCAAGGATTCAGGCTCCTTCCTTTCTATCCTTCAATTTTTGGGATACTTGCTCATATGTGGTGAAGCAAGGGAGTCGATTCCATCTTGACTTTGACTTTCTTTGGATCTTCATTTGATCTCTCTTCAAACTGGATTTCTGATCTTCATTTGATCTCCACTCAAACTTTGATTTATGATCTTCATTTGATCTTCACTTTATGTGATATGATCTTCACTTTGAACTTGATTTGAGCCTATTTTCTGATCTTCATTTGATCTTCACTTTTCGGCATTTACATGTGATAATTTTCTTCAGAAACCTCCCTTTGGGGGATTTACTTTGGAAAGTTGTTTCTGGTATATCGATTGAGGATATCGATCTTATGATATCAATATGGGATATCAATCTGGGAAGTCGATCTATGATATCGATCTAGGGTATCAATCTTGAGGATTGATGTGGGATATCACTCTAGGATATTGCTCATTTTATCATAAGCAAGGGATTCTGAATAGGGAACTAACCTATCCTTTTGCCAACTACCAACATTTCCCATACCATCCGCATAGAGGGATAAGCAAGAATAACTCTTTTCGCCTCAGGATACCCGGTCCTGCTTCACGACTTTCATCTTCCCCTAGTCCTTGTTAGGATTGTTTAATTTGTTGATTAGTGATAGGATTCTGATATGCTAAGGGCTATACTAACTGGACCTCAGCTACAAAAGCAAAGCAAGCTTTCTATCAACTCTTGAGAAGACCTCTAGGTATGGTTGAATGACCGAAAAACCCTAGTATATTCTCCATAGCAACAAAATGGGTTGTGTTGAAAAACACAATTACTCACATGAATGATGGATTTATGACAAATGTAGAGATGCATGATTTAGACACAAACGTGGTGTCGTTTGTAAGACTGACAAACACAATCCCTCCTACTACGGAATGCAATGGATGATGAATGCCTATATGCAATGCAATAATGCAGTGGATGCATGTGTGAATGCAAAATGAAAATGCAAATGCAAATGTTTTTGGATTTTATGCTTTACCATTTTTTTTGGATTTTATTGATTTTATAATTTTTATGAGTTTTGAGCCTCATATCTGACCAAACGGTGAGTACATGCCTCTGGAGCCTTTAGGAGTGACCAAACGGTGAGGAAATGTCGTTGGAGCCTTTAGATTGACCAAGCGATTTTTTAGCAAAATCCTTGGAGCTTTTTAGGATGATCGAGCGGTTTTAAGCAAACCCTTGGAGCCTTTTGGGTTTGACCAAAGGGATTATGAGCACCTTTGGGACTTTTTGGGATGACCAAGCGATCTTTAAGAATCCTTGGAGATTTTGGGTTGACCAAGCAGTTTTTTAGAAACTCTTGGTACCTTTTGATTGACCAAACTACTCACAGACGAGCTTGGAGCCTTTTAGGATGACCGAGCGATTTTGAACAAACCCTCAAGGCCTTTGATTGACATGACCAAGTGGTTTTAGGAACCCTTGGATCCTTTTGGGGAGGGCATGCTGCCCTATGTACCCCTAGTGTGTGTGCCATTCGATGACGGTGAGGGAGGTGCAATACCTCTAGATTCCTCATTTTGCCTTATCGAATTTGGCATGGTTGGTGGGAAAGGTATGCTACCTTGAAGACCCCCAATGTGCATGCTATTCACTAAAAGGTAATCAACTTGTTTAGGAAGAGTGACAGAAATCAACTCTCCCAGGTGAAGAATGGACCTCACCGAAGTGCCCATGCTTTGGCAAGGGTGAACGAGAGAACCATCCTCGTGGATCGCATCCCATTCTACTAGGTCTTGGATGACCCTCTTAAATGATTGGCAACCTCGAATGTCATGTCCATGCGCTCGATGATACACACAAAAGGGACCCCCATCAGGTGACCCAGTCTTGGATGCCCTATGCTTGACTTCGGGTAATATGAATGCCTTTGCCTCGTGTAACTTTTGGAACAAAGTTAGAGTAGTCATCTGAAATGAAACTACTCGTTGCACTAGCCTATTGGGCTTACGAGGTGACTAACGACTCGGGGTCGCTCATGAGGAAGTGTGACCTCCACTTCAGCATGTTGGGGCACTATGAGGGAACCATCTACATGATAAACCCCACTATCTATCAGATGTTGCACCACACTCTTAAATTCATGATAATCTCGAATGCCATGACCCTCTATTCAGTGATAGAGACAATAGTGATGCTCCCTGTAACCCATAGGTTTAGCTCTATTTGGGTTTAAAGGGATGATATCAGGCAAGGTGATGACCTTAGCCTCTTGTAGCTTCTGAAAGATGTCAGACATAGACTCTTTTAAAGGAGTCCCACTATGTTGTGACTATTTTGGGCTCTTGACCCGCATTGGTTTGCTTTGAGAATCCAATGGTTGGGTTGGCCGCATGGGCTTTTGCTTTCGCTGAGGCTTTTCTTGTACTTGCACAGGAAGTGATTTGGCCTCAGACAAGGGTTGCTTTTGTGATCCCAAGTTTTCAAACTGGTTCCTGATAAAATGCAATGCCTTATCTTGCTCATCCATTCGATGCTCCATCCATTCTAGATAGCTTAGAATGGATCGCAAGACTAACAAAGAGTTCATATGTATTTCCAATGACTGATTTGAAATACCTTTGTCATTTGAAGGAGATAGAAAAGTGGATGTTATGGATCCATTAGGTAATTGCAAATCACCTATGTCCTTCATTTGAGTTGATGCGGATGCTTCTTGATGACACACTTCATCAGTGCTATCCACATGCTCATGCCTATGACTCAGCTCAAGTTGTTGTTTCACTTCATTGTGTTGAACTGTGTCAGTTTTAGTACCCCCAATATGATGTGAGGAACCTACCTATTTGTGCTCTTGAGATGGTGCCATGAGAAATGAGTTAGGAGTGACTAATTTCAAAGGTTCTGGCCTTGGCAATGTGGAAACACCACTGGATTACCCCATCTCCGGCTCTATGTGATTAGGAATCACCTGATCTTCTAGCCTAATGTCAACCATTCCCACAAACTCATGAGAAGACTCCACAACTGCATGCATCATAGGTAATTCGTCAACATACTAAGGCTATCCTATTTCAGTCGTGATAACTGAACCTTCCTCATACTCATACGATGTCTCCAGGATAGGATCCACAGGTAGAGACTCGATGAAAAGTTGACCTAGATCCTCAGTGGACTCTATGGTGGGCAGCATCGTAATGTTGGCCTCTATAAGCTCTTCATATTCACCATCATCCTCATGAGGACTATCTGGTGACATGATGGATGAAGATGGTGTGATACACTCGGATGCATCCATGACCATGCTAGGTTCTTCCTCCTTGATAGGAGTATGAGGATCCTCTAATGACACCTCCGAAGCAGCTATGAGCATCTCTATGATGGCATTCATCAATCCTTCCCTGCTAGGAGAGGCCAAAGATGAAGGAGTCGTAGGTGACTCCACCGGTGATAGCGGTGGTGATGGTAACTCCACCACAGTCTGCAAGGTTGCATCCGAACTTTGGATAGACTCATCATGTTTAACTTGTAGATGCATAGGCACCTCACCAGGTTCCTACGGATGATCCTCAGGTTTATAATACTTGAAGGGATCTGGGTCCACCTCAACTATATGGACTTCACCTCCATGGGTGTACTTAATGCATTGATGCACTATTGATGGTACGCACTCCATGGCTCTTATCCATGGTCTTCCAAGCAGCATATTATACTGTCTTGATCCCTCTAAAATGTAGCACAATGTAGGAATAATATTTTGTCCCACCTCGATGGGGAGGACTATTGTGCCTACTATAGGGGATTCCACATCGTTAAAGGCTTGCAACATTAACGTTGTTTCCTTGATGTGGGATGGTGGAATTTTGAGATGTTTGAACGCTGAGGTGGTGATGATATTAATTGATGATCCTGTATCCACCAACACTCGCTTATACGCAATATGCTTTATCCTCACTATGATATGCAATGGAGGATCAGATTCCTTGATAGGGATAGGTTTGACTTCCTATTTATGGAAAGTAATCACAGGTTCCTTATATGGTGGAATAGACTGTATATACCCCAAGGATTATGATGACTTTCGAGCGTTGACATTGCTCACCTGTCGGACTTGACTACTCTCGACCTCATGCTTACGCATGGGATCCTTAAACATCTCTTTCTATTGTTCTTCGATAACCCTAGGCATGTCTATCCATCTAGAGGAATGGCTATCTACTTGCTTAAGTGGTAACTCTTGATGATGCATAGGATGCATCACGTTGACTTGTTGCCTAAGCACTCTAGGTATGAGCTTCTTTTTAGGAGTTACCTCACATGATTGTTCTTCACGTGCTTTCTATTGGTAAATCCTCTCTTCACGTCGTTGGAGCTCATCCAACCTTTGTTGATGTGATCTCTTTTTCTCTACGCACTCACGCTCTAGACGCTTACACTCACTGCGTGCCTCCTCCAATTGGTCTTGGAGTAGTCACCTCTTATGGGTTGCATGTGACTCAGATTCCCTATAGGACTGATTCATGGAGTAAGATCCACAACTCTCTATCTCACTAGGTGGAGACCTAATGACGTGGGTTCTCACTGGGTGTGAGGAAACCCCATGATCTGTATGGGTGAACCCCTTGCATGATGAAGGGAGCTCATGACAACTATCAGAGTGTCGCGCTAGGAGGATTGGATCCTCAGGTGCATGATGAGTGCGACGCCTAGCAAGGAGGTGTGCGAAGACTAAAATATCCTCAGGAGAACATCGAAAGCATTCAGAGCCTCTCCATGAACTCTTCGACTCATTAGCTCGTGATTGAGCTCTATCATGCCTAGTCATCATGATGAACCAACTAAGCAAGACTCGAGAGGAAGCCTCTCTCACTAAGAATTTTGGCCTCAAGGAAGGCCTTATCTTGATGAATTAAGCAATAAAGAAGCATACAAATTAAACAATGTGATTATCTCCTTTACATTTTAAAAGTGAGCCCTAAACTGTTTGATGTGTTTCAATGATTTGTTGTATCAGTATAGAACTCCTTATCATGTTTTGAAAAGCGTTGAATGATATTCTTAGTTTAAATTGGCTTTCACCTGTATGCTCATAGCTCGACAACCTGGATGTGACTTCTAGGCCACGTAAATCCCCCATGTGTGGTGATGAAAGTCCACACCCAGACAAGGAGCACAGGTCCTCCCAGATCCTCACCCATTTTTCTCTAGATCACTCTAGTCAAGAAACAATAGAATATAGTTAAAAATATAGGTAGCCTCTCATGATGAGGCCCTTAAAAAGAAATATGCATAAAGATGCCATGAAAGGTATATAATCAATAAAATGCATAAAACATAGAAAACTTGTGCTAAACACATAAATATTGTTAGAAAAAAGATAACCATAAATGCAGCTATCTATCTAATGGATCCATTTCATGAAATGAAGCATGTTAATGAGAAAAAGAACCATTAATATCCTATTTGCTAAAATGAGATAAATATTATTTAAACTCTAAATCTATCAGTCAGATAGTCTTTAAACATGAACTAATCCACTAAACTAATTAATCTAACCTAATTAAATCTATTGTAAAATAAATAGTAAGGAAAAGTTGTCTCTATTGCAAACCGCAACTCTAATGAGTAGTTTGCACTGTAAACCATGGTTGAAATCCACGATGAGCAACCAAGTTATTTTACCTCCAAATTCAATGGTTTTGGGTTTGACCTCCTTGTCCAATTGATATTCAAGGGTCGCCTTCAGTGTCCTCTAATAGGTTTGGCAGTTGAATTGTTGAATAGGGCCTTTGTTTGACTGAATTAGCATTTCTTGGTGTTCTAGCTTCTTAGCGCATCCATGGCATGATTGTCATGATGCTTGACAAATTGATAATGGTGATGAAAATAAAGCTCTCATTGTGCACTCAAGTGAGTCCACAATTCGACAGGGTATTCGCTGCTCTAAACTCCAATTCTTTCTTGATACAGTATTTTGATAGCGCTTTGCTATCAAAATGCCCTATATGCTTTGTCTATTTTTCCCAATTTTGGAAGGGGTACTTATAGGATGTCCCATAGCTAGGGGTGGATTCATGGAGAAGCCAAGATAAATAAGGTGTGGTTAGGATAGTTGTATTGGGAGCTTTCATTCTTTAACCGCCTTCTTCTAGAACAAATGATCATTCAAACCAATTTGGCTTGGATGAAGGCCAACAAAACTTTAGTTATGACCATAGATGACAGCTATGGTCTAGAATGTAAACCACAGGTCTCAACTATGGTTCAATCTATAGACTACATGTCTTAGCTATGATTCAGATTGAATAGGCCAAGGAGCTCAAATTGAGTGGTTAGAACCACTGCTTTATCTTGGAGTCTATCCAAGATCTTCCATGTGGTCTTGTAGCATGTCCATATGAGTAGTCGCCATTGACATGACACATTTTACATGTCTACACAATTCTTGGACCTCCAACATCAGTTATAAAAGCAAATAATTGAACAAAAAACCCATGAGTTGTTCCAAGAGACCTTATGTAATAGGGTCCCTAACCCAAGTACTCATAGATAGAGGGTTCATCAGAGGTAATCTATGTTTAATCAAAATAGGCTTCCTAGGCCTAACTAAATGTTGCCTCCTCAACCTCCTAGGCCTAATTAGGACTTGCCTCCCAGGTCAAACCTAGATCATATTTTATAGGTATTTGGTCCTCCTTGTAGGCCAATTCAAGAAACACATTACAAAGCCTATGATGATCTGTACCTAGAAGAGGAATATTTATAAGAACCTTATGGAGGCATGGTTGATGATACTCAACCACCATGCCATATGCTTGACATTCCTCACCCTCCCCCATGGGGCTAAATAAAATAAGAGGAGATCAAATCCTCTGATGTGTATAAAGCATTGCTTGAGTGCATGGAAATAATTAAAAACAAGACCTTTGGGTCTGGGCTTCAAAATCCCACTTTGCACTATCTTCGTAGTCAAACGCTTCACCCATTAATACCTTCCCCTCCATACCCAGAGAATTTCAAAATGCCCAATATAGATAGATTCAAAGGAGAGTAAGATGCACAAGAGCATGTTACTAGGTTCATGAACTAATGCTTTAGTATCCAGGATAGTGATGCCTTACTTCTAAGAACATTTTTTATTACCCTCTCTAGCCCAATCGCAGAGTGGTGCAATCAACTCCCAAGGCATAGTATCCATAGATTTGAATAATTTTTGGATGCATTCCTAGAATATTTTTCTTTTAACACTAAGTGAAATGCAACTTTAACAAACCTCACAAGGTTGAAGTAGTATGATGATAAGTCAATCACAAATTATGGTAACAGGTGGCGAACGCTTCTCGCTAAGCTACCATACCTACTCCAGTTTCTGAGTTGACTCACATGTTTTCCAAGAGTTGTTTAAATCTAGTTTCATTATTTCTACAACTCCAACAATACCAAATTCTTGAATATGCTCTAGCACAAGCTAGAATAATCAAAGAAATCAAAATTCAAGAGGGGGAGATTGCAAAACCTTGTAAAAAGGAGTGGAATAAGAACACAAAAGAAAATCTAGCAGAACCAAAGCTGACAGTAGTTAATCAATTTGCCATTAGCATTTCAAGTCTCATGTAACCAATGCTACCTCAATAGACTAACTTTCAGGCTCATCCTCCTCCTACAAATTACAATAACAACACTTAGATGATTCAAAGGTAAAACTAGCAACATCACCCTCAGTGACAATTTATGCCCTTCACTGAGTCTATGGATTCCGTATTTGAGCATCTATGTGTAGCCAAAGCAATTAATCTACCTGAGATCCATACTATAGATCCAAGTACAAGTAAACCAAAGTTCATGGGACATCGTGAAGATCTATACTATAAATACCATACGCATAATGCGCATGATGTGTAAATGTGCTATGATTTCAAACATCTAGTACAATACATGATTGATAGAAATTATCTTCAAGTTGATAACCCTCTTGTGATAAATAATCAACAAATGGGTGTCTTTAAAGACCCATTACCTACTCACGAGGTGTAGGTAAATCAAGCAAAATAGAAAAATGAGGTCCATACGACATCCCCTCAACAAGGGTTCATCATGATGGTTAGAATCATGATAAGGAATATGTGTTATCCAAATCAAGTTGCACCATATGTAGCTCCAAATGATATTTCCTCCACATCATAGCCTCTACCACCTCCAGTGCAAAGCCTTCCACCTTGTCCAGTGGTCACTATAAAAAGTAAGCTTTCTCAAAGCTTACGAACAACATCATCCTGACTCTCTATCTATGATCTTATCCAATAGTCTCCACCTCATCAATAAGCTCTTATGAATATCCTTAAGTTGATTGAACTGTAGCCCCAAGATTCTAACTCCTTTATAAATTTTGTGGAGCACGTTCAGTAGTGCAAAGAGACAGTAATCACATTTCATGAACATGAACTCAAACGAATATCAAATTATGGGATTGATCCTTCCTTATATATCATTGCATGTGCAAATGGAATATCTCACAAAAGATTTCTCATTGACATTGGTTCTTCAAGCAATATCATCACCACAAATGCTCTTCAACATCTAAGTCTTCTAGAATCCCACATTGTTGCCTTCAAATATACCCTCAGAGAATTCAATGATACTCTATGCTCAACGGTTGGCACCATAGTCTTACCTATTCAGGTGGGACACAAAACCATACCAACTTATGTCACATCTTAGAGGGTGCAATGGCTTATAATATAATTATGGGTAGACCCTGGATTAGGGATATGAAGTGTGTGACATCCATAGGTCACCAATGTTTGAAGTACACTCATGAAGGGCAAGTACATGTTGTCTCCATAGACCTTGAGCCCTTCAAATACTACAACTTGGTGTAGCACATCCCCGATTCAACCTTACCATCAACTCATTTGGACTTCCAACCAAATACGTCTATTCAAGGTTTGACTCCTTCATTATCACCTTCCATTGATACATTACCGTCTTATTCTACACCATCATCATAATTGGAACCTTTAGATATACCTTCATCATCATCAAATCCTCCATATAGGAACATGTCAAAGAGGGCTATTGATGAGATCCCTCCAATCATCTCTACCATTTCTATAAAAGAAATTCCTAGTCTAGCAGATAAGAACCCATATCATGAGGTAAGCATTAAGTCATCTCAAACCTCACTTCCATATCCTCCATCCTCACCATCACATGTCATAGTCCATCTGGATACCATAGGCTTAGGAGAATACTTATTAAGGAATATTACAACAATTCTAGCCATTAAGATAATACAAAATATGGGACAATCTCACCTTTTCATAGGTACCATAATACCTCTAGGTATACCTCCCATTAAAATGAATTTCATATATGGGGTATTGAATATAACACAAAACTATATCCTCAACAATAAGAGGATGAAGAACCCTTTTCTAAGGACATCAATTATATGTCCAATATTGACTTTGTCATGTGATATATCCATTGCTGCCATTGGCATGGCTATGGTTTGGGGTTGTACAAACAAGGTACTTGCGTTCCTTGCTAGCCACAACATCAAATACCATATGATAAATCTGGATTATGACACAATAATACTATGCCTCTCGATGTCCTCATAAAATTTTAGAGTGCCTAGGTTTAAACTATAAGGATGAGCTTGCACGCGATCCTTATGCTAATCCTAATCATGTCTACTCTTTGTAGGATTATTTTCCCATAAATATGATAGATCAAGGGATATCTCACAATTTCACCCAATCCTATGAAGAAGGTGAAGGTTCGCATACTCTTCCATCTGAAAAATAGGAAGAGGATCAAGGTCCTCCTTATGAATGGACAAGTGATGAAGAATCGTATTATGATGTAGCACCTATTAACTCCCCTAGTTCAGATGAAGAGTATGATCAGATTGTCCCATTAGATGACAAAGAATAATTCTATTTGCGTGTGTTCCCATTACCACATCCCATATAGTGATAGCTTTTTCCACTTGAGGAGCAAGCTCATAGCCTTCCACATCGACCACCTTTGGTCATTCCACCTCCACCGCAACCACCCCTACAAGTCTTGTGATAACCTCTTATCAATAGACCCAATCGCCCATCCAATGGATATCATCCATCCATCCATATGATTTCCATAGATCTTACTGCACCCTTGCATGATCTTAATAACCCATTAAATCCATTGCACCTCGACCGTGAGGGAGTCAAATTTGATCGGGGAGATTCTTTGCCATCTCTATCAGAGTATTGGCCTTGCGATAAAATGTTACAACCGTTTCATTTTTCTCCGAGACCTACTCAAAATATTTTCACACTAAGGTTGAGCTTGATTTTCCAATTGATGACATAAACCTAGCTAACAACATTTATTTTATCCCTAATCCACACTAGCTGGAAGAGGGTTCTCATATGTCAATTTAGCCAACAATGGATAGTGATATCGACACAAATTATGAGTCTCTCCAATTCATAAAGTTAGGGGAAGGTTTATCCATTATTGAGAAAGCTGATTTCATAGATCTTCTAAAATAGAAGAAGGAAGATTTTGTGTGGTCTTATAAAGACATGCCAAGACTAGATCTAAATTTAGTCATGCATAATCTTACGAGTGATTCAAATGCAAAACTAGTCAAGCAAAATATGCACAAAATGCATCCAACAATAGCCTTAATAGTGAAATATGAATTGTAAAAATTGTTAGATGTCAATTTCATTATGTCAGTCATCATGGGTTTCGAATATGGTACCTATCAAGAAATATGATAGAAGGATTTGCATTTGCATCAACTTTCGAGATCTAAATAAAGTGAGTCTTAAGAATGAATTTCCTTTGCCAAACATTGATGCACTAGTGTACACCACAGTAGGCCATGAGATGTTATCCCTAATGGATGATTTCTTTGGATACAATCAAATTTGCATTAATCCAGAGGACCAACTCAAAACGGTATTCACAATGCCTTAGGGGACATTTTATTATAAATTCATGCCTTTCAAACTCAAAAATGTTGGTGCTACCTACCAATGAGCTATGACTTACATATTCCATGACTACATGCATAAAATTTTGGAAGATTACATAGATGACTTATTGGCTAAATATTTACTCTTCCATGAGCACATTGATGTGCTATGAAAAATCCTTGATTGCCTCATCAAACACAATGTTAGATTAAATTCCAAGAAGTGCATTTTCAGCATCACATCTGGAAAACTCTTAGGATTCGATCTCTAAACAAGGCATAGAGGTCGATCCAAATAAAGTCAAGGAAATCATTTAAATGCCTCCCTCCACTAATATCAATTAGTTATGTAGTTTGTAAGGAAATTTCACATTCATCAAGCGCTTCATAGCGCAATTATCGGATAAGTATCGACTTATGAAAAAATTGTTACACAAGGGGGTCACAATTAATTGGAAGACAAGTTTCAAGCCACCTTTGATAAAATTAAACAATATCTGGATTTACTACTAGTATTGGCTCCTCCCCAACCAAGAGTTCCATTCTATCTATACATATCAGCTATTGAGCTTATGTTGGACACCATGTTGCCCCAAAATAATGAATTGCATAAATAGGCTACTTACTATATTAGCCACACCTTGTTCAGTTATAAAATAAATTACGCATACGTTGAGAAGCTATGCTTAGTAGTGGTTTTTGCCATTAATAAACTACACCATTATATGCTCAATATTACCACGTATGTAGTATCCAAAGAGAATTTATTGCAATATATGATGATTTGTACTTACCATAACAGTCACACGATGAAATAGATTATGTTGTTGATGGAATTTGACCTTAAATTCATCAAAAAAATAAATTAAATGTTAGGTAATTTCTGATAAACTCATAGAGGCTCCCCTCTAGGATTACCAACCTCTTAGCATAGAGCTTCCCAATGATGGAATCTTTCAATTTTCAGAATCACCCGATCTTGAAGATGCTGAAACACATGCTGACATGACTTTATTTCTTGATGGCTCTAAGAGCGAGCAAGGGGGTGGCATGGGAATTGTGTTTTTTACACCTCAAGGGCCTCTAATACCCCTTTATTTCAAACTCAATTTCCCATGCACCAACAATAATGTCGAGTATGAAACTCTTATCATAGGCCTTCAAATGGCAATTGCCATGAAAATAACTAAGTTCAACATTTTTGATGATTTCTTTCTCATAGTGAATCAATTCAAGGGAATATTCCAATGTAGATACCCAATATTGCAAGCCTAAAAAGCCCTTGTGGATAAAATTTTGGAAAAATTTAAATGGTATGATATTGAGACACTCCCTCGATCATCTAACCATTTTGCAGATACAATGGTCTCCTTAGGGTCTTTAATACTGTAGAACCCTTCTGATTATATAACAACCATTCATGTCAAAATGCTATCGAAATATATAACTAAGCATGAGGACCTTCACTCCATGTTGAAAGTCCACTTGATTCAACTTGAAACTTCCCATGAATAGTTCTCTCAAATTCACAATTTCTTAAATAATGCCTCTTAGAGGACTTTATTCCCTCAAAATCCTTTTGATAGCAGTGCAATGCTATATCTACAAGTTCTCTTCTAATCCGTATTTCCAAGAGATGAAATTCAAAAGGATCAAGCAATTCATGCAATTAAGGCTTCTTAAAATCAATATTGGTCCATCCAACTAAAAGATTACCTAAAGCTTGGTAACATCCCTTCTAGATTGTCGCATACCACCAAACATACATTAAAATAAAAAGTGATAAAATATGTATTACTTGGAGATATATTGTATCATCAAAGCTATGAAGGTATCCTTCTTCATTACTTAGAACCTCAAAATATAGTTTGGGTAATCGCCCAAGCACACGATAGTACATGTGGTGGCCATTTTAGTGGTATGGCCATCGCAAAGTGCATTCTTTGCATGGGATATTATTGGCCAAATTTAGAGCAAGATTGTTGTGCTTATATTAATAAGTGCATAAAGTGTCAACACCATGCTAATATGACCCACATACCTTCTTAGGACTTACAACCAAATCAATCAGTTTGGCCTTTTTTGTAATGGGGGTTTGACTTAATTGGAAAAATCTCACCCTCTTCTTCAGGCCATCACACGTTCATCATTACGACCACAAAATATTTCATAAAATGGGTGGAAGAAATTTCCCTTACCACTATGACTGGGCATTGCATTACAGAGTTCATGTTATATAATATCATTTATCATTTTGGTATTCCATCCAAAATAATTTTAGATAATGGGCTACCTTTCAAGAATAAATATGTGTGCACTTTAACAAATAAATATAACATCTAGCATATATTTTCTATGCCCTATTATCTACAAGCCAATGGGTAAGCTGAGGCATAAAACAAAATAGTAATTAATAATTTAAAGAAAATCATTAAGGATAATCACAAAGATTGGCATACTCAATTGCCTCTTGCCCTTTGGGCCTACCACACTAGTATTCAAAAACCCAATAGGGAAACTTCATTTTCACTAGTATATGGTGTTGAGGCCATAATGCCTTTAGATATAGAAATCCTATCACTGCACATATCCATGCAATATTTCATCGATGATGACACCGCACAATAGGCTCACCTAGACCTATTAACTTTACTTGATGAATGGTGCAATAATGCTCTTGAGCAGCTACATATTTATCAAGAGTGACTTAAGAGATCCTGTAACATGAAATTCCATCCTAGAGACTTTCAATTTTGTGACCTTGTTCTAAAATAGAACCAAAAAAATTCTAACTTTTCATCCCATCTATGGGATAAATTTATGGCAAATTGGCTTGGTCCATACATTATCACTAGTCATATTAGACCTAGAACTTATCACTGAAGAACACAAGATTATACTTAGGGGGGGTGAACATTATAAGACCAAATTTTACTTTTTCTTTCTCAAAAAATATTATCCAATATATCAATGGAAATATCAACTGCAGTAATCAAAGCAATGCACAAATTAGCACACATAATAGAGACAACAATTTAACGTGTTTCACCCAATGTAGGATACTCCACGGAGAAAATTTTTCACTAAAATTTATTCAAAAAATATCTTTGGAATCCTTCCCTATTACAATTTTTATGGACCTTTATCCAAATGAGACACTAATCCCATAATTCACTACTTTGTGGATATCTATCCACAGGAGAACTCTTTCCCCTTGTCTTTGGTTTGTGGAACTTGACACAGGAGAACTCTTTCTCCTCAACTGGTTCATGGATCTCTCTCCACAAAAGAACTCTATCTTCTTATCTGCTTCATGGATCACACTCCATAGGATAACTCTTTCCCCTTGCTCTAGTTTGTGGAACTCTATCCATAGGAGACACTAATCTCATTTGCTCTAGATAATGATATTCTAGAATACTATTGTCCCCACTGCATTGGCTTGTGGATCTCTCTCCATAGAAGACCTCTATCCTCACTCAGAATACCTATGTTCTCACTACCCTGGCTAATGGATCTCTATAAACTAGAGACTATTGTCCTCTACTTTGTTACATCTAAAGCTTGCTCTCAACTCTATCTCAAATCTACACCAAGCATTGTCCTTGATCTAGCACAAATATGATCTCAAATCTGTCTTTGGTCTGGCATAAATATTCCCTTGAATATGCATCAAAATTTTTTCTCCAATATTTCCTCAAGCCTTAACACAAAGCTTGATCCAATCATAAATAAAATATGCTTATATTTGTCTTAAGCCTTACCACAAAGCTTGAACAAATCAATCAATCAATTCTACTCTCAAGTCTTCTCAAAGACTTACCTTAAATATTTCCACAAGTTCTCTCAATAACTTGCTCAATCTGCTCTCAAGTCTTCACTAGGACTTGCCTCAAATCTGTCCACAAATCCTCTCAAGAACTTATTAAATCTACTCTCAAGTATTCACTAAGACTTACCTCCAATCTATCCAACAAGTCCTCCTTAGAACTTGTTCAATCTTCTCAAAAAGTCTTCACCAAGACTTACCTCAAATCTTCTTGCAATATTTCACAAAAGCTCACATCAATATGTCCTTAAGATTTCACAAGAGCTTACTAAATTCTGTCCTTAAGTCCCCTCTAGGACTTACTCAAATCTACACACAAGCTTCTACAAAATCTTGCTCAAACAACTACAAAACTTACATACAAAACCCAACTTAATCTCATTCATAAAACCTCTTCAACACACAAACAAGTTTTACTCAGAATCTTTTCTAACCACAGAAACATATAGAGAATGATCAAAGACTCAATATGTTTCTCACTCACAATACACTCAATCACTTTCAAAACTCTCTTTCAAATCAATTTTGAAATAAAGTATAATTTATTTCACAAATATTGAACTATCACTCCAATGCTTTCAATCAATAATGCTCAACCAACTTCACTCAAACATCCACTCAATGAAACACAACTTTCTTACAAACCTTAACCAAGTGTTTCACTATACTTCCAATCAACTCACACTATGGATCTCAAACCTTGACTCAAGATAATTCCAATTTCACATAACAATGATACTCATATTCTTTCACAAACCCTAACTCAAGATAGTTCCCAATCTCACATAACAATGATACTCATGTTCTTTCAAAAACACTAGCTCAAGATAGTTCTCAATCTCACATAACAATGATACTCATGATCTTTCACAAACCCTAGCGCAAGATAGTTCTCAATTTCACATAACAATGATACTCATGATATTTCAACATCCATAAATCATGCACATGAAAACTCACTCAAACATTTTTTAAAATGCTTATCAAACAATCATTTTCACTTCAACTTTTTATTTCACAATATTCAATCCAAAAATATTTCACTCATAAGAATGATGTGCCCATACCTTTTTTTTTTATGGAGATATGTCTTCAAAAGTTGTCTTAATCACAATCAATTTTTTTTTTCCAATTTCAAGGTTAGATAGCAACAATCTATCTCAAAATTTCCATTCAAATATATCCCAATAATTATTTTACCATACAAAAATATCAAGTCCCAAGTACACCTTATAATCTCCAAACTCTCAAAATAATATTCAATACATAAAAAATAAAATTTCTTTGTCAACACCTTATAAAATTCAAACTTCACAAAATAACATTCAACAAATAAAAATTAAATTCCTTTGTTAAACCTTATAACTCCAATCTTCACAAAATAACCTTCAACAAATAAAAATCAAATTGTTTTGTTAAAACTTATAACTCTAATTACTTTATATTTATTTCTAATCAAAAATAAAACATTTTAATTGACCTTATGATTCCCACCTTTGCAAAAATAATCACATGGCCTCTAGCGCCTTCCACAACCTTGGAAAATAATTAAAATCAAATGTGCTTACCTTATAAATGTTGGCCCATGTCTTCAATAAAAATGTTTAATCCTTTATGACTGCACCCAGACTCAAACCTGTGACCAGCCACCGCCGCAATGTCTTAGCCAGAGGCTAAGCTACCGTTGGGCTACATGCCCACACAACACTCAAGGCACACAATCTACCTTTTATTCCTTACCTTTAGAAAATTCAAAAAACAACAAAAACCTTGATGTGTTAAAATGAAGGGGATGCAAATCGAACCCTTAACCTGCCTTGTACAAACATCTTAACCAACTTTCGATCACCGTTTGTACTACCAAGCACTTTGGGATTGATTTTGCGCTCTACTAGGAATTAATATGAAGTCTCCCTCCTTAAGCTTTAAAACACACAAATCTCTTCTTCCCTCTTAATGCAGCGCTCGATTAATATTTTATCTTGGGCATACAAAAATTGCATGGGAATTCTTTTAAATGAAAAACATTGTCCCCTTTTATACCTTGTTCTTTGCACTCCAACACGTCGGCTTAGCAAATTCGATTTTTAATTCGAATTTAAATTTAAACCTTTTGGCGCCTTATGATTTATTAAAATAAAAATTTTAACCTATGGTTAAAAAATATTAATTTAAATAAATTAAATAATAACCTTTCAAATCTCCTCAATGCTTCTTTTCAAGGATTTATTTTTTAATGATTCCTTGGACCTTGTTTTTCTTCACCTCAACCTTATGCCTTAAATACTATAATATTATTATTTCTTTTTAAACCTACTTCTCCTTCCATAGGTCTTCAATCGTTTTAGGCCTCTTTAGGCATATAATATTTAAAATAAATATTATAACCTTTTTCCTTTAACCACTTCCTTGCATTTTGGAAAAACCACCTGATGACATTAATGACAATGAAACTTGGACATCAACCTATTGACATTAATGAAAATAAAACTTGCTCAAATTTCCAACAATCTCTCTCTTTGTCATTGATGGCAACCCTGTTTCCTTTAAATAGTTCTTTTACCTTTTTTTAGTTCTTCTTCCCTTGAGAAACTGCTCCCCCTGACTGAATGCTCTCCCCCAAACTCAAATCTCTCCCCCTTTGACATCAACGACAAAGGGTCACCTTTGGGGATAAATATAAGACTCTTAGCTCAACCCCTCCCCACCTCCTCTCCTTGAGGTGGTTAATTTTGGGGTGGGAGGATCTCTACTCCCAACATACAATGCTCTTTTGATTTGTCCACCTTCTTCCTCAAATTATCCTTATGATTCCTCTTAATATTCTTGTTCCTGCTTGTCTCTAAAAATTTTGCTCTACACAACTTAGACATATGCCCAAAATTATTGCACTTATAACACTTAATGTTGTGGTTCCTTGAAGGTGCAAATATCTTGAAGTTATTCCTGGTGAAGCCATGTCCATTCCTATTATGAACCCTGCAATTTACTGCTTTATGGCAAAACTTATTGCAAGAGTAGCAATATCCTTGAAAGAGATGCCCATTTCAAAAATTTCTCTTGGTGAAACCATATTCCAAATAACATTTGTCCTGCACTGTGTAGCCTTGTGACAAAACCTGTGACATGAGAAGCAACGCCCATTGAATAAACCTTGCTTTGGCCTCATTGGTCTCTTAGTCTATTCTTCCTTGTGATGTTTCTTATTCCATCTATTCCTTATTTGTGCATTGTTTGTTTCCTTGTTGAAATTTCTATTTTCCAACTCATCCTCAAAAGTATCACTCTCTCTTACACTTTCTTCTTCTAAAGATTATTCTTCTTTGGAGCTTGAGATTGACTCCTCTCCTTATTCTCTATATCCCTTTTCAAAACCAAGCTCTGTCTTGTTTGATGAAGACCTTTGTACCTTTATAATATTATCCAAGGTCTTTGAGCTTCTCCCAAACCTATGTAGCTTATCTTTAGACTCTTTTACTTCCTTCCTTAGTGAAGCTACCTCATGCTCTAATATTTCACATTATAAGACCTTTACCTCTAACTTTTCTTTAAATTTCCTTGTCGTAGATATTGAATTGGTTAGATATTCTATAAGCTTTCCTTTCTCTTCATCACATTCTTGAAATTGAAGCTTGAGTTTTGGGTTTTGCTTTCTTACCTTCCTTAATTCCTTAAGGGAAAAAATAAGCTCACCTTCAATATTAACTTCTCCTTCCTCTCCAATTCCTGATTTTTTATCTTTTAGATAATCTTCATTCCTTTTTTATTCATCTTCAATAGGAGCAATTCCTTCTTCTTCTATTGCCACAAGAAGACTTTCTTCCTCTAGACCTTCAAGAGCATCTTCATATTCATCTTCACTAAAATTTAAACCATTCCTTGTACAGTGATCTTCAAGATGACCAAAGTTACCACACCTAAAATACTTGAGAATTATTGGTTCTCTTATTACCTTTTTCTTAACATCTTCTTTTTCTACTGTCAAAAATAGAATTTCTTCTTCTTCATTATCTGATGACCTTCCATCACTGTCACTTGAAATCTTGTCTATCTTATTTGCATAAAAAAATTTCTTATGCATTTGGAAAAACTTATTTCCTTGTTTGCTTTGTACATCCTTACTTTTATTTTGATACTTGTATTTTCCTGCTTCCCTGTTATTATAATCATGTTTCTCATCATCACTATTATTTCCAGCTTCTGGATAATCATATGCATAGTGACCATATTTACCACATTTGAAACACTTAACTATTTTCATACCTTTATACTTTCTTGTGTATTTGTTCCTTCTACCATAGTTTGCTTCTTCATCATTGGATAACTCATTACTTGAATTTGAGTTCTTATATTTTTTCTTCTTTGTAACTTAGAAATTTTTTTCTTTATGGGGGATATGATCATTTCCTATTCTCATCTCAAAATTTGTGAGAGTTCCATGTAACTCATCCCTTGTCAAAGTTTCAATATCTTTTGTTTCTTCTATGGTTGAAACCTTTTCACTATACCTCTTAGGGAGTGACCTTAAAATCTTTTGACAAACATATGTTTCTTCAACTTTAAACCCAAGTCCTTGCATGGAGTTAAAAACCTCACCCACACAAAGTAAGTATGTAGAAATTTCTTCCTCATCCTTCATCTTTAGGTCTTCAATTTTTTTCTTGTGGTTTTGTAATTTTGCCATCTTGATATTTTTGTCTCCATATATTTTCTACAACTTTTCCCAAATCTCTTTTGCTGATGTGCAATGCATAAATTTTACAAACTCTAATTCATGTAAACCATTTAAGATTACATTTATTACTTTTTAATTATTTAGTTGTAGGAGCTTACCATATTTATCTGTAGGTGGAGTAGATGGTGGTGTGTACCCATCCTCAACTGCTTGTCATAAATCATTTCCTAGTGGAATTAGGTAAATATTCATTCTTACACTCCAAAATGCATAATTTTTTCCATAGAAAAATGGTACCTTATTTCCTGAATATCCACTCTGAGAATTCATATGTGTTCTTGTAAGATTTTCCTTCAAGATATTAAATTATTCTCAAGGAACCCACTCTAATACCAATTGTAGAACACAAGCTTATATTGAGAGGGGGGGTGAATAGTATAAGATCAACTTTTACTTTTTCTTTCTCAAAAAATATTATCTAATATATCAATGACAATATCAACTACAATAATCAAAGCAATGTGGAAATCATCACACACAATAGAGACGCCAATTTAATGTGGTTCACCCAATGTGGGCTACTCCACGGAGAAAATATTTCACTAAAATTTTCTCAACGAATATCTTGGGAATACTTCCCTATTACAATTTTTATGGACCTCTATCCAAAGTAGAAACCAGTCCCCTAATGCTCTAATTTATGGATCTCTATCCACGGGAGAACTCTTTCCTCTTTTATCTGGTTCATGGAACTTGACCTAGGATAACTCTTTCTCCTCAACTGGTTCATGGATCTCTCTCCACAAAATAACTCTATATTCCTAGCTGCTTTTTGGATCACACTCCATAGAAGAACTCTTTCCTATTGCTTTGGTTCATGGAACTCTATCCATAGGAGACACCAATATCCTTTGCTTTGGTTGATGATCTTCTAGAAGACTATTATCCCCACTGCACTAGCTTGTGGATCTCTCTCCATATAATACCTTTATCCTCACTCAAAAGACCTTTGTCCTCACTACTATGGCTAATGGATATCTATCCACTAGAGACTACTATCCTTTGCTTTGTCACCTCCAAAGCTTACTCTCAAATATATCTCAAATCTATACCAAACACTATCCTCGATCTAGCACAAATCTGCTCTCAAATTTATCTCTGGTTTGGTAAAAATTTACCCTTAAATCTACACCAAACTCTATCCTCAAATCTGTCCTCAAAACCTAACACAAATATTGATCCACTCAAAAATCAACTCTACTTAGATCTATCTTAAGCCTTACCATAAAGCTTGAAAAAATTAATCAATCAATTCTGCTCTCAAGTCATCTCAAAGACTTACCTCAAATATGTTCACAAGTCCTTTCAAGAACTTGTTCAATCTACTCTCAAGTCTTCACTAAGACTTACCTCAAATTTGTCCACAAGTCCTCTCAAGAACTTTTTCAATCCGCTTTCAAGTCTTTACTAAGACTTACCTAAAATATGTCCAACAAGTCCTCCTTAGAACTTGTTCAATCTGCTCAACAAGTCTTCACCAAGACTTACCTCAAATTTTCTTGTAAGCTTTCATAAAATCTCACACCAATCTATCCTTAAGCTTTAAAAAAATCTTACTCAATCGTGTCCTTAAGTCCCCTCTAGGACTTACTCAAATCTACCCACAAGCTTTTACAAAATCTTGCTCAAACAACTGCAAAACTTGCATACAAAACTCAACTTAATCTCATTCAGAAACCCTCTTCAGCACACAAACAAGTGTTACTCAAAATATAGTTTAACCATAGAAACATATAGAGAATCAAAGACTCAATATGTTTCTCACTCACAATACACTCAATCACTTTCAAAACTCTATTTCAAATCAATTAAAAAATAAAGTATAATTTGTTTCAAAAATCTTGAACTATCACTCCAATTCTTTCAATCAATAATGCTCAACCAAATTCACTCAAACATCCACTCAATGAAACACAACTTGCTTACAAACCCTAACCAAGTGTTTCACTTTACTTCCCATGAACTCACACTATGGATATCAAACGTTGACTCAAGATAATTCCAATTTCACATAACAATGATACTCATGTTCTTTCACAAACCCTAGCTCAAGATAGTTCCTAACCTCACATAACAATGATACTCATGTTCTTTCACAAACCCTAGATCAAGGTGGTTATCAATTTCACATAACAATGATACTCATGATCTTTCAACATCCACAAATCATGCACATGAAAACTCACTCAAACATTTCCAACAATGCTTATCAAACAATTCTTTTCACTCTAACTTTGCATTTCACAACATTCAATCCAACAATATTTCACTCATAAGGATGATGTTCCCATACCTTTTTTTTTATGGAGATATGTCTTCAAAACCTATATTAATCACAATCAAATCCTTTTTGTCAATTTCAAGGTTAGAAAACAACAATCTATCTCAAAATTTCCATTCAAATATTTCCCAATAATTATTTCACCATACAAAAATATCAAGTCTCAAGTACAACTTATAATCTCCAAACTCTCAAAATAATATTCAATACATAAAAAATCAAATTCATTTGTCAACACCTTATAAACTCCAATTCACAAAATAAAATAAAATTTAAATTCCTTTGTTAAACCTTATAACTCCAATCTTCACAAAATAACCTTCAACAAATATAAATCTAATTCCTTTGTTAAACCTTATAACTAAAATTCCTTTATATTTATTTCTAATCAAAAATAAAATATTTTAATCGACATTATGACTCCCACCTTTGCAAAAATAATCATGTGGCCTCTAATGCCTTCCACAACCTTGGAAAATAATTAAAATTAAATATGCTTACCTTATAAATTATGGCCCACATCTTCAATAAAAATGTTTTATCCTATGACTATGCCCAAACTTGAACTTGCAATAAGCCACTGCCGTAGATTCTTAGCCCAAGGCTAAGTTGTCATTGGGCTACACACCCACACAACACTCAAGATGCACAATCCACCTTTTATTCCTTACCTTCAACAAATTTAGAAAACAACAAAATTCTTGCTATGTTAAAATGAAGGGGATGTGAATCGAACCCTTGACCTACCCTACACGAACATATTAACTAGCCTCCAATCACCATTTGTGCTACCAAGCACTTTGGGATTTATTTGGCGCTCCACTAGGAATTAATGCGAAGTCTTCCTCCTTAATATTTAAAACACATGAATCTCTTCTTCCCTCTTAATGCAATGGTCAATTAATATTTTGTCTTGGGCATACGAAAATTGTATGGGAATTCTTTTAAATGAAAAACATTACCCCCTTTTATACCTTGTTCTTTGCACTTCAACACGTCAGCTTAGCAAATTTGATTTTTAATTCAAATTTAAATTTAAACCTTTTAGTGCCTTATGATTTATTTAAATTAAAATATTAACCTATGGTTAAAATATTTTAATTTAAATAAATTAAATAATAACATTTAAAATATGCTCAATGGGTCTTTTCAAGGATTTATTTTTTAATGATTCCTTGGACCTTGTTTTTCTTCACCTCAACCTTCTACCCAAAATATTATAATATTATTATTTCTTTTTAAACCTACTTCTCCTTCCTTGGGTGTTCAATATTTTTATGCCTCTTTAGGCATATAATATTTAAAATAAATATTATATCATTTTTCCTTTAACCACTTCCTTGGATTTTTGAAAAACCACCTGATGACATTAATGGCGATAAAACTTGGATATCAACCTCTTGACATAAATGACAATAAAAATTTCTCAAATTTACAACAATTGCCTAGCTTCCATTGAAGGATGTGAGGATATTGAACCCTTGAATATCGTTCACCTACGACATTTTCACACTTAAAGCACTGCACCCTACCAAAAATCCCCAAAGGTACCCATAAACACTTTTATCATCGAGAAAGCCCCAAAGTTACCCATAAACCCTTTGGTCACCAAAAATACCCAAAGGTACCCATAAACCCTTTGGTCATCCAAAAAGTCCCAAAGGTACTCATAAACCCTTTGGTCACCCAAAAAGATCCAAATTTTCCCATAAATCCTTTGGTCACCTAAAAATCCCCAAAGGTAGCCAAAAACCCTTTGGTCACCAAAGGGACCCACAAATACTCATAAACCCTTTGGTCATCAAAAAACTCCAAAGGTACCCATAAACCCCTTGGTCACCCAAAAAGCCCCAAATGTATCCATAAACCCTTTGGTCACCCAAAAAGACCCAATGGCATCCACTAAGCCCATTGGTAAAATGTTATATATATATATATATATATATATATATATATATATATATATATATATATATATATATATATATATATCCAAAAACATCATTAAAATAACAAAAATATAAAAATATTGCATTACATTTCATATCGTTGTATTATACAATCGCTTGCATTAAGCATACCCATTATTCCATTTTGCATTCTAGAGTTGCTCCTACATGTCTAGAATTAGGTCTGTACACTAGCCATCCTTCAAAATCAACTTTGTCAAAAGTTATTATTAACACCCATATACATTACAATTATCATTTCCATCCACATTTCCTACCTTTCATATTTGTGTCTATTTTTCTTCACCTAGTCATTTGTTATAAGGCATCTTTAGGGTTTTCAATCACTCAACTGTCTCTAGTTTTCTTTTTAGATTTTATAGAAATCTATCCTAATTTTTAGAAGGTAGAGTCTTGCTTTGATTATACCTTATATAGGCCATAATCCCAACATTTGTTCACATTAATAAATTCAAGTTTTGCACAAGGAAAGATGAAACCTACAAAGTGGTTCATGTTACCTTAAGTGAAAAGTTTACCTTGCTCATCCCCTTATGCGCATGGTTCAAAAATACTGATATTGACAAAAGGACAAGCTCGTCCCTACCCAAAGAAATAAAAATTCCTTACCCCATACCAAATCTGGGCAAGTATCCAAAGAAGCAACAAATACAAGAGCAAAATAAAAATAAACAATGGTTTTCACCACAACCAAAAATACCCAAAATAAAAAGTGGGTTTCACCACTAATAAAAGAAAAAAGAAAAATAATAGTGGTTTTCACCACTACCAAAATCCCTTTCTCACCAAACAAAAATGAGCAAATCCCTGGAGCAATTCAAAAATAAAAGAAAAGAAGGAAGTACTGAACTTGAATCCTTGGAATTCTCAGTATTTGATAACCATAAGGTGATCCTCATTACAGGTTGAGTGGCATCCAGCCTGCTTGGAAATGGTGGTATCCTTACACATGATGATATGTCTATCACATTAATGACCTTCTTTTGTACAGACCAATGTTTGCTTAGAGATGAGCTAGATTTTGGTAGCCTGTATTACCTATGGTCTAATCCAACTACGTACAAAAATCAGGATCATGATACTCGTAGGGTGATCTTTAGTACATATGGGCTACATAAATCCTATTTGACACTGGGGTAACTATATGCGTTATCATAGAAATGAACTCACACGCACACAGAGGGAAATTGAATATCTTGGTCATCCTAGAATAATTTATACCTTGCCAAAAAGTCTTGCATGGTTAATATACAACTTTTGACTAGGTCACTAGAGTGTTTGAGTCTCATGAAAACCTCAAGGACATTCTATAACATCTTACTATTCATTCCATGCCATACCATTTTATCACATGTTTGTTAGTTTACATTTTCACAATCCATCACATAGTCTTATGATAATGTTAAAATGAATTAATAAATTTTGTACAATCTATGGTGCTAGCATCTAGTGTGTCAAATAGTATTCATAATTCATCATACATATTAACAATTCATCCATTTTATTATACATATACACATGTATATATCATAAACCAACATCATATTACAATACATGCATCCATGATAAGCATCCATAAAAGTATTAGTAAAGTAAACATAAGCATCTCATACATCTAATAAAGTAGTAAGGAAACACATGATGACAATAGAAAAACACATATATATATATATGGAGCACAAAGATACATAATAATCTAAAAACTTCCCATAGGCTATAATCAAGTGGGTCCTCAAACATCACACTCCCAAAATCCAAAAATAACCATAGAGTCTCAAAAGCCATGGTCATGTAGGACCAGCACCATGACTCTCACCACCATCCTTGGTAATGCTCGAGTGATGCAGCAGTTTGAGCTACGCCATGGGTTGCCTATTAAGTTAGTGATCTACCGATTTCATACCTGTTGAAGCTACACCTTAGCCTCAATCCATGCTAGACAATCCCTATATGGTCTCCAAGTAACCTCCTCTACCCTAAGCCATGCAAATTACTATACATAGTGATCAATCATGCCTGCATACATACGGATGGCTCCACCCCCTCCATAGGATCCCATATCCTATTTCCACATCCGTAATTTGTGCTCATGTCATCTAAGGTAGTCCCAGCGGCAAATCCACAGTAATGTACTGCCATCCCCATACCTGCAATAGAAAGTTGCAACCCAATCTGTTTCACCTATGGCAATGGATCTCGTACAGCTCATCATAAAGCTATGCTAGAAAAGTAGTACCCCATGCCATCACTAATGACATCTCTATGGTTCACTCCACCAATGAAAATACCAACTCCAAAATGTTCTAGGGGAACCTGGCTCCTGACGAGTCTAGTAGCAACATGTTGAAGATAAGCGTCTCATTAAGGCATGTCTCATAGTCAAAACCTCTACCTCATACCATAGCTCCACTAGGATACCTCCTCTAGGCAAGTCTCGTAATTCCTCACGCTAGTCTTATTTGAAGTATCTCTACAAAATTATATCTCTAAGATTCTGATGAGTAGACATAATCATATTCCCCTCTATCTGAATACACAAAATCTAGTAGATGTCCTCTAACATCACTATCATCTTCCCAATCGACAAGTGGAAGGTGTTGGTGCAAGGATCCCACAGATCTATCAAAATCTTTAGGTAGGCTCTATCTCCCATCAAGCCATTTCTATTCATCCTCTATCACTAAGTCCCTATTATTCTGAAAGAGAGTCAAAAATTGATATCGACTCTTGATCAACTAGTAGAGGCAAGCAAACTAAAAAAATACAACAAAATTGCACAAGAACTACAAAAACAACTCAAAAAAAGGGATATTTTTCTCCAAACATCATGGTCATCCCACCCAGGGATGGACCCTAACTTGGTAGCCATCCCACATAGGGACATCTACCAGTGGCCATCCCATCCAGGGATGGCCCCCAAAAATGCTAAAAAATGGCCTTCTTGGCCACCAAAAACAAACAAAAAACCCCATAAAAACACAAAAATACAACAAAATTATATAAAAATAAAAATTAAAGTACAAAATATTAAATTATATCACTAATTAGGTTCATTTACTTATATTTAGTGTGTTTTTTTGGCAAACTCAAAATTAATTACATTACCAAATTTAACAAAGTCTAGTAGCAAATTTAGCCCTTACATTTCTTGCGTTGACTTCACCGCTTGTTGAGTCTAGAGGTTGTCTCATGGTTATTTTTGGATGGTTTTGAAAGTTCTCCATTTTAAAAAATCACTCTCCTACTCCTCATCTCTCAATATAACAAGTCCAAAGTATGCAAATGAGCCTATTTTGCCAATTTTGAGATTAAAAATACCTATAATAAGCATAGTCATTCCAGGGTGGGATGTCCAAAAAATTTGGTGATTGTCCCACCCTAGGATGGCCATGCAATTTGCAGCCATTCGACCATAGGATGACCACCAAAAAACACAAAAAAAAAATAGAAGAAAATACAAAGAAAAAGGCCTCAAAACCACCAAAAACATAACAAAACTAATAAAATTCACAATGGGTAAATATTGAACCGAATTGTTTGTTGATTAATGGTAAAGTATCTACTCCAATCCACAATAATTCCATTGCATTCGTACTGCTCCATGGGAATGAGGTATTCATTTCCTTTCTTCCATGAAATATCCACAAAATCATCAAAATCCTAATAAAATTGATAAATTTTATAATAGGTAAAGTTGAAGGAACCATAATCAAGTCATATTGGTCAATCAAATCATCACTGTCATCACTAGTAATTCCATCATCGACTCATCACTATATGGGGTAGTCATAATTATGAATTCATAATCAAAATCAACACTCAAAAGTACAACATGCATACATTCAAAAGAATCATTTCCAAAGATAAATTTCAAGCCCACACTGGGGTATATAATTCAACACCAATTCAACAAAACAAAGTCTTGATGTCCTTAAAGCCTTGGGACACTTATCATATAATAGGCTTATAATAAAAAATGAACCAAGACCAAGTATACCCTAAGCCTAAATTTGTCCTTACAATGTGGCTAAAAGGTATACCAAAAGAAAATCCTTCAAATATGTCAAAAGCAAGGATTCCAAGAATGTATGCTCCTTCCATGATGGAGGCATCTAAAGTTGGTTATATTATTGAATAACCTTAATAATTTGATATTGTAGTCACATATTTTTGCTTTACGTTGTGTTTCGCACAACACATCTCAAAAAGGGGCATTTGTAGACACTACAATCATGTCAATTCTTTTAGACTATAATGATGCACTCTTATCAACACCATATGGACCCCTTGGGTAAAAATCATGGTTAAATAGTTGTCCTAACCACTTTTGGGAAATTATACCCCACTTTTGGGAATTTTGGGGCCATGTAGCCATGGTCGTCCCACCCCAGGACGACCATAGTTCATGGTTGTCCCACCCAGGGATGGCCACCAAAAACCATCCCTAGGTGGGACGACCATGGCTTGGGATCCTTAAAAAGTCAAGGGTGGGACAAATGACAATCAAATTCTACCATTTATCCTTCCCATTGATTTATGATAGATTTTGGGGCATGTCAATTCAATCAAAACCTGCAAATGGGAGGCCCAATTTGGAGGTTTCTCACACCCAATGCATGGGAGGGTTTTGAAAAATTGTAGCACTTTCCTTGCATGCCCTAACTTACCCATTTAACCTTATGGCTCTCTTGAGCTATAAAATGAATTCAATCCACCCAATTTCGTAGAGACGTCTTTGCAATATTTTGCAACAAAGTGTTGTTGAGATTCACTCTCCCTTTCACCACGTGTTTTCACACTTGGAATATTCATAAATCGAAGGAGTTTTCCAAGTCAACCAAAAATACATAAATTAGTTCCAAAACCCACCCATTTCTATGAATTAGATCACCAAATTTGATGACAACACCCCTAGGAGTAGTTTGAACCAGATCTTAGAGGAATTGGTGGTGCAAACCATGAGGTTTGGTGGTCGTACCCACTTGGGATGATTAATAATAACAATTTGAAAACCCAGGGATGGACATGAACCTGCATACAATTTTAGTTCAATTTTAGCATAGATCATTTTTAAACTAGAATATATGTATCATATTAGGATTTGGTTCCATTTTGAGCAGTTTTGGACCTTCTATTATATTTTTCATTCTAACAGTCCCAATTGTAATAACTAGGGATGGACATAGATTAGGCATATAATTTCACCTTTTTTTTTTGCATAGATCATCTCTAAAGTAGATTATAATAATTATACCAAGTTTTGGTGAATTTTGGAGTAGTTTTGCACCATCTATTTTGCTCTTCATATTCACTCATGCATGCATCTCTTTGATTTTATCTCAATCCGCATATGATATTAACAAATTGGAGTTATTTGTGTGTAGATATAGGTATTTTAATGTGCAAGGAGCTACAATTATGACTATGGATATATCATCACAATTGCTCCAAAAACCCGCTCTTCAATTCATGAGTGCGACGAAGATATTGAAGTGCATTTGAGTCTTTGAGAGGATTATATCCTTTCCATACTTTGTAATGAAATGTATCAATTAAGAGCCCTGAAGGGGATGTTTTGTAACTTTGGATTTGACAAATAGATTAATATAATGAGGACCTCCTTTTCTTTTACTTATTTTTTATCATGTTTACATTAAATATCTCTTTTTAATCATTAGATCAATAGATGCATTTCATTTCCATTTGTTAGGTACACTATTTTTTCTACTCTATAATTTTTGTGATGATTCAGATAAAGAAAAGCTAAAGGAAGTCATAGGAGAACCTATGGAGGTCATACAACTTAAAACCAATAAGCTCCCAAGAGGGTTAGTTTCTTTGGAAAGCCTTTTTTATGATTTTGACAGAGCACATAAACCTAGTATGATGGAGTCAGAAGTAGATGATGTTAATATAGGGATATAACAAGAGCCCAAAATAGTGAAAATCAACAAGGTTTTGTCAGGAAAAGAAAGAAACCAATATATAAAGTTTCTCAAGAAAAATGTGGATTCCTTTGCTTGGAGTTATGAAGATCTCAAAACTTTCAATACTGATATAATGAGTCATATTATCCCTTTAAAGGAAGGAAAAAAACCTCACAGGCAAAAACAAAGGAAATTTAACCCTACTCTGCATCCAGTAATGCAAAAGGAAGTTCAAAAACTGTTGGATGCCAAAATCATAAGGAAGGTTAGATTCTCATCCTGGATAGCTAATCTAGTCCCAGTCAGGAAAAAGAATGGAGACATAAGGTTGTGTGTTGATTTCAAAAATTTGAATAAGAATTCACTCAAATATAATTACCCATTACCAAACATGGAACAATTATTACAATCTGTGGTAGGTTCAGCCAGAATGTCTCTATTAGATGGGTTCTCAGGCTATAACCAAATAGTAGTAAATCCTGAAGATAGATATAAAACTGCTTTTACCATACCATGGGGCACATTTGAATACCTAAGGATACCTTTTGGGCTGATGAATGCTAGAGAAACTTTCCAAAGAGCAATGGACTTTGCTTTTAAAGGCCTCATGTTCAAAATAGTGGTGGTTTACCTGGATGATATAATTATTTTCTCTCAAAACCCAAAAGATCATTTTGGGTATCTGGCCCAAATATTTGAAAGGTGTAAAGAATTTGGTATCTCTTTGAATCCTAAAAAGTGTATTTTTGGAGCTACACAAGGCAAGCTACTTGGCCACATTGTTTCTAAAGAAGGAATCAACATCGATCCAGAAATAACTAAGGCTATTGCAAAAATCCCACCACCAAAGAACCTGAAAGGAGTCAGGTCATTTTTTGGAAAGATCAACTTTATTAGGAGGTTTGTCCCAAATTTTACCCAAATTTCTAAACCAATCAATAACATGATAAAAAAGGATGGGATTATCAAATGGATAAAAGAGAATATAGAGGCTTTTCAAAATGTTCAATATGTCATTATACGAGCCCCTATGTTAACATACCCAGATTATTCAAGATATTTTAATATCTATTCATTTGCTTTAGAAGATACCATTGTCATTTTTTTATCTCAAAAGGATTAGGAGAATAATGAGAGGCCCATTGCATTCATGAGTTCTAGGATGAAAGGAGGTCAACTAAACTATACAATGATAAAAAAATAAGCCTTTTCCCTAATAAAAGCTCTAGAACATTTTAAAGGGATTATTGGATCCAATAAAGTAATAGCATGCATACCATACATAGTTGTTAAAGAGGTATTTACTCATAATGAACCTACAGGTAAGTCATCTAGGTGGATGGTCAAGTTACAACAATATGAAGTCAAGTTTAAAGCAGTAAGAATAATTAAAGGATAAGGCCTGGAAAATATATAGGTACCAAAGGAGGAGAAGAATTCAATAATACCATCATAACAAAAAATGCACAACCATAATATACTATAGATTGCTTCAAAGATAAGTGGTACAAAAAATAGTCTTATACTTAAAAACACTTTCTTTTCCAATAGGTATAACTCATAATAATATGAGAAGCATTAAACAATAGGCACAAAAGTATTACATTCAGAATAATAAATTATATTGGAGGCATCTGAATGGAGTATTATTAATCTATCATTTTCAAAAGGAAGTCCCTAGAATAATTGAAGAGTTTCATGCAGGCTTCTGTGGAGGACATTTCATCGCTAAAGAAACTATCAACAACATAATGAGAGCAGGTTACTATTGGCTATTTATGTTCAAAGATGTACATTTATTTGTAAGAAAGTGTCAGAACTACCAAATATTTGATGGTACGAAAAAGTTGCCTGCAAAATCTTTAAAACCCATGGTAGCAGAAGCTCCCTTCACCCAGTGGGGTCTGGACTTGATAGGGGAAATTAATCCAAATTATTCAAGTGGTTATATATGGATAATAACGAAAACTAACTATTTCACTAAATGGGTGAAAGTTTCCCTATTGAAAAGCTTAACCACTGAAGTAATTATTAGATTCTTAGAAGATAACATCTTGAACATATTTGGTGTACCCAGTAAACTAGTCACTAATAACGGAAGTAGTTTTATTTTATATGAAATGGTAGAATTCTATAGCAAATATAGCATTGAGTTGGCACATTCAACCAATTACTATCCTTAAGGCAATGGCCTGGCAGAATATTCAAATAAATACCTCATTACCAGCATAAATATATCTCTTGGAAGAAACAAAAGAAGTTGGGATAATGAATTGAAGTTTTCTTTATGGGCCAATAGGATTTCGATCAAAATATCCATCGATAAAACACATTATGAATTGGTATATGGAGAAAAAGCACTACTCCCTCCATAGGTAGAAAGGACTACCTTGGCCCTATTACTTCAATACCATAAAAAACCATATAGTTTACAAATAATAATGGATCAAATTGTTAAACTTGAAGAAGATAGAAGAGATACCTTCAGCAAAATGACTCAAGAAACTCAAAAAAAAATTTAGGTCTTTAACAAGAAATCTAGAGGAAAGCTATTTACTGAGGGAGACATAATGTTATATTGGGATCCAAAGAATTACAAGCCAGGAGACAAAGGTAAATTGGAGCCAAAATGGTTAAGTCCTTACCAAATCATCCATAAAATAGGCCATCATACTTATAGGTTACGGACCTTACAAGGAGAAGAAATGTAATTTCTGATAAATGGTTAGAATATGAAAATGTACCATCCTTGTGATGGGGATCAATTGATATGAATTATTTTTGTTTGCCAAAAACAAAAATTATGTTTTAGTACATTAGTCTATGTCAACATTTTTGTTAGTCAAGTTTTGTTTTCAGGTTTGATCATAAATATTATTAGTCTATTACTTTATTCAATCCTTTAGGTGACTAGGTTAAAAGCTTTAGGTGACTAGGCTAAATAGTTGTAGGTGATTAATATTTTTTTACAAGACAAGTTCTAAGTCTTGAGTGATTCTCTACACGCCCTTATGTAAGACAGGTGGATAAGCATTGTTACAGTCAACTTGGAATTATAGTATACCACATCAAGAGGTCATCATGTGTGGTCAAATCAACCGAAGATTATGAATTTCTCAAGAAAACTTTCACTCCTTCAAAATAAATCAATTCTCTTGTCCTAAATAGAGCCTGTGTTGGGCTTAAAAATCCCAACTTATATTGTACCCCTAATTTTCAAACAAGGTTAAAATCAAGTGTCTAGGTGATTATAGGTTGTGAGAGTCAATGTCAAAAGTGAAAATTTTCATGAAAGTCATGAAGGTCCAAAAGAGTCTCCATGGTCATGAAGGTACAACTCCTAGGCATCTTGTGCTTAATTCATTCAAAAGCATCCTTCATAAATTCATTTCTATCATATCCATTTTACCATAATATTATCATTTTACCATCCATATTTATTAAAGCCTCCACTCCATCCATATAAGGTTACACTTCATAATTCCATTTGTTAGTCATCCATCATCACCCATTCATTTTTCAATTCATGCCTACATCACCCAATGAATATAAAGTCTACCACCTCAATCTATGCATTATAAGTTCAACTTGCAAAAATGTTTCCCTAAGTCCTAGCAATGATCAATATTACACATGAACCCATCCTTGATGTATTAATGTTCCCTAAGGTGTGAAGTGTGTCATCTACATCGAATACTTTTTCCCTTTTTGAATAATCAAAGTTCTCGAAGTTTCAATGCCTTAGTCATCATGCCCAATAAAATTCCCATCGACCATCTCATTCAAGTGAATAAAAGATTGCAACTATCCCAATCGATACCCCCCTTCATCTTGCTCAACCACCCTAACTTAAATATTCATCACCTATCCTAGATGATAACCTTCCTTATCTACCTAATCATTCAAACTACATCAAATATCTTAGTCGATGGTCGATCTTTATATGTGCCTAAGTCAAACATCTTTTTCGATGGTATCTGATTGGTGGAAATTAACTTTAAACCATGTTTTCCATACCTAGGTCTTTAAGGGTCTCACTTATGTAATTAATACATTCCCATTTTGGTACCATGGCAAATCAAACTGTCTAAAGTCTTTCATGGGAAATGATTGGTTGACCCACTCGCTCGAGGTCATCTCATTAGTTGAATGTCTCAAGCAATACCCTTGGATTATTTGGAGGAATCAACAACATGGATGAGCTTGGGTAAGTTAAGTGATAATATCCCATTAGTTAGCTCCTTCATCCAATAAGTCACCTCACTTTGTACCCTGGGTGGATGACTCATTCGATGATGCCCAATAAAATAAAAATTAAGTTGCTTCACCTAAGTCTTTTGATTTTTGATCCATTGGTCGACTGGATAACCCTCTACAACTTCATTGGTACTTATTCTGCCAACGTCTCATTAGATAAGTACAAATTGGTGTTTCTACCAAAGTCATCATTTAAGTGACATCATCGATTGTAATACCCAAAGTAATATGTTTCATTAGCCTTCTCATCCACCCAAGCACATGACTCATCCGATAGGGTTAAGTCAATCAGATATCTCATCCCATAAACCATAATTAAAATTAAGATTACTTGATTTTAATCCCTGTATCATTGGATATCCCACCTACACGTGTCTTTAGCAACGATTATGAAATTTAACTTGATGACATGGTGATAAAGGAGAAGGTGAGATTTGACTAGATCAACACTAGCTAGCAATTGGTCTACTGATTTATAAGTCAAGCCAATAAGCGATGGAGTAGAAAATGACCAATAAAAAGAAATCAAAGATTCTGAAAGGAGCACCTGAGAAAGCTTCTTATTGATCCATTTGATGCCTACATCACCCTACAGTTAATCAAAATCGAACAAAGGTGACCAGTCACTGTTACTCAATGAGTTAACATTGCTGATAGAAATTCACCATGATCATCAAAAATAGAAAGGATTTAGTTCCCACGGATGCTCTAGTGCATAAAATAAATTGTTTTCCTTTAGTACATCCATGTCATCATGCATTTTTAATAAAAAAAATACCAAAAAAGGTAACCTAAATAGAGGCTATCAAATATAGAATATTATCAAGGGAGAAAGTAGTATATCACATGAATAAAATCTACTACACAAAATGAGAGTTCACAGAATATACCAGGAAAAGCATATTCACAGAGCAAGCAATGTCAATAATAGATTCAATGTCAGTTCAAGCAATTTGAATCCTATCATATCTACAAAACATGATATTATTATTAGCTAATGAAATACATCTTGTTAACATGACTCTATATGAAGGTGAGTGTCAGAACAAAGATTGTAGTGAAAAATATGAGTCAAAATATGCAATAAGTAGAGCATGAATAAAATAACAATTTCATCTATATCAAAACTAAGAGACGCAAAAGGTGCAGTAGAATAAAGTAGATTTTGAAGCTTCAGCAATATGCCTACTTTGAAAAGATGCAAGCACCTCAATAGAATATAGTTACAAAGGCGACAACCCAACGAAATATAGTTATGGAGGTACAGTGTTTTTGTACCTCTAGATCTCATTTTTCATTTCGTTTTTCTTCTTGTTACTAGAACCTTAGTGTTGTTTCCACCTTCCCACCTGTAAATATACCACTGCTCCTTCCTTTATGGGCATTATCTCTTGATTATTGCCTCATTTTATTCTCCAAAGCACCATCTTACCACCATTCCATGTACAAAACTACATACATTGTATTTAACTGTCTCCACACCCATCCATACTATTCCCCATTCTATTTCATTTCATTGTATTTTTGCTTTTCTCTCTTCACCATCATGTCGGATCTCCCTATGTTCCACATCAAAAATAAAATTATGTCAAACCTAGTCCAAATCCAGCTAAAGACAAAATTTGATGACTAGGAAAAACAAGATTATAAAAATAATATATATGCAATATAGTTTACCTCGCCCACCACAAAACAAAAAAAAAACAAAATCCAGATGATCATTTTTCCAAGATGGTTAAAGAACTCTCTTTAAATAAAAAAGTAGTTAGAGTCAAAAAATTTTGAATCAATGAAATATAGTTTCAAATAAATGGTAATTTTACATATTTTTGATAGCTTGCACCAACTGATACATTGTTGTAACACACCTGGAAAGATGAAGAGACAAAGAGCCAAAGAGGATACACATGGCTGAACTAGTGCCAAGCAAATGTAACATATTTTGGGTAATCTAGCTACATAAGGAGCTAAAGCGGCCAAGAGTCATCATCAAGCATCCATTGTAAAACTTTGCAAGTAAGGTATATTGTGTCTTGTCTTTAGGTTGTTGTATTTTCCTATGTTAGTCTTCCTCTGTTTCACTCTTATTCTTCCCATTTGTGCAAGAATTTTTGAAGGCGTATTCGGCTAGCTGAGATCATTTTCAACGATTGTATCAAAGATATGAGACTCTTGATTACTTCATTATAATTAAGAGTTTTTTTCTTTTGTTACATCATTTGAACAAAAAGAACCATTGTATTGAGTTTCATCGAGGTCTTGACATTCTGCTAGATCTTTATTGTATCTATGAAATATAATACAAATCCGGATCTCTTTCTTCTTGTAAATTTGTTGTGCAAATGTATGTGTTGTCTATTTATGTGTTACATGATTTGAACATATGAATAACGTCTTATTTCATTGGTAAATGTTTATATCCATTACATAATTTGAATGTATGTAAACAAACCAATTATCTCTTTCTTATTTTAGTCTTTTCATTATGATCTAAATTCTTGCTATGATTACCCAATGGACAAGGCACCGGTCTACATTCTTGAAGTGTTATATTAGCTTGGTCACAATTCAAACCCTTTTGATCTAGAATATCCAAGAGGATAGAACGTCAATGTTTAAATAGGTTCTTATTAGGGTGTCTAGACCTAACCTAGTATTTCATGAATTTGCTTTAAACCCCCTTATAGGTTGAAGCGGCAAGTCCACCAGAGCTTGCATATTGTTGTGATTAGGAAGTTTTGGTAGCACGACAACCATATTTTGAAGGATATCAAAATTTTCCACAACAATGGGGTATGGCATATTTTTGAGGAGATGGTTTACCTAAGTTTTTTTGAGCAATAGTTACAACAAAAATTTTAATAGCCTTTGTGGTACCCTTTCCCACATATTGGGGTTTTGCCACTCAAATATTATTTTGTAAGGCTTTTGTTGACCCCATCATAGTATAAACCTCTCTTTTTCTCTCATTTTTCATTGGTTCGATAATAAAATTATGGGAGTAGTCCAAGACTTATATGTTGATGTGGTCTTAATGTTCTTCGGTCAAATCAATTTTGACAAAAAACTCTTCTCTATAGAAGTAAAGAGATTTGGTAGGTTAGTTTATAAAATGGCATAGCAATTTTATCAACGAGTCAATGAAATCCTAAAATGGCATGGGTAACCCAAGATATCTAAACTATATTAAGAATTTCAAATACATGTTCTCAAAAGTGATAAATATGGATCCACTTAGATAAGATAAGAGGGGTGCTATACATAAATGATGGGACCTTCAAAAACAAGGATTTGTAGTAGCCTAGGTTAATGAAGGCAAATAGAAAAAGAAAAAACCTAATTAGGTTTCTTACTATAGTTTGTTATATGCCAGAAAATCCTCAATGAACTATATCTATTATCTAAATTTGGATTTTGATAGTATACAATCAAAATAATATGTAATAAGTGTATATTTCTTACACCATCTATGAACAACTATAACATCAATAGGAAAAATAACATCTTTTAGAGATAAGGAATATAAACAAATCCACTTCATGGAATATGTTGGAGATAAACTTATTTTCTTATTTTTGTAATATGGTGCTTGGTTCTAACTCTAGCTCCAACAATTCATATTAGAGGTGAGAGAGAGGCTAAATTATAAAGATTTTTTTAGTACCTAAAGAGGGATGCATATGATGTTAATTATTGTTATGAAAAACTCTAAAACCATGTGATGCAATGCATAACAAATGCAAAAAAATATGAAAGTAATACTTACAATATAATTTATCAAGTGGCATTAGCTCAATCGATTAAATTCTTCAACATTTAAGAAGACCAAGGTTCAAATATTACCAAGCAATACATGGATAATATCCAAGCATTGTTGTAATACCACTATGTAATAAGATTTGAACCCATTTTTTATTCCATGTAACCAATTGAAAAAAATACTTACAATATAATTTATATCATAAACAAAACCACAATAAAAAATTAAAATATAATTCAAATGTTTTAACCCTAAACAACTTGTAAAGATTATATAACATATTATCATAAAAACTGTTATAATCCAGAATGCTCTACTTTTGAGCTACATCATGCTTCTCTTTGCCAATAATCTTCTCTTGTTCCAAACTTTTATACTTGCGAACCGAAAGAAAAAAAAAATTGACGTGGGAAAGTGGGGGTGTTCAATATATAAGCAGGTGACAGCAGCATTTTTGTCAACATGCATAACAGCCCGAAGCGGATCCGAGATCAGTTTGATTGATCTGCAGTCCAGAGTCATATAAACCTCCTACTTTCCAACTGGAAGGGAGGACAGCTTTTTTGGCCCACAAGGAATACCCATCATACCCAGACGTCACCCTAATTCGGAATTGAAGAGCACCCCTTGGAGGGTAGCTTATAGCCCACACTGCCCCGTTTCTGTGTGTCACTGCCTGCCAACTGTTTCCATCCATCTGCAATATAGAATGAATTATACATATCATTGCATCAACAACAACACCATTGCTTGAAATTTTAGAATTTCAGCCCCCACTCATGTAAATACATATGATCTATATTTGAATTACCGTAGCAACATCGACGGCAACAATTTCTGTTTGACCTCCTTCGTACAAGAATTGCACAGCAAGATAGTAGGGATTATAACTGCTATCGTCTACCTTCACCGTCAGATTGTGTCCTTCATACTCGCAAGAGATCCTGGCAAAATAGAACGAAATTTAGAATATGTTATTAAAAATAAATAGTTTGTATAGGAACAGCATTATATTAACAACAAGAGAGCTAACTATCTCACAAGCATGTAACTACCCCACAAGCATGTAACTACCCCACAAGCATGCAACTACTAAATATTAAAGTCCCAAGACTTCTACTTTTAAACTTATTACCTATTAACAAAAAAAAAATTAGGTAAAAAAAAACTTAGAACCCTTATAATATATCTACTTCCCTATATATGGTAATGATATTGACCCAAAAAAAATTTAGGTAAAAAAAAACTTAGAACCCTTATAATATATCTACTTCCCTATATATGGTAATGATATTGACCTTGTATATTCGAAATCCACAATGCCGGCTTTGAGAAGCTGAGGAGCTTTCTCTGGGAGTGCCAAGCTTGAGAAAGTGCTCTTTGGTACCACAAAATCGGTCTGGTTATTTTGGGTGAGGTCTGTGATCACGATCTTCGTCCCTGAGTTGTTGCATAGATTTGGATCCAAACATCTTATCTGCAATGCAATTAGTAATACATTAGGGCACCAATTAGCCTAGGTAGGATAGAAATAAATAAAAATAAAAATAAAAACAAAAATTGAGGGGGGTAGTGTGCCTGATAGCAAGCGCCACATGCGACACCATTTCTGTATAAGGTAGCTGTGGCAGCTGCAACGTTGCCGCCGTTGAGTTCTGCTGCAAACGAACCGTATCCACACGCGCCCTCTGGAATTAAAATTAGAATCAAAGAATTAAGATAACCATAACACTAAGTAGACTATTCTTGTATCAAATGACATCTGGAGGAAAGGCTTCGCAATGGGTTTTATTATTCAATCGGTTAAAAATGATTACCTCAACCAAAATACAATTAAAATTTGATCATTTAAAAACTAAAAAAATATAAATTTTTCCCAAATTTTTTTCCACAATAAATTTTTCCCAAATTTTTTTTCACAAGCTTATTCACATAAGTATATCATCTCACTGATTAAACTTTTTGAAAAAAACCAAAAACCCTAATCATATAAATATTCCATAATTCAAAACTCCTATTGTCACAAAATGCCATTTGCTCCATGTTTAGCCAATTCCTAATCTTGGAAGTTTGGGGTAGCGGTACTACCTTTGATAGACCTGTCGTTGCCATAATAGGCGAGTTTTGAGGTATGGTTGCAGCATACGCCTGCCCAAACAACCAGAGGAGCCGAAGCGACAAAGATTGTAAATATTGTGACAACAAAAATCAAATTGAACTTCGCCATATTGAAAATAATCCTCAAAAAGAATAAGTAGCACAACACAACACAGCACAGGGGACAAGATGGAATGTGTTAACCTCTTAATTTATAGTGATGGATTGCTGACTTCGTCTGTAATTTAATTACATGGAGTTCTAAAATATTAGGCTATTACAGTTGGCGAATTCAAAAATAGCGGAGATAGAGAGTCGGATGAATATGAGAAGTTGGGAATCGATAGTGTTAGAGAGCCCAAGCGAGCAGAACGTTACGTTGCTTTGTTGTCTTTCGCGTTGAAACGTCACGATACCTTCTCATTTTACGCCAAATATAGAGTGAACAAGTTGGAATTTATTGTTAATGAGATTCCACTGTAACAACGTGGCATAACAGTAAAAAGACTTACGCGCTTGCCTTGACACGGCAATCAAACATTCGTGGGACAACTGTGCAACGTAAAAAATCAAGGAACTCTTGGTTGGTTCACACATCATACTGCTCCCCAACGAAGCTAAGCAAAAGCAAATTAGGGGAGAAACAAAATTGAGGAGTCTTTGTGTCTAGAAGATGCAATAGGAAGTTTCTTTCTAGAGTGATTGAATATATTTTGTAATATAAAATATAAATTTTTGTTTCAATGTTTTTGAATGAAATAAGTTATCTTATATCAAAAAAAAAACAACTTAATCATATAAAAAGTGGTTGGATACGCACATCTCAACAGGGTCTCAAAACCCACAAACGGTTAGAAAAAACCAAATAACAAAAACAAATATTTTAGTTGGCCAACACAGAAAAGAGCGAATTAAAATCATCTTCTTAACCAAAGATCAAATAAAAATATGCATCCTCAGAACATAAATCATTTCTAAACATGGGGAGCATAAAATTATCCACGTTATCATCATGGCGTCAAGAAGATGTGCATAAATTGAGTTGGAATATATTTTTATAATATAAAATATAAATTTTTGTTTCAACTTTCAATTTAGTGTACATATGATAAAATGAGTTGGAGAGTCTATGGGTGCTTCATTTTTTAATGTTTAATAATATATAAACGTAGATGCAACCAATTTTATGTAAGTAAATTCTTTACAGAAGGTTTTATGATATATTTTAAAAATTAATTAATTAGTTTATTAAAAATAGGATTTAGAGGAGTTGGAGAGCAAGTGGGTAGTTAAAACTCTCCAGTTATCGAGAGGCCCAGGTTCAAATCTCTCCCCGGATATGTTGTATATAAAAAGTTCCTCATCAAAAAAAAAAATAGAATTTTAAAGATGTTGTTTTTCTTTTTTTATTATATTCATTTATTTGGTAGTACTTGGATTTGAATTTTGGTGTGAGCTATTTCATTTATATGTTTCAATCATTGAGATGTATTTTTATTAAAAAGGATGTCACATATTTAATATAATAAAGTTTCTTTAAATTACCTAAACATAAATTAAATTATTAATTATAAAAATTTATATTTTTTAAGCCAGGAAAACACTCTTTGCAACTATTTTTTGTTACTTAACTTTAAAATTATAACTTAATGTTATAGGTTTGATAAAAAATTGATGCAATCTTTCCCTCACTTATTAACACCATGAAATTTTTTAAACAATTAACCATTATATGGAGTTGATAATGCAGGTATTAAAATTACTGAATAAAGGAATTGAAAAATAACAATTATAGTTATTGTAATGATTATCGATAATTGAAGATAAATATTAGATAAATATTAATATTATTAGTCTTTTAAAAAGCAAATAATTTAAGGAATTGTTTTTTATAAAATTTAATTATATATTATACACTATTAACAATTAAAAATATTAATTTTATTTATTTATATTAGTTTATAATTTTTATTGGAGATAGCGTTCAATCAATTTTAATCATGTATAATTTTATATATTTTTTATTATAATTGAATAATAAACTAACTTAATCATTATTTATTAAAACTAAATAAAAATAATATATTTAAAAAAAAAATCTACATTGGAAAAGAAAAGTACCATAAGTCTTAATATAAGATGTTAAAATCTCTACCAACAAGAATGCCACTAATTATATATACGTTTCATGTTCCATAGAGAAAACTAACCTATACTAAAGTAGTTCCAAGCATGGATCATCTACCATGGAGAATGTTCATGTTCAACTTTGGATGAGTATAAATATTTTGTAAGTGATAGGTGCTTTCTTTTTAACACACCTACCATAGATTCTTGATATCCAAGCGAGTTCTCTAACAATGCATACTTGATCACCAAATGAATCCTTTGGATCTCATTATAAACCTACATTCAAGGTAATTTAAATGAATATTTTAAATTTGTATAAATTATATTTTTATTTTAAAAATATAAAAATCTTCATAGTTTGTAAAAAAATCACTAAATAATGTTGCATAACACCAATGTGTATTATAATATATAGCTTTTAAATTGTAAATGACTTAAAAACAATGCAATCGGTTTGAAATTTGACTTTTTTTCAGAAAAATCAAGGTTCAAACTACAGTGTGGAAGAGTGTGTGAGGCGGTGGGTGTGTGGTGGTTGTGTGTTAAATTCTCTGTTGATAAGCATAGCTCTCAGTTTTACGAGGGGTCATGATTGGGAGGAGACTGCTCAGACCTGTGCATTGTTGTAGGAGTTTCTCACACTAACCAAATCAAACAATAAAAAATAAATTAGCCAATTCTAAACATTTAAAATTTCAAGATATTAAACTCTTATTTGTAGTATTTTAATGTAATTTAATTTAAACTTTGCAATGTAATCTCCTTCTCACACTCTATAGAGGGACTAAGATTGTCCTAAAAATTTGATATAAATATATTTCAATTAAAAGGAGATTTTAATCTTGTAAACAAGAATGAATACAGATATGAGAAAATTTGGTATGAGAATTGATTGTCATAAACTTTGAATAATATTTATTATCCAACTTCAAATTATAAATTTTTATTTTTGTAGAAAATTCATACCCTTATTATTAATTCAAACATTACATTAAAACAGACAATAACATTACGATTGAAAATTATGAAGATTTATGATTGCTACTAATGAGGATATCATTATAATTAATGCTAAAATTTTATATTCAAACTAATGTAATAATTTTTTCTAATATCCCCCTTATTACGTTATTTAGTATTATCTGATAACTCCCCTTAGGAAACAATGCATCTTTTATTCTATTATCTTGGACTTAGACTTAGGTTTGGACTCCAACTCAACTCTTGGCTCTAGCGTGGGTTTTGGATTTTGGCTCGGCTCTAGCTCTTGGTCTTAGCTTTCAAATTTATCTCATGGCATAGCAACCAAAAACAAAATTATCATTATATGTCATTATAATAATAATAATACATATTTTCCTAACATGGTAACTAAAAAAACATATGTCCAATGTGAGAAATCATCCAATTTTTGGTAGGTGCTACTTCTGTCCAAAATAAGCAAAGCAAAAGAGAACCCCAAATTTTAATGAGTTTAAGATGAATCTTAGTAATTAATAAAGGTAAAGTAGTTTTAAAGTCCATGAGGCTAGAGCCCATATGAGATGACCCTCATGGAGCATGTTGTTTACCTAATATATGGTCATCCAACCATACTCTATTTTTTGAGTTATGGTGTAAAACCCTATATCTTGGAGGATTCAAAATTTGGATCCCTATTTAGAGCTTAAAATTGTCCACCATTAGACCCACTTAGGTTATACTAAATCATGAACTTACCTTATGAGTTGAGTAAAATGTTGACCCTTGCCACTCCAATTTAAGAGAATAACTAAAAAAAATTGTTAAGATGAGTCTTTCTTTTTGCTTGACAAAAATGGGTTGTACTCAAGTCCCCCACCCTTAAAAATTATAACTCTTTCATTTAGATATTGAAATATTATAAATATATTCAATTCTCATCTCAATTGAGTTGTTATAGCTAGATACCTACATTTTTTCATAAAAAATCTAAATTCTTGATTTACATTTTCTAGATATTCTTCACTTTTCTTTATAAATACAAATATTCTAGAATTTAATATCCTTCTTAAAATTTTCCTATAGCATCCTTCTCAATACCAAAACTTGACCTTTGTTGTCTACGCATTGTATCTTAATAGAGTAATAATTTTAAAACTTTGTGTTATCATAGTCTGTTTTACTAGCTCTGGACTGTTAATTTCCTTTCTAAAACATAAGTTCATTCACAGGAATTGTAATAAATAGTTTAGAAGTCTCAAAAATTTTAAAGTTCATAATTAAATATTATCAAGGATTATATGCATAATAACTAAACTATGGGTCATTATATAATACAAGTAGAAGTCATTTTTAAACAACCAATTAAAAAATATTTTATCATATATCACTCAATAGTTAGATCATGTGATCTATGCAAGGATTTGTGTTCTAATTGAATTTGACAAACCACTTCCATAGAAGATCACCTTACAACATGGGGAAGAAATATGGGAGCAAGTAGTATATTATGAAAATATTTCTTTTAGATGCAGAATCTATCATGAATATGGCCACCCAGCAAAGGATTATCCATATAAGGTCCCTAACAAAGAGAAAGAGAATGGGGACTTGGCAAGGTTTCAAATTCCCAAATAAAATAACACAAGAAAAAAAACCATATCAAAAGAGAAAAAAGTAATTTCACCTAACACCTTTGAAATTCTCTCTATGGATGAGCAAGTAGATGATTAGGATGATAAAATGGAAAATTCGATTATGGAAGTATAGTTTGATGAAGAGAGGGAACATGAAGGAATGCATATTGAAAATAAAATAACAGAGACTACCGTAATTATAAGAAACAACAACCAGGGAGAACCATCTCATCTAGCATTAGAATTTAAAAAAAAAAAACTATATAGAAAATCAACACAAGTATAAAACCAAAGGATATATTCAACCCAAAAAAAAGTTAGATCCTCAAAAAAACCATATTTATTCTAATAGTAGTGCCTTGGTTCTAAGTAAGCATCCTATAGTCCCAACCAAAATAAAGCACAATAAAAATTAAAAAATGAGGATCTATACGAATCAAAAGGAAGGACACAAATCCAACCAACATCATCTAGCAGAGAAAGGCCAAAAATTTGTTGAGAAAGGTAAGGTAACAATACTTATCCAGTTTTTCAAACCTTGTTAATTATGAATATTATTACTTAGAATATTATAGGACTTAAAGGAAGTCCTTTGAAATAATAAAAAACTAGAAGAATAATCCAAATAAATCAGCCTCAAATTCTCTTTCTCTAGGATACAAAGGTTTCAATTTAAGAAATGGAAATAAAGCAACTAAGATGTGGCCAACAAGTAAAGTAGTGTCCCTCAGCACCCAAGGGGCCTCGAGAGGAGTGGCATTTCTTTAGGATCCAAAGTAAATTATAGTTCAGTACATGATGGAAAGCAAAGGATTGCTAGTAGTGGTTATCCAAAACTGAGATATAGATCAAATTATTATTTATATAAATGTGTATGCTCCATGTACTATGGAAGAGAAACAATCAATATGGAGGAATATAGCTTTTTATAACCTCTCAATTCCTTGAATCTTGGGCTTTGATAGGAGGATATCTCAACTCCATACTCTCCTTAGAAGAAACAATGAGAGGTAATAAGAAGTTTTATGGGAGTTCTAAACTCATGAATGAATACATGGTCAACCTTCATTTAAGCCAAGCAATGGTTTGATGACTTGGTCCAACAAAATACAAGGTTGAACATGCATCCTTGAAAGGCTAGATAGGTTCTTGCTTTTAGATAATTTTTTGATACAAGGACACACCCCAAAGTGAAGATCTTAAATAATCCAGAATCTGATCATTGGCTAGTTTTAATTGATATTCTAAGAACCAAAAGTAAGCCAACCCCATATTATTTTTAGTTAATGTAGCTCAAAGATGAATCCTTCAAGTCAAGGTTACAAAAATGGTGGCAATAAGGTAATCCAAGATATGGTACAAAGATGTTTTTTTTGTCAAAAGGTTAGAATATATTAACTATAAAATAAAGACCTATATTTGGGAGTAATTTGGAGATGTTAGGGAAAATAAAAGGGAATATTTAACCTGACTTGAGGATTTAAACAAGTAAATTCATCTTGAGGGACTCACAACAAACAAGATCAAGATAAAAATTAGTCTTTCAGCCCAGGTTTAGAAATGGGATAGAAGAGAAGAACTGATGTGAAAGCAAAATTTAAGGATTCAATGGCTACAAGAAGGAGACCAAAACACAAGTTCCTTTCATACGTCTCTCCTAGCTCAAATAACTCATAACTTTATCCTCTCATTGAAGAATGAATATGAATATATAGTCGACACTTTGGAAAGTATGTCTTCATTAGCTGTGAACCATTTTTCAAATGTATTTACAACCAAATTGCTAGACCCAAAAGCCCAAAAAAAAATATATAAGAGATACTTTCTCTTATTTCTAATGAGGAGAATATGGCCTTGACTACACTAGTAACTATGAGGAAACTATAAGAGGTAGTTTTCAAAATGCAAAATTGGAATACCCCAAGTCCATAGATTCCCTATTGAATTTTATTAGGAGTTTTAGGATTTTTTGAAGTATGAAACTCTAGAGGTGGTAGAAGAGGCTAGAAAGGTAAAACAATTCCTCAAAGAAATCAACAAGACATACATAACACTAATTCCAAAATCTCAAGAAGTAGATAACATTACTGGTTATAGACAAATCACTTTATGTAATGTTATTCTAAAAATCATTTCAAATATTATGTTTGAAAGGCTCAAACCATTGCTACATAAGATCATATCTCTAGAGCAAGAGGGATTTGTAGAGGGACGATAGAAGGTGTTAGTCCAGGAAGCAATTCATTCTATGGAAGCTCAAAAATCTCCATACATGTTCATTCAATTGGAGTTATCCAAAGCATATGATAGGGTGGATTGGCACTTTCTCATCCAAGTAATGGAAAATTTTGGATTCTCTCAATAATGGAAAAAGTGGGTTAGAGGTTGTATAGCTTCAATTTATTTTTTTAGTTATTCTCAATGGTTGTCCCACTCATTTATTTCCATCATATAGAGGCATCATGCAAGGAGACCTTCTCTCTCTCCATACCTATTCAGCATCCTAACAAAAAATTTAGGGAGAAAATTTGATAAGAATCAATATTACCAGAGGTTAGAAGGAGTCACAATAACTAAAGGATTCAAACCTATATCACATTTACAATTTGTTGATGATTTCACCATTTTGGGTAAATCAACAATAAAGGTTGCAACATTAATAAAGAAAAATTTTAACTACTCCACTAGAGCCTCAAGATTATTAGCTTTTTATGTAATGAGAACTAGGAGATAGCAATTACAATATGTAGAATAATATGAAACAAAGTAAATCTACTAGATGACTAAGACATGGAATAAATAGAAATGATATAAATGAATACAATGTAGCTATGGAGGAAATGAACACTCCATTAATAAAGCTACTAAACTAAATTGCACCCATCACCACTGGATGGTGATCCACACAAAATTGTACTACTACCTACGAAGATGATCTAAGCTACTATGTCCCCGAATCTCTATATCTATCTAAAAACGAGGCCTTCCTTATATAGGCAAAAATAGGTTACTTGACCAACACTCTACTTAGTTTTACAAGGAAAAACTTACACATTAACACTTATGCATTTATTACATTGCATAAAGTAACTAGATAAATTCCCCCTAAAGTAATCTAATGTCCTAAGTATGTACCTTGGAAGATACATTTACATGACCCAAATGATAGAATATAATTTATTTTTAACACCCCCATGTATTACATTATTTGGGTATTGAAGACTTTTAGTCTTCAATATGGATCTTCATATTCATCTTGAGCTTTGTACTCTTCCTCTTCATTCTTTGTAACCTATTCAAACAAATATTTGGTGTTCACATCTGCTGATAGAGCTTTCACTTCATAATCCTCTACAGGTTCTTCTAGTTCTTCAATTTCTTCTATCCTCTGAACCAGGTGACCTTTTTTATTTCTCTTTTGATATTCCAGTTAAGGATAATTGGTTGGTCACTAAAAAATTTGTTGATAATGGTTCCTTTGGTATTTTCATAGTTGAAAATGATTCCCATCATTCATCTAATTTTCTTGGTTCCTATTTTTGGAATTGTATCTGCAATAACTGGCACTATGGCATTTCTTTCGGTATATCTAGTACTATGGCCTTTCTTTCTGAATATCTTATAATACTATGTTTTTCATCCTCTTATTTATGAAGCAATATTCCCTTGTGGATTATCATTTTATGCCAGTGCAGTGTTAGTCATATCATCTTTCAAAGTGTTTTCTACTTCATATTATTGAAGTATATTGTCATCAATATAAGTGTCTTTACTTAAGACATGTAAAGATGTTACCAAATGCTTATAGATGTATGGAAGTGCTCTCATGGTTACTTAAGTAATAATTTCATCCTTGAATATTTCTCCTTAGGTCAAAAATTTCCCTTTAATATCTGCTACCTTCCTTAGAAACAGTTCTATACTTTCTCCACTATTCATTTTCAATGAGTGAAGTTGAGTTTGGAGATGAAGAATAGTTACTTTATTCTTTCCTTCAAATATTTTCTCTAGGTTTGTTCATGCATCTGAAGATGTTTTAGTTGAACTGATATAAGTTTGAATCTCATAAATGATAGCAAAGGTTATTATCATTAGAGCTTTTGAATTATTTTCTTCAAAATTTAGAATTTTAGTTTCACCTGTAGCAGGTATGTGTTTTCCTTTGACAGCATCCCAATGTTTTTCATACACTAAGATTCCTTCACTTTATTTTTCCAAGAGAAATAGTTAGGACCCTTGAGTTGTTGATATTCTTCTAGGAAGAATTTATTTGATGTTATTTATATCTTCCTAATATCAAACCTTAGATTTGTTGGCTTCCTTATGTCTCCCTAGTAATGAGAGTATGAACACCTAATTTTAGGTTTTTGAAGAAATTTTATATCTTTTCAACTTGAAAACCTTTGATATTTATTATTATCAAGTTTTTTAGAATTTCTTATGATTCCCTAATGATTTTGGAATATGATATAGTGCTTTTATAAAATATTTTTCAATCTATGGTTGAATTTGTATAGTTTTGTAAAGATCAAAAATCAACTTTTCTAACACCTTATTTATCCTAATTGAACTAAGCACTTTTCTAATTTTTGAAGAGGTTTTAATGTTTGATTACTTTGGTCCCTTTTGAGAAATTTTGAGACAAGAAAAATATAAATTTTCAACCTTAACAAAAAATATTTAATAATATCTTTCTACAACCCTTAGGTCTTAATTTCTAATTTCCAAAGACCTAGTTTGATGTTGTAACCCTTATCACTCCTAAATTTGGAAAATTAGAAAATTAATAATATTTGCAAAATATTAAAGAATTTAATCCAAGTAGAATTATTTATTTCTCCTAGGTTGAGTTGCAAATATTATTTTAATTTGGTAAGTTATCCCTTATAGATTTTGCTTTCAAAATCTAAATTTCAACCTTAGCTTATAACCCTTATATCTCCAAAATTGAAAGCCATAATAAAGTGGGATTTAAACCTTACCTTTTGATGCTAATCACCTCACTGTCTAGTGCTTACTTTAGCTAGATATAACAACAATATTAAAGTTCCCTTGGGTGTTGGAATCAATGGATATGCTCATCTTCAATGTTGGAACGTAGATGCTACAAAAATAGGAAGGTTTGACCTTCAAGACCAAGAGCCTTTAATACTTCTTTTGTTGAAAATTTTGAGTAAGTTGTGTTGTCATTGATGTCAAGAGTCAGTGTCAGTGATGTCAAAAATCAATGCAAGGAATTGACAAAAGAAGGGTTAAAATATTTATATTTTAAGCCCAAGAGATTTGGTTTAAAGCTTTAGATGATTGGTCAAAATGCTAGCTAAACACCCTAAAGGATGAGATACCTAGGTCCAAAGGAAATAATATTATAATATTTATTATTATAATATTAAATATGTTAAGAAGGTTAAATAAAATAAAACACCTAGGCCCAAAGGAAATAATACATTATAATATTAAGTATTAAAAATAAATCTTGAGGTTACTTGTAAATTAATTATAATAATTATATTATAATTAATTTATAATATAAATTAATTAAAACCCTTAGTAAGGGTTGGACGCAAAAACATTAAGTCTAAATTTTTTCCCCCATCGACGTTCGAACAAGGAAGGATATGGTATTTATACCATAAATTTTTAATGGCATAAGGTAAGTCTCTAAAATTGCATATGCGAAGGGCTAACAAATTTATTTTATGCGATTTTCGTGAGCAGCGAAAGATAAAGGTTTTTATTTTTTAAATCTTAAGGGGATTTGTGGATGCATAAAGGGAGAAGAGTGTGCATCCCTATTACCATTCGCATGGGTGGTTTAGTGGCAAGGCTTGATAGTGCAAGGTATTAGCAGAATAGATGTCCCATGTTCGATTCTCGATGGCAGCGAAGGGAAGAGTTTTTATTTTGAATAATTTATGCTAGTGGAGATTACAAAAGGTTAGAAGCACATAGTGGTGTTTGTTTGGGCGCACAGCCTAAGTGGCAACCTAGCCAAGGCTAAGGTGCTAGGCGGGCGATGAACGCAAGTTCAATTTGCATGGACTACATGGTGGTGTTTTGTGATGTGCAAGAAATTTTTTATTAAAGTGGCTAAGGTATGATTAAATTATTTTTTATTATTGCTATATGTTGAAGATTATAAGGTGTGTGCAAGGAATATCATTTGTGTATTTTGGAGTGAATATTGGGTTAAGAATTGGAGAGTATAAGGTGTATTCAAAGGACTTTATTATTGTAATTTAAAATTTGTTTTGAGTTAGAATATTAAAGTGTTTGGAAGGTTGAAATTTGTATTAAAATATTTTATGTTGAGTTGGAGTTAAAAGAAGTTATAGGGATATTTTCATTATAGTTGTTTTGTGAGTAAATGATCTATTGATTAAATATTGATTTTTAAGGAGTAATAAGATGTATTTGTGAGTTGACATTTATTGTACGGTGAAATGTTTGTTGAGGTGAATATTCCTGTGGAGATTTTGAGATAGATTATTTTTTATCTAACCTATAATTGGTAAGAGGATTTTGTTGCAAGTAAAACTGGTTTTGAATACATATCTCTATCAAACCAAAAAGGTATGGGCACACTATATTTTGTTTAAAATCATTGAAATGATTGTATGAAATAAAAGGTGTAGTGAAAAGGATTGATGAGTATTATTGGAAATGTATGAACAAGTTTTAGTGCATCTTTTTGATAAATGATTTGATTTGAAATAAATATTGAGGATTATCTAAGTTAGGGTTTTAGACCCACATTGTGCTTTGTGTTAGAAGAATGGTAAAATACTTGGTTAGGTTTTGTAAGCAAGTTATGTTTCATTGGTTAAATAATTGAATGAAACTTTTGAATATTGGTTTGAGTATGTTTATGATTGAGGTAAGTCTTGGTGAAGACTTGAGAACAGATTGAGCAAGTTCTTGAGAGGACTTGAGGATAAATTTGAGGTAAGTCTTTGTGAAGACTTGAAAGCAGAGTTGATTGATTGATTTGTTCAAGATTTGTGTTAAGGCTTGGGGTAAATCTAATCAGAGTTGATTTGTTATTGGATCAAGCTTTGTGTTAAGGCTTGAGGGTAAATTTGAGGATATATTTTGGTGCATATTTGAGGACATATTTGTACCAAACAAAATATAGATTTATGATAATGTTTGTGCTAGACCGATGATAATGTTTAGTGCAGATTTGAGGTAGATATTGAGCAGAGTTTAGAGTAATATTTGGAGGTGAAAGAGCAGAGGATAACAATATCTAGTGGATAAAGATCCATTAGTCAGGGAAGTGAGGACAAAGGTCTTCTGAGTGAGGACAAGAGGTCTTTTGTGGAGAGAGATCCACATTCCAGTGCAATGGGGGTAGAAGTCTTCTAGAAGAGCACCAGCTAGAGTAGAGGAGAAAGAGCTCTCCTGTAAATAGATATCCACAAATCAGAGCAAGGGGATTGGTGTCTTCTTTGGACATAGGTCCATAAACATTGTAATAGGTATTTGATTCCCAAAAAGAATTTATTGAGAAAATTTATAAAGAATATTTTCTCCATGGAGTAGCCCACATTGGGTGAACCACGTTAAATCATGTCTCTCATGTGTGTGATATTTTATGGAATGCTTACTGCTTTAATATTGTTGATGTTATCATATGGATTGAAAAGTAAAAAAAATTATCTTATACTATTAACCCCCCTCTCAGTATAAGCTCATGTTCTTCAATTGGTATAAGAGTAGGTCTCTTCATGAAAAGACTAACAGCTTGGAGGAAGATCTAATAGGAACACACATGACTTCATAAAATGAAGAAGAGGTCATGATTGGTATAAAAGAAGAATTATTTGCTGCTCTCAAGAATTTGGAAAAGGTTAGAAAGAAGAAATAAATTTTGAAGGATCAAATTCAAGAGGATGAAGTAGCAAATATGGAACTTCTACAAAGTCACATAACTCAAGATAAAAGTGGACGAAGAAAATAAAATTGAACAGGATATGACAGATCTATTAAGGGTAAGAGAAGTAGAGTGTGGAATATTGAAATCATAAATTGTCTCTCTAAAGAATTAAGTTGAAAATACTAAGTTACAACAAGATATAAAGTTAGGGAAAAAGAAAGAGGAGTCGAGCTCCAAAGAAATAGAGACATAAAACAAAGATAAGTTCATGACTCATACTAATACTCTGGAAGGAAAAAGTATCAAGAAATAATAGGGCAAAGAGGAACCATGGACAAGATTCAATCACAAGAACAACAAAATAAGCACTTGATCATATTTTCCAAGGCACTCAAACAGGTTACAAAATCTCTTCCATGGCTATTTTTTTCATGTAACAAATATGGTCACAGAGCTACACATTGCACTGGTTATGTAAAAAATAATATTGATAGAAATTTCAATTCTTTTACACCTCTTATGATGATGATATCATATGTTATAAATGCAATAATTTTGAGCACAAGGCTAAATGGTGCAAAATGGTATTTCCTAAGTGAAGTAAAAAGAATACAACTTCAACAATTAGGAGAGAAAGAAAAGAGCATGAGAAAGTTAGATCAATGTTAGTATAAATAGCTCTTCATGTTCATGATAAGGGAAAATAGTGGTTCCTTTATAATGGTTGTTCTAGTCATATGACATGAGACAAGATTAAATTTCTAGTACTCAAAGAAACTGATGGAGGATCAATAAAATTTGGTGACAATAGATCAAAAAAAATTTATGAAAAAGAAACTCTAAGTTTAGATAATGGAAAAACAAAGATGGAGAATGTATTGTATATCAAGGGGTTGAGGCACAATATACTAAGTGTAAGCCAACTTTGTGATCAGGGGCACACGGTTACATTTCATCCATATAGGTGTGAGATCAGAAAGTCTAAAACTGGAAAGCTTATTACAAATGCAAATAGAACTACAAACAACCTCTACATGCTAAGTGAGATTAAAGGAGAAAAATAATTTGTATAACAAGATGAGAGTTGGTTGTGGCATAAAAGAATGGGTCATTTTAAATTTGATAACATAATGAAAATAGGCAACAAGTAGGCTATCAGAGGTTTACCCAAGCTAAAAAGGCCACAAAACATAGTTTTTCACAATGTCATCATGGGAAGCAAACTAGAACAAGTTTTAAGTCAAAATGATTTATGTCACCTGATCCATTGAAACTAGTGCACACTGACCTATGTGGTCCTACAAGGACAAATAGTCTACAAGGTGAAAGTTACTTTATATTATTTATATATTATTATTCTAAAATGATTTGGGTAGCTTTCTTGAAATAAAAGCCAGAAGCTCTTGAGAAGTTTAAAGCTTTTAAATAATTATTGGAAAATGAAACAAGTAGAAGGATTAAGGGTTTAAGGTCAGACAAAGGAGGAGAATTTACCTCAAATAAATTCATAGATTTTTGTGAACAACATGGGATCAAAAGAGAATATTCAGTATCAAGAACTCCTCAACAAAATGGGGTAGTTGAAAGAAAAAACACGACTGTTGAAAATATGGTGAGAGCCATGTTAAATGAGTCTAATATTTTAGATGGTTTTTGGAAATAGGTAGTACATACAACAATATATATCATCAATAGAGCTCAAGTAAGAGTAAACCATCACAAAACTCCATATGAGCTTTAGAAAGGAAGACCAACCACTATAAAGTATTTCAAAAAAATTTGGAAGCAAATGTTACATAAGACGGGAAGAGAAAAATCTAGGTAAGTTTGATTCAAGATGTGATGATGGTATTTTTCTTGGCTATTCCACTAAGAGAAAAGCCTATAGATGCTATAAAAAAGGACACATACTTTTATAGAAAGTATAAATGTAACAGTTGATGATAAGATAGGTCAAGAGAACCAGGTCAAGAAATTGTGTATCAGGAAGAAGAAAGTTGCCAAGAAGAGTTAGGTGAAGAATCAAAAGAAGAAGAAGAAACACAAAGAATTTTTCCTAAGACTCCATCTAGGTATGTGCAAAAAAATCATCCAAGAGATCTAATCATTGGGAATCAATATGAGATACAAACAAGGGGGAAGATAATAGCAACAAATGAGCATACTAATTTCTATTTGTTATCTAAAATTGAGCCAAAATATTTCAATGAGACAAGTGAAGATGAGTTTTGTATTAAGGCAATGAATGAGGAACTAGATCAAATAGAGAAAAGTGAGACTTGGGAACTTGTCCCATGAAAAAAAGGTAAAAATGTGATTGGCACTAAATGGGTATTCAAAAAAAAGTTAAATAAAGATGGTTAGGTAGTCATAAAAAATGCAAGATTAGTATGCAAATGTTATGCACTGGTTGAGGGAATTGATTTTGATGAGATTTTTACTCCAATTGCATGAATTGAAGCTATAATAATGTTCTTAGCCTTCTCAAGTTTCAAAAATTTCAAAGTATATCATATGGATGTTAAATAAGCCTTTCTAAATGGTATCCTAGAAGAAGAGGTTTACATTGAGCAACCTGAGGGACTCATCCTAACCGATAAACCAGACTATGTATGTAGATTGAAGAAGGCACTTTATGGACTAATACAAGCTCATAGAGCTTGGTATTCAAGATTGGATAAGCACCTTTAAGAACAGGATTTCAGGTTAGGAATAGTGGACAGTAACTTATACATCAAAAATGAAGGAAATGACTTACTAATTGTGGTTTTTTATGTGGATGATATCATTTTTGGAGGCAACAATGATAAAATGTGTTAGAAATTTGCAAAGAGCATGCAGAATTAATTTGATATGTCAATTCTTGGTGATTTGTCCTTCTTTTTTAGATTTCAGATTTCACAATTAAAGAAAGGTGTATTTCTCTCACAAACCAAGTATATAAAAGAGATGCTAAAGAAATTTAAGTTAGAATATTGAAAACCAATAAGTACCCCCATGGTTACAAGATGTAAGTTAAGTAAAGATGGTGAATCTCCTGAGGTAAATAAAAAATTATACAAATCTATGATTGGCATCTTAATGTATATCATAGCTACAAGACCAGATATAATGCAGGCAGTGGGACTAGTGGTAAGGTTTCAAGCGGCACCAAAGGAAAAGGAAACACATGTAGTAGTAGTAAAAAGGATTCTCAAGTATTTAAAAGGGACTATGGATTTTGGGCTCTAGTACCCAAAAAGTAAAAATTTCACTCTCATAGCATAGACAAATGCAGATTGGGTTGGCAGCATTAATGATAGAAAAAGCACAAGTGGAGGAGCATTATTTCTCAAAGATTTTTTAGTCTCTTGGCTAAGCAAGAAATAGGCAGCATTATCCTTATCCATAGTGTAGAGTATATTGCAGTAGTTGCTTGTTGTACACAAGTATTATGGATGAAGTAAACTTTAGAGGACTTCAAGATAGAGCATGATCATCCTATCCCCATACTGTGTGATAATACAAGTGCCACAAATATCTCAAATAATCCAATAATGCACTCTAGTACCAAGCACATTCCGATCAAATATCATTTTTTGAGATAGTAGGTGACGGATAACCAAGTCAGGTTGGAATATGTTACTACAAAGGAATAGATTTCAGACATCTTCACTAAGCCACTTCCAAAAGAGACTTTTGAGTATCTTAGAGGAAAATTGGGAGTAGTTCTACTCCCACTCCAAAATTAATCACCTCAAGAAGAGGAGGTGGGGAGGGAGCTGAGCTAAGAGTCTTATATTTATCCCCAAAGGAGTCCCTTTGCTATTGATGACAAAGGGGGAGATATTTGATTTAGGTGGAGAGAATTCATTCAGGGGGAGTAGTTTCTCAGGGGGAGCAGAATTGGAAAAAGGAAAAAAGGTTGCCATCAGTGACAAAGAGGGAAATTGTTGGAAATTTTGAGTAAGTTGTGTTGTTATTGATGTCAAGAGTGAGTGTCAGTGATGTCAAAAATTAGTTCAAGTAATTGACAAAATGAGGGTTAAAATATTTATATTTTAAGCCCAAGAGATTTGGTTTAAAGTTTTACATTATTGGTCAAAAGGTTGTCTAAACACCCTGAAGGATGAGATACCTAGACCCAAAGGAAATAATATTATAATATTTATTATTATAGATTAAAGGTGTTAAGATAAGTCCTAAGGTTAATTAAAAGAAAATGCCTAGACCCAAAGGAAATAATATTGTAATATTTATTATTATAATATTAAGTGTTAAAAATAAAGCCTAAGGTTACTTGTAAATTAATTATAATATTTATATTATAATTAATTTATAATATAAATTAATTAAAACCCTTAGTAAGGGTTGGGCACAAAAACATTAAGTCTAAATGTTTTTTCCTCGCCGATGTTTGAACAAGGAAGGATATGGTATTTATACCATAAATTTTTAATGGCATAAGGTAAGTCTTCGAAATTGCATATGCAAAGGGCTAACAAATTTATTTCATGCAATTTTCATGAGCAGCGAAAGATAAATGTTTTATTTTTTAAAAATTAAGGATATTTGTGGATGCATAAATGGAGAAGAGTGCACATCCATATTACCATCCACATGGGTGGGTTAGTGGTAAGGCTTGGTAGTGCAAGGCATTGGCGGAATAGAGGTTAAAGAACACAAGCTTATACTAAGAGGGGGGTGAATAGTATAAGAGTACTTTTTACTTTTCTTTCCAAATCAATATTATGAAATGTATAGATAGCAGTATCAATAGCAGTAATCAAAATAATGCACAAAAAACCACACACAATAGAGACACCACAATTTACGTTCTTCACCCAATGTGGGCTACTCCACGGAGAAAATCTTTCACTAAAATTTTCTCAATCAATCTCTTGGGAATCCTTCCCAATTACAATATTTATGGACCTTTTTCCAAATGAGATGTTGATCCCCTAAATCTGGTTTGTGGATATCTATCCATAGTAGAACTTCTTCTCCTCTGCTTTGGCTTGCGATCCTCTAGAAGACTACTACCTCCACTATGTTGGCTTGTGGATCTCTCTCCACTGAAGACTCTTGTCCCCACTTAGAAGACCTGTTCTCACTACCCTAGCTAATGTATCTCTATCCATTGGAGACTACTATCATCTCTACTCTGTCACCTCTAAAACTTTGTCTCAAATATGCACTAAACATAGTCCAGTCGGTCTAGCACAAATCTATTCAACTCTACACTAAACACAGTCCATCAATTTAGCATAAGTCTTCTCAATAAGCTCACTCAAATCTACACTAAACATAGTCTAGTTGTTCTAGAACAAATCTGCTCAAATCTACACTAAACACAGTCCAGTCGGTATAGCACAAGTCTGCTCAACAAGCTCACTCAAATCTACATTAAACATAGTCCAGTCGAGCTAGCATAAATCTTCTCAATAGGTCCACTCATAACCTGCTCAAATTTTCTCAACAAGTCCACTCAAAACTTTCTCAAATCTACTCAACAGGTCCACTCAAAACCTGCTCAAATATGCTCAATAGGTCCACTCAAAACCTACTCAAATTTTCTCAATAGATCCTCACAGAACCTGTCTAAATCTACTCAACAAGCTCACACAAAACTTGTCCAAATATGCTCAACAATATCACATAGAAATTGTCCAAATCTACTCAACAATCTCACAAAGACCTTGTCCAAATCTGCTCAACAAGCTCACACAGAACTTGTCCAAATTTGCTCAACAAGCTCACACAGAACTTGTCCAAATCTGCTCAACAAGCTCACACAAAACTTGTCTAAATATTCTCAAAAAGCTCACACAGAACTTGTCCCAATATCATAGAAGCATAAAGAGAATTTTTAGAGACTCAATATGTTCTACTCTTAATGCACAATCACTTTCTTAATTTTCTCAATCTCATAGAAGCATAAAGAGAATTGTTAGAGACTCAATATGTTCTACTCTCAATGCATAATCACTTTCACAACTCAAATCAGAATATAGAATAGTTTTTTTTATGAAACTTGAACAATCACTTTATACAACCACTTGACTAGGCTCAACCAACTCAACTCAACCAATTACTTAATGAAACTCCCCTTTCTCACAAACCCTAGTCCAAGCATATATCAATCAACTCAAAATATTTCCAACAATTGCTCAACAAAAAATCTCACATAACAATGATACTCATGTTCTTTTCAAACCCTAGTTCAAGTTCTTTGCACAACAACTCACTTCAACAACAATGCTTATAACTCAATATTCACATAACAATGATACTCATGTTCTTTTCAAACCCTAGTTCAAGTTCTTTGCACAACAACTCACTTCAAAAATAATGCTTATAACTCAATCTTCACATAACAATGATACTCATGTTCTTTTCAAAACCCTAAATCAAGTTCTTCACACAATCCAATGGCTTCAACAACAATGCTTATAAAACAAGGTTTTAATCACAACTCTTAATTCTAGAAAACCTTGTAGCATTAACTCAAGCACTTTCAAAAAGGAAAACCTAATCAAATCTTTTTCACTCCAAAATTTATTTTCTAGTAAGCAATCAATCAACTCAACCAAGAAATAATTTGCCCATACCTTTTTTCTTGACAAGGAGTTGATCTCACAAATTTTCCACACTCACAATTACTTCTTTGCCAATCTCAATAAGGGTTAGAAGATAATAATTTCCTCAAAAAAACACAATACAAAATTATATCAAAATTACACCCTATCACTCCAACTTAAATAGTATTCAATACCTTCACAATAATCTTCTTTAACACAAAAACCCTTTATTAAAATTAAACAACACTCAAAAGTCTTGATCCTTTAATATGCTAATATAGTAATTTAACATGGTGATGCTGATGAAACTACTAGGCAAGAGGAACGGACAAAACTAGTAGAGTTTCATAATATTTTGGCCTATGAGGAAATCTATTGGAGGTAAAAATCAAAGGCTCTTTTGTTTAAATATGGAGATTCAAATTCCAAGTTTTTTCACGTCACCACACTTAGAAACAGAAGCAATAACAAGATAAAAATTTTAAAAAAAGTACATGGTTCTATTACTAAGGACTTAACAGAAATCATAAAGGATGCAGTAACTTATTTCATTTCTATCCTTGGTCAGGAATTGTAGTGCAATGAGGAGGCCAAAGATATTCTCTTGCAATCCATTCCTAGCATAATAAATGAGGATATAAACCTTAAGCTTATAGCTCTCTTTTTTGATGAGGAAATTAAGGAAGCCTTGTTTAGCATGGATCCAGACAAAGCCTCAAGACCCGATGGCTTTCCCCCTCGTTTCTATCAAGATTTTTGGGACATCGTAAGTGAGGATGTAATTTTTGCTATCATAGAATTCCAAGCAAGCAATAATATCCCAAAAGGTCTCAACTCTACTTTTATTTCTCTAATTCCTAAGAAGCAAACCCCTGAATCTATGGTTGACTTTAGGCAAATCAGTCTATGCAATGTTTCTTACAAGATCCTAACTAAAGCCATTGCAAATAGAATGATAGATGTTCTACCCCGCATCATAGATTCATGCTAGGGAAGCTCTGTCTAGGGCAAGTCAATCTTGGATGGATTTATCACAGTTCATGAAGCTCTACACTCTGCTCATAAGACTAACAGGTCTATTTTTACCCTCAAGCTTGATATGAACAAAGCATTTGATAGGCTAAATTGGGACTTTCTTATTGTTGTCCTCTTTAAGTTTTGTTTTCACCACCAATGGATTAATTTGATCAAATAATGCATTTCTAAAGCATGGTTCTCAATTTTGGTTAATGGAACAACTGCTGGTTACTTTCAAAGTCATAGAGGAATTCGACAAGGGGACCCTATCAGCCCCATGTTATTCATCATTGTGGTAGAAGCTTTAGGCAAAACCATCAAAAATGCTTGCAGTTCAAGGCTAATATCAGTAATCAAGGCAACATCTCTCACTAAGGTTGTTTCTCACCAACAATTCATCGATTATACCTTTCTATTTACTAAGGTGTCAATGTTTGAGGCCAAAAGAATTAAATACATCATGCAACTCTATGAGGACATTGTTGGTCAAAAAGTTATTTTCAATAAAAGAAAGTTATATTTCTTGAACACCCCCATTCTAAGGCAGTGAAGGATTGCAAAAATTTTAGGGTGTGATATAGCAAACCTCTCCACTTCATATCTTGGTCTCCCTCTTTTCATTGTTTCTCTGAGAGAGTCAATATGGGACAAGGTTATTGAAAGAATTCAAAAAAAAATTGCTGGATGGAAAGGTCATCTTCTATCTCAAGAAGGAAAATTGACCCTCACTAAGGCCTCTCTTCAGAGCATTCTAGTCTATTTCCTCTTCGTTTTCAAAGCCCCTGTGAAGGTTTTCCATAAAATTGAGAAACTCCAAAAAGAATTTTTATGGACTAGATCAGAGGAGAAAAAAAGGATACACCTTGTAGAATGGACCAAAGTGTGTAGACCCAGGGAAAATGGAGGCTTAGGTCTGAGGATAATTGCTCATATGAATCTAGCTTTACTAGCTAAGCAGGCGTGGCACCTCATTTCTGGTGAAGAAAATGAATGGAAAACTATCATCAAATGAAAGTATCTTCAAAATATGGGATTTCTAAGTGACTCAATTCCAATCAGAGGTTTTACTTTTTGGAAAGCAATTCTCAATTGTAAGGAAATCATAAAAAAAGGTTTAAGATGGGTTTTAGGCAATTATGAGAGGATAAATTGCTGGAATGACAAGTGGGCTCAGGATGAACCACTAATGCAATATCCTAACATAGATTGAATTAGATATATCATGGAAGAACTCATTGGCAGAAAACTCTCTGATTTTATGGTTGAGGACAGAGGCAGAATGAAGTGGAAATAAATAAGGATTCAGTGATTTCAATTGGAATCAAATGATCTTTGTAAAATTCTCGAGCAACAACTTATCCCCATGAGACCCAAGGAAGATCAAGTGACCTGGGCTCCTACGTAAAATGGGCAGTTCATTGTTAAATCAGCTTATAAGCTTATGCTTGATGATGAGGATTTTGTCCTCCAAAAGGACTTGTTTGGATAAAACATTTAATTCCAAAAATTACAGTCTTTTCATGGCTGGTTATCCAAGGAAGAATTATAACCATTGATAATATGATGCGTAAAGGTATTTGTATCACTAATTATTGTTATTTGTGTAGGGCTAATTGGGAGACCATTTATCACATTATTCTTGAGTGCCCTTTTTCCTTGACTATCCTAAGTGGGGTTTTTCAAGCCTTCAATATTTCCTGGGTTAAACCAGCCATCGTACTTGATTTGTTCGTCCAGTGGCCTTACCACTTTTCAAGCCAAATACTTAGATACATGTAGAAAATTTGTCTCAATCACTATATTTTGCAGGTGTGGTTAGAAAGGAACCATAGAGTCTTTAATGAGTCTATCCATGATCATTAAATTATCATTGCTAGGATTCTATCCTTTGCCAATGAGAATGTGAACCTTATCCCTTTTGATAGTCGTAAACCTCATCTGTAGGAGACCACGATTGCTCAATATTTAAGCTTAACCTTGTTATATGAGTCTGTGCCTAGGTTAGTCAACCCCAGCCAATGTTAAGTGGTCCCCACCTCCTACGGGTTGGTTTAAGCTTAATTTTGATGGAGTGGCTAAGGACAATCTTGGCATAGCAGGCACTGGCGGTATTGTGTGAGATCATAATGGGAATACGATGCTTGCATTTTTTGAATATTTGGAAACAAGGATGAACAATGAAGCTAAATCTAGAGCTATGTGGAGAGGCATTCAAATGAATAAAGACTTAGAAGGCAATTTGATCATAGAAGGAGACTTTATGCATGTTATAAATCTCCTCAATAATTGGAAAACACCTCTTTGGAAGATTAAAATAATTGTTGAAGAGGCTAGGATCCTTTTCCATGGAAGACAGGACATAAAATCCCAACATGTCTTTCGGGAAGCTAACAAAGTTGTTGATAAGCTAGCCAATTTGGGTGTCGATGGTGACATAGAGGAGCTTATTCAATAAGAATGCCAAGAATGATAATCAAATTTACCAACAGGGAAGGCACTGTAAATTTGAAGGCTATGACTATTCCCATCTCTTTTTTGAAATAGACTCACAATAAAAATTATTCGAGTTGTCAGTATTGGTGGATGCTTCTTGGAAATACCACAAAGACTAATGGGGAGAGTCACATGTCAAATAACATGGCTCCTAGTCATATTAGTAATTTGAGGTTGGTTGATAATCACAGGGCAGGAAAGAAACGGCAATATAAGACTTCAAACTAGAGCCACGTGGACCACCAGATAACCATAGTCATAAATCTAGCTAGCAGGTTCACTTCTCCAAGTCTGATTGACCTATACGGGATGTGGTCCCAAAGCATGTCATATATGGAAGAAAGCAATTACCAAAGAATTATTAAGAGTAACTATCAATACAGATCTTGTGGGAGTTTTTTCAGTACTCTGCTATGTGTGTCTGCAGCTTTTTGTTTCTCCATTGTTTCAAGGAAGGGATTTGTGTCTGTTTATTTTTTTGTAATTATGATGCAGGTGTTTTTTCTTGGGGTATACCCAAAATGTTGTATGGGAAGTTTCTTTTTGATAACAGGATATGTGCCTTACCGGATGTAATGGCTTTCGTGGCATGTAGATTTTACATATATAGGATCCTTAGTAAGGACATGTTCATCAACAGCCCTGGGCTGATTTTTTGTAAAAGGTTTTGGGTCAACCTATAAAACCCGATATTAATGCTATAGTATCTTATCTACCAAAAAAAATATAATAATTTAAGACTTTATCAAAAATAATTAAAACCAAAACTTCCTTATTACTCCAAGTGATAAGTTTCAACTACCACCACTATCCAACAAACACCCTTTCTAAAAAATTCCACTAACAACCCATATACCTCCAAACACTCTTTATTTAAATCTTCGGAAATCAAATTAATTAAAAAATTTACCTTGGCCACCGATGAGTTTGACCCCGTAACCTCTGTCTCCGTGAGCAACATAGTCACGACCTCCATGACCATGTGTACTACAGGCATGTTTAAGATACAAAAGGCTCTACATTCACTTTAATATTTGTGCCCAATAAAAATGCACGAAAATATTTTCCTTTTGGTGCTTACCACCAACGGGTTTCGAACGTGGGCACTTGCTTCCTCCAACGCTTTCACAATTTGCGCTCTGCCACTTGGACCACCATGTCCAAAACGCTTCGAAAACTCCAACCCCTTCACCTTATCCTTGGTGCTTAAGATGAAAATATTTTTCCTCTTCTTCCTCAATGAACCTTTTGAAATCGCAAATGAATTTTTAACCTTGGCGCATACCAATAATTCGAGCGATGAGTAATAATGTCTTTGGAGGCCACCTTATATACATAAACATTTATTTCTTTCAATGTCGGTGCTCCCTTATTTCAATGATGTGATGCCTTTATAAACACTTTATAATTTATACAAGGTGCTTTATTAAATTGGATGACGTCAGCATTAATTATAATTTATAAATATTTTAAATTCTAAAGAATTTAAATTTTATAAATTATAAGTTTAAATTTTTAAACTCTTCCTTTACATTGTATTCCATGGTGTAAATAATATTTATTTATAAAATTTAAATTCTTATTGAATTTAAATAATTTATAAAAAATATTATATCTCCTTTTTAAATTTGCACTAAATTCTTTGGCCTTCTTCCTGGATATCAAATAACAACTTTGACAACTTTATTCCTTGACGAAAAACCTTGATATTAATGTTGACTTCATTTCTTGACATCAATAACAATTTTAAATTTTAGGACTCAAAATGTCCAACAATCTCCCCCTTTGTCATTGATGGCAACCCAAAAAAAATTTACCAAAAACTTGACTTCTTCTTCTGTGTTGCTCCCCCTGGGACACTGCTCCCCCTGGCTCAATGATCTCTCAAATATCAAATCTCTCCCCTATACTCAAATATTTCTCCCCCTTTGATATCAATGGCAAAGGGTCGCATTTGGGACTCGAGGGTAAGAATGAACCTCTTAGCTTAGCCTCTCCCCCACCTTATATTAAGGTGGTTAATTCTAGGGTGGGAGTATTTCTACTTCCAAAAAGCACTGTTCTTTACTTTTATCTTCTTCTCTTATTTTTTGAATTTTTTGAATCCTTTGATTATTTCTATCCATGTCTATGTTTCTATCCATGTAATCATTCATGTTCCTATTCCTATTCCTGTTCACATCCATGTTCCTATTCCTGTTCCTATTCACATCCATGTTCCTATACTTTTTTGTTCACATTCATATTTTTTTTCCTATTCTTGTCCATGTTCCTATTCTTGTTCTTGTTCATATCCATATTCATATTCCTATTCCTGTTTATGTTCAAGTTCATGTTCATACTTATCTCTGGAATGTCTGCTCTGCACCACTTTAATATATGACCATTATTATTGCACTTATAATACTTAATGTTATTATTCCTTGGAGGTGCAAATGTCTTAGGATTTCTCCTAATGAAACCATATCCTCTTCTGTCATGAACCATGCAATTCATTGCCTTGTGACTAAACTAATTACATGAAAAACCCATAGAAAGGTTGTCCATTCCCATAATCTTGTCTTTCATGTGTCCTACATTGTGAATTTATGTGCCCAAACCTATGACATGAAAAACATCTTCCATTGAAGCTTCCTTGTCTTGACCTCATTGGTCTCCTATTCTGATTATTGTTCCATATGTATCTTCTTTGTGCATTGTTCCTATTTTTATTGAATTCACTATTGTCCAACCCATACTTTGATGTCTCAATATCTTTTACACTATCTTCTTCTGAAGTATCTTCATCTGAAGTATCTTCTCCAGAACTTGAAGTTGACTCTCCTTCCTATTTATTTTTAATGTGTTCAAAATCAAGACCTATTTTACTTGATGTAGGCTTTTGTGTCTTGACGAACTTATCCAAGTTCTTTGAGATATTTTTAAATCCCTTCATCATGATCTTGGATTCCTCTAAGCCTTATTTTAGTAGTGCCACTTCTTGTACTAACTTCTCACATTCCAATATCTTTGCTTCTAACTTATCTTTGAACTTATTTGCTTTAGCCTTTGATTTTTCTAAATCCTCTATAAGAAATTTTCTCTCTTCATCACATTCTTGAAACTGAATTTCAAGTTTAGAGTGTTGCTTACTTACCTTATTTACCATGTCAAGGGCATATATAAGTTCTCCCTTGATATCATAACCATTCTCTTTTGAATAATCCTCTATTTTTTTACCTTTGTCCACATCATTACTCTATTTAGGCTTGTCTTCTATAGGATCACTTTCATATTCTTCTAATAATGCCATTAGAAGATTTTCATCTTGTTCTTAAAGTATATTCTTATCCTCATCATCACTAAAACTATAACCATCCCTTGTACAATCATCTTCAATATGTCCAAAGTTACCACATCTAAAACACTTGAGAATAACTAGAGTTTTCTTAACTGGTTCTTTTTCTTTAATCATAAACAGAAATTCATCTCTACCATTATCTAAAATACTAGCATCAATATCACTTGAGTACTTACTTGCATTATCTGCATAGTAGCTCATATTTTGTCTTCGAAAGAACTTATTTCCTTGTCTGCTCTGTCCATCCTTGCTTTTCTTTTGGTGCCTATATCTTTCTGATTCCCTGTACCTGTGATCTTGTTTTTCCTCACCATTGTTGTTCTTTGGTTCTTTACAATCTATTGCAAAATTTCCAAACTTTCCACAGTTGAAACACTTAACAGATCTTATATCTATGGATCTTCTGGAATATTTATCTCTTCTACCATAATTAGCTTCTTCATCACTGGATGACTCACTGATTGATTATGACTTCTTACCCTTTTTTTTCTTTATTGCTTTGAATGTTGCTTCCTTTTGGGGAGTAGGATATTTTGTTCTTATCTCAAAAGTTGTTAGCATACCAAGCAAGCTATCTCTTGTTAAAGTATCACCATCCAATGATATTTCTATAGCAGAAACATGTTCACTGAATCTATTTGGAAGAGATATTAAGACTTTATCACAAACATCTAATTCATCAATCTTCATTCCAAGTCCTTGCATATCATTAACAACCTCATCAATTTGAATTAGATAAGCACTGATATTTTTCTCTTCATTCATTCTCAATGCTTCAAATTGTCCTTTGAGATTTTGTATCTTTGCTTTCTTGATACTTTTATCTCCCTCATATATACCTTGCAATTTATCCCACATTTCTTTTGTAGTTATACAATGCATAACTTTCATAGACTTTGTTCTACACAAACCTCTCACAAGTGCATTCATTGCTTTTGAATTATAGTGTTGTAGAAGATTATCTTCCTTATTTGTAGGAGGAATGACTGTTGGATCATATCTAAATTCCACTGCATCCCAAACTTCATTGCCAAGTGCCATCAAGTAGATCCTCATTATCATACTCCAATACATGTAGTCACTTCCATAAAATATTGGTGCTAAATTATTTGAGGACACATCCTTAGGATCCAATGTGTTCTTTTTAGCTTTTCCTTCAAGTTGTTAAACTCTTATGAAGTTACCCACTCTGATACCAATTGAATAACACAATATTATACTGAGAGGGAGGGTGAACAGTATAAGAGTACTTTTTACTTTTCTTTCCAAATCAATATTATGCAATGTATAGATAGTAGTATCAATATAAATAATTAAATAAATGCATAAAACACCACACACAATAGGGACACCACAATTTACATGGTTCACCCAATGTGGGCTACTCCATAGAGAAAATATTTCACTAAAATTTTCTCAGTCAATATCTTGGAAATCCTTCCCAATTACAATATTTATGGACCTATGTCCAAAGGATATGCTAAGCCCCTAAATCTGGTTTGTGGATATCTATCCACATGAGAACTCCTTCTCTACTCTAGCTAGTTACCCTCTAGAATACTACTGCCTCCACTACGATGGCTTGTGGATCTCTCTCCACTGAAGACTCTTATCCCCACTCAAAAGACCTGTCCTCACTGCCTCAGTTGATGGATCTCTATCCACTAGAGACTACTATCCTATATTATCTATCACCTCCAAAGATCTATCTCAAATCTACACTAAACACATTCCAGTCAGTATAGCACAAATCTATTCAAATCTACACTAAACACAGTCCAGTCGATTTAGCACAAGTCTACTCAACAAGCTCACTCAAATATGCACTAAATACAGTCCAGTCAGTCTAGCACAAATTTGATCAAATCTACACTAAACACAATCTAGTTGGTCTAGCACAAGTCTACTCAACAAGCTCACTCAAATATGCACTAAACATAGTCCATTCGATCTAGCACAAATTTGCTAAATAGGTCCACTCAGAACCTGCTCAAATCTTCTCAACATGTCCACTCAAAACCTACTTAAATATGCTCAAAATTTCCACTCATAACCTATTCAAATCTACTCAATAGGTCCACTTAGAACCTTCTCAAATCTGCTCAACAGGTCCACTTAGAACCTATCCAAATATACTCAATAAGCTCACATAGAACTTGTCCAAATCTACTCAACAAGCTCACATAGAACTTGTCCAAATATTCTCAACAAGCTCACATAGAAATTATCCAAATCTTCTCAACAAGCTCATATAGAACTTGTCCAAATCTTCTAAATGATCTCACACATAACTTGTCCAAATCTGCTCAACAAGCTTACACAAAACTTGTCTAAATCTGCTCAACAAGCTCACACAAAACTTGTCCAAATCTGCTCAACAATCTCACATAAAACTTTTCCCAATCTCATAGAAGCATAAAGAGAATTGCTAGAGACTCAATATGTTCTACTCTTAATGCACAATCACTTTCTCAATTTTCTCAATCTCATCAAAATATAAAGATAATTTTTAGAGACTCAATATATTCTACTCTCAATGCATAATCACTTTCACAACTCAAATCAGAATATAGAATAGTTTTTTTTATGGAACTTGAAAAATCACTTTATACAACCACTTGACTAGGCTCAACCAACTCAACTCAACCAATTACTTAATGAAACTCCATTTTCTCACAAACCCTAGTCCAAGCATATATCAATCAACTCCAAATATTTCTAACAATTGCTCAACAATAAATCTCACATAATAATGATACTCATGTTCTTTTCAAACCCTAGTTCAAGTTCTTTACACAACAACTCACTTCAACAACAATGCTTATAACTCAATATTCACATAACAATGATACTCATGTTCTTTTCAAAACCCTAACTCAAGTTCTTCACACAATCCAATGGCTTCAACAACAATGCTTATAAAATAAGGTTTTAATCACAACTCTTAATTCCAAAAAACCTTGTAGCATTAACTCAAGTACTTTCTAAAAGGAAATCCTAATCAAATCCTTTTCACTCCAAACTTTATTTTCTAATAAGCAATCAATCAACTCAACCAATAAATAATTTTCCCATACCTTTTTTCTTGACAAGGAGTTGATCTCACAAATCTGCCATACTCACAATTACTTCTTTGCCAATATCAATAAGGGTTAGAAGATAATAATTTCCTCAACAAAACACAATGCAAAATGATATCAAAATTACACCTTATCACTCCAACTTAAATAGTATTCAATACCTTCACAATAATCTTCTTTAATACAAAAACCCTTTATTAAAATTAAACAACACTCAAAAGTCTTAATCCTTAAATATTCCAATATAGTAATTTAAGATTTTATTAAAAATTATTAAAACCAAAACTTCCTTGTTACTCCAAGTGATAATTTTTAACTACCACCACTATCCAACAAACACCCTTTCTAAACAATTCCACTAACAACCCTTATACCTCCAAACACTTTTTATTGAAACCTTAGGCAATAAAATTAATTAAAATTTTTACCTTAGTCACCGACAGGTTTCGACCCCGTAACCTTTGCTGCCACGAGCAACCTAGCCACAGGCTCCATGACCACATGCACTACAGGAACGTTTAAGATCCAAAAGGCCCGACCTTCACTTTAATCTTTGTGCCCAATGAAAATGCACAAAAATATTTTCCTTTTGGCGCTTACCACCAACGGGTTTCGAACATGGGCACTTGCTTCCTCCAATGCTTTCACAATTTGCGCTCTGCCACTTGGACCACCGTGTCCAACATGCTTTGAAAACTCCAACCCCTTCACCTTATCCTTGGTGCTTAAGACAAAAATATTTTTCGTCTTCTTCCTCAACGAACCTTTCAAAATTGCAAATGAAGTTTTAACCTTGGCGCATATCAATCGTTTGAGGTATGAGAAATAATGTCTTTGGAGGCCACCTTATATACACAAACATTTATTTCCTTCAACGTCGGTGCTCCCTTCTTTCAACGACATCGATGCCTTTATAAATATTTTATAATTTATACAAGGTGCTTTATTAAATTGGATGATGTCAGCATTAATTATAATTTATAAATATTTTAAATTCTAAAGAATTTAAATTTTATAAATTATAATTATAAGATTTAATTTTTAAAACCTTCCTTTACATTGTATTCCATGGTGTAAATAATATTTATTTATAAAATTTAAATTCTTATTGAATTTAAATAATTTATAAAAAATATTATCTCCTTTTTAACTTTGCACTAAATCCTTTGGCCTTCTTCCTGGATATCAAATAACAACTTTGACAACTTTGTTCCTTGAAGAAAAACCTTGATATTAATGTTGACTTCATTTCTTGACATCAATGACAATTTTAAATTTTAGGACTCAAAATTTCGAACAGAGGTCCCGCGTTCGATTCTCGACGGTAGTGGAGGAAAGAGTTTTTGTTTCAAATATTTTGCACCAATGGAGGTTACAAAAGGCAGTAAGCACATAGTGGTGTTTGTGTGGGTGTGTAGCCCAAGTGGAAGCCTATCCAATGCTAAGGCGCTAGGTGGGTGGTGAACGGGAGTTCGATATGCATGGAGTGCATGGTGGTGTTTTGTGACGTGCAAGAATTTTTTGATTAAAATGGCTAAGGTATGATTAAATTATTTTTTATTATTGTTATATGTTGGAGATTATAAGGTGTGTGAAAGGAATATCATTTGTGTATTTTGGAGTGAATGTTGGGTTAAGAATTGGAGAGTATAAGGTGTATTCAAAGGACTTTATTATTGTAATTTGAAATTTGTTTTGAGTTAGAATATTAAAGTGTTTGGAAGGTTGAAATTTGGATTAAAATATTTTATGTTGAGTTGGAGTTTAAATGAGTTATAGGTATATTGCCATTATAGTTTTTTTGTGAGTGAATGATCTATTGATTAAAGATTGATTTTTAAGGAAGGAGTAATAAGGTGTATTTGTGAGTTGACATTTATTGTATGGTGAAATATTTGTTGAGGTAAATATTCCTCTGGAGATTTTGAGATAGACTATTGCTATCTAACCTAGAATTGGCAAGAGGGTTTTGTTGCAAGTAAAATAGGTTTTGAAGACATATCTCCATCAAACCAAAAAGGTATGGGCACACTATATTTTTTTTAGAATGGTTGAAATGATTGTATGAAATAAAAGGTGGAGTGAAAAGGATTGATGAGTATTGTTGGAAATGTATGAGCAAGTTTGAGTGCATCTTGTTGATAAATGATTTGATTTGAAATAAATATTGAGGATTATTTGAGTTAGGGTTTTAGACCCACATTGTGCTTTGTGTTAGAAGAAGGGTGAAATACTTGGTTAGGGTTTGTAAGCAAGTTGTGTTTCATTGGTTGAATAATTGAATGAAAATTTTGAATGTTGGTTTGAGTATGTTTATGATTGAGGTAAGTCTTTGTGAAGACTCGAGAATAGATTGAGCAAGTTCTTGAGATGACTTGAGGACATATTTGAGGTAAGTATTTGTGAAGACTTGAGAGTAGAGTTGATTGATTGATTTATTCAAGCTTTATGTTAAGGCTTGGGGTAAATCTAAGTAGAGTTGAGTTGTGATTGGATCAAACTTTGTGTTAAGGCTTGAGGACAAATTTGAAGATAGAGTTTGGTGTAGATTTGAGGATAGATTTGTGCTAGAACATAGACATATTTATGAGCAGGTTTGTGCTAGAATGAGGATAATTTTTAGTGAAAATTTGAGACAGAGGTTGAGAAGAGTTTAGAGTAGTATTTGGAGGTGACACAATAGAGGGTAATAGTCTCTAGTGGATAGATATCCATTAGCTAGGTCAATGAGGATATAGGTCTTCTAAGTGAGTACTAGAGGTCTTATGTGGAGATATATCCAAAAGCCAGTGTAGAGGAGGCAAAAGTCTTTTAAAAGAGCACCAACAAGAGCAGAGGAGAAAGATTTTTCCTCTTGATAGAGATACATAAATCAGAGCAAGGGGATTGATGTCTCCTTTGGAAAGAGGTCCATAAATATTGTAATAGGGATTTGATTTCCGAAAGGAATTTATTGAGAAAATTTATAAGGAATATTTTCTTCGTGGAGTAGCCTACATTGGGTGAACCATGTTAAATCATGTCTCTCATGTGTGTGATGTTTTATTGAATGCTTATTACTTGAATATTGTTGATGTTATCATATGGATTGAAAAATAAAAAACATTATCTTATACTGTTCACCCCCATCTCAATATAAGCTCATGTTCTTCACCTTCTTCCTTCATTCCATGTTGTTCTTGATTGGATTTGACTATGTTTTGCTATGCTATGAACTTTAGACTTTGGGTGCCTTTTATGGAGGAATAATATTGAACTACGTATCACACCCATTATATATGAGCACTCCTTTTCTTAATGTAACACTTTCTTGTTCAATTTATCTTGGTCACTCGTGTGGGGTTTGTGGAGGAAAATATTTGTCACCACATCCTTGATATTCCTTGTAACGTATGTGTGAGGTTTCTTGAGCATTGAGATATTAAATACTTGTAACATATGCGCTTTAGAAGGTTTATTCCAAGTGGTATTAAATCTCTCTGCATGAAGTCCTTTCCTATAACTCCTTCCAAGGAGAATATTATAACTCTTTAAGTCCTTTCATATGTCATTACTTTACTTTGCTATGTTTCTTGAGTAGCAAGTAAACTTTTCTCTTGCAAGTGGACTGATGAGGTGCTATGGAGCTTTGAATGGTAATTTTGGTTCTTCCTTTGGTGGACAATCTTCACTAGGTTTAAGATATTGAATGTAGATCCTTTGATATTTATCGTCTATGCCTCCAACGTGTTGATTCATGTGCTTCTTTGTAGTGGAGATAGCCACTTGTTATGCTATCCATCCCACTTGGTAGAAGTAGATGCCTTCTCTTTATAGTGTAGATACAGTCCATCCCACGTTGGTAGATGTAGATGTTGGCCATTGGTATATTGCACTCTTTTTATTTGCATAAATATAGCTTTATTATATCCTCTTGTGGGCTTTATTTTTGTAGGTTCATACATTTAATATGAGCCCTTTGAGTGGCTCCTTTTGCTTGGGAAGAATAGTGTTGGCGTTCATCCTTTCTTGGATGATTTTCCTATATTTATTGTTCCTTTTGTGACACATTCAAATATTATATTTTGATGTAAAAACCATATTAGAGTAGTGCAATAAAATGTACCATAAATTTTACATGAGCCTCCTGTGATGCACCTTATTTTGCACTCCTTTTTTAATCTAAAATTCTGGTTTTATGGCAGATTTTTCTCCTGCAATACAAGGGTTTTGAGGTTGTATTTTAAGAGTAGAAACCTTCCCCTTTTTTCTTGGAAATTTTGATAAAAAAATCCAATCTTGGATAACAGTAGATAGAAGCTCTTTAATTTATGCAATTTTTTGAACTTTCTTTTCTTGCATCCAATCTTGTAATGCTTTGGATTTGAGACTCACCAAGTCTCAATATTTGAAGCTTATATTTCTATTTTTGGTTAGTTGTGTTCTTCTCCAAGTTTTGGAGGATTCTAACCTATTTTTGGTGGTATCACTTGACCATAATGTGTTGCATATTTCTATGCTTCAATTGTGTCTTTAGACACTTGATAAAAATCAGATTTTGTGCCCTTCAAAAGCACAAAACTAATTTCTTTTGAGAGTAGTATAATAGTGCAAATCTAATAGACATTTTTTTTAATGCACTAAAACTTTCACCTTATCACTCCAATAAACTCTCAAGATAATGCACTTAATAAATTTACTACAACTAATCAAGAATAATCTGAAATGAATCTTCAAGAGTTATTCTACAAATTTATTACAACTAATATTGTAGGGCTTAGTCTTCTTTTATTTTTCCAAAGTATATGATAGGTAGTTCATAGATATAATTTTTAAATCTAATAAACTCTTAATTAATGTGCAAATGAACCTTAAAAGGAACATTTTCCTTTTTTCATTTTTGAATACTGTAATCTACTTTTTCTTCTTGCAACTTTTATCCAAATAAGGTGCTCCAATGAATCTGATAAGTAATCTAATTAATAAGTTAGTTAGCACCAACACTTGCATACCTTTCTTTTATTAAACTTCTATAGCTCCTCTTGCTACTTCTGTAGAGTATGTGGATCTTGGTTTCTAAGATCACCAAGTTGTTACTTCGAGTAGGATCTTGCAGCTTTTTGTAGACTATCTTGAATAGATCCTTCTTCACCAATTGATGGTCTCAAAATTTCTTTTATGAGCCTAAGATTTAGTGGCTTGTTCTCCTCTTGTGGTCTCCTCCTTCTACTATAGATTTGGATAAGTCTCTATCTCTGAAGTGATACCTTCTTGTTTTGAGATACAATCTTAAAATATCCTAGATCTGATGAGCTTCTTCTGTCTTCAAGTCTTCTTGTCAAATTTTGACTTCAAGCAATATGTACTTCTCAAGATTTTGAATGTCTTGAGGTCTTCACTAGATTCTTCTTCTCAGATTTAGCACTCCTTGCCAAATTCTCCTTCTCTTGGACTTGTTGTTAGATGGTGATAATTATCCCAAGTCCTTCACTATCAAGATCTTCTCCTTGGTAGTGGATTTCTCCAGTGAGTTATCCTTTGATAATTTCTTTAGTAAGGCTCTCCTAGCCTTTTTTGGATGCTCATTGATACCTTCCCTCAAATATCATGATATCCTAGTCCTTCTTCTTCTTCTTCCAATATTGGAAGTTCTTCAATGAGATCTTCTCTTGGGCTTTATCTTCCCTTTCAACCAGATCCTCATGGATTCCATGTATCCAATAGCTCCATGAATTTGTAGTTAGCGCAAGGAGATAGTGGTGGCATTATAGATTGGGTCAAATTTTCCCTTATGAATGCAACTATGTAATGCAATCAACAATGCAGTGCAAGAACTACAAATACAGAATATTTATATACAAAACTAATTTTATTGCTTTACTATTTTCCAATCCTCGGTTCATAATAGTTCTCTCAAAAACACTCTTTAGTCTACACCATTTTTCATATATATATATATATATATATATATATATATATATATATATATATATATATATATATCATATCATTTCCAATTTCAATTGCACTCAATAGCGCCAAAACCACCCAACAAATATAGTAATAGCAATACAAAGCAGAATATTAAAATGTATTCACACATAGCATTCATATAAGTAAAATATTATGACATGAACATAGGTTGTGGTAGCACTAATTATCAATAACCATAGGACAAGACAAGGAGAACATTCTTTGGTAAGCTTAAACTAGATGGTACACAATCACTTCTACGTAATCCTCCTAGACTTTTCATCAACCAATGCCTAATTTGAGCTCTTCCTTTTGTTTTATAGAAGAACTCAAACATTTTCAAGGTGACACATCATGTTTTCCATGCAGATATATGTTGGAAATTTGAGTTATTTTATGTTGTCATTGATGTCACATGGATCATTTATGTCACATGGATCATTGATGTCACATGGATCACATTGATTTTTGGTGGCCAAAGCATTTCATAAATAAGCATTTATGATATTTTGGAGAGCATGAATATATACAGGGTTTTTGTGAAAACCAAGGCAGGCAAAATAAAAGGTTTTATTTAAAACTATGGATGATAGATTTGAAATGGATTCTTCTTAAAACCCAATTTGGCTTCTCATTTTGTCGAAAAAGGTGCCCTAGTGATGGAGATATTTAATTTTAAATATTTAGTTTAAATTTTAAATTATTTAAAATTTTAATTTTAATTTTAAAATTAAATATATTAATTATAGCGCCAACTAAATAAAGGAGGAAAGGCTATATTAATTTATAGTGTTGACGTCTAAATAAAGAGGAAAGGCATATATATATGCCAAAAAAATCTTAGACTTCATGATCCCAGCGCTTATTTTTTGAATGCCTTTGATTGGCGAACAATTTGCGAAAAGAGAGAGAAGTGTGACTTTGGTCTATTGAAAAATCGTTCATGCAGTTTAATAAGACACATAGGCATATTTGGCCTAGCAGTTCATGCACTGTGTGTTACACAGGAGGTCCTATGATCAAGTCTCGCCGTGATTATTTGCTTTGTTGAAGCACTCGAAGCACTGTTAAGTTTTTTGAAGGGTGCAGAAGTTTATGATATAAGTTTTTGTTCGTGTCCCTTCGAACACGTGAGGGCGTGTGGCCCAACAACAGGCTAGCTATGGTTAAAGTGTTGAGCAAGGATACATCACAAGATTGAATCCCGTCAAGGACAGAGGCAAGTTAATAATTTTTTTTTAATCTATTTTATTTTTCTAAAGTTTCCCTAGGAGGAATAAGGGTTATGATGCATGTTTAGAAAAAGAGATATTTTTGGTGTTTCTCCTTTTGAAAGTATATCATATTATATATCGTTGGAAATATTATTTTGAGGGCTATTTTATTAACTTTATTAGAGGGAGAAATAAGGTGTATGTAAAGAGATATTTCTATTTTTGTAAAAGGGTTCAAAAGTGAAGGTTGTTTTGTTCTTTTTCAAAGGTGATTAATTCTTTCATGAGGGGACATGTTGTATTTTATTGAGTAGGAGTGATAAGGTGTTATTTAGATATTTATGTTGTGATATTAATCATGATCTCTAACCCTTGTTGAAAGTTGAAAAAGAAGTTTTTTGAGTGTGGCATATTTATTGGACATCCAATAAGGCATCAAAAGGTATGAATAATATTCTCCATTGACTTTGTTTATGGTGGTTGATTTCTTAAATATCATTGGAGAGAAAAGTATTGATTGTGGTTTCCTTTTCGAAAGTGATTGGTTGAATCCTTCAAGGTTTTTTGGTTTGAGAGTTATGTTTAAACCTTATCGTATAAGCATAGTTGTTGAATCCCATTGGTTATGCAAAGAATTTGAGTTAGAAGAGAACATGAGTATCATTGTTATGTGAGATTTGTGGTTGAGCATTGTTGGAAACATTTGATTTGGTTGATACATGCTTGGACTAGGGTTTTGTGAGAAAGAGTTGTCCCTTGTGGTGATTGGTTGATCTGATTTGATTAAGCCTAGTCAAGTGATTAAGTGATGTGATTGTTCAAGTTCCATGAAACAAACTATTCTATAATTTTGATTTGAGTTGATATTGAGCTTTGAGATAAGAACATATTGAGTCTCTAACAATTATCTTTATGCTTCTATAAATACTTGAGTTGATTTGAAATTAATTTGATTTGAGATCATTGTGGATCATTGTTGTCATCCATTGTGGAGTGCATTGCCTTTCACTGTTGAGTTCATCATTGAGCCTGACCTTCATAGATTTGTGGATGAGATTGAAGTGCTACTTGAGCATGATTGGTTGATCCTTAAGAATACTTTTGGGACAAATTTGTGGTAGTTTTTGTGTATGATTTATTGAGCCTTTGAGAAGGCTTTTGGGATAGATTTGTGGCAGTTTTTGTGTATGATTGATTGAGCCTTTGAGAAGGCTTTTGGGATAAATTTATGGACATATTTGGGACAATATTTGAGCAAGTTCTTGGTGATCTTGTTGAGTATATTGTGAGCAAGTTATTAGTGAGCTTGTTGAGCATATTTGAGCAAGTTCTTGGTGAGCTTATTGAGCAAATTTTGAGCAAGTTCTTGGTGAGATTGTTGAGCAGATTTTGAGCAAGTTCTTGGTGAGCTTGTTGAGAAAATTTTGAGAAAGTTCTTGGTGAGCTTGTTGAGCATATTTTGGGCAAGTTCTTAGTGAGCTTGCTAGAGCAGTTTTGGGCAAGTTCTTGGTGAGCTTGCTGAAGCAGTTTTGGGTGAGTTCTTAGTGAGCTTACTAGATCATATTTTGGGCAAGTTCTTAGTGAGCTTGCTAGAGTAGTTTTGGGTAAGTTCTTGGTGAGCTTGCTAAAGTAGATCAGTGGATTGCGTACCTGAGTAGATCAGGATTGCCTTGCTGAGAATGTCAGTGGATTGCCTACCTGAGCAGATCAGTGGATTGCCTACCTAAGTAGATCAGTGTATTGCCTATATTTGAGAAGATCAATTTAATCATTTGTATTGGTATAAGTATCCTTATTTTTGTGTGAAATATTATAAGGATAATATCTTGTGGAGTACCCCACATTGGGGGAACCACATTAAATATTGTGTCTCAATTATGTGTCATGATTTGTGCACTTGTTTACTATTGCTATCTATGTCATTAATGCACATTGCTATATTTGGCTATTCCAATTAAGGACACTAATTGATATTGGTTTGGAAAGAAAGTAAAAAGTGGGCACTATACTATTCACCCCCCTCTCAACATAAGCTTGTGTTCTTCAATTGGTATCAGAGTGGGTTCCTTCAAAAATACTGAGAGCTTAAGGGTAGATTATACAAGAACACATATGGCTTCACAGAATGGATTATCTACAAATAAGGCTCCACTGTTTAATGATAACAATTATGCTTTCTGGAGCATAAGAATGAAAAAATGCTTGATATCACAAGGATATAAGGTATAGCAGATGGTTAAAAAATAGTATAAGATTGAATGTGATCCCAAGGTAGATAAGACTATTAAGAAATTGGTTGAGACCAATGCAAGGGCAATGAATTGTATTTTGAGTGGGCTATGTGAAACGTATTTTGCAAATGTCATGGTATGTAATTCAGCTAATGAAATGTGGACCAAGTTGCAGAATACTTATGAAGGGGATTCCAAGGTAAATTTGGCAAAACTACAAACTCATAGAAAAATATTTGAGGAATTGAAAATGGAAGATTATGAAAATATTGTAAATTTTTTACTTTGAGTTGATGATATTACTAACACCATGAGAAGCCTAGGATTTGACATGAAAAAATTAGAAGTTACTCAAAAGGTTTTGAGATCACTTTCCATGAAGTATGATGCAAAGGTTTCAACAATAGAATAAATAATGGATATCAACAAGCTAACAATGGAAGAACTACAAGGAAATTTCATAGCTTATGAGATGAGGGTGAGTAAGCATCAGGTTCCAATAAAATATATTGCATTCAAGGCTTTAGAGAAAAAGAAAGGTAAATTACCAGAGACAGATAGAGATTCGTATAATGATGAGGAAGCTAACTACATCAAAAGGAAAAATGACTTAAGAAATTATAGGGATATGAAGAAAGTAAAACGCTACAAGTGTGGTGATTTTGGTCACTATGCACACAAGTGTCCACATGAAGAAAAAAATGATGATGAAAAGCAGGGTCATAGAAGAAAATAATATGGAAATCATAAACATGACAAAGATGACAAGTACAAGCAAGGTAGGTATGAGAAGAAGAAAAATTTTAGTAAGACAAAGAAAACTTACTACATTGTAGAAGCAAGTGATAGCTCAGATCATAGTGATAGAGACAAGTTATATGATGAAAATGAAGAACATCTATTTCTAGGAATAGAAGGTGAAATATAACAGTGCTTTGTATGTGGTCAAAGAGATCACAGATCAGGATATTGCAATGGTTTCAGTGATAGTGAAGATGAGATGACACATCAAGAAAACATGCATGGTCAAAGAAATCATGAAATTTTGTTTGCTATAGAATATTATAATGATCTTAGTGACAGTTAAAATGAAGAAGGGTTTTTCTATGGGATAAAATAAGTAGAATAAGAACATTCACTCCAAAAAAGTTAGTTAAGCAAGAGAACATTGTAAGAAATACAGATGTCTCGGTTGATCTAAAGGAATACTTCAATGATATCCATGAGCAACTACAAGAGGTAAAGGGGAATATAAAATAATTGAGATGTTCCATACTTGAGAAGTTTGATCCATCACATGACTCAAAAGGTCAAGATATTTTCACTAAGAAGGAAACATGTATTTCAGAGACAATAAATATGGATGCCAATTTGCTATTTGACACAAATGAAGATAAAGAAGAGGAAGGTCCCAAAGCACCAAAGGTCTCATATTTTAGGTTTAGAGAATCACACTCAAAAGGAAAGTAAGTTCTAACAGATGAAAGCAAGGAAGCACCTAAGTTTTATGAAGAAAGTTCCAAATTTCCTATGGCTTCAAATATTCAGTTTGGATCTTGTTTTGAGATAGGTGAATCAAGTTCAAAAGGAAAAGAAATTCTTGAAGAGGAAAGCAAGGAAGAAACTAAGGAAGAGGATTTAGATACTACAAATAAGGTTCAAGGATGCAATGCACAAGTTGAAAATGATCATAAGGATAATGTTCAAGAAAGGTATGAGGAACCAAGGCATGAACAAAGGGCTTTTCAAGGATATTGTTTTTCTTGTAATGAATTTGGACACAGGGCTATACACTGCAAGATCCATGGATCAAAGAAGTTTGATTTTTCTAGAAGAAACTTCAAATGAAGAAGGTATGGTTTTTAGGGACATTTTTTCTTATGCAACATGATTGGTCATAGAGCTTCTCGTTGCAAATAAAATGAGCAACATGGTTTTGTTTTTAGAGCTACACAAATTAGAAGTCATGGTCATAATGGTCATGAAAACAAAACTTTACAATATAGGGTTCAAGAAAGGAATGGATATGAAAATTATTTCAAGAAAGAATTCAGGATATGGGCACCATCCAAAGGCTACAATATCAAGTGTTTTAATTGCAATAACTTTGTACATACTGCAAAATGGTGTAGGACTCAATTCCAAACAGGTTCAAGAAAAGAAGGTCAAATAGGTTCAAGGCAAGAAGATCAAGTAATTCATCAAGAGAAGGATATCAAAAAATATGGAAGTAAGTTGATAGAGGAAAGAAACAATGTAATATGGGAGTAAAAGTACTCCCACCCCAAAATTAATCACCTCAAGAGAGAAGGTGGTGAGGAGGCTAAGCTTAAGAGTCATATATTTTAGCCCCATAGGTGTCCCTTTTGCCATTTATGTCAAAGGGGGAGAGATTTGAGTAAGGGGAGATTATTGAGCTAAAAGCATTTATAGAGTTAAAAGCACGACACTAAATAATAGCATAAAGTAAACAAATCCGATAAGACAAATGTAATTGCACAAGTAATATTATTATTAAATAACGGGGGTGGGAGCTGAAAATCTCCTTTGTACAATTAATTTTACCTTGACATAAATGTGATACAATGAATACATATTGCTAGGGTTCTCTGAAACCCTAGCTACAATAGAAAAAGTGTCTTCAGCATGCTTTTCTCCCAACATAATGAGTGGGATTTAGGTATCCATGTGTTTGGGCCACTCTGACTGCAATAGTCTTCCAATGCTATTTTGGTTGATGATATCCAATCCTACACATACAGTAAATAAATAAGTTGTTAGTAAACAAAAGGAGGGTTCCACAATGTGAACTCTAAGAGATGAAAACTAAAATTCTAGATCTATGTAATTTGGATATGTAAGATGCAATAACAACAAATGATGACAAAAATTTAGATTTACCTTCCTTGTGATGATTCATTGCTTCATTGTTGCAGATATGATGGTAGATGTATTGATGTAGCAGACTTTGATTCATGCTTTGATTATTATGGTAGGCTCAGGCACGTACTTGGTAGGCTCTGATGCAAGCTTCGCAGGCTTTGATATGCACCTGCGAGATACGACAGGCTCTGGTGAGCGCCTGGAAAGCTCTCCAGTGAGCTTCACACACTCTGATGCTCACTTGAGGGATATGGTAGGCTCTGGTGAGCACTTGGCAGGCTCTGTAATGATCCTATAAATATTAGGAGGGCACCTACGGGTAAGGTTAAATCTACAAAAGCAGATCATGGGGGATGTGGAGGATTTGATGGATGAGGGATGATGGCGACGAGGAAATTTGTTGGGAGACGATGACAGTGATAAAAAGTGGTTAGGGGATGGATGCAAGGATAGCAGGAACGGTTGAAGTCCTATGGTAAGCTAGGGTTTTGGATCTTCAGGGCTTTATGACCTTATGCTTCACAGGGGCTTCTTTCACTAATATCTCTATGTGCAAATATCTTCCAAGGCATTCTAGGGTTTGGGCATTTGCACATGCCTTTACTTATAATCCAACCTTAGGGTTTCTTAGGGTTTTAGCTCAACACTTTAGATCGTGTGGCTAAGATTAAATCACATCCTAGGGCTGAGATTGTACTTTAAGTGTGGCATGGATTAATGAAGATGGGCGGTGGAGATTATATTGGATTGGATGGCTATGGTTAATTGGGTTTATAAATACATATTTTATAATAAATATAATATAATATATTATATTATATTAAATATAAAAAATATTAAAATAAACCCAATTGGGTTAGGAAATGGAGGGAAAGGTGGATGTGGGCCAAATAATGATGAGAAATATAGAATTGGGTCAAATAATTGGTGGGAAAGGTGTATGGTGGACAAGTGGGTGGTGGGACAGTTAGGATGGAGGATTAATGACTGCAATTTGGTGTCTACAATCATGAAAGAAAGAATCATAGGATATCTTTATACAATACCATAAACTTTCCAGGTTCAAGACCATGGGCTCTGATACCAAATAAAGAGCAAAAGGACTTGATAAACTATATCTAGAAACATAGTAAAAATGGAATCAAAGAAAAAATAATAAGATAACATATACACATATAACATAGTATTTCACCTAGAAAAACCTTATAGAAAAAACCCAGCACAGTAATATCTTCTTATTGTATAAACTTGACCATCTCCAATACAATAGTGTTCATCTCTCATATTTTTTCAAACCCTGATGCAAGTGCAACTAAATAACAATAGCATAAGAACAAATTTTACAATACCATGGGTTCAAATATTTAACCCTAAACAACCCATATGGGTCTAAATATAGCTTAAGAAACCCTAAAACTTCCATAAAGTACCACCACCCCTAAACCCTGATGAGGATACATGGAGAGTGTCCAATAACTTTTAGAGTTAATCCCACTAGAATAACATGGAAAATATTCAACATATTTGCAACATTCTCCCACTGGTTCAATACTTTTCATACGGGATAAAAATTGCCATTGTCAACTATCAAGGGCAACCATACCCATAGATATTCTACACCAAGAAAATTTAGGAGTAGGTATAGCCTTTGTTAATGAATCAGTAGCATTATTCTCTATATCAACTTTTTCTAGCATCACCTTATTCCCTTCAACCATCTCTCTCATAAAATGATACTTGATATCAATATGTTTTGGCCAATCATGAAAACCAAGATTTTTGACCAAAAATATTGCACTCTGACTATCACTATCAATTCTCATAGCCTTCTACTTAAGACAAAATGTTGAACACAACCTCTGTAGCCACACTACTTCTTTACAAGGATGAGTTGTTGTAATGTACTCTACCTCTGTTGTAGACAAAGAAACCATTGATTACTTTTTATTCATCCAAATTACTACCCCTCCAAATAGTCTAAACACATAAGCACTCATGGATATTCTCTTGTCTAGATCTCCAACCTAGTCAGCATCCACAAAATCTTATAGATTTATAATATTACTATCTCCAAATTTTCCTTGGTAACAAATAGCATAATCTAAAGTTCCATGCAAGTATCTAAAGATACTCTTCATAGCAATCCAATGTTCTTTTCTTGGATTGGACATATATCTACTAACTACTCCCACTACATGTGCAATATCAGGTCTAGTATAGACCATTGCATACATCAGACTACCAACAATTCTATCATAAGGAACATGATGCATTTCTTCAATTTTCTCATCTATTTTAGGACATTGTTCAGTAAATAGCTTTTGACCAACATGATATGGAGTACATACCGGTTTACAATCATGCATATTAAACCTCTATAGTATCAAATCAATATATTTTCTTTGATTTAACCACAACTTTCTATTTGCATGATCCCTTATTATTTCCATACCCAAGATAAATTTTGCAGCACCTAAATCCTTCATGTCAAATTCAAAAACTGATATTTTAGTAACTTTATCATCTCCTTATTGTTACTAATTAACAACATGTCATCCACATACAAAACAATAATAACAAAATTTTCACCTTCGTGTTTAGAATACATATACGGATCTTATTTGCATTTTCCAAGCCCAAGTGTGAAAACATACCTATCAAATGTTTTATTCCACATTCTTGGATATTACTTCAAGTCATAAAAAGACTTTTTCAACTTGCATATCAAGTCCTCCTTACCTTTTACCCTAAATCATTTTGGTTGTGAGATATATATGTCTTCATCAAGTTCACAATATACAAATTTTGTCTTTGCATCCATCTATTCTATTTCAAGATCAAAAGTAGAAGAAATAGCCAATGGAAATCTAATTGAAGTTAGTTTAGCCATAGAAGAAAAAATCTCACCAAAGACAATTCCCTCAACTTGAGAAAATCCTTTTACTACCAAGCAAGCCCTGTACTTCTCCAACTTTTCTTCTATGTTATACTTCTTCTTGAATACCCATTTACTACCAACAAGTTTTTTTTAGAGGGTAATTTCACCAAATCCCATGTCTTATTTTTATCCAATGACTCCATTTCTTCCCCCATAGCCATTTTTTAATACTTATTCTCACTTGACTAAAGTGCCTCCTTTACAGTCTTGGGTTCTTCATCAATAACTAATATAATATGTAAAACAAATATTTGAAGAGCTATACCTTTCTGGGAGTCTTCTCACTCAATCTAATCTCCTAAAACTTGGAGTTCCAGGTTCTGTATATTTACCTACCTCCTCACCTTCTTCCCTTGAATTTTCCTCTTCAAACTCTCTCTATAGTTCATCTTCTTCTATAGCACCAGGTTCTTCCTCCTATTCCAATTTTACTTGAACTATTTTAGGTTATTTTCTTGGTTGCATTTCCTATTTTAGAAGCCCTTTTGTTTCTCTAAATGTCACATAACAACTGTAAAAAATCTTCTATGTTTTTGGGTTTCATAATGTATATCCTTTCACATCGGTACTATAACCCACAAATATGCATTTTTTAGATTTTTAGTCTAGCTTAGTCCTTTTTTCTTTTGGTACATACATATAAGCATCGCAACTAAAAACACTTATATAAGTGAGAGAGGGTTTCTAAATAGTCTACACTTCCTATGGAGTCTTATCCACAAAAGCTAAGATAGAAGATCTATTTATGAGGTAAAAAGCAGTTAACATGGCTCTTACCCAAACTTTTCTTTCTAACCTTGCACTATTTATCATGCTTCTAGCCTTATCCATAAATGTCTTATTCATCCATTCTACAACTCCATTATGTTGTGGACTATATGGAGTTATTTTCTATATTTCTATTCTATAGTCCTTGCAAAATTGCTCAAATTTATTTCCTCTTTACCACACTTTCAGCATTTCCTCTTTTTGGAGCAACAAATTTACCCCTAGATCTCATTTTCCCTTATCTTGATTTCTTTTAGATTCTCCCTTAATAACAGCCTCTCACAACCAAAGCATCCTTCTGGAGATAATTCTCAGAAGATTTTTGTCTTATTTCCTTAGATATAAATGTTCCTACTATATCCTCTACTTTCAATGTAGAAGTAGTATTAGTCATATCCATAACTAGGTTATCCCATGAATCAGGTAATGAATAAAGTAAAACAATATACTTATCCTCTTCATCCAATTTAACTTCAATAAATTTTAATTGACTTACCACTATGTTAAAAGTATTCAAATATTTATCCATAGAGTCACCATCATTCATTTGAAGTGAATACAAATTCTTTTAGAAAAATATTTTATTTACAAGTGACTTTGTCTAATACAAAGTTCCCAACTTATCCCATAATGACTTTTTCATGGTATTTGTCGATATATTCAACAATATTGAATTAGATAAGCATAATCTGATTGAACTCCTTGCCTTTCTATCGACCTTCAATCAATTCTCATCTGTCGTTGATGTTGATTTTATTCTTAAGACCACAATCCACTGATCTCTATCAACCAATAGATCCTCCATAATGATTTTCCATAACTCAAAATTCTATCCATTAAATTTTTCAATCTCTATCCATGTGCTTCTCATCATTTTCATTTTCCCAGATTCTTCCACATATGACTCTCACTCAAGAATTAATTTATCATAGGGTTGAAACCCTTACTCTTCGAACAAATCTAAACCCTAGCTTTGATACCAAATGTTTAATTTGAACATGAAATTGATACCAATGAATAGAGCTAAACATAATAAGGAGCAGCAAAATAAAGATGCAAATACAAAATCATTTTCATGAAAAGAGAATAATAAGGGAAACTCCCCCTTGGGGGATGTCTCGATATTCTATTTTTTCTATTGGTAATCTCAAATAAATACTACATTGTATTTTCTACAAGGAAAACCCTAACATCTATTGTTTCCAACTCACATGTGCATGTAACGTGACACCTCATTCTCACATACATATTGGCACCTTATCCTTGGAATTTGACCTATATTACAAATGTGTGATTACATAGGTATTTAATGCCAACACTAGTCTAGGCTACTCATTTTTCTCATTTTATGGAGGAAGTTTTGGCTTTTGAGGACCTAGACATAAAACTATTTTCCCAAATCTTGTCAATAGGTATAGTGGATCAAAAGTTAGATTCCCTTCAATAGCAAGGTTTTTCTCTAGATATATTAACATACCTACAAGTTCCTTTGACTTTATATCTATTAGTTGGGTTATAGCCAACTGGTATTGATGTTGATAAATTACACATGTTAGCATTATGCAGATCATTACATGATAAACACTAGTAGTTGTTTGTATCTATGGAAAAATTTTGTCTTCCAATAGTAGCTACTTATTTTTAGGTAGCATTGTTGATAGAATTCCCTTCATCTTTTGATATGTAATGGTACCTTATTTTTTGATATCCATAATACCTTCTTTTAATATTTTATCGTTGTATTGTTGTAACCTTATTTGTGTGATATTTTATTAAAGCTTTCAACTCTTGTATCTCTATTGATTATTTTGGCTCTAGAGTTGATAGGGATGGCACTATGCTTGTTGGAGTGGTAAGCTAAGTATATGATCTAGGTGTAGGTAAAGCATCCAATGGAAGTCTTTTTTGGAAATAAAGTTTGTTGGCTTGGTTGTTGGATATAAGGGAAATATAGCATTATAACTTTAGGATGAAGCTTACCAATTGATATGAGTATATTTTTAGCTTCAACAGTTTCTTGAAAGATTTTTGGAAATCTCATATCATTGGTTTGATAGATCTAAATATCTAAGTCCATAGTGAAAGCATGGAGGTAATATATGTAGGCTTTGCCATGTGATGGCTTGATATCCTAAGGAATTATCCTCCAATTCTTACTAAAATAGATATTGAAATCCATAATATTCTATTGGTTATGTCTTTAAAATAAAAAGGATCCTCAATATCATTGAATTCTATGACAAATGGTTTAACAAGGTTAGCCCAAGTACTAATGCTACCATCCTCTAGTGCTTGCCAAGATAAAATTTTACCTCTAAAAGATAGAGCAAGTAACCCAATCGTTAAATCTTCATTGATAATATTATGAACAATAGCTAAAGCAACAATATCTTAGCAATGTTCATAAGTTTTCTATTTTCTACCATCATAATAGGGAAAAGCTTTTAATGCATACTAAGGAATATCATGGAGATTTGGAAGATTTAGGGGTCGAACACTATTCCAACCAAGAAAAGTGCATCTGGCCATAGCTTCTAGTGGAGATATAATAGGTGGTTGTGGTGATATAGCTTGTAAAGGAGTGGGGCTTTGAACTAAAAATACTTGTATAGGTGAAAGGGACTTATATTTCTTTCATGTCTAGATAATTAGCAACTCAATTAAATGTACTAGTTATTTTAGCTTCTTGGCTTTTGACCTAGTGAACATGCAACTTTGGATCTTTATCCTTCGTAAGGTTTCCACATTTAGATTTTTCAATAGTGGAGTCACCAGGTGAATATATCTTCTTAACTTTGTGATATCAATCTATTCATCAACACTTGATCATCCAATATTGCAAGTGTACCAAATGCTCAAATGCACTTGGTGGTTGTGACTTCTAATTAGGTGCTTATTATGAAATGGGTCCCAGTAAGTGTACTAAAAATCCTCATGGTCCAGTTGGAATTAGACCAAATTCAAGATTGGATTACTTGAGATTACTATTATATCAACCTTCTAAGAAGGCTAGCTCCTTGAAACTACATTAAAAGATAAAAGAAAAGAGAGAAAATAGGGGAAAAGGGAGTATAAATAGGATCTAGGTGGATAGATTTTAGATAACAACAAGAATGTAAGCTAAAAGAACATATATTGGCTACTACAACCAAAGACCTAATAGAATTTCCTCCCATCAAAGCTCATGCAAGTTAAGCATAATAATTATAGCATATTTCAAAAAAAATTCTGAATAATCCAAATAGCTATTTCACCTAACATAATTGACCCAGTTGAAACTAGCAAAAATACTAGGAGTGTAATTGTTATAGCATTCAACATCTAAAATTCTCTAATATCAATAATCCAAACAACTTCAATCCTATTATCATTTACTCTACTCTAAGTTGAAATAATTCAAGCAACATTGAGACTAATCGAATTCACTACCATCAAAGCAAAAATGGAACGCTAAAAGTGTAATATATTATTGAAAAATGTTACATGAACTAATATACACAGAAGCCAAATAGTCTTGATCTTAGTAGCATAGCCTAAAGCCTTAGCTCATAAAAATGCAAACATTAGATTTTTTGACCCTCACAAATGAGGAGTGTTGATCCATATATAGCTTTCACTTAACCCTAAAATGAAATAAACTATTACATGAGTTCCACATGTCCCTTGCACCAAGGTCCTTGAGTTTGGGATGTTATTGTTACATATCTTGTCTTCTAGACTATTTTTGTTATACCCTATGCCTTTTGAGCTTCTTTTCAGCATGTTGGATCACTTAGTAGTTAATCTAAATAATTCAAGCTATCACTATGCTTCACTTTATGCTCCAAAAATCCTTAATACTTGCTTGCATTATGTCAAAGTACCTAGAGGCCTAGCTAGTGTTATTGCTTACAAATTCTACTTTTACCTTCCTTATGGTCAAACCATGGATTTTATAGTTTCTTATTCCTAGAAGCTCTGGGTCTCAGGATAAAGCATTTAAAAAATCTAGTCATCTAAAATAGTCTTTTAATCTTGGATGCTTGGCTAGATTGTATGAGTAGAAACATTACCAACAATAGTTTTCTTTTAGCTACCACTAGAAAGGCTATGGGTTTTTGTGTATCTGGTTGGTTAGTCAACATTACCTCATGGTACATGGAGTTTGGAATTTTCTAGGAGCTTTCATCACATGCTTTTCCTTATTAGCATCTTTGGAAACTTTATAATATCAACAACTTGGTAGATCGATGGAGCTTTAGGACCTCTCATTTTAAGTCTGCAATTCTACTTTTTTGGGTAGAAATTCATCTCAAAATTCCTTTAGGTTATGTTTTCCTAACTTAGTGAAATTTTACTATAGGATCTTTTCACATTAAGTGGAACCCAACTCAACATAAGTGTGTCATATCATCATCAAATATTTAGGCAAATAAATGTTGTGAAAAAGTGTTTAGATACTTACTTGAGATATTTTGTGAAACATAGGTATTGTCAATGGGTTAAGTATATTTCTCTAGTTGAATTATAGTATAATTCTTCATTGTGATTCACCAAGATTCCTCCATTTTTATATTATATAAACAAATCCCCTCCATCACTCATTGATTTATTTTTTAAATATTTTGAAGTGAAAGAGATTGGTAACCTTCTATAGCAAAGACGATATTTTATAAGGATTCTCATGGACACTATTTATCAAGCACAAAACTGAATAAATCCAATTGAATATCCATATAAGGAGTAAAACAAAGAAAGTAGAGGAGAGTACAAATTTTAGAACCAGATGAAGATCCATATTAAAGACTAAAGTCTTCAATATCCAAATAATGTAATAAGGGGGATGTTAGAGTATATTACATTATTTTGTACATGTCGATGTACCACCTTGGGTATATTTATAGATTAGGAGTTTATCTTAGATTACAGTTTGAATAGATACTTCAAGAAAGTAATAAATAAACAAGTGTTAGAATGTGCAAATATGTAAATGTGCATGTAGTCCACATGTACATGATTCATAGGATAGGTAGATGAAGATTCATGGGTAGAGTAAAGGCCAAGGAACATATCTTCCTATATATGTGCCTTGAGAGTATGAGAGAAAGTAGAAGATAGAGAGTGAATGGAGTGAGAGGAATGATGTCATGGTAGAGAGTAGTGAGTAGGTACAATGTAGTTCTTCATTAAAAAAATTGAAGTGTTTATGTCCTCCATTATATTGCATTGTACAATTTTCAGGAGATTTTATTAATGGTATATTACTGAGTGATTGCAAAAGTTTATCATCTAGTTATCCTGCATATTATAGTGCCATTATCATATAGTTATCATAGCTTTCTTATTTTATATATTGTGGTTGCATTTCCTTTAATATACATCCTCAAAAGCTAACAATGGTATCATATCATATTTTAGATCGATAGGAAATAGGGAGAGCCACAAGAGATATTGAGAGGAGATTAGAAATCTCATTTTTAGAGTTTCTACAAATAAATTTAGTTGGAGTATTCCCATAGAGTTGCAAAAAAATTATGAAAACTAGGACTCAACATTGATTCCATTAGACTGACAAATCAACTAGTGAAGATTAATTATCTCTAGATTTAAATTTTTCTCCATTGCAGTTTCTAATATTTGTTACAAGAAAAGAAGTTTCAAAGAAATATGGGAAGTTTCCTACAAGAGATCTAGGAATAATATATTCTTTGGCATTAATATAGTACCTAAAGAAACAAGTTGGAGATTGATTATTTGGAGACCTAAGGAAAATTTCCCATTGCAAGATTTGTAAACTTGTAAATTATAGAAGAGAGAAAAATGCCAAAGAAGCCTTATTGCATATTAAATAAGAAGAGACTCAAGAAAAGAGTCCAGGAGAATATTGGAGGTTGGTGATCTCCATTAAATATTGAATAGAAGACCCATAGAAGGTCTCATTGAATAAATTCTAGATTTGGAATATTGAAGATAGAGAAGGACTAGCAAAGGTCATATTCCAAATTTTAGAAGCAGCAGATTTTAGAGATCCAATAAAGAGATATCATTGCAAAACTTCCATAGTTGAAGATAGAAGAAGTCAAGGAAGATCTCATTAAAGTTTTTAAGACTATAATAGAAGCTAAAAAATTGAAAACCCTAGAGAAGGCCTCAATATACTTGATAGGAGAAAGAAGGATAAGGCTAGGAAAGCCTCATTGCAGGCTTTAAAGAAATTCCTGATAGAATAGAATTTGGGATAATTATCACCATACGACAAAAAACCTAAGAGTTTGTAAAATTTTGGAGGAGAATCAAGACAGTCATAATATTAAGAAGGAGGCCACTAGATAGGTCAAGGTTAAAGTTAGAATTCAATGAGGTTAAAGGAGAAAGGAGTTAGAAAAGCCACCAAATCTAAGAGATTTTGGGATTGCCATTGAAGGTTATTTCGGAGAAAGAATATTGTTGGTTTTATAGTAGAAAAGTGAAGGTTTCTTGAAGGAAAATCTCAACTACAATTTGGAGGAACTTTCTATAAAATTAAGGAGTTAGAAAAGCCACCAAATCTGAGAGATTTAGGGATTGCCATTGAAGGTTATTTCGGAGAAAGAATATTGTTGGTTTTATAGTAGGAAAGTGAAGGTTTCTTGAAGGAAAATCTCAACTACAATTTGAAGGAACTTTCTATAAAATTAAGGAGATTCAAGGACGACACTTCATGAGAGAAATTGACTACTTTGCAATCTGAAAATTTTAGATTTGAGGACAGCAAGAAAGCAGTAATTTGGACAGCATTACTAGTTGCTAAGTTACAGAATTTCAAGGTGCATCATAAAGGAGAATTAAAGCCATCAAACTAAATTTTCGGGCAGCAAGTTAGAGGGTTTCGAAACTGCAAATTGGTGGGATAAATAGTTTTTTTGGACAGAAATAAAGAGTTGCAATTTCATCTAATACAATCTAATCACCAAGATCTCCATCACCTACAGATGTCATTAAGGTAAGCAACTTTGGTGCAAAAGGTTTATTACTTGAACATTAGTTACTTGGTTCATTATTGAGTTTCATTAAGCACCATATTAGAGGTTTAAAGTTGCATGAGTAAGTTGCATATTAAATTCTTCAAGGGAGTGCAAAATATAGTTTCTACAAGGGTTAAAACCTGCACATAAGAAGTAGAAGTTAGATATATTTTGAGAAAAATAAAAATATCAACTTTCTATTATTCATTGGAAGCAAGAAGACATTACTCTTAAGTGAGAGTTGCATATATTATAGTGCATATTTTAAGTTACTTTTAATAGCTCATTCAAAGGAGAAATAAGGAGAAATTTATATTGCATTATATTAGTTATCCTTAAAGTTTATTAAAAGTATATTAAATTTTAAATTAAAGAGGAAGATTAAGTGCAAAAATCAAAGAAGTGAAGTATCAAAAGACACTATTGAGTGCAAGAAATATACAACATATTGTGGTGAGGAGAAGTCACCAAAAGGAGTAATATAACCTCCAAATACTGGAGAATAAAGTTGCTTCATCTACCAAGGAAGTAAATCCATTTAAAGGTATCGTAAGCTAAGGTTTTAAAAGTTTCTAGAGACACCGAATCAAATGCAAAAGTTTATTAAAATAGTGCCTACACAGTAAGGAACCTACAGTATTGAAGGATTTTTTTGTGAGATAGCATAGTGCCATTACAAGATATGTAAAGTACATAGTGTAAGTTGGAAGAAGAATATCATAGGTTTACGTAACACAAGTAATAACAAAAAAAAGGTGCAAAGAAGGTTTATCGATAAGTTTTACCCAAATGAACAGAGAGAAGAGCTTGGATGAACTGATCTCGTTGAATCAAGCTTCAAACCACCATAGGAAAAGCTACCACCATCAAGGAAGAGCCACATCCATCGAGGAAGAGCCACCATATGTTAAATATTCAAGAAAGCATGCTGGAATAAATTTGAAACAACTTGTAAAATAATTGGATGTGCCTAAAGGTGATAAAGATATGTTGAGAGGTAAGGTGTATGCAAAATAAAGGCCACCATTTACCTCACAAAATACATCTTGTGCAACTTGGTACAATAGTAGATAATCACCAACATATTACTTAGAACGCTTATATCATAACGTTTTCACAAATGAAGGTAACACCTAGGATTAATATAATGCTCAACTTGATCATTAAAGGTATCATTTGCAAATATTTAAAGGTTGAAAGGCATCAATTATTATATGAGCATTGAAGGCTCAACAAAAAAATTCTCTAGAAGAGTGTAACCTCTATTTACCACATAGAAAATTAGACCTGCATACCTGAGAAATGTAACATGCCAAGTGGCGAGCATTCCAAGGAGGACAAAGGATATTAAGAGCCCAGGTTTAGAAGAGCACATAAATGGAAGCTCTAATATTTAGCATTGAAAGACCATATGTTCAAAGAGGTCAAATGTGGAGAGTACTATCATAATGCAAAACCATTAACTGCTCGAAAGTTGGAAATTGCATTTACATTAGTCTCTTATATTAATTTATGAGACATTAATCCAACTAAAATGTCTTGAAGGAAAAGAACCTTATTAAAACTTGAAGGTGTATCATTATTTATATTTGGCTTTCTACTTACTAATTATTAGGGGTAAATAAGGCAAGAAAGTGAAGTTGGATATTAGGGAGACAAAAGGAAATCAATTCAAACTAGGAAATCTAAGCATACTATCAAGACTCATGATGCATTCAAACACTTTCAAGATAGAAGGCATTTTACAAAACTTGTAAAATTGAAAAGTTCTTAGCAAGGTTGAAACTAGGGAGTTATAAGGTAGTCTACAAATATCATCATGACAACAAACAAATTCATTCTCACTAAATCTCAACTACTTAGAGGTCCAAATTACTCTTCATGGAAAAACAAAGTAAGGGCAATTCTGATAGCTGAGAAACTTTGGGAAATAGTCAAAGGAAAAAAAGAAAAACCTACTTCAGGTGATAGTGAGATTCAAAATTTTGAATAAAATGAAGCAAAAGCATTAATTATAATAACTTTTGCTCTTATAGATGAAATACAACCCTACATTAGTTTAGCAGGAACATCTACAGAAGCATAAAAAATCTTAGCTAAAATATTTGAAGGGAATAATAAAGCTGTTATTTTACATATTCAAACTCAATTACATTCTTTGAAAGTGAATAGTGGTGAAATTATAGAACTATCCTAAGGTGAATAGTGGTGAAAGTATAGAACTATTCCTATTCCTAGTGAATGGTGGATATAAAAGAAAAATTATTAACCTTAGGATAAAAGGTTGAAGATAAGTTTCTTGTTCAAGTAACCCTAAGAGAACTTCTAGACAACTACAAGCACTTAGTTACATATTTATAAATCCTAAGTAAAGATACATCTTTTGATAAGTTAGTCAATATTCTTCAAGAATATGAGGTGGAAAATACAGTTAAAGATGAAATGACTAACAATGCATTAGTTTCAAAGGATAATCCATAGGGAAATTTTACCTCATATTCAAAAGGATGAAGACCATGGAATAATAGATATTGTCAACTCTACAAGAAGAAAGGACATAGTACCAACTACTGCAGATTCAATCCTAGAAATCAGTATCAAGGAAATCAAACAAACTATGAAAGCCAACCAAACAAGCCATTCCAACCAAGAAAATATCAGAATCAGTACAGTCCACATCAGCAACAATTCCAGTGTCCATATCCTTCTTAGAATAAATACAATTATCCTAAATTGCAATATCAAGAAGGGAATCAAAAAGGGCACTTAGTTCATGAGATCTAGGAAATTCAAGAACTAGAAGAACCTATAGAAGAACATGAAGTTAAAGCTCTCTCAAAAAATATAGCTTTTATGAATATACTAACTACTTTCTTGAACAAGATACAACTGGGGAGCAAAATAAATTAGAGGAGAGTACAAATTCCATAACCATATGAATATCCATATTGAAAACTAAAATCTTTAATAACCAAATAATATAATACAGGGGATGTTAGAGTATATTACATTATTTGGTACATGTCAATGTACCACCTTGGGTACATTTCTAGATTAGGATTTTACCTTAGATTAAGGTTTGAATAGATACTTCAAGCAAGTAATAAATGCACAAAGTGTTAGAATGTGCAAATATGTAAATGTGCATGTAGTCCACATGTACATGAGACATAGAATAGGTAGATGAAGAGTCATGAGTATATTAAAGGCCAAGGAACATATTTGCCGATATATATATATATATATATATATATATATATATATATATATATATATATATATATATATATATATATATATATATATATATATATATATATATATATATATGTCTTGAAAGTACGAGAAAAAGTAGGAGACAAAGAGTGAATAGACTAAGAGGAATGATGTCATGGTAGAGAGTAGTGAGTAGGTACAATGTAGTTCTTCATTAAAAAAATTGGAGTGTTCATGTCCTCCATTATATTGCATTGTACTATTTTCGTGAGCTTTTATTAATGGTATATTAATGAGTGATTGCAGAAGTTTATCATCTAGTTTCCTTGCATATTATAGTGCCATTATCATATAATTATCATAGCTTGCTTATTTTACATCTTGTGGTTGTATTTCCTTTAATATACATCCTCAAAAGCTAATAGAAACAATCTATATCCATAGAAGGTATTAGTCACCAATAATTTGTGGATGACACAATTTTTTTGGGAGACCATCTATATATGAGGTAAAGGAATTTAGGAGGATATTAATTTTTTATGAAATAGCATCCCAACATATGATAAATATGGATAATACTGAGATTTTTTACACTACAAATAATTTCCAAAGAATAATTTTAGTAGAGCTTGGATGTAGTTTTTCAACTTTGTCTTCTATTTATTTTAGAATGACAATATTCATGGGGGCATGCAAGGATAATATATGGAATGTGTTGATATAGAACCCAAAAGCAAAGCTGAAATATTATTGCAAAATACTAATATAAATATACAAATAAGATGGTGGAGGGTTACAACAACCTGTAACAACACACCAAACAGGGGTAACCACTCCAACATATATGCAACAAACACAACAATGAACTGCTAGCAAACAAGCATTGACTAACAATTCGAACAAACACTCTACATGGGTATACTTATGTCGATCACGTGAATACAAAATAAAACAATACAATGCAATATGTGAAATAATATAGGCTTAATAAATAAGCCTAAGAATCCTCAACACTCCTCCCAACCATAGAAGCATTGGACCCCAATGCTCTCAACAAATTTGGAAGGTCACGAGCCATCTAATGGTGAGGGATCCAGCGTGCTTGGTGTGGAAGCTGACCATGGTGGGCGACAAGGTAGGAAGTGGTCAAACCCTATCGAGTCTGATGAGTCTTCATGTCGAAAACTCTATCTGTATCAAGCGGAAGCTGAAATTCAGGTACCACATCTGTTGGATGGTTGATGACAGGTGCAGTCTCCAAAGTCGAGTCCTGATATGGCTTCAAAAGATCCACATTGACAACATCATGGATGCCAATATGTGAAGGAAGGTCCAAACAAAATGCATTCTCAGAGATCTATTGAATGATGGTGTATGGCCCATAGTGGAGAGGCTTGAGCTTGCTATGTGCCTTCTCTGAAAAACATCGTTTGTCCAAGTGAAGCCAAACTCTGTCACCAACCTGAAAAGTATGAGGAACGCGATGCCTATCCATCACTTTCTTCTACTGTTGTTGAGTCCTCTATAGGATCTATGTCACCTTAGCCTAGAGGCTCTACAAATGTTGTATGAAAGAGGTTGCCTTATCTTGCTCCTTCTCCATGTGTGTAGTGGTGGGAGAGGGCAAGGCAAGAGGTAACTCATAAGGTGCAAGTGGTTGAAATCCGAGATAAACCTCAAAAGGTGAATGTGTTGTGGAGCTGTGAACCACTCTATTATATGCATGCTCAATGTGAGTGAGGCTCATATCCCACTTAGCCGATGAGGTGTGGTGGTAGATCCTCAAACTCTGTATTAGTGTGTGATTCACAACTTCAGTCTGCCCATCTGACTGAGGGTGGAAAGCCATGGAAAATTTGAGGGAAACCCCTAAAATTTTCCACAAGGATCTCCAAAAGTGTCCCACAAAATGTGGATCTCTATCAAAAAAAATTCTAGTGGGAAGACCAAAGGATCGCCACACTATCTCAAAGAACAACTGTGCCAAATCAGGTGTTGTACTAGTCTTCCTGCATGGAATGAATTTGGCCATCTTACTGAATCGGTCCACAATCACAAAAACACTGTCATGTTGCCTCACTATCAAGGGAAACCCACTCACCAAGTCCATGGATATGCTCTCCCAAGGACGTGAAGGAATGGGCAAAGGAACACTCAAGCCCAACTTCCTATTTGCTGATTTGGAGCGACAACATACGACACACTGTCTCAAGAATCGCAGGACATCTCTCTGCATGTGAGGCCAGTAGAAGAACCGTTGTAAGTGGTGGAGTGTTTTTTGTTTCCCAAAATGACCTCCATAAAGAGTTGAGTGGGCTTCTTTGATGAGAGAAACCCTATGCTCTTGTGGTACACAAAGTTTTTCTAACTTGTACAAAAGTCCATCCTTCATATGATAGTCCTGAAAAGGAGTGAGGTTGGAAGATGAAGGGTGTACAAGATGATGGTGCACCTTGCTGAAATCTGAATCAAGAGCATAAAGAGGTGGCCAAGTCTGAAATCCAATATGGGAGGTAGTCACAATTGTTGTCAAGGTTTGAGCCATGGGTGGATGACTCAAACAATCAACCACTGTATTAGTTGTTCCTTTCTTGTACTTGATGACCAAGTGGAACTATTGCAAGTAAGTGGCCCACTTCATGTGTCTAGCTTCTTCAATCTTGGTTTGTGACTGAAGAAACTTGAGAGGCATGTGATCTGTGTGGAAAATTGTTTCTTTCCCAAGAAGATAGTGTCTCCAATATTTGATGGCTTGGACCAAAGCATACAACTCTTTATCATATGTGGAGTAGTTTCTTTTGGTAGCTGAAAAGGTCTCAGAATGATATGCCATGGGGTGTCCATTTTGCTTCAAAACTGCTCCCATTGCAAACTGTGAGGCATCTGTCTCTATCTCAAATGGATGAGAAAGGTTGGGGAGGACAAGAATAGGGGCAATGCACAGTTTGTGTTTCAAAGTCTCAAAGGCTTGATCATGTTCCTTGAGCCAATGAAATCTAACTTTGGCTTTCGTGAGATGATGCAAGGGATGAGCAATGGTAGAGTAGCCAGGTATGAACTTACGATAGAAATTTGCAAGTCCAAGGAAACTCCTAAGATCAGTGACAGAGGAGGGAGTTGGCCAATTTTGGAGTGCTTCTACCTTTGCGGGATCTACATGGATTCCTTGTTGATTTATTATGAAGCCAAGATAGGAGATTGAAGTTTGAGCAAATGAACACTTAGGAAGGTTAGCAAAAAGTTGGTTCTTCTCAAGGGTGTGGAGAACCTGATCTAGGTGTTGCAAGTGTACCTTCCAAGTAGTAGAATATACAAGGATATCATCCAAGTATATGATCACAAAGTTGTCTAGGCAATCCCTAAACACTTCATTCATCAACCTCATAAAGGTTGCAGGTGCATTTGTAAGACCAAAGGGCATCACCAACCACTCAAAGAGCCCAAATTTAGTCTTAAATGTTGTTTTCCAAGTGTCTTCTGCTTGAACCCTTACTTGATGATAACCACTCTTAAGATCAATTTTAGAGAAAAATTTTACCCCTTGAAGTTGATCTAGCAAGTCATCAATGCGAGGGAGAGGATATCTATTTTTTATTGTGATTTTGTTCAATGCACGAAAATCAATACAAAGTCTCCATGAGCCATCTTTCTTTAGCACCAAAAGAATAGGGGAAGCACAAGGAGAAGTGCTAGGCTTAATGAATCCTTTTGCCAACAAGTCCTCAATTTGATGTTTGATTTCATCCATTTGTATTATTGATTGCCTATACATAGGTGCATTTGGAAGTGAAACTCCTAGAATTATGTCAATGCTATGATTAATATCTCTCTCTAGTGGTAGAGTGGTGGGTTCATTAAACACAATTTGATGTGATTGTAGAATATTTTGAAGTGAAGCATTCTTTGTGTGGAACTTAGAAGTTTGTGCTTGATCTTCTTTTTGTGTGGGTCTTATGAATATGAGTGCCAACTCTTGTGCTTGATTTATTGCTTTGCGAGCTTAACTACAACTTAGCACTAGATTAGATGTGTCCTTAGTGCATTCCACCAGATATTGTTTGTTATCCAATTCCAATGTGTAGGTGTTCTTTTTAGCATGGTATATAGCATTCCTATCATATTGATAGGGTTTACCCAACAACATTCCACAACAATCCATATCTGTGACATCACACTTAACCTTATCCACAAATTTATCACCAAAGGCAAAGGACACGGTGCAAGTGTGTGTGATGTCTGAAGTAGAGTCAACATCCTTCCACCCAAGTGCATAGGGTTGAGGATGTGGTTTGGTGGGGAGCTTCAACTTCTTGACAACGGATCTCGCAATCAAATTTTTCTGCGAGCCATTGTCTATGATACAATCAATAGAAACATTGTGTGTAAGGTGGGCCTTAGTGACAAACAAATGGTCACGACCCCCATGAGCAGAAATATTTGTCATAAGGGTAACCTTATTGAGTTTTCCCTTCAAAGTAGGGTATTCTTCCTCTCTCCCTGTAGCCACAATGGGGCCATCTTGTGTGCCCTCATTTGACTTTACAAAAAGGGATTTCTTCTTCATTCTCCCAAGTACAAAACAATTAGCTTTGGTATGACCATTCTTTTTGCAATAAGTACAAGACAATGTAGAAGAAGAAGAATTTTTAGAGCTAGAAGAGGAAGAATGGGATTTAGATGAATGGGGAGGAGTAGAAGAATTAGGGGAAGAGAAGTTCTTCACCTTTGGTTGGTGCTGATTTGAACCTTTGGATGAGCTTTCCTGTGACTATCGTGCTTTTTAGGAACCACCAACTTTCTCCTCCGCTAATATGGCATGCTTGAATGTCGATGACAATGTGACAAATCGAATGAATTTCATCTCCCTCATTATAGGATCATGCAACCCACTTACAAATTTTTCAATAAGCTCTTCTTCTGAAGAAGTGATACTAGAAAGGACTCTAAGCTTATTGAACTAAAAAATGTAATCAGAAACTGGCATATTAAAACCTTGTTTTAACCTATACCATTTGATCCTTAGATCGGCCTGGTAGTTAGGTGGAAAAAATATTTCTTTCAAAAGTGCCACTAATTCCTTCCAAGTATTGACCTTAGTTGTACCATCAAAAACCAACATTTGTGCTAAACCTGTAAGTCTCACCTTTGCCAAAGGTAATTGGTCTTCAGGTTCGAGCTCGGCATATGAGAACCAAGTCTCCATATCCAAGATCCAGGTAGATAGTACATCAGGATTACGGGATCCATCATAAGGTTTTACATCACATTTGATTTTGTTGGTAAACTTATTATTGTAGATTTTGACACCTTGTGGAGAGGTAGCTACAACAATATCTTTTACTCTATCCATTAAGTCACCAACAACAGTGGCAATGTTGGCTACTTGTTGAGCAAGATCATTTGCCATTTGTTGTCTAGTGTATGCCAATATATGAGGAGTTCAAGAAATTCAAACACAATTTTTGGCTTTTTCCAAAGTTTGCAATTATAGGGTAAGCTTTAAGTGCAAAGATTCAATTTGTCCACAAAATTGCACTTTAAAAACTTTTGATATTTCTCTTAATGCAAATAAAAATGTTGACCAAAAGTGAAAATTGTAATTTTGCAAAAATATGAAATGCAAAAATTAAAATATTTTCACCTCCAAGTTCTGCTGTAGCAAAAATTAGGAATCTTGTGGTCAACAGGTCGTCAAACTGTCAATCTAGACTGTCAAACTGTCAATCTGGCCCGTCAAACTAGCAACCTGGGCGTCAAACAGGTGTCTCGCGCGTCAAACAGTGTCGCGGGGCATCAAACAGTGTCGCAGAGCATCAAATGGCGACACGGCGCGTCACGGCAGTGTCAAACAGGCATCCATCGTGGGGCGTCAACGTGCGTCACAGGGCCGTTCCAGGGCGTCAAGAAGCGTCACCGATCGTCAACAGGGCGTCACCTGGCGTCAATCGGGCGTCACAGGACGTCACAAGACGTCAATCAGTGTCACGGGGTGTCAATTGTTTTTTTTCACACGGCTGTTTCGCAGGGAAATTTCCACGCGGTCCAAAGTTTTGATTTACCAGCATTGGACAAATCAAAGACAATAATATTTACACTACTCTTTCACGATTGGTCGCCGGTTTCTTCCACGTGAACATCTGCGGTAGGAGTTTTAGTTTATTTTGTAACCTTACGGCATCAAAATATTATATTGCAAAGTTTAACCCAACGAAAAAAGCATAAGCATAAGCATAAGGAAAAAATTCTCATTCTTCAGATAAGACTAGCTCTCATAAGTTTAGATGTGAAATAGGGAGATGGATAACACCCAAAAAAAACAATGGGAAGAAAGGATATGTACTTTATGCAGCAAAGAGTAGTAGAGACAGAGGAACACTTCATCTATAAGTGTCCGAGTTTTTCAAACATCTGTGGCAAATACAAAGAAACACTTGAAAACGGGTCTATAACAGAGTTATTTGAAGACAGTAAAATAAAAAAAGTTGGGGAATTGCTAACCCAAATCAGCAGGGGAGAAGAACAGCCTTCTCAAAGATATTAAAGATCATATGATATGATTTGAGCAGTTGTACTTCCATATTTAAAGTCCCATAAACCATATTTGAGTGTCGCCTAAGTAAAATCTCTTATTTCATTTCAATAAACGTTTATATGCCCCTTCGAATAGCTTGCTTTCAAAGTCATGCAACCAAAATCTTGCGTCGGTTTTAACGTGCTGGGAAGAAAGAGTTTTTCCCAGTGACTTAAATTAAATCGCCCGACCTTTGCAATATATGACGCCGAAAGAACTAATGGCTGCCGGAAAAACGCAAAAATTGTTTATCGCGCAACCAAACCTTAGTAGAATAAAAAAAAATTATTGACGCCTTACTTGGTCCGTTTGCTGACGAATGATTCACGTTCCTTATGCGTTTCTTCTTTTCTGATCGTCGGTGGGAGACGATCGTCGGTGCCGGTAGACTACTTAATTCGGGCTTCACAACCTTAGAAAAAATATATATATATATATATATATATATATATATATATATATATATATATATATATATTTATTTATTTATTTATTTTTATTTTTTTATTTTATTTTGTTGGTGGTTCGTCGTTTGAGTTGTAAAACCGTGGCCGTGATTCGTCGTTTGAGTTGTAAAACCGTGGCCGTGAATCTTTCGCCTTTGCCGCGAACTTTTATGACAAGAAAATTTCAACCTTGGCAGATTGGATTTCTTTATTTGCCAGAAATCACTTCTTGGGAGGAACACGTCGTCGTTGATAAAAAAACACAATGGAACCTTAATATATCTTATGGTTCCACCTCAACGCAAAATATTTTTGCATCGAAAAACTCCAAAGCTCGCGGCTGCACTGCTACGGGCCGGATCTGAGGGGTTGAAACTAAAATTTTGAGGTAAGGGAGGTTACCTGTTGCGGAGAATGGCTGTCTGAGCTTCACCAAAAACGATGCGGTTGGCAATGAAGCCGAGTTCATGCAATAGCCAATAAGATCCTTTCTTTGTCTCTGAATACCAGTGATATAGAACCCAAAAGCAAAGCTAAAATCTTATTGCAGAATACTAATATAAATATACAAATAAGACGGTGGAGGGTTACAACAACTTGTAACAACACTAACCAGTCCAACATATGTGAAACAAACATATCATGGGCTAACAGTTCGAACAAATACTCTATGTGGGTAAACTAACAAATACTCTACGTGGGTAAACTAATACCGATCACGTGAATACAAAATAAAACAATACAATGCAATATGTGAAATAATATAGATTTAATAAATAAGTTTATGAATCCTCAACAATAGTATATTAATTGGTTGGAAGGGAAATTGTTAAGTCAGTAGGTAAGTTATAGTTTCTTAAGAGTACTCTCCAAGCAATCCTTGTATATTTATTATCAATTTTTAAGATCCCACTTAAAGTAGCTAATACAATAGAAAGTATTTAGAGAAGATTCCTATGGTTAGGACTAGAGGAGAAGAGTAAAATTTCACTTGTAGCTTGGAAGAGAGTTTGCAATGATAAATCAAGTGGAGGACTTGGGCTTAGAATAATAAGGGATATGAACAAGAATTTGGTAGAAAAGGTAGGATGGAGGCTAGTGAAGGAGGGTCATGCCTTATGGACAAGAATTCTAAGAGATAAATACCTTGACAACCAAGGTGATAGTAGAGATTTTACCACACTAGAGCCTATAGGAGATCTTCATTATGGAACCACATAGAAAAGGGTAGAGATATGGAAAGGCATACAATAGAAGGTAGGAAATGGTAGGTCTATCCATTTCTAGGAAGATGCATGGTTGGAGAAGTACCCTTTAGTGAAGGATGGGGAGTTACAAGATTCAGAGTAGAGCTAGAACAAAATTATCAAAATATGGTGAGTGATTATTTGGTTATAAAAAGAGGAGAGTTAAAATGGAAGGAGCTAAGAATTCATAATTAGTATGAGAAATAGCTACAAAAGCTAATAGCTAAACTAAAAACTTGGTATGTAAGCCCTAATTTGGCTAAAAATATAATAGTATGGGGAGATACTCAGGAAGGGTTGTTCATTAAATTAACCTATGATTTTTCACTTGTATTTCCTAAGGGGATTTCAATGGGATTGATTATGGGGAAGGAAATAAGTTTCAAAGTTAACAATTTTCCTTTGGATGGTAGTCTTAAACAAGAATTTAACAATAGATAACCTACATAAAAGGGGTTTTCAATTCCCTAATAAATGTTACCATTGTGAAGCTCATGAGAAATTGGTGAATCACATTTTTCTAGAATGTAAATACTCCATAAATATATTGTATGATATAATAAAGAAGATATGGGTGGTTTATGTGTTTCCTAATAACATGGCAAGTTTGAAAAAATAGTGGAAAGACATTTAAGAGATCAAGACTAAATCTGATTTGGAATCTGATTCCCTTTCATTATGCATGGGGAGTTTGGTTGGAGAAAAATAGAAGGAAGAAGAGATCTATATCTAGGAATAGAGAGAATATCATACCATCCATAGTTGAGAATGTTAAAGCATTGAAATACATGTGAGTCCAAAGTCATTTAAGGAGGAAAAATTAAATGAACATTGGAACCTAAGTCTATTTGGGATGAATGACAATCCCCGAGGAGACTTGAGGAGATTTGAGGAGCTTGAGCAAGTAGCATCCACCCAAATAAGGATGGCTAAAGCTAAATTTTGATAGGCTTCTAAAGGAAACTTAGGGAAGTTTGGAGGAGGATCAATGCTAAGGGATAGCCAAGGAATGGTGATTGAAGCGATGAGTGAGTACTTGGGAATTATGACCAGTCATCAAGTTGAAGCTATAGTAGTGTTTGTAGGAGTAAATATGGAAGTTCAATTGGGGACTAAAAAAATAATAATTGAGGGAGATTCGTTGAATATTGTTAATTGACTCAAAAAAATGGTGGTGGTAAGTTGGAGAGTAGCAGACATAGTAATAGGTACCATAATATCCTTGAATTCGCTAGAAGAATTTCATGTGGTACATGTGTATAGAGAAGGAAATGGGATGGTTGATTGGCTAGGAAATTGGGGTGCTCTTAGAGAGGAATATAAAATATGGATACCACCAGATGGGATCCATCAATATGTACTCCAATTAGTGGTGAAGGAGGGAGGAAATATAGAAAGTCAATTCACTAGGTGAAAGTTCCAATTTTTAGAATGTCTATAGTAAAATTATTTTTTGGAGATCTATGGACTTGTCTGCTAAGGGTTCCTTTTTTTTAGAGATCTATAGGATTTGTCTACTTTCAACCATAAGAATTTGAGAAATATAATGGTTTAGGGTTTATGAGAGACTTGTCTGCTAAGGGTTCCATTTTTTGGAGATCCATGGATTTGTATGTTTAGGGTTCCATTTTCTGGAGATCTATGGATTTATCTATTAAGAGTTCCATTTTCTAGAGATATGTGGATTTTTCTATTTATGGTTCCATCTTCTATAGATTTGTGAACTTGTATATTAAGGGTTCCATTTTCTAGATATCTATGGACTTATCTACTAAGGGTCCCATTTTCTAGAGATTTGTGGATTTGTGACTTTTTGGATGCATTGTGAGGTTCTGAATGAGAAATCAATTGGTTTAGGTTTTCATAGGATTTTCTTGTTGAGGATTTCATTTTGGGGGATCTATTAATTTTTCTACTTAGGGCTCTACTTTTTAAGATCTATGGATTTTTCTATTAAGGGTTCCATTTTTTGGAGATTTATGGACTTGTTTGTTAAGGGTTCTATTTTTTTGGGACTCTTTAAATATATGAATATAAATAGGTTGGTAATGAATGTAAATATATAGAGTTTTGAAACAAGGTAGTTCAATATTTTGATTAAAATGTAGCCTTTGGAGATAAGAATTTTTGTTTGGTGAGACTGGATAGACTAGTCTAGGATTTAGAAGGTTTAAGCCCTTTCAAAAAAAATATTTATCATAATAAAAAGGTTTAGTCCCAATTGGATCTTTGAAAAGTAAAAGCAAGAAAAATAAACCTTGATCCTAAATACATGTTGTTGATATAAGATAATAACCTAAATAAGTGATAGGTGCACGGGTTTCTAATAAAATTGAGGTCTTTAAGAGGAGGATGCAACATGGGAACCAAAATACATTCTTCAAAAATTTTGTACTTTGAGAATAAATCTTTTTTAAATAATCTTGTAATGGCCTTGATATAGACATGTTGATTATCTTCCATTCATTGGTTTGGCATCAGAAGTTAGGACTATGTTGGCCCTTGAACATAAGGTTTACCATTAGTAGTCTAACAATATATAAATAGGGTGTGATCAAATGTAGTTAATCATAAATTCCCATATTTCTTCTTAGTCACTATTATTGCACATATAAAGCTTTGGCCTCTTGAAATGGCTTATGAAACTTTATCATATCTAAGTAGTATAAAATTAAATTTGTGATTTAAACCTAGATATTTGGATTTCTTCATCACATATTTCAATCTAACGTTATTCATCTTTGGATATTCCTTTGTTATTATTTTGTTTTTTGCATAGAGGAATTGATACAAAAAAAATTTCAATGTGGGGCATGACTCTAGATCAAACTCAGATGTTGCCACTATAAACCCTAGCCCATTGCATAAAGACGAAGTCAGTGGGACCCCTAACTGAAACAATTTAGAGTAAAGTGTGGGTTTTTGAAAGGGATCCTAAAGTTTGGATCTACTTAATTCCATAAAAAAAAAAATGTTATATTTATATACCCCAAAAAAAATCCTTGACAAGCAACATTACATGTAATATATAAGAGTCCATCTTGTTACATTCATATTAATATAATGGTCTTATAATACCCACTTGTTGAATTATATTATTGTGATGATACATTTTTAGTAAGTAATCTAATATTTATGAATTACAAATTGTATAGTTGTATACATAGAAATAAAATAAATTCAATTACAAAGGTTTGAATTTCTTAAATTGTATTTTAGTATATGATAGAACACACAACAATGATGCAATTGTAAAATCCACCTATTTTCAAAGTTTAACAAATACATCTTCCACATTAAATCAAATTTACATTAATATTAAAATGGTTTATCCAATAAAGTAAAATACTTGTATGATGTAGGTAACTTTCAAAGGTATTTTTATCTAAAAAATAATATTTTGATATGATAAATGGTATTTTGAGAAAGTATTATGCAAAAATACTATAAAAAGTAGGCATGCCTTCCACATTAAATTAAATTTATACTAAATTTATTTTGGTCGATAAATAAATGACTTCAATACAAAATTAGGCCTCACCTTTTACTATCTTAGATCTTTGGGAAAGAGTATGGAACAAGTGTTATGATTATGAGTAAGAAGCAGGCGTAAGTAGAAAGTGAGTTTGAGCAAGGAGCAAGCCTCAGCTTTTATTCTTTCATATATTTGGATAGATCCAAAAATAAAGGATTATTATGAGGAAAATATAGATACCATGGCAATAAAGTGTTATTCAAAGTTGTTGGAAGTAAGGATGCCCTAACTAGAAATATGGATGCCCTAGTTGGGGATAAGAGGAAGAGCAACTATACGAAAATCCCTATCAAGGAAACATATGTTATACTAGAAGTTATTATGAAGGATGAGATGATTTATCATGTTATAATGATTCTTCAAATCATAGGGTTAATATATAAGTTCCATATATACAATCCACATATTTTAAAGACTCAAAATTAGATAAAGTAGAAGTGGAGATTGAATTCAAATTACTCCATGATTTTTTCTTTTGAAGGGTTATTTTTCTCACCATCTTCTCTAATTCAAAATGTAGAGATTAAACAATGGATGGTTGCCCATGGTTTTTTGGGAGATATGTATTATATATAAGACCATGGAGTGGGAATTTTGTTGTCAAGATGGAAGCTATTAAAATTTTTCTCATGTGGGCTAGGTATTTTGGGATTCTATATCATATAATCAATAATAAGGATTTAATGTAGGGGAATTCATATCAAAGGAACCAACTATTGAAAAGTGAAAGCATGTTCTATATACCTAGATAAATGTTACCATGGATATTTACAAACCTTGGTTGCAATCCATTAAGATTAAAAATGAATCAATAGAATGCAATCCATTTGCTAAATCACCTTGTATTACCTATTTGGGATAGAAAAAGACTATATTTTTTAGTTCTTGGATGGGATATCATTAAAATGAGTTCAATTAGATTATATTCTTACCTTTTAGGGATTTTTACTTTTTCATGTGTTATGCTCTTTTATTTATTGTTTATATCAAGATATATCACTTAAAACTTGATCTAGGTCCTTAACTTTATTTTAATGGGTCATATAAAGTTAATCCTACAATTATGACTTAACCCTTTGGTTTATTAATTCTTTTGAGTCATTGTTTTATTATTATTTATTATCTAACCATTATATCATAGCATGTTTGCGGTGTAGGAAGAATGATAATATTAACTATGGAGAGAGTTTTTTACTTAATCAATACTACTAAGATCATCATATTTAGGATGATCCTGGTCATATGATCTTATTTTAAAGTCTTGTCTTGTTGTGTAACTAAGAAAATATATCCTAGCAACATATATAAAAAGACAAGAAAAATATTTTTTATCAATTTATGATTCATTTTTCCTCTGTTTTATTCTCCATGTTAAATTCTTATAGGGATCCCAACTCTTTTAAATATTACTACTTTTGTTAGATATCCAATTATTTGTCTACTTGACCCATTGATTTCAAATTTATTTTTTGTGAGCTTTGTATCTTCATGATCCTATTTTGATGTCATTTTGATGATGAAGGTTGAGACCCTTCATCAAGTCATTGTAATATATCTTACAATTTGTGTATCTATTTTACTATAACTTGTTTACTCTTCTTTTAGTATTCTAGGTACTAGCATTACATGCATTGTCATTTTAGAATTGACTTATATATTCATATTGGTTATTCAATATTTGTATTAGTAAATTTATATTGTTTGCTATCATTGCATATTTTATCTTTTTTTTTATTGATAATAGGAGGGGTTTTAAAAGGGTCCCCAAACCTATTACAAGTAGGGTTTTGAAAGGCATCCCCAAACCTTAGATCTAGCAATAAGACATCAAGAAATACTGAGCTAGATTTCATGAATCAAACTCGAAAATCCAATGAAAAAATATCCTAGCAAATAAGCTATAGATTTTTATCAATAAAATACAAGATATTGTCCCATGGTCAAACCACTGTGTGCTATGAATCTAAGCAATGAATAAAACACTAGAATAATAAAAATGTTATCGGTTAAAAATAAATTTACAAATAAAAACTGTCCAAACCAAAGCATTAATCGCTTAACATAAAAGGATAATAGAGGAATCCTATCATCACAATCAATAAATATATCCAACAAAGCACATAACAGGAGAACCCCTCATGAGAATAGCCAATTTAAGAAAACAACACTAGAAATATCGGCCAACAAAATCCACAACATAAAAACCATCCAGGAGATCTACACAAGAAATTCCATGAAACCCGCAAATCCCACTAGAGCCAACCAAAAAAATTTCAAGAACAACCACTCTTAGGTACAAGAAAAAGGAGATAGCAACATTTCACACCGCACCTAAGAGGGAGAAGGGTAAGATCTCAAAAAATAAGCCTTAGAACCCTAGGATCAAACACACCACCATTGTTGGAACTGGAGAAAGAGATCTATGCAGACCATCGAAGCTAGGAAACCCACCAGAGACATGGGGTCAAAATATGAAAACCATCACAACATAACAACCCACTTTCACCCCAACTAGTTTGGGTCGGTATTTTATCCTGTCTCCCTAGAATAGCCAAATATAATAAGAAATTACCAAACCTAGAAGAAAGCGGTACAAACCAGCCATGAACCCACTACTAGTAGATAACCCTAGTAACAAAGCCATCCAAGCACCATCCAACCAGAGAAGCCAAGTCATTAGAGGTAAAGCCATCCAAGGAAATATAACTAGATTTTTATAGTAAAACACCATACCAAGCTCACCCCAATAGATTTGGGTTAGAATATGGTCCTTTCCTCTCCTTGGAAAGCCAAAAAAAATGTGAAACTACTGAACCTAGAAGAAATACTGCACAATCCAACCAAGTCCCTAAAACTAGCGAACAACCCAAGAAACACATCCACCCAACACACCTACCAACCAAAGCGAGAGCTAGCCAAGGGGTCAACAACAAAAAATTTCTACTACATTATAATAGCCCAGGATCACCCCTACATGTTTGGGTCAGCATTCGGTCCTCTGCCCCAAATAAGAGTGATAATACCAAACCCATAAGAGAGCAGGACATACAAGCAATATCCTCAGCAAGTAAAACACCCTGGTCATGAACCACAGTAGAGAAACTAAGCATGACTAGCAGCCATATCTAGAATGGGAGAAAGGAGACCTCTTGCTCAAAGGGTTTTAGAGCATCAAAATCAAAGCAAGAGTGAAACCCTTGTAGAGGAAGCCCTCACAGAGGAAACCCTCACGAGACCTCTCTGCCATGGTGAGGCTCAAGCCCTCTCTACCATGGTGAGGCTCAGGCCCTCTCTTCCATGGTGAGGCTCAAGTTGGAGGAAGCCCTCATAGAGGAAACCCTCACGGGCCCTCTCTACCACGATGAGGCTCAGGCCCTCTCTACCATGGTGAGGCTCAAACCCTCTCTTCCATGGTGAGGCTTAGGCCCTCTCGATTGCATATTTTATCTTAGTAATTTACTTTTTATTGAAATTATTACTTATTTATTGATATAGATTTGTTATCATTTTAATTTTGTACTATTACTTGGTGTAACTCTCCTTTAAATACCAATAGATATATCAATATTGCTTCTTATTTTGAGATTATTGGTAAAACCCTCGTTAACCTATGTTTTGTGCATACTTTTTCTCTATCAAAGTCTAGAGACTCTATATTTTGTAGATTCTTTTATTGTGTTAATTTTATCCATAAAGAATACAAGCCTTTTTCTTTTTTGGTATAAGGTAGAGGTGGTTATAAGGTCCACAAACCTTTTACATAGTCAAAATGGGCTGGTTCTAGCATCAAACCCGTATAATCAAAATAAAAAATGGATCTTTCTAAGACCCACATTAAGCCATACTTAGATTCCACAGTCCTATACTTGTCGCTTGACTATTCAGGATAAAACAAAAACCAAACAACACCTAGCACTTACTAATACCACTAGGTTGTTGTACCGTACACTTGTCACCTCCCAGGCCCCAACAAAATGGGATGCCTTTTCCGCCTAATTCCATCCTGTCGGATTACTCATCATCAACCCCTCTGATCTCCTGATGCTCTAATAGGTTTTATCTTAGCTCTTCTCTAGAATCCAACACCAATAGTTCTTGAGGGAAGTTATCCTTCCAAATTTGCATCTCCCCAATAGAAACTACAATATTTGCCATTAGATCCACCGCCTGGTTCCCTTCTCTGAAGGTGTTTTGGATTCGGGCATTAACCAAATGAGATTTATGAATCTTTGCTTCTAGGATAAGCTCCAATATGTTCTAGATGGGGTCTTTATCCTCCTTAATTGCCTTGATTATATTAAGTGAATCCCCTTCAAAGATAACTTCCTTATAACCCTCAAGTCTGGAAATTCTCATTGCCTGCATGTAGGCTCGGGCTTTTGCAAAATGATTTGTTTGAGTTCCCAAAGGCTCTGCAAATGCAAGGACCACTTTTCCTTCCTCATTTCTCAGAACTCCTCCTGCTCCTGCAGCTCTCAGATTTCCTTTAGCTGCCCCATCAAAATTAAACTTAACCCACTTTTGTGTGGGGGGTATCCACTTGACACCATCCCGTGGGTTGGTTGTAATGTCTAGTTCTGGAAGTTCCTCTCCCCAGTTCCGCAAAATCCTCCTTTCCCTTAGAGACATGGTCTCATTTTTGAAGAAGAAAGTTTTCCAATTTTCTTTCAAAGCTCTTATTATTTTATTACCACATAACCTGGGATCTTTCTTACATCCTTTAAATACTCTCTTAGTTCTCTCATTCCATATCCCCCATAAAAAATGGGGTAAGCTGAGCTTCCAGAGCCAAGTCAAAAGTTTCGCCCGAAAGGGGGAATCCCACTGTATGCAGAAGTCAGACATGCTATTTGGACAAACCCAATCTATATAAAATTTGGACAGGATCATTTGGAAGACTGTACAAGAAAATTCACAAGTTAGAAATATATGACTTACAGATTCTATCGTTTTCTCACACAAGATACATCGATTGATGAATTGGAAACCTCTCCTTTGTAGATTATCTATTGTCAGAATCCTATTTTGAACTTCCAACCAAAAGAAGAAATCTATTTGTGGGGTTAAATTATTTAACCAAATAATAGAATTCAAAGTCCAGCCATTGAATCCTGAGTGGATTAATTTATAGGCAGTTTTTACTGAATAGATCCCACTTGTAGTTTTGCCCCAAATCGCCTTGTCTCTTCCTTCCCCAGGAATGATCGGGAACACCCTTAAAGCATCATTAAGTTTTGTTAGGGCCACCTTCTCTTTCTCTGACAGATTATGAACTGTGATTTTCTTCCAAGAGGAAGTTTCCTGTGCTACAGCAATAAAATCCCCTACTTTTCCTCCCATTTCCTCTGAAATTTTATGTTGGAGGACCTGAAGGTCTAAGTTATCTTTCAGAGGGGCCTCTTCCAACCATGGGTCTTGCAAAAATTCCACTTGTCTTCCATTACCAATTCTCCATCTGATGCCTTTCCTGACTACCTCCCGACATTCGAGCAAACAATTCCAAAAATAGGATCCTCTAGGGAGATTATCAGCTTTCAGGAAGTCCCGATTATTTTTGATATATTTTGCCTTAAGAAGTTTTACCCATCCCAATTGATCATTATTGATAAATCTCCATACCTGTTTTCCAATCAGAGCTTGATTCATTTCTTTCATTATCTTTAGCCCCAGGCCCCCCTGATCCTTGCTTGCACACACCTGATTCCATGCTACCAACAAAATTCTCTTTCTCTCCTCTGAACCTGACCACAAGAAGTTGTGTTGAATTTGCTCCAATGTAGCTCAGACCTTTGAAAGCATTCTAAATAGAGACATGCAGTAAATTGGAATGCTCTATAAAGTAGTTTGAACTAATAATGCTTTTCCTGCGGAGCTAAGAAGGCTGCCCTTCCACCCTGCTAACTTTTTGGAGATCCTGTCAATGACTGAGTTCCACAATGTAGCCTTCATTCTTCCTTCGAACATAGGCATGCCTAGATAAGTTGCTGGTAGAATCTCCTTTCCACAACCGAAGATGTTAGCTATTCTTTCCTCCCTCCCACCAGGTGTGTTAAAGAAATAGATGCTACTCTTCTTATAGTTTATGTACTGTCTTGCTTTTGTCTCATACTTGGTTAGAATTCTCTTCAGCTTCCTAGCCTGAGGCACCGAGGCTTTGGACACAATGATTGTATCATCCACAAACTATTGGTGAGACACTGGCTCTGCTGTTGAGGCTAGTTTGAAACCTTCCAACTGACCATCTGCCACCGCTGCTGAAATATTCCTACCCAATGCTTTCGCTAAAATAATAAACAAGTATGGAGACAAATGATCTCCTTGTCGCAACCCCCTTTCACTCTTAAAGTAACCGGAGGGTGACCCATTCACCATGACAGAAAATCTTGTAGTAGAGATACAACTAAAAATCAACTTAATCCACTGGGGATAGAAACCAAACTTACCCAAAATCTTGGTGAGGAACCGCCATGAGACCCGGTCGTAGGCTTTATTCATATCAAGCTTTAGTAACATACCTACTTCCTTACTAGCCACCATTGAATGAATAACCTCATGAATTGTGATGATACCATCTAGTATTTGTCGCCCTTTCACAAAGCCTCCTTGGTTCATATCAATGATGAAAGGAAGGATAACCTTCAGCCTATTGGCAATTGTTTTTGTGAGAATCTTCATCAGAGTGTTACATAAACTGATAGGGCAAAAACTAGAAAATTCCATTGCTCCCACTAGTTTAGGGATGAGGACTAAAAATGTAGCATTAACTCCTTCTGGGATTTCCATGTCCTTTTGAGCCTCAATTATAGCTTCCACTACATCATTGCCTAGGATATCCCAAAACTTTTGGAAGAAAGTCGTGGGGAAGCCATCTCGGTCCTCGGGGAGTCGTTACCATCCATGTCAAAAACCACCTTCTTGATTTCCTCCTTTGTGAAAGGACTAAGTAAGAATCCATTAAGATTCTCAGTTACGAGGGGTGGAATGGCTTCCAATAGAGAGTCCTCTTCTTCAATAGTCGGATTTACATCTTCTAGCAATGATTTAAAGTACTCAACCGCTTCCCTCCTTATGTCTTCCATATCTTTGGCATTAGACCCATCGGCCATCTTGATCTCCTTAATTTTGTTAGTACTCCTATGGCGAAGAGTAGAGACATGGAATAACTTTGTATTTCTATCACCCTCCTTTAACCAACGCAGTCTAGATTTTTACCTCCAAAAGGTTTCTTCAAATCCTAGCATCGTGTGGTATTCTGCTAACAGCTCCCTCTCCTGGTTTCTCAGATCCTCTGTAAGCTGCTTAGAATTTAGCTTCTCCTGTAGTTCATTGATCTTGTCTTTTAGTTCTGCCTTTTTAACAAAAATATTGCCAAAGGAAGTTTTGTTCCACTCTCTAATGTTAGCCTTCACATTCCTTAGTTTACATGCCACTTGGGCCAGTTTCGAACCATTATACTTTTTGTCCCACCATTTGGCAACCAGATCCTTGAGATCCTGATGTTGGAACCACATAAGTTCGAATTGAAAGGGTCTGATGTATCTTTTCTTAGAGTCCTGCCCTATTTCCCATAGAATTGGGTTGTGATCAGACCCGATTTTTGGGAGTGTCGTTAATGAAGAGTCCCCAAACCTCTTCAGGCATTCTTGAGAAAGAAGAAACCTATCTAATCTGATCTAAATTTGGTTTTCCTTCAATCTTTTGTTAGACCATGTATAGGAGAATCTACGCAGGTCCACATCCATCAGCTCATGTTGCTCAACAAAATCTCTAAAATCGTAGATATCAGCAGTTATTCTTTGAGAGCCCCCCAATTTATCTGCAGGATTAAGGTAGCAATTGAAATACCTGACCACAATCCAAGGGTAGTTGGGGACCGTCTCCCTCAATTCAGCTAGCTGACTCCAAATAACCCTTCTCAGTCCCTGTCTAACTGGAGCATATACATTCGTTAAGATCCACTCTTCCTGTGTGGTTTTATCCACACATAAGAGACAAATAAACCAACTAGACATCAGAATCACTCTACTATCAATCACATTCTTGTTCCACATAACCGGAAACCCTCCCCGCTATTCCAAGTGGCCTCTTGGCCTACTACTTCGACTTCTCGCCAAGTCCTATTCTTAAAAGGAATAATTCTACTCTCCTCCATTTTAGTTTCTTGCAGTAAAATCATATCCGGTTTGTGTTCTTGTCTAAGAGCATACAAAGCTCTTATTTTTGCAGGATTACTCCCATGAATATTCCATGAAATAATCTTCATTTATTGACTTTGGATCCTCGAGCCTTCACCCCAAAGAGCAATACTGCTTGAGTGTCATCAGCCACTCCTCGCTCTGCTTCTTTCTTCCTTAAGGTAGCATTGCTAGGTTTCCCTCTTCCTACCGAACCATATCCCCATACATCCACTTGGCTGGGGTTCCTTGGGATTCACTTGGCTTCTAGTAACCATATTGGATAGGTTAGTCTTGGTCTTTGGGGTAACAATCTGGCTTTCCAGGTTAACTGGTCTTTCTGACAGTGGATATGATTCTGTGCTCTTAGCTTCTTGATTAGTAGATTATTTTTTCCCTGCTTTGGGGTTACACTGATCTTGGTGGTTCACCTCTTCCTCCCGAGTATCCTTGCCTGTATTATTAGTTTCCTGCTCCTTCCTCTGATTTTTCTCCTCTAAATCCTTCTCTTGAGTCTCCTCTACCTCATATTCCACTTCTTGGCTATCCATATGATCTCCCTTCAGATGATTTAATGCATCAAAACTGTTCTCCATTGGGATGTTGATCTCCTTGGAATTTCTTCCCATAAATTCCTTTGCAGTACATGGGACCACTTCCATCGAGCCTCCATAGGCCTCCCGTATTACCCAATCAAACTTACTTGCCCCAGGGCATTGATCTATGGGGTTCTTTCCTTTGTGATTTGGCTCTGACGCTTGTTGTATCATCTTAGGAGCAGGTTGATCTTGAGGGTTCCCATCAAAGGGACCATATCCCCTATGAGAGGGTTTCGAGGCATAGGTATTTTTGGGAGTAGGGTTATAACGTTACCTCTTGCTTACAATAGGGCGAAAAGGGTCTCTGATATTTGGATTTCGAGCTCCACGTCCTTGAGGCCCATGTTGGGTAGGAATGGAGATCTGCAGGGGAGGGATATTATTCTGGGTTTGAGGAGCAATATTTTGGAGTGGGGGCTAGTTCTTGGAAATGCAGTGGATACCCTAGTGCCCTACCTTCCCACAAACACTACACTTAAAAGACATATTTTCATATTCAAAGACCTGAGTATGAAGGCCAAACATAGACGACAATATAATGGATTTAGGGAGCTCTTTACTTAGGTCTGCCAACACACACATGTGAGCAGAAAGGAGTCTTTTTTTTCTCAAGGTTGCAAGATCAATAGCTATTAGTTCTCCAATCTTTGTAGCTATCCCAGCCAAGATTTGTTCATTCCAGAAAAGCAAAGGTAATCCCGGCATCTTAACCTAAATAGGAGCCAAATCCAGAACCTGAGTTTGGGGGTTAAAATCGGGGCACCAACGCTTTAGATACAAGCCCCTTTTCCAAAAAAACCAAGGACCTCCTTAGAGAGTCTTTTCCATGTCCTGTTCACATTGAAATGTCACCAAAATAAAACTCTTGGGTAAAGCCTTAATCATCATACTGGCCCTTGGCTGCCATTTTTGGATGGCCCATCTCCTTATGACTTCCAATTCTGGCCTCACCCCCATAAATTTAGCCACCAGAGATGTTCTGCCCTCCATAGCCACATGTTGAGCTAAGGTATCCGGGACGTGCAACCTACCATTGATAGATTTTAGATTAAAACAAGAGTTGGATAATTTTTGCTTATCGTAAAGAGCATTAAGATATGAAGGTCTCTAGTTGCCAGGTTTCTCTTTGTCTCCTTCTTGGGTCTTCCTTTGATCCTGATGCACATAGTCCTGGTCCCCCTCAGAGATATCTTCAACCACATCCGCCCAACGCCCTTGGACCGGTTCCAATAGAACTTCCTTGTCCACATCCTCTGCCTGGGGGCCTACTATCTCACCATAGCCCCCACCTGCATCGTCTACTGATCTGCCCTCCGAAGCCCCACACCTAGGGTTTGTTGCCCCTAGACCTCCTGCTCCTCCTCCTTGCTGCTCCATTCGTCACAACTTGCTGCCTAAATACAAGCCTCTTTGTTATATAACTACTAATAAAATTATAAGTGCTACCTAAATTAATCATATATTAATATTGTGATTTTTAATAAAACCTTATACCTTGATTGTTTGGTAATTTCACATGCCCATGAGTATAAAGATTAATAATCTAAATTTATCATCTTCCTCTATGTCCTCAACCAAGTTCATTTCTTCATCTTTGCTCTTTAATTCTAGAATGAGACCATTGATTTGTTCTTCATCTTCCATATCTATGTTGAAAATTTTTGTCTCTTCAAATGCTTGATTTTTAGGATTTCCAAATTTGCACTTGAAATAAGAAATACCATAAACCTATTGTAATAAAAAAAAGACCATTATGTTTCTAATGCAATTAGTGAAACACAATGACCTCTCTATATGGTATAGAAGTTAACTATAATTGTTAATCCTTTGGTAGGAAGTTTGATAAAATATTTTTATTTTAGACCAGGTGCTTAGCTTTGGTGTTATTCCCTTTTCCTTATGTATCATGGTACTTTTATTTTTAACCTTAAGCTATATCAATTTTATATTAGCCTAGAAACTTGAGTTTATTTGTTAATGAATTATATAAAGTAACTCCTAACATAATGAATTAAGCCTTTGCTTCCAATATAAATTTTGAGCCATTGATTTTATTAATAGTCATTCCTAATGGTCATGTTATAGTAGTTTTTCAATGTGGAGAGCATTACATCCATTAGTAAAAAGTGAATAAAACCTTTAAGCATGTTGATTGTCAATGTAGCAAAAGTACCTTATGTAGGAAATCCTGTAAGGTCAAACTCATTATATATAGCCACACATGAACATGGATATTGTATATATTGGATTTGAGAATTGGAGATATTATTCTCAGTTCCCAATGAATGGCTTAATGGAAAAAAAAAACTATTAAGTCTTCCAATGCCTTAAAGAGGCCAAGTGTTCAACTCTTATTTTGGCTAGTCTATTTTCTTGTAAAAAATGTCTAATAATATGATGCTCTAGAAATAGGTATTGGTACTCACCATATAGCTTTTAAGAGTAAGCAACTATCTAAGAAAAATTTGAACAAACTAACTTATGAGAAAGAAATGATGGCACTCTTACATGTAATTGAGAAATAAAAGCCTTCTTTTTTTTATTAGGGTAAATACAATGTTTTGAAAGGGCACATGCCATTTCACAAGATAAAATAAAACTATTCAGGAATTAGAAAAACTATTTGTAAGCCACCATCATACTTCTTACACAACTCAAAAGCTTTCTCAATAATAGACTCAAAAATAGTCTTGACAATAAATCCAAAATATAGTCTTAATAGCAGTCTTAAAATATAAATCATTAGTAACAGTTCTAGAAAACAATTATAAAATAGCCTTGGAAAACAGCCTTAGCAACAGTATTGAAAATAGCCTCAAAAAATGTTTTGGAAAATAGATGTAACAATAGTCTAAAAATATTTTTAGTAGCAATCTCCAACAATAGCCTTAGCAATAGTTCACTGCAAATAGCTACAAATTATAACTATAATTGTTTTTATCCTTTTTCCCCAACTAAATTAGGTTAGGATGAAAGTTGTAAGGGGGGATCCATCTTTGGTTATTTTCTCTAAACACACCTCAATTTGTAACCAATCTACCACATTGTTACCGTCTCTATAAGTATGTGAAAATTCAAAAATATCTAGAGATTTTAACAGTTGTAATGTTTCTTCAATGGTACTTGATATTTGCCAGCTTACCCTAGCTTTTTCTTTTAATAAATTAATAATATTTATATATTATTCCTCTATTACCATATTCTTCACTCCTATGTCTATGACTAGCTTTACACTAGTAAGGACTACTCTAGCCTTAGCCTGATGGCTAATCATAGTGCCTAGGCACTCAATAACTACCCCCGCCATAATGTCATTGTTGTTCTTGATAACTCCCCCTCCACTAGCTTTACCTAGGTTACCTTTGGAAGCCCCATAAAAATTTAGTTTCATCCATTCCTCTTTGGGAGGATGCCAACTAACTTGACCTCTCAAATTTGTTTGGAAAACATCCTCTTTTTCTAAAGGTTTAAGATTCTATTTCAATACTATACTCGCCTCCTCACCAGATTCTGATTTTCCCTTCAACTTCAAAATTGATAAATTATCTAGAATAGATCCTTTAATTGTTTGAGAAATTTTGACTATAGATTTTTTCTTCCCTTTAAAAATCCTTCTATTTCTCTCTAACCAAATACCTCAAGCATAGTGAAATGGAGTGAGATTCCAAATGTTGTTTAATATGCTACTTCTAAATGGCCTTTCCCATTGTTGTATCCAATATACCATGTTATCTAGTAGTACCCAACTTATTCTCATTTCCAAAATTAAATTATTAAGAACCTTCAATGAGTATTTACATTCTAAAATAATGTGTTTCACATATTCTTCATTAGCTTCACATAAGTAACACCTATTAGAAAAGTAGTAACCTCTTTTTTTTAGATTATCCATAGTCAAAATTTTATTCTGAGATGCTAACCAAATGAAATAGCTATGTTTATAATAGATTTCTTACCCCATAATTTATTCCACATAAATCCTCCACTTAGTTCTACCAAAATTAAATCATAGGCTGATCTGACACTAAAAACACCCTTAGGGGTATGACCCCAAACAATAGAATCTTCCTCCAAGGATGAGCACACATGATACGCTCTCAATTTATCATTGAGTTTATCAATAGCTTTTGCATTCTATAAATTTCCTCTTAATTTCTTCCATCCTACCTCTCCTTCGTTTCTATGTAATCAGAAATCAAACTACCATATTCATTCTCCAACTCATTATTGATTTTGGATATTTTGTTATCCTCACCTAGTGGATGGTTTTCCATCCAATCATCCTCCCAAAAGTGAACTTTAGTTTCTTAACCTACTTTCCATATGACACCCTTCCAAATAACATCTCTACTTCTTATATAGTGGTTCCATAAATTTAAGCCTCTGCAAGGTTCTATGGTAGTCAAAACCTTTCTACGTCTTGATTGTCCAAATACTTGTTCTTTAGAATTATTGCCCACAATGAATCCCCTTCCTTGATGATCATCCACCCTATTTTTATAGCTATTCAAATTTTAGATGTTTAATCCTAATCTCCCACTTGATTTAGGCCTACATACTTTATCCCATGCACAAGAGCTAGTATATTCCTTTCTTCTAATCTTGACCATCGAAATCTTTTTTTAATACTCTCCATTGTATTTGTAATATTCCTAGGAATTTTAAACACTAAGAGAAGATACATAGGTATGGCTTGAAGAGTACTTTTAAAAAACTAAAGTTTCCTTGCCTAACTTATAATATTACCTTTCCATCCTAACAACTTTTGCTGAAATTTATCTAGTAATGGGTCCCAAGCATGATCCTTACATATACCAGTAAACAATGGCATACCAAGATAAATTGCAAGAAAAACCAAAACATTGCATCCCAACACTCTAACTATTCTTCTTTTTTAGTCCTTATTTATTGGGTAAATTATTTTAAATTAAAACTAACCATAGCATCCTCAAATATTTATTTGTGGAATTACTATCTTATGTAGAATAAACTAAGTAGTTGATGATTTTATTTCATTGTGATTTTGAGATTGAACATAAAAGGAAAAAAAACATAAATGTAGATGCTCTTAGAAAATATTAAATGTAATAACTATTTATTTTATCTCTTATACCATGCCTATGTAATTAATAATTTTAGGAAGAAATGGAATATTGATAGTGAGACTTATAAAATATCCAAAGGTTTCAATCTACAAAAATATTGGACCAAGACTAGTCATGGAAAGAAAATTTTTAAAAATAATAGGATATTCCTCATAAAATCCTCAAATATAAAAGGTAATATCCTCCAAAAATATATATGTATTTCCATATGAAGGAAAACACATGTTTGCTTAAATGTATCAAACGATAAAGCAATCTCTTGGGGAAATAAAGTGGATATATAGAAATTTGCATAAGAATATGAAATCTTCAAAGGCAATAGGGGAGAAATTGTCAAATATCCAATATTTTACAACCATTACCAACTAGAAAAGCAATGGAATATTTTTTATGGATTTTTTTAAGGAAATATTAATTTTTATGATAGTAGATTAACTTTCCACGTATATGCATACTTTTTTATGTTTGGGCATATTCATAACAAGCAAGGTGTCTATGTTATTATTGGATTATATTTATTCATGGCATGCCTAAGACTATTATTTGTGATAGATAAGCCATTTTGGCAAGTAAATCTTGGAAAGATATTTTCACATTGAATGGAACCCAACTGAAAATAAGTGTGGCATATCATCCTCAAACAATTAGACAATTAGAGGTTATGAACAAGTGTGTGGAGATTTATTGGATATTTTAATGCAACATAGGTATTATCAATGGGTTAAGTAGCTTTATATAATTTAATTATAGTACATAACTTCATAGCACTTCACCAAGATGCCTCCTTTTGTTGTATTATATGGACAAAAATACTTCATCATTTATTGATTTTTTTTTCAAATATTTTGAGGTGGAATACATGGGTATCCTTCTATAGCAAATATAGAAAGTTATAAGGATGCTCAAGGACACTATTTTTCAAGCAAAAAATTGAATAAATCTATAATAAGATCAACATAGGTTGGAGAGACATTTTGAGTAAGGATGTATGTTTTTCTTGAGGCTCTAACCATATAAGCAAGCAAGGTAAATATAAAAACCTAATACAAAATTTTGTATGGATCATACTAAGTGATTTATGTATTAGATAGGTGATATATCAATTATAGATTCTACTCACATCCATAAATACATCATATTTTCCATGTTTTTTATTTTAGATAGGTTCTAAGGTAAAGGTTTAATTCTAGATGAATCTTTAAAAGCTACATGGAGGACGAATAAAGCTTAATCATAAATATGTGTTGGTTCTAAGGTAAAGGTTTAGTTATAGATGAATATTTAAAAGCTACATGGAGGATGAATAAAGCTTAATCATAAATACGTGTTGTTTATATAAGAGAAGAAACTAAATAATTAATAGGTGCACAAGTTCCTAGTCAAATTGAATTATCTTCTAGAGGAGGATGCAAAATGGGAACCAAAATATAGTCTTCAAAAATTTTGTGCTTTGAGGAAAAATATTTTTGAAGGGGAAGGACATGTAATGGCTTCAATATAGACATGTTGACTATCTTTCATTTCATTGGATTGACATCATAGGTTAGGTTTGTATTATCCCTTTATTATAAGGTTTACCATTATAGTCTAAAATTCTATAAATAGGGTGTGGTCAAATGTAGTTATCATCAATTTTCATATTTCTTATTAGTCACCATAAATTCACATTACAATGTTTTGACTCTTGATATGGATTATGTGACTTTATCATATATAAGCAGTATAAATTTAAATATGTAATCTAAACCTAGATATTTGGATTTATTCATCATATGTTTAAATCTAACATTATTTAGCTTTAGATATTTCTTTTTTATTGTTATTTTTTGAAAATTGTGGAATGTTAAAGTTAGAATTTTCGTAATTCTATAAATTGTTTTGTTATATTTATATCCATAAAAAAATTCCTTGACAAGTAATATTACATGTAACGTACACGAGACCATCTTGTAAAGTTTATATTAATATGATTGTTTTAAAATACTCACTTGTTACATTATGTTAATGTTGATGATATATTTTTATTGGACAATTTATCATTTATGAATTACAAATTTTATAGGTGTGTATCTATAAATAAAATAAGGTTTGGATGTGGTTTTCTGGAGCATATTTGATCGATAATATGGTATTATTGTTGTGAGGGTTTAGGTGTGGTTGTTTAGAGCAAATCTAGTTGATGGTGTGGTACTATTGGTGTGAGGATTTGGGTGTGGCATACAAGTGGTGTGAGGGTTTTGGTGTGATCTAATTAATGATGTAGCACGAGTGGTGCAAGGGTTTGGGTGTGATATAATTGATAATATAGCATGATTGGTACAAGGGTTTGGGTGTGGTTGTGTAGAGAAAATCTAATCGATGGTTAGCACAATTGGTGTGATGATTTGGGTGTGGTTGTGTAGAGCTAAAGTCCTTGGTGTGTAAGATAATGACTGTGTGGATTTTTAGCCCCTGGTATGAAAGATAGTGGTTGTGTGTAGTTGCACAACTCTCAGATCTGCTAGATGAGGGCTTATTGGCTAGTGGACCACTAAGTTATAGTGCATAAGGTAGAAATTTTTAAGGTGGAAGAAGATAATTTAGAGTTTAAATTTTTGGCAATGGCATATGCAATCGAGAGAGAGGATGAGAGTAGCAAGGCTGATGGGGTTTTTTCAAGTTTTTCCTTGATCTCAAATGGGATCCAGCATGAGAAATCCTTAATGCTTGGCCCACCTATGTTTGATGGGGGAGGACCAAGCCCTAGGCATGGGGGTGGTCAGGTGGGGAAGGGTCATGGGTCACATTGTTTAGGCCAAGCACAAGATGCTGAGATGGATGGACGGGGGCAAACAATGGTCTATGTGCAAAGGGACCCAAGGTGTAGAATTTATCAAGGGTGGAATGTTAGAATCACTAATTTTTGCAAGGGAACCTAGGGTCTCACACAAACAAGGAAAACCAAGACAACTACCCAAAAGGACATTCTTTCACTTTGGTGGTTGCTGGTAGGATGGCTACAAAGATTCTAAACTAGACTACTATGGAGCTCTTCCCAATCAACACAAATCTTCTTATCCTTGATAAAGTTATTGATACGATGATGGGTGAATATAACATTATGGGTAAGTTTTTGGGACCAAGGCCCGATCTTGATTTTATTAGAATATGGGCTCAAACCAAATGGAGACCCAAGGGAAGTCTTGAGATTGCAGCCATGCCTAACGATTTCTTTATGGTAAAGTTTGGACTATTGGAGGACCAACTCAAGATTTTAGGAGGGGGCCCTAGTTTTTTGGTAGAAGGGGGCTTTTTATGAGGAAATGGAGTCCATACTTCAACCCAAAGGAGGATAATTTAAATATGGGTCTAGTTTGGGTTAGGCTCTTGACCTTACCCTACCAGTATTGGTAGGAGGAGATCCTGAGGGGGATTGCGAGACATGTTGGGGAACTCTTATCTTTTGATTCAGCTACGAAGGTAAAATCTTGATTGATTTATGCTAGGATGTGTGTTCAGGTCGATATTAACAAAGAAATCCCTTCTTATATTAACCTCCATTCGAAGCTTGGTGTCTGGAAGTAATGTATTGAATACAAAAATCATCCAAGCTCAGGGGCTAAACCTAGGAAGATAACAAACCAGATGCCTTTTGTGGTTAATAAGCAAGAACCTCAGAAGAGATTCTAGACAAAGAAACCAGACATAACCTCAGGGAGCAAACCTGACTAGGTAGATTTAGGGAAGACAAAGGGTTTGGTGGTTATGATGATAGTGGAGGAAATTTTAGAGGATGCGATGATTGAAAGGGTGGATGAAGAAGCAAATCGAGATGAGTTCACAATAGAGAAACCAATTGTGATTTATATGGAGGCTAAGGTAACTTCTAGAATTGTAACTTCAAACTCTTTTCAAATCCTTTCAAAATATGAAGAAGATGTAAACACAGACATAGTTTCCACCCCCTATTTTCTGAGCAAAGTTGAAGGGGCGAGTAATGTCTCACCTAGGTGTAAGTCCCTTTCAAAGGATGATTTGGATAAGACCCTATTTACATTCCCAGATAGAAGGAAATATTTATCTAACCCTGCTAATAATGTCTTGTATGAAATGAATGATACGATTAAGACATTGGGCATAAGTTCTAGGGAAGGTCTGGTCGAGACTACAAATAGTGTGGTCTTTGAAATAAAAATACCCCTTATGGTGATGAACTTCTATCTTCCCTTGGTGCTAAAGGGGATATGTTGGGGCCTAAAATAAGAAATCAAAAGAAAAAGGCTATAGATGTGGGTGTGGAAAAAAGTAGGGTGACCACCCAAATAGGCATCTAGATAGAAATATACTAGAGATGAGATAGTTGATGGAAAGCAAAATCTCTTGGGTTTTAAACCTACAAAATCCCTAGGTAGGAAGCAGTTGAAAATAATAAAGTTTGAAGGGAAGGAATGCCAAGTATGGGGAAAATAGAAGGACGAGGGGGGTAGAGAAACCTTGAGAATGAGCTTCCAATGAAGATATGTTCATGGAATATCAGGGGGTTGAATAGCCCCTCAAAAATTAGGCTACTAGAATTGATGAGAAAAGAAGTAGGTCCAGATATAATGTTACTCCAAGAAACAAAGGTGGGTGCAGGGAGGATGAAGAACATTATGAAATAGGTTTGGTTTAAAGTAGACTATATAAATGTATTAGCTACAGGTTCCTCTAGGGGTTTGATTTGCTTTTGGGACCCGAGTAAGATATCAACTACTCTCCTTTTAGGCATAGACAAAGTCCTAAATATTTTATGCAAAATTAAGGGATCCAACACTCGGTTTGTCATCTCAAATATTTATGCTCCAAACTCTTATGTTGAAAGGCATAGACTTTGGGAGACTTTGGATAGGTTTAGATAGGGGTTTAGTAGGGAATTTTGGCTTGTGGTAGGGGATTTTAATACCCCTTTATATATTTTAGACAAGAGGGGGGTCACTTGAACCCTTCTCAAGGGATGCTAGAATTTGAAGACTTTGTTAATATAAATGAGCTCAGAGATCTAGATTTGAAAGGTTCTAGATTCACATGGAGTAATCGTAGGGTTGGTCATGCTCTAATTCAAGAGAAACTAGATAGATTCTTAGTGTCCTAGGGAGGGGAGGATTTACTAGGTGAGGTGGTTGTCAAAGCCCTTCCTAGGGTAGGGTCAGACCATAATCCAATTCTATTGGCTTTAGAATAACAAGAAAAATCCTATCTGAGGCCTTTTAGATTCGAAGCCATGTGGTTGAACCACCCAAAATTAGAAAATAAAATCAAAATATGGTGGACAAAGCCTTTCATAGGGACACTTGTGGATCAAATTGGGAAGAAGCTTAGGTGGGTCAAGAGGAATCTAAAAGTCTAGAACAAAGTGTCCTTTGGAAATATCCATATGCAAAGGAAGGCCCTAAAGGAACAACTAGCTTATCTAGAAGAGGTCATTCAGAAGGAAGGATACTCACAGGCCACTAAAGTAACAGAGAATGAATTGTTAGCGGCATATCATAACTCCTTAGGGAGAGAAGAAATATTTTGGAAGCAAAAGGTAAGGATTTTATGGCTGAAGGAAGGGGACAAAAATACTAGATTCTTTCATGTTTTTGCTCTTAAGCATCATGCAATTAATAGGATAGGGGAGATTCTTGCAAGGAATGGAGAGTTAATCAGGGATATAGAGGCTATTAGGAAGGAAGCAGGTAATTTTTTTGAAGAAGCTTTGGGAGTGGGGGGAAGGTAACCCTGAGGTTGCCAAAATTTTCTTGTGCAATATTCCTAGGTTAGTCTCCCCAAATATGAACAATGCTCTAACTCAACCTTTTGAAGATAAAGAAATCACTCAAGCTCTATTGGAAATGGGGGGGCTCAAAGCTCCAGGTCCTAATGGGTTTCCCCCTTGTTTCTTCCAAAAATTTTGGCATGTTGTTGGGAAGGATGTCTATGAGGCTATTCATGAAATACAAAGGAGTAGGTTAATCCCATAGGACATCAATTCTACTTTTTTGGTCTTAATTCCTAAGTCTCCTGGTGCCAGATATTTTAGATACTTTCACCCCATTAGTCTATGTAACATGTTTTACAAACTGCTAACAAAAATAGTTGCTAATAGGCTAAAACATTTCCTCTTGAGGCTCATTGATAATGTCCAAGGGACTTTTATCAAGGGAAGATAGATGATTGATGGAGTTCTCTCTCTTCATGAGTTACTGCACTCTATGGATAGGAGTGGATAGGTAGGTATGGTTGTTAAGCTTGACATTCGAAAGGCTTATGATAGGGTGTCCTGGAAATTCCTCCTCCAGGTCTTGCAATAGTATGGCTTCCACCTAGATTTTATCAAGCTGATCTATGTGTGTCTCCATGGCCAAATTTTTAGTCATGGTGAATGGCTCTCCTATGGGATTTTTTGGATGCAAAAGGGGGCTACACCAAGGAGACCCATTGTCCCCTTATATTTTTATCCTTATGGTAGAGGCTTTGGGGAGGATGGTTAAGGCTTCATCTATTCTAGAAGGGCTAAGGCCTACTTGGATGTTGAACCCCAAGTCTCATTTCCAATTTGTAGATGATATAGTCCTTACTACCATTGCCTTTGTTATCTAGGCTAGGGAAATCAAAAGAATCTTGGCTGAATATGAAGAAGCATATGGCCAATAGGTAAACCTAGAGAAGAGTTCAGTCTTCTTTCTGAATGTGGGTACCCAGAGATAAATAAAGTTACTAAGTATTCTAGGGTGCAACAAGGCTGAATTTCCTGGTATTTATTTGGGTCTTCTACTATTTGTGGGGCCTATTAGATCCAATTTTTGGGATAGGGTGGTGGAAAGGGTTCAAAGAAAACTAGAAAATTGGAAAGGTGCCCTCCTCAGTCAGGTAGGCAAGGTGTAGCTTGTTAAAGCTTCCCTCCAGAGTATTCCCATATTTTTCCTTTCCATGCTTAAGGTGCCTCTCTTAGTCATTCAAAGGATTGAGAGCATTCAAAAAATATTCTTGTGGATAGGTATGGAGGAGAAGAGAAGATTTCACTTAGTGTCTTGGGAGAAAATCTGTGCTAGGAAAACCCAAGGGGGTCTTGGTCTTAGGGATGTCAAAAAAATGAATATTTCCCTTTTGGCTAAACTCGATTGGAGAGTGTTCCAAAATGAAGAGATAGAGTGGGTTCAAATCATGAGAGTGAAGTATTTGGAGCCATATGGTAACTTCTTGAATAACCCTCAGGTTATATCCTCTTTTGTTGTATGGAAAAGCATTGGCAAAGCAATATTTCTCATCGAGAAAGGCTATAGATGGATCATAGGATATGGGAGATCAATATATTTTTGGGTAGATAGATGGTTGCTAGAAAAGCCTTTGAGCAGTTATGAGGAGTTGACCTCTTTGGAAAGGAAACTTAGAAGGTGTGTTGGAGATAAGGTGAGGGATTATCTGGATCTAAGGACCTCGTCTAAGGGTTGGATTAATATTAACTTTAATGATCTAAATGGGGGAGAGCAAAGGGGGGCTATGATGATCTCTAACTACCTTAGAACTCAGGTTATCTCTTACAGGGAACAGGTTGATTGGGTAGTGTGGGATAAAGAGACTAATGGTAGATTTTTGGTCAAATCTGCATACCATATGCAAGATGATAACCCATAATGGTTTGGCCCAAGCAAGAACATCTAGATTAAGGTGCTAATACCCAAGGTTAATATGTTATTTTGGTTGGTTGTGCAAGATAAAATTTTAATAGTTGAAAACCTAAAAAAAAGAGGGCTTTAGTTGGTTAATCGATGCTACCTATGTGAAAAAGTTGAGGAAACCATAGACCATCTATTTACCCATTGTAATTTTAGTACTAGCATCCTCAAGTCCTTCATGGATAGCCTGGGAGTGAGTTGGGTGCTTCCTGCTTTGTTGAGGGGTATTTGGGAGCAATGGAGAAGCCCCTTTAGAAGTAAGTTCTTGACTACTGTATGGAATTTGGGCTTTCAACACTAGTGTTGGGGTGTCTAGAAGGAGAGAAATGCCCAAGATTTTGAGGGAAGGAAAAGAGTGGTTTGTAGGGTGGCAGAGAGGATTTTTGGTAGTATACGAGAAAATGTAAGTGTGATGGACTTCTCAAGGGAATTTATTTCCTAGAGGGAAGCCCATATGGAATATTACTGGGGATTTACAAGGGGAAATGATAGGATCAAGTCTAGCCAAAGTGGGACTAGAGAGGAGACCAAATGGAAGTGCCCCCTCTGGGTTGGTGTAAACTTAACTTTGATGGTGCCTCTAAGGGCAACCCGGGAAGGTCGAGGGTAGGGGGATTGTGAGAAATGATAGAGGACTAATTGTTGGTGCCTTTGTAGAGTCGTTGGGTCATCAATCCAATAATTTTTTTGAGGCTTGGGTAACTTATAGGGGGATTAAAATGTTGTTTGATTTGAAATGCAAAGATGTCATAATAGAGGGGGATTCCCTCTTTATTACTAATATGTTGTCTAACTCTCTTGATCCTCCTTGGAACCTACTCCATATGATAAATGAGGCATGAAGGCTTCTTCTTTTACTAAACAAGGTTCATGTGCAACACACTTATCGAGAGGGAAACAAAGTGGTCGACACCCTTGCTAACTTGGGGGTTGAACAAGAGCAGCCTAAATCTTGGTTTAATGATTTCCTAACAAATATCAAATTTTGTGTCCTCGAGGATAATTTATATGGTGATAGGGAGGATGTCTAGAGGTGGTATGGGGGGCCTATTGGGACTTTGGGGAGGTGAGTTTTCATGGATCCCACTATGTCATCGAGAGGGAGTCGATTGATGTTGGCTCTACGGTAGATGTCAATTCCTATGCTGTAATCTTAGATGTGTTAGATGGTGATTTGAAGTCATCTAGTTTTGGTTATGCTCATAATCAACCATAAGAATTTTCAAGAGGAGGTGGCTATTTGTGTAGGTGTTGTGATGGTGGTTGTGTCTATTGTTGTGGTCGTGGCTATGGATGATTTTGTGTCTATGACTATGCCTATAGTTGAAGTTGTTGTTGTGGCTATGTCAGTGACTATGGTAGTTGTTGCTACTATTGAAGAGTAACTATTGACAAATGCTATTATTGTTGTTGTAAACTAGAATTGTTAGATAGGTCTCTAGTTTAGTTTTTTTTCTATTGATTGCTATAGAGGGCTATCCATTTGGCTAAGTGAAATGTGGAAGAAAAGGTACACTAGTTTGTATTAGATTTGTTGTCTGGTCTTAAATTATTCTCCATTTGGCTATTTCAGATCTGTAAAAGGGAGGGGCCCCTTTCAAAACCCCCTTACCAATACCAAAAATATATATAAAATAAATTAATTTAATTACAAAGGTTTAAATTTTTTAAATTATAGTTATTGTATGATAGAACACTCAACAATGAGTCAATTATTAAATTCACCTATATTCAAATGTACCTTCCATATTAAATTAACTTTATATTAAACTTAAAATGTTCTATCCACCAAATAAAAATACTTATATGATGTATGTATCTCTTAATGGTATTTTCATTTAAATAAGAATTTTTTGATATTATAAATGGTATTTTGAGAAATTTTTGATATTATAAATGGTAGTTTGAGAAAGTATTGTACAAGTATACTATAAAAAGAGGACATTCCTTCCACATTAAATCAAATTTATAGTACATTTAACTTGGTTTATAAATAAGTGCAATACAAGAGTAAACCTTACCTTTTCCTATTTTAGATATTTGGGAGAGTAGAGAATGAGTGCTATGAGTGTGAGCAAGAAGCAAGTGTAAGCAGAAAGTGAGTTAGACCAAGGAGCAAGCCTCAACTTTTATTCTTCCAAATTTTTGGTGAAATTAAAAAATAAAATGTTCTTATGAGGAAAATATAGGTAGCATAGCAAGAAATAATATTTAAAAACCATTGGAATTAATGATGCCCTAGTTGGAGATAAGAGGAAGAGCAAATATATGATAATCCTTATGTAGAAACTGTTGACAATTTTGTCACATTGCACAAGGGGTAGAAAAAAATCAAAAAATTTCTCTTTGTAAAGTGTTTTTTGTTGCTTCGAAATTTTTTGTAAGTGTTGCAGCAATTTTGGCTTTCAATGCCACCCCCTTGCACATAAAATGAAGAAGAAGAGCTTCACTGCCAAATAGGCCAAAGAAGATAGCTTCGTCGCAAGAAAGAAAAAGTGTCGCGATATCGCGACATGTTGCATTTTTGCGACCGAAAGCAAGGAGAAGAGCAAGAAAGAAAAAGTGTCGCAATATCGTGACATGTTGCATTTTCACGGCTCAGAGTGACAAGAAGGAGCAAAAGAAGAAAAGTGTCGCGATATCGCGACATGTTGCATTTTCGTGGCCGAAAGCAAGGAGAAGAGCAAGAAAGAAAAAGTGTCGCGATATCGCGACATGTTGCATTTTCGTGGCTCAGAGCGACAAGAAGGAGCAAAAGAAGAAAAGTGTCACGATATCGTGACATGTTGCATTTTCATAGCTCAGAGCGACAAGAAGGAGCAAAGAAGAAAAGTATCATGATATCACGACATGTTGCATTTTCACGATCGAAAGCAAGAAGAGGAGCAAGAAAGAAAAAGTGTCGCGATATCGCGACATGTTGCATTTTCACGGCCGAGAGCGACAAGAAGAGCAAGAAGGAAGAAGTGTCGCGATATCGCGACATGTTGCATTTTCATGGCCGAGAGCGACAAGAAGAGCAAGAAGGAAGAAGTGTCGCGATATCGTGACATGTTGCATTTTCACGGCTAAAAGCAAGAAGAAGGAGCAACAGAAGAAAAGTGTCGCGATATCGCGACATGTCGCATTTTCACAGCCAAAGGCAAGGAGAGAGAGCAAAAGAAGAAAAGTGTCGCAATATCGCAACATGTTGCATCATCATGACCAAAAGAGGAAAAGTGCCACGATATCGCAACATGTTGCATTTTCATGGCCAAAAGCAACAAAATAGTGCAAAGACAGAAATGTCGCAATATCGTGACATGTCGTTTTTTTGCGATGCAAGAAGAAGAACCAAGCTGAAGACAGGAATGTTGCGATATCGCGACATGTTGTTTTTTTGTGACTCAAATGGGGCACGCGCTCCAAGCCAGGTATTTTCTCGAGATGATAAAGTGCCTCATAAATGCATTCTTACTTGCCCTACAAGCTCGCTGCTCATTTTTGGTAATTGAAAGCGAAGTATCAGTCTCTGAAGTAGAGCTCAACAAGCATGGCGGCCACTCGAGCATTACACCCAGAAACCGAGGACACTCAGATGGCTCATCAATACATGTTTATGCGATTGACTCAATCACAGTTTCTAGTTCTGGTAATGGATTTGAAATCTCAGTCATGAGGGCCGAGAGGAGTCGACTTCTCAGATCTCAAGAGTATACTTTGCCTTCTTGTGTAATAATGACTCAGAGGGTCAAGTCCTCTATAAAAACCCAGGCATTGTAATGTAGAAAGTGGTGGGAACTATCTGCTAGAAAGTTGTTGTAACTTGATGTCCTATGATTAATACTAAAGAGATTTGGGCTCAATTTCTCTCTTTTATGCTGCCTTCTGTGCTTGATTCTTTTGTCTTTCTTCATTTGTATATTGAGACTTTGAACCCTGAATCTAGTGTGCGATTGGGGACTGTACCCTAAAACTTGCCTAAAGGATACATAGGAGAGGAAAAATGCTATATTGGTTTTCTTTTATGCTGCCTGGTAGGTTGTGGTTTCTGTTACATTCACTTGTCCTAATCATCTTTACTCTGAACCCTAAATTTTGACGAAAGGGACAAGGAGAATCCCTGTGAGCTCACCCAGATGATACATAGGAAGGTTAATGTGGCATTTCTATCATTTATTCTTGGTGTTCCTTGCTGCTATTCAAGTTGTTAGTTAGTGATCGTGCTTCCTATTCTCTCCCACATTAAATCATCGATCTCTCTTCCCTTACCCCTTTTTATTTCTTTCTCTAACCCTAACTCCTTTATCTCTTTCTTGCATCCCTTATCTCAAAACACCAAAGTAGATCAACATAGGAGTCGGCATTTCTCCGGATATTGGCACGAGGGGCATCTCTTCCCTTCAGCCTTTCAATGTTGGTCCAGGTCTAGGGTGCATACACTTACCCAGATCCTTTCCTAGGCAGATTTGGTGACCAAAAAAAACCATAAGTTATACTAGAAGTAATTGTCAAGGATGAGATAGTCAAGCATGATATGATGGTTCTTAAAAGCAGAGGGTTAATATGAAAATTCCATAGATACTGCTCATATATTTTAAAGAATCAAAACTAGATCAAGTAGAAGTGGGGATCGAATACAAATTACTCCATGACATTTCTTCTAAAAGTATTTTTCTCACCATCTTATCTAATTCAAAAATTAGGGATAAAAAATGGATGGTGGCCCATGATTTTGGGACAAACATGTTATATTTAAAAGAGTGGAATGTGATTCATTTGTGGATATCGAAGCTATTAAAATTATCCTCATGTGAGTTGGGATTTTTGGAATTCTATATTAGCTAATCAATAAGAAGGTTTTACTTTACGAAAATTCATTTATGATGAACCAACTACTAAGGAATGAAATCATGTTGTATATGCCTATATAAATGTTATAATGGATATTTTAAAACCTTTGTAGCAATCCATTAATATTAAATCTAAATCAAGAGAATAAAATTAACATGATTCTTGAGAAGGAGAAATATGTACTAAAAATCTAGCACTAATATTTCTAATACATTTGATGAAGCATCTTGTCCTCCCTGTTTGGTGTAAGATAGACTATAATTGTTATTCCTTGAATGGGATGTCATTAAAATGAGTTCAATTAGATTACACGCTTACCTTTTGGAGATTTTTTTATTTTTCATGTATTATGATATTTTATTTTGTTGTTTACCTTAATTATATCACATAAAAATTGATCTAGGTTCACTTTATTTTAGTGAGTTATATAAAGTTAATCCTATGATTGACTTAACCCTTTGGTTTATTATTTCTTATGATCAATTGATTTTATTATTAGTTATTACCTGACCATCATGTCATAGCATGTTTGTAGTGAGAGGAGCATGAAAACAATAACCAAAAAGTAAAGTTTTTAGTTAATCAAGAGTACCAAGATATTCATTTTTAGGACAATCGTGGTCAATTGATCTTATTTTAAATTTTTTCTTTTTGAGCCATTAAAAAATATGTCCTAGCAACATCTATAACAAGACATGAAAAACCCTTTGTTTTATCAATTTATGATTCATTCTTCCTCTCTTTGAATATTCATGTCAAATTCTTACAAGGATCCCAACTCTTTTAAAAATATTACTACTTTTGTTAAATATTCAATTATTTATCTACTTGAGCCATTGATTTCAAAATATTTTTTTTCAGCATCACATCTATTGATCTCATTTTAGTGTCATCTAGACAATGAAGGTTGTGACCCTTAATCATATTATTGTATGTTATCTAGCAATTTACATATGGATTTTATTCCAACTAGTTGACTCTTCTTTTAATATCTAGGTACTAGCCTTTCTTGCATTTGCATTCTTAGAATTTATTTTTATATTCATATTGGTTATTCAATATTTTTATTAGTAAATTTCTATAATTTGTTATCATTATATATTTATATTAACAATTTACTTTTGTATTGCAATTCTTATTTATTTATTGACATAGATTTGTTATAATTGTAATTTTGTAGTAGTACTTGCATTACTCTCCTTTAAATATCAAATATATATAGCACTTATTATTTTGAAATTGTTGTTAAAACCCTAGTTGACTTATGTTTTGTGCATACTTTACCTCTATCAAAGTCTAGAGACTCTATGGTTTGTAGACTTTTTATTGTGTTGATTTTCTCCATAAAGAATACAAGTCTCTTTACTATATAACTACTAATAAAATTACAAGTGCTACCTAAATAAATCATATATTAATATTGTAATTTTTAATAAAACCTTATATCTTGATTATTTTGTAAGGTTGCATGCCTATGAGTGCAAAGTTTAATAATTCTAATTTTTCATCTACCTTTATGACCTCAACCAATTTGATTTCTTCATATTAACTCTTCAAATGAGACCATTGATTTATTCTTCATATTTCATATCTATGTTGAAAATTTTCTTCTTTTCAAATGCTTGATTTTTAGGTTTTCAAAATTTACACTTGAAGTAATAAATATCAAAAACTTATTTACTATAAAAAGAGCACCAATGTTTCCAATGCAATCAGTGAAGCACAATGACCTCTCTATAAGGGATAGAAGTTGACTAACATTATTAATCCTTGGGTAGAATGTTTGTTAGATAATTATTATTACACTATTTGATGTAAAATTGAAGTAACAAGAAATGGAGTGATATTTGATAGAATATGGAACATCAAGAGTCTATTAAGACTCCAAGAGGAACCGTATTGTAAATATGTATATATAGCCTTTGTAAATTTAATTTTGGAACAATTTTATTCCATGCTCAATCCATCATTAGTATCAGAGTAGGAAGGAGAAATTTGATAGACCATCATAGCCTTTGCCCATTTCAATATCTTGCATCCATTCCCATTCTTTACCTCCATTATAATCACCTTATTTTACATATATGCAAGAAACACATTTTCTATTTTTATCCTAACCAATTTTTTCCCTATCCAAATAAATATCCCACCACATTCAATAAAATTATGTTTTTGAATTATTGTAAGAATGAAATACCTCTTCTAAATGTACCATATTTTGAGAATACTATTGTCAAAATCCAAGAAGAGATAATAGGAATTTAACAACCATGCCAGGTCAAAAATGTCCTGTGTGTGCCTATCAAATTCTATTAGAAGACTACTATAGGAAGTAGCCAAATGGTTTTGTCTATAGAGAGTTTGATCTATCCATAATTACAAATGCCTATTCTCAAATTCCTATGATAGGGTTTGCTTTTGCCTCTCCAAGGGTAGGAAGCCTTGTGTTCTCAAAATTTATTGATTGACATCAAAGTTTTGAATTGCGAACAAAGTCAAACATCATCTCCAAGGTGCTCATAGACAAGAAGGCTTGAAGGTGCTCATAACTCAAAGGCTTAAAGGTACTCATAATTCAAAATATTGAAGGCTCATAATCTATGAACAATAAGGCTCAAAGGAACTCATAATTTGAAGGCTCAAAGGTACACCAAAATTCATAGGTGCTTGCAATTCAAAGTTTCAAAGGTACACTGTAATTTGAAGGTGTATATTCTCTTCAATCAATACAAGATAATCTTGAAAGAACTTGATAACTTACCTTGATGCATCACCAAATTTTTATTTTTCACCTATGGAAGATTCATCCCAAAAAACACAAATATTTCTGGTAATATGGACACTATATTATTTTGATAAAAAAATCTTATTAAAATATCCTTTCCTAGAGTTGAAAAATAAATTATTTAATGTTTTCAATGGCATCATTGTGATGTCATAATAGTTAGCAATGTGAGGTATGGGTGCTTTGCATTAAGAGGTCTTAGGTTTAAATCTTTGTCTTCCATTTTTACTTCAAAATTGCATCATTTTTTTCTAAAGAGGTTGAAAGTAGCATTTATTTCTTCTTTATGCATAAAGAACTATGAAGGAGAATTGGAAAGTTGAAGTAAAATTTGTTTTTTTGATAAAAGTGCAAAAGTCAAAATACACAAAGACCATATTTGTATTTAACTACCCTAGGAAGAATATTTTTTTATTTTGTAAATTCCCTATAGTATTTGTAAATTAACTATAGTGAATATTTTTTGCAACATTAAGGGGTGGTAAAATTATTTTTTGTAAAAGATGTATTTTCAACAATGACTGACACCTTCAAGTTATTAAGCTATTGATATCAATATTTTTATACTTTATAAGCATGCGCTTAAGCATAATTGTAGTATCCAGTATCAATGGAACTTGTGGCTTGTGTTTATAGGTCAATATATTGTGTTATGATATTATGTCTATAGCCTAATAAAGTTGTCATAATGCTGCATCAACTTCAACCCTATAAATAGTCAAGGAGATATAAGGACATAATTTTTTTATTCTTTTACTCAATTTTTTATCCTATTCATTATTATCGTTAGATATATCCTCAAATTGAGAAATTCTAAGTATATAGGAAAGTTACACCCACTTACAAGGACTTATATTTAAGTAGATATAATTGATAGGGCTAATCCCTTTATATACTACCTCGGTACCTTGTATCATTCTCTTTATTGTACCTTAAGGTCTCTCTCATATACAAAAACATATATCGATAGGACTAGCTTCTTCCACGTACCGACATGTATATGGGAAGGGTGGGCATATAGAAAGGTTTGATATACGTACTAGTAGTATATTGAAAGGGGAACCATTTGGGATTCATAAGGAACCCTCACCATGGAAACATCAAAATTCTTTCTTACAAATCATAGCTACTCAAATGCCTAAATTCTAGACCATGAAAGACCAAGATGAGGACCATCCTATAGGTTGAGAAATTTTAGGATATTGTCACTAGAAAAATAATTTTACCTAAAGAATATGAAGAGGCACAACAGTAGTTAATGAAATAGGTGCCAAAGCACTAATGATCATCATAATTTCCATAGTAGATGTCATTTAGCCATACATTTGCAAAGCATGAAATCCAAGGAGACATAGGATACACTTTCTACCATCTATGAAGGGAGAAATATATCAAAAATTGTTCATCTATAGTCTCAAATCCACATGTTGATAGTATAATATGGATAAAGCATTGAGGAATTTCTTCATAGAGTTGCAAAATTGAAAGAAATATTGAATTCCTTGGAAGAAATAATATAAGACAAGCTCTTAGTACCCATCATACTTAGAGCCCTACCATATTCTTTTTTAGTGTTGATTACTTATGTGTAAGTATAAAACAAGAAGGTATATTTTGATTAAATGGTGAATATGATTTAATAGAAAGAAGTGACCAATCAATTAAGGGACTAGTTGATGAATAATGCACTCATTTCCACAAAGAAGCTATAGATGAGTACGTTCTCATTTTCATCATAATAGAAGCAACCTCAAAAACAAAGGAGTCACTATCATATATATGAAATAGAATGACATGATATAAAATATTATCAATCTAAATCCATGACTCAAGGGATCAAGTTTGTAACCCTCCTTAGAAAAATATATAATTCAATCCACACCCTAAGCAACAACAAGGGTATGTTGCACATGAAGAACTAGAAACTAATTTTGAATAGGACTCTAAATTAGTACATGAGTTCCTAATGTCTAAGGTAGTGATAAAATCAAAGAATAAAATTTTGTACAATGATTCAGGTGCTAGCAAGCACACGACTAAAGATAAAGTGCAGTTTCACTTCTTACAAGTCAAAAATGGTAAACCAAACATTATTATTGATGATAATACCTATCATGTTAAAGGAGATGGAAGCATTCCTCTTAATTTAGTTGATGGAAAATGTATGATTGAAAATATGCTATATGTACCAATATTAGCAAGCAACTTGCTATCTATATCATAAATTCTATATTGGGACATGTCAGTCAAATTTCAAGTTGTTGATGGTAAAAAGAGGTGTTTCATCACAAAAAATGGTAAGTTTTTAGCAATTGGTTCCTATAATAATGGCTTGTTTGCCCTCAATGTTATATCATCTCCTATTTTTGCAGTGTCTACTACCATAATAGATGCTACCTCACTCTAGCATAGGAGATATATGCATTTGAGTTTTGGGTACTTGCTCTAAGTAATAATCATATGGTGATAGGTCTAACCAACCTTTCACCCACAATGCCAATATGCTTGGATTATTTAATATGAAAGAAACACCAAGTACCCTTTGAGATCAACACTCATAGATAAATAGGATAATTGGATGTCATACACACCAATCTATGTAAATCTATGCCAACCAGTTATGGTGGACATAGGTACTTTCAACTATTTATTGATGACTACTCATGGAAGATGTGGGTATATTTCCTACCACTCAAGTCAGATGCCTTCATAAATTTTAAATTCTTCAAGAAGCTTTTTGAAATAGAAATCAGGTGTCATATTCAAGTCCTCTACTCAAATCAAGGGAGATAATATATATCCAACAAGTTTTCAAGGTTTCTTGTCCAAAATAAGATTAAGCAATAGCTTGATACTACTTACACCCCACGATAGAATGGGGTTTATAAGAGAATAAACTATTTAATCATGGAAATGGTTCACTATATGCTCACAAGAGCTAGTGTAGAGCAACAATATTGGGCTGACATTATTTTTTGTATGGTGTATCTTTAAAATAGAGTGTCAATAAAGGCACTTCAATGGATTACACCTGAAGAAGCTTGGTCTAGAAGGAAGTCATAAATTATGCATCTCAGATTATTTGGAAGTAAGACAATACATACATGTGCTAAAATAAAATAGAGTTTCAATAAAGTCACTTCAATGGATTATACCTAAATAAGTTTGGTCTAGGAGGAAGTCATCAATTGTACATCTTATATTATTTGGAAGTAAGACAATACATACGTGTTCCAAAATAAAAGAGGACCAAGTTGGATGCAAAAACTCTATCTTATATATTTATTGGGTATGATGAGGTGTCAAAATCTTATTAACTAATAGATCCAATTACCAAGAACATACATATAGTTAGAGATGTGGTATTTGATGAAAAAATTAAGATAAACATTGAGGATTATGAGTCTAAAGATACCACATCCCCTATTGTGACCATTAAGTCAAATGAGAAATTTCATAAAGAAGTTTTGGAAGATGAGTCAAATTTAGAAGTGGTTGATTAACTGGTAGTGGTTGCTCCACCACAACAAATAAAGACTCCAAATTAGCTCACAAATGCTCTCAAAGATACTAAGCTTTATGCACCACCTAATCTAACTTCTAAGTGATCACATACTCGTAATAGTACATTGCAAGACCCACATGTTGTAGGTGAGTTGGAGAGGGTAGGGAAATCCTCCAAGGGAGGTCTCTGGTTCGAATATCCACCATACCAAATGTACATTGGGTACCTAAAATCTATTTGATTATGTTAGTGCGGTCAGGGCCAGGCACGACTCCCGTATGATTTTGATAGTGTAGAACCCCCTGGTCATGGTTTCTCAAACCAAGGCAGCCTCGCAAGGGGTTTTTTCTAAATTCAAAAAAATAATAGTACATTGCAAGAGGTAAATTTGGCCTTGATGACTTCAATATTGGAGAATGCAAAACTAGCCTTAGTAAAAAAATCACGAAGTTTACCACAATTAAAGGAAGTCATGGAAGTAGAATGCACATCTCTTATGAAGAATGAAATATGGGATCTCATTGATTTTCCAAAAGAAAATAAGCCCATAGGCTACAAGTGGGTTTTCAAAATCAAATATAATGTAGATGGATACATTGATAAATATAAAACATGGCTCATTACAAAGGGCTATGCATAGAAGGAAGGAATATACTATGAAGATATATTTGTACCTATAGCAAAAATGACCACCATTCATGCACTATTTGCATTAAGAGTGTAGTTTGGTTGGAAATTCATCAAATGGATGTCAAATGTGACTTTCTCAATGGTTATTTTGAATAAGTATACATGACACAACCCAAAGGTTTTATTGACAATGGGTAATGTTAAAAGTCTAAAAACTAAAAAAATCACTATATGGGTTGAAAAAAGCTCCCAAATATTAGTATATAAAAATGAATGATCACCTATTATAGCATGGTTTCACCATAAGGCCCTCTAATGCAAATATCTATTAATTAAATTGGAAATGAGATAGTGATCCTTGTTCTCTATGTTGATGATTTAGTCATTACTAGTAGTTTAGACAAATTGGTAAATGACATGAAGGATGACTTGAAAAATCCATTTGACATGATAGATTTAGGTTTTCTACACTATTGTCTTATCTTGGAAGTTTGGCAAAGAATCACACTATGGTCACAAAAAAAATGCTAAGATACTACTAAATCATACACGATGATAGATTGTAAACCTATGAAAATACCAATGGATCAAGGGTTACAACTATCTAGATATAATAAATCACCTTAGGTATCTACTACTTTTTATTATCACCTTATTGAGAGTCTCATATACCTAACAAACACCAGGTTTGATATCAGTTTTAATGTAAGTTATCTTTCAAGATTCATGCAGGAACCTAAGAAGATTCGTTGAAAAGCTACAAAAAGGATATTATGTTATGTCCATGGTACAATAGAATATGGTCTAGAATATAATAATAATGATATTTTTTCTACAGGGATACATGGACTCAAATTATACCAAATTTGTAGATGATAGGAAGTCAACATCTGGATATATATTCATCTAGTATTTGGGCCTATCTTATGGCATATAAAAACAATATGTAGTGGTATTATAATCCATATAGGTATTATATCATACTACACGAGGAGCTTTTTGAAGCAATTTAGTTACAGAGCATATTGTTAGATATGGGTGTGTAAAAAATTACCAACCTTATTGAATTGTGATAATCAAGGTGTTTTGAAATTGATCAAGAATCCATTATTTTATGAAAGGACAAAGCACGTTGAAGCTCAATGTCATTTCATTCAATAATAATTTCAAAATAACCAAATACAACTCAAGTACATTTCCATCAGAAATCAACTTGCAGATATTTTCACAAAGGCACTTTGAATTGTTTCGCAATTCTATTTATATACCAAATAATGTAATAAGGGGATGTTAGATAAATTATTATTATATTATTTGAGAGAAAATTAAAGAGATAAGAAATGGAGTGATCTTCAATAGAATAGGAAACATCAAGAGTCTATTAAGACTCCAAGAGACACCATATTGTATAAATGTATGTATAGCCTTTGCAGTTTTAATTTTTGAACAATTATATTCTATGCTCGATCCACCAATGTTTTATAAAATATGTTTAATTAGGCTAGGTGCTTAACATTTTGGTATTTTCCCTTTTCCTTATGTATTAAGGGTTTTTTTTTCGTTTTAAGCAATGTCACTTTTATATTAGCCTAGATCCTTGAGGTTATTTTTCAATGAATCATATATATTCAAGCCTATTATTTTGAACTAATCCTTTGCTCCATTATACATCTTGTACCATTGATTTTATTAATAGTCATTGTCTTAGGTCATGTTCTAGCAATTTTACAATATGGAGAGCATAATAATGATTGTTACAAAGTAATTAGAAAATTTAAGTAAATTAATTATAAATGAAGAAAAATCCTCTTATATAGGAATTTTGCAAGGTCAGACTCACTATAGATAGCCACACACAAACATGAATATTGTATGTGCAAGATATTATCCTCAATTCCCAATGAATGGATCAATGGGGAAAAAAAGAATCTACAAAGTCCTTCAATGCATTAAAAGAGGTCATGTGTTAAACTTTAATTTTGTCTACTCTAGAATTTTATAAAAGAGTGTGATGATTTACAAATAGGTATTGGTGCATTATTGATGTAAAATGATCACTATATGTATAGGTATAGGTATTGTGATGGTTTAAAAGCTTTATTTTGTGAAATTAAAAGAGGATCATAGAGCATTATTTTCAGGCATTATTATAAACATATTTTTGAGAAGGGTTTTCATTATATGAAAAAATAAATTGCTAACCAAAATTTCAAGTGGTAAAGGAAAGAAAATTATTTTGAGACAGTTTCTTGAGGGCACATCTTCATCAAAGCAATTTAAGAGGTATAGTGATCTAATTTCTTCCTTAAGGTGTTTTGTTGATAAAATATATTTGATGTCATAAGGAGATATAAGGATTAAGTTTATGTGCATTGTTGGAAACACATGTGCTAGGGTTTTAAAATAAAATTGTGCTTCATTGTTGAGTGAAATTGGAAACACATGTGCTAGGGTTTGAGAACAAAATTGTACTTCATTGTTGAATGAAATTGGAAACACATGTGCTAGGGTTTAAAAATAAAACTGTGCTTCATTGTTGAATAAAATTGGAAACTCATGTGCTAGAGGTTGAAAATAAAATTATGCTTCATTGTTGAATAAAATTGGAAACGCATGTGCTAGGGTTTGAGAACATATTGTGTATTGGTTTGAGTGTTATTGAAAGTGAATGTGCAGGTATTAGAAATCAGATTTGTGAAGCAAGTGTGTGCATCAGTTTTGATTATGGAAAATACATAAGAAGGTCAGTTATCAAAATTCTAGGCTAGAGCTACCATTAAAATGTAATAAATGTGTTATGAGCATATCTGAGTATGTGTTATGAGTAGATTTGAGTATGTGTTATGATCAGATTTGAGTATGTGTTATGAGAAGATTTGGGTATGTGTTCTGAGAATATTTGAGCATGTGTTCTGAGCATATTTGAGTATATATTTTGAGCAGGATCTGTGATCTGATTGAGCCGATTTAGTGAACAGATATAAGCAAGCCTTGTGTGTAGGCTTGGAGAAGATTTGAGTAGGTTTTTGTGAGTAGATTTAAGCAAGCCTTGTATGTAGGCTTGGAGAAGATTTGAGCAGGTTTTGGTGAGCATATTTAAGCAAGCCTTGTGTGTAGGCTTGGAGAATATTTGAGCAAGCTTGTGAGCAGTGTTGTGTAGGGTGTGGAATAGATTTGAGCAAGCCTTGTGTGTAGGCTTGGAGAATATTTGAGCAAGCTTGTGAGCAGTGTTGTGTAGGGTGTGGAGCATATTTGAGCAAGCCTTGTGTGAAGGCTTGAGGTAGATTTGAGCAGAGTAGAGAGTAGGCCTTGTGAGAAGGCTTGGAGTAGATTTGAGTAGAGTAGAGAGTAGGACTTGTGAGAAGGCTTGGAGAAAATTTGAGCAGAGTAGAGAGCAAGCCTTGTGATAAGGCTTGGAGCATATTTGAGCAGAGTAGAGAGCAGGCCTTGTGAGAAGTCTTGGAGCATATTTGAGCAGGCTTGAGAGCAGAGTTGAGAGTAGGCTTTGGAGTAGATCAAAGCAAAGGATATTGGTGTCTCCTATGGATAGAGGTCCATAAATCATAGTAGTGGAAAAAGAGGTCTCCTGTGGATAGAGGTCCACAAACTAGAGTAGTGGGGATAGAGGTCTCCTATGGATAGAGGTCCACAAACCAGAGCAGTGGGGATAGAGGTCTCCTATGGATAGAGGTCCACGAACTTGAGCATAGGGGATTGAGATCTCCTTTGGGTAGAGGCCCATAAAATTATAATAGGGAATTGGTTCCCAAGATATTTATTGAGAAAGTTTATAAGAAATATTTTCTTCATGGATTTAACCCACATTGGGTGAACCATGTTAAATCTGTCTCTCATGTATGTGATGATTTGTGCATTGTTTCATTTACTGCATTGATATTATTACTGTTATCATTTGGAAATAAAATTAAAATTTTGATCTTATACTGTTCATCCCCCTCTCAGTATAAGCTTGTGTTCTTAAATTTCTTCACCAATGTCTTCTTGGTCGATGTCAATAGAAAAGCATTTCTTCATTTACTTATCCTTGGTCAATGCTAGTAGAAAAATATTTTTGGGGTCTCAACCAAATTTATCTAACTGAATAAAACTTGTAATTTCTCTTTCACATATATCATCATATTCAGTACTGAGTTTGAGATAGCAAAGGGTCCAATGTGGTACAATAGTTGCACCATTTATTATAGTCTTGAGGCCCACATCCTCCAATTTACAATAAACTTATGCTTTGCCACTCTAAATTCTAATGGGCAGTGTAGCATATTGAATATAGAGGCTAATATGAAGAATGAATTTCATAAAATAATGGCTTTGAAAAATAGCCTTAGATCCTTGCTTTCTAACATATTCTTCTTAGGTATTTCCTTGGATAGAAGAAACTCACACACAAGGCATGTTATCGGATGGCAATAGTTGTCCCTTATTCAAGACCTCACACATACTCTTCATGCTCTGACACCAGATGTTGAAAATGAGCAAAAGTGGAAAACTCAGTGATATCTTTATTTCTTCAACTCAAAATAATATGCATCCCTTACATATTTATACAGCATGGTGTCTCTTTGTTTTAAAGTACCCTTGGTGTTTTACCTTCACCTCAAACTTTTCAACTTCTCTCATTCTCCTATAGGATGTAACTATTAAGTTTCTCTCAACCTCATATGAGGTGAAATAATTATCAATCATTACTTAACATCAAATAATGTAATAATATATAACACTATCTAGGTAGCATATATTATACTAGAAGTGATTATAAAAGATGAGATGAAGCATGGCAGAATGGTTCATTAAAGCAAAGGGTTAATATGTAAGTTTTGTGGATATTAACTAGGTTCTTTAAAATTTGATCAAATGGAAGTAGGGATTGAGTTCAAATTGCTCCATGGATTTTCTTCTAAAATAATTATTTCTCATCATATTCTCTAGTTGGAGAATCGAGAATAAAATAATGGGTGGTGGACTATGGTTTAGGGAGAGAGATGTATTATATTTAATATCGTGGAGTGAGAAATTTTTATCAAGACATAAGCTACTAAATGGCTTCTAGTGTCAATTATGCATTTTGGACTTCCATGTCAACTTATCAACAATTAGTTCTAAATATTATTGGCAATACTCTTGGGGAGTTCATCCAGTAGGGGTCAATAATCAAGAAGCAAAACCATGTTGTATATACCAAAATATGTCTTATGGATGTTTCAAAGCCTTTTCTATAATCTATTGAGGTTAAATTTGAATAAATCAAATGAAATAAGAAAATATATTATGAATACATTGCATTTTGAAGTCATAAATACTATGATATTGGACACATGGCAAAAGAGTACAAAGTGAAGATAACAGAGAAAGATACAAAATAATTGATCATGATATAAACTTCAAGATGACACAAGGATATCATACCATAGAATAAGTTGAATTAGATATAAAACTTTCTAATCCCAAGAAAGTGGAAATAAATCCCCTCTACATCATTATATGATGAAGTCCATTAAGGTTTACTAAGATCAACCATTAGAAGAAATAGAGATCAGAAAGGATGAGAAAGCATAATGTGCAACTTCAAATGTAGAAGGAATTAAAGGTGCAAAGGAAAATGTGGAGGAAATTTTTTAAATAAAAGAGGTGAAAGAGGTCAAATCTAATTTGGGTAAAGCATCCTTCTTTTTCTTAAGTAGTGGTAAATCCTATGCTTGTAATAAAAATGAAAGCAATGCAAAATGTATCCCTTGAAATTTAAGGTTTCAAGAGTAGCATAATAAAGAAATGCATATGAAGGATATTTGTGGTAATTTGGGATCTTTAGGGTAGCATAAGAAAGTAATTACTATGTATGGTCATCCTTGTACTTTAGGGTTTCTAGGGTAGTATAAAATTGAAGTACTTGTGAGGATATTCCTTACACTTCAAGTTATCTAGGGCAACATAAACCTATAGATGATAAATCTAATGAATAGATTAATGAAGATGAATTCCTTGTGGGAATGAAAAATAGAGAGGAAGACCCTTAAAACAAGAACAAAGAGAAAAAGAAACTAAAAGGGATATTGGTATGGGAAAACAAAAATGTATGTGACAAGTATTTACAAGAAGTGGGGCTAAACCCACAAATAGAAATAAAAGTTCTGATAAAATGGTAACTTGGAATGCTAATGTTATGAATAAGACCCCTAAAAAGAATTATTAAGGAAGGAGTAAGTTGTTAGTCCTATGTTTATTTAATGCAATAAACAAAATAATTATTAAGGAATGTAAAGATTAATTCAAAAATATTTGGAAAATGGGGGATTGTTTAGGAGTTTTTGTTAGAAGAGCTTTAAGAGGTAGTGCGATAATGTGAGATAAACATAAATGGTATGGACAATTACTAATTAGATTGGTTTTTTTTGTAGGAAAGATGAAAATTTTAAAGTTGGGTTTGTTGGAAATATTGAGCATGTTGTGTTGTCATTGATGTCAAAAGGTTGATGTCAAAGAGAGTTTGGTATGGCAGAAATATTCTTCCATGATTGAATAATCATGCAAGGCAAGGCTTATCCCAAAGCAAGGAAATTGGTGCAAAAATGTTATAATATTTATTTTTGAATATTATACACAGAGGGACAAAGGTTTGCAAGAGAAAAGCAAAGCAAAGGTTTAAAATAAAATCTATGTTTAAGAGATAATATTAAAATATTTTTAATATTATAATACTTGGCCCAAAAGGTTTTATTTGAAAAGAAAAAAGAAATTGAAGACAAGTTTAGTTTGCAAAGTCCAAAGGTTTTTAAAATAATATTATATTATTTTAAATATTATAATATAATTTTGAAAGGTTGAAGGCGCTAAAAATCTTGGAGGGCATTTTAACATTTTAATTATTTCGAAAGGCATCGATGTCAATGCATGAAGGGGAAAGCATATTTAAAATGAGAAAATTATTTCATTTTCCCAAGGTGGAGACTAAGAAAAATTGTGAGATCCGCTTGATTGTTCGATTCATTAGGGCAGAGTAGAAGGAAAGGACAAGCACACGATTTTTAAAGCATATTCTGAAAGTCAAAAGGGGATGTAGCAAATTTGAAGTCTCATCTGGGCAGCTAGCCCAGATGGTATGGAGGCCCTGTGCTAGATCACTGATAGAGAGAAGGTCTTGAGTTCGAAGCACGATAAGGATAGTTTTACTGAAGTTTTTAGTTGAGAAGGATTTGGTGTTGCATGGCAGTTGAAATAGAAGTGTGTACACTTTGGTTATGTGGGCAACTAGCCCATGCAGTGTCCTAGTACAAGCTAGGGTGCGGGCCAGCTAGAGATGGCAGGTTTAAATTACGACGGCAACGTTAGAAAAGGCACGATGTTTTGAATTAAAACGTATTTTGAACGTCTAAGGTATGCGCTTTAATTCTTAGCATTAGGGAAGACAAGGTTTTATTTTTGCATAAATGATTGGGGTCAACATACAACATTATAAGTCAAATTTTTGTGTGCATTATTAAATAGTGAGTGAATTAAAAATTATTATTTTACTAGGAGGTATAAGGTGTATGAAGTTTATTTAAAAGTTGTAATTTGTGTCTTGGGTCATTAAGTGTGTTGGTAATTATTTTATGAAATTAAGGAGGTATAAGGTGTTTATGGGTTTTTCAAATGTTGTAATTTTTGCTTTGAGTTATTGAGTTCTATAAGAAACTTTGTGGTGTGGTAAAAATTATTTCTTGTAAAGGTGTATATGGTTTGATATTTTATTGTAATTTTTGCATGGTGAAGAGAAAGTTCGAGGGTTTTTTATAATTGTTAATTCCCTATATTTTGAGAACAAAAGGAGAGTCATTGAGCATCATTTCAAATTCCATTGTGCACATAGTTTTGAGAAGAAATTTAATGTTGATGGTCTGAAAGAGAAATCTACTAACCAGTTTTGAAGTGGCACTTTGAAAAGGAAATTCTTGTGAGACAGGTTCTTGAGGGCACATCTTCATCAAAGCAAGCTAAGAGGTATGGTGATATTATTCCTTATTTAAGGTGTTTGGTTGAGCAAATATTTCTGAATCATAAGGTGGAGAAATAAGGATTATATATATGCATTGTTGAAAATTTTTGAGCTAGGGTTTGTGAAATAAATTGGGCATCCTTGTTGAAAAAAACAATTGGAAACACTTGTGCTAGAGTTTGTGAACAAGTTGTGCTTCATTGTTGAATTATATTGGAAACACATGTGCTAAATTTTGTGAACAAATTGTGCTTTATTGTTTGAATAAATTTTTGAAGCTTTTGGGTATTGGTTTGAGTGACATTGAATGTGAATGAGCAAGTGTTAGAAACCAGTTTTGTAAAGCAAATTTGTGCATTATTGTGCTTGATATTTGAGAGAAAATTTGCAAGGAATGAAGGGTAGTTTTGTGAAGCAAATTTATGCACTAGCTTTGATTAATGTTGAGATAAATTTACAAATTTTATAGGGTAATTTTGTGAAGCAATTTGTGCATTGGGTTTGAGTGATATTTGGAAAGAACATATTGTGAAATTGTATTGCATATCATTTTCTATGTGTTATTGAACAAGAATTCTGGGTAGAATATGTATGAAGTATTATGATCAAAGAATGTGTTATGTGCAAGTTTTGAGCTTGTGTTAGAGCATAGTTAATTAGAGATAAGTGAGAAAATTTGAGCAAGTATTTGGAGAAGACTTGAAATAGGTTTGAGGTAGATTTGAGCAATTCTTTAGAGAAAACTTGAAACAGGTTTGAGACAAATTTGAGCAAGTCTTTGGAGAAGACTTGAAGCAAGTTTGAGATAAAAATTTTAGCAAGTCTTGGGAGAAGACTTGAAACAAAGTTGAGACATATTTTTACATGTAATGTGTGCAGATTTGAGACATAGTTGAGACATATTTGTGCATGTAATATGTGCATATATGGGACATATTTGAAACATATTTATGCATGTAATGTGTGTAAATTTGAGACAAAGTTGAGATAGATTTGTGCATATAATGTGTGTGGATTTGGGACAGAGTTGAGATATTTTTGTGCATGTAATATGTACAAATTTGGGACAGATTTGAGATAAATTTGTGCTTGTAGTGTGTACATATTTGGGGCAGATTTGAGAGCATATTTGAGCAAGCCTTGTGAGTAGGCTTAGTGCAGATTTGGGCAGATTTGTGAGCAAGTTTTGTTGCTGATTTGAGCAAGCCTTGTGAGTAGGCTTGGTGTATATTGGAGCAATGAGTTAAGTAGATTTTGTTGCAGATTTGAGTAAGCCTCGTGAGTAGACTTGGAGCATATTTAAGCAAAAGTGTGTACCATCTTTGGAGGAACCAGAGCAGAGAGGAGAGGTGTATCCTGTGGATAGATTTCCACAAACCAAAGTAGAGAGGAGAGGTGTCTTTTATGGATAGAGTTCCACTAACAAAATTTGATAGGAGAGGTTTCTCTTATGGATAAAGTTCTATGAACTAGACCAGTAAATGGATAGATTTATCTTATGGATAGAGTTCCATGAACCAAAGTAAGGGGATAGATTTCTCCTATGGATAGAGTTCCACAAACCAAAGTTAAGGGGATAGAGTTTTCTTGTGGATAGAGTTCCACAAACTAGAGCAGAGAGGAGAGGTGTCTTCTGTGGATAGAGTTCCACAAACCAGAACAATAAAAGGATAGAGTTATCTTGTGGATAGAGTTCCATGAACCAGAGTAAGGGGATAGAGTTATCCTATGGATAGAGTTCCACAAACCAGAGTTAAGGGGATAGAATTCTCCTGTGGATAGAGTTCCACAAACCAGAGTAAGGAGATAGATTTCTCCTCTGGATAGAGGTCCACGAACCTGAGCATAGCGAATTGATATCTCCTTTGGACAAAGGTCCATAAACATTGTAATAGAGAATTGGTTCCCAAGATATTTGTTGAGAAAATTTAGAAGAAATATTTTCTCCGTGGATGTAACCCACATTGAGTGAACCAAATTAAATTTGTGTCTCTCATGTGTGTGATGATTTGTGTATTGCCTTGTTACTGCTATTTATGAGATTGGTTAATACTACTATGAAAAGATATTGTAATTGATAAAATTGGATAATATTTTTTGGGAAAGAAAAGTAAAATTTTATCTTATATTGTTCACACCCCCTCTCAGTATAATATTGTGTTCTTCAATTGGTATTAGAGCAAGTTCAGTCTAACAGCTTGAAGGAAGATCTTACAGGAACACATATGGCCTCTCAGAATGGATTTTCAAAAAATAAGGCTTCAATGTTTGATGGAAATAATTATACCTTTTGGAGTATGAGGATGAAGACTTATTTGATGGCACAGGGATATGAAACATGGCAATCTATTGAGGATGGGTTCACACCTACAGCTACTCCTCCCATAGATAAGGATGGCAAGAAACTATATGTAAATAATGCTAAGGCTATGAATGGAATCTTAAGTGGATTACGTGAATCAGATTTTGTGAAAGTTATGCAATATAAATTAGAAAAATAAATATTGAATAAATTGATGCAAACATATGAAGGAGATAGCAAGGTAAGTTGGCAAAACTTCAAACTCACAAGAGGTGGTTTGAAGAGTTGAAGATGAAATATGAGGAAGATATTTCTAAGTGCTTACTTTGTGTTGGTGAAGTTGTTAATACCATGTGTAGATTTGGATCCAAAATTGAGGATTCTAGTGTTGCTTAGAAAGTATTAAGATCACTCCCTACAAGGTATGATGCAAAGGTTTCAACAATAGAAGAGATGAAGGATCTCGATAAGTTGAAAATGGATGAGTTACATGGAATTATCATGGCTTATGAGATGAGGACAAAAAAATATCAAAATTCCAAGAAAAATGTAACATTCAAAGTTTTAAAGAAGAAAAAAGATAAGAAACCTAAATCAAGTAATGAGTCAAGCAGTGATGAAGAAGCTAACTATGTGAGAATAAATAAGAAGGGCTCAAGAAACAACAAAGATATGAATATTGTAAAATGATTTAACTATGGTAACTTTGGTCACTATGCATCTAATTGTCCACAAGCTGGAAGTAGTAGTAGTGAAGAGAAACAAGATTACAAGAAAAAGGAAGAAAGAAAATTTAGGTATGAAAAGAAAAATAGGTATGGTCAAAGAAAGCATGAAAAGAAGAATTTTTAAAAGCTTGAGAAGAGTTTCTATGTGGAAGAAGCAAGTAGTGCTTCAAGTGACAGTGATGAAAGTTTCTCAAATAATGAAAAAGAAAAGATTCTTTTTTTGGCAATAGAAGAGAAAGAAGACATTCCTATCTAAGATCAAGTAGAAGATGATTCTAACCAAGTAGAAGGAAAAGAATATGCTCCTATAATTGAATACCTAGAGGAAGATTCAGAAATAGAAGAAGAAGCCACAGTTGACCTAGAAGAGGAACTTATTGTTGCTCTTAGAGAGTTGAAAAGAGTTAGAAATAAGAACTCAAGACTGAAGGCTCAAGTTCAATAAGATGAGGAAATAAAGGAAAATCTTCTACAAGATCTCAAAAACTTAAAAGTTAAGGCAAGGATATTTGAAGAAGTTATGGTTGAAAAGTTAGAGGTAAAAGAGTTAGAATTTGAAAGATTAGAACATGAAGTGATTTATCGAAGGGTGGAAGTGAAATATTCTAAGGATAAGTTGCACAAGTTTTTAAAAAGTTTAAAAACTTTGTATAACATTATCAAAGCACACAAATCTTCATTTATCAAAATATGACTTAGTTTTGAAAAAGGACAAGAGGTACAAAAAGAGGAGTCAAGCTCAAAAGAAAAGGAAATTTCAAAGGAAGAGATTGAATAAGAACCTAATATCTATGCTGATAAGTTGAAGAGTGGAAGCTTCATTGAGAAAGAAAACAATGCACAAACAAGAAATAGGGATCATCATAGATAAGGCAAAGAAAAGACTAAGAGACCAGATTTTTCAAGACAAGATGAATATTTCTTCCAAGGGCATTGTTTTTCATGTAATAATTTTGGTCACAAAGCTATGCATTGCAGGGTTCATGGAAATAAGGATTATGGCTTCACTAAGAGGAACTTCAAATCATTCAAAGATGGATATTTCTTTCAAGGTTATTTCTACTCATGTAATCGCTTTGGTCATAAAGTTATACACTGCAGGGTTCATGACAGAAATTATTATGGCTTCACCAAGAGGAACTTCAAGTCATTTACACCTTCCAAGAACTATAATATCAGGTGTTACAATTGCAATAATTTTATACATAATTCTAAGTGGTGTAGAACAGAGTTTCTGGAACTTCCAAAGACAAGCAAGAACAAGGACACTCAAAATGATCAAAAGGGTATGACTACAAAGGTGTTGAAAAATAAGGTTGAAAAGGAAGAAGAGCATTGTAAGTTAGGAGTAGATTTACTCCCATCCCAAAATTAATCACCTCAAGGAGAGGAGGTGATGAGGTGGATGAGCTAAGAGTCTTATTTTTTAGCCCCAAAGGAGCCCTTTTCCATTGATGTCAAAGGGAGAGAGTTTAAGTAAGGGGGAGAAAAATCAATAAGGGGGAGCAGCTTCTCAAGAGGAGCAGATTTGGAATCCAGTGGTATTAAAAGAAAATATTTTAGAAGGGTTACCATCAATGACAAATGGGGGGATTGTTGGAAATATTGAGCATGTTGTGTTGTCATTGATGCCAAAGGATTGATGTCAAAAGGTTGATGTCAAAGAGAGTTTGGTATGGCATAAATATTCTTCTATGATTGAATAATCATGCAAGGTAGGGCTCATCTCAAAGCTAGGATATTGGTATAAAAAAACGTCATAATATTTATTTTTGAATATTATACACAGAGGGACAAAGATTTGCAAGAGAAAAGCAAAGCAAAGGTTTAAAATAAAGGCCATGGTTTAAAAGAGAGGATATAATATTATAATATTTTTAATATTATAATACTTGGGCCAAAAGGTTTTATTTGAAAAGGAAAAAAAAATTTAAGACAAGTTTAGTTTGCAAAGCCCAAAGGTTTTAAAAATAATATTTTAAATATTATAATATAAGTTTGAAAGGTTGAAGGCGCTAAAAATCTTGGAGGGCATGTTAATATTCTAATTATTTTGAAAGGTGCCAATGTCAATGCATGAATGGAAAAGCATATTTAAAGGGGGTAAATTATTTAATTTGCCCAAGGTGGAGACCAAGCAAAATCATGAGATTCGCTCGATCGTTCGATTCATTGAGGGCATAGTAGAAGGAAAGGTTAAGCGCATGATTTTTAAAGCAGATTCTGAAATTCAAAAGGGGGTGCAACAAGTTTGAAGTTCCATATGGGTGCCTAGCTCATATGGTAGGGAGGCCCTGTGCTAGATTGCTGGCAAAGAGGTCTCAAGTTTGAAGCACGGTAAGGACAATTTTTTTTAATTTTTTGGTTGAGAAGGATTTTGAGTTGCATGGCAGTTGAAATAGGAGCGTGTGCGCTTTGGTTTTTGTGTGGGCAGCTAACTCACACAGTGTCCTAGCGCAAGCTAGGGCGTGGACTAGCTAGAGGTGGTAGGTTCGAATTACGGTGGCAGTGTTAGCAAAGGCACAATATTTTGAATTAAAAATTATTTTGAATGTCTAAGGTATGCGCTTTAATTCTTGGCATTAAGGGAGACATAAGGTTTTATTTTTGCATAAATGGTTGGGGTCAACATACAACATTATAAGTAAAATTTTTGTGTGCATTATTAAACAATGAGTGCATTAGAAATTATTATTTTTACTAGAAGGTATAAGGTGTATGAAGTTTATTTAAAAGTTGTAATTTGTGCCTTGGGTCATTAAATGTGTTGGTAATTATTTTATGAAAGTAAGGAGGTATAAGGTGTTTATGGATGATTCAAATGTTGTAATTTTTGCTTTGAGTTATTGAGGTCTATAAGAAACTTTTTGGTGTGGTAAAAATTATTTCTTGAAAAGTATGAGTTATAAGGTGTTTATGGTTTGATTTTTGGTTGAATTTTTTGCATGGTGAAAATAAAGTTTGAGGAGTTTTGATAATTTTTAATGCCCTATATTTTGATAATAAAAGGAGAGTCATTGAGCATCATTTTCAGATTCCATTATGCACATATTTTTGAGAAGAAATTTGATGTTGATGGTTTGAAAGAGAAATCTACTAACCAGTTTTGAAGTGGCACTTTGAAAAGGAAATTCTTGTGAGACAGGTTCTTGAGGGCACATCTTCATCAAAGCAAGCTAAGAGGTATGGTGACATTATTCCTTCTTTAAGGTGTTTGGTTGAGCAAATATTTCTGAATCATAAGGTGGAGAAATAAGGATTATATATGTGCATTGTTGAAAATATTTGAGCTAGGGTTTGTGAAACAAATTGTGCATCCTTGTTGAAAGAAATTGGAAACACTTGTGCTAGAGTTTGTAAACAAGTTGTGTTTCATTGCTGAATGATATTGGAAACACATGTGCTAAATTTTGTGAACAAATTGTGCTTCATTTTTTGAATGAATTTGTGAAGCTTTTGGGTATTGGTTTGAGTGACATTGAATGTGAATGAGCAAGTGTTAGAAACCAATTTTGTAAAGCAAATTTATGCATTATTGTGCTTGATCTTTGAGAGAAAATTTGCAAGGAATGAAGGGCAGTTTTGTGAAGCAAATGTATGCACTAGCTTTGATTAATGTTGAGATAAATTTATAAATTTTATAGGGCAATTTTGTGAAGAAAATTTATGCACTAGCTTTGATTAATGTTGAGATAAATTTATAAATTTTATAGGGTAATTTTGTAAAGCAATTTGTGCATTGGGTTTGGGTGATATTTGGAAAGAACATGTTGTGAAATTGTATTGCATATCATTTTCTGTGTTCTTGAACAAGAATTCTAGGTAGAATATGTCTGAAGTATTATGATCAAAGCATGTGTTATGTGTAAGTTTTGAGCATGCGTTAGAGCAGAGTTAAGCATAGATAAGTGAGCAGATTTGATAAAGTCTTTGGAGAAGACTTGAAACAGGTTCAAGGCATATTTGGGCAAGTCTTTAGAGAAAACTTGAAACAGGTTTGAGCAAGTCTTTGGAAAAGACTTGAAACAGGTTTGAGGTAGATTTGAGCAAGTCTTGGGAGAAGACTTGAAACAGAGTTGAGACATATTTGCACATATAATGTGTGCATATTTGAGACAGAGTTGAGACAGATTCATGCATGTAATATGTGCAGATTTGGGATAGAGTTGAGACATATTTGTGCATGTAATGTGTGCAGATTTGAGATACAGTTGAGATAGATTTATGCATGTAATGTGTGTAGATTTAGGACAGAGTTGAGACAGATTTGTGCATGTAACTTATGCATATTTGGGACAGAGTTGAGATAGATTTGTGCATGTAGTGTGTGCAGATTTGGGGTAGATTTGAGAGTAGATTTGAGTAAGCCTTGTGAGTAGGCTTGGTGTAGACCTGGGTAGATTTATGAGCAATTTTTATTGTTGATTTGAGTAAGCCTTATGAGTAGGCTTGGTTTAGATTGGAGCAGTTGATGAGGATTGATGTTAGATCTTTCATATGACCCCTCTAGTAGTTCCTAGCTTAGGTTTGCTTAGTTTATTTCTAGCAAATTCATATTGTAAGTGAGTCTCTTTCTCACATGCACTTGTGGGCACTAGTTGTCTTTTAGAGTGTTAGTTAGCAAGTGTGAACTCAAAGTAGGAAGTGTGTGCTTCAAGTTAGCTAAAATGGATCTTCTAGTTAGCAATCTTAACTTAGAAGTTTACGTGCATTCTCCTTTGCACCTTTGTAGCTTTTGGTTGAAGCGTATTGAATCAAATCCATGATTTCATGGGTTGGTTATGTATTTTGGGCCATTAGTGCCTATATAATGGTTTGTAAATAATAGAACACTTAGTTGGATTTTCAATCCTTTTCATTGGTATCAGAGCCTAGTTCATGTTTGCACTAGGGCTTGTGAGGTGAGAGGATAGGAGATAGGATTATTATGAGAAACGTTTTCTCATTGAGGACTAGGTTTAAGCCCAAAGGGAGCTTGAAAACCATTCGGAGAAGGAAGTTCCTTCGTCGACAAACCCCTCGATCCAACTTCTTGCTTATGCTTAAAAAGTATAGGAAGAGTTTGCCCCAGAGTTCTTCGTATACCGATCCTTGGAAGGGATTGGATCGTAGCTACGGTCCAATTAGGATTAGGGAGCCTTTTGACCCTGCTGCCCCCCCCATTTTTGAGTATTGAAGAGCTTCAGGAGGACTCCAAAGCTAAGTCGTGTGTCGACTTAGATTTGGGTGCCTTTCAAACGCTGGTCGTGTGTCGATCGAATCTTGAAAGGAGAGCTACTGGTGTGTCGACCGGATCGGCCTCCCGCCCGCGCTGTCTGCTGGCAGCGGCCGGACTACCGCCTGACAGTCGGGGTCAGTGCGCCTTGACAGCACTGTTCGCTGTCAGGGTTCGCATGGCCTGATAGTGTTGTCGCTGTCAGGGTCAGGCGACCTAACCAGGCTGTCAGAAGTGACAGCGACGTAGCCAGGCAGGAGGCCTGGCTACGCTGTCCTTCGACAGTGTCGACGACGGTGCTCAGAGGCAGCCGCACGGGTGCGCAGCTTTGGAGCTCGCACCAGAGTGTTCCCTCTGCCAGAAACTGCACCGCTATCCCTGAAATTCATGCCTCAGGAAGCGTGCAGAGGACAAAATTGAGAGCATGTCAAATTTTCATGCACGGTAGTTTTGTCCAGTTTAACAGCAGAAAGTGGGTAACTTTATTGTAAAAATTTTAAATTTTTACTATTTTAAAGTGCATGTTAAAATTTTATTTTATTAATTTAATTTTTAATGACTTAATTAAATTCTTTAATCTTTTGATTAATTGCAATTTAATTTTTTAAGTTATTTTTAAATTAATAAATTTTAATTTTTGCACTTTATATTAGTTTAAGAATTTCAAAATTTATGCCTTAGGAGTAAATTTTCAATTTTAAGCAGCACTCCATTGTAACAAGGAAATTTGCATTGTACTTCCTTGATTTAGTGCTTTCTTAAACTTTACTTCTGGCTTACTTGGCTACCCAAGTGGCAGAATTAGCCCATGTTGTAAACACTTTGGCAGATAAGGCTAATGACACTACAATGGCAGAAGTCCTTGGCAACCTTGCCATGAAGGTAAATGACATTTCTTTGCATAATACCTCCACTTCTGCTCATGATTCACGTTTGAGAGTTCGTTGTGAAGTTCCATTGTATGATGGATCCAGGAACCCTGATGTCTTGAATAGTTGGATTCTTGACATGAGTTCATGGTTTGCTTTTTCTCAACTTTCAGAAGATGATGTAGTGCCTTATGCTAAGCTAAAACTTTTTGGCTTAGCCAAAGTACTTGTGGAACGAAAACGAGGGCAAGAACTCTCTACTTGGGAGGAGCTTGTACAATGTCTTAAGACCAATTTCTATCCTTCAAATTATTTTAGGGAATTGGTTATTAAATGGTTTCGTTTTCGTCAAGGTACTAATATGTCTATACAAGAATATATTTTCCAATTTAACAGGTTCAGAATACTTGTGAATGTGGAGGATGATGTTCCAGGTTTGATTCTCAAGTTTCAAAGTGGCTTGTTGGAGCATTTGTACAGGGAACTAATGTTTGTTTCTATGGAAACATTGGATCAAGTTTTCAACCAGGCGCAGCTTGCGGAGGACAAGTTCAAGGCGCAATCGCAGGCATTCCGCACACCTGTTACTCAAGTAGTTGGAAACTCATCAAAAGGGAATAATTCTTTCTCACAAAAGAAGAATTTTGCTCAAAATAAGAATGTGTCTTCTCCATCTCCTTCTTCTCCTTCCCCTTCCACTTCTACTCCTTCTTCTTCTAAATCTTCATCTTCTTCTTCTAAGAAATTTTGCAATTATTGTAAGAAGAAAGGGCATGAGAAAGCTGATTGCTTTAAGCTCAAAAAGAAGAGTTTAGTGATTACTACTCAAGAGGAGGATGCTTCCAAGGGTCCCCTTGAGTCTGTAGGGAGAGAGTAGAGTATATACGGAATTACGAGGTAAGCTTAATGAAGTTACCTTAGTAAATGTAAGTTCTTCAGATGGAGCTCGTGATGCTTTGTTCATCACTCGAGCCCACTTACTTCACAACTTTGCAACTGATTGTATAGTGGACAATGGCTCACAAAAAAATCTAATTGCGAGGTCCATTGTCGAGCGTTTGAAGTTACCTATGGAGCCTCATCCTCAACCTTATTCTTTGGGTTGGAAGGATAGTGGAAGAGGCTCAGAAATCACTCACACTTGCACTTTAAAATTTGCACTTGGCCCACAGTTCATAGATCAAGTCACTTGTGATGTGACTCCTATGGATTGTTGTGGGATTTTGCTTGGACAACCTTTTCAGTATGATAGGAGAGTTGTTTATGATGCTTTTAAAAGAACCTACACACTTCAAAAAGATGGTAAGGTCTTTCTCATTAAAAGCACCAACACTCCTAATATCATTCTAAGTTCCAAGCAAACGAAAAGAGTAATTAAGAAAGGTGGTGATGTTGCTCTAATTTTCATTCGCTCTCAAAACACTTCTACATCTACATCCATTACAAAGCAACACTCTTCAATGGATAAAATATTGCAAAGTTATTCACACATATTTCAGGAGCCAAAGTCTCTTCCTCCAATTCGCACAATTAATCACAACATTGAAATAATTCCAGGTTCTTCTCTTCCTAATGCTCCCATGTATAGACAATCTATTTTGCAAAATGAAGAAATAAAAAAGCAAATAGAAGATTTGTTGTCTAAGGGTTTCATTAAGGAAAGTACTTCGCTTGTGCATCACCTATTTTGTTAGTTCTTAAGAAAGATGGCACTTGGAGATTATGCATTGATTTTCGTGCATTGAACAGAATTTCTATGAAGAATAGATATCCCTTACCCCGCATTGATGATTTATTAGATCAGCTTCAAGGAGCTAAGTTCTTTTCAAAAATAGATCTCAAAAGTGGATATCATCAAGTGCGTATCCAAGCTGAGGATACATGGAAGACTGCTTTCAAGACGAAGATGGGCCTCTTTGAATGGTTGGTCATGCCCTTCGGTCTTACTAATGCTCCTGCAACCTTCATGAGATTAATGAATGAGGTTTTTCGTGAAGTCCTTGACAAATTTGCAATCATCTATCTTGATGATATATTGATTTTCTCAAAAACTTGGGAGGAACACCTTAGGCATATCCAGCAAACCCATGATCTTCTTGCGAAGAATCAATTATATGCCAACTCTTCCAAGTGTTCTTTTGGCAATACTTCAGTTTCTTACCTTGGCTATGTGATTAGTGAGAGAGGAATTCAGGTAGATCCCCTTAAAGTTGATGTTTTGCTTAAGTGGTCCCCTCCTACAACTCTCACTGAGTTAAGGAGTTTCCTAGGACTTGCGAACTTTTATCGCAAGTTCATTCCTCAATATTCCACCCTTGCAGCTCCATTGCATTATCTCACTAAGTCCAAAACTCCATTTCATTGGGAGAAAAGCCAAGAAGTTGCCTTTGAGAAACTCAAAAAGAAATTGTGTACAAGACCTGTGTTAACTTTACCTGACCTTTCTCAACCTTTTGAGATTGAAACAGATGCCTCTAAAGTTGCCTTAGGAGCCGTGCTCAAACAGTAATGGTCATCCAAAGAGCTTATCATTCAGAAACCTTTTCTGCGGCTAAGTTGAACTATTCTACATATGACAAGGAGTTGTATGCTTTAGTTCAAGCCATTAAGTACTCGAGACACTATCTTTTGGGAAAAGATACAGTAGTACACACTGATCATATGCCTCTCAAGTTTTTACAATCTCAAAGTAAAATTGAAGAATCAAGACATATGAAGTGGGCCTCTTACCTCCAACAATTTCACTTGGTGATCAAGTACAAAAAGGGGAAGAGTAATACAGCTTGCCGATTGTTTGAGTAGGCCTCCATCCGCTCTTGCCTTAACAGTCATGTCCACTTCACACTTGGGATTTTAGACTTGGCCTAATCAGTATTCTCAGGATCCTGATTTTGGAAAAATATTTGAGCAAGTGAGTAAGCCTTCTTCTTCCAATTTGCGTCCTTTCCAAGATTTCTACATCAAAGAAGGACTTCTTTACAAATTGGACAAGGTTTGTGTTCCTTGTGAGCCTAGAGTGTCACTTCTTAAGGAATCTCATTCTACACTTTATGGTGGTCACTTTGGGAAGCATAAAACACTTCATCATTTGCAACGATTTTTCTATTGGCCAAAAATGCAGAGGGATGTGTTGAGATTTCTCAAGCAGTGTGCGCTTTGTTGTCGCTCAAAACCATCTAATAGAAATTTTGGCTTAGGCATGCCTTTGCCCATTCCTTCCCGTCCTTGGGAAAGCATTTCCATGGACTTGGTTAGTGGTTTTCCTATGACAGTGCGCCAACATGATTGTGTGTTCGTGGTGGTTGATAGATTCAACAAAATGGCTAAGTTTATTCCATGCCGCAAGACAAGTTCTGCATCAGACTTAGCTCAATTTTTCTTTGATAGCATTTGGCGTTCCTTTGGTCTACCTACCAGAATTATCTCGGATCGTGATTCACGCTTTGTGGGTCACTTTTGGCATTCTTTATGGAAGATTTTGGGAGTTTCCCTTAACTTTTCTACCGCCTATCATCCGCAGTCCGATGGGCAGACTGAAGTGGTAAACCGTACACTTGTGCAAAGTTTGTGAATCTATCATCACGCTTCACCAGCAAAGTGGGACTTGAGTCTCACGCATATTGAACATGCCTATAATAGGGCCCTACATTCTTCTACAGGTCATTCACCCTTTGAAGTTTGTATGGGATTTCAGCCCTTGGCACCTTATGAGTTACCTTTGTCTTTGCCTTCTCCTGTCACTTCACATCTTCAGAAGGAGCAAGACAAGGCACACTCATTTGTTCAACACTTGCACAATCTTCAATCAAATGTGGTTGAGATTTTGCAAAAGACACAGCAACAGCAGAAAAAGGCCATGGATCGACATCGAATTCCTCATCCTTTTCAGGTTGGTGATAAAGTTTGGTTGCATCTTGACAAGCGGCGTTTCACTGATAAGACTCATAGCAAAATCAAACCAATTCGCTATGGGCCTTATACTATTCTTCAACAGGTGTCCGAGAATGCTTTCCGCCTTGATCTTCCCGCACACTTGGGAATTCATGACATCGTCAATGTAGATCTCTTGAAGTTGTACTTTGACTCTACATTGGAGACTGCACCAGCTATCGATCATCCCGTGGACGTGGTTCCTGAGGCACAGTTACCATTGGATGCAGATCAGATCTATGACACGAAGACTCGACAGACTCGCCAAGGGTCTACCACCTCATATCTTGTGGCTCGGTGAGGACAACTACCGCATCAGGCTCGTTGGATTTCTTTTCATCAGATGTCCCGTGACTTTCCTATTCTTTTGAAAGCATTGGAGTCCAATGCTTCTATTGTGGGGAGGCATGATGAGGATTGATGTTAGATCTTTCATATGACCCCTCTAGTAGTTCCTAGCTTAGGTTTGCTTAGTTTATTTCTAGCAAATTCATATTGTAAGTGAGTCTCTTTCTCACATGCACTTGTGGGCACTAGTCTTCTAGTTGTCTTTTAGAGTGTTAGTTAGCAAGTGTGAACTCAAAGTAGGAAGTGTGTGCTTCAAGTTAGCTAAAATGGATCTTCTAGTTAGCAATCTTAACTTAGAAGTTTACGTGCATTCTCCTTTGCACCTTTGTAGCTTTTGGTTGAAGCGTATTGAATCAAATCCATGATTTCATGGGTTGGTTATGTATTTTGGGCCATTAGTGCCTATATAATGGTTTGTAAATAATAGAACACTTAGTTGGATTTTCAATCCTTTTCAGCAGTGGGTTAAGAAGATTTTGTTGCAGATTTGAGTAAGCCTCGTGAGTAGGCTTGGAGCAAAGTTAAGCGAAAGTGTGTACCAACTTTGAAGTAATTGGGTTAGAGAGGAGAGGTGTCTCCTATGGATAGAGTTCCATGAACCAGAGCAGAGAGGAGAGGTGTCTCCTGCGGATATATTTCCATGAATTAGAGCTAAGAGGAGAGGTGTCTCCTATGGATAGAGTTCCACAAACCAAACTAGTAAGGGGATAGAGTTCTTCTATGGATAGAGTTCCATGAACCAGAGTAAGGGGATAGAGTTCTCCCATGGATAGAGTTCCACGAACCAAAGTTAAGGGGATAGAGTTATCTTATGGATAGAGTTCCATGAACCAGAGTAGAGAGGAGAGGTGTCTCTTGTGGATAGAGTCCACAAATCAGACCAGTAAGGGGATAGAGTTCTCCTATGGATAGAGTTCCATGAACCAGAGTAAAGGGATAGAGTTCTCCTATGGATAGAGTTCCATGAACCAGAGTTAAGGGGATAGAGTTCTCATGTGGATAGATTTCCATGAACTAGAGTAATGGGATAGATTTCTCCTATGGATAGAGGTCCACGAACCTAAGCATAGGGTATTGAGATCTCCTTTGGATAGAGGTCCATAAACATTGTAATAGGGAATTGGTTCCCAAGATATTTTTTGAGAAAATTTAGAAGAAATATTTTCTCCATGGACATAACCCACATTGGGTGAACCATGTTAAATTTGTCTCTCATGTGTGTGATGATTTGTGCATTGCCTTGATGCTGCTATTTATGATATTGGTTAATACTACTATGAAAATATATTTAAATTGATAACATTGGATAATTTTGTTTGGGAAAGAAAAGTAAAAGTTTATCTTATACTATTCACCCCCCCTCTCAGTATAAGCTTGTGTTCTTTAGGGTTTATAAATGTATATGCTCCAACTGAAGTTTTCTTCATAACAAATGTTAAAAGGACCTTAGTTCACTTTTTAAATTCAGTTATGATTCATAATTATGATCTATGGATTCTTGGGGGAGAATTTCAACACAATTTCATCTCCTTTAAAAAATAAGTATGATACTCTTGGATGTTCTAAATCAATAGAAGGTTTTGATTCATTTGTTAGTTAAAATGGCCCTTGGGAAGTTATTCCTTCAAACTTTATATACATGGGATAATATATTTATTTAGTAGAATCATATAACAAAAATATTAGATGGAGTTTTGTTATCTAATACATGGTTGCAAATAGAACATACAATCTATTCAAACATTTTATTGAATGTAGGGTAGGATCATAATCAGATTATCTTGAGATGTGATCTACTCAATAATGATGAGCCAAATCCATTTCAATTATAATCTATGCAGCTCCAAGATCTTTATTTCTTCTATATGGTTATATTATGGTTGAAATAAGCAAGGTTTGAAGGATCATGTATGTGTAGATTTGTTTAAAAGATAAAATATCTAATGGAACAAATAAAGATTTGGAATACCAAATCTTTTGGTAACATATTTAAAACAAAAGAAGAAATTAAATTCAACACTCAAAAATTTATAAGAGAGTAAAAATAAATGGAATGGACCAAGATGCTTATGTACAAGAAAAAAAATTACTCTTTTATTGTCAAAATGTGTTGAAAAGAAAGAGTCATATTGGTCTAAAAAATCTAGGGAGATATGGCTTAAGGAAAGGGATAAAAATACCAAAATATTTTATGCTATAGCCAAAACATATTTTTCTTTTCATCCAATCAAGATGTTCTAATTCTAGATGCAAAAAAATTAAGGAATATGGAATTACAAATCAAGGAACCAAGACTTTCAAAAATGAGTTAATTCAAGGAGAAGATTTTACACTACTAATTCTATCATAATTTGGACAATACAAGGAGGCTTAAGGTAAGATCTTACAAAATATTAGATCAATTATCACATAGGGACAAAATGAAATCTTGATTAGGAAGATCTCTATAAAATATCTATAGGAGGAATATTTCTTATTCCATCCTAAGAAGGCACCTAGTCGTGATGGATTTCGTACAATTTTCTTTCAAATTTTTGGAATTAATTGAAGAATGACATGTTGGATATGGTTGAAAAGGCCATCAAAAAGAAGGCTACAATAAGCGAAACAAATGTCACCTTTATTGCATTGTTTCCCAAGAAAGACGACACAAAATATTTTAAGATTTTTTGTCCTACAAACCTTTGTATTATGGTTTATAAGATATTTTTAAAAATTATGGCAAATAGATTGAAAAGTGTTCTAGATTTAGCTTAGAGGAAAAAGGTGGTTTTTTTGGCAAACAAATTCTTGATAATATAGTAATTGCACAAGAGGACATACATTCTCTTCATTCCATGAAAAACTAGGTATGCATATAAAATTAGATATGAACAAAGAAGATAATAGGGTTTGTTGGATTTTGGTTCCAAATAGGTGGTTACAGTCTTTGTGAAAGGGGTGTAAACCCTAGGTGCAGTCAAGCAATGGAACAAAGCAACAAATTTGGCTACAGTTTTCGCGAAAGGGATGCAAACCCTAGGTGCAATCAAACATTGAAGGAAGAAGATTGTTCTTTGACTATCTCTTCAGTCTGTGAGAAAGCCTCTTTGGTCAGGATAAATATCTCTTAAGGTTCTTTGGGTTCACAGGTGAATGAACCTTTGCCCTCTATCATGATTTAGATGATGAATTTGGGTTGGATCTGATTGATCATGAAGTCCAAACAATTATCTACAAACTCAAGGGTAAAATACCAGGCCTAGAGGAGTTCAAATGATACATTAAATATTGGTGGACCAGTACAAAATTCCAAGTAAATCTCCTACCCAAAAAATTCTTCTTCATTTTCTTTTCTATTTTAGCGGATAGAGATAGGTTAATGGATTATAGATATAATTGGTTTTTCGAACAAAGAGGTGTCTATATAAGATCTTGGACTCTTAGTTTCAATACCTTTACAGAAGATGTTAATGGCTTCCCATTCTGGGTGAATATTTATGCTCTCCCTATGGAGTTTTGGGGAGAGAAGATATTCACCAAAATTGGTAATGCCATTGGTGTATTCTAGTGTATGGATGCCCAAACAAAGAAAAATGTGTCCAATAAAATTAATGAGTAAAGCAAGATTGGTTGTTTGGGTGGATGTTTCATTTCCTGGGCCTCAATTCATTACTATCTCCTCAAGAAATGGGGAATGGATCTAAAATATTGAATATGAAAAGTTCTCCCTAAGATGTCATGGTTGTCGGCAATATGGCCAGTCAAAGAAGAGATGCTCGATCATCAGATCATGCTCTGATTCCTCCTTGGTGGAGGAGAAGGCCCTACATGCAAATGATTCAAAACCTTTAGATGTCTCAGTTCAAAATAAAGAAGCTCATCCTTCATATGTATCAATTGTCCAGTAGAAACCATGAGAGCAACAAAAGAGTCAATCCCAAAAGGAGAATTTAAATCAGATCATTGATAAAAGTCAAATGATTACCAAAGACCATCCAGACGGTTCCATGGAAAATATTAGCACCTTAGATGGTATTCTTGAAGCTAATTATGAAACAATTGGTGACGGTCAATTTTCTGAAAATGAAGATCCTACAAAATGTGTTACAACTAGATATTACCTCAGGAGCTTGAAGTGCAAAAATGCATTCTTAGATCTTGCCACTCTAAAGGAGGAAGAACCTTTGCTACAGAAGAAAAATAATCGAACTAATTTCCTCTTTTATGGATGATTATTATATTTGTTTTCCTTCTATCTGTTGGAGTTATGTGTCATGTAAGGGTTGTTCTTGTTGTTAGTTCCTTCAAAAAAAAGTTGATTATGAAAACTTAGTTGTTTGAGGAAGATGGAAAATATCTTTCATAGAAAAGCAAAGATGGGTATGTTTTAATTAACTTTTTAGAAATGTAATGAGAGCAATGTAATGTTTTGTTTTTGTAATGGGAGTGGTAATGTTCCCCAATAGAAGCCACACATAGCTTATTATTTATATATATATATATATATATATATATATATATATATATATATATATATATATATATATATATATAGTTTGTTGGAATTTTCTACATGATATTCTTTAAAAAATGGTTTTGATCAAAGTTGGTGTGAATGGTTTAGATATCTCATTATCTATTTATTATTCTTGTTGAGGTATTGAGATATTTTTCTCTAAGGTAAAAGTAGAAAAAATCAAAGGTATTTAGATTGCAACAAATGATCCCTTCAAATCTCATCCCCAATTTGTTGATGATGATTTTCTTTTAGGCCATTCCTTAGTCAATGATGCTATGAAGTTTAGATCAATATTATCATTCTATGAGAAGATTGTTGGATGGTTAACACTACAAATTTCAAGTTCTTTTTCATTAACATTACCCTAGATTTAAAATAGATTATTGTGCACATTTTAGGGTTTAAAGTAGAAAAATTGCCATCAACATATCTAGGTATTCATTTATCTAATAAAAGAAAGAATGAGTTCTTTGACTATTGTAGATAAAATGAAATCTCTTTTGGCAAGTTGAAAAGGTGAGTTGTTAACCATGACTAGAAGGCCACAATTTATAAGAACTATATTGTAATATATCCCTACATATTTAATGTCTCTTTCAAGATTGTTAGTAAGTATAACATTAGAATTTGATAAAATTCAAAGAGATTTTCTTTGAAAAGGATGTGAGGAAAAATTTAAGTTTTTTCTTTCCAATGGTGATAGGGTTTGCAAAGGAAAGAATATTGGAGGTGTAGGGTTGCAAATTATAGACGTATGAGTTTGGCATTAGCAATAAAACTAGACTAAATATTAATTATATATCAAGGAAAGAGTGGCAAAAATGTTATTTCAAAAATATATAGGTTAAATTGATGCAATAAAATTGCTCATGAAACAAATCCTACCTAGAGGCTCAACAATATAGAACTTCATGTTAGATAATTTATAATTGATCAAGAAACATATTGGATGGTCGATGAGGGGGATTTTGCAAGTTTTTGGTTTGATAATTGGTTGAAGCCTTATCCTCTTATTTATGATTCAAAATGGCAACCCATAACTTGGGCATGTTTAGCTTGTGAATTTTCAAAGGTTAAAATTTATATTGCTAAGAGCAACAACTCTAGATCATGGATTTCTATTAGCAACCTATTTGAAGAAGGCCTTTAAAAAATAGCAAAAGGGCTTCAAAGGATGCTTCAAGAGTCTTGTTTGATTATGTTTATGCAGAAGGATGAGTTGGTTTGGAATCTATCAAAAGATGTTGGATGCTCGATCAAGCCGGGTATAAGGATTTAGAGCAATCACAACTTCCTACTCCCCAAGATTCCCTTGGAAGAATTTTTTGTCATTGAAGCCCTTTTTAAGGCCTCAACATTCATTTGGTTAGCAATCCCAAGCAAGATTCTTACAAATGAGAATCTACAAAGAAGAGGATATCATGAACTTTTCAAATATGTCTTGTGTAAGAAGGATCTAAAAATATCAGATCATTTACTTCTTCATTATCCCTTTGCTTACACCATTTCAGGTTGCTTTTTTTAATTTTAAAATTGTATTGTAGCTCCATCAACATTGAAAGAGTTGATAAAATGTTGGATTTAGTGCCTCAAAGTTAAAGCATTATGTACTTTGTGGAGTATTGATTCTCACATTATTTGTTGGAATTATGGCTTGAAAAGAATAACATAATTTGAAAAAAGAATCCTAATATCATGTTTGGAATAGTATTATTGCCTCTCTTGTAAAATTTTTACAAAAATAATGCTCATCATGGTAATGGAATTAACACAAAAGATTTGCTTTGATCCATGGTAAAATAAAAAATTCTAGGAGTTGGTATCACAATTAATTTTGATGGTGCTTCCAACAAAAATCTAAGAAAAGTTGGTGAAGGTGGTTGTCTTTTAAAATTATGAAGACAAAATTTTCTTTACTCGTAATTATATAAAACTTCAACAAACAATTATGCAAAGGCTAGGACACTTCTAGATCAAAGTTGTTAGAAAATTATGGAAATATATTTCAATTGAGGAGCATTTATAAATTACTATTAATCCTATCAACAAAAATAGAGGTGGGGATTGGATAAAAAATAACACTATTTCTTATATCTAACTATTGTTGGAGGCAATATCTTGAAAATGTATTTGTGGACTTAGTAATCAAATTCGGCGAATTTTTTGGATGAAATTCGAAATTCGTCGAATTTAAAATCTTAATGAATTTATTCGACGAACAAACCTTAAATTTCGGGGAAAAAAATCACACAATTTTTTTGGTCCTCATAAATTTAAGCAACTTGGTATGTTAATAATATGGTTTTGTTTTTTTACGGAGAATTATTACGTGCAGTTTGTGGCTTTCCTGTTGCATATTGTGCACTGGAGTTTTTTGGGAGAAGTTTGCAGAGATAAGGAGAATAGAATTACATACATAAAAGAAAATTTTAATTTTATTAAAATTTAAAATCATTAAAAATTATGTAATTTATACGATGCGAAAGTTATATAAATTATGTAATCTAGCGTCACAAGAATTTATTTCATTCAGATGCGAAAGTTATATAAATTATGTAATCTAGAGTCACAAGAAATTATTTCATTCAGTACTCTAGTACCAAATTGCGTGCAAAAGTTTTATTATTTTTAATGATTTAGTAAACCAAATAATTTAAAGACAAATACCCAATTTTTAAAAAAAATTATTGTTATTGTTATTTTAATTTCCAATTAGTATGGGGTTAAATTGGAAAAAGTTTGTTATTTTATTTCGAATTTGACGAATTTCTTTCAAACTTCAAAAGAGTCGAATTCGAATACGAACTTAAATTTGATAACTAAGTTTGTAGAGAAGGAAATGAGATAGTAAATAATTTAACCAATTGTAACGGTGATATTTGTTTTGGTAAAATTCAAATTTTAGAAGGCAATTGCCCGAGTGAGACTCTCTTAATGAAAATACTGCCAAAGAATTAATTGCAAAAACATTAAAAATATATATTTATAGAAAAGCAAATAAAAAATGTCTTGAATAGGAATATAAATATCATATAAATTTTGTTATGTTAATTGAAATGACTCCAATATAAATAAAAATCACAAGTAGGTTATTAGTGATGCAAGTTTTTTTTTTTATTAAAAAAATAATATTATAATAATATAATGGCCTTTTTATTTGGAAAAGAATCATGCAAATATACTTTAAAAAAAATGCGAACATGAGAAATATAATCAAGTGGGGTCTCACTCCCAGGAAACTTTCCATTCTTCCCAGGCCTTACTTGTAGTGGTAATTTTAAGCTTCCCACCAAGGTGCAATTATGCCTCACTTGTAATGGTAAGTTTAAGCTTTCCACCAAGGTGCAATTATGCCTCAAAGTGTGGTTTAAGCACCCTGAAGTGACCTTAACATATATTCTAGAAATTTGAAAAAGAAAAAAATGTTTTCCATGTATCAAAGCAATGTATGGAAGTTTAATTGCATAGGCGTTGTGCTCTCTTTCATCATCTTAAATAAAATTATTTATTTAAAAGAATTTTTAAAAATAAAGAATGATACATTTTCAATCATGATGTTTATTAAATCCAATCATAACGCACTTTTATAATTTTACTATAAAATTTATATCCGAATCTTCTATTCATTGAAGAACTTTTAAAAGGATATTGAAAATCCTTGATAATTGAATCAATGTATAGCTTTTTATTTGTATCAATATATTTTAAATATTAGGGTTCCCTTTCAATGGAAAATATATAGCAATTGTGAAAAGCTTGTTTCACCACATCAAGTATGATATCCAAATGGAGCTTATGAAAGAGAATTGTTCACCTAAGAAACAAATTTTTAACTGCAAACTCCTCTGCCTAGTTGGTACTGTATGAAAAATGCAAACTCCTCTGCTTAATTGGAGTGCATCACACAATGTTGTATGGTGTGGGAAATACTTCTGCATATCCAATTTATTTATTTCCCTTCGCACTTATTGCAAAACCTCTCTGAATCAAGCCTAAGAATGAAACTTGTTACTTTATCTTAGTAACGATTGGTTCTTTACCCTTCAATTTCTTGGAATTAACAGTTTTTTTTTTTCCTTCTCTTATAAAGCCTATGAATAAGCTGGTTGCTTTGTTTCAATCAAAAGCCTTTTGTACTTTCAATGTCTTGGAATTATTTCCTCTTCTTTCCTTTTATAAAACAAAAACAAGAACTCTGATTCTTGGGAAATGCCTTTAAAGATTAATGAGAGATGAAAATGAGACATAAACTATGACATGTAAAACTTGTGGCATCAGAATTTCAAATTAAGCAGTTGTGTAAAGCACATATCATCCGACCACTTACATTTCTACTAGTTTGGCATAAGCTATGAGAAATGGAAAAATTATACATCTGAATACTTTAGCAATATATCATGTCTGATGGACATAATAAGAATTCATTGTTGTTTAGAGTTTTATTTATATTGTTGAAAGTACTAAAAGATTCTATTTCGTGGATCATGCAGTCAATGCATTTTACCTTCCAAAAGAATGCTCATGAATGTCCACCAGAAAAAACAAAAACATATTTGCATCTTGATTTATGGATCATTTCACTGTGAAATTGATGATATCTGTACCCAACTTTTGATAGATTTACTCGGATTATTAATCAGAAAAGAAACCATATTGTAGGAAACAGATGTTTCAATAAATACATCTAGTTAGTTCACTATGAAGTTTGCATCGAATCTTTCACAAGACTTGCCATTCTTCCAAATCAATGCATGTCCCCTAAGGGCCTAAACTATTTCAAGACTCAGAGAACTTGCAAATTTGAGTGCACCATGTGTACAAATATATGGTTTTAGCATCCAAATGACAAAGCTAACATTTAAAGAATTGCTTGGAACGGTCTGTAAGTTCAGTACATATAAGGCATGCCTGGTTTCTTAAAAAGATGTGACCATAAAGATGTGGATAATAATGATGGCCACAATCACTGTCATATACAGAATGACTCCTAAAAATTTTACAGATGCACAAAAGAAATCTATAAGTTTATTAAAAACTACATCTCCCATATTGCACTTATGTATATAAAATTAATGCCTATAAAGCCTTCTAAACTGCCAAAGAGAAAATAACATAAAAATGTCTAAGAGTTACTTGGATCAAAACCCCAAGCATAGCATGGAAAGCATGGAAAGTTCTGGTGAAGGTCATTTTCCTTTCCTCTAATGCAAAGGATGGGAGTTGAGGAAATCAACTCAATATTGCTTCCAATGGGACCCTCAACTTTTTTGGATGCCAATAAAGATTATGATTTATGTTTCTCTGGTTGCAACCCAAGGTTGATAAAAAACCTGTTAGATGTGCTGAACAAGCAAAGCATATTTATTCCTCTGTTGAACCTACTCTTTATCTTCATCTTCGACTCCAACCCAACGTGTAAATGCAAACAGAAATTCTTTGAATGTAATCTTTCCATTTTTATCGAAGTCCATTTCTTCTGTAAGATAACAAGAGACAAGAATTAAAACTCAGAAAAAAAGAATTTCAAAAATTATTTGCTTTGCCAAATTTTACATATTAAAGTGTCCTTTAGATCAAGAAAAAAAAGGAAAATATAACAATCAAATGATAACACAAACCAAATCTTTGCATGCCAATCTGAGCTGCAGCTCTTCCCCCTGGAGAATCTTCATTCATCGCACGGGCTATCTCATTTTTGCTGACATAACCATCACCATCTTTGTCAAAGAATACAAATGTATTAACAATTGTTTCAAAAGTGGCCTCTAGATCTGGCAATCCAATTCGTGATTTCTGATTGGCTTATGTCAAGGAAAGATGCAGATAACAAGCTCACGTAGCAATAACTGAATAATTATAAGCCATGCAATAGAAAATATGGTTTGCTATGAACAGTAACTATTGGCTAAAATTAAATAAATGAAAGAAAAGATTCAGTTATTCTACACAGCAAAAGTCTGATTTTATACCAGAAGCTTGCATGGATACAGAATTAGGATTAGTAGGCTCCCCTAGAAGATATACAAGAGAAAGTACAACTATAAACTCATTGAATTCAATCCCTTGACTTTCATCCATATCGCATATATGGTGGAATTCTGTTATTTCCTCATCTGTATAAGAAACTTGCAGTTCATGGAAGCAGTCTTTCAATTCTTGAACATCTATTGTTCCATTGGAATCTTTATCTGTATAAAACAGTTAACAATATTCACATCAATCTTTGCTGTTTTGTAACCTAGTTCTCTAATAAACATGAGGCAGATATGATACCAAATCCAGATAAGAAACAAGGTTAAAGATAAAAACAGTCAATTTCCCAATTCAGTGATATTATGCCCATACTCCCTGAAGATGTATAAGATGCATTTGAAAATTACTTGTCAGAAAGAAGAAACAGACGAGATACAAAAATATTGGATGAAATAGACATCATCTGTTCTAAATCTAGAATTACATGGGGACGCATCACCTGGAGTAAGGGACTCATCACCTCCCAATCCCCTATGTTCCCAAAACATCAGGCTGTCCCCTGCTGCCTCAGCACATGGGGAACAGCAGATGACATGGTAGAGGATGCCCCCCAAAAGAAGGAGAGCTTTCAAATATATTCCTCAAGAAGAAAGAATCCCAGACATTCCCTCAAATTAATTTTAGAAAGGAAGAAGCCAATATATATATATATATGTGAGGGCCTCTACTGGGCCACAAGTTATAAATCATCACCTGTACCATTGAAACCATGAATCCAAAAACAAGCAAATATTGAAGGCTAAAGCAATAGTATCCAAGGAAATTAACAAATCCTTAAGAAAGAGAAAGATTTGAATTGTTGAGGTTATTTCCTGTAGACCTATCAGTCTATAGACAACAGTATAGTATAACCCCAAACTTTCCATTGTCCATGAAAACTTTGACATGGGTACATCCATAATTACCAACAGTTTATAATCCACCCAGCTTTAGATGATAACTATAAACTCATTCATCCTTTGCCATGTAAGGGCAACACCCTTATATAACCATGCAATAGATCCAAGGCAAATCCATAATCATCCAAGGACAATTCAACAGTGTACTTATGGAATTTTCACTCCACAATTGCAGTACAATAATAAAGTTATAAACATCACAGAAGTCACCATGACTCAACATCAAACTTACTTTGTATGAAGATTCAACCATGCCATCTTAACACATGTCAACGTACATGTCTTGACACCTCATTGTAGATTTGGAAAATCTTAAATTTTAAATTTGCTTTGTTCCAGGAAATTCCAAGAGATCATCCAATGAAAAGTATAGAGAACTACGAACAGCAAACGAGTAGCTCTTAATGCTGTCTTTTCAGGATTGAAATTAACTGAATAAAAAAATCAGTCAAAAAAAATAATTTCCTGTACATTCTTGTGATATTGAAGTTATGTAAAATTAAGTTCCCTGGATGAATATAGGGATTCCATGCAAATATAATAGGAATGGGAGAACGATGAAATATTTTGATCATAGCAGGTACTCACCGAATTTCTGAAATACATCTCTTACTTTTTCAAAGCTCTCATCAATTTTTTGAAATCTCATGATGATGCTGTTGAATGATTTCAGGGTACTTCCTCCAGAAGCTGCTCTTGTCCTCAAAGCATCAACCATCTTCTGCTCAATTTTTGACTGAGGAGATGCTCTCCTAAAGATTTGAAATTTGCTTGATTTGCCACCCATTGAGCAGAATGTAACTTACAGAAATCGATACACATCCAAATCTCTGCAATATGCATGCGAAAGTGTCATTCAACTAAATTGTTTAAATCTAATGGATCTAATAATTCTCATTATCAACTTTGTGGGGCAAGACAACTAAAATTACACATAAAGCAAGGAAAAGCTAAACAAAATTTCTTCATTACAATTATTAGAAACCAACTGAAAGTAAAGACATAAAGAAAAGAGAAGAATCAATCATCAAAAAACCATGATGATGGCTAAACATTAATGACAGTAATGGGTAAGTGCATTAGAAATTTAGAAGTAACAGAGGTAGGATGTGGTCAGCAATCACAAGTACAAATTTGTTTTCAACTATGACTAGGGTGACCGCATCTAGCATTACATTATAATCACAATCCCATGCTGTTTTCTGCAAAAGGATACAAGACAAGCAAGCTACTGATGTATTATCAATCTTGATATTATCTCAGTAGACAAAAGACTGAGGAAAGAATGCTAAGGCAGCTGGAACATAAGGTCAATCAGCAACTTAAAAAACAAACAAGGATATTGGTTGTTTTTTAAAAAGAAAAAACTGGTTTCTGAACAAGTTGAGGAAATCAAACCCATTTATGTACAAGATGATGGCAAAGTCTACAATTTGTGTATTGTAATCTGGCCAATAGTAGATTCACATTACAGTCCATGCCATAAGGACCTTCTAACCTACAGAGAAGCTAGTCTGACTTGGATATCTGCAAAGTTGAAAGTGCCTGCTGAATTACTAGAAAACTTGTCATTGCAGAGGTAGTAAGCTTCGATGTCTTGTCAATGGAAACTCATGCTTGCAAATTGGAACCTGGGGCTAGGAATGCCATCACTTAAACAAGATAAAAGAATCATAATGCCATTTTTTTTTCATTCAAGCCAAAGTGCATTTAATTTTAGGTCTGGACTCTGGAATATGATGAATTGAGAATTTCAAGCAGAAAAACTGGAAATGCTTGTATGCCATTCACATGATATTTTTGCCCAAAAACAAATTTGAGGCAATAGTGTCATATTTAATACATGACAAGATTAAGCTATATAGAAGTGATTAAAATTTTTCCGAGCAAAATGTTTTGCAAACAACCAGATTTCATTTTGGTAGTTGCTTAATGACTACAATTCTATGTCCCTAGGGAATGCATCCCTGGGCCCTGAGGGCTCCACCTAGTCGCACCCATTTCAGGTTCTCAAAGATGGGCATAGGACACAACCCTCATGTCCTGCCCTTTTAAGGCCTTGACCTGGATGTGCCCGGTATATATCAGGGCCTTAGGGAATGTCTCTGAAATGACCCCCAAACAGGGACACTGTCCTCAGGATCCCAAGCATCCCTAAAACATCATGGGGATGCTAAGATTCTCCCACAATATGCCAAGCAAAATCTCCTCAGGATGGCAAGGGGATGACATGATGCCTAATGTCACAATGCTGAAAAATGCTTGGTTAGGTGTGAGAGACACTTTGTCCTTGGTAACAAGCCTTATATAAGATAAACTCTTCATTGTTTATGTTTACACACAACTGCTTTATGATGTCTCACTAATCCAATTAGTCATGAGAGTTTGGGTCAACTGAAGCGCCATCTAAAACAATATCATCATCAGACCCTTGAGCATAAGCCGAAGTATGAATATTTTGGGAGATGCTATAGAAATGATGCTCATGTCAAAAGGAGAAGGCAAAGACAAATCACACACCTTCCTACTTCAAAATTATGACAGTGATGAAGAGAAGAGAAACTGTGAACGAACCAAAAAATGAGGCCTCTACAATTCTAGCAAATTGGATAGGAGAAGTTGAGCCTTTTAAGCCTTAGGAGGATGAAATAACCAGAACAAGTTCACCTAAACTAAAGTTTCTAAGAATGTTAAAAGTTTCAAATCCCCAAGTGAAACAAAACCTCCCCATTCTGTTGCTGCTTAAACACAACATTCTGGGCAAGATGGTCAAATGAGTCCTCTTGTTGTTGTCAACTGAACTCAGCTTGGACTCTCAAGTTTGAGAAGAGCCCTGTGACCATAACTGTCACAGGATATATATGATTTTCTTTAATATCCACAGATATATATTCCCAATTTTCTAATACTCTTGCTGGATTTGGAAGAATTCTTCTATGGCAATGTTGCACTAAAAACATTCAATCTTCGAATATGATACACGTAATTTTCAAGCATATAATTTGATGTTTTACAATTGGGTATCATTTAGCATAATGATGTTTTCACAATGCCTTTATGCTGCCCAGCATTTCTAAGTTGTGGTGTACTCACATGTATGATATTAACAAAATCTGGAAACATTCTGAAAGACTGGCAGATTAAATACTGGGGAGAGGAAGAAATCTGATATTCGAGAGAGAGAAACTATAAGTGAAATCTGATAATCGAGAGATAGAAACTATAAGTGAAATTTTCAAACTAAAATCTAATTATGCGCTCTAATACAACTGTTAAAATTCAGATCCAAAAATTAGCTATTACAACTCAAACCATAAAAAAAATGAAAAAGCAATAGAAATATGAAAGATCATGTGAAGACGGCTGTTCGAATCTAGGGCAGTGTTAGGGCAATTTTTTTCTGAAAAACATCTCATCTTTTAAGAGCCTTATCTTCACGAAGGATTGTCCGATCCAGCTGATTCTTGGACCAGTTTGTGAGGAATTTGAAGAGCTTTAAAATGAGTGGTCATATAACGGAATCCAATCAATATTGAAGGAGATACAACCCTGTGAAGTCAGCCATCAGGAACAAGGGCAGTGAAGATTTCTCAAGTTGAGAGAAACGAAATTGCAGATATCTATCAACCAGGGTTCGGATGATGGGAGGAGCAATGGAGAGCTAGGCCTTCAGTGAGGCAAGACATTATGTCTAGGCATAGAATTTTTCAGCTAAGTTTTTTTCCCTTCTTTTTCTTAGAAATTTTGCATGCAAGAGCAATGGAGAGCTAGGCCTTCAGTGAGGCAAGACATTATGTCTAGGCATAGAATTTTTCAGCTAAGTTTTTTTCCCTTCTTTTTCTTAGAAATTTTGCATGCAAATTATTTTAGGTTTTTTTCATATATTATAATTGCTATAGGATATTCTGGTAATTTTCAATAGATTTTGAGTTTTAGTTTCCTTCCCATGGACCAATTTACAGCTAAATCCTTAGAATCATCTCTAGTAGTAGAGGTTAGTGAGCGCCTCATAGAGGATCGATCCTTGTATCTCAAAGATAGGGCAGTTTTTGGTAGATGAAAGTAAATAAACAGTGGAGACCAATAAGGAAGGATATTGGAAATAATACCAATCTTTTGAGGCTTTAGCCTATGAAGAAAAAACAAATCAAAGCTTGGACACAATACAACAGGTTCAAAATATTAACAAGGAACCGTCTATTCAGTATAATTCTGATTTTAGAACAAACATTCTCGATGAACCTAAGGAATGTGTCTCATCAGATTTTGAAGACTCTCTTGAAGTACCATGCACCATTCAGGAGAAGAAAATTGGTAGAGAAAATGCAATGTTAGATGTTAATACCTCTACCATTAATAAGGAAATACCAAAAAATGAGCAAGATAAGTCAAAAGCTTTCATAGTAGAGCCAAGAGAGGATAAGTCTAATGAAAAAAAAAGTTGTGAAAGAATATTAAGGAATAGAATAATAAGACCTACTTTTGATACAAGCAAGGCAAAAAGAGGAAAACCCTCAAATTATCAAGCGAGATCCAAGGAAGCAAGAGCAAATATAGAGAAAGGAACACAAACTAAGTTGGTTGAACTTCTCTTTACCAAACAACAAAATGATATTGGTAATTTGCAGGTGGGGCCTATTGGTCACAAATCCGCCATTAGGAAAGGATTTTGGTCTTCGTATGCGCCCTAGACCCGGACCACAGATTGAAAGGCCGGAAGGAAGAGATGCCTTCCGTGCCAATCTCCGGAGAAGGCCGACTCCTATACTATTCTACTTGGGGTTTAAGATAAAGGAACTGGAAAGAGATTGTAAAATGCAGAAAGAATTGTAAAAGCATAGCAGTAGTTGTGGGGAAGAACAAGCAGCACAATCACGAACTAATACCCAAACCAGCAGCAATCAAAACAAAACATGTAACAGAAACCAACACTGCGATTCCTCCCTATGTATCCTTCAACCAGAATTCCAGATTCACTTAATTGCCAATGCACTAATCCAGAGTGCAGAATTACAGCAATCAGAAAAATAAATTAACACAAAGCAGAAATAATTGCAGAAGGCAGCAGAAGGAGACAAGAGTCAGAACCAAAGATGCCTTGTATTGAAGCAAAATGTTTGTTTACAGTAGCTTTCTTAGCAATATGTTCCCCCCTTTTACAATGAAAGCTCACTGCTATTTATAGCAGAAAACTTCCCCCCAAATTACATTGAAGCACGGAACCCCAAACCTGCAAAAGCTGCTGAGACTTGACACCTGCTGGCCGTGAGCGTACCTGTAGCATGATTCACCTAGGTTTGGTACAGCACCGGACAGATCTGGTGGTTGAAAGGGCTTGTCTTGTTAATGTGGTAGGTGAAGTACAGTTTACCCCTGAGTGTGTCCTCAATGCTCACCTACCCTGTTCTTGAAGTACACCTTCAGCCCTGTTAAGACTGGATCAAATCCCGAAATTTGCCCGCTTCTCGCTTAAGCCTGAGGTTCGCTGGTGGAAATGAGCGATGTTGAGAATCGTCGGGAGGAGAAGCGAACCTGGGGAGGGCTCTTATGCTTTTGCAGTCACCAAAATGGAGGGAGTGATGAGGGTCGCTTAGAAACAAGAGCGATCCCAGGAGTCGCTCCGGAATGGAGCGAACTCGAGAGTCGCTCGAAAATAAGAGCGATCCCGAGAGTCGCTCCGGAATGGAGCGAACTCGGGACGCATATGCCTTAGCCAAATTTTCAGGATTTTCTTCCGCCGAAGATCGCTGGGAAAGGGGGGACGGCAGGAGTCGCTGAGCTGCGCGGGCGACGACGAGGGTCGCTCCCAAATGGAGCAAACGTTGGGCAACTTTCGATATTCGAACCTGTCGGCGATCGCTGGAAAACCAGGTGACGACGGGGTTCGCCGAGCTGCTGCAGCAACAACGGGGGTCGCTCCCAAATGGAGCGAACCTTGGGCAAATTTCGGCATTCGAACCTGCCGGCGATCGCTGGAGAGTAGGGCGACGACGGGTTCGCCGAGCTGCTGCAACGATGACGGAGTCGCTCCCAAATGGAGCGACTCGCGGGGCTCCGCCTTAGATATTTTCAAATCGTCCCCTACCACGGTTCGCTAGAAATTGAAGCGACAACGGGAGTCGCTGGAGAAATAGAGCGACCGCGGGGTTCGCTCTCGAAGAGAGCGATCGCTGGCGGCGGCTTGTGCCTTAGAATTTTTTGTGTTTGCGTCTGCTGTCACCGGTCGCTGGTAGTGCCGAGGGTCACCCGAGGAGTTTGACGAAGACAGGTGTCGCTCCAGAATGGAGCGATCTGCGGGAAAGCCACGCCTTAGCCCTTTTTTGACCCCTCTCTGCCAATCGCTCGTCGCTACTGGGTGCTGACGGAAGTCGTCCAGGGGTGGGGCGAAGCTAGGTATCGCCACAGAAATGGAGCGACTCCTGAAATCGCTCAGAAAGAGTGCGATTCGGGAGTGCTCCTACCTTAGAAAATTTTTGGGCCTTTTCCAAACTTCACTGGAGCTTGCTGAAAACCGAGAATTCATTCTTGAGAAGCTGAACCTGAAAAAATGCAATCATGGAGATCGCCTGGACTGACAGCTAGGGAAGGAGGAAGGAAAGGATCTGGTCCCGAAAAATGCAGCAGTTTTCAAACTTTCAAAAAATTTTACCCCTTAGCAAAATGTGGCAACATTCCTGGCAGCTCGCGGGGTATCGAGCTCGCCTCGATGCAAGGACCCATGTCTTCATCCTTTGGGCCCGAAGTCACCCCCAGTCCCTGCTTCTCCCTGTTGTTACCCTTCTTTCTGCTGCCCTACTTCCTGTTGTTCTTCTTCTTCACCACTATCGTCAGCAGATTCTTCCTTTGTCTCCTTCCTTCGTTTCCTCTTCAGACTGTTCTTCGCTTCCTTCCTCTTCTGGATTAGCATCCAAGGAGGCAAGGTGATCACGGATGCGCTCATACGTAGCCTGAACCTGAGTCCAGGCCCCCTTTTAGAAGGGCCCGAGGTCGCAGATATCCTTTATCATGCATTTGAAGGTCTCGACTTGGAGCATATCAACCTTGCTGACCCTCTCACTTAAATCAGCGAGGCAGGCGCTAATCTGGCAGAACCTAGATATCAACTATGTTACCTACACCTCTAGAATTGGGTCTGCCCAGTTGTCGATCTCCGTGGTGTCCTCTTTGAAGGCATCCCAAACCGGCTTCAGTTCCTCCCGAGGAGGCAATTTCCACTATCATCTGTGAAGCTGGGAAACCCCAACGACATAAGAGTCTGAATAGGTGCTAGGCGGATGCTTCTCTCCTTCTCCAGAGTATCCACCAGTCTTTGGGCTTTCGAATATTTTCCAATTTTTCAAAATAAGAATGCAAGGTTGCCCTTGCAGCGGCCCAATCCAGGGCAATCTGAGTCATGGGGGGAATTTGGAGGTCCTGACGCTCATAGCTTTCAGTTTTGACAGCCAAGTCGAGCCAACGCTCTGCTTGACGTTCGGCCTCCTCTACCACAGGCTTACCCTGGGCAGATATTTCTTTTACTTTGCAAACAAACATGAGAACCGAAAGAGATCTGGAGGTTCGGGTTCTGAAATTTTTCAACAGGCCTTAACTCGGTCCTGTTGGTTACGAATCTGCCATTAGGAAAGGATTTGGTTAAATGCGCCCCAGATTCGCCCACCGGATTGAAAGGCCGGAAGGAAGGAATGCCTTCCGTGCCAATCTCCGGAGAAGGCCGGCTTCCTATGGGTTTTCTCAATTGTTTTAGCTAAGAGTACAGGAAAGAGATAAAAATGCGGAAAGAGATTCAAATGTGATTTGAGTTGGGTGGGGGGAATAAGCAGCACGACAACGATCAATCACCACTACTAACAACAATTAAATACAGAACACACCATAGAAACTACAGCTGTCATACATCCTATGTATCCTCTATCTATGCATTCCAGGAATACTTAATCATCAAATACTGGAATCCAGAGTTCAGTATAACAGTAAGCAATGAAATAAGCAACATGAGGCAGAAATGACAAGTAAAGGCAGCATAAAGAATGATAACAGCAAAATAGAGCCAAGTGTGTGTCTTGCATTCAGAAGCAAACGTATAGCTACAATGGTTCCCTAGCAGGATATCCCCCTTCCACCACTTTACAATGAAGTGGTGCGGCTATTTATAGCGCAATTTCCCCCCGATTACAATTATGGGCACAAAGTCCCAGACCAGACAATAGCTGACAAAAGCGGCAAAAGAGCTGCTGATGCTGACTCCTGTAGGCAGGGACTGTACTTGCAGCAAGGTCCACCTGAAAACTCGGCAGCTACGTGGCAGTGCGGTTGATGAGACTTTGCGTCAGCTTAAATGAGGGTAGCTGCGGCAGATAACTCGGCCCATGCTTGTCCTTTTCCCATCACATCTCGGCTCGAATCCCGAGGCTGGACACTTGTCAAATTCTGATGAGGGACACATGTCTGCCTTGAAAGGCAGTCTTTCCTTTATGTCCAACTTCGCCTGGGATCAGAGCGCAATTGGATAGCGCAAGTGGGGAACAGCGCAGTTTGGGAGGCCTCCGTGCCTTAGCCAGTTTTTGGGCTGCTTGATGGATCTTGCCCAACTGCGCACAGGTCAGAGGGCGCAGCCCGACTTCGCTGCGAAGTCGGGTTGCGCACTCCAGCACTTAGTCAATTTGGCCGCTGCTCGGACTGCGCGCAAGAAGGGGAGCGCACCCCGACTTCGCTGCGAAGTCGGGTTGCGCTCCGACACTTAGCTGATTTCTGGAGACACTGCTTCCCAAGTGCGCACGGGGAGAAGAGCGCACCCCGACTTCGCTGCGAAGTCGGGTTGCGCCCCCATACTTAGCCAAATTCTGCTCATTTTCGGTCAGCTTCCGCACTTCGCATTCCCTAGTGCGCTCGAACTTAAGGGCGCACCCCGACTTCGCTGCGAAGTCGGGTTGCGCTCTTAGACTTAGAATTTTTCAGGGAATGTGAGATCTGTTTTGGGAATTCTGACTGCAGAAAGAACAAGGGGAAAAGGGAGGAATGAAACTGATAGAAGGGGAGAAAGGGAACAGTGGAGAAAGGGAAAGGAGATGGAGGGAAGGGAGAGCAGCATACTTACAAAATTTTGAAAACATGGCACCCCGTGCAAAATGTGGCAACATTCCTGGCGGCTCGCGGGGTGTCGAGCTCGCCTCGACGCAAAGAACCAGGCCTTCATCCTTTGGGCGCAGAGGAACTCCCTTCCCCTGCATTCCGCTGCTCTGACGGCTTCTTCTTGGGCAACTGCTCCTCTTCAGATCCACTTTCGGCAGTTGCTTCTTCTGTTTCTCCTCCTTCTGAGTCTGAATGGTTGCCGCTGTCACCTTCTTGCTCGGCCGGCTGCTCCCGCTCACGGACATGATTGTATGCGGCCTTGGCTTGGTCCCAAGCTGCTGCCTGAAAGGGCCCTAAATCGCTGACATCTTTCAGCGCTGCTCTGAATGCTGCGACCGCATGTACGTCGATGGTGTGGTATCTCTCTCCCAACTCCTTAAGGGAGGTGTTGATTTTGCAATATCTCGACACCATCTGGGTGACCTGAGCTTCCTGGACTGGCTCGGCCCAACTGTCAATTTCTGACGTGTCTGCCTCGAAAGACAGCCAATTCATCTTCACCTGCTCAAGGGTCAGAAATTCTCCATCCTTGATGAAGCTCGGGCAACCGTGCTCAGAAAGAGCGTTGAAGGGGGCCAGGCAAATGTTCATTTCGTGGTCTAGTGCGTCCAGCATCTTCCTGGCGGCCCTTATTTTCTCTGTTTTATCAAAATAATTATGCAAGGTTACCCTTGCATCTGCCCACTCTAAGGCAATTCGGGACATCGGGGGAAATCGGAGGCCTTTGCGCTCGTACTCCTCAAGTTTCATTGCCAAGTCCAGCCACTGCCTCGCTTGGTGTTCGGCCTCCTCTACCACAGGCTTTCCCTGGGCAGATACTTCTTGGATCCTGGACGCGAAATCCAGGACTGATATGGACCTGACAACGTTGGCCCTGCATCCCTGCAGCAAACCAGCCCGCATCGTTTTGACTTTATTCTTCGAAAAGGCCGCCGTCTGGGATGTTTTCTCCTCAAGCTGAGATTTAGCCTGCCTTAACGAATCCTGGAGTTGAGAGACCTGCTCCAGCGCTGCCCTTTTCTCCTCTGACAGCTGTTCGGTTGTCTGTCTTTGCGCTGCGGCCTCCTGCTGAGAGGCGGCGAGCTGGGCTTTCAGGTCGTTGATCTCCTGCTGAGCAGACTCCAGCTGCGCGGTGGTCCTAGCCAGATTTTCCTCCAGCTGCCTCGAGTTATTTTGCAGCTGAAACAATGCCTCCTGACTCTCGAGCCGCTTGACAAGGAGATTATGTGTTCTACGACGAATACCGTTGATTTCGTATTCCTCGTTTATGTCATCAAAGCTCTTCTCCTTGACTTGGTGCTCATAGTCTGCCTTGGTCATTTCTCGGAGAGGCTTCTTCACTTTCGGGATCAACTTCTCAGTTCTCAGCACTCTCCTGTCCAAGTCGTACTTGGTGCGCTTTACCGGGGCAGCTATTTCCTCGGCTCTTCTCCGTTTGACGCCCTGGAGGAAAGAGGCGGAACACCCTGCGGCCTTTGCTGCCAGAGGCTGATCATCTGCGATCTGCAGCTGTTCTCCCATGAAGTCAAGGTCTTCCAGCATTGGGTCTTGTTGCGGCATTTTTCCTGCAAACAGCGAAGCAGGAGGTATTCCAGAAGTCGTGGTCGCTTTTAAGGGCGACCGGGTCCTAGGGGAAGCAAGCGGCTGAGTGGAAGGCGTAGGCGGGGTTTTGAACAGGGGAGGTGAGCGGCGCGGCGATGTATGCATAGCTTCGACACTGGCCGCAGGCGAGGGTTCCAGGGTTTGGCTGAGGGACTGGAAAGCGTTCGGGTCTTGGGCGAACTGGTCGAAGGAATGGGGGCTGTGCGAGGGTTGGGTGGTCTGAGATGAAGAGGATGGGACTATGGCTTGCCCTGATACAATGGGGGACGGCGTTATGGCAGGGCCGACTGGGATTTGGGGGAGCGGGGAAGTGGACGTACCTGCGGGCTCCGCCTGAGCCGCTGTTTGAAGGACGCCTGCAGCCCAAGTTTCTGCTTCTGCTTCAGGGCTGTCTAGCGAGACGATTTCCGGCGCGGCTGTCCCTGTCTGCGCTGCGGCCGTTTGCTGTACAGACTCCTTAGGCCGCTTGGCCTTTTCGCTCCTCTTCCTCTTCTTTTCTTCTAGCGCTGCAGCTTGCTCAAAGGAGGGAGAGGAGGTTGGGGCGGCAGGCTGCGATGTTCCCACGGTAAACTTGTACCTGGGTCTAGCCGAGAGGATGCTTGCTGCGGCCGTTCTACTAGCTGGCTGTGCTGGCGCCTTTTCCTCTTGGTGGGCCACCTCAAGAGTTGACTTTTCTAGCTGTTGTACCCTTTCAGGTAAGGTTTCAGGAGCTGGAGGCAACATTGGGCCCACTTGGCTGCTCGTTGGCGTTGCGCTGGAAGTCCCTGGAGTAGATAATTGCTGGGACGGGGACCTCCTTGTATACCTTTTCCTAGCGCCTCGGGGAACGCAATCTCGAAATGCGAAAGGCCGCCACGTGTCAACGTATTGATCATATAAGGCCGAAAACTCATCATCAACGGCCAACGTCTTTCGGTTAGATTTATCGTGTTGCGTGCGGCATCTCATCTTCCAGCATTCAATGATTTTGTCCTTTTGCCAGTTGAGGGGCGCCACCTTGGAGAGGAATTTCTTGAAGCCCGCCGAATCTAACCGGTGATCCGGGTTTCGCTCTGGATCATACGTCACTTCTTCGCAGTAAAAATCATGCCATGGCGGCCATGATTGCATCCGCTCAATGTGCCATTCCAGGTCTGCGCCTGTTCTGTTGCACCTTTCCTGCATGATCTCTACTCGGGGGCAGATGTGCGCAAATTTACCTCTGACCCCAATCGGGTCATACTTCCAGCGCTGAGGAAGCTGTATCAGGCCCATGTCGATGAGTTCTTGCTCGAGGTAGACATGTTGTCCAATCTCGTGCACTTGGATGTTCGCCCAACAAATAGGATATTGAAAAATATGGCCTTTCTTTTTTCCCTGGCCGAACTCTTCCTCAACATAGTCCATCTGGCGTGAAATCTCCATCCCGAACTGGTGGTCAGTGCAGAAGTAGGGCAGCAGGAACGACTTCCCCTTGAATCCGTAGATTCTGACCACAATTCCCTGCGTCAACCGGAAGGTGTCCCCGTGCTTGTACTTCCTCAGATAGCTCGTCATGGCCTCTGGTGGGCGGGATGCCTCACCGTTGAACAACGCTAGGACCATACCTAGAAATTTGAAAGTTGAACTCATAGAATGACCCTTTCCTGTACAGGGCCTCGGTCCATTCGTACACAGGCAGCGGCTCTCCTTTTTCGTTTACCTTCTTCAAGTCAGGAACCCTAATCCGGTAGTGCGTGTGGTATAGGCACAGCCATGTGAGGAACGAGCAGAGCCGAAATTCTGTTGTCTGCTTCTGCTGCAACCTGACCAGGTTCGAATGTATGGCGTATGCCAGCCAGTCTGCCCAGTCGAAGAAAATAGGGCGCTTTCCACTCCTTTGCGCCGTGGAGTCGTAAAACTCCCCGTGCAGGATGCATTCTGCCAGCGCCAGCTGGTACGGGCGTACCACTCTGTCAGAATCGCAGCCGAGTACCCATGCCAGGATGATGTATATATATTTGTTTTCGAATCTGTCCAGGGGTATTGGGCCTGTGGGCCATTGTCCGGCTGGAAGCGGAGTCTTCAGTTCTGAGTCGAGGAATTCTCTCATCCGCTTGGTCTGGGTGAATCTGCCCGTCTGTTCGTCCAGGTTGATCCTCCTGACAATTGCGCTGGGGTCGTACTGGAGCCCCGGGGCGAAAGCTGGCTGGACGCTCTCCCTGAAGAGTGTGAACAATACTCTTCCTTTGTTGTCGCAGACTTGTCGGGCAACTAGCTTGTAATATGCCGCAATGGATTCAATCAGCTCCGGGCATTGGTGGACAGGAGGGCACAAGAACCAGTACAGGTTCGATTTATATGCAGCCCCGACATGGTGTGAGGGCGAAACTTTGTCAGCCCACTTTGCTATGTTCGGCCGCAACTTGGTGAGGCTGATAGAGAACGAGCCGTCTCTATACCCGGCCAGGTGATTAATGGGCGGCGATGGAGCTTGCCCTCGACTTCTCTTCGCCCTGGTTCTCCTTGTTTGCTCTCGCGGCGCTTCGCTCTCATGAGCGCTGGATTCTGTCTGTTCTTCAGCCTCGCGCTCTTCGTCGCTGGGTTGCGCCGGCATTGGCGCTTTCCCCTTGTCCATCCTCTCTTTTCTTTCTGTTCGAAGTGGCAGAGACAGGGATTCTGGCTACTGATTGCTTAATTTTGGACCTTGCAGCTCAGAGTTAGCTCGACAATTTGGATGTTCTGAGTATGCCAAGGCCTCCTTTTCTAGGCAAAGGAAACAACATTAATGGCGCAGGAGGAGAGGTTAAGGTGATTTGCCTGAAGTTGGTAGAAGCGTTATGATTCTTTGGCGGCTGTGCGTGGGTTTATCCTTGGAAAGCGTACCCTGGTTGTGGTAGGCTCTAATGCGCCTGCTTTCTTAATGACATCCTTTTTGAAAGTCGCGCAATCATTTTTTTTTTAGAATTTTTTCGGACCTCGCGCTTCCGATGACGTCATAGCCGCCGCCCGGGCACACATTTCGAGGGAGAACTTTTGGCCCAGGGTTTTAAGGGACGCAACCCAACTTCGCACTATGCCAAACTGCGTTGTCTGGGCCCACACTTAGAAACATTTTATCATTTTTCCTTGTTTCCCGCGACAGGTCACCCAAGGTGCGCCCGAAATTGAGGGCGCACTCGGACTTCGCCCAGAAAACGTGCGCACTCCGACTTCGCCCAGATTTGCTTGCGCAGTCAGACTTCGCTCAAAAAAGTTGCGCAGTCTGTTTTCGACACTTAGCCGATTTTTGCTTCTACTCTCCCAACTGCGCTCCCAAGACGGTGCGCAGTCCGACTTCGCTGCGAAGTCGGGTTGCGCACCCAACACTTAGTCAAATTTTTGCCCTTTTTGTCAGCTGCTTTCTCTCAAACTCCCTACGTCGCACGATCCAAGGAGCGATGCCCGACTTCGCTGCGAAGTCGGGGTTTGCTCTAGGCTTCACTTAGGCTCTTGAAAACTAAAAGCTAAATGCTGAAATAAATATATACAAGCTGATAAAAAATGCAGAAAAGAAATATATACAAGGAAGGACCCGCCTGGGGTGCCTTCAGCGGTGATAAATCTTCAGGTGGAACCCGTTGACGGGAATGGGGAGAAGTTGTCCCTCCATGTCCCGGAGCACGAATGCATTAAACTGGTTCACCCGAGCAATCTGATAGGGACCTTCCCAGAGGGCATCAAATTTACCATGGTTGCCCGGCTTTGCTTTCAATGAGTCCCACTTCAGCACTAGGTCCCCGATTTTGAAAACTCGGGCGGTGGTGCCTTTCGCAAACCAGCCTTGGGTCGCTTCAACATGTTTAGTAAAGGCCTGGTATGCTTTCTCTCTTTCTTCTTCTAACTGCAGCAGTTGGCACAATCTGGCATCCACTGGATCCCCGTTGCCTCTTTCTTCATCCAGCATCCAGAGTGCGGGTATCTCTATGTGGGTAGGTAGAACTGCCTCCTTGCCGTACACGAGCGCGTAGGGGGATGTCTTGATAGACTTCTTGAATGATATGCGATCCGCCCACAGCGCCCGATTCAGGAGCAAGTGCCATGTCCTCTTGTTTCTCTCTACTGTCCTTTTGACAATCTTCAGTAGATTCTTGTTGGTGGACTCGGCCAGGCCATTCCCCTACGGGTAGTAGTTAGAAGACATCTTGTGATAGATGTCGTATTTGTTGGTGTACTCCGTGAGTACAGCGCTTGCGAACCCCGGACCATTGTCTGTCACTATTGACTCCGGGACCCCGAAACGGGTGATGAGGCTCTCGAGGAACCCGATGACCGTTTCCTGGTCCGCATTCTTAGTGGGGATCGCCTCTGCCCACCGGGTGAAGTAATCGGTGGCGGTAAGGATGAACTTGTGCCCCGCTGCAGAGTTAGGCGTGATGACCCCAATGAAGTCTAGACCCCACTGCTGGAACGGAGTCTCAGCTTGAATTGGCTGGAGGGGCAGGGGTGCTTTTCTGTTTCTGCCAGCAAACCTCTGGCATTTATCACATTTGACACAGACCGCATGTGCGTATGTGAAGAGAGTGGGCCAATAGTACCCAGCTCGATGATTTTCAAGGCCATAGGCCTTCTCGAATGGTGTCCCCCAGGCATCCCGGAGTGGAACTCTCCGAGGACCCTGGGTTTGTCGGTTTCTTTGACGCATTGCAACAGGATGCCGTCAATGTTTTTAAAATAAAGCCCCTCGGGGCGGAGTACGTATTTCAAGGCGTTTAGCCTAAACCTCCTCCTTTGTGAGGCATTGAGGTGATCTGGGCATCTTCCGGTGCTGAAATACTGCACCAGGTCATTTGTCCAATCACTTTCCTCTGATAAGGAGTTGGCTAGGTTGGTGGTTGCTATCGGATCTTCCCACTTGCAGGCGGAGACTTCAGCTGCAGCGCTTCGGGCTAGCTCTTGGCACAAGGCTCGGCCTCTGATCAGCTTTGTTGGCCGTACCTCGATGTCAAACTCTTGGATTTTGGCAATCCATCCTGCCCTCTTGTGGCCAGGCTCTCCTTGTATGATGAAGTTCCTGACGTCCGGATGTATCACGAAGACTGTTATTCGGCTCTGGGAGACGAAGTGCCTAAACTTTCGGAGGGATTTCATGACTGCGTGAACCTGCCGCTCAATAAAATTGTACTTCTCTTCATGCGGCTGAATCACCTGGCTTAAGAACGCTATGGGGCGTTCTTCGCCATCGTCTCCCTTCTGAGTCAGGACTGCGGCGTAACTCTCGGGTTCTCCCATCGCGTACAGGATGAAGTCCTTGGAATAATCCGGGTTTATCAACACCGGAGCTTGTGCAATTCTGGCCTTGATCTCCTCAAAGGCCTGCCTTCTTTCGTCAGTCCATAAGAATTCGGCATTCTTTTTCAACAGTTCGGCCATGGGCTTAATCACTTGTGCGAAGTCCGGTATGAACTTCCTCACGAAGTTGATTTGGCCGAAGGACTGTAGCCCCTTCTTGTCGACTGGGATGGGCAAGCGGAGGAGGGCTTCTGCTCTGTCAGGATCCACTGCAAGGCCTTTCTCGGAGATGACATGTCCCAACAGCTTACCTTCTTTTACCGCGAAGACTGACTTCTTCGGGTTAATGGAAATGCCGAATTCACGACATCTCTCAAATATCTGCCGCAAGTGGGAAGCATGGTCCTCTCTCCTGTGAGAGAATACAGTCATGTCATCCAAGTAGATGACAATGATCTTGTTAAGCAACTCTCGGAAGGCCAGGTCCATGGCTCTCTGAAATGTAGCGCCGGCATTAGACAAACCGAAGGGCATGCGCTGATAAGCGAACGTTCCCCATTTGGTGGTGAACGCTGTCTTATGCTGGTCTTCGTCTTTCACCCATATCTGGTTGTACCCAGAGAATCCGTCTAAGAGGGAGAATCTCTGCGCTCCAGCAACTATGTGGAGGATCTGATCGATCTGGGGAAGCGGGTAATGGTCCTTCAGCGAGGCCTGATTCAGATTTCTGAAATCCATGCAAAGACGAATGTCTCCATTCTTCTTCCTCACAGGAACCAAATTCGCTACCCAAGATGAATGCTTGATGAGGTAGATGATTTTGGCTTCCAGCATCTTCAAGAGCTCAGCTTTCATCATGGCTTCAATCTTCGGGTTTACAGCCCTCTGCTTCTGCCAGAACGGTTTCGCACCATCTTCTAGCTCTATGGTATGTTGGATCATCTGTCTGTCATACCCCTTCAAGTCCTAGTAGCACCAGGCTACAATATCCGAGAACTCTCTACATAATGATCTGATCTGCCCCGAGTTCCTCTTCAGTGCAGTCCGTCCCGACCTTGATTGTTTTTCCAGGTTCAAGCTCCAGGTCAACGTACTGCTTGGGGTCTACTTTGATCATGTGGGCTATTGCTCTATCGTTCTGATCAAAGAGACTCTCTAATGTAATCAGTCCTTTTGCGACATGATTATTCTTCAACTGTATCAACCCCTCGTATTGCTCGTCATCAGGGTCTTGTCACATTTTGCACGGGGTGCAATGTCTTCAGTGTTGTAACAGTGTTGCTCTTCTTTTTCCCTCTTCCCCTATTTTCCTTCCTTCTCCTCTCCCTTTCCTTTTCTTTCCCGCATTCTCTTTCTTTCCCCCCTTTCTTGGAGTCCCCGGTTGATTTTTCAACTTTCCAGCAAGTTACCCGAAAAATGGCTAAGTGTTGGTGCGAGTTCGCACTTCGCCCGCCTGGGTGCGAGTTCGCACTTCGCCTGCTTTGGTGCGAAGTGCGCACTTCGCCCAGTTTTGGTGCGAAGTCTGACTTCGCCCCACTTTCTGGGCGCACCTTGCAACTGGCAGATTGACAGGCTGGCAGGCTGACAGAAGATGATAAAAGGCCGGAGCAGAGTCCGTACGGCGGCAGACACCAGTTTCCACCTGTGCGCAGCCCGACTTCGCAGTGAAGTCGGAGTGCGCCCTTGACAGGTGCGCAGTAGGGGAACAAACCCATAATTTGACCAAGGCATGAAGGCCTTCCCGACTGCACTGTTTTCTGCCCGCGCAACCCGAGACGCTCTGATCCCAAGCGAAGTTGGACGGACTGCCTTCCAAGGCAGACACGTGTCACACAAAGATCATCCATCATCTGACAAGTGTCCAGCTTCGGGATTAGAGCCGAAACGTGCCGAGCAAAAGGACAAGCATGGGCTGCACTGCCACGCCGCAGCCTCATTCAAAGCTGATCTGAGGTTTCACCTGCTCCAGCTACCCGCATCACCGCCAGAAGAAGATTCTGCCCAACACACCGCCATGTAGCTGTCCAGCTTCCAGGAGGACCATGCTGCGGGTACAGTCCGGTCCGACAAAAGGTCAGCATTTGCAGCTCTTTCGCCGCTTTTGTCAGCTTATGTTTGACTGGGACTTTGTACCCATTAATGTAACGGGAGGGACTCGGGCTATAAAAGCCCACCGTGAATTCATTGTAAAGGGTGGAAGGGGAATGTCTGTTAGGGAACCACCGTGCCCATTGTAACCGTGCTTCGCTTATAAATATAATCTGTATGCTTGGTTCTGTTCTGTCGCTTCTGTTTTTTATGCTGCCTTTCTTTATATTCATGCCTTAGGCTAACCTGTGTCATGGCTCGTTGATTCATTTCAGCATTTGATGATCATGTGCCTCTAGCATTGCTTGTTTAAAGCACCCCCTGTACTTCATGAATTAAAAGGATACATAGAATAGCTGTAGTAGCAGTTCCATCAGTTGTGTGTTTTGTTGCCGGTCCGTATCTCTGTGATTGGTGCGCCGCCGCATCGTTAGTTCCTTGTAGGGAATGTCCGTTAGGGGGCCATTGAAGTCGTGCGGTTAAATTCTCTACATAAACACATATACCGGCTCGATATCTCTATGATTGCTTTCTACCCATGTTAGTGTCCGTAGGTGGTGATTGACGTGTTGCCGCACTGTTAGTTCCTTGTAGGGAATGTCTGTTAGGGAGCCGTTGTAGCCGTGCGTACACTGCTTGGGTATCGGAAGTATACGTTAGATTTTGCAATTCTTTGTCATGCTTTGTGTTTATATGCAGTAAGTAGCGGTGATTGGTGTGTTCCCGCATCGTTAGTTCCCCCCACCAACCTTTGAATATATTTGTAAATCTCTTTCTCGTACATTTATTTCTTTCCCGTACTCTTAGCTTAAATCGAAACCCCCCCAAAAGGAGCCGGCCTTCTCCAGAGATTGTCTCGAAAGGCATCTCTTCCTTCCGGCCTTTCATGCTGGTGGGCGAATCTGGGCGCATTAACCCAAATCCTTTCCTCATGGCAGATTCGTAACCAACAGTTTCTCTGGCACGCCCGGTGGGACCCTGGTCCCACATTTGAAGAGAGATTTTCTGATCACCTCCACCGGCGCCGATAGCTTCCGAGCTCTCGGTGAGACAAGGAAGTTTCTCACCCCCGACGGAATTGAAGCACCGGTGTTCGCTTCATTGCTGTTCCAAATCGAACACCCGGCGACTCGCACGAACAAATCCTCTCGAGTCTAGAAGACCGGTCCCAAGGACCTTCATGCACACGAGAAGGTGGCAAGCAAGGGATCCGAGAAGCCCGCCCGAGTTCTACGAACCGGATATCAACGCCGAGGCGAGATCCCCAGCCGGCTGATCCGCGAGCTCGTTTCGGCGAAGTTGAGGCCGAGATACAAGAAGAAGCCGAAGCCGAAGTCGGAGGAGCCGAGTACGAAATAGAAGAGGCCGAGGAAGAAGAAGATCCTGCATCCTCGGAAAGTACCGACACTGAGTACACAACCGACGGCGGAGAAGAAGAAGAAGAAGAAGAAATGGCTGCTCAACAGCCGAATGATGATGATCTCTTCCCGGCTGTGGACTCTACGGGGCCCTTGGCCCTGGTCGGACAGCAAGCTGTGCCCCCTGCTGCTTTAAAGTCTATTCCCACGTACGACGGCTACGGTAAGACGGCGTACGAACACATCCAGGACATCCTTGCCCTGGCCGCATTGCATACTATCACCGATGAAAGTGTGAAGACCCGTCTGCTCCCTGAGGGGAAAGCTTCTCTACTGGTGGAGATCACTGCCAAAGGGATCCATCACAGGGTGGCCCCAGCTTGCCAGAAGGCTCGTAAAAGGATGCAACGAGTCTGCTGACCCTACTTCTCTACTGCATCAGTTCCAAGCTATCCAGAGACATCCTCAAGAGGAGGTGTCTGATTTTAACATTAGGTTTGCGAGATCCTGGAAACGGGTACCTCGCGAACTTCGGCCTTCAGCCGGCATGGCTGCTCACTACTATCTGAGATCCTTCAACTCAGACATATGCCTGCTGCTGAAGATCGCCAGAATTGATGAGTTCCCTGCGCTGTACGAGGCTGCCCAGCAAGCCGAAGCTGACATTATCTCCATCGGCAGGCTTCCGTCCAGAGTGCAGGAGCCCATCCATCCCGACTTCCCCAGATCTCAGTATCCTTCTGCCTCTGGTGGTTCGCCGTCCACATCAGGACAGCAACCCCAGCAGCAGTGGAATCCGACGCCGGTCGTAACTCCTTACGGCCCACCTCAATTGCATTACCCTCACCCGCCGCCTCCCGCTCCGCATTTTCCAGCACTTCCCGCTCCTCCACAAGACGCATCCTATTCTAACCCTCCTCCATTGGCCGCATTGCCTCCACCGGCACAGCTGCCGCCTCCCGACAGCAGCATCCAGAACACGATTCTACAAGAAGTGCGGGCTTTGGCCTCCGGATACCATGCCATGTCCAATGACATGACCGCTATGAAGAAGAAGCAGGCCCAGATGGACCTCGCTCCTAGGAGACCATATGCGCCCCCGGCGCTAACAAAAGACAAAGCGCCAGAAAACCAGCCGCAGAGGCGTCCGCCTCCGAGAAATGCTGCTATAGAAGACCCGCCTGGTCCTCCCGACCAGGTTAACTGGTGCACTACGTGCAATGACCCGCATTCGGAGGAAGACCGCACTTTGCACCAGCACTACATTCAGACCTTGGCCGGCAGCGCTATAGAAGACGATGAGCTGTACATGATCTTGGACGGCGAGGCCAACTTTGCCCTCCCCGAAGAAAATCTAGCGCCACCCGCCAAGGAAGAAACGAAGGCCGCAGATGCGGCCAAGCCTTTGCAAGTCTACGCAAGAAGAGAAAAACCGCAGCCCGGCGGGCTGCCACCATACAAGCGGCTGTGGCCCTACACAGCCCAGGAGAAGGCGTCCAAAGATAAAGCTCCAGTCAAGCCTTCTCCGGCAAAGGCCGCCGCTGTTCCAGCCAAACCTCCAACAAAGGCCCCAACTCCGGCTAAGGCTCCTGTACTTCAGCCTCCAGCTGAAACCAAAGAACAAGCCCAGGAGAAGCTGAAGTACCCGTCTCTGACCAAGAGACAGCGAGTTGAGGCCACCCAACAGTACCGGACAAAGTATGAGCCGGCTAAACCAGCAGAAGGAGCTAGTACCTCGGGCTACAGCATTGTAGACGAGTTGAAGAGAACACCTGCTAGAATCAGCATGTACGATGCTCTTCTGGCTCCCAGGCCAGGTAGATCTGCTGCAAGAATCATTGAAGAACATGAAGAACGGCAGACGATGCAGCCCGCTGTCCCGGTTCAACCTTTGACAGTCTCCGCCACTGGGAAGAACAGACCGCCACCCTTTTATCTCTGTCTTTACGGATGCAAGGGCACATAGTTCATAACTGCATGGTGGACTCTGGTGCTTCCTCGACCGTGATGCCGAAGGCCGTCTCGCGATGAGATCGGGATGGAATACACACGGAGCAGCCAAGGCGTGCCGCAATTAGACGGCACCCCCGTCAAGACAGCTTGGTGTCATAAAGGACATCCCTATCCGATTGCACAAAGCTCTCGACATCGTAGTCATCCAAGAGGTCGTGATTGTCGACTCGGAGCCTTACTTCGGCATGTGTCTCTCTCGGGAGTTCACCGCGGGTTGGGCGGGTACCGTCTCTAGACTACTCACACATGGAAGTGCCCTTCAAGGGAAGGAGACTGAAAATTTTCAATGAGAAGCCTTCCACCTTCCTAGTAGAAAAGATACCCGGAGGAGAGTTGGACTGCATGGTCCAGTTGTCAGAGGAAGAGCTGGTGACAGTGGAGCTGACTGAGCAAGCCCTCGAAGTGCTACAGCTCGAAGATGAGTTCTCATTGCGGGACTTCAATGCCGTAATCGGGACAGAGCAGGGTTGTTACTCCATTGTACAGCCCGAGAGGCTTGACATGTCGGCTGCAAAAGAAGTAGGGCCTGCACCCGAGGAGTTGTGGAAGCTCTTCTTTGACGGCGCGCGATGCAAGAATGGCGCCGGTGCAGGGGTACTGCTGGTTTCTCCAACCGGAATCCAGAAGGACTATGCCTACAAGGTTGGCCTGGAGCTGCACTAACAACTCGGCGGAATACGAAGCCCCGTGCTTGGGTTTGCGAAAGGCGGAAAGGCTCGGAATCAAGCACCTCCGGATTTTCGGAGATTCGTAGCCGGTGTGTCACCAAGTTACGGAGAAATGCGCATCCAAACAGCACTATCTTAGAGCGCACCGCAACCGGGTCTGGGACCCGATGGAGTCATTCGACTCATTGAATGTCAAAGCGATATCGCGTGAGAAAAACAAACACGCCGATATTCTCGCGCTCGTTGGAGCCAGTGCACGTTCCGGCCGAAGACGTTGTCCGTAAACCGAAGCCGGTTCGTACCGTCTACAGTGCCTTCGTGCTCGATAAGGACACCCACTGGCAAGTGTTCAGTTGTGACGAGGAAATCGTCACATTCCTGGTTAACGAAGTGTGTGTAATCGAAGGTAGAGACCCTGATGACGAGCAATATGAGGGGTTGATACAGTTACGGAATAATCACGTCCCAAAAGGACTGATTACATTAGAAAGTCTCTTTGATCATAATGACAGAGCAATATCCCACAGATCAAAGTAGACCCGAGGCAAGATGCCGACCTAGAACTTGAACCTGGTAAAACTATCAAGGTCGGAACAGACTGCACGTCGGCGGAACTGGAGCAGATCAGATCACTGTGCCAGGAGTTCCCCGACATCGTGGCCTGGTGCTACGAGGATTTGAGGGGGTATGACAGAACTGTCATCCAGCATACCATTGAGCTAGAGGATGGCGCCAAGCCATTCCGACAGAAGCAGAGGGCCGTGAATCCAAAGATTGAGGCCATGATGAAGACCGAGCTCTTGAAGATGCTGGAGGCTAAGATCATCTACCCCATCAAACATTCATCCTGGGTCGCGAATTTGGTGCCCGTGAGGAAAAAGAATGGCGACATTCGTCTCTGGGTCGACTTCAGAAACCTAAATCAAGCTTCCCTCCGGGACCACTATCCGCTTCCCCAAATCGACCAAATCCTACATATCGTTGTCGGAGCCCGTAGATTTTCACTTTTAGATGGATTTTCCGGCTACAACCAGATTTGGGTCAAAAACGAAGACCAAGGATAAGACGGCGTTTACCACCAAGTGGGGGACGTTCGCCTATCGCCGCATGCCATTTGGCTTATCTAATGCCGGTGCCACGTTCCAAAGGGCCATGGACCTGGCCTTCCGAGAGCCGCTCAATAAGATTATCGTCATCTACCTTGATGACATGACTGTTTTCTGTCACCAACGAGGAGATCATGTTTCGCACCTACGGCAAATATTTGAGAGTTGTCGAGAATTCGGCATTTCTATAAACCCGAAGAAGTCTGTCTTCGCGGTAAAGGAAGGAAAGCTGCTGGGACATGTCATCTCCGAGGAAGGCCTCGCCATTGACCCTGACAGAGCAGAGGCCCTCGTTCGCTTGCCAGCCCCCATCGACAAAAAAGGGCTGCAGTCCTTCTTCGGTCAGATTAACTTCGTGCGGAAGTTCATTCCGGACTTCGCACAGGTGATCAAGCCTATGGCCGAACTGCTTAAGAAAGATACACGTTACGAATGGACTGATGAGAGAGAGCAAGCCTTCGAGGAAATCAAGGCCCGAATTGCACAAGCTCCGGTGTTGACAAACCCGGACTACTCCAGAGACTTCATCCTGTATGCAATGGGAGAACCCGAAAGTTACGCTCGCAGTCCCGACTCGAAGGGAGACGATGGTGAGGAGCGCCCCATAGCATTCCTCGCCCAAGTGATTCTCGCCGCATGAAGAAAAGTACAATTTTATAGAGCGGCAAGTTCATGCTGTCATGAAGTCCCTTCGAAAGTTCAGGCATTTTGTCTCCCAGAGCAAGACCACTGTCTTTGTGATTCACCCGGATGTTCGAAGCTTCATCTTGCAAGGAGAACCGGGTCACAAGAGAGCGGGATGGATTGCAAAAATCCAGGAGTTTGACATTGAAGTGCGGCCCACCAAGCTTATCAGAGGCCGAGCCTTGTGTCGGGAATTGGCCCGAAGCGCTGTAGCCGGCATCTCCGCCTGTAAGTGGGAGGACACAACGACACGCATCTACCTAGCCAACTCCTTATCGGAGGGGAGTGATTGGACAGATGAACCGGTGAGATACTTCGCACCGGAAGATGTCCCGATCACCCGAACGCCTCACAACGAAGGAGATTTCGGCTAGGTGCACTTAAGTACACTCTTCGCCCCGAGGGGCTTTACTTCGAAAACATTGACGGCATCCCGTTGCGGTGCGTCTTAAAATCCGACCAGCCTAGGGTCCTCGGAGAATTTCATTCCGGGATGCCTGGGGGTCACCATTCTTCAAGGCCAACGGCCTTAAAAATAATAAGGGCTGGGTACTATTGGCCCACTTTGTTCGGCAGACGCGCATGCGGTCCGCTCTAAATGTGATCAATGCCGAGGTTTGCCGGCCGAAGCGTAAAAGCACCCCCGCCCCTTCAACCGATTCAGAGCCGAGACTCCGTTCCAAAGAATGGGGTTTAGACTTTATTGGGGTGATTTCTCCTAACTCCTCTGCCGGCCACAAGTTTATTCTTACGGCTACCGACTATTTCACGCGGTGGACAGAGGCGATCCCGACCAAGAACGCAGACCAAGAAACGGTCATCAGGTTCATTGAGAGCCTGATTACCCGCTTCGGGGTTCCATAGTCGATTGTGACAGCACAACGGTCCGGGATTTGTAGGCGCTGTACTCACGGAGTACACCGGCAGACTTGGCATCTATCACAAGATGTCTTCTAACTACTACCCGCAGGGGAATGGCCTTGCCGAGTCCACTAACAAGAACCTCCTGAAAATCATCCGGAGGACCATTGACAGAAATAAGCGGACTTGGCACTTGCTCCTGGACCGGGCGCTGTGGGCGGACAGAGTTGCATTCAAGAAATCCCTCAGAACGTCTCCCTACGCGCTCGTCTACGGCAAAGAGGCTGTCATGCCATCACACATTGAGATCCCTGCCCTGTGGATGATCGACGAAGACAGATGCAGCGGAGACCCGGTGGATGACAGACTGTGCCAACTCCTGCAGTTGGAAGAAGACAGAGAAAGTGCATACCAGCCTTCGCGAATCACATTGCAGCCACTCAAGGCTGGTTTGCAAAAGGCACCACTGCCCGAGTTTTCGAAATCGGGGACCTGGTGCTGAAGTGGGACTCATATAAAGCAAAGCCAGGTAATCACGGGAAGTTTGATGCCCTCTGGGAGGGCCCTTATCAGATTGCCCGGGTAAACCAGTTCAATGCCTACATACTGCGGGATATGGAGGGTCAGCTCCTGCCTATCCCCCGTTAACGGGTTCCACTTGAAGCTTTACCGTCGCTGAAGGTGCCCGAGTGGCCCTTCTTTGTAAAAATTTCCTTGTGCTTTTTCATTTCCCAGCATGTACGGTTTCCTGTTTTCAGCTTTTAAATTGTTTTTCTTCGTTTTTTGAGCTTAACTGCGGCATGGGAGAGAAAGACAGACTTCGCAGCGAAGTCTGTCGTCGCCCTCAGGAGGGGCGAAGTTCGGCTGTGCAGAGAAAAGAAAAGAAGAAAAAGAAAAGAAAAAAAAAAAAGAGGGCAAAAAATCGGCTAAGTGTTGGCCGAAGTCCGACTTCGCAGCGAAGTCGGGCTTCGGGCCAGCCAAATGCGAAGCTCGTCCAAAGAAAGAAGACTGCAATACAAAGGAGGACGGACTGCGCCCGACCTTGGGCGAAGTCCGACTTCGCACGCGAAGTCCGACTTCGGCCGGCTGGCGTGCGAAGTCCGAACTGCGCGCGACTTCCGCGCGAAGTGCAAACTTCGCGCGAAGTTCGCACTTCGCCCGAACTTCGGGCGAAGTCCGACTCATTTCAATGCTAAAGTTGCGCGGTTCGAGCAGTCAAAGGGAAACGGAGCAGTCCAACGCGCGCTTCGCGCGAAGTTCGAACTTCGCTCGAAATTCGGGCGAAGTCCGACTTCGCCGGTGAAGTCGGGTCGCGCCCAACTTCGGGCGAAGCCCGACTGCGCCTCGTTTTTTGGGCCAGTTTGGGGCAACGTTTTAAAAAATGAATAAAATATTCAAAAAAGGTCCCAAGCTGGGCCCAAGGCGCGTTGCGGCCGTTCCAAAGTGGGTTTCCGCACCAATGATTCTTTCTTGAGCAGTGTGCCCGCGCTCCGGCAGTGACGTCAGCCATAGCGCAGCGTCCAAGACAGAATTGATGATTGCACGTTCCTCAACGAAAGTGCAAGCAAAAGAGCATGGCACGTCCGCCGGAGCGCGCTTTTTCCAAACATTCTCCTGCGCAGCCCACCAAAGAGCCTTAACTCAGCCGACCTACCTCCTCCTCGCGCGGCATTAATGGCGCCGTCTTTATCTAGAAAAGGGGGTCGATGTTTTTAAACATTCCGTACTATGCAGATTATTCCCTGACAAAGGCAAATTATTCCCGTGACAAAAAATCTGCCGCGGACGCCTTGAACTTGCAATTATTGCTGATTCGGAGAGATGGACAGAGGAAAGATGCCTGTCGCCGCAGTCCAAACGAAAGTGGCGAACCAAAGGATTTACCGCGGCCGGGCTTTTCGAAGTGAAACCCCGCCGTAGAGAAAGTCAAAGTCCCGGACGAAAAAGTACACCGTGGGCAAGCCCCACCACCTCCGGTGAATTATTTGTCGGGATACAAGGACGGCTCTTTTTCTATGAGCCTGACGAAGCTGCGGGCAAATGTGGAAAGTTGGGCTGACAAAGTTTCGCCCTCCCACCATTTCGGAGCGGCGTACAAATCCAATCTGTTCAGATTCTTGTGCCCTCCTGTCCACCAATGCCCGGAACTGGTAGACCTAATTGTCAGACACTACAAACCAGCTACCCGGCAAATTTGCAGCTCCAGCGGTAAACCCTTGTTCGCACTGCGCAGGGAGATCGTCCACCACCTTTCGCCCTGTGGTTGGAGTATGACTCCAGCGCCATTCTCAGAAAGGTAAACTTGGGCGAGCAGACGGGACGTTTCACGCAAACAAAACGGATGAGGGATTTCCTCAATTCAGAGCTGAACGCCCCGCTTGCAGCAGGACAGTGGCCAACCGGCCCCATGCCCTTGGCACAATTCCGTAACAAATACTTGTACATCATTTTGGCATCTATTCTTGGCTGCGATTCTGATGAGCTGGTACAACCATACCAGCTAGCGCTGGCAAAATGTCTCCTATGTGGAGAATCCTACGAACCGGCAGCACAGAGAAGTGGGAAGCGCCCCATCTCTTTCGACTGGGCAGACTGGCTGGCTTACGCCGTTCATTCCAGCCTGGTGAAAATCCAGAAGAGGCAGTCTGCCGATTTTCGTTTCAGTTCTGTCCTAGCCTGGCTTTGTTTGTACCATTTGCACTCCCTGATGCCGATCCTGAACCTGAAGAAGGTCAACGAGAGGGGAGAGCCACAGCCCGTCTATAACTGGACGGATGACTTATACCGGAAAGGGTCCTACTACAAGTTCAACTTCAACTTTCTCGGGGATTCGTCATGTCAGTCTTCAGTGAAAGCGAAATTCCCCGTCCCCCGAGAGAAATGACGAGCGCTTTGATAAATCAGAAGCTCGGGGACGTTTTCAGACTGACGCAGGGAATTGTGGTCAGAATCTACGGATTCAAGGGCAAACCCCATTTGCTGCCCTATTGGTGCTCGGAGCACCTGTTCGGGATGGAGGTTGCCCGACAAATGGACTATGTTGAAGAGGAGTTCGGCCTAGGAAAGAAGAGAGGACAGATTTTTCAATATCCTCTTTCCTGGGCAAATGTTGAGATTTTTGAGGTAGGACAACATGCCTACCTTGAGCAAGAGTTTTCCCGGATTGGCCTGGTTTTGTTGCCGCAACGCTGGAAGTATGACCCATATGGAATAAGGGGAAAGTTCGCACATCTCTGCCCCCGGGCAGATATAACCGAAGATAGATGCGATGTGGTCCATGTGGATCTTGACTGGGAAATCGAATTAATGGAAGCTTCTCCTCCCTGGCAGGATTTCTACTGCGAGGAGGTGACATATGACCCCAAGCGAAACCCGGACCACCAGTTTTCATCTCCAGGGTTCAAAAAATTTCTATCCAAGATAGCAAGCCTTAACTGGTCTAAAGAAAAGATTACTGAATGCTGGAAGATGAGATGCCGCACGCAGCACGACAAATCAACAAGGAGAAACCTGGCCGTAGATGACGACTTTTCGGTTCTCTATGACCAGCATCATGACAGCTGGCGGCCGTTCGCATATCAAGGTTACGTTCCCCGAGGTCCCTTTGAAGACTATAAAGGAGGGTCTCCCTCTCAACAGTTGTACACTTCGGCAACTACCAGCGTGGGCCCAGCAAACTTCCAGGTCGATCCAATGCAGCCCGTGGCTTCCAAGACGGCGCCTGAGAAGGCGAAAGAATTAGTCAAGGCAACGCCCGAGGCAATCCCTCAGGCACGAAAAGCGCCAGCGCCAGCGCCGTCGGAGGGCAGACCGGTTGCGGCAGACCTTCTGCAAGTCAAACCCCGGTACAAGTTTACCGTGGGAGCATCGCGTCGCCGCACCTCGCTTCATCTCCTTCCCCGATCGATCGTTATTCCGTAAGAGAAGAAGCGGAAGAGAGTTGAGAAAATCAGGCGACCTAGCCTGATAGTGCAGCAGCCAGTTGCAGAGCCGCAGCCGCGTCCTGCCGCCGCAGAGACAGTGTCTCTGGGCAGTCCTAAGCCAGCCGCCGAAATCAGAAGCACAGACATCCATCCGGCATCGGCTCAAGCGGAGCCCGCAGGTACGTTCGCTCGCCCCCGTCTCTTTGGTCTCACCCAGCCCCACTCCCACTCCGTCTCCCGCTCAATCTGAGCAAGTCATGGCCGCATCCCCCTCCCCGTCTCCACGCCCTTCTAGCGGCCCCCATTCTTTCGATCAGTTTGCTCAGAACCCTAACGTTTCTCTTTCTCTGAGCACAACTCCAAACCCTTCGCCTGAGGTAAGTGCTGAGGCTGTCCGTTCACCGTCACATCCACCATCTCAGCCGCTTCAAACCCTTGCAGATGTCAGCCGTTCCCATCTCCATTTCCCGGTCGCCCCCACAAGCGACCGATTCTTCCAAGGTCCGTCCGGTTCCTCCTGGTCCCATCCCCGCAGGAGAGACGTCTCAGCAGAACCCTAGGGCCGGGGGAACCAGATTTTATGGACGACCTCCGTAATCATGTACGACTTGCCCCCGGCAACGAGGGCTGTAGAGTATTCTGTCTCTTTCCTCCAAGACCTGAAGCGGAGGAGACATGAAGAGATAGCCGCCCCGGCAAAACGCGCAAAGTATGATTTCGGGAGGAGAGTGATTACAACAGAGAAAATAATCCCAAAAGTAAAGAAACCTCTCCGGGAAATGACCAGGGCGGACTACGAACTCCAGACAAAGGAGAAGAGCTTTGACGACATTAACAAGCAATATGAGATTCAGTCAATCATGCGCAAAGCTGACAATCTCTTTGTCAAAAGTCTGGAGGAGCAGGAAGAACTTTTCGGGTTGCAGGATAAAACAAGGCAGCTTGAAGAGGACCTGTCTAGGTCCACTGAGCAACTGGAAGCGGCGCGGCAAGAAATAGATGAACTCAAAGCCCAGCTGGCCGCTTCTCAAAGAACAAGCCGCAACCGAAAAGAAAGCAGCCTTGGAGCAGATTTCTCAGCTCCAAGAGTCTTTGAAGCAGGCACAGTCGCAACTTGCAGAGAGAGCATCTCAAGCGACGGTCTTTTCAAAGACAAAGGTTAAGGAGATGCGGGCTGGTTTGCTGCGGGAATGCAAGCCCCATACCTATAAGGCGATGGCGGTTCTGGATTTCGCATCCGTAATTCAAGAAGTTTCTCGCCAGTGGAAAGCCCGTGGTAGAGGAGGCCGAACGTCGTGCGAAGCAATGGCCGGACCTCGGCGGTAAATCTTCAGAGCGCGAGCGCAACGGCCTCCAATTTTCTCCCGTGTCCTCATTCGCTCGCAGAATGGGCAGGTGCAAGGGTGACCTTGCACAAATATTTCAAAAAAGTTGAAGAGGTGAGAGTTGCCGCACGAATGCTTGATGCATTCAGACATGAAAGGGATATCTGTCTGGCCCCCTTTCACGCTCTTTCTGAACTAGGGTGCCCAGGTTTTGTTGAAAATGGCGAGCTTCTCACCCTAGATCGGGTGAAAAGGAATTGGCAGTCCTTCGAAGCAGATACAGCTGAAATTGATAGCTGGACTGAGCCAATTCAAGACAGTCAGGTCACTCAGATGGTCTCCAAATATTCCAAGATCAGCTCCTACTTCCAGGAGTTAGAAAAGAGATACCTCACCATCGACCTGCACGCGGTCGCTGCTTTCCACGCAGCATTAGAAGATGTAGCTGACCGCCGGCCATTTGAAGCAGAAGCTTGGCGCCCAGCCAAGGCCGCATACGATCGCATTTGCGAAGCAGAAGCAGGAGATGGAGAGCTTTCGGAAGGTAACTCTGAGGAGGCAACTGACAAAGATGAATCTGAAGAACAGTTGCCACAAGGAGGACAGTTAGAGCAGCAAAAGGCAGGGGAGGCAAGTTCCTCTGCACCCAATGGATGAAGGCATGGATTCTTTGCGCCGAGGCGAGCTCGACACCCCGCGAGCCGCCAGAAATGTTGTCACATTTTGCACGGGGTGCAATGTCTTCAGTGTTGTAACAGTGCTGCTCTTCTTTTTCCCTCTTCCCCTATTTTCCTTCCTTCTCCTCTCCCTTTCCTTTTCTTTCCCGCATTCTCTTTCTTTCCCCCTTTCTTGGAGTCCCCGCTTGATTTTTCAACTTTCCAAGCAAGTTACCCGAAAATGGCTAAGTGTTGGTGCGAAGTTCGCACTTCGCCCCGGGGCGAAGCGCACCGCCGGGCGCACTTCCGCTTTGGTGCGAAGTCCGACTTCGCCCCACTTTCTCGGGCGCACCTTGCAACTGGCAGATTGACAGGCTGGCAGGCTGACAGAAGATGATAAAAGGCCGGAGCAGAGTCCGTACGGCGGCAGACACCAGTTTCCACTTGTGCGCAGCCCGACTTCGCAGTAAAGTCGGAGTGCGCCCTTGACAGGTGCGCAGTAGGGGAACAAACCCGGAATTTGACCAAGGCATGAAGGCCTTCCCGACTGCACTGTTTTCTGCCCGCGCAACCCGAGATGCTCTGATCCCAAGCGAAGTTGGACTGACCTCGCCTTCCAAGGCAGACACGTGTCACACAAAGATCATCCATCATCCGACAAGTGTCCAGCCTTCGGGATTAGAGCCGAAACGTGCCGAGCAAAAGGACAAGCATGGGCTGCACCGCCTACGCCGCAGCCTCATTCAAAGCTGATCCGAGGTTTCACCCGCTCCAGCCTACCCGCATCACCGCCGTAAGAAGATTCTCGCCCAACGCACCGCCATGTAGCTGTCCAGCTTCCAGGAGGACCATGCTCGCGGGTACAGTCCGGTCCGACAAAAGGTCAGCATTTGCAGCTCTTTCGCCGCTTTTGTCAACTTATGTTTGATCGGGACTTTGTACCCATTAATGTAACGGGAGGGACTCGGGCTATAAAAGCCCACCGTGAATTCATTGTAAAGGGTGGAAGGGGAATGTCTGTTAGGGAACCACTGTGCCCATTGTAACCGTGCTTCTGCTTATAAATATAATCTGTATGCTTGGTTCTGTTCTGCTGCTTCTGTTTTTTATGCTGCCTTTCTTTATATTCATGCCTTAGGCTAACCTGTGTCATGGCTCGTTGATTCATTTCAGCATTTGATGATCAGGTGCCTCTAGCATTGCTTGTTTAAAGCACCCCCGTACTTCATGAATTAAAAGGATACATAGAATAGCCGTAGTAGCAGTTCCATCAGTTGTGTGTTTTGTTGCTGGTCCGTATCTGGTGATTGGTGCGCTGCCGTACTGTTAGTTCCTTGTAGGGAATGTCTGTTAGGGGGCCATTGAAGCTGTGCGGTTAAATTCTCTACATAAACACATATACCTGGCTCTGATATCTCTATGATTGCTTTCTACCCATGTTAGTGTCCGTAGGTGGTGATTGACGTGTTGCCGTATTGTTAGTTCCTTGTAGGGAATGTCTGTTAGGGAGCCGTTGTAGCCGTGCGTACACTCCTTGGGTATCGGAAGTATACGTTAGATTTTGCAGCTTCTTTGTCATGCTTTGTGTTTATATGCAAGTAAGTAGCGGTGATTGGTGTGTTCCCGCATCGTTAGTTCCCCCCACCAACCTTTGAATATATTTGTAAATCTCTTTCTGTACATTTATTTCTTTCCTGTACTCTTAGCTTAAATCAGAAAACCCCCCCAAAAGGAGCCGGCCTTCTCCGGAGATTGGCTCGGAAGGCATCTCTTCCTTCCGGCCTTTCATGCTGGTGGGCGAATCTGGGCGCATTAACCCAAATCCTTTCCTCATGGCAGATTCGTAACCAACAGGGTCTCTACCTTCGATTGTACATGCTTCGGTAATCAAAAAAGTGACGATATCCTCGTCACAGTCAAACACCTGCCAGTGGGTGTCTTTATCAGGCACAGAAGGCCTGTAGATGGTATGAACCGGCTTCGGCTTCTAGACAGTGTCATCAGCCGGAACGTACCTGGCTCCAACAAACGCCAAAATGTCAACGTGCTTGTTCTTCTCACGTGATATGGCTTTGACATTCAACGAGTCGAATGACTCCATCAGGTCCCAGACACGATTATGATACGCCTTGAGATAATGCTTCTTGGAGGCGCACTTATTCGTAATCTGGTTGCACACCAACTCCGAGCCGCCAAAGATCTACAAATGCTTTATCCCCAGTCTCTCCGCTTTTCTCAAACCCGAGCACAGGGCTTCATACTCCACCGCGTTGTTAGTACAACTCCAAGACAGCCTGTGGGTGTAGTCCTTCTGGATCCCGGACGGGGAAACTAAGAGCACACCTGCACCGACGCCATTTTTGCATCGGGCGCCATCAAAGAAAAGCTTCCATAGCTTTTCTGGTGCAGGTCCTACCTCTTTCTTGGTCGATCGGTCAAGTCTCTCAGGCTGAGTGACTGTGTAGCAGCCTTGCTCGGTCTTGATCATGGCGTTGAAGTCCAGCAAGGAGAACTCATCCTCTATTTGCAACAACTCAAGAGCTTGCTCTGTCATGTCAACCACCACCAGTTCTTCCGCTGTCAGCTGAACCATGCAATTTTGTGACTCTTCTCCGGGTATCTTCTCTACTAGAAACGTGGAAGGCTTTTCATTGTAGATCTTCAGTCTCCTTCCTTTGAAGGGCACTTCCATATGTGAGTAATCCAGAGACAGATACCCACCCAGCTTCGCAGTGAACTCCCTGGAGAGACACATGCCGAAGTAAGGTTCCAAGTCGACAACCACGACCTCTTGAATGACCACTATGTCAAGAGCTTTGTGCAGCCGGATCGGGATATCTTTGATAACACCAACTGTCTTGACAGGGGTGCCGTCTAGCTGCAGCACACCTTGGCTGCTCCTTGTATACTCCATTCCGATCTCGTCGCAGACGGCTCTCGGCATAACAGTCGTGGAGGCACCAGAATCCACCATACAGTTGTGTACTATATACCCTTGCATCCGCAATGACAGATAGAAGGGAGGTGGTATGTTCTTTCCAGTGGCGGAGACTGTCAGGGGTTGAACTAAAACAGCAGGTTGCGTCTGCTTGCCATGTTTTCTCGCTCTTCAAAGATTCCCGCAGCAGATCAACTTGACTCGGGAGCAGAAGAGCATCATACATACTTATCCTTGCAGGAGTCCTCTTTAGCTCATCCACTATGCTGTAGCCTGAAGTGCTAGCTCCCTCCGTTTCTTTTGCAGGCTCATACTTGGTCCGGTATTGCTGCGTGGCTTCGACTCTCTGTCTCTTTGTTAGAGATGGATATCTCAGCTTCTCCTGAGCTTGTTCTTTTGTTTCAGCTGGAGACGGAGTTGCGGGAGCTTTTGCTGCGGGAGGCTTGAATGCAAGAAATTTTTCTTTGGCTGCGGGATGGCATAGCCTTTTGTCCGGTGGTAGCCCAGCAGGTTGCGCCTTTTCTCTTCTGGCGTATACCTTCAATGGCTTTGCTTGGGCCACAGCAGCTTCAACAGGCTTTCTGTCCTCCTTGGCGGGGAGCAATGTCGGATCTTCTTCTGGGACGGCAAAGTTGCCTTCATCGTCCAGGATCATGTAAAGTTCATCCTCTATGGCGCTGCCCGCCAGGGTCTGGAGGTAATGCTGATGCAGCGTGCAATCTTCTTCTGAATGCGGGTCGTTGCACGTGGAGCACCAGTTAACCTGGTCAGAAGTGCCAAGTTGATCCTCAATGGCCGCATTTCTTGCAGGGGGGTGCCTTTGAACTTGTCGTTCTGCGACTTGATCTTTTGTCAGTGCCGGAGGAGGATATGGCCTCCTTGGAACAAACTCCATCTGGGCCTTCTTCTTCTTCAGTATAGTCATGTCATTCGACATGGTAAGGTATCCAGATGCCAAAGCCCGTACCTCTTGGAGGATTTTGTTCTGAATATCATTGTCTGCATGTGGCAACTGAGCTGGCGGAGGTAATGCAGCCAATGGCGGGGGTGCAGAATACTACGCGTACTGAGGGGGAGCTGGGAGTGCGGGATACTGCGGAGGAGGAGGCGGCGGGTTAGGATAATGAATTTGTGGCGGGTCGTAAGGGTTTACGACTGGCGTCGGATTCCATGGCTGCTGGGGGTGCTGACTTGAAGATGACGGCATCACACTAGAGGCCGATGGGTACTGGGACTAAGGAAAGTCAGGGTAAATGGGTGGTTGTACCCTATGCGGGAGCCTACCTATGGAGATTATATCCATTTCGGCTTGTTGGGTAGCTTCGTACAGGGCAAGGAATGAATCGACTCGGGCTATCTTCAGCAGTAGGCAGATGTCAGAGTTGAATGACCTCAAGTAGTAGTGCGCAGCCTGACCCGCTGAAGGTCACAGTTCACGAGGTACTCGTTTCCAGGACCTCGCAAACCTTATGTTGAAGTCCGACATCTCCTCTTGGGGGTGTCGCTGGATGCTTTGGAACTGATGCAACAGCGAAGAGGGATCAGCAGACTCGTTGCATCCTTTTACAAGCCTGCCAGCCAGCTGGCGCCACCCCGTGATAGATCCCTCTGGCAGAGATCTCCACCAGTAGAGAAGTTTTCCCCTTAGGGAAAGAGCCAGTAGGCGGGTCTTGACACTCTCGTCTGTGATGGAATGTAGCACAGCCAAGGCCAGAATGTCCTGGATGTGCTCGTACGCCGTTTTGTCGTAGCCATCGTAAGTAGGGATGGACTTTAGGGCAGCGGGGGGCACAACTTGTTGTCCGACTAGGGCCAAGGGCCCCATGGAGTCTACCGTCGGGAAGAGATCGTCATCATTCTGCTGAGCAGCCATTTCTTCCTCTCCTCCAGTAGTGTACTTGGTATCGGTACTGTCCGAGGATGTAGATTGTTCTTCAGCCTCGGCTTCTTCGATTTCGGGCTCGGATTCATCTATGCGAGCTTGGTGTTTAGCCAGCCTGACGCGCTCTCCTGGAGCGGCAATGTCAATTTCGTAAAGATCAGGCTGGTTTCCCGGATTCCTTGCTCTCCACCTTGTATGCATGAAGGCGCTCGGACCGGTCTTCACGGACTTAGAGAATATTCAGGTACTTGCAGAGTCGCCAGGTGTTCTGATTTGAACAGCAATGAAGCGAACACCAGTGCTTCAATTCTGTTTTAGGTGGGAAACTTTCGTGTCCCACCGGGCGTGCCAGAGAAACTGTTGGTTACGAATCTGCCATTAGGAAAGGATTTGGTTAAATGCGCCCCAAATTCGCCCACCAGATTGAAATGCCGGAAGATCTCCGGAGAAGGCCGGCTTCCTATGGGTTTTCTCAATTGTTTTAGCTAAGAGTACAGGAAAGAGATAAAAATGCGGAAAGAGATTCAAATGTGATTTGAGTTGGGTGGGGGGAATAAGCAACACGGCAACGATCAATCACCACTACTAACAGCAATTAAATACAGAAAACACCATAGAAACTACAGTTGTCATACATCCTATGTATCCTCTATCTATGCATTCCAGGAATACTTAGTCATCAAATACTGGAATCCAAAGTTCAGTATAACAGTAAGCAATGAAATAAGCAACATGAGGCAGAAATGACAAGTAAAGGCAGAATAAAGAATGATAACAGCAAAATGGAGCCAAGTGTGTGTCTTACATTCAGAAGAAAACGTATAGCTACAATGGTTCCCTAGCAGGATATCCCCCTTCCAGCACTTTACAATGAAATGGTGAGGCTATTTATAGCGCAATTTCCCCCCGATTACAATTATGGGCACAAAGTCCCAAACCAGACAATAGCTGACAAAAGCGGCAAAAGAGCTGCTGATGTTGACTCCTGTAGGCAGGGACTGTACTTGCAGTGGCAGTGCGGTTGATGAGACTTTGCGTCAGCTTAAATGAGGGTAGCTGCGGCAGATAACTCGGCCCATGCTTGTCCTTTTCCCATCACATCTCCGCTCGAATCCCGAGGCTGGACACTTGTCAAATTCTGATGAGGGACACATGTCTGCCTTGAAAGGCAGTCTTTCCTTTATGTCCAACTTCGCCTGGGATCAGAGCGCAATTGGATAGCGCAAGTGGGGAACAGCACAGTTTGGGAGGCCTCCGTGCCTTAGCCAGTTTTTGGGATGCTTGATGGATCTTGCCCAACTGCGCACGAGAGTCAGAGGGCGCAGCCCGACTTCGCTGCGAAGTCGGGTTGCGCACTCCAACACTTAGTCAACTTGGTCGCTGCTCGGATTGCGCGCAAGAAGGGGAGCGCACCCCGACTTCGCTGCGAAGTCGGGTTGCGCTCCGACACTTAGCTAATTTCTGGAGACACTGCTTCCCAAGTGCGCACGGGGAGAAAAGCGTACCCCGACTTCACTGCGAAGTCGGGTTGCGCACCCATACTTAGCCAAATTCTGCTCATTTTCGGTCAGCTTCCGCACTTCGCATTCCCTAGTGCGCTCGAACTTAAGGGCGCACCCCGACTTCGCTGCGAAGTTGGGTTGCACTCCTAGACTTAGAATTTTTCAGGGAATGTGAGATCTGTTTTGGGCATTCTGACTGCAGAAAGAACAAGGGGAAAAGGGAGGAATGAAACTGACAGAAGGGGAGAAAAGGAACAGTGGAGAAAGGGAAAGGAGATGGAGGGAAGGGAGAGCAGCATACTTACAAAATTTTGAAAACATGGCACCCCGTGCAAAATGTGGCAACAGGTCCCTGGAGAACGTCTCCACTTGTGCAGCCCTTTCCTCCAATTGTCGTTGAGCTTCCTGAAGCTGGCCCTCTAGTTCAACTATTCGGGCCTGCGCTTCTTCTCCTTCTCTGGTTCGGCGTTCTGCAGCCTCTTTCTGATTAGTCACTTCCTTCTCCAAAGCTGCCAGTCGTTGCTTCAGCTGTTGGGATTCGTCCTTGGAGTCATCTAGCTGGGCTTGCATTTTCGCCATCTCCTCCTCCAGCTTCAGCTTTTCATTCTCCACCTTGTAGAAGCGCTCCTTCAACTGGTGATGGTGCACATATAGTGTATCGGCTCTCAGATGAATGGCCCCCACTTCATTCTCCACGCTGATATTGTTCAGGTCCTTGGCTACACGGTGGTAGGTGTAATCATCTGGAGTCATGTCTTTCAGGGGCTTCTTCACCTTGGGAACCCTCTTCTCTTTATGCAACAACATGTTATCCAGGTCAAACCTGGCGCGCTTCTCCACTCCGGCAAGCTCCTCGCCTTTTCTCTTTCTCAAGTTCTGGATCCATCTATAGGAGCTCTGCTCTGCCTGGGCTGCTACGGGTTGGTTCTCCATCATTTCCAACTCTTGTTCAACGAGCTCCATCTCTCCGAACATAGGCTTGACCAAAGGTAGATCTTGTTGGGGCATATGTTCGTCTGCGAACAGATAAGGGGAAACGGCGCTTGGGGGCTCGGTCGCCTTTGGGGATGTCTCGGCTTGGGCAGAGGCGGGAGGATCCTCAAGGTTTAAAGACGGGTTTTCAATCAATGCACCGGCTGGAGATGGAGGATGGGGAGAATGCGGTGGGTCTTCTACAGCGGCACCTGGCTGGGTATGGGCGAGGGCTTCGAATGCGTTGGGATCTGAGGAAAACAGGCTGAATGCCTGCTGGTCGTGCTGGGTGGGAGCGGCAGGCTGGGTTTTTTCGAGGACAGGGTGAGATACTGCAAGGGGAACGGCGGCTATTGATTCGCTACCTAAAGGGACGACAATGAGGATGGGTCCAGCAGCGGAGGAAGGGGGGGGGGGGGGGGGGCGTACTTGCGTGCTCGGGTCGAGCTGGCGTATTGAAGACTTGGGTTATCCACGTATCCTCTTCCGGCGGGGGCGTGTCCTCCTTTATAGCGATAACTTCTGTGGGGGTGACCTTCTGCGGTGTAGCTTCGGCCCGCTGCACAACCTCTTTCTTAGGCGTGGCCTTCTTCTCCTTGTGCTTTTCGGCCCTCTTCTTTTCCTTTCGAGGCGTGGCCTCCTTTTCCTGGGCAGCGGCAGGAGCTGGTGCGCTAGGCGTTGGGCCAACGGCTTCTCCCGAAGGAGCCTTGGACGGTTTTATCTTGACCCTCACCTTCTTCTTCGGAGGCGTCTGAGTCGCCTGTGCTGCTTCGGTCGGCTGCTTAGATGGTCCTTGTTGCTTTTCAGGGGGTTGCCGCACCATGGGCTCTGGCACCTGACTCTTCTTTACCCCACTGCTGGATCCTCCGCCTAGTGTGAGTGGCTGTCTGGGTGGGGCCTGTGCCTTTTGTAGGCGTTGGGTGCCTCGAGGCACGAGATCTCTGAACACAATAGGCCGCCACGTGGCATGGTGATCATCGTAAAGCTTGGAGAACTGATGGTCATTAGCAAGAAGTTTTTCGGACTTTTCTTTCTTGGTGTGGGCCCTCATGACCCACCATTCTGCTATCTTCTCGGGCTTCCAACCCATATCTTGCAATTTAGGCACCATATTTTTGTAGGCTTTGGAGTCCAGAGAGTGGGCCTTGTTATTGACCGGGTCATATTCCGCCTCAACAAAATAGAAGTCGTGCCACGGCGGGAAAGACTGCATCTCCTCTATGTTCCACTCAAGGTCTCCTCCCGACGGATTATTTCGCTCTCCCATGATCTCCTGGCGAGGGCAGGCGTGAAAATTCTTCATCTCCGTGAAGTCCTTTACTATGTCGAGGGGATCATACCTCCACCGCTGGGGAAGCTCAACCAGGCCGAAGCTTAAGAGCGTGGCCGCTAGGAATTCGTTCTGCCCATTTACGTTGACTTCAATCTCTCCCCATGTGATTGGGAATTCGAAAATATGGCCCCATCTTCTCCCTTGACCGTAGTTCTGGTCGGTATAGTCCATCTGCCGCGCTGCCTCTAAGGCGAATAAGTACTCTGTGGCGTAATATGGCAGAAGGAAAGGTTTGCCCGTGAACCCGAAAATTCTGATAACAAACCTCTGCGTCAGTCGGAAAGTGTCGCTCATATTTTGTTGTATCACTTTGTCCTTCATCTTTGGGGGGACGCGCGGGCAATAGCCATGGAGAAGAGCTAGGGCGGGGCCCAAGAACGCCAGATTAAATTTGTAGTACGATTCCCTCTTCAACAATACCCGGGTCCATTGGTACACTGGGAGTCGCGCGCCCTTCTTATCTGTGCGCTGAACAGGAAGCGCTTTCATCTTGCTGTGCATATGGAACAGGAAGAGCCAGGCCAGGAACGAACACTGCCTGAAGGATTGTGATTTTCCATCTATCAAGTGCTGTAGGCGCGAATGTATTCCACGTGCTACGCAGTCTGCCCAGTCGAAGAACACTGGTTTGGTTTTTGCTCCCATGGCGCTGGGCTCGTAAAATTCTCCGTGCAAGATGCATTCCGCAATTGCGATCTGGTAGGGGAAGACAAACGCGTCTGTGCCACAACCCAAGACCCAGGCCAACATAGTATAAATGCCCGTGCTTTTGAAATCTCTTAGGGGCCTAGGCTGCGTTGGCCAATGTTTGGGCGGCGGTGGTTCGTGCAGCTGGGACTCCATAAAGAGTCGCATCTTTGGGTTATCTGAGTACCTGTCCGCCTGCTCGTTGAGATTGATACTCCTGATGGTATAGTCTCTGTTTGGCAACTGGTTAGGCGCGAAGGCCATCTGGACAGTTTTCGGGAAGAGCGAGAACAGGACAGTCCCCTCATGGTCCCGGACTTGCCTGGTGCTCGGCTTGTAGTACTGGGCGATTGCCGCTATCAGCTCTGGGCAATTGTGCACCGGCGGGCATAAGAACCAATACAGGTGCGAGTGATAAGCCGCAGCGTAAGGGTGCGAGGCAGGAACCTTCTCTCGCCAGTCTTCTATGGTGCGTCGCAGCTGCTCGATGCTCTGAGAGTAGAGGCCGTCTCTGTATTTTATCCAATTGTCCACAGGCGGCTGGGGGACCGCTCTTGCGGGCGCTGGTTGGGCTTTCTTCCCTGACACTGTCTCTGACGCCTGTGCTTTTCCTTTATCTTTCTTCTTCCCACTCTCTGGTGTGCCTGAAGCTGCTTGTCCAGCTGCTTTACCCTTCTCCTCAGTCTTCTTTTTACCCATGGCGATGGAAGAATTCGAGTACACTGTTGCTTGCTGGTAAAAGCTCTGAACTTGCCTTCTGATGCAGCTCGGAATGCGTTTGGGTTTAACTGGTAAAGTGAATTGAGCGACTGAGCTTTTATGGGAGCGAGCAAGGAGGTGGCCTTTAATGGCGAATGCTTGAGTTAAATGTCGGGCGCACGGAGTTGGTGGGCGCGGCCGTTATTCCTTGGTGGTCGTGCGCGAGATCTCTCGTGGAAGCGCAACTCTTCGATTACTGGTCCCAAACTCGTCCTTTTCTTTGAAGAAATCTGCTTAGAAATGTGTGCAAATATCCTCCTTTATAACGTGCACCTCGAAAACGTAACCTGCCGCCCCTTCGACGCGCATCCCAAGGTTCGCTGGCTGGAGACTGCTTGAGACGAGGTTCGCTTAGAAAGTAGGGCGACTCTCGGGGTCGCTAAGGAAATGAGCGACCTTGGGCACTTGTACCTTGGGCGAGCGACCGTCGTCTTGCAACACTTAGAAAATTTTTCAACCTTTTGCTCCTGAAATCGCCCGTCCTGCCAGGGTTCGCTCGAAAAGGGAGCGATACCCGTCATCGCTGGAAAACTCGGGCGATTCCCGGAATCGCCCGCCAGCGGAGCGAACTCGAGCGCCATCTTCGGACTTAGACAATTTCTTCGCTTTTGGGTCTGGGCGGTCGCTCGCTCTGAAATGGAGCGATTCTCGGCATCGCTGGGAAGCAAAAGCGATTCCCGGGGTCGCTAAGGAAATGAGCGACCTTGGGCACGTTTTAACTTAGAAAATTTTCAAGCTTTTCCTTACCCTTCTTTGGCTCTCCATCGCTCGTGCTGCACTCGCGCGATTCCCAGAATCGCTTGCAAGCACGAGCGACTCCCAGTTTCGTGACGGATTTGAGCGAACCTCTGACTTCTTTATCCTCGGCCCAAACTTGGCGTTCTTCCGAGGTTCGCTGAAAATTATGAGCGATTCCCAGAATCGCTTTGGTGTGGAGCGACCTTCAGCACGGGCTCTTTGACTTAGTAATTTTCCTGCTCCTGAAGCTCTGAAGTCGCCCGTCCGTGGGCTTGGCGATTCCCGAAATCGCTGAAAATTGCGGGCGATTCTCGGAGTCGCTGAAAATTTGAGCGACTTTGGGCGCTTGAAGGAGTTAGACAATTTTTCATGCTTCTCTTGGTTGGGTGAGCATCTGGAGTTCGCTCAAAATCTGAGCGATAACCGTCGTCGCCAACTTATTTAGGCGAACTTCAGCAAATTCTACTGCTCGGGCACTTAGTGAAATTTTCAAATTTCTCCCTCTCATTTTTCCCTTAGAACCAACTCGCGAACCTTGCTCTGCTTCTTTCAACAGGGGCCATCTTCTGTGTGAGACACTTGGCTCTACGCTTTTTTAAGACAAAATTTCCGACCTGAAGGCCGGACGCCTGGGCTAAAAGCAGGAAATTACATCTACTGAAAAGCATATTTACATTCAGAAAACGAAATTAAAACTGCAGAAATAAAACTATGTACACAGGGGAACCTCCTGACATTTTTTAGTGGTGATAGGCTTTCAGATGAAAGCCATTGACTGGTATTGGAAGGATCTGGCCCTCCATGTCTCGCAGCACAAATGAGTTGAACTGGTTAACCCGGGCAACCTGAAAGGGGCCTTCCCAGAAGGCATCAAATTTATCATGGTTCCCTGGTTTTGCCTTCCATACATCCCATTTCAGCACTAGATCCCCGATCTTGAAGACCCTGGCTGTAGTCCCTTTTGCAAACCAATTCCGGGTGGTCTCTGTGTGCTTCATAAAAGCTTCATAAGCCTTTTCTCTCTCCTCTTCAAGCTGCAACAACTGAGCTAGCCGGGCATCAACAGGATCCAGGTTACCCTTTTCATCATCTAGCAGCCAGAGTGCGGGCATCTCGACATGGGTGGGCAGGACAACCTCTTTTCCGTAAACAAGCGCGTATGGCGATGTCTTTATGGATTTTTTAACAGATATGCGGTCTGCCCATAGCGCCTGGTCCAGGTGCAAGTGCCAGGATCTTTTGTTCCTCTCCAGAGTCTTCTTTATGATCTTCATCAGATTCTTATTTGTCGACTCGGCTAGACCATTTCCCTGCGGGTAGTAATTGGAGGAAGCCTTATGGTAAATTCCATACTTGCAAGCAAACTCCGTGAGTTTAGCCCCTATGAACCCTGGACCGTTGTCTGTCACAATCGCTTCTGGGATCCCGAAGCGGGTGATTAAGCTCTCCAAGAAGGCGATGACAGTCTCTTGGTCGGCATGCTTGGTAGGTATCGCTTCGGCCCATCGGGTGAAGTAATCCGTGGCAGTTAAGATATACTTGTGCCCTGCCGAGGAATTTGGAGATATCACCCCGATGAAATCCAGGCCCCATTGCTGGAAGGGAGCCTCAGCCTGAATTGGCTGGAGGGGCATTGGTGCATTCTTATTTCGGTCGGCGAACCTCTGGCACTTCTCACACTTTTGGCAGACTGCATACGCATCAGCAAAGATAGTGGGCCAATAGTAGCCCGCTCTGATCATTTTCAAGGTCGTTGGCCTTCCTGAAAGGTGTCCTCCCGACATTCCAGAATGGAATTCGTCTAGGACCTTCTGCTTCTCTGTCCCCTTGACGCATCGCAAGAGAACACCATCAACATTTTTGAAAAACAGCCCCTCGGGGCGCAGTACATACTTCTGAGACTGGAGCCTGAATCTCCTCCTCTGTGAGGCATTGAAGTGATCTGGGCACCTCCCAGTATTGAAGTACCAAATTATTTCATCGGTCCAGTCGCTGTCCTCCGCTGAGGAATTGGCGAAGTTGCCTTCTAGGAACGGGTCCTCCCACTGACAGGCAGCTACTTCCGCGGCAACACTCCTTGCTAGTTCTTGGCACAGTGCCCGACCTCTGATTAGCTTGGTGGGTCGAACCTCTATATCAAACTCCTGAATCTTGGCGATCCAGCCGGCCCTTTTGTTACCCAGTTCTCCCTGGATGATAAAACTTCTGACATCTGGGTGGACAACAAACACGGTCGTCCTGCTCTGGGAGACAAAGTGCTTGAACTTTTTTAAGGACCTCATGACTGCATGCACTTGGCGTTCAATGAAGTTGTATCTTTCCTCATGCGGTTGGATCACCTGGCTCAAGAAGGCTATCGGCCGCTCTTCACCGTCATCTCCTTTCTGTGTTAGAACCGCTGCGTAGCTCTCAGGCTCTCCAACTGCGTATAGGATGAAATCCTTAGAATAATCTGGGTTTACCAGCACAGGTGCTTGGGCAATCCTAGCTTTGATCTCTTCAAATGCCCTTTTTCTCTCCTCAGTCCAGACGAACTCAGCATCCTTCTTCAGGAGTTCGGCCATCGGCTTAATGACTTGGGCGAAATCGGGCACGAACTTCCTTACAAAGTTGATCTGGCCAAAGAAGGACTGCAGCCCTTTCTTGTTTACTGGGATTGGAAGTCGAAGAAGAGCCTCTGCCCTGTCAGGGTCAACTGCCAGCCCCTTTTCAGAAATGACATGGCCTAGAAGTTTCCCTTCCTTCACTGCAAAGACAGACTTTTTCGGATTAATGGATATGCCGAAATCCCGGCATCTCTCAAACACCTGCTGCAAGTGAGAGGCATGTTCTTCTCTCTTATGTGAGAACACTGTCATGTCATCCAAATAGATGACGATAATTTTGTTCAACAGCTCACGGAATGCAATATCCATGGCTCTCTGGAATGTGGCCCCCGCGTTGGACAGGCCGAAGGGCATACGTTGATAGGCGAACGTTCCCCATTTGGTGGTGAACGTCGTCTTGTGTTGATCCTCGTCCTTCACCCATATCTGATTATAGCCAGAGAAGCCATCTAGGAGAGAGAATCGTTGGGCTCCTGCGACCACATGGAGGATTTGATCAATTTGTGGGAGCGGGTAATGGTCCTTCAGTGAGGCCTGATTCAGGTTGCGGAAATCAACACAGAGGCGGATATCCCCGTTCTTCTTCCTGACAGGAACCAGATTTGCGACCCAAGAAGAATGCTTGATGGGATAGATGATTTTTGCCTCTAGCATCTTCAAGAGTTCGGCTCTCATGAGAACCTCGATTTTCGGGTTGACTGGCCTCTGTTTCTGTCTGCAGGGCTTAACCCCTTCTTCCAGTTCTATGGTGTGTTGGATGATTTCTCTGTCATACCCTTTCAAGTCTTGATAACACCAAGCGACGATGTCCGGGTATTCTCTGCACAAGGCCCGAATCTGCTCCAATTCTTCCGGAGTACAGTCTGTTCCAACTTTTATCACTTTTTCGGGCTCGAGCTCCAGGTCTTTGTACTGCTTGGCATCTACTTTGATCCGGTGTGATATTGCTCTGTCGTTCTGATCAAAGAGACTTTCCAAAGTAATCAGTCCTTTCGGGACATGATTATTCTTCAACTGTATCAACCCCTCATATTCCTCGTCATCAGGGTCTCTACCTTCAATAGTACTAGCTTCATGAATTAAAAAATTGACGATCTGCTCGTCACAATCGAACACCTGCCAGTGGGTGTCCTTATCAGGCACAGAAGGCCTGTAAATGGTTCTTACCGCCTTAGGCTTCTGCATCATGTCATCAGCCGGGGAGTATCTGGCTCCGATAGACGCTAAGACGTCGGCGTGTTTGTTTTTCTCTCGGGAGATGGATTGAACATTAAGGGCCTCGAATGATTCCAGCAAGTCCCAGACCCGATTGCGGTACGCCTTGAGATAGTGCTTCTTTGAGGTGCACTTGTTGGTGATCTGCTTGCATACCAGCTCTGAATCTCCAAAGATTTGCAACTGCTTGATCCCTAATTTCTCTGCCTTTTTCAACCCTAGGCACAGGGCTTCGTACTCTGCTGCATTGTTGGTGCAACTCCAGGCCAGCCTGTAGCAATAATATTTCTGTTCTCCCGAGGGTGAAACTAGGAGCACCCCTGCCCCGACGTCGTTCTTGCATCGGGCGCCATCAAAGTACAACTTCCATAGCTCATTCGGGGCGGGGCCTATGTCTTCTTTTACTGTCTCCTTTGGCTTTTCAGGCTGCGTAATAGAGTAGCAGCCTATGTCTGATTCAATCATGGCGTTGAAATCAAGCAGGGAGAACTCATCTTCCGCCTGCAGTGCTTCCATGGTCTCTTCCACTATATCAACTTCTTCCAACTGCTCCGTCATCAGGTGCACTGATTCATCCTGCTGTCCCTCTTCTGGTATCCTCCCAACAAGGAAGGTGGAGGGTTTTTCATTGTAAATCTTCACTTTTCTCCCTTTGAAGGGGACCTCCATATGTGAATAGTCAAGGGAAAGATATCCACCCAGCTTGGCGGTGAACTCCCTCGAGAGGCACATGCCGAAGTAGGGTTCCAGGTCAACGACCACAACCTCTTGAATCACAACGATTTGAGGCGCCTTGTGCAACTGCATAGGGATATCTTTAATGACGCCCACTGTTTTCACAAGAGTGCCATCTAGTTGAAGGACACCTTGGCTGCTTCGCGTGTATTCCATGCCGATCTCCTCGCAGACTGCCCTTGGCATGACGGTGGTTGATGCGCCGGAATCAATCATGCAGTTGTGCACCACACACCCCTCCATCCGCAGAGACAGGTAGAACGGTGGTGGCCTGTTTTTCCCGTGATTGAAGTAGTCAAGGGCTGAGCCAACACAGGTTGCGATGACTTTCCTTCTTTGACAGATTTTAGAGACTCCTGTAGCAGATCTACCTGCCCGGGAGTTGCAGGGCATCATACATGCTTATCTTGGCCGGGGTCTTCTTGAGTTCATCAACAATATTGTAGGCTGAAGTAGCGGGCACCTCCGTCTCCTTCGCAGCTTCGTACTTGGTGCGGTACTGCTGCGTCGCCTCAACTCTCTGTCGTTTGGTCAACGAAGGGTATTTGAGCTTCTCTCTCGCCTGCTCCTTGGTCTCACCCTGAGGTTGCGCCGCTGGAGCTTTTGCCGGGAACGTCTTCTCTTTTGCCGGCGGGGGCGAAGGACCTTTGTCAGGAGCCTTCGCCGGAGGCTGCTCCTTTTCTCGTCTGGTATACACCTTCAAAGGCTGCATCTGGGCCGCATCCACTTCGATCGGCTTCTTACCATCTTTGGTCAGAATCGACACTTGCTCCTCCTCTGGGACCGCGAAATTGCGATCTGCCTCCCTAATCATGTTAATCTGCTCGCTCGGGCCGCTGCTTGCCAGAGTTTGGGCATAATGCTGATGAAGCATACAGCTGTCTTCCCCGTGAGGGTCGTTGCATGTGGAGCACCAGTGCACGTAGTCTGAAGTGCTCGGCTCTTCGTTGATAGCAGCATTCCTCGCGGGAGGTCTATTGGCTTGAGGTACTTGATCTCTTGTAAGCGCCGGAGGAGGGTAGGGTCTCCTAGGGATGAACTCCTGCTGAGCCTGCTTCTTCTTCATAACAGCCATGTCGTTGGACAACGTTCGGTAGACAGAAGCAAGAGACTGTACTTCTTGCAGAATCTTAGCCTGCACATCAACGGCTGGAGGTGCCGATTGGGCTGGTGGAGGCAATGGTGCCAGCGGTGGGGCCGGGGGCAATGCCGGGTATTGTGGAGGAGCAGGGAGTGTTGGATACTGCGGAGGAGGTGGAAGTTGTGGCGCCTGTGGAGTGGGAAAATGTACTTGGGGAGCGGAGAATTGAGAGACCACCGGTGCGGGATTCCATGATGGATTCTGGTATGTGGAAGATGTAGAAGGCGGTTGGGCAGATGCACTAGGATACTGTGATTGAGGGAAATCGGGGTAAATCGGCATCGGCATCCTAGGTGGGAGTCTACCAATGGCAATCAAATCCAGCTCTGCCTTTTGGGCCAACTCGTACAATTCGGGGAAAGTGTTGACGTTGGAGAACTTAATGATCATACTGATGTCCGAGTTGAAGGATCTGAGGTAATAGTAGGCAGCTTGTCCGGCGGTCGGCCGCAGTTCGGTGGGCACCCTTTGCCAGGACCTTGCGAACCTTACATTAAAATCCGCTATCTCCTCTTGCGGATGTCGTTGGATGGTTGTAAACTGATGCAGCAAAGATGACGGATCTGCGGACTCATTGAATCCCTTCACTAGTTGCCCTGCCAACTGACCCCACCCGGTGATAGTGCCAGGCGGCAAGGATCTATACCAATACAGGAGCTTTCCGCGCAGAGACAAGGCCAACAGCCGGACCATGACACTTTCATCGGTGATGCTGTGGAGTGCGGCCAGGGCAACAATGTCTTGGATGTGCTCGTAGGTCGTCTTCCCAGTACCATCGTACGTGGGTATGGCCTTCAAGGCGGCAGCTGGAACGACAGCTTGCCCGGCTAGATTGAGAGGTCCTGTAGAATTCCAGGCTGGAAATAGCTCGGGGGCAGCCGGTTGATTTTGTTGTTGATTCTGCTGCTGATTCTGATTTGGTGGTGGGTTCGCCATATTCGCGTTCGGATTGGGCTGATTGGGAGGCGGCAATGGCGGCAGCAGCAGAGTCGGCTGAACAGGAGCGGCCTGATGGTCTGGAGAGTTCGGAGGATTCGGAGGGCAGCTGGTTGCAGTGCTATCCGAAGTTGGGTCTTGTTCTTCAACTACAGCCTCCTGCGATGGCGCTTCGTCCAGAGGAATATTCGGCCTGATCAGCCTAGGACGCTCTCCGAAGGCACTGATGTCGAGCTCGTAGTACTCGGGTTCTTCAGCATTTCTAACTCTCCATCTCGTATGCATGAAGATAGGATTTTCTTGGACTGGTCTTCGAGATTTGGAAAGTATCCGAGTTCAACAGAGTCGCCAGGTGTTCAGATTCGACAACACTGAAGCGAACACCATTACTTCAATACCGCTTATGAGGTGGAACACTTCGGGTCCCACCGGGCGTGCCAGAGAAACTGTTGGTCACGAATCCGCCACTTAGGAAAGGATTTGGTCTTTATGCGCCCTAGACCCGGACCACAGATTGAAAGGCCGGAAGGAAGGGATGCCTTCCGTGCCAATCTCCGGAGAAGGCCGGCTCCTATACTATTCTACTTGGGGTTTAAGATAAGGGAACTGGAAAGAGATTGTAAAATGCAGAAAGAAATGTAAAAGCATAGCAATAGTTGTGGGGAAGAACAAGCAGCACAATCACTAACTAATACCCAAACCAACAACAATCAAAACAAAACATGTAACAGAAACCAACACTGCGATTCCTCCCTATGTATCCTTCAACAAGCATTCCAGATTCACTTAATTGCCAATGCCCTAATCCAGAGTTCAGAATTACAGCAATCAGAAAAATAAATGAACATGAAGCAGAAATACTTGCAGAAGGCAGCATAAAAGAAAGAGACAAGAATCGGAGCCAAAGATGCCTTGTATTGAAGCAAAATGTCTGTTTACAGTAGCTTTCTTAGCAATATGTTCCCCCCTTTTACAATGAAAGCTCACTGCTATTTATAGCAGAAATTTCCCCCAAATTACATTGAAGCACGGAACCCCAAACCTGCAAAAGCTGTCGAGATTTGACACCCGCTGGCCGTGAGCGTACCTGCAGCATGATTCACCTGGATTTGGTACGGCTCCGGACGGATTTGGTGGTTGAAAGGGCTTGTCTTGTTAATGTGGTAGGTGGAGTACAGTTTACCCTTGAGTGCGTGTCATCAATGCTCACCTACCCTGCTCTTGAAGTACACCTGCAGCCCTGCTAAGACTGGATCAAATCCCGAAACTTGCCCGCTTCTTGCTTGAGCCTGAGGTTCGCTGTTGGAATTGAGCGATGTTGAGAATCGCTGGGAGGAGGAGCGACCCTGGGAGGAACTCTTTTGCTTTGCAGTCGCCAAAATGAAGGGAGATGACGAGGGTCGCTTAGAAACAAGAGCGATCCCGGGAGTCGCTCCGGAATGGAGCGAACTCGAGAGTCGCTCCGAAATGGAGCGAACTCGGGAGTCGCTCGAAAATAAGAGCGATCCCGGGAGTCGCTCCGGAATGGAGTGAACTCGGGACGCATATGCCTTAGCCAAATTTTCAGGATTTTCTTCCGTCGGAGATCGTTAGAAGGGGGGGACGGCAGGAGTAGTTGAGCTGCGCGGACAACGAGGGTCGCTCCCAAATGGAGCGAACCTTGGGCAACTTTCGGCATTCGAACCTACCGGCGATCGATGGAGAGCCGAGCGATGACGAGGTTCGCCGAGCTGCTGCAGCGACGACGGGGGTCGCTACCAAATGGAGCAACTGGTGGGGCTCCGCCTTAGATATTTTCAAATCGTTCCCTGTCACGGATCGTCGGAAATTGAAGCGATGACAGGAGTCGCTGGAGAAATACAGCGACCGCAGGGTTTGCTCTCGAAGAGAGCGATTGCTGGCGGCGACTTGTGCCTTAGAATTTTTTGTGTTTGCATCTGTTGTCGCTGGTCGCTGGTAGTGTCGAGGGTCGCCCAGGGAGTTCGGCGAAGACGGACGTCGCTTCAGAATGGAGCGACCCGCGGGAAAGCCACACCTTAGACCCTTTTTTGACCCCTCTCTGCTAATCGCTCATCGCTGCTGGGTGCTGACGGAAGTCGTCCAGGGGTGGGGCGAAGCTGGGTATCGCCACAGAAATGGAGCGACTCCCGAAATCGCTCAGAAAGAGTGCGATTCGGGAGTGCTCCTGCCTTAAAAAATTTTGGGCCTTTCCCAGACTTCGCTGGAGCTTGCTGAAAACCGAGAATTCATTCTTGAGAAACTGAACCTGAAAAATGCAATCCTGGAGATCGCCTGGACTGACAGCTAGGGAAGGAGGAAGGAAAGGATCTGGTCCCAAAAAATGCAGCAGTTTTCAAACTTTCAAAAAAATTTACCCCTTAGCAAAATGTGGCAACAGTCCCAGTAGCCCCTAATGAGACATGATTACCATCTCATGGAATATAAAGGGTGCTAATGCCCCCTCAAAGAAGAGGTGTATCAAGGACCTTTGTTTAAGTAATAATCCCGATATTCTTTGTATCCAAGAAACTAAAATGACAAAGGAAGAAGTTTCCAAAACTATGAAAGCAATATCGGCAAGATGTGAATGGGATGCTGCAGATTCTGAAGGAGCGGCAGGGGGAATTCTAACTTGTTGGAATCCTATTAGAACCTCCTGTGTAACCATTCATAAAACTAGGCATTGGATAGCCTCTTTACTAACATGTTACTTTGTGACATTTGTTTCATCCTTATCAATGTCTATGGACCTACAACTCAATCAGGCAAATTAGAAGTATGGAGTGGATTGAAACCTTTGTGAGAAATAAGGACCAAGAAACCTGATTCATGATCATAGGAGATCTCAATGCCATAACCAAGCTACATGAAAAATTTGGGAGAATTCTAAAATTAACACAAAGTATGAGAGATTTTTAAGCTTTTATTCATAATAATAATTAATGGGAGATTGAGTTTGAAGAATACAACTATACATGGACCAACAACAAGTGAGGCCATAACCTAATACCAAAAAAATTAGACAAATGTATACTCTCAGATCCACTTGTGTTCAGATCACTAGCCAATAAGAGTTATAATGGTGGTAAGTGAATTCAAAAAAATATCATATTTTAAATATGAGCAAATGTGGGAAGACCATCCTCAATTTGTTGATATGATAGCACAAACGTAGAATTCTTCAAGAAATGGTGGGTTGTATACACTTCCTAATCAAATTAAATCAATGACATCTAGATTAAAAGAATAGAAGAACACTTTTGGAAATATTTTTGAGAAGAACTAAAAGATAAACTTTCAAAATTCCAAAAGGGTGATCATAATAATCCAAGCTCGAAGGAAAGGGAGTTGCTTAGTGAATATCATAATATTTTGAGTAAGGAAGAGAAAATTTGGAGATTAAAATCAAGACAAACTTAGTTAAAAAGAGATAAAAATACAAATTTTTTTCAGAGGATGGAAATAGTACAAAGATCAATATCTATAATTAGTAGAATTAAATCAACAAAAGGGGTTTGGATTGAAGACCAGAGTGAAATCAGAAAGAAGGCAAGGTTTTTTCACCAAACTATTTTAGGATCAGAGGAGTTTGAAGTTCTTAATGATAAACTACTGCAAGAAGTACCTTCAATTATAACAGATGAAGAGAATAAGAAACTAATGGAGCTTATTACTCTAGAAGAAGTTCATTTAGCTCTTTTCTTTTGACAAAGATAAATCCCTAGGTCTGGATGGGCTCTCTGTAGCATTCTATCAATCTAATTGGGATATAGTGAAGGATTCTTTATTGGTGGCAGTGGAACAATCTAGGGTAAAACAATACATTCCTTATAAATTAAATGCAACATATCTTACCCTAATTTCAAAAAAGGATGCAAAATTGTTTAATTCATTTAGGCCCATAAGCCTATGTAATATGGCATATAAGATTATCTCCAAAGGAAGCCTAGTCTTGGAATGAATTCAATTCAAGGTTGAAGATCAATTTGGTGATCCGAAAATTGTGGATCTAGAGTGAAGTTGGTTTTGCCTCGACGCCTAGGGTTTTTTAAGGTTTGGAGGTATCCCCTTCGGGCAAAGTGTTGTGTGTAGGCTATGGAGCAGCCTATGGCTGTCGATGTGGGCCCTTCTAGGCCCCCTCCTTGGCCACCCTCCCCCAAGCAATCGTTTGCAGATACAATTAAAGGGAAACAAGACATGGAGGACATCTTGTTTAGAGACTCAGCCCTTCATTCTATCTTCTCTGCAATGGTCAAGAAGCTAGAGAAGCAATCTTTCCAAGCAAGGGTTAATGGTTGCCTCCCCCAAGCGGCCCTTCATCCTAAACTGGTGATAGATCAGTCCCTGGTGGCGGATAACATTCTCTACAAAAGCAATCATGACCTAATTTGTAAGTTCATTGGCATAAGATCATCTTTAGGATTTATGTCCTCTTGGATCCAAAAAATTGGGAGCCCCTTGGGGACACCTCAATCTCTCTCATTAGCAATGGCTATTATATAGTGAGTTTTTCTTCACAAGCAGATAGAGACAAAGCCTTTGAGTCAGGGAGGAGAACATATGGTGTTGTGAGCCTTTTTGTTCAGCCTTGGAAGTTGGGATTTGACCCTCGGATGGAGCCCTCTACGATGGTTGTTTGGGTTCGTCTTTATGCCCTGCCCATGGAATACTGGTGTGAACTAGTTTTTGAGAAATTGGGCAACTTCTTGGGGCGCTACTTAGGAGTTTCCAGAGACACGATGAGGGGAGACCTTTTTGTTTATGCCCAGATTCATGTGGATATGGATCTCAACCACCTCTCCTAGCTGAAATAGAAATTAACATGGGGGACTTAACATGGATCCAACAAGTGGACTATGAGGCAATCCCATTCTGATGTAGGATCTACCACAAACACGGTCATCTGGCCCGCTTTTGCTCAAAGAGCATCCAAAAGGGCCCCATATCTCCAAAGGAAACCACCATCAATAGCAAGTTTTTTGAGAAGAAAGTAGAGGATCAGCCCACAACCTTGAATGTTAATCCCCCTGAGGAGGGTTTTGAAGCTCCAAAGAGAAAGAAGAAGAAAAAGAGCAAGACAACACGCTCCAACCAATCAACAGAGAGAAATCTCAACAAGTATGAAATTCTTAACTCTCTATTGGATATGGAGGAGGAGACCACCATAATGGATGAACCTCAGAAGGATAACCTTCCCCTGTAAGGGTTGAGGAAACTGCCCATCATGTTTCTTTGCAATTAGATTTGGGGGCTGACCACTTAGCGCTGATAGATCCAGAGAACCAAACCCTTGCAATGGTTGTGGTGGATAATGATGTTTCAATGAAAGATAGAGATAAGGATAGAGGGAAACCTGACCTTGGGATCCAACAAGCGGAGAAAAGGTTAAAAACTCTCAAGCCAAGAGTGTAGGAAGAAAATCGAACCAGGAGAAGCTGGCTAATGAGGGAGACCAGCTAGTTAACCAGAGAAAGGTCAAGCAGATTGACACTTACTGGAATCTTGGTTCCCAATGATTGTCCAATCTTGGAATATAAGAGGTCTAAACAACAGACCTCATCAAATTGTTGTTCAGAGTTTAATTAAAAATCACCAATCTGATTTTATTCTCCTTCAAGAGACTAAAGCTTCCATTCAGAGGATGGATAACATTGTTAAGAAAATTTGGAGACAGGCTGAGCACATGGCGGTTGGATCCCAAGGGGCTTCAGGGGGAGTGGTGACCTTATGGAATCCTCTTCTCTGGATGACTTTAGATCACATTGTTGGTCGAGGTATCCTCACTTCTCTCTTCAAGAGCAAGATCTCTGATGATCTTTTGTTGGTTTCCAATTTCTACGGTGCTACGAATTTTGTGGAGCAACGTCACCAATGGTCAGTTTTACAAGCTAGTAGAACCGGAAAAGAGGAAGTGAATTGGTTAGTGGCAAGGGATTTCAATGCTAAACTTGCTCTCAGGGATCAAGAAGGGGGAAATCCTTCTTTGGACAAGGGGATAGATTTATGATGTCCAAAATCAACCAACTCAATTTAATTGATGTCCAACATGCGGGGTCTCCGTATACGTGGACAAACAAACAAGTAGGGCCGACAAGTAGGAAGGTCACGCTTGACAAATTTTTGGTTTTTGAAGAGGCCTTTCTCCGTTGGTCTTTCAGGATGGATATTCTTAACCGCACTGACTCTAACCACTTTCTGATTCTTCTGGAATGGAAGTTATGGCTGGAAAAGGAGGATCTAAAGGAAAAAATCCCCTTTTGGTGGGAGGAGGGCTGCCCTTCCCATGGGAGAGCTATGTATGTTTTTTCCAAACAAATCCATCATGTCAAATCTCATCTCAAATTCTGGAAAAGTAGTAAATCTGATTTTCAATCCCAAAAGGTTCCTTTGTTGGCAAAGATGGAGGAGTTGGCCACCCGCTTCAAGATTGGATCAATCATCGAGGACCTAAAATATGAAGATGAACTAGTCAAAAAAGAATTAGAGTCCATAGACAATCAGGAGGAAATCTATTGGAAACAAAGAGCGAGAACCGCTTGGTTGTTGGAGGGGGATCGAAACATGAGTTTCTTCCATCGCTCCGCCTCGGCAAGTAGACAAAGGAATTCTTTGCCTTGCCTTCAGGACTCCAATGGTCAGGTGATGGACACCATACCAGGTATGCAACAAGCAACAAACAATTTCTTTGAAAATATTTTTACTGCCCTTGCTCTCCCTAATCTTGCAACGCAACAAGAGATTCTTAATTGTATCCCCTAGATTATTTCAGCTAAGCAAAACCAAGCCCTTTTCAGTCCGGTGGATAAGGAAGAGGTGAGGAGCATAGTTTTCAACATGAAATTAGGGAAATCTCTAGGGCCCAATGGTTTTCCAATTGAATTCTTTAAGGCTTTCTGGGATGTCATAGGTGAGGATTTAACCAAGGCTGTTGAAGAATCTCGTTCAAACAGAACTATGCTTCGGGCTTTGAACCATACTTTCCTCACTTTGATTCCAAAAGTGGGATAGGCCTCCAGCCTTGGAGATTTTCGCCCGATTGCTCTCTGCAATGTGACCTACAAGATAATCACTAAGTTGATGGTTGAAAGGCTTAAGAAGATTATGGACAACATAATCTCCCAAGAACAAGGAGGATTTGTGGAGGGGCATCAAATTCTGGATGGGGTTATTCTAGCCCAAGAGGCTATCCACTCAATGCAGCAATCTGGTCGAAGAGGCATGTTTATTAAACTAGACATGTCTAAGGCTTATGATAGAGTCCCCTAGTAGTTTTTGGATCAAATGCTTGAGAAATTTGGCTTCTCTCAAGAGTGGAGAGAGTGGATCATGAGTTGTGTCTTGACGGTTTCCTTCTCTGTTCTCATCAACGGCTCCCCCTCGACCCCTTTCCATGCTTCCAGGGGTATTCATCAAGGAGACCCTCTTTCCTCGTTTCTTTTTATTATTCTAGCAGAAGGATTGGGTAGATTCCTCTGGAGAAATAAGCAACAAGGACTTTTGGCAGGTGTGCAACTGGGTGAGGTGATGCTAACTCACCTTCAATTTGTTGATGATACAAGTCTCCTTGGGGAAGCTAGCATTCGGGAGGCTAGAACGCTCAAAGCCATCTTAAAAACCTACATGGATGCTACTAGCCAGCAGGTGAATGCAGCCAAATCCAAGGTTGTTTTCTTCAATACGGACAAAAGAACCCAGGATCATATTCTTACCATTTTGAGCTTTGCCTAAGGTGCTCTTCCGCTTGATTACCTGGGGATTCCCCTTCATTTCAAGAGACTAAGGGTGGCTGATTGGAAAGCTTTAATGGATAGAATCATTGCTAAAGTTAATCATTGGACTCATCATTGGCTTACTTTCGGAGGAAGAATGGCTCTCATCCAATCGGTGATCCAAGCCATGTTTGTTTATAAATTCTCCATCCTAGTTGCCCCTATGGGAGTCCTTAGAGAGTTGGATTCGCTTATGAGAAATTTTTTGTGGGATGGCCCAAGGATGGGTAAGAAGTGGGCTCTTGTTAGTTGGGATAAAATATGTTAGCCTAAAGCTCGTGGGGGTCTTGGTTTTCGTAAAGCGGCTTTAAACAATCAAGCTCTTGTCGAGAAGCTCTATTGGAGATGGATCTCCAACCAGGAGGCTTTCTTCAACAAAGTCATCACTAGTAAGTATTTGGGTTTTATCCCCCATCAAGAAGCTGGCCGCACTCCTCTGAGGGGCCCTGGCTCCGTTATTTGGAAGGTCCTGAAAGCTGGCAAACAATTGGTTAAACCTGAACTTTTCTGGAAAGTGGGTAAAGGAGACAAAGCTAATTTTTGGACTGATTCTTGGGACCAACATCCCCCCTTAATCTTTGAGTTCCCTGAGTTGCAACCCTTGCAACAAAGCCTCGAAGGTAGAGGATGGATTAATATGGCCTCCTACATTAATTCCAGGCAGATTGGAGATTTCTCTTTCTTTCAGTTGAAGAGGTTGGAAGAATGGCATGTTCTTGTCCCTCTTCATCAAAAGCTTCTTATTGATAAGATCCTCAAGCAGAGGTGCCTTACGAGGAAAGAGGAAGAGGATAGGATCGCTTGGGGCCTTGGAAGTCTAGGTGTCTTCACTGTCCATGATGGTTATAATGCTTTGCTCCCTCCTCCATTGATCTTGTGGGATGCCCCTTGGGATAGAGTTTGGGTGGCTAAGGGTTGGCCTAAAATAAATTTCTTTGCTTGGCAAGTGATGCATAGGAGTTGTCTCACCTATGATAACCTTATGAAGAGAGGCTTTTATGGCCCCTCCAAGTGCATCATGTGTAATTCCCAGGAGGAGATGCTTGATCATTTGCTTTTCCAATGTGATTTCGCCATAGAGTTGTGGAAAAGGTGGATAGACCTCTTTAAGGCACGCCTAAACTTTTAGGTGACTCTTGCTAATATCTGGGAGATCTGGAAACAACAAAATTTAAGAATATCTCCATTCAACTAGGTTGGTCCCTAGGCCCGAGCTTCATCTGGTGGCACATTTGGTTGGAAAGAAATTCCAGAATTTTTAGAGAGGAGTTCAGTCCAATGGAGTTGGTTTGGCACAAAATTATTACCAAGGTTTCTAAAACTGTTAGAGCTCACCTTAGGGATCAAAAAATCTAGGAGAATGAGTTGGCTCCCAAGTCACAAAAGTTGGGATCATGGCAGCCCCCTCCCTCGAGTTGGGAAAAGATCAATTCTGATGGTGCAACTAAGGATAACCCGAGGGCTGCAGGCATTGGTTTTCTCAGAAGAGACTTCAAGGGGAAGGTCCTTCATTGGGAGTTGGAGGGTCTTGGAATGGCTACTAACAATGAAGCAGAAGGGTTGGCTATCAGACAAGGTTCTCTCAATGCTTGGGAGAATGGGGTTAGAAAGATCATCGTTGAGTCCAACTCACAAATAATGGTGGGGCTTCTGGATGCTATTAGAAATTTTAGACCAAAGGCTTGGAGGATAAGAAACATTGTGAGCCAAATTAAATCCATTTGGCAATAGTTCAAGGATGCCATTCCGGTCCATGTTGATAGACAAAATAATGTTGCAGCTAACTTTTTGGCTAAACATGGTAGTGAAAGTCCGGTTGGTTGCATGCTGAATTCTGATCAGAATAGAGACACTTCTGAATGGTTGGAGGTGAACCAAACGGTTCTTTGTTTGGCCAGCAAAGACTTATGCAAGGATGAGGACAGGTCTAGAGTCCTTGAGAAGGATGAGTAGTTCTTGGACTGGTATCTTTTTGAAGTCCACTAAGCATTTAGACCCCAGTAGGGGTACATTTCGCAGTCAATGCAGCAAGAAAAAGCTTCCATGGCCCCCTGGGATTAAAATGTTGAGTTTTATGGGTAGTACCCGTGGGACAGTGGAGGATGAATAGTTATTGGTTGGGTTTTTTGCTGCCTCTTGCAGCACTCTTTGGCCCCTTTTGGGACAGCACTGGTGGTGTTTGCAGGATTGTCAAGCCTGCTAGGTTTCTTCGAATCAACATAAAGCAGAAGTGGGATCAAGCTAAGAGTCTCTGCTCTTTAGATGGTACTCATTTTTTTGTTATTTTTGGAGATGTTAATCCAAGTTTTATTTGGATTTTAGGGCTTGCCAAAAGTGGCAGACCTAAGACTGTAATTTGAATCTTGCCCTTTTAACAAAAAAAAAAAAAAGGATCATCTCCAAAGTGATGGCAAATCAATTAAGACCTCTATTAGACAAAATTATTTCAGAAGAACAAGGAAGATTTGTTAAAGGGAGACAAATTGTGGACAGGATTATAGTACCTCATGAAGTTACGCATTCAACAGTATCAAGAAAAGAGAGAGCAATGATCTTCAAACTTGATATGAGTAAAGCCTATGATAGGGTTAAATGGGATTTTCTTTTTGCAGTATTAGAAAAGTTTGGATTTGGTAAAAAATGGGTCAGATGGATTAAAGCTTGTGTCTCTACAATTTCATATTTAGTGTTGGTCAATGGGTTAGTAATAGAATCTTTTAAAGCCAAGAGAGGTCTTAGACAAAGAGATCCTCTATCACCATATTTGTTCATATTATTATGGCAAAGGTTTTGTGTAGGAACTTGAAGAAAGCTAATAAAGATGAGCTGATAAGAGGTCTTAAGGCTAGTAATAACATCAACAACATCACCCATCAACAGTTTGTAGATGATACAGCCCATTTTGGGAGGGCAAGGATAAATGAGGCCAGAGCTTTGATAACTTATTAAAGGAATACGACAGAGCGTCAAGTTAAAAAGTTAATAGGACAAAATCCAAAATTTACTTCCTAAACACCCCAGCTAGAATCAAAGCAAGGATATGCAAGTTACTTCAAATGGAGGAGGCAAATTTGCCAGCAACTTATCTAGGGATGCCCTTATTTCAGGGGAGAACGAGGATAGAATTATAGAATTTAGTTATAAGTAAAGTTCAGAATAAACTATTGGCATAGAAAGGTAGATGGTTATCATTAGCAGGAAGAGTGCAACTAATTAAATCAGTCTTACAGGCCATTCCAACTTATTATATGTCCTTGTATACTATGCCAAAATCAATAGAAAAAAGTTTAATCTATATTATGCGGTCCTTTTTGTGGTCAGGTTTACATGATAAAAGAAAATTTCCTTTGGTGAAATGGAGCAAGGTGTGTGATGATAAAACTAGAGGAGGTCTCGGTTTAAGAGTTCTTATGGATGCAAACTTAGCTTTCAGGGAAAAAGTAATTTGGAGATTGTACAAAGAGAGTCAAAGACAATGGGCAAAAATTTACTGCAAAGAGATTGTACAAAGAGAGTCAAAGACAAGGGGAAAAGTAAATATGTTGAGCCCAATGACCCAAGCTTAATATTTACTTCATTCTCTCTACCAAATGGTTCTGCACTATGGAACAGTTTAAAAAATCAATTGATCTAGTAATTAAAGGTTTAAGATGGGTGGTGGGAACTAGAGAAAAAAATTCTATTTGGATGGATACTTGGTGTGATAAAAACCCACTCAATCTAGATCCAATTTTGAAACCATGGATGAGATTACTTCAAAACAAATATGGTGATAGGGTTTCAAACATTTTGTACAAGGATTAGGAAGGAAGATACAAATGGAAAGAAGATATTTTTACAGGTATACAAGACATTGATGCCAGGAGACAGTTGAGTAGAAAGATTAAAACAATGATTATTCTGAGGGGAGCCAAGGATAAGTTGATTTGGGAGTTGAATAGCTCAGGAGAATACACAACAAGAAGTGGTTTAATGTAAAGCACCAACAAAATAGAAATATCACAAGAACACGGAAAGATTTTTGGGATAGCCAAAGTCAAAATGTTTGTTTGGCTAGTAGGTCATAGAAGAATTTTATCCTGGGATAACCTTATGAAAAGAGGTTTTCATGGCCCCTCACAATGTGTTCTTTGTAAAAGGGAGGAGGAGAGTATAGACCATCTCTTGGGACACTGCTCAATAGTCTGGAATCTATGGCAATGGATTCTTAATATGTTTGGTAAATGCATGGTGATGAATGGAAGAATTGAAGAATGGTTAAAGCAATGGCAAAGCACTTTTAAAAGTGAGGCTTTACAAACAATCTGGGATATATCAAAAGATACAATACTTTGGACTGTTTGGCTAGAAAGGAATATAAGAATATTTAAAAGAAAGGAAAGCAGTTTCGAGGTAGGAAGTATTGTTTAGCCATAGAGGAGTCTAAACCAACCCTATCCTATCAACTCACCCAATCCCTAATCTGGAAGCATAGAGCATTGATAGATGGAGTCAAGTCACCAAATGGAATAATGATGTTGGGTACAGGACAAACAAAAAGAAGGCAAACAATATAAAGTGGAAACCACCAAATGTGGAATTGGTCAAATTGAATTTTGATGAAGCATCTAAAGGAAATCCAGGACCAAGAGGAAGAGGAATAAGAGGAGAGAAGTTGTCTCATTATGCTTTCAATAGTGGATTTAAGACAAATAATGAAGTTGAAGCTTGGGCATCTTTGGAAGGGTTAAAAATATGCAAACAAATGAAATAGAATAGAGTATGGATGTAAGGTGATTCACTCATAGTAATAAATGCAATTTTGAGGAAAGAAAAGGCTCCTTGGAACATACAAGAGATAATTGTAGAAATTCAAGACCTTGCTATAAAGTTTGAAGAAATCACGTTTACACATATGTTAAGGGAAAGAAATAAATGTGCAAATAGGACAGCCAATAGAGGGGTTTTAATTAAGGATGGTGAAGTTAAATTCTCTTTTCCATGGTTAAAGGAAGTAGTAAGTTTAGCTAAAGCTGACAAGAATATGTTGACTGCCTGAATCAAATAATGATTCAGATTTAATTTAATGTTTTTCATTGGTAATAATTGCTTTATTTTATAACATTAATGTGTTTTCTTCTAAACTATTTATTACAATTTTTTGGGTTGCACTTAAGCTTTGGGAAAGAAACTAGCAATCCAAATCTGGTAATGCAGACTATGATACTGCGATGTTTTGGAAATATTACTCTACTAAGATGCAATGCATAGATAGTAGAGGTGGACTTTTGGTATTGTGAAGGCTACGGTAGGAAAATGTCAGGAAGGATGCTGAATTCTAGAATATTTGTATTCACACAAAAAATTGAAGAAGATCCAAAAAATGAAAATCAAGAATTCAGACATTTTATGAAAAATGATGTAGGTATCTAGCTATAGCATCTCAATTGAGATGAGAATTGAATCTGTTTGTAAACTCTCAAGCTCTAAAGGAGAGAGTTGTGACTTGTCAAGGGTGGGGGACCCGCGTACAACCCCTTGTTCTCCAGCAAAAAAAAATAGACATATGAAAGATCAGGATTCTTTTGTTTTAGCTACTAAAGTCTGAATTCTGAAATTTCTAAAGAGGATGTATACACATTGAGGAACAAAGGAATAGAACTGTCAAAATTCACAATATTTTCCTGAAATGAACAGCAACAAACCATCCACTCAAATCTTATATAGAAAGCATAAAAGGACAAAAGAAAGAGGCAAATATGATGGGCACCCGTAGGCACCACTATCTGTAGATATTATTGCACAACAGTCCGATGACAAATGAGGAGTGTGAGGGGGTATTTATAGCAATACCAAAACCCTAAATTACATCATAAAGTTTAACCTAAGCTAACATAACAAGTGGGCTTTAGGTTAATTACAAATATTAAATAAGGTTTAACCATAACAAGGTTAACCATGGCCCATTGGGCTTACATAATAAAATATTACAAAATAATAATACATTGCACAATGAAATACCCTTAGGCCTATCCAATACATCGCACAATGTCGACTCTTGGCCATGAATTAGATTACAATTTCAACACCCCCATAATCTGAACTGAGGGGCCAAGGAGAGAAGACATTAGTGACAATAATATCTTCCCCTCCATAATGGATGCTCTAGTGGGCCTTTGCAATTGAGGCAAATCCATCCGAATCTCCCTCATCATCTAAAAGACATCCACCTTGCTCCAAGAACTTAGCTTTAATCTTCTGCAACTTCAGCAAGCAATTCTTTTGTAGGATGTCCCTCCCTTTTGTAGTATCCACAAGTGGTCTTCGTTTTCTTTGAAGACTTAGCCTTGCTCGTGGGCCCTTGGGTCTTGGTCTCCTTAGATTTGAATTCCTTTGTATGAGCCTATATGTGAGGAGTTCCACCACCACAATTCCGCATTGAAACCTAAAAGTGCACTAGATAACAGAAAAGTTGATTAAGACTTGGAGTTTATTGGGAATCCAAGAACATAGGAATCATGTGAACTATTAGGTTCAATATTTGAAAGGAGGGGAAGACATTAGCAAGGAAAATCTTAATGCATTCTACATCATCTTTCTTTTTGCCTCCAGAAGATTCAATATCTGCCCTCAAAGCCTTGAATCTCGCAATATAGTCCTCAACGTTATCAAACTCAACTAGCTTAATAGAAAAAAGCTCTAATTCCAAGCAACTTACTTCAATAGTATTAACCTTTCCAAAAAGTTCATGCAACTTTGACCATACCTTGATAGGGTCACTCTCTTCTTTGATATGGAAAAGCAACTCTAGTTCAATCAACAAGGAAAACAAACCTAGTGCCTCTTCTACCTCCTGGTGCCAAGCTTTGTAATCAAGAACCACTGCTTTATCCTCCTAAAAGATACACCACAAGTTCTTGCTTCATAGCAGGCCAATCATTTGAGTTGAACAAATACTATAATTTTGCCCATTAAGGCAAGTAACTAGGGCTTTGTGGTCCATCTTACACAATCCGACCCCTAACACTACAACAGGTCCGTGAACTGATGCCACCAGTGCGTAAAGCTCAAAAAATCATATGATTTGAAAAAAAGGCTCAAAACACTTCCATATGCAAAAGTTATGGCCTCTAGAAGATTTTCCCTAATGGACCCAAAAAAATTAAAATTAGAAGCTCTAACCTTAGGAAAGAAAGCAACAATCTCGACCTGCTACTTGGAGAGCTCTAATTCGTTGGAACACTCCAACCACTTTTTGCCACTTGAGTTCCTCTGGTTCGTCTAATCATTGACACTTGCCTTCATCTAATTGACCGAAGATATATATATTAAAAAATGATTATGTGGCACCGAGGGGTGCCATGTCGGCCTCCCGTCATAACCCTTCTGCAAAACACCCAAGTAGCATCAAATAGGTTTATTCCTCAATTTCTCAATTGCAAAGATCAAGCTAATAACCAACTTAACAGCCACAACCTTTGGAAACAAGGGCAGGGCTTTTTCATTTATGCTCCTATCAAGCCGTAGCAACCAAGGCAGACGTAGTCTTCACATAAAAAATTGACACAAGAACACACACCTGCCTGCCACTAACACCATCCTACAAGCCAGCCCACTGCCATAAAGGACTACAATTAAGGTGGGCACCTTTCCGTAGAAGAAGCACACCTTTCTTTTTGTATCAAAGGGCAACGCAGCAAATCAAGCACTTGCCCAGCCAACTTCAAGACAAGTAACCAACCGCCATTTCATGCCACCAACTAGAACAGGGTGGTGGACATTCCAATTTATCACCATTGTTGTCACAACCCATGTGAAGAGGTCAAAAGGGAAGCAATTGTCGTAGCGATTCGAACCTTGGTCATTCCTACCTGAGCGACCTATTACATGCTCTGCTAGCTGCCACACGTGCCTGTCCAGATGACACTGAGCGCATTCCCTCTCCTTAAAGAGAGGCCACACGCCCAACACCATTTGAATGCCAAGCCGGAGTTAGCGCACAAGAAAGGCAACGAGTTTGAATTCAAAATTTCCCACCTATTGCCTCCCTTCAAATCAACAACATTTGAGGTGATATTTGGAGCCCATTTTTTGAAAGAAGCAAATGAGTAATCTCCAAGCCTCTCGAAGCGATGACTAAGGAACGGGGATAAACCTCGTTTTTGTCTCCTATGCAAACAAGGCTTATGTTTTAATAAAAAACGTCCTAGGACTTGGAAGAAAAATCGGAGACTCTGAATGGCATTTTTGCATGACCAAGTTAGGTAGCTCCATACCAACTCTGATGCCATGTCTGAATTCACAATATTGTCCACAAATGAACAGCAGCAAACCATCCACTCAAATCTTATACAAAAAGCATAAATGGATGAAAGAGGCAAATATGATGGGCGCCCGTAAGCACCATAAATAATCACTATTCGTAGACATTATTGCACAACATTTTGATGAGAAATGAGAGTGTGAGGGGGTATTTATAGCAATGCCAAAACCCAAAATTACATCATAAAGTTTAACCTAAGTCAACATTACAAGTGGGCTTTAGGTTTATTATTTATTGCTTAACCATACGAGGGTTAACCATGGCCCATTGGGCTTACATAATAAAATATTACAAAATATTAATACATTGTACAATGAGATGCCCTTAGGCCTATCCAATACATCTCACAATGTCAGCTCTTGGCCGTGAATCAGATTACAAATTCAACAAGAACACCAAGACCTAAGAAAAAAGAGAGCTTTATTATGATCCAAATTTCAAACAGCACTACAAGGTAGTACATAAGATTTTATATTCATCCAAGAAGGTATGGGTACCAACCTCAGCCAACCTCCAACAACATGCCAAGAACCACCAACTATCCACAAACAACCATTCCTCTTACTCTAAGGTAAGAAGGGTTATTTACACTTTTTTTTATATTGTTATATGGGGTTTAAACAGGTCCCACTCATATTACATCCTGATTGCATTAGCACAATATTTCAAGGAACGATATTATCATGGTTGGTGGTACTACAACAAACCATATTATCATGGGTTGCGTTATCGTGGGAGTGTCCATCACAATGGAGAGATTTGAACATGGGCTGCGCTCATTGATTGCATCCCATTCACCAATGCTCCACAATGCCTTGGGCATAAAGACTTATTTACAGATACCTCCCTCCATGTTTCATATTTTCTTTTGCATGAAGGGTAATTTTATTTTAAGAAAACATACATTTACATAGTCCACGTTAATACAAGAGAAAGCTTCTGGATAGACTTATATACAACAAAGTAGAAAGTCAACATTTCATGTTACTCTTGTACAAGATTAATCAAGGAAAGATTATAGACATGAACTCCTTATATAGATAACTCATTACAGGAACACAATGTCATGAAACATATCCTACTACAACAAGTAAACAATTGGATACAAACATAATTAGTAGACTCCCAGGCATGTCAGTTACTTCTTAGTCTATGTAATACAAGCATCCAAAAGCAGCTAAGATGCATGCCGTCATCTATATTCATATTGTTCAGATGCTTTCCATTCAATAGCTTCGATAATTTTCCTTTTTGTGTAGTGACCTTTATTCAGAAATACCTATCTTCTATGGAAGCATAGTGCCTTTGACCAACAAATTAACTTACTCTATGCTCAACTTAATTCAGCTAATGTCCAAGGGCAATGCAAATGCTACAGTTGGCCAACAACTAGTCATCTCCAACCATGCATATACAACCATACCTCCTCCTTTCAGGACGAGTATTTTTTTTTTAGTTACTTTTTTGTTTCCCATATTTTTTTGCATGTGGAATAATCTTAGTTTCCTGTTAATTAACAGGAAAACTAGGAGTAATGAAAAAGTACAATTTACTTTAAAGCTGGCAAAATTTACAAAGAATTGTCAAAATTCTGGTCTCTCTTGGGTTGGGGTCACCTAAGACATCAATACAGCTCAGTTGTGGATTTCTAAACTTTTTTAGTGGTTGTTATGGTGACTAAATAAAACAAGTAATCATCTTGTTATATTCTGAGCCCTGATTTTTTATACTTGTCAAAAGGTATAAGCATATACATGATTGGCATCATAGTAAACTGCAATTATCACACAAGTCTAACCAATGTAGAGATGATCCTCACTACAAGACTAATGAAATTTCAATGTGGTGCTTGAAATTCAATACTTGTTATTAATGAGTTATGCCAAGGATGGGTCACTCTACTGAAGTTTCCCTGGTACTGGCAGCCCTCCTTTTGGCAATTTTTTGTTTTTCTTCCTGCATTTCTCACAGTTCTGTAATACAAAAGCAAGATTATTTGTTTATGGGAAGGATTCATCTCAAGTGAGGCACTACATTTGTTGTGTACATGGAATGAGCAAGTTGAGACCTTCTAATTAAGTATTTGGATGTTATGGAAAGATGCAATACAAACTATGAACTGTTATTTTGGCTTCGCATTTCCCTTTATGAACTATGCTACTAGGCTTATTGCTACATATCTAGTTTCACAAAAATTTTGAAGGCACTATTCAAACAAAAACAATAATTTTTCCCAGCTAAAACATGATTCACGCTTAAGAGGTTTTGGCATAAATTTCAAAACATTAATTGGAGCATATACAAGTTTCACAATGATAGGTAACAAAAAAGAAGGAAAACTCATAGAAATATTTTTGCAAATTCTTTTACAGGAAATACTGGATATTTTAATTTGCATAACATATGGCAAGGTTACAAATAGCTGCATTGTCTCATCTGCAAAGACACCAAATCTACTAGAAAAGTAGAATAAACTGACAAATAAAACCACCAGCCTTTTGCAAGATTCACTTCCCCACTCCGAGTTCCCTCGAAACCCACTCCCATGTCTCAAGAGTGAAGACTGTGAGATAGCAAGGTTTGAAAGGCTGTGACATAAAATTACATATGAAAATAAAAATCTCTGCAAGACATGACCTGCTACTCGAAATTTACACTAATCCAAGTCCTCCCTCCATCTCAGACATAAACATTCCAGCAGAATCACCTTTCCTCCTCCTAAGTGGTTTGGGTAACCCTTCCTCAATACGCCCTACCAGTAGGCATGACCCCTACAATAATGATAACTCTAATGATGGGCATCTGGCTTTCTGTTTATTGCTCTTGTTCTCTTCCATATTCTTTAGTGTCACCAGCTTCCCTTCCTTTCTCTTGCAGTTGCAAAGTATTCATTTGAAAAGGCCAAAAAACACAAGGACAACTTTAGCTTATATGTAAGATCTGTGCAATTTGCTGGTATGTGTGAACTACAAACAGTGCATCTTATTCCCCAGTTTGTCAAATTATGGTCCCAATTAACTCTTAATTAGGACTTCCAGATATTATTTTAGCTTATTAACTTCAACATAACATTGATATCAATATCTCAACTTTAGAACTTAATATTTATAAGTCTTAAACTAAAGTGACTAAACCTTTAGAAACATAATTCCTCCTAGGTCAACTATCATGATCTAGTAAAACCAAATAACTTTACTACAAATAAATCCTTTGTCATGCTTTCTACAATATGTATGCCACATATTTACATAGGCAACAGGTTCAAAAACAGGATATTACACTAGTGGATATTATTGTATACATTAAAATTTAACAACTGCTTTTTTTTTCTAACTCAATGAAATATTCACATTAATAGAAATTGAAAGGACAGACTCATCAGAAACATAGAAAGGCAATCAAAATGCAACATATGAGGCCAGACACAAGGGCCATGATCCCAAACATGATCAACTTCAACCAGATGACCTTTTGATCAACTTCAACTAGATGGTCTTTTTATCAACTTCAACTAGATGGCCTACTCGAAAATAGGCCTAAAGCACTAAAATTTGCAGGCTCCAAACACTTCGAAACTCGAGTCTGAAGCCCCATTCCCAGCATATTCTATCAGAAAGACCAAAAATTCCAGATTGAGGCTCATAGAAACAAAACACCTGCTCGTTTCCAACATCTATCCAGAGTTCTAAGCCCTTGAGGTATACATAAAAAGACCCCTGCTAAGCAAGATGAACTAGTCTAAACTTCCTTAATTAAAAACAGATATCAAGCATAGAAAAAGTCTGACTAGTCATCTTCTACTTGATTCATTGACCATTGTCATGATTTTTAGCATTGATTAGCAGCAAGTTCAACTTTGGACAAATTATCCCCTACTTCTGAATTACAATGATCAGTTTCAAATATAAAATTCTTGGGTTACTAGATATGTCTTCATGTATGTGCTAGCAATTGCAATGGGCTAGATGAGCAACACCATAACCAAGGTAACAAACTTCAAAAAAATGTTTGCTGAAATCCTGAAAACACCAAATATAAAATGTATTTACTCAGGATCCTCTCCTCCCTCCCCGAACTTCTCTCTCATCGATTCTCTTTTATCAAATAGACCTCTATATCCTTAAATTTCTTCTTGGAAAGCAGACTGAAGAATTGACATCCTCTGCAATCTTTTCTTTCCCAAGGTTGGCCATTTTTGCCATTTGTAGTTGGAGCTCCCTATGCTTCGTAATTTAGTTATAGAAAATAAAGTTGCATGTCAAGGACAAGGAAGCAACAGGTGGGGAAGCAAACTTCTTTTGGTGCCCCATAAATTAAAGGCTTTGATAATGAACATTATATATGAAATGTACCTTGGGCTTAGATGGATTGACAAGGCTCGTTATTTATCATGAGCTTCACCAAAGAATCGAAGCCCAAAGAGGTACACTATTGAGATAATAATATGAGGTCAAGTAGAGAACTTCTCTTTGTTTATACAAGGGGTCTCCTATGTCCAAGGGATATGCTGGCTTGGCTGTGACCCTAAAAACACCTTTTACCTTTTTGTCATAATGAAAAAAGCAGGGCCTCTGCTATCTTATCTGTAACCACCATAACCTGTGATAATAGAAGCAGCAATTTCCCTTTCATATCAAGCCTCTATTGACCTCCAGACACAGAAATGAGAGGCCTTAGTTTCACTTGGCAGAAATAGAAAACAGTTTCCTTGCTCATAATTTCACTTGGGAGAAATAGAAAACAGTTTCCTTGCTCATTATGCCCTGTGGGTGCATTATGAAGCTCTCCACATCATCCACACTAACTAAATAACTTTGAATTTCTAATCATAATAGCTAAGTGTACATCCTTGTTATTGTGCCTCCTAGCATGAATGAACTCTATAAAATCGAATTTCTCCCTGACGAACTTTTGCCTTATTCATTAGCCCTTCCAGGATCCAAGTGTGATGTGACCATTATCCATACCCTTGATTATCACTGCCATATGTCCTTCAACCAGGTCCTTAATATTCAAATTCATGAAAAATTTTAGGCCTATAAGAGACCTTCTTCTGATTGGTTATTGAATTTCCTCCATTGGTAAATAACACAGAAAGGAATGATATTCCCTCATTGTATCTGGTAATGCCTTTATCTCTCTCTGAGGGTGGTCTCATATATTGGGTAACCTCTTTGAGGTCATCTCATATGACCTATTATGGTAATAGTTGAGAAAATATGAAAAAGATCCCGATTCGAGCCAATTTTTTCGCCAATTTTTGCTTTTTTTCCAAAAAATTGTGATATGCATGAAGAAAGCTTTTTTTCAATGAAAATTGCATTTTCTTCGGTTTTTTCAATGCCAATTCCGATCCGATTCTGATTTTCTCCACAGCTACTTTACCTTCTTGGAAGACTGAGTGCCCTTTCGAAGCACAGTACATTTAAGTTTTACCTTAATAAGTTTGGACAGCAATGGATACCAAATTTGTTTGGTGTAATTTGATCTTATTCCAATTGCCATATATTAGTGATTCTTTGGTATTAGAAAGCATTGGGAGAAATTTTCATCTGTTTGGCATATAGGAGTTTCAATTCCAGGAATGTGACTGAGAAAGATAGGTCAATCAATTTGGAATCTTCTTTATTCCGAAATCTTGGGTGAAGTGCAGAATATGTTTCTTGAAGAATTTGGAGATGTAAGTAAGTCTGTAAACCTCTCTACAGGTTAATTTTTAAATCCTCCATGCATGTTAAAGTTCAGTTTGCTGGAGCCTATTACTTTACAGATTGGTTTGCAAGCGGCCAGTATACTTCACGGTTCAATTTGCCAGAGGCTAGTACTTTAGCACACATCTTTGTCTTGTGCTGATACACAATCACGTAGGATTAACTCTTATCGCCAAGCATGCAGCTAGCACACATCTTTGTCTTGTGCTGATACACAATCAGGTAGGGTTAACTCTTCTCGCCAAGCATGCAGCGGTGAGACTATTGGGGTTTTACTATTTCCAAGGACTAGGTGATTTCTCCTGCAACTATTTTAAATCACTTGGATCTCCTGCCCTCAAGCAACCTACTGGAGAATGTCTTTTCAGCCGATTTTTGAACTCAAATGTCCCAGTGAGCCTGGGTTAGCATTTGAGTCCTGAAAAGCTTCATACCAGCAGAATTTTCAACTTTGAAGCACATGTCACACTTGCAACTCTTCCTTTTCTGGTCAGCTGCAAACCCCATTTATGAGGATTACAACGATAAAAAGTCCTCAACTCCACTCCGGCAGATTTTGATATCAAATCAAAACTGCCAGTTTTATCTGGCAAACACTGCTTTACAAGAGAAGACAACTAAACACCCAAAACTACAGTACAATCTCCCCCTGATAGGAAAAGTTCAGTTATTTGGCTGTAATCTCAGAGCAGGTAGTTTTGGAAATCAAGGGACATATTTTAGGTATCCTGATGCGTTGAACACCGAAAGAGACCAAAAAAGGGGGGGTATTCAAACAGCTAATCTGAGAATGACGCATGCATCCTTCAACGGCGTAGATCTTTCATAATTGACAACATTTCAATACAGAAGGACAACGCATACAATTTACTACACACATAAAAATCTGCGGTTTATATAGCATATCACATGAATTGAAATCCCCATGCCTACTGATACAAATCGTTTAAACTGCGTATACACGCCTTGATGAATAAAAAGAGGAATTGAAATTATGATGCTTATTTACTACACTCTCATCTGCTTAAATAAACTCACCCGAATTCAGCTTTGAAGATACGCAAAACAGAACAATGCCAAGATCAGGATCCGAAGGATTGATTATGGTCCAATATTAGAACGAAGGGGGGCCATATAATACCAGAAATAGATTGATTAACTATTTATATTAAAATTTGGCAGAAGGAAGGTCTCTTCCCTGCTCTCTCATCAACCACAACGGCCACGATGGCCTGGTTGTCGGAACAGCCAGAAACGTGGCAAACGGCAAGGTTGGGCAAATTGAATTGGATTTTTTATTCTAATGCTTCCAAAAACTCGCTTTTTTCCCTAGAAGTTAGGGGCTTGTAACTTTTATTTTATAGTGCAATTAAGTGCTACTAAACATGTTAAAAAAAAATTAAGTAACTTATTATTTGATATATTGCATATGAATAAAGAATCAGTCTTGGTAGAGATAAGGGAGGCTTTCATACATCCATTAAGATTAACTTTAAAATAAAGGAATGGATCAACAAGTGGATTATAAAAATATTGTATTTTATTGTCATGTTGTAAATGTCATGAAACTAGATACAATATCATGAAACTAGATAGATGGCAAGAGATTCAAAGTGAAAACAATGGAGAAAGAGATAGAAAAGTTTGGTCATGCAACAAAGTTCAATATGAAGTAAGAACATAATGCAATAGAAGTTTAATTAGGTTAAGTATATTACATTCATTATGAAATAAGAACATAATGCAATAGAAGTTTAATTAGGTTAAGTATATTACATTCCCAAAGAGAAGCAAAGAAGACTATCCATAACATCAAATGAAAAAAGTACAAGGGATGAAAAAGTACAATGTGCAAGTTCAACTTTAGAAGGAACTAAAGGTGCAAAGACGATATTCCAAGTAAATTATTGTCATTTTCCTCTAGTATAAGATTCTCTCTTAAAATAGAAATGAAAGTAGCATAGAGGATATCCCTTGCACTCTAGGGTTTCAAGAACATTATTATATAGAAATGAGGAAGAAGAATTTTTTTTGGCTGAATAATAAGAGGTTGTATTCGGGTGCCCCACCTTTGACAAATTATAAATCTCTTCTTTAGAGCTTGAGAGTTTACAAATAGATACACTTATTTTCTCAATTGAGATGCTATAGCTAAAAACCTACATCATTTTACATAAAATGTCTGAATTTTTTATTTTTATTTTCTAGATCTTTTCAATTTTATGTATGAATACAAATATTCCAGAATTCAACATCCTTCTTGACATTTTTCTATAGTAGCCTTCACAATACCAAAACCTCACCTTTACTATTTATGCATTGCATCTTAGTAGAGTATATTTTTAAAACATCACATTATCATAGTCCGCTTTACGAAATTTGGATTGCTAGTTTGCTTCCTGAAACACAAGTGCAACCACAAAAATTATAACAAATAGTTTATATGAAAACACATTATTATATTCCTTGAAGGTCCGAGGTGTAGACCAATTGGTGAGGTGAAACCCCGTAAAGGGGATGGATGCCCAAGGTTCAAATCTCAGACCTTGTCAAACTAAACACTTATCCCTTTCCTGGTGCTTTTTATGACATAAAAGGTTTAAAATGAATGTGGCATGGTGGTTATAGGGGTGGATTGTGTTAAGTACTGTGTGGCGGCTTCTAGGACAAACAACATGGAATACCATGGTGGCCATAGAGACAAATAGCATGCATATATCATCATGGCGGCTACCGATTCCACCATATAAATAAATAAATAAACATAATTGTTACAAAATAAAGCATATATTACCAATGGAAAACATTAAAGTAAATCTTAATCATTATTTGATTCAGGCAATCAACAATTTTCTTGTCAGCTTCAACTAAACTTACTACTTCCTCTAACCATGGAAAGGATAATTTAACTTCACGATCCTCAATCAAAACCCCTCTATTGGCTAGTCTATTTGTACATTTGTTTCCTTCCCTTAAAACATGTGTAAACCTGATTTCTTCAAACTCTTTAGCAAGATCTTGAATTTCCATAATTATCTCTTGTATGTTCCATGGAGCCTTTGCTTTCCTCAAAATTGTATTTATTACTATGAGAAAATCACATTCCATCCATTCTCTTTTCCATTTTATTTTTTTGCATATTTTTAATCCTTCTAAAGCCACCTAAGCTTCAACTGTATTATGTCTTAAACCCACTATTGAAAGTGTAATGAGACAAAATCTCTCCTTTATTATTTCTAATTATTCCTCCTCCTCCTGGTCCTAGATTTCCTTTAGATGCTCTATAAAAATTTAACTTAACCCACTCCACATATGGTGGTCTCCACTTTATATTCTTTGCCTTCTTTTTGCTTCTCTTGTACCCAACATCATAATTCCATTTAATGACTTGACTCCATCTATCAAGGATCTCTGCTTCTAGATTAGGGACTAGGTGAGTTGATAGGTTGGTTTGGACTCCTCTATGACTAAAATATATTCCTTTCCGTTACCTCTAAACTGCTTTCCTTTCCTTTAAATATTATTCTATTCCTTCCTGGCCATATAGTCCAAAGTATATCTTTTGATATATCTCATATTGTTTGTAAAGCCTCATTTTATAAGTGCTCTGTCATTGCTTTAACCAATCTTCAATTCTGCTATTCATCACCATGCATTTACCGAAATGAGGATGAAGGATATCCATAGCAATTTAGGATTCGTTGGTAAGCATAATAAGGTAACTACTATGTAGGATTGTTCTTATAGTTTAGGGTTTCAAATGCAACATAGGAAGAAAGTGTTTTTAAGGTTATTCCTTGCACTTCAAATCCTTCAAAGCAAGATTAACCTATAGATGATAAGTCTCATTATGAATAGTATGAAAAAATCAAAGAGATTGATGAAGATTAAAAATTTGGTGGGAATGAAAAAAATAAGAGGAAGATTGAAGAAGCAAAAACAAAGAAAAAAACTCAAAAGGATATTGATATGGAAAACAAAAGCAAATATCACAAGTGTTAAAAATAAGTGGGGCTAATCCCACAGAAAAACCAAAAAGTGATGATGAAATTAGTATCTTTGAATATTAAAGGTATCATAAGACCCCTAAAAGAGGAGGTATTAGAGAAATAATAGATTGGCATAGTGAGCATGCATATAGAGAATGAAACAAGGTAGTAGATACTTTAGTGAATTGCAGTATGGTGCAAGATAATATAAAAAAACTTGCAAATAGAATACCTTCTTTTTGCACCTCTTTTTGTACTCTATTCTACTGGTTTTGATGGTGGATTTCTTGTATACAAGGGCTGATTTGACGTTGTCTCCTTTGCAAGACAACTCTCTCCTTTGCTTGGTTACTTTGGTAATAAACCCAAGTTAATAACCACGTAGATAGAAGATTTTGTAGAAGTAATTTCATAACTACTTTTCTATAAATATCCCTTAGTGCACCTCGAATCTGAGACTCATCAAGTCTCAATTTGTGGCTTCTTTTACTGATTTTTGATGGTGACTTTCTTCTCCACTCCTTGGAGGAATCTGATATGATTTTAGTGGTTTCTTTGGGTCATGAAATACTATAGGTTCTGTGCACCAAATAATGTCTCTAGACTCTTTTATAACTTGCTGGTTTTATGTCCTTGATCTTTAACAATCAACAAACACAAACTAACCCTTTCGAGAGTAACTAGTATAGTGCTAATGGATTAATAATGCACTTTAATGGTAACAATAATCTCACCTTATTGCTCTTGTAAATCAACTCTTAAAATAATTTCAAATGCACTTAATAATATCTGCAACCTTTAGGAGTAATCTTTAAAGAACCCTTAATGAATATTTTGCAATTTTCACTACAATCAATATTGTAGGATGTAGTCTTCTTGCTTTCTAGATAGATAATAGGTAGGTGATATTTTATTTATTTTGAAAAAATATCCAATTTCTATTTAATGTGCAAATAAATATTTAAAATGAACTCTCCTTTTTGCACTTTCTTAAAGACTATACTATAAGCCCTTTTGCAACTTTAATCTAAATACGGTGCTTAATGGAATTTGATAATGAACCCTTATTGAAATTCAACTAATTGCACCCTAGTTTCTTACCTTTAATGGCTTCTATAGTAGATATAGATCTTGGTATTTTGATTCACCAAGTTTCTACCTTGTAACAGATGAATTTAGAGCTTCTTGTTAATTGTCCTAAACAACTTCTTGCTTCACCAAACTGTGGTCTGGAACCTTCTATCTTGAGCCTAGGGTTTGGTGGCTTGATTCTTCCAATGATCTTCTATTTTCTATTGTAAATTTAGAGAACTCTTATCTCTGATCTGTGCTTTCTTGTTGTAAGAGGTAATCTCCAAATCTCTTGGATAGGCTTCTTTTTATGAATATTCCTTGTTGAATTCTGACTTCTAACAAGATCTTCTCAATATTTTGAACATCTTGAGGTCTTCATCGGATTCTTCTTTGGTATTTGGTACTCTTTATCAAATTCTTATTCTTTGGGCTTGTTGTCAGATGGCGATAATTGTCCCAAGTTCTTCAATATCATGAGCTTCTCCTTGGTAGTGGATTTATCTGATGAGTTCTCCTAGGAACTCTTTTGATGATGCTTCTATGAGCTCTGCAATAAGGCTCTCCAAGCCTTCTTATTTTTTCTCCTTAAGACCTCTTCAAGGTATTTATCTTGTAACTTATTTGGTATTCCAACTGAGACCTTTTCTTCAACCTTCTACTTCTGGAAGTGTTGGTGATAAGATCTTCTTCTCGGATCTTTGAAATCTATTGCTTTTAGATTTTGGAATGAGACCTTGCTGGTCCTTCTTTTCTTCTATAATTTGCAGGCTTTCATGGAGATCATCAATCTCCTATTTTGTGGACTCTTCTCTAGAGTATTATTTAGGAAATATTCTCTAGAGTCTTCTTATAAATAACGAATTCTTCTTCTAAATTAGAAATTCTTCTCTGAAGTCTTCTTCAAAATTAGGGCTTTTGTGGCCTTTTTTGCTTCTACACTCTATAGGTATTGATATTGAATGGAGATCACCAATCTTTTATCTCCTCCTTAACTCATCTTCTAGAGTCCCTTATTCCTTGGGTTTGCTATAAGGCTATTGTTTCATTTTATTTACTTCTACAATCTGCAGGATTTGCAACTCTTGTAATGGGACCTTCTTTTTAAGGTCTTTGAAATATTTAGTCTTCTCCTTATTGTTGCAAGTGCTAGAATTATTCTAAGAAGATATTCTTCCTAGCTCTCTTGTAGGAAGCTTCCCAAATTTTTTCCTGAATCTGCTTTTCCTAAAACAAGTTGTTAGAAATTGGAATGAAAGAATTTATAATTCTTAACCAAGGTTTCTACGACCTTTTTTCTCTCCAAAATTCACCAAGACTCTACTCCGTGAGTCTCTTCCACAATGTCTATTGTTTTGAAAAAAATAACTTTAGATAATAGTTAGCATAAAAAGATCCATATTTCTTGAGATCAGTAGTCTTCACTAGTTGATATGTTAAACTAGTGGAATGAATGATGAGTCCTAGTCTTCACAATTTTTCTTGCAACTATGTGGAAAGACTCTATCCAGATGTAATCTCAATTTTTTTGTAATTGATATTTATTTCAGTCCCCAATTTTGACTCACCCTATTCCTATATCGATTCACCATGGATATAATACCACTGTTAGCTTTTAAAGGATATATGCAGTGGGAGAGATCTATCATAAGTCCTAATAAGATACCAAAAATATGAAAGAAAGTATTTTTGCATTATGATTGAAATATACTATAAATAAAAAGTGATGAAAATACAATGCAATATGGAGGTAATGGTCACTCCATTAATATAACCTAAAGAACTACATTGTACTCCATACAAGAGTTTTACTACTCTCTACTACAATGTACTTGATATCTGATGTCTCTATAAGGCCATTTATATAGGAAGATAGATTCCTTGGCCAACACTCTACCTAGTTGTACAAGGGGACACCTTGCACATTACAACTTGCACATTGATACTTGTGCATTTATTACATTGCTTTAAGTAACTAGCTAACTTCCCCCTAAAGTAATCTCCTATTCTAGTGATATACATTACATAACCAAATGATGTAATATACTCTAACTCTAACAAGAATAACTATTATATGGTGACCATTAAACGATATTAGTTCAATTGGTTCAATTCCTCAAGTTTCAAGGAGGAGACCAAGATCCAAATCTTACCGAGTGATTCATGCATAATAACCAAGTTATTGTGATAACAATGTGTGGTGATGATGTAATACAGAAGGGATTTGTTTCAATACCATATAATCAACTAAAATAACTATTATATGCTAACCATAACAAACTATTAATTCTAAATAATAAAAACATATAAAAGTTTTTGTTATTCATGTGTACATTCATTTTAAATATGGTTTATACATAAGTTGCAAGCTTACTACAATGGTAAGAGCTTTGGATTCTCTTTGAGAGGTCAAGGGTTCAAACCCCACTTAGTATGAAGGGATTGAGACACCTCACAAAAACCTGTGTAAACTCATTGAATCAAGTGGCATTAGCTCAACTGGTTAGATTCCTCAATATTTATGGAGACCAATGTTCAAATCTTACCAAGCGATAAATGGATAATATCCAAGATTTGTTGTAATACCACTATGTGGTAATGATGTAATATATGTGGGGCTTGTTTCAATCCCATATAACCAATTGAAAAAATGGTTTATACATAATTTAAATTCATGTTTTCATTTATATCAAGTATATGCAATTTTTAAAATATAAATAAAATAAAATATAATAAAAAAAATTATGTAATACTTGTTTAAACTTTAAACTAAATTTAAATATTAATAATTGATGGTTATTAATTGAAGATAAATTATTATTTAAGTGGGTTTAAAAATGAAGGTTTTATATCAAATGATATTAGCTCAATGTGTTATAGACCTCAATTTTCAGAGAGAAAACCTATGCTAGAATCTTGTCAAATTACACACATAATTGTCAAATTGTTATAATACTATTATGGAATCATGATATAATAAAGATAAGACCATTTCAATCCCCCATAACCAACTGCAGAAAACAATGAAAGTTTTGAAATTAAAAAAAATTCTAGAGATCAAAATTGAAAATATGTAAGATTATACACCATACTCTAATTACCAAAAAAATATTAATCATATACTCCATAACTATCATATTATATGTCCTATAATCTCAAAGTTAAAAATTAGTTTAACTTTTTTTTTCCAGGATAATAAAGGGTTGTACTCAGGTACCCCACCCTTCACAAATTACAACTCTCTTCTTTAGAGTTTGAGTTTACAAATAGATATACTTCTCATCTCAATTGAGATGCTATAACTACAAACCTACATCATTTTACATAAAATGTTTGATTTCTTGATTTTCAATTTTTGGATCTTTTCAAATTTTAGTATGAATACAAATATTCCATAATTCAACATCCTTCTTGAAATTTTTCTATAGCAATCTTCACAATACCATAACTTCACCTCTACTATCTATGCTTTGCATCTTAGTAGAGTAATATTTCCAAAACATCGCACTATCATAGTCTGTACCAAATATGGATTTCTAGTTTCCTTCCTAAAACACAAGTGCAACCACAAAAATTGTAATAAATAGTTTATATGAAAACACATTATTATTATAAAATAAATTAGATATTATCAATGGAAAACATTAAAGTAAATCTTAATCATTATTTGATTCAAGCAGTCAACATTTTCTTGTCACCTTCAACTAAACTTACTACTTCCTCTAACCATAGAAAGGAGAATTTAACTTCACAATCCTCAATCAAAACCCCTTTATTGGCTAGCCTATGTGCACATTTGTTTCCTTCAGTTAATATATGTGTAATATGATTTCTTCAACTCTTTAGCAAGATCTTGAATTTCCATAATTATCTCTTATATGTTCCATGGAGCCTTTGCTTTCCTCAAAATTTCATTTATTACTATGAGAGAATCACCTTCCATCCATACTCTGTTCCATTCATTTGTTTGCATATTTTTAACCCTTCTAAAGCCACCCAAGCTTCAACTTATTTTTTTTGTCTTAAATCCACTATTGAAAGCATAATGAGACAAAATCTCTCCTCTATTATTTCTAATGATTCCTCCTCCTCTTGGTCTTGGATTTACTTTAGATGGTCCATCAATATTCAATTTGACCAACTCCACATCTGGTGGTTTCCATTTTATATTCTTTACCTCTTTTTGCTTCTCTTGTACTCAATATCACAATTCCATTTAATGACTTGAATCCATCTATCAAGGCTTTCTACTTCCAGATTAGGGACTGGGTTAGTTGATACGGTTGATTTAGACTCCTCTACATCTAAACATATATTTCTTTTCATTAACTCTAAATTGTTTTTCTTTCCTTTAAATATTCTTTTATTCTTTTCTAGCCATACAATCCAAAGTATTGTATCTTTTGATATATCTTATTTTATCTATAAAGCCTCGCTTTTATAAGTGCTTTGCCATTGATTTAATCAATCTTCAATTCTACCATTCATCACCATGCATTTATCAAACATATTAAGAATCCATTGTCAAATTTTTTAGACTATTGAGAAATGTCCCAAGAAATGGTCTATACTCTCCTCCTCCTTTTTACAAAGAACACATTGAGAGGGGCCATGAAAATCCCTTTTCATAAGGTTATCCTAGGATAAAATTCTTCTATGGCCTACTAGCCAAACAAACATTTTGACTTTAGGAATGCTTGGGCTATCCCAAATATTCTCCATATTCTTGTGATATTACTATTTTGTTGGTGCTTTACATTATATCCACTTCTTATTGTGTATTATCTTCAACTATTCAACTCCCAAATCAATTTATCCTTGGCTCCCATTGGAATAATCAAAGTTGTTATCTTTCTACTCAATTGCCTCCTAGCATCAATGTATTGTATACTTGTAAAAAATCTTCTTTCCATTTGTATCTTCCTTCCCGATCCTTGTACAAAATATTTGAAACCCTATCACCATATTTGTCTTGAAGGAATCTCATCCAAGGTTTCAAAATTGGATCTAATTTGAGTGGTTTTTTATCATACCAAATATCCATCCAAATAGAACATTTTTCTCCAATTCCCACCACCCATATTAAACCTTTAATCATTAGATCAATAGATTTTTCTAAACCATTACAAAGAATAGAACCATTTGGTAGAGAGAATGTAGTAAATATTAAACTTGGGTCATAGGGCTCAACACACTTAAAATAATTCTTGCCCATTGCCTTTGACTCTCTTTGTATAATCTCCAAATTACTATTCCCCTGAGAGCTAAGTTTACATCTGTAAGAACTCTTAAACCAAGACCTCCTCTAGTTTTATCATCACACACCTTGCTCCATTTCACCAAAGGAAATTTTCTTTTATCATGTAAACCTGACCATAAAAAGGATCACATAATATAAATTAAAAAAATTTCAACTGATTTTGGCATAGCATACAATTAAATATAATATGTTGGAATGGCTTGTAAGACTGACTTAATTAGCTACACTCTTCCCATTCACAATAACCATCTACCTTTCCAAGTTGGTAGTTTATTCTAAACTTTATTAATAACTGGACTTCATAATTCTATCCTCATTCTCCTCTCAAATAAATACATCCCTAGATAAGATAAGTTGCTGGTAAATTTACCTCCTCTATTTGAAGTAACCTACAAATTCTTGTTTTGATAAAATTACTTAAACAAATTCTTTACTGCTACTAATATAATTTTACTTGCAATTTTTATTGTTATTTTAATTAAGTTATTTTATAAAGAACTTATCTGCATTGTCCTCATGCTTTCAAAGAGAATAAAAGAGTCTCCAAAAGTAGAATTGTAGAAAGAGAAAATTAAGAGTCTCCAAATGTAGAACTCTAGAAAAAGAAAATTAAAAGAATTTCCAAAAGTAGAACTCTAGATTGTAAGTTTGATAAAATAATCCTCACATATTAAAGTTAGTTTTTTTTGTTACAAGCTTGACTAACACAAATACGTACAACTACCTTGTGGTTTGAACTTGAGTTTCCCCCCAAAAAAATCCAAAGTTTGTACATACACCCTACCATGGTTTAAACTATAGTCTTCCCCTCCAAAAAATCCAAAGTTTGTACATACACCCTACCATGGTTTAAACTATAGTCTTCCCCTCCAAAAAAATCCAAAGTTTGTACATACACCCTACCATGGTTTAAACTATAGTCTTCCCCTCCAAAAAAATCCAAAGTTTGTACATACACCCTACCATAGTTTAAACTTGAGTCTTCCAAAAAAAAAAATCCCAAAATCACACCTTACCATGATTTAAAGTTAAATCTTAAAAAAAAAAAAATCCCAAAACTTGCACTTTACAAAAATTTGAACCTAAATTTCTTCATTTAAAAAAAAAGCTACTATACTCTCCTATATCAAGTGGATGTAATTCAAAAACATATTCGTAAACTTCTTTGGTCGGATGGTCAAGGTGGGACCAAAAGACATTTAGTTAACTGGAATTGGTGTACTGCTGAAAAGAAGACAGATGGATTAGGTCTTAAGAATCTTAATTTACAAGGCATTGCTTTATCTGTTAAATGGATAGTGAATTGTTTAGAGGGCAGTGAACCATGGAAGATCTTGGTCAGACATAATTTATCCAATGTTGTCCCGCAAAAGGCTAAGTTTTGGAAGAATTTGCATATTACGGACATTCTCTTTGGTAAATTTCATGTTGCACCTGCTGGCTCAGCCGTCTTTCGCAGTATTTGGAGGGCTTGGGAGATGGTTCGTGATAAGATTGTTACAGAGAATAATGTTGGACATAATACCTGTATTCTTTTCAAATATGGTTCTATTTGGTGGAACCTTTGGCATAATAATAAGCCCCTTGCACTTATTCCTGGATGCTCAGCTAGAAAGTGGGCTACTAAAGACATTCATACATTTAATGATATTTTGATTAATGGTTGTCTCATACCTTGGGAATGTCTTAGTGCTACATATGAGCTTCCACAATCTCAGTGGAGGACGTATTCTTTACTAAGGGATTCCTTTTTGCGGTATGATAGCCATGTTTTCCTTGATAACATTCAACAATTTTATGATACCCATAAGTGGTTGGATAGTACGAGACTCAGGAGCATTAAACCCAAGATGTTATATAATTTATTGCAGGACAGTTCTGATATTTTAAGACATGTTAATAATTGTTGGTAGTTGTTACTGTAAATCAGGGTCAAAGTATTTTCCAACACATATGGTTAGGTCCATTAGAGCCTAAGAAATGTTTTCGATGGATGTTTTTGTTACACAGGCTGTCAATCTGCAAAGAACCTAATAATTACTTAATGTGTTCATTATGTCGATTACCTGATACTTTTGATCATATATTTTTTTATTGTTTATATGCTCATGAGATTTGGGTCATGTTCTTTTCTTCTCTGCATGGTTGGAATATCAGTAATATTCATATTAGACAGCATGTTATATTTGGATTTATTCCTGGGTTGCATCATTGTTATAATATGTTCTGGTTATTGCTATCTACGGAGATTTTATGGCATCTGTGGTGTACTAGGAATGATGAGTTGTTTCGGAATGCTTTGAGAACCCTTACTGAGTCTCTAAGGAGACTCACGAAGTTTAAAATTTTGCTTCAGGTGTCCCGAGTTTTGATCACTTTCAAGGCAAAATTTAGATAAAAAAAGGCCAATGTTCTTCCTCATCTTCAGGATTTGCATTTTCAGCTTAATGGTTCTTCATAGGTGTTAATTCTCTATTATTATCTTCAACTTTTTATTAATGAGTATAATTTGAAACATGCTGGCAGCTAACAGTCGGATCTTGTGCAGTTTTGTGTTCTTTTTAAAGACTCGAATTGTATTTTGAAGATTGCTATTGTTATGGTGGCTGATATTGGTTGGATGCCATGTATTTTTGATATAATTTGTAGATTCAGCTTAGTTTTTGTTGGTCATCTGAATAGTTTATGGTTGTTATTATTATTATACAGTTGTTGTTCACTCATTAATATTTTATAATTTATATATGATTTCGTTTTAGTAACCTTCGACGTAGATCTACCTGAAAATGAAAATGATAGTGTTATTATCATTGCAAAATACAGGAAGTCAAATTTTTTCTCTTTATTACAAACTGGCTCCCGTTAAGACCTCGTGATCATTGCATTTTCTATAAAGTTGAAGATACCAACAAGCCATGGTTTATTCCCACCCCACGTGGAATATATTCAAATTATGCTTCAGTCAATTTCCACAAACCTTGAGGTACATTGCGGTTACTTTTTTATGAATTTATTTTGAGTCTTCATAAAGAAAGTTCAATGTTTTTTACTATTATTATAATATTAAAATCTTTTAGATATGGATAGGTGTGTGACATCCTCAAACTAGGATTATAATATTTATAAAGTCAAAATGGAGGTGCACTATGGAAATGTTCACATTATCGGTATTAAATTATTTTTAAAAATTAATTATATGGGATTAAAACGGGTTCTACTTGTATTACATCATCACATAGTATTATTATAACAACTTGAATTATTTAAATATTAGCAAGATTTGCACTTAGATATCCTTCTTGAATCTTAAGAAATTTAACCAATTGAGCTACGGCCATTTGATAAGACAATATAATATCGTTAAAGATTATAAATTTTCAAATATTGTGAGGTAACAATTAGGGCTTTGGCCTCTTTTTGGGAGGTTCGAGGTTCAAACCACAATGTGTGTAATTCCATGTGGTTTAAGTTTTGGTTCTCATGTACATCAAGAAGAATCACTCATTCTAACATGATTTCTCGTGCACATCATGGGAATCACTTTAAAAAATAAGAATGAAGAGGCATCTTGTTTAAACTCTTCGAATGTTGGAAATGAAAATGTTGGTTCTAATAGTGGGGTTGTTGAAAAAGTGAATATTGTGGAAGAAAATAATATTATTTCTTCTGATAATGTGGCAAATAATGTCTCGACTAGTATACATCTGGATTATGTTATGGATGTTAACAATGGTGTTGTTACTTGTGAAGTTGCTCCCAATCACTATAAACATAATGTTGATTTTGAAATCGTAGAACCTGTTAATGGTTGTATTAATACTGATTCAGTTAATATTCAAGATACTTATGCCCGAGGTTGTGGGGTTATTGTTAATAATACAGATGCACATGTGATGTCTTCAGTTTGTAATGACAATGAAGTTAATGACGTTCATTTGGTTAATGATATTAATTTTGGTTTTGGGCATAAAAGGAATGCTCAGGAGCTTGCTCTTGCTACTATTAATCAAAGAGCATTAGATTATAAGAAAAATAACTCTTTTAAAACATTTGAGTCATCAGCAGTAACTGACAACTTAACTGAGGAGGATATTTTTGATGTGCTTGCTCTTCCCAACATGGAAATAATTAATTTTATTGATAATCATATGGTAAGGGATGTTGATGCTATTCAGGATATTGGTTGGTCTGTTGTAGAAAATAAGAAAAGAAGACGAGATTTGGATCCTGTTACTAATAATAAATATATTAAGGTTGCCAAGGAGTTGGCTAGAGGTAGATCTAAATCACATAATTTTGAAAATGACATTTAAATGTTTTAGCTGGAATGTAAGGGGTTTAGAATCCCCTGAAAGGAAGTATTTTGTTAAGAATTTCTTACAGTCTGTTGGTAAAATTGATTGCTTTTCCTTGCAAGAAGTTAAAGCTTCAAGTTTGTTATTGCACTTTGCTCTTAAAGTGATTTGGAGAGATGTCGATTATTTTTGTACCAATCATTCACCTGGTAAAGGTGGTGTTGTGATTTTATTATCACCATATTGGTCATCTAAGGTTATTGATCATGGTTGCTCTCCTTGTAATCGAGTTGTTTGGGTAATTTTAGAAAAGAACAATAGTAAGTTTGGAATTTGCTCCATTTATGCATCTAATGATCATCGAGAATGATGTGATCTATGGAAATGGGGTCTTAATCTTCAGAAAATACCATGGATTTTTTGTGGTGATTTTAATATGGTGGAATCACAGGAAGATAAATGTGGAGGTTTAAGTGTAGAATGGAAGGGTGAGGAATATTTTCACTGGTCAAATCTGAAGTCTTATTTTAATCTAATGGATCCTTTGGAGGGCCAAAAAAATAGTCATAAGGGGTTATGGTTTACCTGGTGTAATATGCAAAAGGATATCAATAGGATTTATTGCAGATTGGATAGGTTTTATGTTTCAAGTTCCTTTTTTCTGGTTGATCAAATGTCAGATGGAAGCAGGGTTCTTGTATCACCTAATCCGTTCTCAGATCATTATCCTATTGTTGTTTAGTTGAAATTTTATGATGAAATACTGCATAATGTGAATACATCTTGGAAATTTCATCTTAATACTTCATTACTAGAATCTTCAGATTGTTCAGATGCTATTTTTACTCTACGAGAGATTAATAAATGGTTACTTAGTAAGTCCAGTGCTATTGATAGATGGAATATGAATATTTGTAGCTGGAAGAAGATTTTTCAAACCATAGGAAAGCAACGTGCATTAGATTCAAAGAAATATGAAAGATCTCTTCAATCAAGACTATTTCAGCTTGAATCATGTCTTCAAAAATATCCTTCTAATATAGATTATCAAGAAGAGATTATTTCCATCAAAAATGATCTTAGGAACCTGCAAGCCAATAGAGTTCATGGTCAAAGAATTCAGGCAAGGCTTAGTTGGCTTCATGATGGAGATAAAGGTTCAAAATTTTTCTTCAAGTTTTTGAAAGAAAGAGGTTTGATTGATAAAATAGCTGGTATATGGAATGGTCATGAGTTGATTGCTGATCCGAGTATTATTAAGAATATATTTTTTCAGTATTATAAAGATTTATTTTCTTCTGAAGATAATGATTCCAGATTAGAGGACAGGCGATATTGTTGCTCTCTCATCCCTCGTAAGATCTCTGATCAGGATGCTTTTATATTAGATCAACCTATTTCTAAAGAAGAAATTCTTAAGGCCATTCAATCTATTAATAATGATAAGGCTCCTGGGCCTGATGGGTTACCTATAGAATTCTATAAGAAAAATTCTCACTGGATTATTGATGACCTCTTCCAGTTGTATTCTGAAGCTATTAATAATGGTTCTTTGGGGAAGGAAATTAACACTGGTATTATCAAACTTCTCCCCAAAGATGGTGATAAGTCCTTGGTTAAAAATTGGAGGCCAATAACGTTGCTTAATGTATCTTATAAAATTTTAGCCAAGGTATTGGCTCTAAGAATTGCTAAGTACCTTCCTAAATTTATTAATTCAGTCCAGACAGGTTTTGTAAAAGGCAGGTATATACTTGAAAATTTGATTACCAGTTGGGAGGCGTTAAATTGGTCAAAATGTTTCGATCAAAATGTTGGTATTCTTCTTTTAGACTTTGAAAAGGCATATGATAGAGTTGAATGGGCATATATTCTTATGGCCCTTGAAGCTTTTGGTTTTCCTCCTCTTTTTTGCAAAATGGTCAAAGTTCTTCTTACTGATGTTGTTGCTTACATTGATGTTAATGGTTCTCTTTTTGAACCTATTCTTTTACAAAGATCTATTCGGCAAGGTTGTCTGTTAGCTCCATCCCTATTTGTGATAGCTAATGATGCTTTATTCTATATTTTAAGAGAAAATTGTATCAGTCCTCCTGTTCGTGGTATTACATTACCAAATGGTCGAGAGCTGATCAACATACATTTTGTTGATGACACTTCTATTTTTGTTCAGTTAACTGAAGAAAATTTTGTATCTCTTTTTGCTAAGTTATCATGTTTTTGCAATGCTTCTGGAGCTAAAGTTGCTATGTCTAAATCCATTTTATTAAGTTGGGATTTCATGGCTCCAAGTTGGCTAGCTAAATTTGATATTCAGTGGGGAGGTCCTTCTAAACAGGTTAAATTTTTGGGAATCCCTTTTGCAGTTGATCCTAATCTGAAGGAAATGTGGTTATGGGTCAAAAGCAGGATTATTAATAAGTTTAATAAGTGGAATAACATATATTTATCCATTTAGGGAAGACTTCAAGTTTGTCAAAAAATCCTTTCCTCTTATACAATTTACTTTGCTTCAGCCTGGCTATTCAGTTCATATCAAGTTAATGATATTCATAAATATATCAGGAACTTTTTGTGGACAGGCATTAATACTTGTAACAAAAGGCATGTTGTCAAATGGATATGGTGTACAACCAACAAAATAAAAGGTGGTTTAGGTCTGAAAAATTTAAGAGTGCAAGGAATGGCATTAGCTATTAAGTGGATTGTTAAGAGTATCGAAGGTGATGAACCTTGGAAAGTTTTAATTAGACATAATATTATCAATTCTGTCCCAAAAAAAGCTCATACTTGGAAAGGCCTGCATATGATTGATATCCTGTTTGGTAATTTTTTAGTTACTCCTGCTAGTTTAGATGTTTTTAAGAGTCTTTGGAAAGCTTGGGATTTGGTGAAAGATAAAATTCTTATTGATAATCATCACATTGTGGATAATAATGTTTTTTTTGCTCACAGCTCTATATGGTGGTCTTTATCTAATAATAATAAGCTTCTTGCCTTAACCCAAGGTTGTTCTGCTAAGAAGTGGGCTTATAAAGGTATTATTACTTTTGATGATATCATGGATAATGGTGCTCTAAAATCATGGCAGTCTCTTAGTTCTCAGTATGATATTCCTCTATCTTAGTGGAGAACATATTCTTTACTAAGAGATTCTATCAGGAAATCTAAGCCTGTTATTATATATGATGAGCATAATTTTTTTGACAAGGTTATGTGGCAAGATGGTACGAAATTTAGCAAAGTTAAACCTAAATTACTTTATAATCTGGTTATGGATAATAATGATATCATTCTTCATATCATAAACAGTTGGCATCTAGATGTTAGCACTATGTTTGGGCAAAACATGTTGAAGACTATCTGGTTCAGTATTTTACAGCCTAAAAAGAGTTATTTTCGGTGGTTTTTTTTGCTTCAAAGACTTCCTATATCTAGAGATCCGAAGGATATTACATTATGTTCTATCTGCAAGGTTCCTGAATCTGCTCAACATATATTTTTTGAATGTTTTTTTGCTAAAGAAATATGGCATCTTTTTTTCTGCGATACTTCAGGCTGGAATTATAATCTTGATATGGTTAAACAACATGTTATTTTTGGTTTTATTCCGCATATGGGCAATTGTTATAACAAATTTTGGCTTTTACTTTCTACTGAGATTCTATGGTTTTTATGGATAGCCAGAAACAAGGATATTTTCCAGGCGGATCAGAGGTTTCTTACTGGGTCTCTTAGGAGACTCACAATTTTCAAAATTGCTATACAGGTTTCCAAGAGCATGTTGTATTACAAGGACAAGTTCAGGAAGCTTCTCATGAGTTATCAGGTTCAGGATGATAGTAGGCACATTTCAGATTCTAGACAGTTTGGTTATAAGTACTTTATGTTATTCCAGCATTGTATAAATAGCTTTAAGTATAAGTTTTTTGAGTTATATTATTGTAATGATCAAAGACATATGATGTAGTCTTAGTCTTTTATAGGCAGTTTTGGTTTCTTTCCAGCTAGTTCTAGTTTATATATTGTGCCTTCGGGCTAATTTTGTATCTTTCCTTTTATATTAATACAAGTTTACGATCTTCAATAAAAAAAAAAATGCTACTGCTGCAAAAGGAAAAATAGAAAATAATCATTTGGAAACTATTGCATGTTGTAGTGTCATCCCAAAGGAAAGTTTTTTTTAATTAAAAATGAGACTATAGCTTTGCACAAATACTAGACAATACAATAAAAAGTAGATCAATAATTGATGATTTTTAATTAAAACTAAAGCACCTCAAAATTATGAACTTTCTATTAAAATTAGAACTATTAAAATTAGAACTCCAATGTTAGAGTTTCATCTCTAGTTTGGGCACCTTGCATGGTGCTACTATTTTGTTGTTTTTGTTTGTTTATTTATTTTTTATTATTATTGTATAGAAGCACTTCTACATGTAGTGCATTAGTTTATGGTGTTTTTTTACAATAAGAGAAAAATATATGAGATTTTCTTGGCATTGTTAGACCAATGACTTTATGAAAATATTGACTTGATATTTATGAATAATATTGGCTATAAAACTTTGGTTTTATGACTACGAATAATATCTACAATTTAACATAACATAATTTTTGAGTATATTTGGGCTTGTGTCATTTTTATTCTATGTAATAAATTATTGATTTCTTGATTCATATTAGATTTTTATTGGCTATATATGCATTATTTCCACACATGAATTTATATTTGGTATCAGATCCAAGGGTTCTAGTTTATTGGTTTCTAGCTTGAAAGTGGAGAGCTAGCCAACTATTGGAGCTATTCCATTCCAAATTATGTGGTCCTATCTCTTTTCCTAGCATTGTTAAGAACCTTTATTTTATTGCATTTCTTTGATGATGCTACTAGATATGTATGGGTTTTTTTCTTGAAGGTTAAAGGTGAAGCATTTTCAGCCTTTAAGACATTAAAGGCTATGGCTGAAAATGAAAGTAGATCCATCAAGTCTTTGAGGATGGATAGAGGAGGAAAATTTTGATCCAAATTGTTCCTTGATTATTGGTGCTCACACGGCATAAAACGGTATCTATGTGGAACAACCATAAGGATTTGATGTTGATGGCAAGGAGAGATGGGTATAGCAGTTGAAGAAGGCATTGATAGTATTAAGCAAGCACCTAGAGCTAGTTATTCAAGGATTGATAAATGGTTCTTAGATAATGGCTTTGTAAGAAGCAAAAACAAGTCCACTCTATACATTAAAACTAATGATAATAGTTCTCTATATGTTTGTCTATATGTTGATAAATTAATTATTGTAGATACTTCTAGAGACATGTTGGAAAGATTCAAGGAATTATGATGGTTGAGTCTGAGATGATTAATCTTGGGTTGATGAAGTACTTTCTTGGGATGGAGGTTCACCAATCACAAGATAAAATCTTTATTTTTCAATCCAAGTATGTTCATGATATGTTGAAGAAGTTTGGGTTATATGATTGCAAACCTATTGATACCTGCAATTGCAAGTGGTGAGAAGCTAATGTGGGGCAATGATAGTCCCAAGGTTGATGAGAAGAAATATAGAAGCATGGTTGGTAGTCTTATGTACCTTATGACTACTAGACTAAAATAATATTTGCAACTTCACTACTATTGAGATTCACGAGTAACCCCACTCAAAGGCATATTCAATAAGTAAAAAGGATATTTAGATATGTGAAGGGCACACTACATAATGTCATTCATTACAGACTAGCCAATGATGTAAGGATAGTTGGATTAACATATTTGGATTGAAAAGGTTCTATTAATGACATAAAATCTACATTGGGCTATTGTTTCACTCTTGGTAGTGGATTGATCTCTTAAAGTTCCAATAAATAATCTATTGAATATTCCAATTGTCACACAATCTTACATATTCCAATTATTTTTAAATACATCCTTACATTCCTCATTACTTAATTTTATTTCTTGTATGAAGATAAACTCAAGACTATAACAATTTATTAATTTCTTAATAAATATTCTTTTAGGGATCTTATATTATCCCTAACATTACACGATTACATTTTCATCATCACTTTTTTTATTTTTATTAGTGTTCTTAGCTCAACTTATTGTTAACACATGTGATATCTACTTTTGATTTCCCAAATAAATATCCCTTTGAGTTTACTTTACCCTTTATTCTTGCTTTGACGGTCTTCCTCTCCTTTTTCCATTTCCATCTATAGAAATTTATTTAATTTGATCTTGTTTAGGCCAAGGTCAAAAGTGTGAAGAGGTGCTTATGAGCACCATTTATGTAGCCTATTGACGTGTGATTAAGCAATCCTATGAACATTCATCATTTATATAAGCCTTGAGTCCCTTTAATATTTTATCCTTAGTGGTATTGGTTAATCCACCTTTATGGAAAAATAAACTTAAAAATATATTTTATTATTATTTTATTGTAAGGTTAATGTCAAGGTTAAGTTTATGTCAGCCTAAGGTTAACCTTTCATTGAGGATTGGTATCACTATAAATACCCATCAATAAATACCATTTTGCATCATAAGTATGAATAAAATATGATAAATTAGAGTTCCCATGGGCACCCACCTTCTATTTCTTTTTATCATCTCTATTTATATCTCTTCATTTATTATTGCTATCTTCAAGTTTCTCTTTAATCCTTTCTATACTTGATAGTGGTAAATGCATGTTTCAACACATTTCTCAAAAAAATAATTAAAATTCAAAGATGGTATGGAATTGGTAATTGGCACGGTTATCCGCATTGTCCACCCCTATAACCACCATGTCACATCATTGTAAACCTTTAACACTGCTAAAAGAACCAGGATTATAGACAAGCTTCAGTCTGACGAGACCCAAGCTTTGAACCTTGGATGTCTATCCCCATTATGATGTTTCGTTGAACCAATTGGTCTACACCTTGGACCTGAAGGACAAAGCTACTTCACTTCAAAGAAAAAGAAAGGATTTCTATGAAGGTAATAATATGTTATTATTTCAAATTTTTGGACTTTTAAAATTCAAATTAGGGTATCAAACCCTTTCTCTCCAATATATTGCACACATGCCCATCCACCTTTGCATAGGTATTTTGTCTTTTCATCATGCATGCACGTCTACATGTGCGCATCCCTTCCTTCCTCACTCGAAAACTTTATTGGTATCATGTTTCCCATCTATGTGTAGATCAAAAGACATAATGGCTTGTGCCTGCCTGACACAATGAGTTCAATTATCATCCTTGCATTTTTTATTTCATTTAATTATTCTTGAGCCTATATCAATCTTCCCTATCACTAAAGAGAGTTGTGTGGTGGTAAGACACTCTAGAAGTAGGGCTTGGGTGTAATTTCCTTTCCTAATGATGGACCCATTTTAATGGAAATCCCTAAGAGAGCATATCCTATTGAGATGAGGTATTTGATGTATGCACTATCCTGGACCTACTACACGAAGTACTCTAGGTTAGAGGAAAAAAGCATAGCTATGGAACAATGGTTTAATTGTGGCTTTGGTAGTTGGATGCCACTAGTTTGACTCTTATGAATCCATTTTTTTAATAGTATAAGAATATTTGAATTATTTTTCTTTGGACTTATCTTTACTATCTCCAATTTGTGCTTATGGTGCAACAATTGATCATCTTGTTTGTATGGCACACTCAACATCAAATCTCTTAAAACACATTTTTGAAGAGGAACAAATGTTGCCAAGTGATCATGGGCTAAAGTTTTTTGTACATAGTTGACTCTAATAATTATTTGATTGATTTCACCTTTAAGTCCACACCAAGTGGTAGGGTACAATTGTCATGATGGTGTTTTGTATTTTCTTGGTGAGGGGTTCAAGAGCCGGTGTTTCCCTTTTATTAGTAAAGGTATAAAGGCTTGGTGTTTTCTAAAGGTAACTACAACTTCTATCTCAAAATGCATGTGTGGTATGTTGGTAAGCTTGCTCAATGTCTTGGGAAAGGTATAAGGTTCAAATCCTATGGGATTTGGCCCCTTTGAAATTTATTTATACTATATATATATGTGTGTGTGTGTGTGTGTTATGAGGAAGTCCAACAAATCAAACTCATCAAATTGTCAAAATTTGATTCACATGTGGAAGAGCACAAAATCCAATCCAGTGGAACCAAGTGGTAATTTTTTATTTGAAAAGATATTTTAAAGGTTTCGCATTTGATCTTTTTTTTTTATTTGATTGCTAATATATGAAATCTTTTAGAGGCCATACAAAAGCATTTAGAGCCCATGTTTTTCTAAATTGTATGATTTTTCAAGCACTACACAATGATGACCTCGATTTATAGATCTATTATAGATATATCTAGAGTTTTGTGTAAAATTGATTTCTTAGGGTATTTACTTGTCTTAATGGGTAAAATTACAACACTTGGTCAGTTCAAATGGTAGGATTAATAAAGAGCAAAATCTTTGGTTCATCTTCAATAATTAATCAAAAGAAGGTCTAGATGATAATGTACCCACTAATATAGAGGAACCTCTTAGACTATTCTTTTGTTTGTGGAATCAAATAGACTTTTCCATATTAGAGAGAAAATTGATCCTATTGATGTATGAAATACTTTGAAATATCTCTATGGAAAAATAAGTGCTAGTGAAGTTAATAGGATAGAGATAGAGCTCTCTAATCTCAAATTTTAGATTTTAGTAATGTTTAAGACTATATATCTCATTTCAAAGATCTAAGAGCTAATCTAGTTATGGCAGGAGGTAAGGTAAAGAGTGATGAAAAGTATGCCAAATATATTACTTCCAATATTTCTCCTTTTAATATAGTTGGATTAGTTATTTATGTGAATATTATGCCTACCAAAGAGCCATAACCCATCTCTTTTGAATAATTTCTCAATCTTCTAATCTATTATTAATTGGAAATGAAGAATTGTGGAGTTCTTTCCCATACATAAGTTCGTCCAAATTAATTCATTTCAGTGGCATCTAAGAATCAAGTTCTTAAGAGAAATTCTAAGGTTTCAAAGAATTCAAACATTTGCAAGCATTTTAAAAGGGAAATAAACTTCATTAAGAATTGTATTAAAAGGCTAAAGAAGATTGAGATAATTCTTGAGGGTTGGATACAAGCTTTGTGATGATTTAGATGAGTCTGAAGGAGGAACAACAGAGGTCCATTAGAGCATCCATTATAGGGGAGAAGAGTTATTACCTCTAATTCCTTCTCACCTTGGCCCTATTAGCTCATATTATGGAAGAATATTGAAATTCGTGTTGTCTAATCTTCTTTAGACCAAGGCTAAAAGTGTCAAGATGTTCTTATGAGCATCTTTTATGTAGACTATGGCCATTTTATTATGTAAGCCTATGGGTATTTTTCATTTATGTAAGCCTATGGGCCCCTTTCATATTTCACCCTTATTTTTATTGGTTAATCCACCTTTATGGATAACATTTACTTAAATAGGTAATTTATTATTATTTTATTGTAAGGTTAATCTCAAGATTAAGTTTATTTCGACCCAAGGTTAACCTCTTAATGAGGATATGGTATCACTATAAATACCCCTCAATAAGGATTCTTTTGTATCATAAGTGAGAATAAAATTTGACATATTAGGGTGCCCACAAGCACCCACCTTCTACTTATTGTGATCTTTCTTTCTCTATCTTCCTTTATTTATTGTTGTTATCTTCAAATTGCTCTTTAATATTTTCTGGACTTGATGGTGGTGAATGTATGTTTTGATACATTTATAGAAAATATTGCAAATATAAACACCACCAACACTTTTATCTTCATTAGTCTCTCTCTATTTTTTCATATTTATCTTTTAAACAATTTTCCTTCCATAGAGAATTTAAAATGCAAAGAATAACCTCAAATAATTTCTTCTTGATGTTTTCCCATAAACCCAAAAGTATAATTATAATCCTTCACAACAATTACATTCTTATGCTTCCATGAAAACCCTAAATTTCTATGGATATCCTTGATAAACATTTTTTTATTATGCTACTCTTGAAACCCCAAATTGCAAGGGATATTGTTTGCAATACTTTCATTTTTATTGCAATAAGAGGATTTTATACTACTTGAGAAAAATAAAGATTATTTAAATGGATTAGTATTGACCTCATCTATGCCAATGAGGTATATAGAAATTGGTAGGTAATAAAGAGCAATTGATGACCCTTAACATTTTTCCCATGGGGTTTTGAGTAATTGGTTAGGAGTGAAGAGTCTCACATTTTAAACCAAGGTTCAAATCTCATGGGTGAATCTTAAATTTTACCAAATGCTATTGTCTCAACCAATTAAATTCATCAACTTTCAAGAGGAGACCTAGGTTTTAATCTTGCCAAGAGATATATGCATAATTGCCAAATTATTGTAATACCACTATGTGGTCATTATGTAATTAGGTGGGGCACATTTCAATCCGATATAATCCATTAAAAAATAAAAAAATATCAACCTAATTCAACTCATTTGATTTAAAACTTGCCTCCCATCTTCCATTATGCCCTTAAATTTTTCTTAATTTAAACATGCACATTGTACGTCCTCCTCCTTCATGTAAAGTTTTCTTCTAATGGTTGATTCAAGTAAACTATAATTTTATTTATCATTTGATGATTTCTTTGCCACTTTGTTGAGAGTGGAAAATTCCTGATTTGATTCAATTTCTACTATAATATGATCTCCTTGCTTCATATTGATGTTTGTCTCATGCACAAAATTTTCATCTCTTTTTGAATCGTTTTCACTTCGTAATCTCTTGCCATGTGTCTACTATTATAACATTTGCAATATCAAAATGCAATATTTTCATAATCCACTTATTTATCTCATTGTCTTTGACCTCATTTAACTCCTTTTATTTACAAATTTCCTCCCCATCTTCCATTATGCCTTTAAATCCTCCTTAAATTTATCCTTGGACATTGTACTTCCTCCTACCTCATATAATTTTTTCTTTTAATGGTTGATTCAAGTAAACTATAATTTCATTTGGCATTTAATGATGCATAAGAGATTTATTTACCATTTTCTTGAGAGTGGAAAATCCCTAATTTGAACCATTTTCTACTATGATATGATCTCCTTGCTTCATATTGATGTTTATCTCATGCACAAAATTTCCATCTCTTTCTGCATTTTTTTCACTTCGTAATATCTTGCCATGTGTCTAGTATCATAACATATGCAATATCAAAATGTAATATTTTCATAATCCATGTTTGCTTACTTTGTATTGAAGCTTATTCAACAATATTGAGACCACCACTTAAAGAGGTAATCCTAGTTAGCACTAATATTCTAGCTATTTCTAGGCTTGTTCTGGTTATTTTTATAGGTCTTGATGCTTGTTTAACATGAAATACCCCCTATGTGCCTAGACTATTTGATATTTTTGATGAAATTTCCTTGCAATTAAGAATTCCACTTAATCTAGTGATCCTAATTCCTATATATTTCTAAGAAACACTAAATGCTCAAGTTTTATATGTTTTCCTTGTTGGTCTATTTCCATATCTAGGAATGTTTTTCTATTTAGATAGGCTATCTGACAAGTGGATTGATAATATGATTTGTTCTACACCCTCTTATCTATTAAGGAATATGAATGAAGTTGAGTTCTCTATAGAATTAAAAATTAGGGTTGTCATTAACACTTTAATGAAACTATAAAAATAGTTTGAACCATACATTAGTCCCCATATACCTATCCTTATTAATACCTAATCACATGTTCATATCCTCTCTAGGATTAGGGGAAAGATGCATGCAAAATAATCAACAGTTGAAATACCTGATAATGTCATATTTCTCCTCTCATTGTCCAATTATGAAACCATTCTAGAATTCTTATATGCTAGAGACAAAAGAATTCCTTGATAATATCATAAGAGAGGGTTCCTTAAAGAACCCAATCCTAACTAGAGGAGGCATAAATGGTATGATTATGTTTGTCAGATTGAGATTAATTCTAAATTAGAGAATATTTCCTGTACTCAAAACCATTTTGAAGAAGACAATATCTTAAATACTAAGTCTACTATAGATGTTAATATAGGTACCCCCGAGCAACCACACATAGTTAAAATAGGGGTTGGCCTATCTACCAAAGAGTAAACCACCTTTCTTGCATTACTTAAGGAGTACACATATGTATTTGCTTGGGAATATTAACATACCTATAATGGATGAGGATTTGGATGTGCATAACATTATTACTTATGAGGATGTTGTCCTTGCTTGACAAAAGCAAAGAAGATTCTCTTCTCTCAATCAATACTTGTACAAAATTGAAATCTAAAAGTTGTTAGATGCCAATTTTATAAAGTATGTTGACTATTTAAGATCAATATCTAACATGTTACCCATAAAAAAGATAAAACAATGTTATTAATATTTGTTGTGAATTTAGAAATATCAACATAGCTTGTGCCAAAGATAAATTTCCTTGCCCTCTATTGATGTTATTGTTGATTCTACCACAAGGTATAAAATATTATCTATTATGGATGACTATTTAAGGTATAACTAAATCTAGATTGCCCTAAAGGATTAAGCTAAAAGAACTTTTACGACACCTTGGACATATTCTATTATGTTGTTATACCTTTTGGGTTAAAAATTGTTGGTGTTACTGATTAGTGGGTTGTGACAACAATCTTTCATGACTTGATAGGAAAGATACTATAATATTATATAGATGACCTCTTGGGTAAGTCTAATAAGCGATCTAAAAAATCGACTAATCTTTGTATTATTTTTGAGTGATTACATCACTATAAGGTTGGACTTAATCTCGAGAAATGTGTGTTAGATGATTAGTGGTAAGTTACTAGGATTCATAGTGTCTCATAGGGGCATAGATGTCAATTAGGATAATATAAAATCCATCGATGTTGTACCTCATTCTTGGGGAAGCTTGGAGCCATTTAGAAATTCATTCCTATGTTATCTTTCAAAGCTTATTTATTGAATCATTTACTTAAGAAAGATATTGAGTTCAAATGAGATGAAATTTGTAATAAGAACTTCCTTGAATTTAAAAAACATTTTTTATTGCTACCAACTCATTACCCACCCAACCTAAATAAGCCATTTTTATTTTGTACACCTCAACTACTTAGGTTTCCTTGATTAAAGTTGTAAAAAGGCCTTCCTTGAATTTAAGAACTTTCTTTTATGGCCCCAAACTCTTTGCCCATCTAACCCAAATAAGTCGTCTATTCTATACACCTCGGCTACTCAAGTTTAATTAGGAGGAGTCCTTACTAACAATATGATAACAATAAGGAATATGCCATGTAATAAATTAATTGTATGACCATGAAGGAGGATTACCTAGCCATCTACTTTGCATATGAAAAACTAAGAGATTATATGTTCTATTAGACAACTTATGTGACTATTAAAACTGACCCATTGAGAAAGTTGGTACAAAAAACTTATATCCCTAGTGACAATCAATATAGAAAATAGATAATTATAATGGAAGAATTTGTTCTTTGTAGCATAACACAAGAAGTTGTTAAAGCTTAGGTGATCACTAACTAGTTAGTAATTGCTCATAACCCCATATCATAGCCCCCAAAAGGAGGCGCTAGATGATGAGAATATAATGGCCATATCTTGTGCTATTTATGACTTTGTTATATTTCCTTCCTCCATTACCTCTAGTCTTATTTAAGAGTTTGTTCGCTATTAACTTATTGATCAAGAAAAATCCTCCTTAGAGTCTTGTGAGGCTATCAAGAGGCATCATGAAACAAAGGATAAATACAAAGCTAACACAACTTCCTCTTCCCAAGAGTCTAATAAATACCTCCACCTTGATACTTGGATCCTTCAACTTGAAGGAGCAAGGAATGAGTATGGGGCTAGGAGATGGTATCTTTCTCATGTCCCAAACTGACCTAGTTGTTCCTATGACCTTCCACCTAAATTTTGTTTGCATTGCTAATAATACTATGAAATATGAGGCCTTAATTCAAAGAATATTGACTATCCAATATATGAGTTTTAAACACATCAATGTATTAAACAACTCTCAAATCATGGTTCATTAGATCTCTAGTGAATATGTTGTCAATGCTCCTCATTTGGTCCTTTAATATTAAGCGGATACAATTTTGATCAATATTTTCAAGTCCTTTTATATTAGGAATTCCCTAAGGGTATAAAATTTTGAGGTTGACTCCCTCATTTGCTTCAACTAGTAAATTCATACCACATAAAAACATTACTAAAACTAATTGTGTGGTAGAATTTCATGATGAACCTATAATTTTTTTCATTGATGGCCTGGTGCGTGTGCGCATAATCAAGGTTAATGCTATCAATTTCTGAATTTCTCATGATGTACAACAACATTTTATGATTCCTTGATAATCAATCCTACCCATCCATGACTTCTACCAAGCAACAAGCTCATATTCATAAGAGAGCATTTTGATATGTTCTTAATGGGGTATTGTACTACCAAAATCTTAATGGGATTCTCTTATGATGTCTTATAGAATTGGAGGTTCCCAAGGCCCATTTTGATGTCCATAGTGGTGACTATGGAGGACACTCCATTGGATATTCCATAGTTTGTAAATTTTTAAAAATGGATTAATTTTGACCAACAATGGAATTTTATGCCAATAAATATGTCAAATATTATAATAAGTGTTAATTACACAAAGATGAAATTCATGCCCCTGCCTAGGTTCATCCAATTAATTCTCCTTGTATTTTTTCACTAGGTGTCTCACATTTATTAGACCTATATCTCTTGTGTCCTCAATGGGTATAAGTTCATTGCCATAGCCATAGAATATTTTATAAAATGGGTAGAAGCTATGCCATTGACAATTTAAATAACCCTCTATGTATCCAAATTTATCTTTAAGTATTTTTTTTTGCTTTGGTGTCCTATATGCTCTCATTTTAGATAAAGATACTCCTTTTAAAATAAATAAATAAGGATTCAAAAATATTTTTCCATGCTTTATTATCCATAAGGGAATGGTCAAGCTAAATCTAGCAATAATATTTTGGTAAACATTTTGAAAAAGATAGTTAAAGAATCAAAGAAATATTGGCACTTAAATTTATATCCTACATTATCGGTATACTACACCAATATTTGGACATCTAAAAGGGAAACCCCTTTTTATTTGGTTTATGATATCGAAGTTGTTGTGCTACTTGAAATTGAATTGATTTTTTTGTGTATTTCATTGAAGAATTTTTTGGGTCATGATAAGTACCATCAAGAGTATTGGGAGGCTCACCTTGCAAAAATTACTACCCTTGATAAGAGGCCTATATGTGCTCTTGATCATAATAAATCCTATAAGATTCATGTTGTAAAAAAATATAATAAAAAGGTATGTAATCATGATTTCAAAGTCAAATACCTTGTCCTCAAGATTGATAATGTACACATGAAGTGCAAGGGAATTTTTAATAGAAATGGATTGGGATATATACTGTAAAGGAGTTATTTGGATTTTGAGTAATGAAATTTCAAACAATGAATAGATTTGATTTGGATAAACCCACCAATTTCATACATGCCAAGCGCTTCTACATGAAGCTCATTCTCACATTTTTGTATAGTCTTTTTGTTTTTCTTGTTGACTTTGATGCCTTGTTTTTTGCTTTGACTATCTATTTATGAGTTTTGGTCCTACATTTTTTAGTTTGGTACATCTTTATGTATTTTATAGCATCTCTTCCTCTCATGACTATGACCACCTTATTAAGTAGTGATCCAAGTCATAGTTTTTTTGTCATCTTCCACAAGTTGTAGCTTGTTGCTTTGTATTTTTGATGTATTTTTCTCTCTCCTAGTCATGACTACCCCTTTAAGTGGCAACTTGGTCATTTAGGATTATTTTTGTGTTTATTTTTCTTTATCACCTAATTTTCATGTTACTTGATATTTTTCATCTATTTATAATGGTATTATTGTTGTTAACCTTGTTTGTACTTTGCTTGCCTTCATTATGATGTCACTCTTTTTAGTAAGGGACACCATGATGTCTTCAAAGTCTTCCCTATCATATATTTAAATAACTTAATTTAAGTTCTATAAAGCAACCAACTTAGTTTAACCCATTTCATCTCCTATACAATATATGATTACAACACCAAAACCACATTCCTTTCAAAGTTTTATGCAATAAACAACATCAATCTATTCAATCAATGAATTATATTTGGTGTTCCACTATAGTGGTAAGCATGCTTTGTTGAAAAATGTGCTTGACTAGATATTTTAATGGTAAACCTATTGCAATTGGGGTATGGTGACTTTCTCTTCCACAATATATACCTCTATAGGGATGATATGCAATGCATATCTAGCCAAATTTTCTTGATATTATGCTTGTTATCCCTCAATTGTGGCGGGCATACCTTATTGAGCAACATGTCCATCGTCAGCGATAGGGCATGAGTTAACTATGGGGACATATACTTATGTACTATTATTGGTGTAGGTTGGCATCCCTTGAGCCACTCTATAGTAGTGGGTTGACATGAGTGAATTCCATAGTGTTCATCCATTCCTCTTTTGTAGTATATTTTAGGTTGTTGGAGATATTACATTATTTGACCCCTTTGTAATATTAGTTTGGTAGATGATTTACAAATTTATAGTGTATGTGTCAATATGAGATAAAGTGCAAAGTGTCAAGAGAGAATGAAGAGTCACATGATATGTGGTAAGATGAGAGTTTTGTCTTTATGAGAGGATTATAAAAGGTTGCATTTCTTGGATGAAAGAGGAGAGCAACAATTAGAGAACTAAAAATTCATGAAAAATGATATATTGGAGGTAAAGCTCCATGAAATGTAATCAATCTATATCATACATGTAATATTTTGATATTGTGCACATCTGAGTTATATTTTGTGAGATATTGCTATAATTTCATTATTGAGTCTCAAAGTTGGTAGCATTGATTTGATTTATTTTATATCCTAGATAGAGCTTTCTATAAGTTAACCTATTCAAAAAGCTAACATAGGTTTAGGGGATAAACTCTTGCACTTGTACAAGGCATAGGTTGGATTCTCTAGGTTTACCCCACTGTAGTTACAAGTGTTTTTGGTTGTACTTGGCACTTGTTAGATATTGCATACAACTTGACTATTATAGTGGTATATATAATTATTATACCACCTTATGCATGACCAATATTAGAGGGAGGTAGTGTATGTAAAATCAAATCATCAAATGCTACCCAAACCTTTCATGCTCTAAGTCAACCAAAACTTATAAAGTATGTTACTAAATGCTACATAAATCATACATGTTATCTCAAATTATAATGCATAACACTAAATGCTACTCAAATAATACATGCATATATAGAAATGACACATCCTTGAATCCAACACAAATATTGAGTGTGTATTATACAAATATTGGCATGTCATCAAATATTACAAAATTGTATATGTTATACATAAATAGGTATATCATTGAATACTACATAAACCATAAGTAAATGTTATTAATGCAATAAATAAATCTAAAGTCACATAAGAGATGCCACAATGAAGAAAATTATATCATATATATCTAGAAATTATGGTACATGGGGATATAATATAGTATATGGGGCATCTGGTTCCATCTTCCTAAGCTACCTTGTGTCCCAAGTACAAAGACCCATCACCCAAATAATATTACATATATTATGGGTTCCATAGAAGCTACAAAAAAATGATCTAATATAGTACAATAAGTAGGAGTTGTGACTACAAAATTAGCCCTTGTGCACATCTAACTATGTGTCAAGTGCCTATGTTGTTGTCCAAGAGGTGATTGTGTAGTAGTGTTGTGACACTAAAATCCTAAACCTTACCAACTCTCTCTAAGCTCATGCAAAGTCTAGCTATGCTTGGGTCATATGTCACTATAGCACATAATACATATCTACTACCTTTTATCATAGCCATATATCTCAATCCCTCTCATGGGGTTGCCAAGCCATGTGGTCTCCCCTTGGTGCCTATGTCAAATGGTGTAAATTTGGTATGCCCTATTGTACAAATTTATCAATATCTATAATGGTCCAACCTAAGATGGTGATATTGGTGGTGAGCTATTAAAATGTATAATTCCTCCTAGGGCAACTCTATGAAGTCTATCGATAAACTCTTTCCACTTGCAAGAAATCTCTACATTCACAAACAGTAAGTCATGAGTTAGATACATGATCATAAAAGCATGTCATAAAAACCTAACTCTAATGATGCATGATAAAATTTAAATGCATTGATGAAAGTACCATGTTAGAAAGGAGAAGGAGATATTTTACGTGGGTTACCTAGCTATCAAGTGGGATTATCCTCCATAAGAGATGGAGTTTGAAGGTCCACAATGTCCAACCCAACCTCACAGAGATAGAGTTCTTCTATGTCCATCTCCTCTTCTAATCACTCCTCATGTGTGTACTCCTTGACTATCTTCCTAGAATACCTCCTCCTCCACCATCTCTTTCTTATCCACTTCCCCCTTGGATGTGGCCTACTCTACTAGCACCTCCCCATCCCCTAGAGACTCTTTTTCATTGCCTAATATCTCCATAAAAATTACACTAACTAGAATACTCTAAAGTAGGCTAATAGTGATTGCCTCTCTAGAGACCATTAGGCATTGTGTCATAGGGCCTCGTACAACTTCCTCCTCGATCAACAATAGCCCTATGTTGGTGGTGGTCCTGTCTGCTACCTTCTCTAGATAATGGCTGCATAGTGTATTTGGAAGTGGGAGATCTCTATCTAGATGTGGGTCCCCAAACTACCCTAGGACCCTCTCTACCCTATAAGGATTTACAATCTCCAACTGACGATATCACAGCATAGTCACCTACCTTACCCATGCTTCCAACTGAATATCCTACTAATCGCTTTAGTGCAAGTGGTGATAGGGGTCTAGATAATTTGGCCCTAAGAAATCTAAGTTGAAGGTGGTACCTATGGCCACACTATCCCTACAATGTGTTCCCATTTACTTTCTTAGATCTCTCCTACTATGACATCATGGGGCAAGCCTAAAGATCTATACATCTCAAAATTCTCATACACCCATGCCTACAACAAGAATATCAAGTTGATTATATGAGCTCAATGATCCTAAATTTGATATAGGTCATGGCATAAGAGTATCAATAGAGCCCTCCCCTATGAAAACCCCATCTCAAGTCTAGTCTAGCGCTCGTCGATTGGCTAGATATAAGGGATAAATTTATTAAGCTATGATCATGTTCATTTCATTTTGATAAAACACACAAGCAAATAGGAGGATACTTATGCATTATGCAAATGGTATGGCTATAGCCAATAATATGCACTTCAACATGATGACCCCTTGTTGATCCAATTACCTTTCCTTCGTGGCCCAATCCTCCATCTTGGGCTATATCTCCTTGGTGGTACGAATGTGGGGAGACTAACCAATCACTAGCAGACCCATGATGAAGTATACATCCTTTAAGGGTTAGCCTCTACAATAAGGTGTTGGTTGTTATACTATAAAACAAAATGAACTCATAACATAGTGATCAATGTGGGTATGTAGGTCATCTTTGTTATCCAATCTAGAATGACTTGGTATAGCTCCACCCATACTTGGGGAGTCATCCTCTATCTTATCCATGTTTACATATAGGAAGGCTCTTTGTGTTTCCATGGTATTTATCTCCATGATTTTCAATCATGGTAATCTCGATGGTGCTAGTCTTAATATTGTGTCTCCTGGCCTTGGCCTTGTCATTGGCCACTATCATATTTGGCCTTGATTTTCTAGGTCACACCACTTAGAAAAATGAGTTGACTATGACTATTGATTTTGATATTATCATTGGTCAAGGATGTGATAGCCCTCGACTTGCTAGGTCCATGGCCACCCCATTTTTGTATGACCTTGATCATTGCCTTCTTTCATGATTTTTGATGTTATCGATAAGTGGCTACATTTTGGGGTGATGACCATGATCATCCCATTTTTTTGCAATTATCACTTTGAGCAATGATTGTTGCTTTTTACGATTTTCTAAGATCACCTAGTTTAACTTTGATTTCTATTTTTTTTTAAATGGTGATCAAGGTCATCCTCAATTTTTATGGTTTTTGGGGCATATTTTGGGTTGCTTTCAACTATCCTAATTGGATCCTACCACCTAGTTGACATGGCAGTATTGATGGTGTTTTCTATGGCATCATAGCTACTTCCTAGCTAGCCTAACTAAGTGATCATTCATTTTCCTTGATTTCTTAATTTTTATTCATTTTAGCCAAAAATTGAGAAAAACACAAGGGATGGGAAACCTACCTCGTACCCATGTTTTCTTACCTTCGACTATCTGTACACTAAAAAAATATGTTGTATGAATGTGTGATGGTCATAAGGAGGCTTGGAGTGTGCATGATAATGAAATTAAAAATGAAATTTTTTACCCCTATATATATTTGCATAGGAAGATGCTTGGATCTAGAGAGAATAGGGAAACAACTCTTCTTCCCACCTAAATAGGCATAGTTATGATTGATTATATAAGGAATAAGAGGTATACAATTGTAATATTTTACTACAAACATAATATTTTTCTGATAAGTTTTGTAGGGATAGTGCTTTTAATGTCTTTAACATGCTTTGAACTCACCTACGTACTTTTTTTTTTCTCATTTTATATATATTTTTTAAAGCGAAAAACCCCTTGCGGGGCTGCCTTGGTCTAAGAGACCATGAACAGGGGGTTCTACACCGTCAAAGTCACCCGGGGTCGCACTCGACCCTACCCGCACCAACATTATCAATTGGATTTTGGATACCCAATTCAGATTTTTGGTAGGGTGGAGATTCGAACCTGGGACCTCCCTTGGAGGATTGCCCTCTCCTCTCCAACTCACCTACAACACCTGGGTAAAACTAATTTATAGTGGAAAACACCCATTTTGAGGTGCCACTTTCAACAGGTTGGGCATAGGAGGAATGGAGCCTTGTCGGCGTTTACCAGCACATAGGACATTCCTAACTATACCATATAGCTGCAGGATGGAGACAAGGGGAATGGAACCTAGGTCGGCCTCTACCAACACCCAGGGTATTTACCACTACACCACAACAAGCAGATGTTTTTTCTCATTTTGTACCCAACTAGCATTTAGTAGTTCTTTGGGTGTTTTACAAGTAAATTCATTTCCAACTATATAGGGTTAGTAAAATTCAATTTTTATTGGCCAAAATTTTTAGGGCATATACATGTAAGTATTAGGTATGTTTTCCTCTACTTTGGTATTTTTGTCTGTGTTTTTGTATTTTCTCCACTATTTATTTTAAAAAATTTATATTTTGTATAGATAGTAGTATCAAAAATCATAAAAAAATTGTTTTTTCTCCATATCATAAATTTTCATTCCTATTGCTTCAACTATCACATATTGCTCTTTTTTTCTTATTTTACTTAAAGACTCACAAGTGGCTATCCCTATGGTGTCACATGTAGTCCTTAGGGAAGGGTAATATGTATTTATAAAACGAGTAACAATAGTTGACCTTGTAAGTGGTGGAGAGTTCCATCCTCTTATATATGGGATAGGGTCAAACTAAATTTCTTAGTCCTTGGGTAGGAAGAGAGTGAGCCATGTTGACTAGTGGTTTTGGTTCCCTTTATTCACCTATTTGTCACTTTTTTGCCATTTTTCTTGATGTTTTTGCTTGCTAACTTTTCCAAAATTCCAAAATGATGATAGATTCATCATTAAGGGTTGTTTTGACATGCATTACCCAAACCATATATTCTAAAATTGATGATTCCAAGACTACCTCTTTAAATTGGGAGCTTTATCATTAGATGGATTTTAGGGTTTCTAATGCATGGTCATAATTATAGCATGTTTATACATGTAGGGTTTGAACAACATATTATTCAAAATAATGATTATGATTTTATGAACCCAAAAAAGAAGAAAAACAACCATTGGTTCCAAAGGAAAAGTTATTTTACTTCCTTTGCTATAAATACCCACTTCAATCCTCATTTTTATGAAACATCTACAATTTTTTTTATCTTGCTAACACTACTTGCAGCTCTATAATTTTATTACCATCACATGCAATCATTTTGCTCTCTCTCTCTCTCTCTCTCTCTCTCTCTCTCTCTCTCTCTCTCTCTCTCTCTCTCTCTCTCTCTCTCTCTCTCTCTCTACATGAGGTAATTTTATGCTTGTTATAAGATAGTTTGGTCCTTGATGCCCTAGTTGTCATGTAGTTTCTATTTTTACTATATTAGGATTAGTCTTAATTTTAACATTTTGTGGATAATCATGGTGTAGTTTGTTCTTGAATGCTCTATTTTATTTATGTTTGGATTAAGATAGTTTTATTTCTGATTGTTGATTTACTATTATATTATCTTAGTTTAAGCATATTAGTTTATCTTGTATTACTTCGAGTAATTGTATAGGGTATCTTTTTTTTCCCACAAATAGTATCATATGCATAATATAGGTAACTAAGATTCAAACATGCAATATGATTCTAGCTACCACATAACTCTTCCTATTTTTAGACTAAATCAATATTAACCCTAACCCTAATACTTAAGGGATAACTATCTAAACCTAGGGCTCAAGCTAATAAAAATAAAGATAGCTGATGTGGCTATATTGGGATCATTATAGCTAAGGTACTAATATATATTGTGAGAAGTAACTATAGTTTTAACATATGCAACTATAACCTCAACTTTGATGTTTTCTACTTTCATATAACATAGACCAAAAACCCAATTAATTTTTTCTTCTAGCAATTGTCCATCCCATTTACATTTGTTTTGTATTATCATTATACCTCTAGACACTTTGATATAAGAAATTACTAGACAACCCCATCTTCCAAATCTTTTGAATGCATCCTTACATTCCTAACTATTCAATTCTATTTCTTGTACTAAAAATGTCATGACATACTCAAGTTCAAACCATAGTGGTTTTTAATGCATCCTTACATTCTGTATTTCCACTTGATCCAATTTTGAATCTCCAAAAAAATTGGCTAGTATCTATGGAACTTGTATATTAACCTTATACTTTCAAGAAGCATTACGTCATGTTCAATAATCTCATCTTAAATAATCACTTATGGTGTAATATCTACTATTTGAAATATCCACTATTTAGATAGGGTTTGTCATAGATTCACTCTTCCTTTTGTCCTTAGCTAGGGCATCCATACTTTTACTTCCAATTAGGACTTTTAGAATTGACTTGCCTACTATCCTATTAGAATTTATCTATAAGAATCCTTTGGTTTTTAGTTTTTCTAAATACCTAGAACAAGAAAAGGTGGCATTGTTCCTTACTCACACTTGCTTCTTATTCGTACTTATAATACTTGCTTACTTTCTAAAATAAAAAAGGTGAGTTAGTTGCAAGCTTACTGCAGTGGTAAGGGCTTTGGTCTCTCTTTGAGATGTCCAAGGTTCAAACCCCACTCAGTATGAGGGGATCGATATCCCTTATAAAAACCTTATGTAAACTCATTGAAAGAAAAGGTGAGTTCACTCCCAACTCACATGTGCTTGTAAAGAAGATTTTATCCTCTATATATATATGTTAAATAAGATTAAAATAGGCCCTACTTATACTACATAATGACCACAACAACTTGGCAATTATGTATGTATTGTTTGGCAAGATTCAAGCATGGTTTCCCTCTTTGAAAGTCATATCATTAAATGATTAAGCTTATGCCATTTAACGTTATATTTAATAATATTTATTTATTTATAATATATTATATGTGTATGTGTTTATTTGGAAAAGAATTTAAGGTATTTTTTAAAGGAAAAGTTGGATTACTTTCTTCACTTCAAGGTTGAAGGGTGAAAAGTAAAATATGATTTTTTATGGATAATTGAAATTTTTCCCTTATTTGAAGGGAAAAATAGAATTTGAAAGGCTTTGAATGCTACTATTTTCATCCTTGTCTAAATACAAGGTATGTGACTTGTATTTAATTTTCTTGTTAATTTTTTGTCTAGATTATATATTTAATTTATAGGTATTTATAAAGAATAACTCTTATATGATAACCATTAAACGACATTAGTTCAACTAGTTCAATTCCTCAATTTTCAAGGAGGAGACCAAGGTCCAAATCTTGCCAAGTGATACATGCATAATAACCAAGTTGTTGTGATAACAATGTGTGGTGATGATGTAATGCGGATGGGATTTGTTTCAATCCCATATAATCAATAAAAAAAACTATTATATGCTAACCATAACAAACTATTAATTCTAAACAATAAAAACATATAAAAGTTTTTGTTATTCAGGTGTACATTCGTTTTAAATATTGTTTATACATAATTTCACTTTATGTTTTTGTTTACATCGAGTATGTGCAATTTTTAAAATATAAATAAAATCAATTATAATAAAAATTGTTATGTAATACTTGTTTAAACTTTAAACTAAATTTAAATTCTAATAATTGATGGTTATTAATTGAAGATAAATTATTATTAAAGTGGGTTTACCAATGAAGGTTTTGCATCAAATGATATTAGCTCAATAGATTATAGACATCAACTTTCAAAGAGAAAACCCAAATTAGAATCTTGTCAAACTACACACATAATTGTCAAATTGTTATAATACTATCATTAAGATCATGATATAATAAAGATCAAACCATTTCAATCCTCTCTAACTAACTTCTAAAATTAAGAAAAGTTTTTGAAATAATAATAATAATAATAAAGTCTACATTTCAAAATTGAAAATAAGTAAAATTACACCATACTCTAATTATCAAAATTTTATTAATCCTTAACTATCATCTTATATGCCCTATAATCTCAAAGTTAAAAAATACTTTAACTTTATTTTTATTACTAATATTTAATTTTGATTGTAATTTTTTTTATTGTTATTTCAATTAAATTATTTTATAAAGAACTTATGTGGATTGTCATCATGCTTTCAAAGAGAAAATTAAAAGAGTCTCTAAACTTAGAACTCTAGATTACAAGTTTGATAGAATAATTCTCTTAGTTTTTTTTTTTTTTTTATATAAGTTTGATTAACACAAATAAGAATACATACTTTAGTGTAGTTTCAACTTGAATTTTTCAAAAAAAAAAAAAAAAAATCCAAAATTTGTATATATACCCTGCTATAATTTAAACTTAAGTTTAAAAATAAAATCCAAAATTTGTATACACACCTTACTATGATTTAAATTTAAATCTTTAAGAAAACTTTCAAAACCCACAATCCATTGTATTTAAATTTAAAAAACTCAAAATCTTAACTATTATAGCATTGAAGCCCAAAACAAAGCACCATAAGCCCACAAAAACACCAGGAGAACTTCCAATATAAGCAAAACAAATACAATGGACGTTCTTAATTCAACGATTAATTTTTTTATAATAATATATAAAAAAATTAATTTTATTGTAGTTGCCTCACTTTAGAGAATGATATTTTTCATTCAATTTTTGAATGGACCATCTTGTTTTCAGTGGAATGGAATATAATGAGTGTTGTTATCATGACACAAAGTTTCATGTAAACGGGATTTTATTTTTTATTTTTTCTCTTTCTTACAAACTGGCCTCCATTAAGGCCTCGTGATCATTGCATTTTCTATAAAGTTGAAGATACGAACAAGCCATGGTTTATTCCTACCTACCTACCCCACGTGGAATATATTCAAATTATGCTTTAGTCAATATCCACAAAGCGTTAATCTATAAACATAAAATATTATAATTATTTTTTAATAGGTTGAAAAAGCTAAGGTACATGAAAGATACCTTCTTCATAAATTAAACTTAGATTTTTACTAAGAAAGTCTAGTGGCTTTCATCATTGTTGTTGTGTCCTTATCAAAATAATATTATAATTTTTTTAGATATGAATAAGTTTGTGACATCCCAAACAAGGATTATAATATTTATAAAGTCAAAATGCAGGTGCAGTAGGGAAGTGTTCACATCACAGTATGAAAGTAATTTTTAAAATTTATTATATGGAATTAAAGTGGGGTTTACTTGTATTATATCATCACATAAAGGTGTTATAACAACTTGTATTATTTATGTTTTGCTTGGCAAGATTTGCACTTGGATCTTCTTCTTGAATCTTAAGAAATTTAACCAATTGAGCTATGGTTATTTGATAAGACAATATGATGACATTAAAAATTATAAATTTTCAAATATTGTGAAGTAATTGTTAGGGTTTTGGTCTCTTTTTGGGAGGTCCAAGATTAATATGTGGTTCAACTATTTGCTTGCGAGAAGATAATCCTACAAATAACTGGACATTAAAATTTAAAAATCATTAAATAATTTTTAAGATTTATTAGTATTAGATCATATTATATTTTATTTGTTAGATTTAGATTTTTTTTTTTTAAATTCATTATGTATAGGAGAAAGAACTGAAGCTTATAGTTTGTCTAGAGGGCATATTTATATCCCATCCTCTTAGAATTTAAACCTTGCATCTTTTGTCTAGACTACTTAAATCTCAATAGGTAAGTTCATTAAATTAAAATGAAATTTAATTTATTATATTTATTAGTTAAATTATTATTTAACATATAGTTTTTTTTGTAGATTTGGTTTTGTAGATTTGGTTAGTGTGAAAAACCCCTACAATCAACGCACAAGGTTGAGTAGTCTTCCCCCAACCATGATCCCTCGTAAAGCCAAGAGCTACGCCTATCAATAGGGAATTTAACACATCCACCACACACCCAGCCCCTCACATGCTCGCCCACGCCACAATTTGAACCTTGGACCTTCTAAAGAACAGCCAAAGCCCGAACTGATGTCCCCTTAGGAAAAACTATATGTAGTTTTTATTAGGTCACTTTCATCAAAATGTCAAAATATTATATTTTTTGTTTGGTTAATTATATTGTATTTAACCTACCTTTTTATCAAAGATATTCTTCATTTTTTTATTATATATATTCTTCTTCCTTACATTCCTATGTTTCTACAATTAACTCTTTAACATCATTTTCATTAAGATATAATATCTTACTCTATAAATTGCCTTCTATAATTTGAATTTCATCAAGTTGAAGATCAACACGACAGTTGGCTAAATTATATGCTACTTGATTTCCTTCTCTATAGATATACACATGTTTCTAAGAGATTATCTCAAAAAATAGTTGATTAAATCAATATATATATTTTTTAATCCCACATTCACTTTTGTTGATAGCAAATTAATTATAATTTGTGAACCCCTTCAATTGATATTTATTTCTATTCTTTCCAATTGCAATTATGATCCTTATAAGAAGTGCCCAAGTCTTTACATGGTTGTTAAGTCTCTACATAGTTGTTAGTTGAAATCCCGTACGATTGTGTGAGGAGAATTTTGCCTTCGTCATTTCAAAAAACACTACCTCCATTAGTTTTTTCTAGATTTTATTTGGAAGCACCATCAAAATTAATTTTGATAAACCCAAATTATGAAAGTTTTTATTTTACCATAGATCAAAGAAAATATTTTGTGTTAATTCCATTATTGTAGATGACCCTTCCATGTAAATTCAAATTTTGTAACCATGTCAAAACCTCCTTTTTTACACTTGGAACTTCCCATGATGAGCACCATATCTATAAAAATTTTGTAAGAGAAGCAATAATGTGTTTCCAAACCTAGGCATGATTTTAGAATTTATTTTTAAAAAACCTATGATTCCTTTCAAGCCATAATTACAACAAATAATGGCAAGACCAGTCCTTCACAAAATACATAATGCTCTAGTTTTGAAATAATTAATCCAACATTTCATCAACTCTTTCAATGTTGATAGAGTTGCCCAATATATTCTGATATTTTTTGAAAAAGAAATCCCAAATGGTGTAAGCAAAGGGACAATGATGAAGTAAATGATCTAATATTTTAAAATCCTTCTCATAAAAGGCACACTTGAAAGATCTATGATATACTCTTCTTTATAACCTCTCTCCTATGAGAATATTGCTTTAAAATTCTAACCAAAGGAATGTTGAGGCCTTAGGGAGGGCCTTTAGGGACGAGACATTCTTCCAAGGGAAATTATTAGGGGTAGAAAATTTTGATTGCTCTAAATTCTCATATCCTAACTTGATCGATAAGACTATTTTAATGCTTCTTGTTAATGCTTATGACATTTTTCTTTGCTTTTCCAAATTGATATCCCTTTGAGTTTTCTTTTCTTCTTTTTTGGTAAGTTGGAGATATTATTTATAAGGGTTTTAACTGGGTCCCCACCCTAGATGTAAAAACATTTGTAGTAGCCGAGAATTATTTGATACTGCAAAATTCCTTTCTAAAAGGGATGACCCACTGAAAAAAGTACCATTCCCACGTAGGGGAAACAACAGATAAAATTCCCTCGTAGGGGAGATTAAAGCCGATAGAAGCGGACTGCAAGCCCACGCAGGAGCTGAACAACATAGAAAAATACAAACAAGGATCGGGCTAAGGCCCTCACTAAAAATAGATAATATTAAAACACATAAAACCATGGAGTCAAAAACCTGCGCACTACCACCCGAACAGGGATTTTTGGTTACCTGCATGAAGTTACAATTTTCAAGCAGGTCAGGGATCAATCTCCAAGACCTCCTCACCTGCATGATCAACGTTCTGTTGGAGGGCTTGTTTCAGAGCTAAGCTCGCGCTTTCAAACGCCATGATTAAGCTTCTGAGAAATATTCTTATTAGCCGGTTTGAAATGCCAGAGGTCGGAGCCAAATTCCCACTGACGTCGTCACCCTCCAGGGAAGGGGGGAAATTTTGGCTTGACTTGGACTTGAGTTTTTTGGTGCGGTATGATATTCAGACATGAGGGGAAGCCTCTTCAGTTCTCACCCTACGCTTGCGTAGGGGAGTCTTTTTTCTAGCCGAGGGAGCGAGATTGGACGAAGAAGCAGAATTTTTGGCAGGGGAGGTAGCAACCTTGAGAGGGGAGGCAAAGGGATTGATTTGGGAAGCATAGGTTTGGGAAGGGAAGCGGGAGGATTGGCAGACACTGAGGGTTTGGCTTGAGAAGCAGAAGCACTAGTAAGGGTGGCAAGAACCTCTTCACTATCCAAGCGCTTACAGGATAGAGAGTGAGCAGTGCTTTGGGGAGGTGGACAAGGGGGGCTCGACTACAAGGGGGTCGCAAAAATGGGGGGATTGGACATGACGTGGTAAAATATAACGACAAAAAGATCCTGGTGGGAGGGAGGGAGGGACGGATTTTTTACGAGCGACATCCATGAAAAGACGAATGGAGCGGGTATTTTGAGTTTTCTTTTCTCTTTGTTCTTACTTTGAGGGTATTCCTCTTCCTTTTCCATTCTCATCAACACTTTCATATTCATCTTCTCTTCTATTTTTCATATTGTTAATAATGAGACTTATCTTTGAAAGGCTTGTGTTATCCTAGATAATCTAAAATGAAAGGGATAAGCTCATAAAAACTTTCTTCTTTATGTTTCTTAAAAAACCCTAAAGTATAAGTATAATCCTATAGAGTAGTTACTTTCTTATGTTGCCCATAAAGCCCTAAATGTTGTTGTAGAAACCTAAAGTGTAAGAATGATCTTATGTTGCACAAGTAACCATAAATTTCTATAGATATCCTCCACACTCATGTCTTTATTAGGAATCTCTTGAAACCCTAAAGTTCTAGGGATGTGCTCCGTACTAGTTCTATTTTATTGCAAGGAGAGGATTTTATACTAGAGAAAAATAAAGATGATTTACCTAGATTTTTTTTTATTTGTGGAAAACATCCCAAAAGGGATGCCACCTTCGAGTAAGACCCAAGGAGGCAGGGGTATCCATTCCACCAAAAACACCCAGGACTCGGACTTGGCCTACCACCTTTGACATACTCAAGGAGCAAACAAACACACAAAACCAATTTAAAAATAAGTAAATAACAAAAAAAATAATAAAATAAAATAAAAAACATGCTCCTTGAGTGTGTCAAAAACAAAAGCACAACCAAACATGCACAATAAGATAAAAGAAACCACAACACAAACCACATAGAAAAACACAAGAACCACATAACAAAACACAAACAAGACAAAAACAACAGAACACTACAAAGACATAACCCAAAAAAAACATGAAAAATAAACACAACCAAAACCTAAAAAATAAAAATAAAATAAAAATAAAAATAAAAAACAACCAACAATAGACAATAAACAAAAACAAAAAACATAGAAAACACTCGCACATAAAAACACGAATTAACACAAACAAAGAGAAACCCAAGAACAAGAACGAAAAAAACACAAGAACAATAACAAAAAACATAAAAAAAAAACACAAAAAAACAAAAACACATGAACAACAAAAAACAACACAAAGAACACAAAAACAAAACAAAACAAAAGAACCCACCCACCTTAAAAAACTAAACAAAAAAAAAACAAAAAAGAAAAAATAAAAAAAAATTGAACATAACAATGACCTATCTAGACCAGAAGACTATTAAGGCAAGAATCAACAGAGGAAACAAAATAAAGAATAGAATGGGCTAGGGAACTAAAAAAATTTGAATGAACCAAAGAGAACTCAAAAAAAAAAACAAGAAGAAACTAGGTACCTTCAGAACTGGAGCCATCCAAAGAAATGATAGAAAGAAGAGCTTCCCTAATTTGAGAAGCCCACCATATAGGAGGGTGGCCATAACAAGTAAGGTCACCTTTGTCCAAAGCCCAATTAGCTAAAGCATCAACACTCTTGTTTTGATCTTTGACCACATGATTGTAATCAACTTTCAAAAATCCCATCTGGATTAATTGAATCTTCTCAATAATTCTTTTTATTCTCCAATCCACCTTATGATTCTTAGGAGTCTTCAAGAGATTAATCATAAGTTGAGAGTCAGACTCAACTAACACCTTTTCCCATCCAACCTTAGTAGCCTCCTGAAGGCCTCTGAGGATACCATACCCCTCAGAAAGGTTATTGGAAAGAATACCCAAATTCTCAACAAAAGTAAAAACGAGGGAGCCATATGAAAGTCTACCAATTCCTCCCACACTAGATTTTCTAGGGTTCCCTCTAGAGGCTCCATCAGTATTGAATTTTCCAAAATCCTTAGGAGGAGGTTGCCAATTTCTAGTCCTATCCATCTTACTAATACTCACATTCCCTTTAAGTTGGTTGCCCTTAGAAGGTTTAATCTTCAATATTTGCATCACTTGATCCCATATTTGGTGGGAGTTTTGAGGGTGATTAAGGAGTTGATGGACTGATTCAACTAAGTTGGCTATGGTCTTTTGCCAAATATAGTGAATATCCTTCCTATCTTGATTAAAAATTTGGTTGTTCCTTTCATTCCAAATATTCCAAAGAAAAATGGTAGAACCCATCCAAACTAAATGCCTAATAAAATGATCAACACCCTCTTGATTAGGCCAATCCCTCCAAAGTTGTTCAAAAGTAAAAAAATTGGACCACTGTAAGCCAAGTAAAGTGGCCATTCTCCTCCATAGCTCAGAGGCTAAAGTACACTCAATAAAAATATGGTTGATATTTTCTACATTCTCTTCACACATTTCACATCTAAAAGGGCCATGAAAACCATGCTTCATAAGTTGCTCACTAGTAAGCACCCTACGATGCAATAAAATCCAATTAAAGAACCTCACCTTAGGCTAGAGCTTTTGAGCCCACAATCGAGAAAATATGTCAGAAGAATGGTTGGGATTATTATGGCATAAGGTCAAATAACCTTGAGCAACCTGAATACTCACCCTTAGTAGTGTTGTTCCATCCAAAACAATCTTTTTCATGGGACCAAGAGAGGGATCTCATATGAAGGATGCCTTGGATATCTTGTCTTTGCCTTTCTAGGATTTGAATAGGCCGATCCTCAATAGGGATCCAATATCTACCAACATTTGAATTACCAGTATAGTATCGACAGTAATTAGCCACCTTTATCCAATTAGCTCGGTGAAGCTCCTCCATCCAAGGCCTCCAATCGGGAAACTGAGTTATCAAAGGCTTGTGACCATCCCAAGAATCTGTCCAAAAATTTTCCTATTGACCATTATGAATGATCCAAAATAATTTTTTCTTTATCAAATCCTCTCCAGTCTTAAGAACTACTAAAATGGGAGAACCTTTGGTAGGAAGTTGATAGCGAACAAGGTCTTCAGGACTTTTGTTCTCAGTATATTTAGCACGGATATTATTGGCCCAAAGAGCATTGGGGTTATGCAACATCCTCCAATATAATTTAGCAGCTAAAGCTTTGTTGTTATTAATAGAATACCGGAATCCTAACCCCCCTTCACTCTTAGGAAGACATAAAGTATCCCATTTCACCAAGGCCCATTTTATTTTCTCCTTAGTACCACTCCAAAGGAAACGATGACTGATTTGATCCAATTCTCGAAGAGCAACCTTTGGGATATTCAAAACGGAAGAAACATAAATAGGAATAGCTTGAAGGACTGATTTTACCAAGGTGATTCTACCCCAGAAGAAAGCCACTTGTTGGTCCACTTTCCAATTTTCTTCTTGACTTTGTCCAACAACCAATTCCAATCTTTATTTTTTTGCCTTTGAATATTTATGGGAATACCTAAATAAGTGATTGGAAGGGAGGTCTTCTTATATCTTAATTTATCCAAGACCATGGATTCCTGTCTAGCAAAGCAGTGAAAGAAAATAACTTTAGATTTGTCTTCATTGATCAACTTCCCAGTAGCCTTAGAAAAATAGCTAATGATTTGCTTAATATTAGAAGCTTCCTTAACTGTAGCTTTACCTAAAAGAGTAGAGTCATCCACAAATTGAAGATGAGAGATAGGTCTAGCTCCATGAGCAATGGTAACTCCCTCAAGGGTTTTGTTTTCCCTCTTTTTGGTTATAGTCCTACCCAAGCATTCAAAAAGAATGATGAATAAATAAGGGGATAGCGGGTCACCTTGCCTAATACCTCTAGAAGCTGGGAATGACTGAGAAGGCCTACCATTGATAAGAACTAAGTAGGAAACTGAAGAGATACATCCCATAATCCAATCCATCCAATCCTTAGAGAAACCAAATTGCCTCAAAAATTTGATAAGGAAGTGCCAATCCACTCTGTCATAAGCTTTGGATAAGTCTAACCGAATGAACATGGAAGGATATTTTTGCATATCCATGGAATGGATGGCTTCTGAGCAAGAACTATCTCATCTACTATTTGACGTCCTTCCACATAACCCCCTTGCTCGGGGAAATAATCTTATGCAAAAGAGGCTTCAACCTTTACTGCCATGATTTTAGTAATGATTTTGAGAAGAACATTACATAAAGCAATAGGTCTAAAAGTTGAGATATGATCAACCTCTTGAGCTTTTGGAACAAGAGTAATATAAGTTTTATTGATAACCTTCAAAATTTCTTTGGATTTCCTGGCTTCTTCCACCACCTCTAATAAATCAACATGAAGGATATCCCAGAACTCTTGGTAGAACTCAATGGGAAAACCATCAGGACCTGGGGTTTTCCATTTTTGCATTTTAAAAACTACTTGTTGAAGCTCATTGATAGTAACAAGAGCAATCAAAATAGAGTTCTCCTCAGAAGTGATAAGAGAAGGGATTGCTTGAAGAACATTTTGTTGTGAAACTGAGTCAAGAGGAGAAGCAACAAAAAGATTGGAAAAGTAATCAACAACAATAGAGTTCATGCCATCCCAAGTATAAACAACATCTCCAGAATCTGATTTTAAGGAAGAAATAAAGTTGTGAGATCTTTGAGCTAGAAGAGATTTGTGGAAGAAATTTGTGTTTCGATCTCCTTCTTTGAGCCATTGAATTCTAGATTTTTGCTTCCATAAGATTTCTTCTCTTTTTTCCCATTCCTCTAAGTGAGTTGTGAGTTTAATTTCATCTACACTTCTCTTCTCTGTGAGGCCATCTAAATGGATTTTCTTATTCAAATTTTCAAGATGAGCAATAACTTCATGTTCTTTTTATGAACATCCCCAAACTCTTTCTAGTTCCAAGTCTTGATTTTGGATTTAATGTATTGTAGTATTTTGGCAAAATAGAACATCTTAGTCCCATGCCTAGGTTTACCTTCCTTCCACCATTGTTGCACATGAGGTCTGAAGGAAATGTCTCTAAGCCACATTAATTGAAAATGAAAAGGAGAGAAACTCACATTGGTTTTCCACATTTCCACCATGGTGGCCAATGATCCGAACCAACATTATTAAGAGTCTTCACTTTAGGAATGTGACCATGGATTAAGAAATTTTCGGAGAGCAAAAACCTATCCAATCTCTCCATTATACAAGCTAAGCCTTACCTTCTGTTAGACCAAGTCATAAGGCCATTATCTGGTTGGATATCCACAAGATGGAGGTTTGCAATATATTCACTCATGAGGTCAGTGCTTTTGTCCAAATTTCTATTTCCCCCCTTTTCTCATCTAGAGAGAGGATGGTATTGAAATCTCCTTCGATCAAGATCCAAGCTTCAGGAAAATGAGAGATAATATGAGTAATATCCTTCCACTGTCTTCTTTTTTCCTCCAAAGAAGTCGGAGCATAAACAATAATGCAAAGCATAATCCGGTTGGAATGTCTACTTTGAATAGCTATAGCCAACAAACCCCAGCTGCAAACCATATGGTGAATAACTGCCTCTTTTGGGTTCTAAAGACAAGCAATGCCACCAGAAGTCCCTTGGGAATTGAGGGAAACCACTTTTCCAAATGGCCAAATTTCTTGGCAATTGAGTCCATATCCTCCATTGACATCTTTGTTTCTTGAAGGAAAACAAGATGTGGATGATTTATCTGAATCATTCTTCTAATTTCATTTTGTTTTGAAAGACTCCCTTTGAGTCCTCTAATATTCCAAGTGATGATCTTCATTAATACCGGGGCTAAAAAATTTGGGAAGGGCATTAATCTTACCTTCCTCTACAAGCTTTTCACCTTCTTTTACCATATGATATTGATTGGTCTTGCGACCTACTTTTTGATTAGAATCCATATTCAATTTTTTTTCCCTATTTCTTGACTTATTCCAATTGAATCTGAGATGGCTTCTAACCTTGAAGAATGCTCGTACACAACCAAAATTTTACTAGATGGTTCAACGAAGTCTATATTGGGACCAACATTATTTGAAGTTTTGAAATTTGAAAGATTGTTTTTCTTGTGTAAATTTTCTCCCTTTTTTTTCAATTGAAAAACTTTGATTTGTTGGTTTGTCTCTGAGTTCTTCCCTTCATATTTAAATTGTGTTTCTAAGATTTTAGTTTCCATTATTTCCTCTTCCTCACTTGGGACATCATTTGTGGAAAGGATTTCAAACATATTAGCAGATGACTTTGATTGATCCTTCATAACTGGTTTTTTTTAGTGTTCTTCTTCTTAGGTATTTGGAAACCTGTTGAGTTTATATCTTATTTCTTTTGATCAAGAATTTTATTTGGGCAAGCACTGGCCAAATGACCATATTCATGGCAAATTCTACAACAAAAAGGAATGTTCTCATAGTCCACTACTTGCTCCCAAGTGTCTTCCCCAAATTGTAATGTGATCTTTTTAGGTAGGGGTTTGTCAAAATCCATTAAAACACAAATTCAAGCATAAATAATATGTTCAAAAATTTGAGTACAATCAATAGTCATCATAAAAGTTCCTAAAGAGTTTCCAATTGAAGAAAAAATAGTAGGATTCCAAAATTCAATAGGGAGGCCAAAGAGTCTAACCCACACGAGAGCTATAGAAGGCATCTCTTCTTCGACTTTAAATTTAGTATGCCAGGGCTTCATGAAAAGCCCTGCCCTTCCAAAAAACCAAGGACCCCCTTGAAAATTTTTCTCTCTATCTTCATTATTAGAAAATAAAACAAGAAAATAACCATTTGGATAAATAGAGATTTGTAACTCACCTTTAGTTTTCTAGCTTTTTGTTGCCCAGACTTTGAAAGCAGATAGAATCGGATGAAAATCCATGAACCGACAAATTAGTCCTCTTTTTTCCAAATCTTCAATACCAGTCTGAAGCCGTGGAAAGGTATGATTTTCAATTTTCTTTTGTGCAGCAAATTGGAAGCCGTTGTCACTCAAGTTCATAGTATAATCTGTTGAAAGATAAATTTTTAACCCATCTTGGATCCCCAACAATATTTCCTGATAAAATATTGAGCATAAAACACACAAATATTGGCCGGTAGGACCCGAAGGCCTTAAAAACCAACCTTTGGAACTGCTTGCACTGAACCTAGATGAAACCCTCGCATAGCCACTTACCAAATATATAGTTCACACATAGGGATGTGCTGGGATCTGTGTTGCTCCAAATGATATGAAAACTGGTAGAGACGTTCTAGGGTTTTTTAGGCATCTACCCTCAAACTTTCAGCTCAATTCGAGTCCGGATGAGTGAGATATGGCCGAAACGAGTTCGGTAGTTTGGGCAGTCCTACGAAAAACGTCCCTCCCTGATCTTAAAATTTTTATGTCCCCATCCTATTAGCTCAAAAATCGATTTACCTAGATTAAGCTTGACCTATTTACCTCATTTATTTTATATTTTTTCTCCCCATATTCCTTTGCACCTTTAACTCCTAAATTTTAATTTGTGCATCGTACTTCCTCATCCCTTATAACATTTGTTTCTTTTAATGGTTAATATAAGTAAATCGTAATGACCTTTCCCATTTGATGATGGATAGGGGCTTTCTTTACCAATTTATTCGTAGCAAAAAACCTTGATGTGAGCCAACCTCTACCATGGAATGATCTTCTTTCTTCATATTGAAGTTTATCTCATGCCCATTTTTTTTATTTTTATTTCTCCATTGTTTTCACTTTGCAATCTCTTCTCATGTGTCTACTCTCTAACATTTACGATATTAGAATATAATATTTTCATAGTCCACTTATTGATCCTATTCTATTAATTCAAATTTAATCGTAATGAACTATGAAAAGGTCTTGAAATATCCATGACACCACATATTGATGTATATTCAACATGATTTAGCCCCTTAGGAGTTAATATCTCTTAGATGGATTCCCCTAGAAAATTGCTAATATTATTTAAAATCTACTTATTTGGTAAGCTGATATGGATATCCATAAAGACTAATCCACATCATAGGCCTTTAAGTAGTTTGTGTCTTCATAGAAAATTCTCACTCCATGGTCTTAAATATAATGCATCTCTCTCCCCAAAACCATGGGCCATATTCTAGTATTTTATTCTCTCTTTATGGTTTGAAGAAGACAATGAAGAAAATTCCTTTTAAAATAAAATTCATGGAGTAATTTGAATTTAGTTCCCACTTCCACTTGATCCAATTTTAAATCTCCAAAAAAATGGCTAGTATCTATGGAACTTGTATATTAACCTTATACTTTCAAGTACCATTATGTCATGCTCAATAAACTCATCTTAGATAATCACTTATGGTGTAATATCTACTACTTGGAATATCTAATATTTAGATAGGGTTTCCCATATATTCACTCTTCCTATTGTCATTAATTAGGGCATCCATACTTTTACTTCCAATTAGAACTTTTAGAATTGACTTTCCTGCTATCCTATTAGACTTTCTTTATAAGAATCCTTTAGTTTTTAGGTTTCTCTAAATACCTAGAACAAGAAAAAGCAACACTACTCCTTACTTGCACTTGTTTCTTGATGACACTTACAATACTTACTTACTTTTTAAAACAAAAAAAGTGAGTTCACTCCCAACTCACATGTGCTTGTAAAGAAGATTTTATTCTCTATATATATGTGTTATATGGGATTAAAATGGGCCCTACTTATACTACATAATGACTGCAACAACTTGGTAATTATGTATGTATCGCTTGGCAAGATTCAAACATGGTTTCCCTCTTTGAAAGTCATAGAATTTAAATGATTACACTTATGCCATTTGATCATTAACATTATATTTAATAATATTTATTTATTTATAATATATTATATGTATATGTGTTTATTTGGCAAGTTTTTATGTTATTTTTTAAATGAAAAGTTGGATTACTTCCTTCGCTTCAAGATTGAAGGGTAAAAAATAAAATATGTTTTTTTTGGACAAATTTTCCCCTTCTTTGACGGAAAAAATAGCATTTGAAGGGTTTTGAATGCTGCAATTTTCATCCTTGTCTAAATACCAGGTTTGTTTAGATTATATCTTTAATTTATAGTTATTTATAAAAAATAACTATTATATGATAACCATTAAACGACATTAGTTCAACTAGTTCAATTCCTCAACTTTCAAGGAGAGACTAAAGTCCAAATCTTGCCAAGTGATTCATGCATAATAACTAAGTTGTTGTGCTAACAATGTGTGGTGATGATGTAATAAGAATGAGATATGTTTCAATCCCATGTGGTCAATTAAAAAACTATTGTATTCTAACCATAACAAACTATTAATTTTAAAAAATAAAAACATATAAAAGTTTTTGTTATTCAGGTGTGCATTAATTTTAAATATGGTTTATACATTATTTTCAATTCATGTTCTTGTTTACATTAAGATATGCAATTTTTAATATATAAATAAAATCTATTATAATAAAAATTGGTAAGTAATAATTGTTTAAACTTTAAATTAAATTTTAATTTTAATAATTGATGATTATTAATTAAAGATAAATTATTATTTAAGTGGATTTAATAATGAAAGTTTTGGATCAAATAATATTAGCTCAGTGGGTTATAGAGCTCAACTTTATAATACTATTATGGGATCATGATATAATAAAGATAAGACCATTTCAATTCTTTATAACCAATTGCGAAAATAATGAAAGTGTTGGAAAAAAATATCTAAAGTTAAAAAATAAAAACAAGCAAGATTACACACCATACTCTAATTATCAAAACTTTATTAATCATATCCTTCGTAACTATCATCTTATATATCCTATAATCTCAAAGTTAAAAATTACTTTACCTTTAGTTTTTACTAATACTAATATTTAATTTTACTTGTAATTGTTTATCTTTATTTTATATTGTAATTGTTTATCTTTATTTTATAAAGAACTTATGTGTATTGTCATCATGCTTTCAAAGAGAAAACTAAAAGAGTCTAAAGAGTCTCCAAAAGCAAAATTCTAGATTGTAAGTTTGATAGAATAGTCCTTGCATTTTAAAGTTGTTTTTTTTCACAAATTTGACCAACATAAATATATACATACATCATGTCCTGGTTTGAATTTAAGTTTAAAAAAAAAAAAAAAAACCTAAAACTCACATACACCTGGTTTTAATTTTAATTTCTCGAAAAAAAACTTAAAACCCACACCTCATTCTAATTTAAATCTAATTTTCTTTAAAAAAAAAATTCAAAATTATAACTACAAATCAATATTTTTTATTTGTTATAGGAAGTTGCGTTGAAGCTCAAAACAAAGCACCATAAGCCCACAAAAAGACAAGGGGAACTTTCAATATAAGCAAAACAAATACAGTGGACATTCTTAACTCAACGATTAATTTTTTTATAATAATATATAAAAAATTTAATTTTATTGTAGTTGCCTCACTTTGGAGAATGATATTTTTCATTCAATTTTTGATGGACCATCTTGTTTTTAGTGGAATGGAATATGGTGACAAACTGGCCTCGATTACGACCTCGTGATCATTGCATTTTCTATAAAGTTGAAGATACCAACAAGCCATGGTTTATTCCCACCCCACCCACGTGGAATATATTTAAATTATGCTTCACTCAATATCCACACAGCGCTAATCTATAAACACAAAATTATATTTTGAAAAGTTAAAGTATATTGGAAGTACTTTTTCATGAATTGAATTAGGGTTTTTATTGGGTTTTTATTGAGAAAACTTAATGCGTGTGCTTATCTTTTATCCTTATAATGTCCTTATGGAAACAATATTATAATCTTTTAGATATAGATATACACAGGGCATCTCCAAACTAGGGTTAGAATAATTATAAAGTCAAAATGAAGAAGTGTTCACAAGGTTGTTTTTTAAAATTAATTACATGGATGAGATTTTTCATGGAGAAATCTCAAAACCGTAATTATTATACAATTATGTTTCAACAGTCAACTCCTTGACATCATTTTCGCTAAGAGATAATATCTCATTTTACCTATTGCCTTCTAAATTTTGAATTTCATTAAGTTGAAGATCAACACAGTAATTGTAATTGGTTAAATTATCTGCAATTTGATTTCCTTCTCTATAGATATACAAATATTTCCAAGAGATTGCCTTAAAGGATAGTTTATATATATGTATAATAAGTTATGTATGGCTTCTATTGGGGCCACTCCCATTACAAAAAAAAAAACATTGCATTGCTCTGATTGTATTTATATCAAATTAATTAAATCATACTCAACCTACCTATCTATCAAAAAAATTATTCCTCAACCTTTTTAATCAAAGAGATTTATCATCTTCCTCACTGCTAAGTTTTTGCAATCAACTCCTTGGCAGTTTTTGCAATCAACTCTTTTTTATCATTTCATAAAGATGTCTTCTAAATTGAAATTTTGTCAGAATAAAATTCAACACCATGATTGACTAAAATATTTGTTGTCCATTTTTCATATCTATAAATATAAATATATTGTCTATAACAATTTGAGAGTTTCTTAATACATTTTTTTAGGGTTCTTATCCATGCCCCTAATATTCGAAGATATTATTTTCATTGTTATTTTTTATTTTTATTTGTGGGTTATAGCTACACTTCTTGTTAACACTTTCAAAATTTGTTTTTGTTTTTCATATCAATATCCCTCTAGGTTTATTTTTCTCTTTGTTTTTACTTCTTGGATCTTCCTCTCTTTTTTTTCATTTCCACCAATACTTTCATCTTCATCCATCTCTTAATCTTCTCACACTACTCAAAGTAAAACTTATCATCAATATGTTTATCTTGTTGTGCAGGATTTGTAGAGCGAGAAATAACCTCAAAAAAACATTCTTCTTTATATTGCCCTAGAAACCCTAAAGTTCAAGGACACTTTTCCAAAGTAATTATCTTATTATTCTTCTTAAAAACCCTAAATTATTATAGACTTTCTCCATCCTCATTTCTTTATTATGTCGCTCTTGAAACCTTGAAGTGCAAGGGATAACCTCTATACCACTTTCACTTTTATTACCAAGAGAGGATTCTATACTACTTGAGGAAAATGAAGATGATTTACCTAGAAAGATCTTGACCTTTTATGTTTTTTTGTGTTTGGATTTTCCTCCATAATTATCGTTGCACCTTTAATTTCTTCTAAACTTGAACATTTTTCTCACCCTTTATATCCTTCTTTTGTTTCTTCTAACTATTGATCCAAGTGAGTTATGGTGGACTTTTCCATAAGATGTTGTAGATTGGCTTTCTTTACCCCTTCTTTAGGAGTGGTATATAATTGATTTGATCTACCTTCTATTAATGTATGATTTCCTTGCTCCGCCTTGAAGTTTTTTTTATGACCAAAATTTTTTGTCTCTTTCTTCATAGTTTTCACTTTGCAAACTCTTGACAAGTGGCCAATCTCGTAATAATTATGGCAATGAAATGTGATGTTTTCATAATCCACTTATTAATCTCATTCTCTTGATTCATATTTAATCTTACTGAGATTGTGCCAAAGTTTTTGAAACACAACAACAGATATTCTGGCATATATAGCATGCCTCCACTCCTTAATAGTTAGTCCTTCCTTGATGAAATCTCCTAGGGTATTTCCAATATCATTCAAAGCATCCTCATTGATAAGCTGATATGGAAGTCCAAAAAGCCTAACCCAAGTCAAAAAATTCTTAGTAGTTTATGTCTCAATAGAAAAAAAATCATTCCATGGTCTTAAATAAAGGGTATCTCTCCCTCTAAACCATGGATCACCACTCAATATTTTATCCCTAATTTTTAAATTAGAAAAGATGACAAGGAAAAAACCTTTAGGAAGAAAACTCATAGAGTAATTTGAATTCAATCCCCACTTTCACTTGATCTAATCCCAAATATTTAAAAACCTTGACGAGGATCTATGTAACTTATATATTAGGCCCTTGCTTTTCAAAACCATTATATCATTCTCAACCATCTCATCCTTTATGATCACTTCTATTGCAACATCTACAACTTGGATTGAAATTTCCATATATTTTCTCTTTCACTTATCTTCAACTTGGGCATCCATACGAAGAAGAGGATTTTGAAGTTTCAAATCATTGAACCTTGATGTCAAGGTTTTTGGTTTAAAATATTATTTTGGAAGGGAGACGTTTTTCGCAGGACTGCCCAAACTGCCGAACTCGTTTCGGTCATATCTCACTCATCCGGACTCGGATTGAGCTGAAATTTTGAGGGTAGATGCCTGAAAAACCCTAGAACGTCTCCACCAATTTTCATATCATTTGGAGCAACACAGATCCTAGCGCATCCCTATGTGTGAACGACATATTTGGCAAGCGGCTATGCGAGGGTTTCATCCGGGTTGAGTGCAAGCGGCTCCAGAGGTTGGTTTTAGGGCCTTCGGGCCCTAGCGGCCAATATTTTTGTGGTTTATTCTCAATATTTTAGCAGGAAATGTTGCGGGGGATACAAGATGGGTTAGAAATTTGTCTTTCAACGGATCATACTGTGAACTTGAGTGACAACGGCTTCCAATTTGCTGCACAAAAGAAAAGTGAAAACCATACCTTTCCACGGCATCTAGGGCAAGGATTAAAGAGATCACGAAACAAGTTTCAAGCGAGTTGATCAAAAAATGGCTCATATCTCAAGTGAATCTGGTGCTAAGGTGCACCCACAAAATAATTCTCCTGTGAAAACCCCTATCAAGGGTAAGAATTTTGAAGACTCGGTCCCAAAAATGAATTTTAGGGATGCCCTTCATGGTGGACAGCCTCAGCCCAATGCTAATATCAATATTAGGGCTTCCCATAAACCTCTAAGAATGCCTAAGATTGATCCCAGGAAAACGGAGTCAGGATGTCTTAAAGCGGTTGATGGAACTCCTATTGTTAAGCTTGATATGGATAACATTCGGAGGTGGCATTGAAGATTTGGAAAAAAGAGGACTAATTTGTCGGTTCGTGGGTTTTCGTCAGAGTCTATCTGCTTTCAAAGTCTGGGCTGCAAAAAGCTGGAAAACTAAAGGTGAGTTACAAATCTCTATTTATCCAAATGGTTATTTTCTTGTTTTATTTGCTAATAATGAAGATAGAGAGAAAACTTTTCAAGGGGGTCCTTGGTTTTTTGGAAGGGCGGGGCTTTTCATGAAGCCCTGGCATACTAAATTTAAAGCCGGAAGAAGAGATGCCTTCTATTGCTCCCGTGTGGGTTAGACTCTTTGGCCTCCCTATTGAATTTTGGAATCCTACTATTTTTTCTTCAATTGGAAACTCTTTAGGAACTTTTATGATGATTGCTGATTGTACTCAAAATTTTGAACATATTATTTATGCTCGGATTTGTGTTTTAATGGATTTTGACAAACCCCTACCTAAAAAGATCACATTACAATTTGGGGAAGACACTTGGGAGCAAGTAGTGGACTATGAGAACATTCCTTTTCGTTGTAGAATTTGCCATGAATATGGTCATTTGGCAGTGCTTGCCCAAATAAAATTCCTGATCAAAAGAAAGAAGATATAAACTTAGCGGGTTTCCAAATACCTAAGAAGAAGAACACTCAGAAAAAACCAGTTATGAAGGATCAATCAAAGTCATCTGCTAATATGTTTGAAATCCTTTCCACAAATGATGTCCCAAGTGAGGAAGAGGAAATAATGGAAGCTGAATCTTAGAAACACAATTTAAATATGAAGGGAAGAACTCAGAGACAAACCAACAAATCAAAGGTTTTCAACAGAAAAAAAAGGAGAAAATTTACACAAGAAAAACAATATTTCAAATGTCAAAACTTCAAATAATACAGGTCCCAATATAGACTCTATTGAACCATCTAGTAAAATTTTGGCTATGTACGAGCATTCTTCAAGGTTAGAAGCCATCTCAGATTCAATTGGAATAAGTCAAGAAAGAGGAAAAAAAATTGAAGATGGATTCTAATCAAAAAGTAGGTCGCAAGACCAATCAATATCATATGGTAAAAGAAGGTGAAAAGCTTGTAGAGGAAGGTAAGATTAATGCCCTTCCCAACTTTTTTAGCCCTGGTATTAATGAAGATCATCACTTGGAATATTAGAGGACTCAAAGGGAGTCTTTCAAAACAAAATGAAATTAGAAGAATGATTCGGGTAAATCATCCACATCTTGTTTTCCTTCAAGAAACTAAGATGTCAATGGAGGATATGGACTTAATTGCCGGTAAAATTTGGCAGTTGGAAAAGTGGTTTCCCTCGGTTCCCAAGGGACTTCGGGTGGCATTGCTTGTCTTTGGGATCCAAAAGAGGTAGTTATTCACCATATGGTTGGCAGTTGGGGTTTGTTGGCTATAGCTATTCAAAGTAGACATTCCAACCAGATTATGCTCTGCATTATTATTTATGCTCCGACTTCTTTGGAGGAAAAAAGAAGGCAGTGGAAGGATATTACTCATATTATCTCTCATTTTCCTAAAGCTTGGATCTTGATCGGAGGAGATTTCAATACCATCCTCTCTCTGGATGAGAAAAGGGGGGAAATAGAAATTTGGACAAAAGCAATGACCTCATGAGCGAATATATTGCAAACCTCCATCTTGTGGATATCCAACCAGATAATGGCCTTATGACTTGGTCTAACAGAAGGCAAGGCTTAGCTTGTATAATGGAGAGATTGGATAGGTTTTTGCTCTCTAAAAATTTCTTAATCCATGGTCACATTCCTAAAGTGAAGACTCTTAATAATTTTGGTTCGGATCATTGGCCAGTCATGGTGGAAATGTGGAAAACCAATGTGAGTTTCTCTCCTTTTCGTTTTCAATTAATGTGGCTTAGAGACATTTCCTTGAGACCTCATGTGCAACAATGGTGGAAGGAAGGTAAACCTAGGCATGGGACTAAGATGTTCTGTTTTGTCAAAAGGCTGCAATACATTAAATCCAAAATCAAGACTTGGAGCTGGAAAGAGTTTGGGGATGTTCATAAAAAAAAACATGAAGTTATTGCTCATCTTGAAAATTTGAATAAGAAAATCCATTTAGATGGCCTCACGAGAGAAGAGAAGTGCGAGATGAAATTAAACTCACAACTCGGTTAGAGGAATGGGAAAAAAGAGAAGAAATCTTATGGAAGCAAAAATCTAGAATTCAATGGCTCAAAGAAGGAGATCGAAACACAAATTTTTTCCACAAATCTCTTCTAGCTCGAAGATCTCACAACTTTATTTCTTCCTTAAAATCAGATTATGGAGATGTTGTTTATACTTGGGATGGCATGAACTCTATTGTTGTTGATTACTTTTCCAATATTTTTGCTGCTACTCCCCTTGACTCAGCTTCACAATATAATGTTCTTCAAGCAATCCCTTCTCTTATCACTTCTAAGGAGAACTCTATTTTAATTGCTCCTGTTACTATCAATGAGCTTCAACAAGTAGTTTTTAAAATGCAAAAAGGAAAACCCCAGGTCCTGATGGTTTTCCTATTGAGTTCTACCAAGAGTTATAGGATATCCTTCATGTTGATTTATTAGAGGTGGTGGAAGAAGCCGGGAAAGCCAAAGAAATTTTGAAGGTTATCAATAAAACTTATATTACTCTTGTTCCAAAAGCTCAAGAGGTTGATCATATCTCAGCTTTTAGACCTATTGCTTTATGTAATGTTCTTCTCAAAATCATTACTAAAATCATGGCAGAAAGGTTGAAGCCTCTTTTGCATAAGATTATTTCCCCAGAGCAAGGGGGTTATGTGGAAGGACGTCAAATAGTAGATGAGATAGTTCTTGCTCGGGAAGCCATCCATTCCATGGATATGCAAAATTCTCCTTCCATGTTCATTCGGTTAGACTTATCCAAAGCTTATGACGAGTGGATTGGCACTTCCTTATCAAAGTTTTGAGGCAATTTGGTTTCTCTAAGGATTGGATGGATTGGATTATGGGATGTATCTCTTCGAGTTTCCTACTTAGTTCTTATCAATGGCGGGCCTTCTCGGTCTTTCCCAGCTTCTAGAGGTATTAGGCAAGGTGACCCGCTATCCCCTTATTTATTCATCATTCTTGTTGAATGCTTGGGTAGGACTATAACCAAAAAGAGGGAAAACAAAACCCTTGAGGGAGTTACCATTGCTCATGGAGCTAGACCTATCTCTCATCTTCAATTTGTGGATGACTCTACTATTTTAGGTAAAGCTACGGTTAAGGAAGCTTCTAATATTAAGCAAATCATTAGCTATTTTTCTAAGGCTGTTGGGCAGTTGATCAATGAAGACAAATCTAAAGTTATTTTCTTTCACTGCTCTGCTAGACAGGAATCCATGGTCTTGGATAAGCTAAGATATAAGAAGACCTCTCTTCCAATCACTTATTTAGGTATTCCCATAAATATTCAAAGGCAAAAAAATAAATATTGGAATTGGTTGTTGGACAAAGTCAAGAAGAAAATTGGAAAGTGGACCAACAAGTGGCTTTCTTATGGGGGTAGAATCACCTTGGTAAAATCAGTCCTTCAAGCTATTCCTATTTATGTTTCTTCCATTTTGAATATTCCAAAGGCTATTCTTCGAGAATTGGATCAAATCAGTCATCGTTTCCTTTGGAGTGGTACTAAGGAGAAAAGAAAATGGGCCTTGGTGAAATGGGATACTTTATGTCTTCCTAAGAGTGAAGGGGGGTTAGGTTTACGGTCTTCAATTAATAACAACAAAGCTTTAGCTGCTAAATTATATTGGAGGATGTTGCATAACCCCAATGCTCTTTGGGCCAATAATCTCCATGCTAAATATTTTGAGAACAAAAGTCCTGAAGACCTTGTTCGCTATCAACTTCCTACCAAAGGTTCTCCCATTTTAGCGAGTTCTTAAGGCTGGTGAGGATTTGATAAAGAAAAAATTATTTTGGATCATTCATAATGGTCAACATGCAAATTTTTGGACAGATTCTTGGGATGGTCACAAGCCTTTGATAACTCAATTTCCCGATTGGAGGCCTTGGATGGAGGAGCTTCACCGAGCTAATTGGATAAAGGTGGCTAATTATTGTCGGTACCATATTGGTAATTCAAAGGTTGGTAGATATTGGATCCCTATTGAGGAGTGGCCTATTCAAATCCCAGAAAGGCAAAGACAAGATATCCAAGGCATCCTTCATATGAGATCCCTCTCTTGGTCCCATGAAAAAGATTGTTTTGGATGGAACAACACTACTAAGGGTGAGTATTCGGTTGCTCAAGGTTATTTGACCTTATGCCATAATAATCCCAACCATTCTTCTGACATATTTTCTCAATTGTGGGCTCAAAAGCTACGGCCTAAGGTGAGGTTCTTTAATTGGCTTTTATTGCATCGTAGGGTGCTTCTTGGTGAGCAACTTATGAAGCGTGGTTTTCATGGCCCTTTTAGATGTGAAATGTGTGAAGAGAATGTAGAAAATATCAACCATATTTTTATTGAGTGTACTTTAGCCTACGAGCTATGGAGGAGAATGGCCACTTTACTTGGCTTACGATGGTCCAATTTTTTTACTTTTGAACAACTTTGGAGGGATTGGCCTAATCAAGAGGGTGTTGATCATTTTATTAGGCGAGTAGTTTGGATGGGTTCTACCATTCTTCTTTGGAATATTTGGAATGAAAGGAACAACCAAATTTTTAATCAAGATAGGAAGGATATTCACTATATTTGGTAAAAGACCATAGCCAACTTAGTTGAATGAGTCCATCATCTCCTTAATCACCCCCAAAACTCCCACCAAATATGGGATCAAGTGATGCAAAGATTGAATATTAAACCTTCTAAGGGCAACCATCTTAAAGGGAATGTGAGTATTAGTAAATTGGATAGGAATAGAAATTGGCAACCTCCTCCTAAGGATTTTGGAAAAGTCAATATTGATGGAGCCTCTAGAGGGAACCCTGGAAAAGCAGTGTGGGAGGAATTGGTAGACTTTCGGATGGCTCCCTGGTTTTTACTTTTCTTGAGAATTTGGGTATTCTTTCCAATAACCTTGTTGAGGGGTATGGTATCCTCGAGAGGTCTTGAGGAGGCTACTAAGGTTGGATGGGAAAAGGTGTTAGTTGAGTCGACTCTCAACTTATGATTAATCTCTTGAAGAATCCTTCTAAGAATCATAAGGTGGATTGGAGAATAAAAAGAATTATTGAGAAGATTCAGTTAATCCAGATGGGATTTTTGAAAGTTGATTACAATCATGTGGTGAGAGATCAAAACAAGAGTGTTGATGCTTTAGCTAATTGGGCTTTGGACAAAGGTGATCTTACTTGTTATGGCCACCCTCCTATATGGTGGGCTTCTCAAATTAGGGAAGCTCTTCTTTCTATCATTTCTTTGGATGGCTCCAGTTTTGAAGGTACCTAGTTTCTTCTTGTTTTTTTTTGCTTCTCTTTGGTTCATTCAGTTTTTTTAGTTCCCTAGCTCATTCTATTCTTTATTTTGTTTCCTCTGTTGATTCTTGCCTTAATAGTCTTGGTCTAGATAGGTCTTTGTTTTGTTCATTTTTTATTTCTTTTTTCCTTTTTGTTTTTTTTGTTTAGTTTTTTAAGGTGGGTGGGTTTTTTATTTTGTTTTGTTTTTGTGTTCTTTGTGTTGTTTTTGTTGTTCTTGTGTTTTTGTTGTTTTTTTTTTATGTTTTTTGTTATTGTTCTTGTGTTTTTTTCATTCTTGTTCTTGGGTTTCTCTTTGTTTGTGTTATTTCGTGTTTTTATGGGTGAGTGTTTTCTATATTTTTTGTTTTTTTTATTGTCTATTGTTGGTTGTTTTTTATTTTTATTTTTTTTTATTTTTTAATTTTTTAGGTTTTGGTTGTGTTTATTTTTCTTGTTTTTTTTGGGTTATGTCTTTGTAGTGTTATGTTGTTTTTGTCTTGTTTGTGTTTTGTTATGTGTTTCTTGTGTTTTTCTATGTGGTTTGTGTTGTGGTTTCTTTTATCTTATTGTGTGTGTTTGGTTGTGCTTTTGTTTTTGACACACTCAAGGAGCATGTTTTTTATTTTATTTTATTATTTTTGTTGTTATTTGCTTATTTTTAATTGGGTTTGTGTGTTTGTTTGCTCCTTGAGTGTGTCAAAGGTGGTAGGCCAAGTCCGAGTCCTGGGCATTTTTGGCGGAATGGATACCCCTGCCTCCTTGGGTCTTACCGAAAGTGGCATCCCTTTTGGGATGTTTTCCACAAATAAAAAAAAAAACTTGGGCATCCATACTTCTAGCTAAGGCATCCTCACTTCCTAATAGGGCTTTCAAATATGACTTTCCTTCCAAACTAACTAGTAGGGTTGGTACTGTGGATCACTCCTAGTTTGCATTCCCTCTCAAATTGCACTTGCTCTCAACTCACACTTCCTCCTAGTCGGTACTCCCTCCTGGCTCACACTTGCTCCTATCTCTTCTTTCTCTCAATGTTCCTTTACTTTGATTTTTTTTTAGAAACAATATTCACCACATTCATGGTAAGGGTTTGAAGCATTGATACACTCTAAATGAATCTACTACTCTTCTACCATATCTGAAGATCTCGATATTAGCTCATACTCCCTCTTGGCTCACACTTGCTCCCAGCTTGCACTACCTTCTAATTCACACTTCCAATACTCATTTATAGAAGATGATATTTATTTACCTCTTTATCAAAGAACTCAAAGAATAGTTGATCAAAATCAATAATAATATTATTATTTTCATCCCACATCCATTTTTGTTAATAGAAAATTAATTATAATTTGTGAATCCCCTGCAATTGAAATATATTTCCATTTTTTTCCAATTACAATTTTGATCCTTATAAGAAGTGCTTATGTTTTTACATAGTTGTTAGTTGAATTTCCTTAGGATGATGTATAAGTGGGGAGAATTTTGCCTTCAAAATTTCAAAAAATACCACCTCCACTAGCTTTTTCTAGAATTTCTTTGGAAGCACCATCAAGATTTATTTTGATAAACTCAAATTATGAACATTTTTATTTTACCATATATCAAAGCAAATTTTTTTTATTAACTTCATTGTCGTAAATGATCTTTACATGTAAATTCAAATTTTATAATCAAGAGGTCATAACCTCTTTTGTTGCACTTGACACATCCCATGATGAGCACTATATCTATGAAAATTTTGTATGAGAACCAATAATGTGTTTACAAACTTGGGTATGATTTTGAGATTTATTTTTTAAATTTCTATTATTTCGTTCAAGCCATAATTCCAACAAATAATGGCAAGACCAATCCTTCACAAAATACATAGTGCTCTAGTTTTTAAACAATTAATCGAACATTTCATCAACTCCTTCAATGTTGATAGAGTTGCCCAATATATTGTGATATTTTTGAAAAAGCAACCCCAAATGGCAGAAGCAAAGGGATAATAAAGTAAATGATCTAATATTTATAGATCCTTCTCAAACAATGCACACTCAAAAGGCCCATGATATCCTCTTCTTTATAGCCTCCTTCCTGTAATAATCTTGCTTTAAATTGCTAACCAAAGGAATGTTGAGGCCTTAGGGAGGGCCTTTATGGACTAGATTTCTTCCAAGGGAAATTATTAGGGGTATAAATTTTTGATTGCTTTAAATCCTTATATCCCTACTTGATCGAGTATCCACCATATTTTGATAAATTCCAAATCAACTCATACTTTCATATAAAAATAGATAGTAAAACTCTTGAAACATCTTTTGAAGCTCATCTACTATTTTTTTGAGTTCTCCTTCAACTAGGTTACTAATAAAAATCAATGATCTTGATTTGTTGCTCAAATTAATATAATCATTACCCTTTGGAAATTTACAAGCTAGACATGCCTGAACCAATGGTTATAATTTTGAATTAAAGATATAAGGATAAGGCTAACCAAGCATTGGACCAAAAAATTTCATAATCCCCCTCATTGATTGACATTTTAGCATGTTTCTTGATCAGTTATAAACTATCTTATATGAAGTTCTATGTTGATAATCCTTTAGGTAGGATTTGCTTTCTAAATAATTTCATTGCATCAAGAGAACCTATATATTTTTGAAGTAACACTTTTGTTCAACTCTTTCCTTAATATTTGAATAATATCTAACCAAGTTTTGCTTCTAAGACCAAATACATTTTTCTGCAATTCCACAAGCTTGCCCTTCTAATATTCTTTTCTTTAAAAACCCTATCCTATTAAGAGAAAACCTAAATTTTCCCTCATTTCCTTTCCAAATATTCTCTTTGAATTTTATGAAATTTGGATGTTAACTTGTTGGCAATCTTGAAAATGACATCATATAAATAGGAATGGATTGTAATATAGTCTTTATGAGTTGTAGCCTTCTAAAAATGGTTAAGAACTTACCTTTCCAACTTACCAAACAAAATTTCATTCTATCCAAAATTGAATCCCTAAGCTCCTTTTTTCCTTTATGAGACAAAGGAATACTCAAATGTGTTGAAGGAAGTTTTCCAATTTTAAACCTTAAAATGTCTATAATAATCTCTTGTACATTTATGAAAGTGTTAATAAAAAATATCATGGAATTTATAGTATTAGTCAATTATCTAGTAGTCTTATCATAGCATGATAATAATAATTTAAATTCCATGGCCTTGCTAATTGAGGGATGGCCCAAAATAAAAGTATGTTAGTGTTGGTGATGGTAAATCATCACATAAAGTCAATATTTGAAGTGAAATATGTATGGAAGGCTGAGTTCATACTAGAAATATTTGCATTGAAGGCATTAAATAATAGTAATTAGAAGAATGTGAAGTATGATATTAAGTTGGAGTTAGAGTGTTGTCCAAGAGAAGCGGTTGCTACCGACTAGTTGTCTAATTTAAAAAATAAAAAAAATCAAAAAGATATTTTATGTTTAAAAAAAAAAAAGAGCAAAGAAGCATCTAAAAATTGCTACTACTACAAAAGAAAAAATAGAAAACAATCTTGTCAAAACTATTGTGTGTTGTAGTGCCATCCCAAAGTAAAGTTTTTTTAATAAAAATGGGATTGTATCTTTGCACAAAGACCAACCAAGACACCAAAAAGTAGATAAAAATTTGATGATTTTTAGTTAAAACTAAAGCGCCTTAAATTTGTGAACGTTCAATTAAAATTAGAACTTCAAAGTTAAAGTTTCATCTATAATTTTGGGCACCTTGCATAACGTTATTATTATTATTATTTGTATAGAAGTGCTTCTAGTTGTAGTGCACTAGTTTTTGATGTTTTTTGCAATAAAATAAAATTATATGAGATTTTCATGTGTGGCATTGGTATACCAACAACTTTGTGAAAAGCTTGATTTCATATGTATAAATAATATTGGCTATAAAACTTTGGTTTTATAATTGGAAATCATATATGTAGTTTAATATAACATAATTGTTGGGCATATCTAGGAGTGTGTCATCTTTATTCTATGTAATAAATGATTGATTTATTGATTAAAAATAGATTTTTATTGGCTATATAAGCATTCTTTTCACACGTGAATTTATACTTTGGTATAAGAGAGAAGGTTCTAGTTTGTTGTTTTTTAGCTTGCAACCTCAAAATTGTTGGTCTAGAATGTTGCTAGTTCTTTGAAGAATGAAAAAGAAGTTTTTGGTGAAATATTTGACCTAGATATTCCCTAACCAAAATCTCAACAAATCTTGTTGGAGAGAAAATCTCTTCATCGATTGAAGAAGTTACGATGACTCTCAACGGTGATTCCATCAACATCTCTTTGTTTAAAGAAGATAAATTTAAGTATTGGAAATATTAGCTAAAATGTATATTAATATGGAAAGGCATATGGGATAGCATAGTGATAGGTTAAGTGAATTTTGTTGATTAAAATAGCTTACCACAAGATTAGAAAACTAGAAAAAAGGATGAAGAGAATGATGATGCACAAGCCTTTTTCTATATTCAATGTGTTATAGATCCTAGCATCTACCCTCACATATCTAGTTGCAAAAATGTAGTTGAAGCATAGATAACTTTGGAGATTTCCTACCAAGTAAGAGAGAGGGTTAAGGCAGCTAAAATTCAAACTTTGAATATGAACTTTGAGAACATTTGTATGGAGGGAGAAAGCATAGGATAATTTTGTAGCAAGGTGAATGATACGGTGCACAAGATGCAGGTCTATGGTGAATTTATTGAAAAGAAGATGGTTGTAAAGAAAATCTTGGAATTTTTAACACCCAAAGGGCTACACATAGTTTTAACTCTAAAGGAGTGTAAGGAATTGGATAATCTAAAAGTTGAAGGGTTGGTCAGTTCACTCTTGTCACATAAATGCAAAATGAAATACTACATCAAAAATTTATATTAAGCTCTTGATATCAATATGAGGATTTCAAACCCTCAAGGAATGAAGTTGATAAATCATGGATGTGGAGGAGAAGGCACCTCAAATATCTCAAACCAAAAGGGAAAGAAACAAGGTAAATCAAAATGGAAGAACAAGACGAACAAGAAGAATATTACTTGCTACTATTACAAGAAGTCTAGACATATGAAGAAATATTGTAAGATCTTGGCTACCAAGACTCAATAAGACTAAGGATATGGAAACAAGATATCCTACACTATGGAGAATAATAATGACTATGCGATGTCATGCAATGACTCCACAAATTTTGGTAAGCAATTTTGGTTTCTTAACAATGGTTGTTTGAACCACTTGTTTATTTGCAAAAATGGCTTCAACAAGGTTTATGATAGCTACAACACTCAAGTACAATTAGGATATGGAAATATGGTTTAAGTGATGATAGCTACAACACTCAAGTACAATTAGGAGATGGAAATATGGTTTAAGTGGTGGGCAAAGGCAACACGCCTATCAAATTTACACATGTCAAAGGAACCATCAATTATGTCTATAATGTTCCTAATATGGAGCACATGTTGGCAATTTGAGTTATTTTAGGTTGTCATTGATGTCACATGGATCACATTGAGTTTTGGTGGCCAAATGATATTTTGGAAAGCATGGATAAATACAGGGTTTTTGTGAAAACCAAGGCAGGCAAAATAAAAGGTTTTATTTAAAACCATGGATGGCAGATTTGAACTGGGTTTTTCTTAAAACCCAAGTTGGCCTTTCGTTTCGTCGAAAAAGGTGCCCCGGTGATGGAGATATTTAATTTTTAATATTTAGTTTAAATTTTAATTATTTAAAATTTAAATTTAAATTTAAAATTAAATATGCAAGATTTTCATCGACGTCATCAAAAATAATAAGGAGGCTATATAAAGGGGATACCTAAGGTTCATAAACTGATCCTTGCTCGTGGTTAATAATCGTTGGCTAAGCATCCGAATTGAGCTCGTGCGAAAATATTTTAGAAAGTAGAAGCAACGAATAAACGAAGGTTGGTCGAAGTCCAAAGTCATCGTGGGCAGAGTGGCGCATTGGCAGTTGGCTTTTGGCTAAGGTGTGTGGCAGCACAAACGTCAAGGTTTCGAATCCCCTTGACTGCGTTTGGAAGGCGTTGGAAGAAAAGCGCTCGAAGCGCTTTTGATTTGCGAAAAGGGAGGAAAGGTTTTAAGGCACGTTGTGCCTTTCCCTTTCGAACGAGCGGCTAGCTCGTGTGGCAACCTTAGCCGCGGCTAAGGCGCTCGTGGTGTGGGCAAGTCGGGGGTTCGAATCCCCTTGAGGAGGTAAATACGTTTTTGCTCTAATTAATTTTGTTAAGCCCTAAGTTGGAGTTATAAGGTGGTTAGGAATAATTAAAGTTTTTAATTAAACTTTGTTTTTATAAGGGTTGTGATTATTATTTCAAAGGTGGATGAGTTGTTGATTTAATTTGATGTTCATGAAATTGAGAATTAAGATTTAGGAGAAATAAGGAGTTGTTATAAAATAATTTTTGAGAGGTTTATTGATTATTATTTTTGATAAGGGTTTTTATTAAAAAAGGACTTTGGTGGATGTGTTTATTAAGTTGGAGTAAAAAGGTGTAAATTGAGTTATGCTTTATCTTGTGATTATTATTTGAAGTCCACTAACCCTTATTGAGATTGGAAAGGAAAGTTGTGTTTAGTGTGGCAGATTTTGTGGACAACTTCTTGGCATCAAAAAGGTATGGGCACATTCTCCTATTGATTGTTTATGGTGGTTGATTTCTGAAATATCATTGGAGTGAAAAGGATTGATTGTGGTTTCCTTTTCGAAAGTGGTTGGTTGAATGCTTCAAGGTTTTCTGGTTTGAGAGTTGTGTTTAAACCTTGTTTTATAAGCATAGTTGTTGAAGCCCATTGGTTATGTAAAGAACTTGAAAAGAACATGAGTATCATTGTTATGTGAGATTTGTGGTTGAGCATTGTTGGAAACATTTGAGTTGGTTGATACATGCTTGGACTAGGGTTTTGTGAGAAAGAGTTGTCCCTTGTGGTGATTGGTTGAGTTGAGTTGATTGAGCCTAGTCAAGTGATTGTGTGGGGTGATTGTTCAAGTCCCATGAAACAAACTATTCTATAATTCTGATTTGAGTTGAGATTGAGCTTAGAACATATTGAGTCTCTAACAATTCTCTTTATGCTTCTATGAGATTGATTTGAGTTGAGTTGAGTTGAGATCATTGTGGATCATTGTTGTCATCCATTGTAGAGTGCATTGCCATTCATTGTTGAGTTCATATTTGAGCCTTGCCTTCATAGATTTGTGGATGAGATTTGAGTACTACTTGAGCATGATTGATTGAGCCTTTGAGAAGGCCTTTGGGATAGATTTTTGGACAAATTTGTGGTAGTTTGTGTATGATTGATTGAGCCTTTGAGAAGGCTTTGTGGATAGTTTTGGGACAGATTTGTGGATAGTTTTAGACATATTTTGGACAAGTTCTTAGTGAGCTTGTTGAGCAGATTTGAGCAAGTTCTTGGTGAGCTTGCTAGAGCAGATTTGGACAAGTTCTTAGTGAGCTTGTTGGAGCAGATTTGAGCAAGTTCTTGGTGAGCTTGCTAGAGCAGATTTGGACAAGTTCTTAGTGAGCTTGTTGGAGCATATTTGGACAAGTTTTATGTGAGCTTGTTAAGCAGATTTGGACAAGTTCTTGTGAGCTTGTTATAGAAATTTGGACAAGTTCTATGTGAGCTTGTTGAGCAATTTTGGACAAGTTTTGTGTGAGCTTGTTATGCAGATTTGGACAAGTTCTATGTGAGCTTGTTATTGCCTAGCTTTGAGCAGATCAAAGAAATCATTGTATTGGATAAGGATCCTTATTTTTATGTGAAATATTATAAGGATATTATCTTGTGGAGTACCCCACATTGGGGGAACCACATTAAATCTTGTGTCTCAATTGTGTATGGTGACTTGTGCTCTTGCTTACTATTGCTATCTGAGTTATTAATGCACACTACTATATTTGGTTATTGCAATTAAGGACATTAATTGATATTGGTTTGGAAAGAAAGTAAAAAGTGGTCTTATACTGTTCACCCCCTCTCAGTATAAGCTTGTGTTCTTCAATTGGTATCAGAGCGGGTTCCTTCAAAAAAGCTAACAGCTTGAGGGCAGATTCTACAAGAACACAGATGGCTTCATAGAATGGATCATCTACAAATAAGGCTCCATTATTTGATGGTAACAATTATGCTTTCTAGAGCATGAGGATGAAGAACTACTTGATATCACAAGGATATGAGGTATGGCAAATGGTTGAAAAAGAGTATAGGGTTGAAGGTGATCCCGAGGTAGATAAGACTATCAAGAAATTGGTTGAGATCAATGCAAGAGCAATGAATTGTATTTTGAGTGGGCTACGAGAGATAGATTTTGCAAAGGTTATGGTATGTAATTCAGCTAATGAGATGTGGACCAAGTTGTGGAATACTTATGAAGGAGATTCCAAGGTAAAGTTGGCAAAACTACAAACTCATAGAAAAATATTTGAGGAATTGAAAATGGAAGATTCTGAAGATATTGCAAGGTTTTTACTTCGAGTTGATGAGATTACTAACACCATGAGAGGTCTAGGATTTGAGATGAAAGAATCAGAAGTTACTCAAAAGGTTTTGAGATCACTTCCCATGAAATATGATGCTAAGGTTTCAGCAATAGAAGAAACAATGGATATCAACAAGCTAACAATGGAAGAATTGCAAGGAACTCTCACAACTTATGAGATGAGGGTAAGTAAGCATCAGGTTCCAATAAAAGAGATTGCATTCAAGGCTTCAGAAAAAGAGAAAGGGAAAGTTTCAGAAATAGATAGAGGTGTAGATAATGATGAGGAAGCTAACTTCATCAAAAGGAATAAGGACTCAAGGAATTTTAGGGATATAAGGAAAGTCAGATGCTACAAGTGTGGTGATCTTGGTCACTATGCATACAAGTGTCCACATGAAGAAAATAGTGATGATGAAAAATAGGGTCATAGAAGAAAAGAATATGGAAAGCATAAGCATGACAAAGATGATAGATACAAGCAAAACAGGTATGAGAAGAAGAAAATTTTTGTAAGGCAAAGAAATCTTACTACATTGTAGAAGCAAGTGATAGCTCAGATCATAGTGATAGAGACAAATCAGATGATGAAAAGGAAGAACATCTATTCCTAGGAATAGAAGGTGAAAGAGAGAAGTGCTTTGTGTGTGGTCAAAGAGATCACAGATCAGGATATTGCAATGGTTTCAATGATAGTGAAGATGAGATGACACATCAAGGAAATAAGCATGGTCAAAGAAATCTTGAGAGTTTGTTTGCTATAGAAGATTATAATGATATTAGTGACAATGAAGATGAAGAAGGTCTTACTATTGGTAATAGAAAAAGTAGGGATAGAAGATATTAATATATAGAAGTAAAAAGGAATGTTATAAAGAAGACTTCAATATCCATTAGAAACTACAAGAGTTTAAAAATCTAAAAGAATTGAACATACTAGAATGTAGCTCCAAATGTCAAAAGTAAAAAAGAAGGAAAATGTTTAGAGAGCTATAGAGATATGCAATTTGTACATGACACATAGATGAAAAAAAGAAGAGGAAGACTTATTTTCCAAAGTCAAAAGGTATCATATTTCAATAGGTTTGAAAATCACACTCAAAAGGAAAGGAAGTTCTAAAATATGAAAGCAAGGAAGCACCTAAGTGTTATGAAGAAAGTTCCAAAGTTCCTATGGCTCCAAATATTCAGTTTGGTTCTTGTTTTGAGATAGGTGAATCAAGTTCAAAAGGAAAAGAAATACTTGAAGAGAAAAACAAGGAAGAAACTAAGGAAGAGGATTTAGATACTACAAAGAAAGTTCAAGGATGCAATGCACAAGTTGAAGATGATCATAAGAATAATGGTCAAGAAAGGTATGAGGAACCAAGGCATGAACAAAGGGCTTTTCAAGGACATTGTTTTTCTTGTAATGGATTTGGACACGGGGCTATACACTAGGGGTCTATGGATCAAAGAAGTTTGATTTTTCTAGAAGGAACATCAAAGGAAGAAGGTATGGTTTTCAGGGACATTGCTTCTCATGTAACAGGATTGGTCATAGAGCTTCTCAGTGCAAAGGAAATGAGCAACATGGTTTTGGTTTTAGAGCTACACAATTCAGAAGTCATGGTCATAATGGTCATGAAAATAGAACTTCACAATACAAGGTTCAGGAAAGGAATGGATATGGAAATTATTTCAAGAAATATTTTAGGATATGGGCACCATCCAAAGGCTACAATATCAAGTGTTTTAATTGCAATAACTTTGGACATATTGCAAAATGGTGTAGGACTCAATTCCAAACAAGTTCAAGGCAAGAAGGTCAAACAGGTTCAAGGCAAGAAGGTCAAACAGGTTCAAGGCAAGAAGATCAAGAGAAGGATATCATAAAAACATGGAAGGAAGTTGATAGAGGAAAGAAACAATGTAATATGGGAGTAAAAGTACTCCCACCCCAAAATTAATCACCTCAAGAGAGAAGGTGGTGAGGGGGCTATGCTTAAGAGTCATATCTTTTAGCCCCATAGGTGTCCCTTTTGCCATTGATGTCAAAGGGGGAGATATTTGAGTAAGGGGGAGAGCATTGAGTTAGGGGGAGCAGCCTCCAAAGAGAGCATTGAGTTAGGGGGAGCAGCCTCCATAGAGAGTATTGAGTCGGGGAGCAACTTTGATTCTCAGAGATGGTTTTTGTAGTGATTGTGGTTTTTGCATTAGAGGTGTTGCCATCAATGACAAAGGGGGATATTGTTGGCAATTTGAGTTATTTTATGTTGTCATTGATGTCACATGGATCATTGATGTCACATGGATCACATTGAGTTTTGGTGGCCAAATGATATTTTGGAAAGCATGGATAAATACAGGGTTTTTGTGAAAACCAAGGTAGGCAAAATAAAAGGTTTTATTTAAAACCATGGATGGCATATTTGAACTGGGTTTTTCTTAAAACCCAAGTTGGCCTTTCGTTTCATCGAAAAAGGTGCCCCGGTGATGGAGATATTTAATTTTTAATATTTAGTTTAAATTTTAATTATTTAAAATTTAAATTTAAATTTAAAATTAAATATGCAAGATTTTCTCGACGTCATCAAAAATAATAAGGAGGCTATATAAAGGGGATACCTAAGGTTCATAAACTAATCCTAGCTCATGGTTAATAATCGTTGGCTAAGCATCCGAATTGAGCTCGTGCAAAATATTTTAGAAAGTAGAAGCAGCGAATAAACGAAGGTTGGTCGAAGTCCAAAGTCATCATGGGCAGAGTGGCGCATTGGCAATTGGCTTTTGGCTAAGGTGTGTGGTAGCACAAACGTCAAGGTTTCGAATCCCCTTGACTACGTTCGAAAGGCGTTGGAAGAAAAGCGCTCGAAGCACTTTTGATTTACGAAAAGGGAGGAAAGGTTTTAAGGCACGTTGTGCCTTTCCCTTTCGAACGAGCGGCTAGCTCATGTGGCAACCTTAGCCATGGCTAAGGCGCTCATGGTGTGGGCAAGTCGAGGGTTCGAATCCCCTTGAGGAGGTAAATACATTTTTGCTCTAATTAATTTTGTTAAGCCCTAAGTTGGAGTTATAAGGTGGTTAGGAATAATTAAAGTTTTTAATTAAACTTTGTTTTTATAAGGGTTGTGATTATTATTTCAAAGGTGGATGAGTTGTTGATTTAATTTGATGTTCATGAAATTGAGAATTAAGATTTAGGAGAAATAAGGAGTTGTTATAAAATAATTTTTGAGAGGTTTATTGATTATTATTTTTGATAAGGGTTTTTATTAAAAAAGGACTTTGGTGGATGTGTTTATTAAGTTGGAGTAAAAAGGTGTAAATTGAGTTATGCTTTATCTTGTGATTATTATTTGAAGTCCACTAACCCTTATTGAGATTGGAAAGGAAAGTTGTGTTTAGTGTGGCAGATTTTGTGGACAACTTCTTGGCATCAAAAAGGTATGGGCACATTCTCCTATTGATTGTTTATGGTGGTTGATTTCTGAAATATCATTGGAGTGAAAAGGATTGATTGTGGTTTCCTTTTCGAAAGTGGTTGGTTGAATGCTTCAAGGTTTTCTGGTTTGAGAGTTGTGTTTAAACCTTGTTTTATAAGCATAGTTGTTGAAGCCCATTGGTTATGTAAAGAACTTGAAAAGAACATGAGTATCATTGTTATGTGAGATTTGTGGTTGAGCATTGTTGGAAACATTTGAGTTGGTTGATACATGCTTGGACTAGGGTTTTGTGAGAAAGAGTTGTCCCTTGTGGTGATTGGTTGAGTTGAGTTGATTGAGCCTAGTCAAGTGATTGTGTGAGGTGATTGTTCAAGTCCCATGAAACAAACTATTCTATAATTCTGATTTGAGTTGAGATTGAGCTTAGAACATATTGAGTCTCTAACAATTCTCTTTATGCTTCTATGAGTTGAGATTTGAGTTGAGTTGAGTTGAGATCATTGTGGATCATTGTTGTCATCCATTGTAGAGTGCATTGTCATTCATTGTTGAGTTCATATTTGAGCCTTGCCTTCATAGATTTGTGGATGAGATTTGAGTACTACTTGAGCATGATTGATTGAGCCTTTGAGAAGGCCTTTGGGATATATTTTTGGATAGATTTGTGGCAGTTTGTGTATGATTGATTGAGCCTTTGAGAAGGCTTTGTGGATAGTTTTGGGATAGATTTATGGACAATTTTAGACAATATTTGAGCAAGTTCTTAGTGAGCTTTTGAGCAGATTTGAGCAAGTTCTTGGTGAGCTTGCTAGAGCAGATTTGGACAAGTTCTTAGTGAGCTTGTTGGAGCAGATTTGAGCAAGTTCTTGGTGAGCTTGCTAGAGCAGATTTGGACAAGTTCTTAGTGAGCTTGTTGAGCAATTTACAAGTTGTGAGTTATTTTACAAGTTCTGTGAGCTTGTTAGCATTTGGACAAGTTTCTGTGAGCTTGTTACATTTGGACAAGTTGTGAGCTTGTTGAAAAATTTGGACAAGTTCTATGTGAGCTTGTTGAGCATTTTGGACAAGTTCTATGTGAGCTTGTTATGCAGATTTGGACAAGTTTTATGTGAGCTTGTTATTGCCTAGCTTTGAGAAGATCAAAGAAATCATTGTATTGGATAAGGATCCTTATTTCTATGTGAAATATTATAAGGATATTATCTTGTGGAGTACCCCACATTGGGGGAACCACGTTAAATCTTGTGTCTCAATTGTGTATGGTGACTTGTGCTCTTGCTTACTATTGCTATCTGAGTTATTAATGCACACTACTATATTTGGTTATTGCAATTAAGGACATTAATTGATATTGGTTTGGAAAGAAAGTAAAAAGTGGTCTTATACTATTCACCCCCCTCTCAGTATAAGCTTGTGTTCTTCAATTGGTATCAGAGCGGGTTCCTTCAAAAAAGCTAACAGCTTGAGGGCAGATTCTACAAGAACACAGATGGCTTCACAGAATGGATCATCTACAAATAAGGCTCCACTATTTTATGGTAACAATTATGCTTTCTAGAGCATGAGGATGAAGAACTACTTGATATCACAAGGATATGAGGTATGGAAAATGGTTGAAAAAGAGTATAGGGTTGAAGGTGATCCCGAGGTAGATAAGACTATCAAGAAATTGGTTGAGATCAATGCAAGAGCAATGAATTGTATTTTGAGTGGGCTACGAGAGATAGATTTTGCAAAGGTTATGGTATGTAATTCAGCTAATGAGATGTGGACCAAGTTGTGGAATACTTATGAAGGAGATTCCAAGGTAAAGTTGGCAAAACTACAAACTCATAGAAAAATATTTGAGGAATTGAAAATGGAAGATTCTGAAGATATTGCAAGGTTTTTACTTCGAGTTGATGAGATTACTAACACCATGAGAGGTCTAGGATTTGAGATGAAAGAATCAGAAGTTACTCAAAAGGTTTTGAGATCACTTCCCATGAAATATGATGCTAAGGTTTCAGCAATAGAAGAAACAATGGATATCAACAAGCTAACAATGGAAGAATTGCAAGGAACTCTCACAACTTATGAGATGAGGGTAAGTAAGCATCAGGTTCCAATAAAAGAGATTGCATTCAAGGCTTCAGAAAAAGAGAAAGGGAAAGTTCTAGAAATAGATAGAGTTGTAGATAATGATGAGGAAGCTAACTTCATCAAAAGGAATAAGGACTCAAGGAATTTCAGGGATATAAGGAAAGTCAGATGCTACAAGTGTGGTGATCTTGGTCACTATGCATACAAGTGTCCACATGAAGAAAATAGTGATGATGAAAAATAGGGTCACAGAAGAAAAGAATATGGAAAGCATAAGCATGACAAAGATGACAGATACAAGCAAAACATGTATGAGAAGAAGAAATTTTTCATAAGGCAAAGAAATCTTACTACATTGTAGAAGCAAGTGATAGCTCAGATCATAGTGATAGAGACAAATCAGATGATGAAAAGGAAGAACATCTATTCCTAGGAATAGAAGGTGAAAGAGAGCAATGCTTTGTGTGTGGTCAAAGAGATCACAGATCAAGATATTGCAATGGTTTCAATGATAGTGAAGATGAGATGACACATCAAGGAAATAAGCATGGTCAAAGAAATCTTGAGAGTTTGTTTGCTATAGAATATTATAATGATCTTAGTGACAATGAAGATAAATAAGGTTTTACTATTGGTAATAGAAGTAGAAGAAGATAATACACAAAAGAAGTTAAACAAGAGAATAAAAAATAATCTAAAAGAAGACTTCAATGAGATCCATGAGCAACTACAAGAGGTTCAAAGAGATATCTAAAAGAACTAGATTGACTTACTTAAGAAGTTTGATCTCATCACATGAGCTCAAAAGGTCAAGATATTTTCACTAAGAAGGAAACATGTATTTAGAGGCTATAGAGATGGATGCCAATTTGCTACATGACACATAGATGAAAGGTTAGAAAGAAGAGGAACTATTTCAACATAAGTATCATATTTCCTAAGAAAAGTCACACTCAAAAGGAAAGGAAGTTCTAAAATATGAAAGCAAGGAAGCACCTAAGTGTTATGAAGAAAGTTCCAAAGTTCCTATGGCTCCAAATATTTAGTTTGGTTCTTGTTTTGAGATAGGTGAATCAAGTTCAAAAGGAAAAGAAATACTTGAAGAGAAAAACAAGGAAGAAACTAAGGAAGAGGATTTAGATACTACAAATAAGGTTCAAGAATGCAATGCACAAGTTGAAGATGATCATAAGGATAATGGTCAAGAAAGGTATGAGGAACCAAGGCATGAACAAAGGGCTTTTCAAGGACATTGTTTTTCTTGTAATGGATTTGGACACAGGGCTATACACTATAGGGTCTATGGATCAAAGAAGTTTGATTTTTCTAGAAGGAACATCAAAGGAAGAAGGTATGGTTTTCAGGGACATTGCTTCTCATGTAACAGGATTGGTCATAGAGCTTCTCAGTGCAAAGGAAATGAGCAACATGGTTTTGGTTTTAGAGCTACACAATTCAGAAGTCATGGTCATAATGGTCATGAAAATAGAACTTCACAATACAGGGTTCAGGAAAGGAATGGATATGGAAATTATTTCAAGAAATATTTTAGGATATGGGCACCATCCAAAGGCTACAATATCAAGTGTTTTAATTGCAATAACTTTGGACATATTGCAAAATGGTGTAGGACTCAATTCCAAACAAGTTCAAGGCAAGAAGGTCAAACAGGTTCAAGGCAAGAAGGTCAAACAGGTTCAAGGCAAGAAGATCAAGAGAAGGATATCAGAAAAACATGGAAGGAAGTTGATAGAGGAAAGAAACAATGTAATATGGGAGTAAAAGTACTCCCACCCCAAAATTAATCACCTCAAGAGAGAAGGTGGTGAGGGGGCTATGCTTAAGAGTCATATATTTTAGCCCCATAGGTGTCCCTTTTGCCATTGATGTCAAAGGGGGAGATATTTGAGTAAGGGGGAGAGCATTGAGTTAGGGGGAGCAGCCTCCAAAGAGAGCATTGAGTTAGGGGGAGCAACCTCCATAGAGAGTATTGAGTCGGGGGAGCAACTTTGATTCTCAGAGATGGTTTTTGTAGTGATTGTGGTTTTTGCATTAGAGGTGTTGCCATCAATGACAAAGGGGGATATTGTTGGCAATTTGAGTTATTTTATGTTGTCATTATCACATGGATCATTGATGTCACATGGATCACATTGAGTTTTGGTGGCCAAATGATATTTTGGAAAGCATGGATAAATACAAGGTTTTTGTGAAAACCAAGGTAGGCAAAATAAAAGGTTTTATTTAAAACCATGGATGGCAGATTTGAACTAGGTTTTTCTTAAAACCCAAGTTGGCCTTTCGTTTCATCAAAAAAGGTGCCCCGATGATGGAGATATTTAATTTTTAATATTTAGTTTAAATTTTAATTATTTAAAATTTAAATTTAAATTTAAAATTAAATATGCAAGATTTCCATCGACGTCATCAAAAATAATAAGGAGGCTATATAAAGGGGATACCTAAGGTTCATAAACTAATCTTGCTCATGGTTAATAATCGTTGGCTAAGCATCCGAATTGAGCTCATGCAAAAATATTTTAGAAAGTAGAAGCAGCGAATAAACGAAGGTTGGTCGAAGTCCAAAGTCATCATGGGCAGAGTGGCGCATTGGCAATTGGCTTTTGGCTAAGGTGTGTGGCAGCACAAACGTCAAGGTTTCGAATCCCCTTGACTACGTTCGGAAGGCATTGGAAGAAAAGCGCTCGAAGCGCTTTTGATTTACGGAAAGGGAGGAAAGGTTTTAAGGCACGTTGTGCCTTTCCCTTTCGAACGAGCGGCTAGCTCATGTGGCAACCTTAGCCATGGCTAAGGCACTCATGGTGTGGGCAAGTCGAGGGTTCAAATCCCCTTGAGGAGGTAAATACATTTTTGCTCTAATTAATTTTGTTAAGCCCTAAGTTGGAGTTATAAGGTGGTTAGGAATAATTAAAGTTTTTAATTAAACTTTGTTTTTATAAGGGTTGTGATTATTATTTCAAAGGTGGATGAGTTGTTGATTTAATTTGATGTTCATGAAATTGAGAATTAAGATTTAGGAGAAATAAGGAGTTGTTATAAAATAATTTTTGAGAGGTTTATTGATTATTATTTTTGATAAGGGTTTTTATTAAAAAGGACTTTGGTGGATGTGTTTATTAAGTTGGAGTAAAAAGGTGTAAATTGAGTTATGCTTTATCTTGTGATTATTATTTGAAGTCCACTAACCCTTATTGAGATTGGAAAGGAAAGTTGTGTTTAGTGTGGCAGATTTTGTGGACAACTTCTTGGCATCAAAAAGGTATGGGCACATTCTCCTATTGATTGTTTATGGTGGTTGATTTCTGAAATATCATTGGAGTGAAAAGGATTGATTGTGGTTTCCTTTTCGAAAGTGGTTGGTTGAATGCTTCAAGGTTTTCTGGTTTGAGAGTTGTGTTTAAACCTTGTTTTATAAGCATAGTTGTTGAAGCCCATTGGTTATGTAAAGAACTTGAAAAGAACATGAGTATCATTGTTATGTGAGATTTGTGGTTGAGCATTGTTGGAAACATTTGAGTTGGTTGATACATGCTTGGACTAGGGTTTTGTGAGAAAGAGTTGTCCCTTGTGGTGATTGGTTGAGTTGAGTTGATTGAGCCTAGTCAAGTGATTGTGTGAGGTGATTGTTCAAGTCCCATGAAACAAACTATTCTATAATTCTGATTTGAGTTGAGATTGAGCTTAGAACATATTGAGTCTCTAACAATTCTCTTTATGCTTCTATGAGTTGACTTGAGTTGAGATTGATTTGAGTTGAGTTGAGTTGAGATCATTGTGGATCATTGTTGTCATCCATTGTAGAGTGCATTGTCATTCATTGTTGAGTTCATATTTGAGCCTTGCCTTCATAGATTTGTGGATGATATTTGAGTACTACTTGAGCATGATTGATTGAGCCTTTGAGAAGGCCTTTGGGATAGATTTTTGGACAAATTTGTGGTAGTTTGTGTATGATTGATTGAGCCTTTGAGAAGGCTTTGTGGACAATTTTTGGGACAGATTTATGGATAGTTTTAGACAGATTTGATGAAGTTCTTAGTGAGCTTATTGAGCAGATTTGAGCAAGTTCTTGGTGAGCTTGCTAGAGCAGATTTGGACAAGTTCTTAGTGAGCTTGTTGGAGCAGATTTGAGCAAGTTCTTGGTGAGCTTGCTAGAGCAGATTTGGACAAGTTCTTAGTGAGCTTGTTGAGCAGATTTGGACAAGTTCTATGTGAGCTTGTTATGCAGATTTGGACAAGTTCTGTGTGAGCTTGTTATTTACTTTGAGAGATCAAAGAAATTTGGACAAGTTCTATGTGAGCTTGTTGAGCAGTTTGGACAAGTTCTTTGTGAGCTTTTTATGCAAATTTGGACAAGTTCTATGTGAGCTTGTTATTGCCTAGCTTTGAGCAGATCAAAGAAATCATTGTATTGGATAAGGATCCTTATTTATATGTGAAATATTATAAGGAGATTATCTTGTGGAGTACCCCACATTGGGGGAACCACGTTAAATCTTGTGTCTCAATTGTGTATGGTGACTTGTGCTCTTGCTTACTATTGCTATCTGAGTTATTAATGCACATTACTATATTTGGTTATTGCAATTAAGGACATTAATTGATATTGGTTTGGAAAGAAAGTAAAAAGTGGTCTTATACTATTCACCCCCCTCTCAGTATAAGCTTGTGTTCTTCAATTGGTATCAGAGCAGGTTCCTTCAAAAAAGCTAACAACTTGAGGGCAGATTCTACAAGAACATAGATGGCTTCATAGAATGGATCATCTACAAATAAGGCTCCACTATTTGATGGTAACAATTATGCTTTCTAGAGCATGAGGATGAAGAACTACTTGATATCACAAGGATATGAGGTATGGAAAATGGTTGAAAAAGAGTATAGGGTTGAAGGTGATCCCGAGGCAGATAAGACTATCAGGAAATTGGTTGAGATCAATGCAAGAGCAATGAATTGTATTTTGAGTGGGCTACGAGAGATATATTTTGCAAAGGTTATGGTATGTAATTCAGCTAATGAGATGTGGACCAAGTTGTGGAATACTTATGAAGGAGATTCCAAGGTAAAGTTGGCAAAACTACAAACTCATAGAAAAATATTTGAGGAATTGAAAATGGAAGATTCTAAAGATATTGCAAGGTTTTTACTTTGAGTTGATGAGATTACTAACACCATGAGAGGTCTAGGATTTGAGATGAAAGAATCAGAAGTTACTCAAAAGGTTTTGAGATCACTTCCCATGAAATATGATGCTAAGGTTTCAGCAATAGAAGAAACAATGGATATCAACAAGCTAACAATGGAAGAATTGCAAGGAACTCTCACAACTTATGAGATGAGGGTAAGTAAGCATCAGGTTCCAATAAAAGAGATTGCATTCAAGGCTTCAAAAAAGAGAAAGGGAAAGTTCCAGAAATAGATAGAGGTTTAGATAATGATGAGGAAGCTAACTTCATCAAAAGGAATAAGGACTCAAGGAATTTTAGGGATATAAGGAAAGTCAGATGCTACAAGTGTGGTGATCTTGGTCACTATGCATACAAGTGTCCACATGAAGAAAATAGTGATGATGAAAAATAGGGTCATAGAAGAAAAGAATATGGAAAGCATAAGCATGACAAAGATGACAGATACAAGCAAAACAAGTATGAGAAGAAGAAAATTTTTCGTAAGGCAAAGAAATCTTACTACATTGTAGAAGCAAGTGATAGCTCAGATCATAGTGATAGAGACAAATCAGATGATGAAAAGGAAGAACATATATTCCTAGGAATAGAAGGTGAAAGAGAACAGTGCTTTGTGTGTGGTCAAAGAGATCACAGATCAGGATATTGCAATGGTTTCAATGATAGTGAAGATGAGATGACACATCAAGGAAACAAGCATGGTCAAAGAAATCTTGAGAGTTTGTTTGCTATAGAAGATTATAATGATCTTAGTGACAGTGAAGATGAAGAAGGGTTTTTCTATGGGATAAGAGAAGTAGAAGAAGAACATTCACTCCAATCAGAAGAAGTTAAACAAGAGAATAATATCTTAGTTGATCTAAAAGAAGACTTCAATGAGATCCATGAGCAACTACAAGAGGTTAAAGAGAATCTAAAAGAATTGAAATGTTCCTTACTTGAGAAGTTTGATCCATCACATGACTCAAAAGGTCAAGATATTTTCACTAAGAAGGAAACATGTATTTCAGAGGCTATAGAGATGGATGCCAATTTGCTACTTGACACAAATAAAGAGAAAGAAGAGGAAGATTCCAAAGCACCAAAAGTCTCATATTTTAGGTTTGGGGAATCACACTCAAAAGGAAAGGAAGTTCTAAAATATGAAAGCAAGGAAGCACCTAAGTGTTATGAAGAAAGTTCCAAAGTTCCTATGGCTCCAAATATTCAGTTTGGTTCTTGTTTTGAGATAGGTGAATCAAGTTCAAAAGGAAAAGAAATACTTGAAGAGAAAAGCAAGGAAGAAACTAAGGAAGAGGATTTAGATACTACAAAGAAGGTTCAAGGATGCAATGCACAAGTTGAAGATGATCATAAGGATAATGGTCAAGAAAGGTATGAGGAACCAAGGCATGAACAAAGGGCTTTTCAAGGACATTGTTTTTCTTGTAATGGATTTGGACATAGGGCTATACACTGCAGGGTCTATGGATCAAAGAAGTTTGATTTTTCTAGAAGGAACATCAAAGGAAGAAGGTATGGTTTTCAGGGACATTGCTTCTCATGTAACAGGATTGGTCATAGAGCTTCTCAGTGCAAAGGAAATGAGCAACATGGTTTTGGTTTTAGAGCTACACAATTCAGAAGTCATGGTCATAATGGTCATGAAAACAGAACTTCACAATACAGAGGTTCAGGAAAGGAATGGATATGGAAATTATTTCAAGAAATATTTCAGGATATGGGCACCATCCAAAGGCTACAATATCAAGTGTTTTAACTGCAATAACTTTGGACATATTGCAAAATGGTGTAGGACTCAATTCCAAACAAGTTCAAGGCAAGAAGGTCAAACAAGTTCAAGGCAAGAAGGTCAAACAGGTTCAAGGCAAGAATATCAAGAGAAGGATATCAAAAAAACATGGAAGGAAGTTGATAGAGGAAAGAAACAATGTAATATGGGAGTAAAAGTACTCCCACCCCAAAATTAATCACCTCAAGAGAGAAGGTGGTGAGGGGGCTATGCTTAAGAGTCATATATTTTAGCCCCATAGGTGTCCCTTTTGCCATTGATGTCAAAGGGGGAGATATTTGAGTAAGGGGGAGAGCATTGAGTTAGGGGGAGCAGCCTCCAAAGAGAGCATTGAGTTAGGGGGAGCAGCCTCCATAGAGAGTATTGAGTCAGGGGGAGCAGCTTTGATTCTCAGAGATGGTTTTTGTAGTGATTGTGGTTTTTGCATTAGAGGTGTTGCCATAAATGACAAAGGGGGATATTGTTGGAAATTTGAGTTATTTTATGTTGTCATTGATGTCACATGGATCACATTGAGTTTTGGTGGCCAAATGATATTTTGGAAAGCATGGATAAATACAGGGTTTTTGTGAAAACCAAGGGAGGCAAAATAAAAGGTTTTATTTAAAACCATGGATGGCAGATTTGAACTGGGTTTTTCTTAAAACCCAAGTTGGCCTTTCGTTTCATCGAAAAAGGTGCCCCGGTGATGGAGATATTTAATTTTTAATATTTAGTTTAAATTTTAATTATTTAAAATTTAAATTTAAATTTAAAATTAAATATGCAAGATTTTCGTCGACGTCATCAAAAATAATAAGGAGGCTATATAAAGGGGATACCTAAGGTTCATAAACTAATTCTTGCTCATGGTTAATAATCATTGGCTAAGCATCCGAATTGAGCTCGTGCAAAAATATTTTAGAAAGCAGAAGCAGCGAATAAACGAAGGTTGGTCAAAGTCCAAAGTCATCGTGGGCAGAGTGGCGCATTGGCAATTGGATTTTGGCTAAGGTGTGTGGTAGCACAAACGTCAAGGTTTCGAATCCCCTTGACTGCGTTCGGAAGGCATTGGAAGAAAAGCGCTCAAAGCACTTTTGATTTGCGAAAAGGGAGGAAAGGTTTTAAGGCATGTTGTGCCTTTCCCTTTCGAACGAGCGGCTAGCTCGTGTGGCAACCTTAGCCGTGGCTAAGGCGCTCATGGTGTGGGCAAGTCGGGGGTTCGAATCCCCTTGAGGAGGTAAATACGTTTTTGCTCTAATTAATTTTGTTAAGCCCTAAGTTGGAGTTATAAGGTGGTTAGGAATAATTAAAGTTTTTAATTAAACTTTGTTTTTATAAGGGCTGTGATTATTATTTCAAAGGTGGATGAGTTGTTGATTTAATTTGATGTTCATGAAATTGAGAATTAAGATTTAGGAGAAATAAGGAGTTGTTATAAAATAATTTTTGAGAGGTTTATTGATTATTATTTTTGATAAGGGTTTTTATTAAAAAGGACTTTGGTGGATGTGTTTATTAAGTTGGAGTAAAAAGGTGTAAATTGAGTTATGCTTTATCTTGTGATTATTATTTGAAGTCCACTAACCCTTATTGAGATTGGAAAGGAAAGTTGTGTTTAGTGTGGCAGATTTTGTGGACAACTTCTTGGCATCAAAAAGGTATGGGCACATTCTCCTATGCGGAATACTTATGAAGGATATTCCAAGGTAAATTTGGAAAAACTAAAAACTCATAGAAAAAGATTTGAGAAATTGAAAATGGAAGATTCTAAAGATATTGCAAGGTTTTTACTTCGAGATGATGAGATTACTAAAACCATGAGAGGTCTAGGATTTGAGATGAAAGAATCAGAATTTACTCAAAAGGTTTTGAGATCACTTCCCATGAAATATGATGATAAGGTTTCAACAATAAAAGAAACAATGGATATCAACAAGATAACAATGGAAGAATTGCAAGGAACTATCACAACTTATGAGATGAGGGTAAGTAAGCATTAGGTTCCAATAAAAGAGATTGCATTCAAGGCTTTAGAAAAAGAGAAAGGGAAAGTTTCAAAAATAAGTAGAGGTTCAAATAATGATGAGGAAGCTAACTTCATCAAAAGGAATAAGGACTCAAGGAATTTTAGGGATATAAGGAAAGTCAGACACTACAAGTGTGGTGATCTTGGTCACTATGCATACAAGTATCCACATGCAAAAAATAGTGATGATGAAAATGTTGGCAATTTTGGGTTTGAGATCCTAGCTTCTTGTCTATGAGTTGTCATTGATGTCAAAAGGAAATGGCATTAATGTTAAGAGGATGTGTTGGCTTCAAAGGTGGAAGATTCCAAGAGAATATTTTTAAGAGAATCCGGAGAGATTCCATTGGCAAGGGTTTTTCATTAAAACCAAACCGGTTTTTATTAAAACCAAGTTGGATAGGGTTTTTATTAAAACCAAGTTAAATGGTTTTTATTAAACCCTTTTTGAAAAGACTTTTGATTAATTTCGAAATGGTCTTTATTTTCGCCGACGTCAAGGTGTCTTCGAAGAGACTATTTATTCTCCAACTCCTAAGGTTGGAAGGCTAATGAATTTGAAATTCCCCGAATGCAATTTGCGGTGTTTGTGCTCTGTATTCGCTACGATCGAAGGAAGACTTAGAAGCACGTGCGGTTGAAAAGTCTTCGGGAGTTTTTTTCGAGGGTGAAGTGGAGGGAAGTTCACTTGTGAACTTCGTAGCCCGCGTGGGCTAGTGGCAGCGAAGGCTCGTCGTTGGGCGCTCGCATTGGCGGAGGTCACCGTTTCGAGTCTCGCGGGGGTGCTTTGCTAGAGTAACACACGTTTTTATTAAAACGTCTTTATGCCGCGAAATTCGGAGTTTCTTGGACAGCGATTTATAAGGTGTGATTAAATTTTATGAGTTTTGGCTTTTGTGATTAGCATTGAATAAAAGCTTAGGAGAAATAAGGGCATATTTCTTTGGATGTATTTTTAAGATTATTCTTTGCTATGCTAAAATTAAAAATGGAGGTATAAGGTGTGAGTCTCTGATTGTTGATTTATTGGCATGTTATGGTGGTTGTGTTTAAAGAAGTGGAGCTAAAAGGTGTAATAAAGGAAGTTTATATTATTGCTCATTTCTTTTTATTCTAACCCTAACTTGGTTGGAAGTTTGAGAGTTGTGTGTGGTGACAACTTGAAGGTTCAATTATCTTCTACTCCAATAAGGTATGGGCACATTCTTCTTATGAGTATGATTGGTGTATGTTTTCTGAAATAAGGTTGGAGTGAAAAGGTATTCTACTAGGTATCCTTTGGCTAGGTGTAAATCCTATTTTCTGGTTTGTTGAAGACTACTTATGCATTGTTATCCTTAAGGAGAGTTTTTGGTGAATGCATAATTTCTGGTTTGAGATAGTGGAAGCTTTGTGCACTAGGGTTTATATTTGTGAGTCTAGCTACTTGCATTGAGTTGGTGGAACCCTTGGTTGGCTGTTTTGAGTTTGATGGTTGAGTTGCTTCCATAGAGGTTGTTTGATCAAGTTATTGCTTTACTTGATTCATGATATTGGGCTTACTCCATTGAGTTGATTTGAGCAAGTTATTCTTTGCATTTGGTGATATTGTGTTGGTGGTTGTTTTGTTCAAATATCTTTGGAGGGAAAAGGATTTCTACTTGTTTCCTTTTCTTGTGATGATTGGTTGAATGCTTCAAGGTTGATGTTGAGTTGAATGGTGTTGGTTGACTAAACCTTGTTTGATGAGCATTGTTGTTGAAACCCTAATTGATGGTGAAAAGAACATGAGTATCATTGTTATGTGATTCTTTGCATAGTTGGCAATTGTTGGGGTTTCATGTTCTTGAAAGAAAACATTCTATCCTATCCATTTCAGATATTGAGTTGAGTTTTCAGATTTGAGATTGAGATTGAGCCGAGTTGATTTGAGTTGAGTTTTGAGATTGGGATTTGAGTATAGAACATATTGAGTCTCTAACAATTCTCTTTATGCTTCTATGAGTTTGACAAATCACATTGGGTCTCTAACAATTCACTTTGTGATTTCCTACTAAGAAAGTTTTTCTTGGTGAGCTTGCTGAGTTTTTGGACAGGTTCCAGTGGGGACTTGTGAGCAGTTTTGGACAGGTTTCGATGGGGACTTGTGAGCAGTTTTGGACAGGTTTCGATGGGGACTTGTGAGCAGTTTTGGACAGGTTCCGGTGGGGACTTGTGAGCAGATTTGGACAGGTCCTAGCAGAGGACTTGTGAGCTGAGTTTGATAGTTCTATCAGAGAACTTGAGGATAGAGGTGCATTGGTTCTATGAGAAGAACCTGAGGATAGATTTGGCAAGTCTTTGAGAAGGCTTGTATGCAGAGGATTGATTTGTTCAAGAGTTGGACAGATCTGACAGACAGAGGAAGACTTGTACTAGACCGACTGACTGTGTTTGGTACAGAGTTGTCGAGCCGACTGTGGACGTGATCATAGAAGGCAGAGGTCTCTTAGGCTAAGCATTGAGGACAGGAGGTCTTCGATGGAAAGGAGTTCCACGTGCTGGCAAGAGGTAGAGGCAGTTGATCTTCCGAGGGATCATTTCCAGAGCAGAGGGGAAGGTATCTCCTTTGAGTAGAGGCTCATAAATTTGTTGGGGAAGGTATCTCCTTTGAGCAGAGGCTCATAAATTCGATTGGGGGAAGGTATCTCCTTTGAGCAGAGGCTCATAAATTCTGATTGGGGGAAGGTATCTCCTTTGGGCCGAGGCTCATAAACATTGTAATTGGGAAGGATTCCCAAAGAACTTTGAGATAACTTTTAGAGAAAAGTTTTGTGGACGTAGCCTAGCCATTCTGGGTGAACCACGTTAAAATTGGTGTCACTTTGTGGATGATATTGTGCATTGCTTTGATATTGCTTTGGGTATATTGCTTTACTATTTTGAAGTATAAAGGAAAAAGTAAAAAGAGGTCTTATACTGTTCACCCCCCTCTCAATATAAGCTTGTGTTCTTCAATTGGTATCGGAGCAGTGTGCCTTCGAAAAGTTTAACAACTTGAAGGAAAAGCTAGTAAAGAACACAATGGATCATTCAAGTGGCAATGCAAGACCTATTCTTGATGGGTCAGATTTTGGTCTTTGGAGTGCAAGGATGAAGGTTCATCTAATGGCACTTGGGAATGAGGTTTGGGAAGTGATTGAAGATGAGTACACTATTCCTGAACATGGTCCTAATACTAAAGAAGAAAGGCTCCTACATCACAACAATTCAAAAGCAATGAATGCAATCCCGAAAGGCTTACGTAAAGCAGATCTCACCAAAGTGATTCACCGCAAGACAACTAGTGAAATGTGGAAACAGTTGAAGGTGGTTCATACAGGTGATACAAATGTCAGAAAGGCCAAGTTGAGACACTTCAAAGGTATGTTTGAACAACTCAAGATGAATGATGATGAAAATATTAGTGACTACATGCTTCGTATGGATGAGGTTGTTAACTCCATGAAAGACTTAGGTCTTGAGCTTGCTGAAAATGATGTTTGTGATAAGATTTTAAGATCTCTTCCTAATAGATTTAGTGAAAATATTTCTGCTATTGAGGAAGCTAAAGATTTGGATAAGTTGAAAAAGGATGAGCTCCATAGTATACTTGCAGCATTTGAGTTGAGAACTCAAGTGAAGGTTGATGTCAAGAAAGAGGCAACTTTCAAGGCTACCAAGAATTCCAAGGGTAAACAACTTCAAGATAGTGATGAGTCTTCTAGTGATGAAGAGGCATATTACAACAAGAAAGGCAAGTTCTCTAGAAAGCACAAAAGTATGAAAAATATAAGATGTTTCAATTGTGGAAAGTTTGGTCATTATGCTACTGACTGTACTGTTCCCAAGAATGAAAGTGATGAAGATAAACAGGATTCTAAGAGCAAGGATTCTAAAAAGCACAAGCATCACAGGAAAAACAAAGATGAGCACAACAATCAAGGAAAGAGGTATTCTCACAAGCACAAGAAGAGTTTCTACCTAGACAAAGCAAGTAAGTGTTCTAGTAGTGATAGTGAAAGTTCTTCAAGTGATAATGAAAATGAGATGTTGTTCATATCAGAAAAAGAGGAAGAACCGAAACATAGATTCATTATCATGAAATGTCTTAGATGTGGAAATTTTGGTCACCTTGAGGATGATTGCACAAATAATGATTTGGTTTCTAGTATGTATGAGGATGCTTCAGAAAACTATAAGGAAGATGCATGTATGGTTTTTGAAAAGGGTAGCACCTCTAGTGATAAGAAATCTGAAAAAGGCTTTGATGATTCAAAAAGCAAACAAATAGAGGAAGATATAGAGGAAGGTGAAGTAGATCTTGAAGGTGAACTTATTAGTGCTCTTAGTGCTTTGAAAAAGGAAAGAAAGAAGAATGCTAGACTCAAGGATAAGTTAGATGAATGTTGTATGGAGAGAGATGATCTTATAGAAAGTCTTGACTTCTCTATAGCTAAGACACAAGAACTCAAGGATGAGTTAGAGTCTAAGGTTCTTGAGTATAGTGAGTTAGAACAGAAAATGGCTTCTTTGAAAGAGGAAACTAAAGAGTACAAGGATAAGCTTTACAGTGTTTCAAGATAGCTCCAAAAAGGTTAAGTCACTCATCAAAGGTCAAAGAAAGACAACAGATAAAATAGGCCTTGGTTTTGTTAAGCCACACAAGGAACAAGTTGGAGAGTCTAGTAAGAGACTCCAAAAGGAAGAGAGTTCTGATGAGGAAAGTATTTCAGAAAAGGAGTCCTTGAATGATAGATGCACATAAACAGAAAACAGAATTAGAATGAGAAGAAGAAGTTTTCAGAACCTAAGAGGTCAATTAAAGGAAAGTTTCAAGGTAGATGTTTTGCTTGTCACAGGTTTGGTCACATGGCTTCACATTGCATGGCTCAAGTGAAGGAGGTAAATGACAGTTTCAGAAGTGCTAGTTACTTTCAAGGGTATTGCTACTCTTGTCAATAGTTTGGGCACAAGGCAGCTTTATTGCAAGGCAAATAACAGAGAAGAGGTTTGGTCGAAACAGGTTTGGCGTAATAGGTTTGGTCGAACAGGTTTGGTCAGAACAGTTTGGCCAGAATAGGTTTGGTCAGAACAGGTTTGGTCAGAACTGGTGGATTCAAAGATCAGGTTTACCTCAGAGAAACAACATCGTCAAGTGTTTCAAGTGCAACAATGAAGGTCACACAATCAGACAGTGTAGAGCTGAAATTCCAGAATACAAGAATAGGAACAGTGGCATGATCAGGTCCAAGGATCAAGGCATGGACAAGAACAGGGATGAGAACAAGAACAAGAACAAGTGACAGGAACAGGAATATGGACAAAGAGTTCAAGAGAAGGCCCGACAAGGAAGTTATAGATGCTGATGATGATCAGTGCCTAATGGGAGTTTTACTCCCACCCAAGAATTAATCACCTCATCGGGAGGTGGGGGAGGGACTAAGCTAAGAGGCTCATTCTTAGTCCCGAGCCCCAAAGGTGACCCTTTGCCATTGATGACAAAGGGGGAGAGATTTGAGTAAGGGGGAGAGCCTCAAGACAGGGGGAGCTATTTATGTTGAGTTTCTGTGTTGTTGAGAAGCATGGTTTGCCATCAATGACAAAGGGGGAGATTGTTGGCAATTTTGGGTTTGAGATCCTAGCTTCTTGTCTATGAGTTGTCATTGATGTCAAAAGGAAATGGCATTAATGTTAAGAGGATGTGTTGGCTTCAAAGGTGGAAGATTCCAAGAGAATATTTTTAAGAGAATCCGGAGAGATTCCATTGGCAAGGGTTTTTCATTAAAACCAAACCGGTTTTTATTAAAACCAAGTTGGATAGGGTTTTTATTAAAACCAAGTTAAATGGTTTTTATTAAACCCTTTTTGAAAAGACTTTTGATTAATTTCGAAATGGTCTTTATTTTCGCCGACGTCAAGGTGTCTTCGAAGAGACTATTTATTCTCCAACTCCTAAGGTTGGAAGGCTAATGAATTCGAAATTCCTCGAATGCAATTTGCGGTGTTTGTGCTCTGTATTCGCTGCGATCGAAGGAAGACTTAGAAGCACGTGCGGTTGAAAAGTCTTCGGGAGTTTTTTTCGAGGGTGAAGTGGAGGGAAGTTCACTTGTGAACTTCGTAGCCCACGTGGGCTAGTGGCAGCGAAGGTCGCTGTTGGGCGCTGCATTGGCGGAGGTCACCGTTTCGAGTCTCGCGGGGGTGCTTTGCTAGAGTAACACACGTTTTTATTAAAACGTCTTTATGCCACGAAATTCGGAGTTTCTTGGACAGCGATTTATAAGGTGTGATTAAATTTTATGAGTTTTGGCTTTTGTGATTAGCATTGAATAAAAGCTTAGGAGAAATAAGGGCATATTTCTTTGGATGTATTTTTAAGATTATTCTTTGCTATGCTAAAATTAAAAATGGAGGTATAAGGTGTGAGTCTGTGATTGTTGATTTATTGGCATGTTATGGTGGTTGTGTTTAAAGAAGTGGAGCTAAAAGGTGTAATAAAGGAAGTTTATATTATTGCTCATTTCTTTTTATTCTAACCCTAACTTGGTTGGAAGTTTGAGAGTTGTGTGTGGTGACAACTTGAAGGTTCAATTATCTTCTACTCCAATAAGGTATGGGCACATTCTTCTTATGAGTATGATTGGTGTATGTTTTCTGAAATAAGGTTGGAGTGAAAAGGTATTCTACTAGGTATCCTTTGGCTAGGTGTAAATCCTATTTTCTCGTTTGTTGAAGACTACTTATGCATTGTTATCCTTAAGGAGAGTTTTTGGTGAATGCATAATTTTTGGTTTGAGATAGTGGAAGCTTTGTGCACTAGGGTTTATATTTGTGAGTCTAGCTACTTGCATTGAGTTGGTGGAACCCTTGGTTGGCTGTTTTGAGTTTGATGGTTGAGTTGCTTCCATAGAGGTTGTTTGATCAAGTTATTGCTTTACTTGATTCATGATATTGGGCTTACTCCATTGAGTTGATTTGAGCAAGTTATTCTTTGCATTTGGTGATATTGTGTTGGTGGCTATTTTGTTCAAATATCTTTGGAGGGAAAAGGATTTCTACTTGTTTCCTTTTCTTGTGATGATTGGTTGAATGCTTCAAGGTTGATGTTGAGTTGAATGGTGTTGGTTGACTAAACCTTGTTTGATGAGCATTGTTGTTGAAACCCTAATTGATGGTGAAAAGAACATGAGTATCATTGTTATGTGATTCTTTGCATAGTTGGCAATTGTTGGGGTTTCATGTTCTTGAAAGAAAACATTCTATCCTATCCATTTCAGATATTGAGTTGAGTTTTCAGATTTGAGATTGAGATTGAGCTGAGTTGATTTGAGTTGAGTTTTGAGATTGGGATTTGAGTATAGAACATATTGAGTCTCTAACAATTCTCTTTATGCTTCTATGAGTTTGACAAATCACATTGGGTCTCTAACAATTCACTTTGTGATTTCCTACTAAGAAAGTTTTTCTTGGTGAGCTTGCTGAGTTTTTGGATAGGTTCCAGTGGGGACTTGTGAGCAGTTTTTGGACAGGTTCCAGTGGGGACTTGTGAGCAATTTTGGACAGGTTCTGGTGGGGACTTGTGAGCAGTTTTGGACAGGTTCCGGTGGGGACTTGTGAGCAGTTTTGGACAGGTTTCGATGGGGACTTGTGAGCAGATTTGGACAGGTCCTAGCAGAGGACTTGTGAGCCGAGTTTGATAGTTCTATCATAGAACTTGAGGACAGAGGTGCATTGGTTCTATGAGAAGAACCTGAGGACATATTTGGCAAGTCTTTGAGAAGGCTTGTATGTAGAGGATTGATTTGTTCAAGAGTTGGACAGATCTGACGGATAGAGGAAGACTTGTACTAGACCGACCGACTGTGTTTGGTACAGGTTGTCTGAGCTGCTGTGGACGTGATCATAGAAGGCAGAGGTCTCTTAGGCTAAGCATTGAGGATAGGAGGTCTTCGGTGGAAAGGAGTTCCACGTGCCGGCAAGAGGTAGAGGCAGTTGATCTTCCGAGGGATCATTTCCAGAGCAGAGGGGAAGGTATCTCCTTTGAGCAGAGGCTCATAAATTCTGATTGGGGGAAGGTATCTCCTTGAGCGAGGCCAAAAAACTGAGCAGAGGCTCATAAATTCTGATTGGGGGAAGGTATCTCCTTTGGGCCGAGGCTCATAAACATTGTAATTGGGAAGGATTCCCAAAGAACTTTGAGATAACTTTTAGAGAAAAGTTTTGTGGACGTAGCCCAACCATTCTGGGTGAACCACGTTAAAATTGGTGTCACTTTGTGGATGATATTGTGCATTGCTTTGATATTGCTTTGGGTATATTGCTTTACTATTTTGAAGTATAAAGGAAAAAGTAAAAAGAGGTCTTATACTGTTCACCCCCCCTCTCAGTATAAGCTTGTGTTCTTTAGAAAAATAGGGTCACAGAAGAAAAGAATATGGAAATCATAAGCATGACAAAGATGACAAATACAAGCAAAACAGGTATGAGAAGAAGAAATTTTTTTGTAAGGCAAAGAAATCTTACTACATTGTAGAAGCAAGTGATAGCTCAGATCATAGTGATAGAGACAAATCAGATGATGAAAAGGAAGAACATCTATTCCTAGGAATAGAAGGTGAAAGAGAACAGTGCTTTGTGTGTGGTCAAATAGATCATAGATCAGGATATTGCAATGGTTTCAGTGATAGTGAAGATGAGATGACACATAAGGGAAACAAGCATGGTCAAAGAAATCTTGAGAGTTTTTTGCTATAGAATATTATAATGATCTTAGTGATAGTGAATATGAAGAAGGGTTTTTATATGGGATAAGAGAAGTAGAAGAAGAACATTCACTCCAATAAGAAGAAGTTAAACAAGATAATAGTGTAAGAAAGTTAGATATCTCAGTTGATCTAAAATAAGACTTCAATGAGATCCATGAGCAACTACAAGAGGTTAAAGAGAATCTAAAATAATTGAAATGTTCCTTACTTGAGAATTTTGATCCATCACATGACTCAAAAGGTCATGATATTTTCACTAAGAAGGAAACATGTATTTCAGAGGCTATAGATATAGATGCCAATGTTCTGCTTGACACAAATAAAGAGAAAGAAGGGGAAGATTCAAAAGCATTGAAAGTATCATATTTCAGGTTTTGGGAATCACACTCAAAAGGAAAGGAAGTTCTAAAATATGAAAGCAAGAAAGCACCTAATATTTGTGAGGAAAGTTCCAAAGTTCCTATGGCTCCAAATATTCAGTTTGGTGCTTGTTTTGAGATAGGTGAATCAAGTTCAAAAGGAAAAGAAATACTTCAAGAGAAAAGTGAGGAAGAAACTAAGGAAGAGGATTTATATACTACAAAGAAGGTTCAAGGATGCAACGCACAAGATGAAAATGATCATAAGAATAATGGTCAAGAAAGGTATGAGGAACCAAGACATGAACAAAGGGCTTTTCAAGGACATTGTTTTTCTTGTAATGGATTTGGACACAGGGCTATACACTGCAGGGTATATGAATCAAAGAAGTTTGATTTTGCTAGAAGGAACATCAAAGGAAGAAGGTATGGTTTTCAGGGATATTGTTTCTCATGTAACAGGATTGGTCATAGAGCTTCTTAGTTCAAAGGAAATGAGCAACATGGTTTTGGTTTTAGAGCTACACAATTCAAAAGTCATGGTCATAATGGTCGTGAAAATAAAACTTCACAATATAGGGTTCAGGAAAGGAATGGATATGAAAATTATTTCAAGAAATATTTCAGGATATGAGCACCATCCAAAGGCTAAAATATGAAGTGTTTTAACTGCAATAACTTTGGACATATTGCAAAATTATGTAGGACTCAATTCCAAACAAGTTCAAGTCAAGAAGGTAAAATAGGTTCAAGGCAAGAAGGTCAAACAGGTTCAAGGCAATCAAGAGAAATATATTAGAAAAACATGGAAGGAAGTTGATATAGGAAAGAAAAAATGTAATATGGGAGTAAAAGTACTCCCACCCCAAAATTAATCACCTCAATAGAGAAGGTGGTGAGGGGGATATGCTTAAGAGTCATATATTTTAGCCCCATAGGTGTCCCTTTTGCCATTGATGTCAAAGAGGGAGAGATTTGAGTTAGGGGAGTAGCCTCCAAAGATAGCATTGAGTTAGGGGGAGCAGCCTCCATAGAGAGTATTGAGTCAGGGGGAGCAACTTTGATTCTCAGAGATGGTTTTTGTAGTGATTGTGGTTTTTGCATTAGAGTTGTTTCTATCAATAACAAAGGGGGATATTGTTGGTAATTTGAGTTATTTTATGTTGTCATTGATGTCACATGGATCACACTGAGTTTTGGTGGCCAAATGATATTTTGGAAAGCATGGATAAATATAGGGTTTTTGTGAAAACCAAGGTAGGTAGAATAAAAGGTTTTTTGAAAACCATGGATGGAAGATTTGAACTGGGTTTTTCTTAAAATCCAAGTTGGCCTTTCGTTTCGTCGATAAAGGTGCCCCGGTGATGGAGGTATTTAATTTTTAATATTTAGTTTAAATTTTAATTATTTAAAATTAAATATGTAAGATTTCCATCGACGTCATCTAAAATAATAAGGAGGCTATATAAATGGAATACCCAAGTTTCATAAACTAATTCTTGCTCGTGGTTAATAATCATTGTCTAAGCATCCGAATTGAGCTCGTGCGAAAATATTTTATAAATCAGAAGCAACAAATAAACGAAGGTTGGTTGAGTTCCAAAGTCATCATGGGTAGAGTGGCGCATTGGCAATTGGATTTTGGCTAAGGTGTGTGGCAACACAAACATCAAGGTTTCGAATCCCCTTGACTACATTTAGAAGGTGTTGGAAGAAAAACGCTTGAAACGCTTTTGATTTACGGAAAGGGAGGAAAGTTTTTAAGGCACGTTGTGCCTTTCCATTTTGAACGAGTGACTCACTCTTGTGGCAACCTTAGCCATGGCTAAGGCGCTCACGGTGTTGGCAATTCGAGGGTTCGAATTTCCTTGAGGAGTTAAATACGTTTTTGCTCTAATTATTTTTGTTAAGCCCTAAGTTGGAGCTATAAGGTGGTTAGGAATAATTAAAGTTTTTAATTAAACTTTGTTTTTATAGGGGCTATGATTATTATTTTAAAGGTGGATGAGTTGTTGATTTAATTTGATGTTCATGAAATTGAGAATTAAGATTTAGGAGAAATAAGGAGTTGTTATAAAATAATTTCTGAGAGGTTTATTTTTTTTTGTTTTTTTGAATTTACATGGTGGAATCGGTAGTCGCCATGAATTCGGGCAGGCTGTCTAGCTTTTTATGGCCGCCACAGTATTCTGCACTGTTCGCCCTAGAAGCCGCCACACAGAACTTCGTGTAGTCTGCCCATTTTTGAGAGGTTTATTGATTATTATTTTAATAAGGGTTTTTATTAAAAAGGGACTTTGGTGGATGTGTTTATTAAGTTGGAGTAAAAAGGTGTAAATTGAGTTATGCTTTATCTTGTGATTATTATTTGAAGTCCACTAAACCTTATTAATATTGGAAATGAAAGTTGTGTTTAGTGTGGCAGACTTTGTGGACAACTTCTTGGCATCAAAAAGGTATGGGCACATTATCCTATTGATTGTTTATGGTGTTTGATTTCTGAAATATCATTGGAGGAAAAATATTGATTGTGGTTTCCTTTTCAAAAGTGGTTGGTTGAATGCTTCAAGGTTTTTTGGTTTAAGAGTTGTGTTTAAACCTTGTTTTATAAGAATAGTTGTTTAAGCCCATTGGTTATGTAAAGAACTTGAAAAGAACATAAGTATCATTGTTATGTGAGATTTGTGGTTGAGCATTGTTGGAAACATTTGAGTTGGTTGATACATGCTTGGACTAGGGTTTTGTGAGAAATAGTTGTCCCTTGTGGTGATTGGTTGAGTTGAGTTGATTGAGCCTAGTCAAGTGATTGTTCAAGTTCCATGAAACAAACTATTCTATAATTCTGATTTGAGTTGAGATTGAGCTTAGAACATATTGAGTCTCTAACAATTCTCTTTATGCTTCTATGAGTTGACTTGAGTTGAGTTGAGATTGACTTGAGTTGAGTTGAGTTGAGATCATTGTGGATCATTGTTGTCATCCATTTTAGAGTGCATTTTCATTCATTGTTGAGTTCATATTTTATCCTTACCTCATAGATTTGTGGATGAGATTTGAGTACTACTTGAGCATGATTGATTGAGCCTTTGAGAAGGACCTTGCGATATATTTTTGGATAGATTTGTGACAGTTTGTGTATGATTGATTGATCCTTTGAGAAGGCTTTGTGGATAGTTTTTGGAATAGATTTATGAATAGTTTTGGATCAGATTTGAGCAACTTCTTAGTGAGATTGTTGGAGCAGATTTGAGCAAGTTATTTGTGAGCTTGCTAGAGCATATTTAGATAATTTCTTAGTGAGCTTGTTGTAGCATATTTGAGCAAGTTCTTGGTGAGCTTGGTAGAGAAGAATTGGACAAGTTCTTAGTGAGCTTTTTGAGTAGTTTTGGAAAAGTTATGTGTGAGCTTGTTATGCTGATTTGGACAAGTTTTATGTGAGCTTGTTATTGCCTAGATTTGAGTAGATCAAAGAAATTTGGACAATTTTTGTGTGAGCTTGTTGAGCAATTTTTGACAAGTTCTGTGTGAGCTTGTTATGCAGTTTTGGACAAGTTTTGTGTGAGCTTGTTATTTCCTAGCTTTGAGCAGATCAAAGAAATCATTATATTGGATAAGGATCCTTATTTTTGTGTGAAATATTATAAGGATATTATCTTGTGGATTACCCCACATTGGGGGAACCACGTTAAATCTTGTGTCTCAATTATGTGTGGTGACAAGTGCTCTTGCTTACTATTGCTATCTGAGTTATTAATACACACTGTTGTATTTGGTTATTGCAATTAAGGACATTAATTTATATTGGTTTAGAAAGAAAGTAAAAAGTGGTCTTATACTGTTCACCCCCCTTTCAGTATAAGCTTGTGTTCTATAGCACAACTTGATAAATATGGAGCAACTTGTTGGGAGAGATTTCAAATTGATATTTGACAACAAGGAGTGTCTTATCTTTGATAAAAAGTAAAGATACAATCTAACTAGCACATCTTCTACGATAATGTATAGGATATTCCCTCTAAATATCAATATGACAACCAACGATACTTACTATACCACTATTGAGAATTTAGGTTGATAGTGTCATGAGTGGTATGGACACCTCAATTTTGGTAGTATTCATATTATTCACCAAAAAGGAATGGTTCATGGGCTACCAAAATTATAAATGAAGATCAAATGTGAAGCATGAAAGGGGTGCATACTTGAAAAGCATCATAGGGACAAGTTTCCATTTAACAAGTGGAGAGCTAGCCAACTATTGGAACTAGTCCATTCTAACTTATGTGGTCCTATGTCTTTCCCAAGCATTAGTAAAATACTCTATTTAATTTAATTCATTGATGATGCTAGTAGATATTTATGGGTTTTCTTCTTGAAGGGAAAAGATGAAGCAATTTCAACCTTTAAGACATTAAAGGCTATGGCTGAAAATGAAAGTGGAAGATCCATCAAGGCTTTGAGGATGGATAGAGAAGTAAATTTTTGATTAAAAAATTTCCTTGATTATTGATCCTCGCAGGGCATAAAAATGTATATAATTGCACCTTATTCTCCACAACAAAATACTGTGGAAGAGAGAAAGAATAGGATAATAGTGGAATTAGCTTGAAGCATACTTAAACTCAAAGGCTTAGAGAGGATGTATTAGGATGAAGTGGTGAAAATAACCATTTACATATTCAATAGGAGTCCTACCATGGTAGTCAAGAACAAAAATACATATGAGTCTTGTCATGATAAGTGGTATGAAACCAAATGGTGCGGGAAGCAGGATCATTTTTATATTGAATCGCTTTTTGATTGTAAGGTAGAAAACCCACAATAGACTTAATTTATATATTTGTTTGATGATGTCGTATTATCATATGTGGATTGCATTTAAATACCTAGTCTAATAGTTGTAAGAGTGAAGGGTTTTGACCCTAGAATATAATGAATAAATAATATAAGTAATTAGGACATGTTAGGAGGGTCCTAACATGCCACCCCCCTTAAAGAAGCTTTGTCCTCAAAGCTAGAAATTTGGAAATTACTGCTGGATATCTTGAAAATTTTCCCATGTTGCGTCTTCTAAAGGTAGACCTTTCCAATGGATTAAAAATTTCATGATATCGCAAGTACGAAGGTGACGAGAGCGACGATCCAAGATAGCTTCTGGCTCAACTAGAAGTACTCCATCATCAAAGAATTCAGGGAGAGTGGGTTGTGTCGTGATATGGGCTCCCATTGCGAGCTTAAGGCAAGATACATGAAATGTGGGGTGAAGTTTAGAAGAGGGAGGAAGCTCTAGTTTGTAAGCAACGGTCCCAATACATTGGAGAACTTTATACGGCCCGTAAAATTTGGGTGCTAACTTTTGAGAACCTTTTTGTTTAAGAGAGGATTGATGGTAAGGTTGGAGATGTAAGAAAACCATATCACCCTCGTGGAAACTACGTTCGCTTCTATGTTGATCGGCTTGCTGCTTCATGCGATGTTGGGTAGTGTGTAGGTTCTCTTTTAGGATCCGTAGTATGTCATCTCTATTATCAAGTTTTGTTTCCACCGCATGGACTTTTGTAGTCCCTGGAATATAGGAAGTGAGGGATGGTGGTGTTTGACCATATAGTGCTTCATAAGGAGTCATTTTGATGGACGTATGGTATGAAGTGTTATACCACCATTCCGCTAGTGAAAGCCACTTTACCCAATGGAGTGGTTGAGTAGAAACAAAACATCGAAGGTATGTTTCCAAGCATTTATTTACAACTTCTATTTGGCCATCGGTTTGAGGATGGTAAGCGAAGCTCATACGAAGTTGAGTACCTTGTAATTTGAACAATTCCTTCCAAAAGGTGCTAGTGAAATTTGGGTCACTATCACTAACAATTGTGGAGGGTATACCATGTAATTTAAAGATGTTATCTAGGAAGAGGTGGGCTATAGTGCTAGCAGTATAAGGATGAGCCATGGAACAAAAATGGGCATATTTAGATAAATGATCAACGACTACGAAAATGGTTGTTTTTCCTCCTGATTTTGGTAATCCTTCAATAAAGTCCATAGAAATATCTGCCCATGTTTTGGTGGGTATAGGAAGAGGTTGAAGTAATCCTAGAATAGTGAGGGTCTCCCCATTTTGTCTTTGGCAAACTTCACATTCTTTTACAAAGTTTTTGATGTAATTTTTCATTCCTACCCAATAGAAGGAGGTAGTGGCTCTTTTATAGGTTTTTAAGAACCCTGAGTGGCTCGTAGTGGGTGAGGTATGTAACTCATGAAGAAGTTTTTCATGATAAGTTGAATTGGGGGTGAGGACCATCCTCCCTTTGTATCTTAATATATTGTCCTTCCAAGTGTATGGAGTTTTGCTACTAGGATTATGTTGAAGTTGTTGAATTAAGGCATGGATAGTAGGATCATTTATCCATTCTTCATGCACCTCATCTACCCATTTAGGAATAAGGGAGGAAAGAGCATGGACTTGAGGCATATCTTCAAATTTTCTAGAAAGTGCGTCGGCTGCCATGTTGTCCTTTACATTTTTATATGTAATTTCATAATCATAGCCAAGAAGTTTAGTAACCCATTTTTGTTGTTCCGAGGTATTAGTCCTTTGTTCCAAAAAATACTTCAAGCTATGATGGTCAGTGCATATAATGAAATGTTGGCCAATAAGGTAAGGCCTCCAATGTTGAATAGCATGGACAATCGCCAACATCTCTTTTTCATACGTAGAGTGAGCTAAATTCTTAGGAGAAAATGCTTTGCTTATAAAAGCTAGAGGCCTTTCATCCTACATGAGTACGACTCCCATTCCTATTCCTGAAGCATCACTTTCAATGACGAACGATTTAGAAAAGTTGGGCATGGCTAGAATAGGGGTGGTACACATTGCAATTTTCAAGGTGATAAAGGCCTCATCCGCTTTAGACAACCATTTGAAAGTGTTTTTCTTAAGTAATGTTGTTAGAGGAGCAACAATTTTACCATAATTTTGGACAAATTTTCTATAATATCTCGTTAGTCCAAGAAACCCACGTAGAGCTTTTAAGGTTTTTGAAATAGGCCAATTTTTCACCTCCTCGATTTTGGAAGGATCTACCATAACTCCTTCCTTTGAGACAATATGCCCTAAGTATTCAATTTCTTGTTTTCCAAAGGAACACTTTGATATTTTTGCATAAAGTTGATTTTCCTCCAAGATTTGTAATGCTTGTCTAACATGGTCCAAATGTTATTCCCATGTTTTGCTATAAATAAAAATGTCATCAAAGAAAACTAATATAAATTTATGAAGAAAAGGGTGAAATACCTTATTCATTAGACTTTGAAAGGTAGAAGGAGCATTGGTCAGGCCAAATGGCATCACCAAGAATTCGTAGTGCCCTTTGTGAGTTGGAAAGGTCATCTTAGGAATATCCTTTTCATTGACTCGTATTTTGTGGTAGCCTGACCGTAAGTCTAACTTGGAAAAATAAGCTGCCCCGTGGAGTTCATCTAATAGCTCGTCTATGACCGAAATAGGAAATTTATCTTTGATGGTCATTTTATTAAGCACTCAAAAATCGACACATAAACGCCACAAGCCATCCTTTTTTCTAACTAAAATAATTGGAGAGGAGTAAGGGATTTTGCTAGGTCTAATGACTCCTGCCTTAAGAAGCTCTTGTACTAATTTCTCTATTTTAGTCTTTTGGAGGTATGGATAACGATAAGGTCTAATATTAGGAGGGTGATGCCTTGGAAATAGTGGAATAGTGTGATCGTGACTTTGTTGTGGAGGTAGTCCTGTTGGTTCATTGAATACCACCTTATGGTGGTCTAAAATATTTTGTAACTCTGGTGTCTCGTCTTCTTTGTGACTAGGTTGAATTGAAAATAATTGGGCGACCATTCCTTTGTTTCCTCTTCGGATAATTTTCTCCATTCTATGCGAGCTGACGATTTGGGAAGGTCCTAATTTTAGGCCTTGGATAATATAGGTTTGGTTCTTTTCTGTAAATTTCATCCATAGTTCATCAAATTCCCATTGGACTACGCCCAAGGTTTGTAACCATTGTACACCTAGTACAATGTCGCACCCACCTAGGGGTAGGACATACATGTCACCTTTCATGTTATAAACCCCCATAGTTAGTTTTATATTTCTGCATTTTCCTTTGCATGCAATTTTTCCGTTGTTTCCAATCATCACTTCGAAGTTATTGCAAGGGTATATAAAACAATTTTCTTGTTTAGCCATCTTTGGATTGATAAAATTGTGTGTGCTACCAGAATCTAGGAGCATGGTAAGGTTTTGTTTCTTAAAATACCCTTTAACTCGCATTGTTTGAGGGGCAGAAAATCTAACAAGGGTGTTGAAGGAAACCTTTGGTGCATTTTCTTCGTCACTTTCAAGTGTGTTGGATAATACCTCTACTTCGAGTTCAGGTTCCTCTTCAGTAGAATTCCCTTCCTCTGTGGCATCTAGAATATATAATTTCCATGAGGCACATTTATGATTTCTGTCAAATTTCTCATCGCAATGGTAGCAAAGACCCTTAGCTTGTCTTTCCTTCATTTCCTCAAAACTCAAACGCTTAATTGGTAGAGCGGGGTTAATTTTGGGGGCTGTGTAGGAGTTTTGGGTTCGTCCATTTTGCATTGGTTTGGGGTTGGTATAAGTGTTTGATGGTTTCCCCCAAGTTGGTTTTATGAACCGATTTCGTGCCTTGATTTTGTCCTCCGCTAATTTTGCCAAGCCGATGGTCTCTAACATGTTTGTAGGGTTATACATTTGCACCTCTATTCAAATTTCTTCTTTTAATCTGCTAAAAAAACATTCTTGAAAGAAGGCAACGTCTAATCCGGATGTTCAATTAGCTAGCCTTTCAAAATTTGCTTGGTATTCGCTTACCGAAGTGGTTTGGCATAATTTAGTGAGGGTCCCTGTAAAGCTTTGAAACTTGCTAGGGCCGAATTGCACTAATAGATTCTATGTAAAGGTTGACCACGTCGGAGTGCCATTAGTTTTCTCGAACCATTGGTACCATTGGATGACATCGTTTTCCAAGTGGAAGGAGGTGATATGCACTTTTTGCATTTCCAAAATTTGATTTAGTGAGAAATATTGCTCTGCTCGATAGATCCAGTTTGTAGGGTCTCCTCCTTCAAATTTTGGGAAGTCTAATTTGGTCGTCCGTGGTAGAATGGAAGTTTGTGGACCTCCTAACATTGCTCGGTTTGATGACCCGTGGTTGGGTGAATTTGCATGTGCTGTTGCCTGATTTTGACTAATGGTATCAAGTTTAACATCCATTGCAAATATTTTCTCAAAGAGTTCTCTTGTGGTACGGGTATTCTCCTCTCTTTCTTGTTGAACTTCTTCAACGAGCCTTTCATGTTTCTCATGAATGGAATCCAATGATCGTCGTCCTTCAGCCATTGTGGTTGGTGTAGGTAACGATCAATATGACTTGGTACAGGTGAGCAAAAAAAAATAAAAAATAAAAAAATAATTTTAATTTTTTTTTTTCCCTTTGCGTTTCGGACATCGAAAACCTTGATGCTGCGTTGAAGATTTTAGCTTTTTCAAAACAGCCACCGGTCACCATGCAAAAGGTCAAGCAATTTGGGTGTAAGACAACTTAATTCGTACCTTAGGAGAAGGTTTAATTTTTTGTGAGGATTTTGACACGGATCCATGAAGCGTGAATGTTGCTTGCGTCCTCGTGAATGTGGACTGGCTGAAATGTGTGGTGGGAAAAAAATTTAATGGTGAATTTTCTCCTTGATCTAGCTCTGATACAGATGGTATGAAACTAAATGGTGCGAGAAGCAGCATCATTTTTATATTGAATTGCTTTTTGATTGTAAGGTAGAAAACCCACAATAGACTTAATTTATATATTTGTTCGATGATGCCTTATTATCATATGTGGATTGCATTTAAATACCTAGTCTAATAGTTGTAAGAGTGAAGGGTTGTGACCCTAGATTATAATGAATAAATAATATAAGTAATTAGGACATTTTATGAGGGTCCTAACAATAAGAAACTAAGTGTTGCACATATTAAATTACTTAGACTCTTATAATATATGCATGTTAATGATGAGAGGAGAAATAAGATAAACCCCAAATGTGTACCTCATGTCTTCATGGGCTATAGTGATGACAAGGCATACAAGTTCTACAACCCTCAAAATAAGAATATTATTATTTATCAAGATGTTATATTTGTTGAGAGTGGTGTCTATGAATATCACTACAAAAAAGAGGAGGTTGTAAATGGAGGAGGACCCTCAATGACTAAATATTTTAAGAAAGAGGACATACAAGTTACTCCATCAACACCTATTAATGTATCTTCTACTTTGGCATCAAGTGGATCATCTTCTACATCTCAAGGAGGAAAGCATTAAAGCTTTTTGCTTCCACATCCCATTACAAAATTTTTGGATTAGTATTTTGATAGGATAACTCATCTTCAAACATGGTAAGATAATAAAAATGAAGTTGCTATTCAAATTGATGATAAAATGACTTACTATGCATTATCTTGTATATTTTATAAACACGAAACCTTTGATGAAATGGTCAAGTGTAAAGAATGGTTTGAAGCTATGGGAAAGGAGATGGAGTCAATATAGAAGAATGAAACATGGCACTGAGGGCAAAGATGTCATTGGAACCAAGTGGGTGTACACGACCAAGTTCAATAGTTATGGAACTATTGACAAGCATAAGGTAATATTGGTTACCAAAGGTTTTTACAAACATATGATGTTTATTATGAGGATACATATGCTCCTATTGCAAGGCATGACATCCTACGGCTATTGTTGGCCATAGAATCACAAAAATATGGGAATTACATCAACTATATATCACAAGTTCTTTCCTAAATGGATTCATAGATGAAGAGGTTTATGTGGAACAACTATAAGGGTTTAAGGTTGATGGCAAGGAGAGGTGGGTATACAAGTTGAAGAAGGCATCTATAGTCTTAAGCAAGCTCCTAGAGCTTGGTATTCAAGGATTGATAAATGGTTCTTGGATAATGGCTTTGTAAGAAGCAAAAACAAGCCCACTCTATACATCAAAACTAATGATACTAATGCTCTCTATGTTTACCTATATGTTGATGACTTAATTGTTGTAGGTAGTTCTAGAGATATATTGGAGAGATTCAAGGAAGCTATGATGGTTGAGTTTGAGATGACTAATCTTGGGTTGATGAAGTACTTTCTTGGGATGGAGGTTCACCAATCACAAGGTAAAATATTCATTTTTCAATCCAAGTATGTTCATGATATGTTGAAGAAGTTTGGGTTATATGATTGCACACCTAATGATACTCCAATTGTAAGTGGTAAGAAGCTAATTCAGGATGATGGTAATCCCAAGGTTGATGACAATAAATATAAAAAAATGGTTGGTAGTCTTATGTACCTTACAATTACTAGACTAGATATAACTTTTACAACCTCACTAGTATCAAGATTCATGTGTAACATAACTCAAATGCATCTTCAAGAATTGAATATGATATTTAGGTATGTGAAGGGCACAAGGTATCATGCCATCCATTACAGATGAGCAAAGAATGTAATGTTGGTTGGATTCATATATTTGGATTGGGGAGGTTCTATGAGTGATAGAGAGTCTACATTAGGACAGTGTTTCACTATTGGCAGTGGATTGATCTATGGAAGTTCCAAGAAATAATATATGGTTGCTTTGTCATCTATGGAGGTAGAATATATAGATTTAGAATTGGCATGCATTCAAGAAGTATGGTTTCAGTGAGTTCTTAAGGATCTTGGAGAAGCTCAAGGAGATCCAACTCAAATATTTTGTGGTAATGAAGGGACAATTAAATTATCTAAAAATTCAGTTTTTCATACAAGGACTAAACACATTGAGCTAAAACATCACTATGCTAGATATTTTGTGCAAGAGAAGAAGGTAAAAATTGAGTATCTCAAGTCTAAAGATCAAAGTTTTTGATATCTTGAGCAATAATTTGATGAAGTAGGCACATGTGAAAAAAATGAAAAAATTAGAAATTTCACTATTTTGCATCAAAGGGGGGAATTTTAGCATTGGTGATGCAAAACTGCCACATCAAGTCAATTTTAGAAGTGGAATGTGCATGATGGCCTAAGTTCATGCCAAAAGAATTTACATTGAAGGCATAAAATAATTATAGTTAGAAGAATGTGAAACATGAGATTAAGTTAGAGTTAGAGTGCTATCCAAGAGAAGAAGTTGGTGCTAACTAGTTGTCTACTTTAGAAAATAAAAAGATTAAAAAAGAGACTTCATGTTTAAAAAATGAAGAACCATCTAAAAATTGCTACTGCTATGAAAAGAAAAATAGAAACATCCAGAAACTGTTATGTGTTGTAGTTCTATCCCAAAGTAAATTTTTTAAGTAAACAAATACTACAAGTTTGCATAAAGACTAGTCAAGATGCCCAAAAGTAGATCCATAATTCATAATTTTTAGCTAAAACTAAAGCACCTCAATTTTATGAATGTTTCCTGATAAAATTAAAACTCCAAAGTCAGAGTTTCATCTCTGGTTCTGGGTGCCTTGCATGGTGCTATTTTGTTTTTTGTATAGAACTACTTTTGGTTATAACACACTAGTTTTTGATATTTTTTTATAATAAAAGAAAATATTTGAATTTTTTTATGTGGCAGTATTAGACCAACGAATTTATAAAAGTATCGACTTCATATTTCTGAATAATATTAGCTATAAAATTATGGTTTTGTGATAACAAATGAGATCTACAATCTAATATAGCATAATTGTTAGTTATATTTGGGCTATGGTATCTTTATTCTATTTAATAAATTGCTGATTTTTTTATTCAAATCATATCTTTATTGTTTGTATATGCATTATTTCCACACTTGAATTTGCAAAGTTTCATCAACAAATTGGATATTAGATTAAATGAGACAATTTGTTACAATTTTAATACCTTAGATTTTCCTTCCATGATAACTGATCACCTTAGTAGACTCCATGAGATGAATCAAAGTATCCAAGAGGGCATCCATTAATAAAAATAGAAGATTTTAGATTTTTGTAACAACATATCCATTCACATGAATTTTGGTCAAAACTAAACTTTTCAACAATATCATGTAGAGAAATACAACAAATTATATCATATGCATTGTTCATATCTAACTTCATAAGCATACCTAGATTTTTAATAGAATTAAGACAATGTATGGTATATTGTGCAATTATTACACCATCAAGAATTTGTTTACCATAAATAAGAGCACCTTTTCCCTATGAGATAACACAATCTAGAATACTTTTCAACCTGTTTACATTAATTTTTGAAATGATATCAAAATCATATTAAAAAGGCTTATTGGTCAAAAATCATAGAAATATTTTGTGTTTCCTTTTTAGGAAACCAATGTCATAATGATGGCCTTGATCTCATATATTATAGCCTTCCTTTTCTAAGCTCTTAAACTACAAGCAAAATGTCACTTTTCAATAAATTCCAAAACTTTTAAAATACAATTGTAGGAAATCCATTCAGGCTAGGTGCCTTATTAGAATGAAAAGAGAAAACTATCTTATGTAGCTTCTCCATAAATATCTTCTTCATAAATATTATATTTTGTCCTTGTATGACAACTGATGAAATATTTTGCAAAATCTTATATTAAGTATCCTTATCTTGCCCAACATTTGACAAAATATCTTTGAAAAATGGGAGAATGACTGACCCTGGTCAACTCCCAAAGTGCCACCTGAAAAAATATAGAAGGTCATCCAAGTTTAGATCCCTATGGAAAAATGGGCATCCGCCAATCTTTCGAAGGATCCCAAAAGCCCACCCCGAAGGTAGGAAGATGATTTTGGTAGATTTTTGGATCAATGATTGGAAATAGGTAGATCCCAAGGGTACACCCAGTGTAGAAATCATCACCTCTCCAAAAAGAGGTGTTAGGACCTTTCAAGAATAGCAATCAATGTGCCCAGCTACCTAGATACAGATGAACCACTAGCACAAGAATACCAAAGCTTGTTTTATAGGTTGTAGCTTAGATCGTAAGATCCTAGTAGTTATTAATTCTAGACATCTATTAAAGGGTATAGGTAGATGGAATTTATGATTTTCCATGGCTATAAGCATGATCAAAGGTTCAAATTTGTGTAGCATTACCTACTTATTCTTGATAACCATCTACAACTACCAATCTTAGAGGGCAAGAAGAATTGATACTTTGGCCATTCTTTTTATGCAGTCGTGTTCGCTTGCCTAACGCCATTAATGCTTCTAGCATAATTTATTGTATTGCTTATATATACTGGAATGTAGGGAATTCTAGGGTGTCAACTCTTTAGTCATTACAACTCATATGTAAAATTTTTCTATTCAAGAATTATAAGTGTATTGTTGTTTGGTATCCAATTAATCTCTTAAACATGTGAGGATTGAATGTTTATTTTTGCTAAATCTAGTTGAATGGATATGCTTTAATTTTAAATCCTATATTTTATGATTTTCATTCGATAGTTATGAAATTTGTTTTTGATCAAGTGCAATGGATGTTAAAAAAGGGTAGGATTGATTGATCTTTTAGGTAGTTCATTTTTGCTTCTTGCAATAGTTTGAGTTCACTGTGCATATGTTTTGACGTGACTGAATCCGTCCCCTTTAAGTTCTAGCTTTAGCTTACTTTCCTTTATTTTAGCTTCTTTTTTCCTAGGCATATTTAGCTAGGACATCTAGGTTCTGACCTTCTCTAGAGAGTGAGCCAAGAAGCCCTCAAGGCTACTGCAGTCACTCAATGTTGGTCTAGGTTTGCAGGTGCGGAAACCTTTCCATTAGGGTGGATTTAAATCAATAGTTTTTGGCACGTCTAGTGGGACTCATTTCCATGATTGAGGTAGTTCAGAGACTATTGATGCTTTGTTCTACAAAATCTATGTTTTTTTCACCTAGACTCTCTATAGGGGATCACCCTAGAATATTTTATTGGTAGCCCTCTATCTTACTCTAAAATCTTATTTTCCCAGAGAACTCAATATTTGATGAGTAGTCTTGACCTTATTAGCAGAGAAACTATACTCATCTAGTGACTTCCATCTATTTGTGGATCCCAAAATTTTAAAGTATCAACACCTCAAAAGACCCAATGGATAAGTTGCAATACCCTCCATGGAAATATGTAGGTCATTTGAATATCAAGAATCTGCATGGTATCTCTAAGGTATTTTTGAAGACTGCCAATTTTTGATGGTATGATGAAAACTGCATTTGAGCATTGTCAGAATATGGTATCTTTAGCTACAATTCATAACATCATCATATATGAAGATGTGATGATTAGGTTGTTCACCATTTCTCTTAGAGGAAGGGCATTGTTATGGTACAAATATTTGGAATATAGGAGTATTTTTTTGTGAGTCAACTTGGAAAAAGTGCTCATTAGCACTTTTGATGATTTTGGAGATCCCTTATTGATGCTTAATCAATTTTTATTCATAAAACATAATCCTTAGGAAATTATTGTTGATTTCAATGTTCATTTCAAAATTTTGTGAAGGATTCCCTCTGAATTCCAACCATCCCATATTAGGTATTCATGTACTATAATAGGGCTTTTAGCCTTAACATAAGCCTTATCATTCAATAGTCTAGGGAGAAGAGATTTCCCCAAATCTTCAAGGAACCCTTTTAGTCCAAAAACATCCTGATCCAAGCAGGAAAACTTTCTCTCAGGGTATCCACTACAACCCTCCACAACCTCATTCCCTATAGAGGTTATCCTTGGTCAATGTAAAATAGTTTATGGTAATCTTCTTACCAATCCTCATGGGGAAATGCATCAAATGCAACAAGAGTTGATGATGAAAATTCATTGGTTGGCTACAAAATTTAAAAATATGGAAAGAAAAATCTCAAAAAATGAAAATGAGGAACTTAGTAGTTGGGGATTGCATGCACAACAATCCTATTTACAACCAACTATAAACTTGGGAGCCCTTCCAAGATAGAATATGCATACAGAATATGGAATGGGAACTAGAATCATGATCCATACCCTGAAATAATTTTCTTTGAGCAAGCCAGTCAATTTCTAGTAATGGATGGCATCATTGCTTGTTGCTCACTCCAAAGGTATGGTAGGGAAAAAAAAGAATATTGAGTGATTTCTCTTCCTAAGTAGACCACACATGAAAATGCTAGGATTTTCTCCATTCAAAGAATAGAAGCATGATATCCAAGCCTATTGGAGCTACTCCTATAGCAATGTCCCTCCCTAAACCAATAAAGGTAGGAAGCGTATAGGAGGCTTTACTTCCTAGCAGTCACTGCCTATAAAAGAGCAAAAAGGGTGAAGCAATTCCAAAACATGTTCAAAAGCTCAACTTCTATGAAAGTTGGATGAAGCAATTCCAAAACATGTTCAAAAGCTCAACTTCTATGAAGGTTGGATGGAGGAATGATTTATTGGCATCAAAAAATATCAACTTGATTTATGTTTCCCTTAAATAGATACCAATGACTCCTAAGACCTGAATGTTCATAAAGAAACCCCTCCTTGAGCCTCTAGAAGGCCATGCTCTTTTGTTCTATCTTACCCTTGCTTTGGAGAAGCATATACTACATATTTATGTGGTGGATCCTGAGGTCATGATATCCATTATACTAACACAAATATGTAGGAGTTTGGGACTCACCCTAGATACATGTAGTCTGAAAGTACTTCATTGTAAGGTAAAGAAACTCAAGAGACTAGGAAAATTTTATAATTTCCCAATGTTAGTACATGAACAATTGGGTCTGGTCTTTGTCCAAGATGTAGAAGTGGTCAAGATACCTCCTATATTTAGCATATTCCTATCCTCACTTTCTAAGACAAGTGGAAGGATGTTTACGTCATAAGGGTGACCAAATGATCATTTCTTTGGATAGGAGGGTCATCACGGTGTTGATTCAAGGATTTCTCCCATTTTATATTGAGGAATATCCTAAGAAAGCACTCAAATCTATTTAGGAGGTCATGTGTGAACCAAGTTAAAATCTAGATGTTATGTGAACATATTCATTCCAGATGGAGTCACACTTTAATCTCTCTATACGAACACTCTTCTTCGATCCAACAAACAATATTTGAATCCAAAGAGATCCAAATATGGTGATCCCAATGGATGAAAAAAAGGTTCAAACCAAAAATGCGATGAAGGATAATGATGTATGGTTGATGCATCAGATCAATCCCTAAAAAGATAGTGTCAGTATCTGTCATCAGGAACATCAACATCCAAAAGGAAAGCTGATGTTGCAGGAGTGGGTTTCACACCAACCATGTGTGACAAAAGTATGATAAATCCAAGGTGAGATGTGAGATCTTATTGGAACTCTACTACAATGAATTATGGCTATGAACAAGACCAAGTTGAGTATAAATAGAATCTCAAGTTTGGTGCCATTTGGTCCAAACATTGTAGGTTCACCGAATAAGTCGCAAAAGGATCTCTAGCTTGGGCATGTGAAGCACGTCGTAATTATGTTTAAATAGATGATAAATAAAAAACAAATGTGGTAAGTACATTACCACTTGGTAGGTTTCATCATATTGCGTATATAATATGAGAGAATTAGTTCTAGTAATTTATTACCAAGCGTCCAAAGCACTAAAACACATGAAATAGGGAATGTAAAAGGATCCCAAGTGGTGTCTTTGTATTGTGGCCCTTTCTTCCTTTTTCCTTGTTTTCCTTCTCTTGTTTGTTGGTTAGTATTTTATTTTTTATTGTGTTATGATGACTCCATAGCCCAATGGATAAAAGTAGTAAGTACAAAAGCTTCAGATAGTGCTCCTAAAAATCTACATTCACATGAACTAAGTAGGTCAAGACTCGTGTAATCTAGACAACACATCATAAGGTCAAAAGAGCACCCAAAAGGTGAGATTTGGATGTACTGCTATATAATCCATGTAAAACCAAATCTTGGTTAGTTGGGAGAATCACTCTATATAAGGTGTCTCATATGGAACTTGGTGATTCACTGAAAGATGAATTTAAGAGCATAGTTGAGGGTTTTCATGATGAACTCTGATGAGTTGATTAAATTCTTATTGGATTACGTGAAGAAGAGAGGCTATAATAAGATGTATAAATATCTTTGGCATTAGTATTGTTCTTGAAGTAGCCTTGGGTTGTGATAGAGTATGTTTATGGGAATGTAATCTATGGGGGTATCTCGTGGATCAGGAACTTCAATCTAATAATACCATAGGACAGTCCCAGGGTTGCCTTCTCTTTTGTTTTTTTGTTTTGTTGTCACTAGCTTCTTCCTTCATCTTCCATTTGTGCTTGTCATCACTAACTCCTCTGGTTAGTGACACCTGTAGTCTTCCTATTGTTACCTCTTTCCCTACTTCCTTTTCCTCTATGTGTTCTTGTTCTTGTTTTCCATCCTATTTTCTTCTTTTATTATTTTTATCCCCCTTAGTCCCCATTCTTTTATTTTTCTCCATTTTGTCCCACCTTGTTGTTTTTGTAGTTCCCACCCCATCACTCGCCACCCTCCTTTATCTTAAATCCTCTCCTGGCTACTTTTGTTTGTGTCTCTTATATCCTTTTCTTCTCTATTTACCTATCTAAAATTACTTTTTGCTAGATGATGACCTTCTAGATTTTTGTTTCTACAAAATGGAAATTCCTTGTGAGTTGCCAATAGTGTGGGTGAAATTTTACATCCATTCACCCACTTGCTCCCTTTTTATAAGCAGGATGATGGATATTAAAGAAAGACTAAGTTTTGGGGAGCCAAAATTTTGAGCATTGAGCAGTGAATGCTAAGAATGAGCCTCTAAGGTGCAACAAAGCATTATTGAGATAGATTGTGATAAAGATAATGGAAATTTAGTTGTGCCAAGAGGGGTAGAGGAATTGGTCAGCTTGAGTTATTGAGAAAATTCTAAAAGTCTACCCAAATGATAGGTGACTAGCAAGGGTGTAGCATTTATAACCATGAAATAATCTTGGGGCTATGTCAGCTTAAATATAAAATTTGGTTAAGTGATAAGGTAGGCAGAGAATTGGGTGTTCAAAAATTCCAAGTGGGTCCCAAAACCTGCCCCCATAATAAGGGTGGAGAAACGAGATCCCAAACGACCACCATAGATGCAGTGGGTGGATAAATGGGAGAATGAATGACCCTAGTCAACTCCCAAAGTGTTGATCAAAAAAAATATGAAAGGTCATCCAAGTTTAGAACCCAACAAAAAAATAGGCATCCTCCAGTATTTCAAAGGATCGTAAAAGCCCATCTCGAAGGTAGGAAGATGAGTCTAGCAAAATTTTAGGTCAATGACTAGAAATAGGCATATCCCAATGATTTTCCCAGTGTAGAAATAACTACCTCCTCCAAAAGAGGTACTAGGACCTTTCAAGGATAGAAATAAATGCACCTAGCTACCTAGGTACATATGAATCATTGTTGTAGGAAAACCAAAGCTTGTTTGATAGGTTGTATCTTGGACAACGAGATCCTATTAAAAAATTAATTCTAATCATCTATTATAGGGTGCATGTAGATAGAATTTATGGTATATCATGGTTGTCATCATGATCAAAGGTTTAGATTTGTGTAGCATTAGCTACTTCCTCCTAAAAACCATCTGCAACTACTAGTCTTAGAGGGTGGGAAGAACTGATAGCTTGACCACTCTTTTGATGCAGTTGCGTTTGCTTATCTAATGCCATTAATGTGTCCAACATAATTTATTGTATTGCATCTATATACTAGAATGTAGGGCATTCCAAGGGGTTGACTCTTTAGCCATTACAACTCATATGTAAAGCTTTTCTATTCAAGAAATATAAGTGTATTGCTATTTGGTCTCCAATTAATCTCTTAAATATGTGAGGATTGAATGTTTATTTCTACTAAAGCTATTTTAATGGAGATGTTTTAATTCTACAATCTAGATTTTATGCTTTTTATTTGGTAATTCTAGAATTTACTTTTGATCAAGTGTAATGGATGTCAAACAAGGGTAGGATTGATTGATATTTTAGGTAGTTCACTTGTGCTTCTTACAATAGTTTGAGTTCACTATGCATATATTTTGATGCAGCTGAATCCATCCCATTTAAGTTTGAGCTTCAACTTTATTTCCTTTCTTTCAACTCCCCTTTCACCAGGCATAGTTAGCTAGGACATCTAGGAGTCGGCCTTCTTCGGAGAGTGACCTACAAAGCCCTCCAAGCTACTGCAGTCACTCAATGTTGGTCAATGTTCACGAGATCAAAAACCTTTCCATTAGGGTGGCTTTCCAACCAACATGCTTCCTTCCTTAGATTTTCTTTTTCCTCAATATTTTTTCCATTTGGAGATGAAATATTTTTGATGCAACAAAAATAAAAAATCTGCTTTGGTTTTAGCATGAAAGAGCTTAGTATTTCTATATCTTTCCTTGAGCCATCTCTCTCTAGATTTTTAGAACCAATATGATTCCTCTTTATTAATAAATTAAAATAATGAGAAAAATTTTATTTATCTTCCATATAAGAATCATGGTCTATTTCATTGACTTCTAGTATCTCTTATAATTTTTGAGCTTAGATTTAATTTCTTTATTTTATTTAAATATGTTACCAAAATATTTGGCATTCAAAAATTTTGTTTGTCCCTTAAAATATTTTATATTTTGAACAAACCTATACCTACATGATCCTTCAAAATATGCTTTATCCCACTATAATATAATAATCTAGAAGAAATTAGGGTCTTGGAGCCACATAGATTGAAAGAAAAATAACTTTGGATGACCATTATTGAGTAAATCACATCTCAAGAGAATGGATTTATGATTTGATCATGCTTGCAATAGAATGTCCCAAGATATTGTATACTCTATTTGCAATCATGTGTTGGATAACAAAAATCTATCTAATCTTTCTTATATATGAATTTATCCAATGTGTCTATTATCCCATGTATATTGAAACCTTGAAGGAACAACATCTCAAAGGTTTTTTGTATTTACAAATAAAGCAAAATCCTATATTTATTTAGACCATCAAAGAGTACCGCCTTCCCTTTTTGATGAAGGTATAACTATGTTGAAATCCCCCAAGAATCCATAGATCATAATTTTGAATTATCATTATTTTTGACAAAAATATGCTAAGGTCCTTCCAACATCTTTCACAAGGAATAACTGTATTTGGACCATATAAATTTATAACCCCAACCTTGATGTTTTCCTTGTTCTTGCAAAATAGACTAGAAAGCCAATGAATTTTTGTTTCTAGTAACACTATTGAAATACCTCTAGAAGCTTCTATAAAATATAATGTCACACAATCCCACATATTCCAATTATTTAAAAAAAATCCTTACATTCCTCATCACTTAAATTTATTTCTTGTATTAAGACAAATTCAGGACTATAACAACCTATTAATTTCTTAATAATTATTCTTTTAGGGGTCTTATACTATCCCTAATATTATATGATAACACTTTTGTCATCACTTTTTATTTTTAATAGTGGTCTTAGCTCCACTTATTGTTAACAAATATGATATCTACTTTTGGTTTCCCAAATTAATATCCCTTTACTTTTCCTTTACTCTTTATTATTGCTTTGAGGGTCTTCCTCTCCTTTTTTTATTTCCACCTATTGAATTTTGTGTAATCTGATATATTTTAGGCCAAGGTCAAAAGTGTGAAGAGGTGCTTATGAGCACAATTTATGTAGCCTACTAGAATGTGATTATGTAAACCTATGAGCATTCATCATTTATGCAATCCTCAAGCCCCTTTCATATTTCACCCTTAGTGGTATTGGTTAATCCACCTTTATGAAAAAACTTAGTTAAAAAATAATTTATTATTATTATATTGTAAGGTTAACCTAAAGGTTAAGTTTATGTTGGCACAAGTTCAACCTCTCATTGAGGATTTGGTATCACTATAAATATCTATCAATGAGGATCCTTTTGTATCATAAGTGTGAACAAAATATGATATAGTAGGTACCCATGGGAACCCACCTTCTAATTCTTCTTATTTTCTATCTTTATCTCTCTTTATTTATTTATTATTGTTATCTTCAAGTTTCTGTTTAATCCTTTCTAGACTTGATGGTGGTGAATGTATGTTTCATTGCATTTCTCAAAAATATTTCAAATTCAAACACGGTATCAGAGCAAAGGACAAAGCTGCTTCACTCCAAAGAAAATAAAAGGATTTCTATGAAGGTATTAATGTGTTATTTTTTCAAAATTTTGAACTTTTAAAATTAAAATTAAGATACCAAACACTTTCTCTCCACTGTACTCCACACACACACATCCACCTTTGCACAAGCCTTTTGGCTTGTCATTACACATGTGCACCTTCCTTCTTCCTCACTCAAAAACCTTATTGGCATCATGTTTTCCATCTATGTATAGATCAAAAGACACAATGACTTGTGACTTCCTAGTACTATGGTTTCAATGATTACCCTTTCACTTTAATTTCATTTGATTATTCTTGAGCCTATATCGGCCTTCCCCATGGCTAAAGAGAACTATGTGGTGGTAAGACACTCTGGTAATAGGGCTTGATTGTAGTTTTCATTCCTGGAGATGGATCCCTTTTAATGCAAACTCATAAGAGGGCATATACTATTGGGATGAGGAATTTGATGTATGCACAATCCTTGATTCACAACACGAACTACTCTAGGTTAGAGGAATAATGCATAACTATGGCACAATGATTTGGTTGTTACTTTGGTAGTTGAACATCACTAGTTTTATCTTAAGAACCTATTTTTTTATCACAATATAGGAAGATTTGAATTATTTTATTTTGAATGTGTCTTTACTATCTCTAGTTTGTTCTTGTGGTGCAAAAATTGGTCATCTTGTTTGGATATCACACATCTCAACATTAAATCTCTTAAAAGGTATTTTTGAAGTAGAATGAATGTTACCAAGTGCTTATGGGCCAAATTTTATTGTACATACCCGACTCCAATAATTATTTGATTGATTTCACCTTTAAATCCATACTAAGGGGCATGGCATAGTTGTTAAAATGGTCCTTTATGTTTGCTTAGTGAGGGGTTCGATACTTGGTACTCCCTTTTATTAGTAAAGGTAAAAAAGCTTGGTGTTTCCTAAAGGCCACTACAACTTCTATCTCAAAATGTATGCATGGTGTACTAGTAAGATTGCTCGTTGTCATGGGAAAGGTATAATGTTCAAACCCTAAGGGATTTGGCCCCTTTGAAATTTATTTTTATTATACATATATATGCTATGAGGAACTCCAACCAATCAAATTCATCAAATTTTCAAAGTTTGATTCACCGGTGGAAGAGCATAAAATCCAATCCAGTGGAACCAAGTGGTAGTTTATCATTTGGAAAAATATTTTAAAGGTTTGACATTGTTATTTATTTTTTTATTTGAGTGCTAATATATGAAATCTTTCAAAGGCCATAAATTTTGCATATGGAAGTGTATAGAGACAATTTTTTCCAAATTGCATGATTTTTGAAGCACTACACAATGATGGCATTAGTTTATAGATATATCTAATAAAATGGATTCCTTAGGGTATGTTACTTGTCTTAATGGGTAAAATTATAACACTTGGTTAGTTCAAATGGCAAGATTACTCAAAAGCAAAAATATTTAGTTCATATTTAATAATGAATCAAAATAAGGTCTAGGGTTTGATGAGGAAAAACTACTCTGCTAGGGTTTGATAAAGAAAAATTGCTCTACGAGGATGGCAACAACTTTCGGAGGAGGTTTGAAAAATTGGAGGAATATCGTGATGGCATCGGGTCCGACACAAAGAGTGCATGCTCGTGATATTTTTTCATCTGAAAATGAAAGGAACAAGATTTTATAGTGCATGTCGGGAATCACTTGTTAAAGAACAATGGATGTTTGGAACGATGTGAAGCTAGGCTAGTTCTAGTGGTTCAACCAGACTCGATGGCGGAAGATGTGGAGTATCTAACAAAACATGCACTTATTGGTAAATTTTTGGGCATCCAAATTTCTCTCCCCTTTATGGAGGCTTGGGTTAGGAAGACTTGGAATCCTAAAGGCGATGTGGAGGTGATGCTGAGTGTGAACAACTATTTTATGGTGGTTTTATCTTGTATTGCAGATCGTAACAAAACATTTGAATGGGGTCCTTATTTCTATAACAAAGTGGGACTCTTTCTTAAACCCTGGCATGTGGGTTTCAACCCATCAGAGGAGCGGCCATCACGAATTCTAGTATGGGTGCGACTTCCATGGCTCCCGTTGGAATTCTAGAGAACTAATATCTTGCATAAGATTGCCCTTTTGCTTGGGAAGTCTATTGGACCGTCACAACAGACAATGGATAAAAAGGTAATATCTATTGCTTGTATTTGTGTTGAAATTGACTTAAATAATCCTATTCCAGATACTATTGAAATACAATTTGTATCAACTACATGGGTTCAAAAACTTGACTATGAAGCTCTTCCATTTTGTTACCGGATTTGTCGTGAATATGACCACTTGCAAATAAAATGCCCTAAGTTGTCTCGCATGTGGCTTCAAATCCTGGGCCCTCTCGGTCTAGAAAAAGTTTGGATAAAGGAAAATCCCTGATAAAGGAAGGGAAATGGGATAAGGAAGGTTTTGTTCTAGTAAAAGCACAAAACAAAGGATGAAGGGCAAACAAAGACCTTAAGGATAGCCAGCCAGATGCTCTACTCAATCATTTTGAAATATTAGATGATCTTGATCAGTGCATGGAGATACCTAAAATGTCGCTACTTGATGCAAATATAACAAGGCCAAATCAGATGTCTCTTCTTGAGGGGGAACTTAAGGAATTAGATCTAGGGGGTTTAAATGAAGAACAAAGGGCTTTGGATCTGAGTATAGGGAACATGGTTGGGTCTAGACCTATAAGGGAAACTATTTTGGAAAGTGGTACAGATTTAGTTATGCCCTATCCTACTCAGGCACTGATGTAGTCATCCTTGGACTGCAAAACTCCTACGGTGTTGGGATTGTAGCAAAAAATAATTAAAAAAAGTTTTTCGGATAATAATATGAAGGTGGGTCGGAAGAAGGACCAGGATAAAATTAAGTTAATGGGGGAGACTTTGGTGGAGTCAAGCTTGGTGAGAACATTGGACTCCCATTTTTATAACCCCCAAAAATAATTATACTCTCATGGAATGTAAGGGGCTTGAATAGCATCCCCAGACAAAAATTTATTCGTGATTTGGTTCATGTGCATTCTCTAGATGTGGTGTTTATTTAGGAGACTAAATTGGCTATTGATAGTATGTTCAATATTTCTCCCAAGTTGTGGAGAAGGGGGCAATTCTAGTGTATTGGTGCATGTGGATATGCTGGCAGCATCGCTTGTTTATGGGATCCGATTAAGATATCCCCTCTTACTTGGATTTCCAACAGATGGTCTATTTCAATGGTCGGGCATGATAATGAATCTGGTGAAATCATCCTACTTACAAATGTGTATGCTCCTATTGATTACAATGGTAAAGTGAATTTGTGAAAGCACATTTGCTTTATGAGAAGTTTGGTTCCCCTGTACCCATGGATTTTAGCTAGAGACTTCAACTCTATCACTTGTCTAGAGGAGAAACGTGGTGGGGTGGACCATCTCGAGCCTTTTTCTTCTATCTTTAGTGCTCATATCTAGGCCCTAAACTTGGTTGACATCAAGACAGATAATGGGATCTTTACTTGGCACAATAGAAGGTGTAGGGAATATTCCATCTCAGAGAGACTGGATAGGTTTTTGATATCCAGTTATTGGATGGGTAATAACAGAGGTGCTAGTTCTGTGATTCTGAAGGGTAGGGGATCCGATCATTGGCCTATCAAACTCTCTGCTTTGGATTTAGGGCTAAAAAATAATCTCTCCTTTAAGTTTCAACTTATGTGGCTTCATGATCCTAAGCTTCATGATTTCATGCGAGGCTGGTGGACCACTGGCAAACCTCCTCATGGCATCACTATGTATTCATTTATGAAGCGACTACAATTTTTAAAACATAAATTGAAGAGATGGAATAGACTAAATTTTGGAAACCTTTCCTTGTCTAAGCTGGAAGCTCTTAGGAGGATGGAACAAGCTTCAAGGAATATTAGAGATCAGGGATTCACGAAGGAGATTCTTTTTGAGGAATCTGAGGCTGCAAAAGACCTTGCTGAATGGAACTGAGGGAAGAAATTTTTTGGAAACAAAAATCTCGAGTAGATTGGCTTCAGGAAGGGGATAGGAACACAATATTCTTTTATAACTCAGTTAAGGCTCATCGTAATGGTAACCTAATTACCTCTCTTGTGAATTCTTAGGGTACCATGATCTCATCTTTTAGGGATACTTCAGAAGAGACTAAGAGGTATTTTTCCTCTCTCTTTAAGGAGGACTCCCTATCAAATGATGAGAATGAAAAGATTCTTCTAAACTGTATTCTGGCGATTGTTTCTAGAGATATGAATGAGCATTTGATGGGTCCAATTTCCCTTGAGGAGTTGGAAAATTTTGTATTCAAGATGAAAAATAAAAATTTGTAGGCCCAGATGGATTCTCGATTGAGTTTTATTAGGAGTTTTGGGATTTAATCAAATTTGATCTTTTGGAGGTGGTCCATGAGTCCCAAAAGAACAAACAGATTCTAAGGGCCCTAAATGCTACCTTTGTGGTTCTTATACCCAAAAAAGAGGGAGAAAATTCCTTGGATATGTTCATACCTATTGCTCTCTGCAATATTGTGTATAAGATCATCACAAAAATTATTGTTGAGAGGCTGAAGATATGGTTGAGCAAAATTATTTCTGAGGAGCAAGGAGGGTTTGTTGCTGGTCGAAAAATCTTGGATGGGATTGTTATTGCTATAGAATCTATTCACTCGATGGAAAATTCTAAGGAGAAAAATATGTTCATTAATTTGGACATGTCCAAAGCCTATGATCGGGTCAGATGGTCCTTTCTTCAAAAAGTTTTTTTTGCTTTTGGATTTGAGGAGGAATGGATTAGATGGGTGATGAGTTGTGTTTCTTCTTCCTCATTCTCTGTTCTTGTTAATAATGAGCCATCAGAGCTATTTGAGGCCTCAAGGGGATTAAGGCAAGGAGATCCTTTATATCCTTATTTGTTTATCATTATGGCATAAGGGTTGGGAATATTTCTCAAGTCTCAAGTAATGTAGGGTCTCATTCAGGGGTGGAAGTGGGATAGTAATTTGTCACCTCTTTCCCACATTCAATTTGTTGATGATACTACTTTGTTGGGAGTTGCCACTATCAGGGAATCTGGCAATATTAGACAGTATCTTGACATATAGTGGTGCTTCTGTACAGTTGATTAATGAGGACAAGTCTTCTATTTTCTTCTTAAATACCCATCCTCTTATTCAAGCCAATATTGCTCATATTCTAAGATTCCAGGTTGGGACTCCCCCCTTCATTTATCTTGTATTCCAATTTCATATCACCCTCTACCTAGATCTTCTTGACAGTCTATGTTTATAAGGAAGGTGAATCACTAGAATTTCAGATGGCTATTCACTACAGGTAGAGTGTTACTTTTAAAATATGTTGTTCAAGATTTACCCATTTATAGATATTTTGTACAAATAGCTCCCTCTCACTTCATCAAGGACATGGATGCTTTGTCAAGATAGTTTTTATGGTTTGGAAACCTTGATCAATCTAAATGGAGTTTGGTTAGGTGGGATTCCTTATGTAGACCGGTGCAAGAGGGAGGCCTTGGGTTGCAACAGATAAATATTTTTTGGCAGACTTTGGTTGCAAAACATTATTGGAGATGGTGTACCTCTCAATATCATATTTGGGCTAAAATATTATCTTGTAAACACTTGAGAGGTATTTTTGAGGCTGAAATCCCTAGAGTCAGCTTGGTTTGGAAAGGATCAGTTATCTCGGACACTCTAAAAAGAGGAGCTAATTTAATCAAGCAGGGTTTTTTTGGATTTGCAATCAGGGATCAAATGCTCTTTTTTGGGAGGATTCTTGGGATGGCCACCCTCCTATATTGAATCAATATCCTAGGTTACGTTCCCTAAGCATTTTTTTCTTTAAAGTAGGCTGGTCTCGTATGGAGGACTTTAAAAAAATCTAGTCTTTTGGAAATATGGAGATGTACAGGTGGAAAGATCCGCAAGAATGGTCCCATGGGGGACTGGCCAAGGACAGAGAGGTGCTTGCTCTTATTCTTATGGGGAGGCCTTGTTCTTCATTGAGGGGTAAAGATATTCTAGCTTGGAACCCTGATCCTAAGGGAACCTACTCGATAGCCTATGGTTATCAGGTTCTTGATAAGAAAAGCTATGGGAGTCTTCCTATCACTTGGTGGAAAAAGGTGTGGAAAAAATTTGCCTAGCCAAATTGTAACTTATTTCTCTGGTTGGTAGCTCGTAATAAATGCCTCACTTGGGATAATATGAGGAAGAAGGGATTTTAGGGTCCCTCTTTTTGTTTCCTTTGCAGTAAGAATGAGGATGACTCTTCTCATTTATTTTTCCAATGCTTCTTTGTTAGAGACATTTGGCACCGTTGGTGGAGTGCCTGGAACCATCCATGTTTTCATGTGTTGTCCCTAGTGGAGTTTTGGAGTAGTCTAGGAAGACCTCCGACCAAGGCCCCCTTCCTTCGAGTGGCTTAGAATTTGGGCCCTTCTTGCATCATCTGGAAAATTTGGCTCAAACAAAACCGACGCATATTTCAGGGCAGTTATTTGGTTGTTCAACAGATCTGGCAAAGTATCTTGTATATGGTTCAGGAAACCATCCATAGCAAATGTGATGTGGACCCTATGTTGGATTCTAGGGAGGAGAAGGTACATCAAGCCCTTGGTCTCTTTGGGGATTGTGTGAACTCCTCTAACCCTAGTAGGTTTCCTCATCTCAGCAAGAAGGTTAGGAGAGATGGTAGGTGGAGGCCACCCCCTAGAGGAGTTTTAAAAGTTAATACTGATGGATCATCCAGGGGTAATCCTGGACATGCTAGCATTGGCGGTGTTGGGAGAGATTCTACTGGTGGTGTCAATTTTTTTTTCCATTTATAAAGGTGTTCACTCCAATAATTTTATGGAAGCTCTTGCAATTCTTGAGGCCTTGCGGAGGGGGTTTTCTCTTGGCTAGCATAGGATTATCTGTGATTCTGAATCTCAAATTGTGGTTAATATTTTAAATAGTAAAAGGGTGGAGGAATTTAATTGGCAGTTGGCCTTTGTAGCCGTTCAAATTCTCAGAATGAGTGAAGATTTTAAATTTATATCCTTTGTGCACATTCCAAGGGAATGGAATGTGGTTGTTGATTACCTGGCCAAAAGGGCTTCTGAGATGCTAGATCCTTGGAGTATCGATAATTGGGAGAGTCTCCCGTATGGGGACTCTCAACACCTGTGGAAGTTGATCCACAAGGATGTATAGACTTAATGTGGTTTATTCTTGTTGTCTTTTCCTGGTGTCATTCTAGTCTAGTGGTTTTAGCCTGTTTGGCTATTTATTTGAGTCTTGGTTGGAAGCTCAATTGTACTCTGTAATCCAGACTTTTTATCAATAAATTTTTACCCCTTTATTTAAAAAAAAATGAATCAAAATAAGGTCTAGATGATCATGAACCCACTAAGAGAAAGGAGGAACCTCTTAAACTATTCTTCATGTTTGTGGAACTAGTTGTACTTTTCCACATTAGTGAGAAAACTAATCCTATTGATGTATGTAATACTTTGAAATATCTCTATGGAAAAATAAGTGCTAGTGAAGTTAATAAGATAGAGATAGAGCTCTCCAATCTCAGAATTTCATATTTTAGTAATATTGAAGACTATATATCTCACTTCAAATATTTAAAAGTTGATCTAGCTATGGTAGGAGGTAAGATAAAGAGTGATGAAAAGCATGCCAAATCTGTTACTTCCAATATTTCTTCTTCTTTTCATATAGTTGGATTAGTTATTTATCTAAATATTATGACTATTAAAGAGCCACAACCCATCACTCTTGAATAACTTCTCAAGCTTCTAATCCATTATGAAGTGGAAATGAATAATTATGGATTTTTTTCCCATACATAAGCTCATCCAAATTAATTCAATTCAGTGGTAAAAATTGGTTGCTTAAGATCAAGTCCAAGATTTTAAAGAAGTCAAACATTTGCAAGTATTGTAAAAGGGAAGGGCACTTCGTTAAGAATTGTGTTAAAAGGTTGAAGAAGATTGAGATAGTTCTTGAGGGTTGGACATAATATTTTTTATGATGAATATGAGGATGGAGTAAAAACAAAGACCCACTAGAGCATCCATTATGGGGGAAATTTATTACCTCTAATGTCTTCTCTCCTTGGTCCTCTTGGCTTATATTATGGAGGGGTGTTGAAATTTGTGTAATTTGATCTTATTTAGTCCAAGGTAAAAAGTGTGAAGAGGTCCTTATGAGCACCATTTATGTAGACTATGGTCATATAATTATGTAAGCCTACGACATTCATAATTTATATAAGTGTATGGGCCCCTTTCATATTTCATGCTTAGTGTTATTGGTCAATCCACATTAATGGATAACCTTTACTTAAAAGGTTAATTTATTATTGTTTTATTGTAAGGTCAATCTCAAGATTAAGTTTATATTGGCCTAAGGTTAACCTCTCATTGAGGATTTGGTATCACTATAAATACCCCTCAATGAGGATCCATTTGTATCATAAATGTGAATAAAATGTGATATATTAGGGCACCCAACCTCTACTTCTTCTTGTCATCTCTCTTTCTATCTCTTCCTATTGCTCTTTAATCCTTTCTGGACTTTATGGTGGTCAATGCATGTTTCAATACATTTCTAGAAAATATTGCAAATTTGAACACAACCAACACTTTTATCTTCATCAATCTCCTTCTATTTTTTCATTTTCTTCATAATAAGACTTATCTTCTAAACATTTTTTATTCCTTAGAGAATTTAAAATGCAATGAATAGCCTCACAAATCATTTCTTCTTGATGTTTCCATATAAAAATTAAATTACGAGTATGATCCTTCATAGCAACTACATTCTTATGCTTCCATGAAAACCCTAAATTTCTATGGATATCTTTGATACACATTTTTTTTATTATGCTACTCTTGAAACCCAAAAATGTAAGAGATGTGCTTTGCAATACTTTCATTTTTATTGCAATGAGAGGATTTTATACTAGAGAAAAATAAATATTATTTACATGGATTAGTTTTTGAAGAACACAAGCTTATACTGAGAGGGGGCATGAACAGTATAAGACCACTTTTTACTTTTCTTCTCAAATCCATATTATGCAGTGTATAGATAACAGTATCAATAGCAGTATTCAAAGCAATGTACAAAACACCACATACAATAGAGACACAGATTTAACATGGTTCACCCAATGTGGGCTATGTCCACAGAGAAAATATTTCTTCTAAATATTTCTCAAATTATCTCTTGGGAATCCTTCCCAAATTACAATGTTTATGGACCTCGATCCAAAGGAGATGTTGATCCCCTAATATCAAGTTCGTGGATTTCTTCCATAAGAGAACTCTTTCCCCTTCTACTCTGGCTAGTGATCTTCTAGAAGACTATGTCTCTATACTGCACTGACTGGTGGATCTCTATCCACTTGAAGACTTCTCACTCAGATCTTGTATTCAATTGTCTTGGATGCTGGATCTCTATCCACTGAGACTCTGTACTCTATACTCTGTCACCTCAAAACTCTGTCTCAATACTGTACCAAACTAAGTTCAATCGGTCTAGCACAGTTCTGCTCAATCTCTTGCACTAACATAGTACAGTCGGTCTAGTACAATTTTGCTCAATAGGTTCACTTAGAACCTGCTCAAATCTTCTCAACAGGTTCACACAAAAACCCATCTTAATTTGCTAAAAAAAACCTCTCTAGGACTTGCTCAAATTTGATTAATAAGTCCTCTCTTGGACTTGCTCAAATCTGCTCAATAAGTCCTCTCTTGGACTTGCTCAAATTTGCTCAATAAGTCCTCTCTTGGACTTGCTCAAATCTACTCAATAAGTCCTCTCTTGGACTTGCTCAAATCTGCTCAAGCAAGCTTTCACAAAAGCTTAACTCAAAATAGTCCACAAGCCTTCTCAAAGACTTGTCTCAAATTTGCTTAACAAGCTTACACAAAACTTGTTCAATCTCATAGAATCATAAAGAGAATTGTTGGAGACTCAATATTTTCTAAGCTCAAAGTATAATCAATATCTTAAATCCAACTCATAGAAGCATAAAGAGAATTGTTAGAGACTCAATATGTCCTATTCTTAAATCTCAATCTCAACTCAACTAAATCTCATAGAAGCATAAAGATAATTGTTAGAGACTCTATATGTTCTATACTCAAGTCCCAATCTCAACTCAATAGAAGCATAAAGAGAATTGTTAGAGACTCAATATGTCCTATTCTTCAATCTTAATCTCAACTCAAATCAAAATATAGAATAGTTTGTTGTATGGAACTTGAACAACCATTTCACACATCAACTCGACTAGGCTTAACCAACTCAACTCAACCAATCACATAAAGGAACAATCCTTTCTCACAAACCCTAGTTCAAGCATGTATCAACCAACTCAAAATGTTTCCAACAATGCTTTATCTCAAGTCTCACATAACAATGATACTCATGTTCTTTTCTAGATCATGTTCAAGTTCATTTCATCATCAATGGGATTCAACAACAATGCTAATGAAACAAGGTTTAATTACAACTCACAAATCAGAAAACCTTGAAGCATTCAACCAACCATCTTCACAAAGAAAACTTCAATTAATCATTTTCTCCAATGATATTTCAGAAATCAACTACCACAAATAATCAATAGGAGAATGTGCCCATACCTTTTTGATGCCAATAAGTTGTCCATAAATTCTGCCACACTTAATCACAACTTTCATTTTCAATATTAATAAGGGTTAGTGGTCTTTAAATAATCACAATAAAAGCATAACTTAATTTACACCCTTTTTACTCCAACTTCATAAACACATCCACCAAAGTATATTTTAATAAAAACCCTTATTAAAAATAACCCACAATAAATCTCTCAAAATAACTTCAACAACAACTCCTTATTTCTCCTAAAATTAAATCTCCTTCCATAAAAATAAAACATAAATCAAATATGCTTTTGCAATAATAATCACAACCCTAATGATAAAATTTAATTCCCATTAAATACCTTATAACTCCAAAATTTAGGGTTAATAAAAATTATTAAAGGTAAAAACATAAATACCTCTCAAGGGGATTCGAACCCCTATCCGCCACACACCACGAGCATCTTAGCCACGACTAAGATTCCAACCGAGCCAAAGTGCTCATTGGAAAATCAAAGGCGAAAAGGGCCTTGAATCTTTCTCCACCTGCTGTAAAGGACAAAGCGCCAAAGTGCTTCCCACATACTGTTGTCAAGGGGATTTGATCCCTGATATTTGTGCTGCCCATAGTCTTAGCAATATTGATACGCCAATGCGCCATGCCTCATACCATGTTTGAGATTTTCAAATCGCTGCGCTTTCTTCGCTGCTTCCTTTTCAACAATTCACATGAGCTCTTTTGAATTCCAAGGCAATTAACACACAAGAGCAAGGATAATATTTGGTTTAATTGCCACCCCTTTATATAGTGTTTAATAACACTTTGAAGACGTTGGTGAAAATATTAAAATTGTATTTGCATGATGACATCAACGGGAAACTTTCCATTTAAATTTTAAATAATTAAAATTTAAACCAAACATTAAAACTCAAATAACTCCATCACCGGGGCACCTTTTTCGATGAAACGAAAGCCCAACGTGGGTTTTAAGAAAAACCCAAATCAAATATGTTGTCCATGGTTTTAAATAAAACCTTTTATTTTCCCTGCCTTGGTTTTCACAAAAACCCTTCATAGATCCTTTTGACATTTATTGCTCTATTGACATCAATGACAACATTTCAGCTTAGGGACTCAAAATGTCCAACAATATTGACCTCATTTGTGTCGATGAGGTACATAGCAATTGCTAGGGAATGAAGAGCAAGTGGTGAAACTTAACATTTTGCCATGGGTTTTGGAGTAATTTATTGAGAGTGAAGAGTATCACATTTCAAACCAAGATTCAAATATCATGGGTGAACCATAAATTTTACCAAATGGTATTGTCTCAACCAGTTAAATTCCTCAACTTTTAAGAGGAGACCTAGGTTTGAATCTTGCCAAGCGATATGCATAATTTTCAAATTGTTGTAATACCACTTGTGGTCATGATGTAACACAAGTGAGACCCATTTTAATCCCATGTAATCTAAATCTTGCCAAGAGATATGCATAATTACCAAATTATTGTAATACCACTTGTGGTCATGATGTAACACAAGCGAGACCCATTTCAATCCCATGTAATCTAATATATATATATATATATATATATATATATATGATGTAACACAAGCGAGACCCATTTCAATCCCATGTAATCTAATATATATATATATATATATATATATCACAACTCCTTTGCTTTAAAACTTGCCTTCCCATCTTTCGTTATGCCTTTAAATCCTCCTTAATTTAAACTTGCACATTGTACTTCCTCCTTCCTCATGTAATTTTTTTCTTTTAATGGTTAATTCAAGTAAACTATAATTATATTTACCATTTGATGATGCAAAGGAGCTTCCTTTACCACTTTCTTGAGATTGGAAAATCCCTGATTGGACCCAATTTCTACTATGATATGATCTCTTTGCTTTATATTGAAGTTTGTCTCATGCAAAAAAAATCATCTCTTTTCACATTGTTTTCACTTTGTAATCTCTTGCCATGTGTTTAGTACCATAACATTTACAATATCAAAATTCAATATTTTTATAATCCACTTGCTGATTTTATTTTCTTAATTTAGATATAATCCTAATGGACCATAGTAAAAATTTTAAAATATCCATGACAACACATACTTTACTATATACAACATGCTTTCCCTCCTTAGTAGTTGTCCCTCTTGAATAAAATCACCTAGAGTATTTTCAATTTTCATCAAAATCTCGTTATTGATAAACTAATATGAAAATCTAAAAAGCCTAATCCACACCAAAATCATTTTATTAGGGTCTTAAATATAATGTATCTCTCCCTCTAAACTATGTTGCATTATCCATTATTTTATCCTTGATTTTTGAATTGAAGAAGATGGTAAGAAAATTCTCTTTTGGAAGAAAAGTCACTGAGTAATTTGAATTTAATCCCCACTTCCATTTAATCCAATTTTGAATCTCTAGAAAACCCAACTAGTATCCATAGAACTTGCATATTGACCCTCTACTTTTAAGAACCATTATATCATCCTTAATCATCTCATCCTTTGATAATCACTTATGGTGTAGTATTTGCTACCTAGATAAGGTTTGCCATAGATCCACTCTTCCTCTTCTGCTCAACTAGGGCATCCTTCTAATTAGGACTTTCAAAAATGACTTTCTTGCTATTCAACTTAGTTTCTCTTCATAAAAATACTTTAGTTTTTGAATTTTTCCTAACATATGGAATAAGAAAAAGTAACACTCACTCTTTGCTTGAACTTTGCTTTCTACTCACACTTGCTACACCTATTTTCTGAAACTAAAAATGGTGAAGCTCACCCCTGACTCACACTCACTCCTAGCTTGTACTTGTTCTTGGCTCCCATTTAAAAAAAATATTATTATGATATTATACAAATGTATATTATTACAATTTGTTTTAATGTGGGTTTCGTCCATCACAATAAAAAAAATCGAACCTGTATTGAAATAATTGCATCTTATCAACCATTGTTCCACAAAAGCTTAAAAGTAAAATTAAAACTTTGGCTTAAAGTATGAAACTCCTCCACTCCCAATCTCTTGCCTAAACTCAACGAACAAAATGTTAAGACTCACCCATGAAATTAAAACATTTACTTGTAATGTAAAACTTCTTACTACCCACCACTTACTACAAAACTCATTTCAAAACTTATTGTTTTTTATAGTTAGAACATAAATTCTAGTTATACAATATATTTTTATTATCTTATTAAGACTTACTAAACAAAGAATTATTGTTTTTGTGCAATGCATATCCTTAAAAATGTTGTAACCATTCATCCTATCAACTCAATGGATTTATGACAATTATCCATCAAAACTTTGTTTTATACAATGTTCATTCATTTTTAAATTATCAAACAAGATAAGATGTTTTGAACTATTTACTATAATAGTTTAGTTCCTATTATCAAAATTTATGTGCAATACTATGAAAAATATTAATTAACAATATTTAAAAATTATAATATATTTTTATTTCAAATGTTATAAAATATCTTGAATAGGATAAGTTCAAGTTGTTAGGGCAAGTGGATTTCATGGCGGAGAGCTAGTCTTGTTTCTGAAACATATATTAAAAAAACAAAAAAATAGAGTTGTAAAATTGTGCGGTTGTCTCGTTGGGTATGACAATAGAGGCTACATGTGAAAGGAGTAGCTGTCGCCTTAAATAAGATGGGGTAAATCACATGAAAGTGTAGGTGTGACACCTAAATGCAATAAGTAAAACTAGAAGTGAAATTGTATGGTTGTCTTATAAGTTAAAATGTTAGTATTAGTATGACATAATCTTTATACATTGAAATGATAATGAGATTAGGTGTGACATCTAATGTAATATGTGAAAAAGGAAAAGTCGTATAGTTATAAGTTAAAAGTCACCTTAAATAAGATGGGGTAAATCGCATGAAAGTGTAGGTGTGACACCTAAGTAAAATTTGAAGTGAAATTGTATAGTTGTCTTATAAGTTAAAATGTTATTATTAGTATGACATGATCTTTATACATTGAAATGATAATGAGATTTGGTGTGACATCCAATGTAATGTGTGAAAGGAAAAGTCGTATAGTTATAAGTTAAAATGTTATCATCCGGAGTATAATTTTTATACGGATAATAATATAATCAAGGTGTTGTATTTGAGTTGGAAAGGGTAAGGTAATCTGTCTTTGGTTTGAATCTTCATCCTACCAAACCCACATTGGATACCCAAAATCCAATTGATTACGCTTGTGCGATCAGGGCCGGGCACGACTCGAGTCGAGTGATTTTGAGGGTGTAAAACCCATGGTCGTGGTTTCTCAAACTAAAACGATTCCACAAATTTTTTTATCTAAATTAAAAAAATGATAATAATATAAATTAATATGAAATGAGAAGTAAATTTTTATAATTATTATAGAAGTTGAAATTTTAGTTTAGGTGGGATGTATGTAATAAGAATCCAAATTCAATAAAAATAATAATTATTGGTTTTGAGAGACAATATAAGGTTTCTTGGTTTTTTTGGGGAAGGTTTTTGGTTTGAGTTTTGGTTCTTTTTTGGAAGGTTTTTGGTTCAAACTACGGTATGGATGAGTGTGAGGGGTGTGTGCATGGTTGTGCTTTGGTCCCTATTGATAAGCTCAACTTTTATCCTCTCACCTTTATTAGAGGTCATGGTTAGGATGAGAATGTCTAGCCCTATCATCTTTTTTAGGGGTTTTTCACACTAACCTCAATAAAAAAATAATAATTATTATTGAATTTATCTTTTTAATTATTATTAAAAAAATTGGTTATATGAAATTAAAAATGTTTCATCTATATTATATTATCATCCCGTAGTAATAGTACAATAAATTGGTTACTATGCACATATTTTTCCTTGGTTTTCTTCTAGAAGAAGGTTTAAACTAGTTGAGCTAACACATTTTGATAAGTCCACCACTAATTATTATCATGTAGGTGGATTGGTAAGTGCTTGTTTGACCAGACACTTACCAAGAAGACACCTAGGTTCAAACCTCGGGGCAGCTTGTTTGTAAAGGTAGTAGTCTAATCTGAATCCTTTGAGTGCGTGCTAGATCAACGATGACGATACAAATCTTGAGTGAATGGTGGTTCCCTTCACACCAGGTCAACAATATTCTCGAGTGACTAGTGGTCCCCTTCACACCGGATCAACATAACAAGGTGGAATAGGTTTGGTGGGAGTAACCCGTGTGGTTTGAACCATGGGCTTGTCAGTATCTAAAAATGGTGTGGTTGTGATCAACTCTCCTATGTAACAAAAAAATTATTATCTTGTATGTATTATTATAATGAATTAATAATTTACATTGATTTTTTTATTATTATAATGATAAGAGATCACATCCACATTTTTATTAATATAATGATAAGAGATCACATCCACATGAAAAATTCATCTTCTCATTATTTGTTGGTAGTATGAGTAGAAAGAAATAACATAATCTTTGAAAATAAATTTGAAATGTATTTGAATATATAATAATAATAATAATAATAATAATATTAAAAATGACAATTTACATAAATTAGGTTTATTAAATTAAATTTGATAGTGTTTTCAAAGAAAATTTAAGAAAGCTTGTTAGAGGTGGTGTTTTTGAGAGTAAAATTCTCTTCTGTTATTCAATATCATATGAAATTCAACAAACATCTATGAAAAGGATAGGGTAGTTGAAAAGGATGGGATTATAATGAGAGTTGGTTACAACCACACTATTTTTAGTAGCTGGCAAGCACTATATTTTATTATTATTATAATGATAAGAGATCACATCCACATTTTATTAATATAATGATAAGAGATCACATCCACATGAAAAATTTATCTTCTCATTATTTGCTGGTATTATGAGTAGAAAGAAATAACATAATATTTGAAAATAAATTTGAAATGTATTTGAATATATAATAATAATAATAATATTAAAAATGAAAATCTACATAAATTAGGTTTATTAAATTAAATTTGATAGTGTTTTCAAAGAAAATTTAAGAAAGCTTGTTAGAGGTGGTGTTTTTGAAAGTAAAATTCTCTTCTGTTATTCAATATCATATGAAAGTTCAACAAACATCTATGAAAATGATAGGGTAGTTGAAAAGGATGGGATTTTTTTTGCTTGATAGGAGAGTTGTTTACAACCACACTTTTTATAGTAGCTGACAAGCACAGGGTACTATTTTTTGCTTGATAGGAGAGTTGGTTACAACCACACTATTTTTAGTAGCTGGCAAGCACTATGAGGGTCTGTATGAGGATGATATTTTACATTGATTTTTTTATTATTATAATGATAAGAGATCACATCTACATTTTTATTAATATAATGATAAGAGATCACATCCACATGAAAAATTCATCTTCTCATTATTTGTTGGTATTACGAGTAGAAAGAAATAACATAATCTTTGAAAATAGATTTGAAATATATTTGAATATATAACAATAATAATAATAATAATAATAATAATGAAAATCTACATAAATTAGGTTTATTAAATTAAATTTGATAGTGTTTTCAAAGAAAATTTAAGAAAGCTTGCTAGAGGTGGTGTTTTCGAAAGTAAAATTCTCTTCTGTTATTCAATATCATATGAAAGTTCAACAAACATCTATGAAAAGGATAGGGTAGTTGAAAAGGATGGGATTTTTTTTGCTTGATAGGAAAGTTGGTTATAACCACACTATTTTTAGTAGCTGGCAAGCACAGGGTACTATTTTTTGCTTGATAGGAGAGTTGGTTACAACCACACTATTTTTTTTTTTTTCGGTGGTGGCCACAAGGGGTAAACAGACTGTGACCACGAGGGAACCATTACATAACATATCCGCAACATGTGAGGCGAGAGATTAGAACCTGGGCCTCTCAGCAACTAGAGAGGTTTAACTACCCACATGCTCTACAACCACACTATTTTTAGTAGCTGGCAAGCACTATATATTTTTATTATAATAATGATAAGAGATCACATCCACATTTTTATTAATATAATGATAAGAGATCACATCCACATGAAAAATTCATCTTCTTGGTATTATGAGTAGAAAGAAATATCATAATCTTTGAAAATAAATTTGAAATGTATTTGAATATATAATAATAATAATAATAATATTAAAAATGAAAATCTAAATTAGGTTTATTAAATTAAATTTGATAGTGTTTACAAAGAAAATTTAAGAAAGCTTGTTAGAGGTGGTGTTTTTGAAAGTAAAATTCTCTTTGTTATTCAATATCATATGAAAGTTCAACAAACATCTATGAAAAGGATAGGGTAGTTGAAAAGGATGGGATTTTTTTGCTTGATAGGAGAGTTGGTTACAACCACACTATTTTTAATAGCTGACAAGCACAGGGTTCAAACCATAGGGATTGCATCCACCAAATCTATTTCATCTCATTGTTTTATGCCCTGACATGAAATGTACCACCGGGTGCTTGGGATTCAAACGCAAGGTTCAAATCATAGGGGTTGCATCCACCAAATCTATTTCGCCTAGTTGTTTTATAGCTCGGCGTGAAATGGACCACCAAGTGCTTGGATTCATATCATCGTCATCAATCTAATGCGCACTTAGAGGATTCGGATCAGAATACTACCTTTGTAACAGGCTTCCCCAAGGTTTGAACCTGAGTCTCTTCTTGGTAAGTGCTGAGCCAGACTAACACTTATTATTAATTCTATTGAGGTGGATTTATATATTATTAATTCTAATAACAAAAATGAATGTGAGGATTAAATAAAATGTAACATTATCATTTATGTTCATCAACATGTATTAAAGGTAATCTCTTAAAATTATGAAATTAATGTTCATCAACATGTATTAAAGGTAATCTCTTAAAATTATGAAATTATGAGTATATCGATAGATATAATAACATAAGGAAACACTTAATATTGATATTTATCTCGTTGAAACTCAAATTTTAAAATTTAATCAATTTAAATGAGATTTTAAGAAATGATTAATAAACATAACCATATATAATAAAAAAATAAAAATATTTTAATAAAAAATAAACTAATTTAATTGACTAATAACTGCAATAGAAATTAGGATAAATTCTTGCGAGGTGTGGGCTAGTGGCACAACAAATGCAAAATGGAGGCAAATAGAAAGGATTCAAAAATATCTAATCACAAACTTTCTCAAAATTAAGGCCACAACCCCTTATGAAATTATTCTAGCTGAAACTGGAATGTTCCCTTTAGAAGCAATTGCTATGACCAAGTCGTTATGTTACTTGAAAAAAACGAGAAAACATGACAAATGATAGATGGCCTAGTGCGATTAGGGGATGAAGAGTTGCATAGGCGAAAGAATATGTGGATGAAACAAAATCAGAAATGGATGAAACGTTGGGAAATCAACATAAATGAATGCCCAAATGTCAACAAAGACATTAAAAATTATGTGAATGAAAAGTTTAGAAGTGGAATGTGGAAAAATGCAAGCAGGAAAAGACAATATTATATTGCAAATTTTAACCCAACGTATGACCACAAGGAAAAAGCGTATATAGGCGCTGAAATCAAGTGGAAGGAAAAAATACTCATTGCTCAGATAAGGACTAGCTCTCATAGGCTTAGATGTGAAACGGGGAGATGGACAATGCCCAAAGAACAATGGGAGGAAAGGATATGTACTCTATGCAAAGACAAAGGGCGAGAGAGACAGAGGAACACTTCATCTATAAATGCCCAAGTTTTTCGGATATCCGTGACAAATACAAAGAAACACTTGGAACGATTTTATTACAGATTTATTTGAAGACAGGGAAAATAAAAAAGTTGGAGAATTGCTAACACAAATCAGCAGGAGAAGGAACAACCTTCTCAAAGATATTAAAGATCATATGATATGATTTGAGTAATTGTACTTCCATATTTGAGGTCCCATAGACCATATTTGGGTCTCGCGGACGTAATTAAAATCTTTCATTCATTCATTTTATAAAAAACTTATGGATGTAGATAGATAGATAGGTATTAACGTCATGGAATATGCCATTAGATTTGCATCATCACATTAACCGGTTAGAAAGCAAGAGGACCAGCCCCCACACACATGCCCAAACTCGATGTTAACAGGGGTGAGGAATCCCAATTATATTTATTTAAAAAAACAAAATAAAGTCTCCAAAAAATGAGATTAAAATTAATTTTTTGTTCAGTAAATCTAACACTTTATTAAAATTTTAATATAAGTTTTTCGTTTCATTTCTTATAATTAAATAATAATATTTTAATTAATTGAATCTTGGACTTGTTATTTATTAAAAATAGTGTGGTTGTGACCAATTCTTCAAAGTAATAAAAAAATAATAATATTTTAATTATTTAGTTTCTTCATTTTTTTTTTTAATATGAGAAACCAAGGTCAAGGGTTCTACACCACCCGGGATTCGAACCCAGCCCTGATTGCACCATCATTATCAACTGGATTTTGGGTCGTTTGGTAGGGTGGAGATTCGGGACCTCAATTGGGGGATTGCCCTACCCTCTCCAACTCACCTACAATACCTGGTGAATTTCTTCGACTTTCTTCAACTCCTAAAAAGTAGATTGAGATTAAAAAATCTTACCAAACAATTCATACATCTATTATAATACCTCTCTAACCATAATATAATACTAATAAAACTCATTTTAATTTTGTATACTCTTAAAAAAAAACCATCGCTAAAACATACGTTAAAATAAATAGGGTAAGCCACAAATATACATGGTAGAACTTTTCCATATAAAAAAAAAGCAAATTCATACCTCAAGAGACTTGGGTTCAAATCTTGGGATGGCCAATTTGCAAAGGGTAGTAGTCTTCTGAGTGTGTGTTAGATTGATGAGGACAATACAAATTTCGAGCGATCATTGGTTTGGTTTCCCCTCACACTAGGTCAACAACAACCAATGAAATAGGCTTGTTGGGAGCAGCCCCTCTAAAATGTGGCTGTAGCCAACTCCCCTATGTAAAAAAAAAAAAAAATCTTCAATTCAAATAATTCCACTTGGTGACGTGATGTGGTTGGTATTCCCATCTACCATGACCTCTTATAAAGAAAATACTAAACTTATCAATAGAAAATTTAACATACAACACACAAACTATCGTTTAAACTTTAAACATTAAAAAAAAATTCAAATATCACCAAAATAGCACGCACCCAAGTAAAATCCTCTGCATAAAATCTTTCAACTTGGATGTTGTTTGGAATATTTTTAAAATTGGTACCTTGTTTTATCTATGGAAGTCCCGAAATAGAGCTGTTTTTTCTCAGCAAGATGTCGGACATGTCTTCTCTGTTGCTGATAAATATGATATATTTTTTGATTGCTGGTTACAGATTCAAGTACAGGTTAAAAAAGTATAGGTGGAGCTGCAGTACTTGCGTACCCTCATGGATCATTGGGGGAATGCACCCTGCATTATGAGTCATGTGCATCTTCCTTCTCCCTTGGCTTCTTTCTTTCCGAATGCATATTTAATACTGTTTTGACAGTTGTTATTGGCAGTTTGTGGGCTGTTTCTCACACTCTTGTATACTCTTAACCACAATGGTTAATTTATTGGTTTATGAGGTGTGCTAATCCCACCCACCTTTTTTGTATGATTAAACATTATTTTATTAATATAATGGCTTTTTCATCCAAAAAAAATTCAAAGACCACCTTAACTTTATTCATTCCATTTATGGAATGGAATAAGATAATATATATCAATGTCAATTACACTTTATAAATTTAGTCCTACCAAGGTTTATTCCTGATACTTTGGAAATAAGATAATATTATGCTGAATGGCATTTGGTGTAATGACAGTTGCCTAGTTATTATCATCCATATGGTTGTGAAGTCGATTCCTCTTGTGTTTGCTCAAACGAGCGCTAATATTTATATATATATTTATAAATGATGTTCAATAAATATATATATATATATATATATATATATATATATGTCATTACACTTTATAAATTTAATTCTGCCAAGGTTTATGATCCTTTGGAAGGGTCATGGATCAGGTAAATGGACTTTTTTAAGATGTTAATTGTCTATAAAGAATTATAATCTTTAACTTTTACTATTTATTAATTTTTAAAAATATTATATTTTTAATTTTTTTAAAGTACACACTATTTAAGATGTTGATTGTCTATAAAGAATTATAATCTTTAACTTTTTACTATTTATTAATTTTTAAAAATATTAAAATTTTAATTTTTTTTTTGAAAGTACACACTATTAAGAGCGTGCACATGACAATGTGAAGCAGGTAAATGGACTTTTTTAAGATGTTGATTGTCTATAAAGAATTATAATCTTTAACCTTTTACTACTTATTAATTTTTAAAAATATTATATTTTAATTTTTAATTTTTTTTTTTTTTAAAGTATACACTATTAAGAGCGTGCACATGACAATATGAGGTCATGCTATGGTTATTCTAATAACAAATAGAGGGCACATGAGCGTGCGGGAGATGGACAACGTCCAAAGAATAATGGAAAGAAATAATGAGAAGAAAGGATATGTACTCTATGCAGTACATGGGTAGGAGAGAACGGGTCTATGACAGTTATTTGAAGATAATAAAATAAAAAAAGTTAGAGAATTGCTAACCCAAATCAGCAAGGTGAAGAAACAACTCCATATTTGAGGTCCCATGGACCATATTTGGGTCTCGCGGAACGTAATTAAAATCTTTCCTTTCTTTCACAATGAGTTTTAGTGAGTAAATTAAAATAAATAAATAAAAACTTTACATTAAAGGTTATATATATATTGATTTAGTTATTGTGAGAAATTTAAATGACGATGTGCAGAGATTATTGTTTTTATATTAGTTATATAGAGTGAAATGAGTTTTATGTTGTTATATTTATTTAAATTAGTTATAAAATAATAATAATAAATTTGTATCATCATATTATTTTTTTTAAGTAGGTTTATTATAATGAAAAAATTGAATTTGGGTTGTATTAAATTAATTATTATCTGATAATAATAAATTTGTATTATCAATTTTATTGTAGAAAGGTTTATTGTACTCTTTTATTTATTTGTTATAATTTTTTTTTTTTTTTTTTTTTGGTGGTGGCCACAAGGGGTAAACAGACTGTGACCACGAGGGAACCATTACATAACATATCCGCAACATGTGAGGCGAGAGATTTGAACCTGGGCCTCTCAGCAACTAGAGAGGTTTAACTACCCACATGCTCTCCAACTCCTCTACATGGGCGGATTATTTATTTGTTATAATAAAATGAGATTAGTTCAATTAATTAAATTCGTCAACTTTTAAAAAGAAGGTCAAAGTTCCAAAAATATTACAAATAATTTATACACAATTACCAAACTGTTAAAATACTCCTTTATGACCATAATACAATACTAAGAAAAATCATTTCAATTTTATATAATTTATTAAAGAAAAATCATCACCGAATTTTAAATAAAATAAATATTATAAGAAGTCCTTTGGGGACATCGGTTTGGCTGGGAGGTCCCATGTTCAGACCATTGCAAATATTAAAATACTACCTTTACAAATAGGCTGCCCCCAAGATTTAAACATTAAATTACTACCTTTACAAATAGGCTGCCCCCAAGGTTTAAACATGGGTATCTTCTTAGTAAACAACAGTACTACCTTTATAAATAGGCTGCCCCCAAGGTTTAAACATGGATATCTTCTTAGTAAACAACCGACAAGACAAACACTTACCAATCCACCTAGCCCTCCTTAAAAAGTGTGACTGTATATTAATCTTCTATTTATAAATTTAACTCTCAATCTTACAAAAGATCATGACTTAAAAAACTAATCAACCTTAAACCTATATTGTGACCTAATTAAAAAAAGCATTGGACATTCTTCAATACAAATAACTCCATTTTCATGGTGATGTGATGTGGTTGGCTCACTTTGGAGAACTATGTTTCCTATGGACCACCTCGCCTTTATTTTATGTCGATGTCAACTACACTTTTATAACTCCACTTTCATGGTGATATGATGTGGTTGGCTCACTTTGAAGAATAATGTTTCCTATGGACCACCTAGCCTTTATTTTATGTCGATGTCAATTACACTTTTATAAAAAATTTCCTACCAAAAACCAATGGTTTATTCCTGCTCCCGGAATATATCGTAATCTGGTGGGCCACGAAGCAAATAAATGATTTTTTTTAAGATGTTGCATAACAATCGGGTATTGTCAAGGCTAAAGAATTAGAGTCTTTAGCTTTTTATTTATATATTTTTATTTTTTATTAGACTTTTATTTATATTTTTAAATTTTATTATTATATATTATAAAAATTAAAATATTATTATTTATTTAATGGGCTTATACTTTACCAGGATAGTGATCTCTTGGTCGTACAACAAAAATATTATATTTTTTAAACTGTAAATAATTATATAAAAATTTTAAATTAATTAAAAAAATAATTTAAAATTATAAAAAAATTATCAATGGATGAAGTCAACGTGAAGGTACACACTGCTAAAAGCATGCACATGAGATAATGCCTATGTCCACTCATATCAAATTGCTGGCACACACACCGAGTTTTGGTTTATATATATATATATATATAGTTTACTTTAAAGGTTATTATTGTTTTTTTAATTAATTATTTATATATATTTTTCTTGGAAAAAAGTTGTATTTGGGTTTTGTTCTTGATAAAATACAACTATTTTTTTGAGAGATTAGAAAGTTTGTAAACATATTTAATTTTTATCTCAGTTGACTTACTACAAGTAGATACATGCTTATTTTTTTATAAAAAGTTAATTCTTGATTTTCATTTTCTGAATCTTTTTAAAAACATTTAAGGTACAGTTCGGTTTTTTAAAGGGTTTTAGTCCCCTTATCCGGAGTTTGAACTTGGGTCTTTGTATGAAAACCCAAAGACATATACTATGGTATCCTTCAAGGGACATACGCTAGTTATATTGAATAAAATGAAATTTATAATGTTATATTTACTTAAATTAATTATTACAAGATAATTTGTATTATCATCTTTGGGGGACAACGCAATGGTTTGGGGTTTAGCTCTTCTTCGGGAGGTCCAAGGTTCAAACTTGTGTGTGGGGTTGTGTATCAATCCTCTATTGATAAGTTTAGCTCTCCCCTTAAGAAGGGTCAATGAAAAAATTGAATTTGGGTTGTATTCTTATAATATTTAAATTAATTATTAGGAGATAACATTAAATTTGTATTCTCATATTATTTTATAATGAAAAAAATTGTACTTGGATTGTATTTATATAATTACATCTTGTTTATTTGACAAAACCTTGAAAATAGGATTAAAACATTAGTTTAAATAGTGAAACTCATCCTTCCTTAATGTTCGTCCCAAACTTAATGGATAGAGTATTAAAGTGTATCTATGAGATTAAATTAATTATTAGGAGCCAAATGACATTTGGTGTAATGGCAGTTGCCTAGTTATTATCATCCATGTGGTTGTGAGGTCGATTCCTCTTGTGTTTGCTCGAACAAGTGCTGATATTTGTAAATATTTGTAAATGAAGTTTAATATAAAAAAATTAATTATTAGGAGATAACAGTAAATTTGTATTCTTATATTATTTTATAATGAAAAAATTGTACTTGGATTGTATTTATATAATTACATCTTATTTATTTGATAAAACCTTGAAACTAGGATTAAAACATTAGCTTAAATAGTGAAACTCATCCTCCCTTCATGTCCAAGTGCTGATATTTGTAAATATTTGTAAATGATGTTTAATATAAAAAAAATTAATTATTAAGAGATAACAGTAAATTTGTATTCTTATATTATTTTATAATGAAAAAAATTGTACTTGGATTGTATTTATATAATTACATCTTATTTATTTGATAAAACCTTGAAACTAGGATTAAAACATTAGCTTAAATAGTGAAACTCATCCTCCCTTCATGTCCGTCCCAAACTTAACTTAATGGATAGAGTATAGAAGGTATCTATGGGATTAAATTAATTATTAGGAGATAGCAGTAAATTTGTATTCTCATATTATTTTATAATGAAAAAAAATGTATTATTAGAAAATAACAGTAAATTTGTATTCTCATATTATTTTATAATGAAAAAAATTGTACTTGGATTGTATTTATATAATTACATCTTATTTATTTGACAAAACCTTGAAAATATGATTAAAACATTAGCTTAAAGAGTGAAACTCATCCTCCCTTAATGTTCGTCCCAAACTTCACTTAATGGATAGAGTATTAAAGTGTATCTATGGGATTAAATTAATTATTAGGAGATAATAGTAAATTTGTATTCTCATATTATTTTATAATGAAAAAAAATGTACTTAGATTGTGTTCATATAATTACATCTTATTTATTTAGCAAAACCTTGAAAATAGGATGAAAACATTAGCTTAAAGAGTGAAACTCATCCTTCCTTAATGTTCGTCCCAAACTTAATGAATAGAGTATTAAAGTGTATCTATGGGATCAAAACTTTAGCTTACAACCTAAAAATCCTCGATTTCCACCACTTGTCATAAACCCATTTTAAAATTTATTATTGTTATTGGATAGGTCTATTGTTTTCATACAATGCACACCAATGGTTTTCTCACAGTTATTGATTAAAATTTAGTTGAAGGGACATTCATTTTTTTTTTAATTATTCATCCCAAACTTAATGGATAGAGTATTAAGGTGTATCTATAGGATTAATAAAATTCTTGATTTCTACCACTTGTCATAAACCCATTTTAAAATTTATTACTGTTATTTATGCAACACATTTTTATTATCTTATTAACCCTATTGTTTTCATACAGCAGGATAGGTCTATTGTTTTTATACAATGCACACCAATGGTTTTCTCGCAGTTATTGATTAAAATTTTAGTTTAAGGGACATTCATTTTTTTTTTTAATTATTTAATATCATGTTATCATCTAAGTAAGATTCCATAAAATCTATTTGGCATGCTTCTTGACTTCCACATTTATCAAAATTACAAAGTAGGACTTTAGTGTATAATTATAAAAAAAGGATTATGCATGCAAACAAGGACCTAAAACTTTTTTTTTAATTATTTAATATCATGTTATCATCTAAGTAAGATTCCATAAAATCTATTTGGCATGCTTCTTGACTTCCACATTTATCAAAATTACAAAGTAGGACTTTAGTGTATAATTATAAAAAAAAGATTATGCATGCAAACAAGGACCTAAAACTATAAAGAGAACTGTTGAGACCACATAGGGAATTGAACCTCCAACCTCTTCATAGCAAGTAAGTCCCATTCACCACTTTGTCTAGACCTCACATAAAAATTAAATAAAAAATTTGATTTGATATGCATGCAATAATGCTTAAAAATTTATATATTAAAAAACCCCATGGTAGTGGCATACCTACTTGTGTTGTCCAACATTAACACAAGTCATATGTGAATATTTCTAGATGTATGAAGTGGATATGAATTCCCTTAATCTCCTTTTGATCAACACCCAAAGAACATACCCCCATCTTAAAATCATCACCTTTTTGAACCTCTACCTTTCATAAATGCAAATTAAGGAGGCAAATATTTGATATTATAAAGAAAACATAAAAAACATCTACAATGTGGTCCATAAGGTTTAGAGAAATTGGTTGGAAATGAAGAGTTTCACATCTTAAACTAAGGTTCAAATTTCATGAGTGAACCTTAGTATTTTAATCATGTGGTAAGATCTTAGCTAGTTAAAGATATTGACTTTCAAGGTAGAGAATAGGGTCCAAGTCTTGCTAGATAATATTACATACTTGCCAAACTATTATTACAATACCATATAACCCATTATAACTTAAATAACATCTACAAAGCAATTGTTTTCCTTCATATAAAAGTCATAATCATTTTCAAATTCCAACTTTTAATATTTTTTTTATTATGGCAATAAGGGGGTTTAGGGTCCTCAAACCCTTACAAAATCCAGAAAAAATATACAATCCAACATAAAAAAACTGACAAAGAACTACCTGTCCGCTACATAACTTGTTGACCAATACACAACTGCCCTGTACAAACACAGACTAGCAGTGAACTGAACTAAAATTTGAGAAAAACATAACCAAGTACAACATAAACAACAATCTCCATAAGAAATAGTCAAGACCATACTGCAATGACTTGCCTTAATCTGGTTAATTCCCATCATCTATGAACATTATCCAATCTATTCATTCCTTACTGCTCCTCCCAAGGTACATTCCTTATTTTCTCCTTTACCCCTATCTCTTGTAATGACTGGGGAAAATTATATGTCCAAGACTTACTCTCTTCCAATGAAACTCCAATGTTGACCATAACATCTACAATTCCATTCTCTTCTTGATAGATATGCTAAATTTTAACATAATTCAAGTGAGATAAATTCACTCTACATTCATCAATCATATCTGCTATTGTCCAACTCACTTCTTGTTCTTATTTGAGAGCTTTCACTATATTTAAAGAATCCCCTTCAATTATGACATCCCTTGCCTTCATTTGTAGTAAAAATATGAGTGCCCAATAGGAGAGCTCTAGCTTATGCAAAATTATTAGTTTGACTGCCGATATGTTCAACATATGCTAATAAAAAATCAACTATCTCATCTCTTATTACCCCACTTGCTCCAGCAGCACCTGGATTCCCTTTTGAAGCTCCATAAAAATTAAGCTTAACCCAGTATTTTGGAGGCATTTCCCAAAACACATTAGCTCTAGAAGGCTTCAACAAAGAATGAGAAAAATTCGAAACTTGTCAATCTAGAAGAAAAGAGAATTCTATATTGAGGTTTTATTTTGTAAAATAAGCTTTAAAGTTATCCTCTAAGGCACTTCCAACCCTTAAAATAATAAAATAAACATCTCTCTTTTTGCCCTTGAAAATGCGATTATTACACTCTCTCCATATCCCCCATAAAAAATGAGGAAGATAAAAGTGCCATAAAACACTCAAGCTTTTGCTATTAAAGGGTGAGTTCCATTGTAAACATAGATCCACTATATTGTTAGGCTTCACCCAAGATACTAAAATTTTTTGGAGTAAAGAATTAAAGACTTCAAAGGAAAATACACAATCCAAAAAGAGATGCTGGACTAATTCCAAAGCATTTTCACATAGAGCACACTTGTATACAAAATAGAAGCCCCTTTTACAAATATTATCAATGGTAGAAATCCTATTTTGAACAGCCAACCAAAAATAAAAGTTAATATTGGGAATTAAATTTCTAATCAAAATCTTCTTAACTGGGAGCCATCCAACTCCCTCATTATCCAATAGAGAATGGCATGATTTAATAGAATAGTCCCCTTTACTTTCTTTACTCAAAACCAGAGAATCATTACTACCCTTAGGCTTCAGAGGAAAAACCTTGAGAAGGTTAAAGAGATTGTGAGCTACTTTCTTCTGTTCTTCAGTCAACCCTTCCAACCTAACATATTTCCACCTAGTTCTCTTAGAATTCAAAACAAGAAAATCCTTCACCTTTTCACCCAATATTTTTGATAAAAACTATCTAATGGGTTGTAACTCGATGTCAAACTCAAGGGTTGGTTAGTCAACCAACAATCCTTCCAAAAATCTACTTTCTCCCCATTGCCAATCCTCCACCTTGATACTTTCTTCAAAAGGTCTCTACTATGCATTAGAGTATTCCAAAATGCGAACCCCTTGGGCAGATCTTCTAAACATAGAAAATATTTATTATATTTTAGGGATTTTACCTTAAAAATTTTACCCAGCCCAACTGATCATTATTAATCAACTTCCATCCCATATTACCAATTAAGGCCTTATTCAGTAATATTAGGCGTCTAAAGCCTAATCCTCTATATTCATTTTTAGAACATATTTGATCCCAATTTACTATGAACAAGTATTTTTTATCCTCTGAACTAGACCATAAAAATGATCTTTGGATCTATTCTAATTTATCTCTAGCAGCAGCAAAAATCTTAAAAACTGACATAAAGTAGATGGGAATGCTCTGCAAGATGGACTGAACTAGTTGTGCTTTTCTAGCCTGACTCAATAAATTACCTCTCAAATCAGATAAATTTTTCGAAAACCTTTCTATGAATGGGTTCCACATCTTAGATTTTATTCTTCTTTTAAAGAGTGGTATTCCCAAGTAATAAGAGGGGAGTGTGCCAATCACACAACCAAAAATTCTCTTAATGCTTCTTTGTCTATGCTCTGGAGTATTTATGAAGTAGATCAAACTCTTGTTGAAATTTACTTTTTGCCTTGTTGCTCATTCATAGTTGTCCAAAATAAGATTAATTTGTTAAGCTTGAGGGATAGAGGCTTTGGACACTATCATAGTATCATCAACAAATTGTTGATGAGATACCGAATTTGATAAAGGAGCTGCCTTGAAACCTCCAAGATTACCTTTAGAGAATGCTGCTACCAAGGAACGACCTAAGGCCTCTACAAGAATAATAAAAAGATATGAGGATAATGGATCTCCCTGACATAATCCATGAATGCTGCTGAAGTATGCTGTTGCTGCTCTATTTAAAAAAATTGAGAACTTGACTATGTTCATGGTCAACCAACTTTTAATCACTTATGATTAATTAATGCATGGAATATATAAGAATGAATAGTTATTAATTATATAGTTGTTATTAAAACCACAAGAGCATAGACATTCTTTTCTATATTTATATGTGTCATGCATGGAGGAATAACATGAAATCCATTGCTCTAAATCATCAAGATAAGGAGGAGAAGATGGATGTTTCATTATGTTGTGATTTTTAAGAGTGTTACTATATGGTTAAGATCACTTAACAATATTGACAAGTCTGCAAAGGGCTATGTGACCAGGAGGATTATGATGAAAAGTGGAATTAGAGTTGGCAAATTAAATAAAACAACCAAAATGAATTATTTATGAGGATATTAGGATGATTTTAGAGTCAATGAAGAAATTTGTAATAAGGGTTGTTAATTGATAAATATTTGATTGAACGTTATAACTTCAAATGTGTTTTATGGAGAGATTGATCATGATGATCAATGTGGTGGAATTTTATTTGACTAGAAGGTGTGCTATGAGGATACTGCAAGTAAATACTTTGTGATGATTTATTTTCTATAAGTTGACTTACAGGAGATAATTTGATCAAAATTATATATCACTCGATAATGCAAGGATGAAAATATTTTTTTTTTTTTTACATAGATCATCCTATTGAACTAGTGGTTATTGGTGACCTCCACATCCATGTTTCTGTGTGGTTTGTATTCTATGCCTCTCTTATATGAATGTTTTCTAGACCTACCACGAAAGGAAATTTAAGTACTTCCTTAGACAATTGCTCTAAATTATATCCTTATATATTATATCAAACTATGAATCCAAATACTTAATCCAAATATTATATGATTTATACATTATTTTTATTAACTAATTAGGTTGAAACAAAATATTAGGTCAAACACTACTCTACCTATAGTGAACACTAGTTGGGAACTTAATCAAGTTGCTTTATGGATTTAAAAATTATACTCATGTTATCAAGTGGCATTAGCTCAACCGGTTAGATTCCTCAAAATTTGAGGAGACCAAAGTTCAAATCTTGCCAAGTGATACATGGCTAATATCCAACCTTTATTGTAATACCGCTATATGGTGATGATGTAATATGGGTGGGGCCCATTTCAATCCCATATAACCAATTGAAAAAAAATTATACTCATGTTATACCATAATGTTATCTCTTTTATGTTTGAGCATGCAATGATGCAATGTTATTAATACTAATACTATAATAAAGGCTACACTATGTTATTTTAGACTAGGACCATAAGCATGCAACGTAGCAAGTTTTTATCTACGCCACTTTTTATTGATCTAGAGAAAAATTCTAACTAGGATTACCTATTATGTTCAACATTGGTAAAAAAAATTTCCTTACCAATGAAAAATCTTGTGTGTCCAAAATTTGCCAAGAAAATATAACTATTTTATAAAAATATAAGAATACTCTAGAGTAGTATTCCATTTATTTTTTAATTATCATCACAATCATGGAGATGATTTCATCATATACTTCACAATCAATTTACATATTTCACAATTGAAAGGAGTGAAATATGTTGTTTATTTACTATTCACAATATCAAAATAGAAATTTAATAGTTATAAATATTGACAATATAATTCTCGTATCATATTTTATTAAAAAATAATGAGATTTTTTTTATCCCTAATTATTTATTAAAACTATAGTGAAAAAGGTAAATTCCATTAGGTTTTTCAACATTTCTAGGTCTACAGTTTTTCTATGTAAGAGTGTGTAGAAGTTTTGAATGCTCAAAAAATAAAAATGTTATGCATCTTTCATTTGTTGAAATTCTTCCTTCCAATTAGTAATGAACCTAACCATCACCAATTTTTTATGTAACTATTCTAATTGATTTTTCTTACAATTAGTAATGAACCTAGCCATCACCAATTTTTGATGTAACTATTCTAATTGATTTAAATTTAAGTTTATGGTTTGTAATAAACTTTGCACCATATAGATTTTAATGATGCCTAAACCCAATGTTATTTATTTCAAAATAAAAGTATTTATCCCCCCAATTGTTTTTGATTAGGGTGGAAGAAGGGTTTTTGAAAGGGTCCCAAACCTTTTACAAGAAAATACCTACAAATCTACTAACAATCTCAAAATTGAGACATCACAAACAAGACAACCCATAAAACTAAAACATTCTGAAGTGCAACAAACCACAAAGTGAAATGGTCTCCTAGGACCAAACCAAACAGGAACCCAAAAGAGCAAAACACCCATAAGCAATTGGATTAAAATCCCATAACACCACATAGGATAGGCAGATCTCTATTCTCAGACTCAACATGGCCTACATTATCATCTTTTTCCTCTTGCCTTGAGCACCTTTTTACTTCCCTTGTCCAAGGCTATTATTGTTTGGATTCCATTGGCAATATATGTCTCTCTTTTTCTCTATTTTTCCTATTGGAAGGTCTTACCTGAGATTTAAAATTACCCACATCAATTTATAACTTCTTTTGATGCTTGGTTTTTGGAGTTTAGGCAGTTTTTTTTTAGATCAACTTATTTTTCTAGGTTCTATTATGTTTGATCTATCCACTTTTTCAAAACTATTTGGTTTTGCTCATCTTCTTCTTCCTTGTTTTCTAACTAAATATTTCCATCATCCACATTTTCCAAGAGGCCATTACCTTTGTCTCCAAAAGTAATCTCTTGAAGCATATAAAAGGAATTTGGAGAAAGAACAATATTTATTTGTGAGGAGGGTAAAATATCACATACCTTCATCTTATCTGCCATAACTTGATTCTCAAAGGAAGAATCCTTCTACATATTAGCTTTACTTCATTTTTAGGGATCTCAGCTTCCAAGATATCTTCCTTTTTGGAACCCTCTAAGGATGAGGTCTTATGCTTTTTGCTCTCAAGGTTTTCAGCTTCCAAGATATCTTTCTTCCTAGAACCCTCTTCTTCAATTTATTGTTATTACCAAAATTTATGACCTTGGAAAGGAGGCTTTTGGTTTGGGAATGCCTAATTCAAGTACCCTAATTTCTTACAAACCCCACATTTAATAGGGGGATTCTCATATTCTAAAGGTTGATTCCAAACACCTTATCTCGAAACCAATCGAATCGAATTTGGTAATTTTTTCCCTAGCTCCACATTAACACATATCCTAGCATAGACAAGGTGAGATTTGGACTTGGTGGTTAGATCCATAGAAATTAGATGATCCATTTCCCTAGCAATACCAACAAAAACCTCCTCATTCTAGTAGTGAAAGGGGAGATTTGGTAATCTCACCCAAACTAGGGCTTGCAAAAAATTTTGGGTCTCTAAATTGAAATTAGGTCCCCATCTCCTCAAGAAAAGGCCATGCCTTCCAAAGAACTATGCCCCCCCCAAAAAAAAATCTCTCTAAATCAACAAACCAATTTAGCTTCACTATAAAAAAAATCCTTAAAGAGGACAAAAATCTCTATATGACCATTCAGCCTCCACTTCGCAAAATCCCATTTTATAATCACATCTAGGTAAAGTATAACCCCCATAAATCTGCCTACCAAGTGATGGGAACCTTGTTCAATGACCATATTAACTAGGTCATCCAAAATAAAAAGCTAGCCCTTTTTCAAAAGTAGATCAAACTTGGTCTTTGGGGACTTAGGCTTGTCCAACACCACTTGAGACCAAGACCATTTCCCCTTATCTTCTAGATCCAAAGCATCTTGAAGAAGTTTTACACTGTTTGAATTTACCTCTCTATTCTTGATGCCATCGAGCCCGCAATTGCTATAGGTTTTGATATTGATATTGAACTCCTTTCCACTGGCTTATTCTTTGAAAGAAACAACTCTAGCCTGAGTTTGATCCACCGTATATTGTAATATCTCCTTATGCACTTCAAGCTATAGATTTATCAATTTATCCATAAACAATAACAATAATTGCCTTAACACCACCAACGGTATGTCATCCGATACTATGTGATCAATGTAAGCCTTAGCATTCTAAACATGATTTTTGGATAGAATGAATGCGAGTATGAGTTTGTATTGCTCAATTTTTTACCTTTGATCAGTAATGGCTACCGTAAGTTGCAAAGTGTTCACGATTTCACCCACCATTTCCATCCTTCATTCCTAGGACTTAAAGTTTGTATTTGTACCCTTTACTAATAAAAAAAAATTGTTTTTTCTTATTCAATTTAAAGTTACATCCATAAAAAATTCTAGAAATATAACTAGCTTGAAAAATAAAAATAAAGAAAGGGATAGAAACACTCTCTATGCTCAAAGTCAAGTTAATACAAATAATTATCCATAAAGTATTACAAAGTGATATTGAAATCAAAACACAATAATATTTTAATTCAGAATAGGTGAATTGAAAAACATATCATTAAGATTATTATTCTACAACTTCTACATATCTCAAAAGAATATGGATCAAACAATCAATTCCATGACACAAACTTATGTATAAAAATATTATTGTAAAGGCCTATGAAATTTTAAGTAAACCCATAAATCCGTTTGTCTAAGCCGTATAGACTTTTACAAGGTCTGTTTTGAAAAAAAATATATTGAGCAATATCATATTTCTCTAATATAGTATAGAACCTTATATTACTACCTAGTGAAAATTTTAACTAATACTTACCATTTATCAAAAATTATGAAATATCCATGAATGCATTCAAAAAATATAGGATTTCATTATGCTAGCTCTTTTTTATATTAAAGTAACAACATAAGCCTCAACAAGGGATAATGTCAAACACTATCAAAATACATGAAGAACGACTTGACTTCTTGTAACCTAGCAATACAAAGATAAGATCAAGAATAATAGCAATGTCACAAAGGTCCAATAAATACCACATTTAATATCAAAAGCTACTACATATAATTATAATAATAATAAGAATAATAATAATAATAATAACAATAATATTCTACTATAAACAAAAGAGAACTTAAGAAAAATATTAACTTTTTGATTAGGAAATCAAATTCAATTATAAATTTAAGAAAAAAACCTTCTAATACATCTTGTGAGAGCAAAGGAATTAGAACTATTTCATAAACTTAATTTCCAAGTAATACTATGTTGAAATATATTACATTGTTTAGTACATGCTAATGTAACACCTTTGGTACATCTTTAGATTAGGAAAGAGTGTCCTAGATTAGAAGTTAAGTATTTAATTTATGCAATGTAATAAATGCACAAGTATTATTAAAGTGTGCAAAGTATTTTGGTATTGTAAATGTGCATAGTTATCCATGTGCACATGAGTCCATAGAATAGAAAGTTGAAGAGTCTCTAGAAGAGTGAAGTCCAAGAGTGCTCCATATGAAGAGTCACATTACATTATATGTAGTGTAATATAAGACATGACATGAGATAATTTATAGTATGCAAGTATGTGTACTTGAGTTCTAGATCCAATGGAGATACAATTTTCATGAGCATTTGTTAATGGAAATTTTATGAGTTATAGTTGAAGTTATTTTTGAGTTTTATAATTTTAGAATATTGCCATCATCATATATTTTATATTGCAACTTTATTTTTATCTTTTGGTTAATTTTATCTTAAGTATTTAACTTCAAAAGCTAACAGTCGTATCAAAGCTGCAACAAGGTTTTGACTGCATAGATTTTAAAGTTGCAAAGAAGATTTCCACTGGTAAAAAAGAAACCAATGAAGTTGAAGACATTACCTCTAGAAAAGAAAACCAAAGAAGTTTGGAGATTTACTTATTCCAAGAGTAAATTCAAAATTGAAGGAAATTATAGATCTTGAAGATAAACCTTAACATTGAGGAGATTATGAGACCCTAGAAGGAGGTCCTATTGAAAAGTCTAATAGATTTAAGGAGATTATAGATTTCAAGTTGGCTAGTATTTCCATAGGGTTGAAGAACTCGTGAAGACTAGGACTCAACATAAAATTCTTTCCACTAGTTTTGAGAATAACTAGTGAAGTTTATTCATTTTAGAATTCTGGAAATTTTAATATATTTGGTTGCTATTGTATAAGGTTTCATTGCAGATACTTAGTTTTGATAATTTGAGAAGCTTCCTATAATAGATAGAGAAGAATTTCACCTTCGGTTGCCTAAAATTCTATGTGCTTTCCTCGTGCAGAGATTAGTTTTGAGTTGCAGCAAAAGAGGACATTGAATATTAAGGATGTCCAAGAAGGTCTCATAGAAGATTGAATTTTGAAGACTGGAGATTGAATGTTGCAGATTGAAGAAGTTGAAGAGTCCAAAAAGAGGTCAGATTGAAAAAATTTCAGATTTGGAAGATAGAAGATTTGAGATTCAAGATAGAGAAGGAATAAATAAAGGTCCTATTGTAGAATTCAGAAGCAACAAATTTTGGAGATCCAAGAAAGAGATATCATTACAAAATTTGGAAGATTAAATAGACCAAGGATATGTCTCATTGAAGTTTTGAGGAGAATAATTGAGGAGCTGCAAAATTAGAAGACCAAAGAGAAGAGGTCCTAAGAGAATTTGAAGAAGGATAATAAGGCTAGAGAAAGCCTTATTGTAGAATTGGAGAAGCAACCATTGGAGGAGATGAGAAGAAAGATAGAGAAAGTAGAAAGCTAAGCAAGGAGAAGTTTTTGATAAGAAGGATTTGGGACAATTATTGCCATCCAAAAACAAGACCAAGAGGAAGAAGTTTTTGGCAAGAAGATTGCCAAATTTTAGATAAGGATTTTGAAGATCTCAAGACATCCAGATTCTTGAGGAAGAAGAAAGTGAAGGAAAAAAATTTTAAGTTAGAAATTGATAGGAATATTGAAGGAGAAGGGAAGATTGAAGAAGCCACGATTTTTGAGAAGTTTAAGGACAACCGATATATTTTTGAAGGTTGATTTGAAAAGGAAAATATTATTGATTTTCGAGGTAGGAATTGAAGGGTTGTAGGAGAATATATTAAAGGAGGTATAGAGTTACGGTTTTGAAAATATTTGGGTAGAATTTGAAGTGTCCTTGAATAGGATATTGAAGGAGGTTGTGACAATGAAATAAGGCAATATTTTAAATATTTTCATTATAGTTCCGGACAACAAAACCAAGGAGGAATTGACTATGAAATTGTAGAATTTTTGGATAGCATTTGGGTGGCACTAATAGTTACAAGTTTTGGAGTTTGAGAGAACATGTTTAAAGGATATTTGAAGCCATAAAATCATATTTGTGGACATCATTAGGAGAGAAAGAGCTGTGATTCTAGAGAACTTCAGGGTATATTTGAAAGATTTTTTGGGAAGTGAGCAAGTTGGTATTTGAGTTGCAATTAGAGCTACAAAAGTGATAAGTTTTGAAGTAGTAAAGTGAAGGGAATTGAAGGTGCAAAATTTATAAGATTGAGATAGCAAAAGGGTAAATCAATCACCAAAGAAATCAGTTGCAAAAGGGGATCAAAAAGGTATGCGATATTGGTGCAACATAAGTTTATGATTGGAGTATTAAAACCAATATAAATTAAGTATTTGAAAGCATCATATTAGATTTATTAAAATTTGAAGAAGAAATTTGAAAAAAGAGTCTTCAAGCAAAAGGATCTGGTAGTATTTGTATCCTAAAATCTAAAAAATAGAACAACAAAAGTCTAAGTTAAATATTACTTGAAAAGGAGAAATAAGAAGGGAATAACATTAATATTGAATGTTGTTTTTTAGCCCATAAAAAGCGCATATTTATTAGAGTGAAAGAAATAGAGAAAGAATATTTTTCCAAGAAAATACCAAGTAAGGGTTCAAATGTAGAGCAATTTTTAAGTACCTAAAGATACTAAGAAGCCACTATGCAAAGAATAAGTGAAGGTATTAGTTTGGAGTAGTGAAGCACCACCATAGCTCAAGGAAGAGCCACTACCATTCAAGGGAGAGCCACCACCATTTAGAAAAAACCACCATAGTCCAAGGAAGCACCACTATTACTCAAGGAAGAGCCACCATTGTCTAAGGGAGAGCCACCACCATAAACATAAAGTAAAGCTATCAAAGTTGAAGGTTCAATTTCATAAATTCATCCAAGGAGTCCAAATGAATGTAACTGAGATGTTTCTACAAAATAAAGTAAAATAGCATATGTATAGGTGATAGAACGTTTGAAAATTAGGGTAAATTCCAAGTGTTGGAGGAAATATTACATGCAATGAACATGTGTTAAGAAGATAAAGCATTTCAAGTGTCAAAATTGCACCAGGGCTAAAATGAGACGTTAAATTTTCATTGGAAGTGAGACACTTACAAATAGTAACACTCACAGTGTCATAACATTATAAAATAAGGGAAGTTACATTTTTAAAGCTTGAAGAGAGTAAGGAAAGCAAATTTGGAGCATTGGATGTGTTTGAGTGCCATGTGGCACATGTACAATGGAAGGTCAATAGGTTAGAAGTATTTCAAGCACCCATATAAAGAAAGATAATGTATTTCAAGGAACCAAAGATAGAAAAGTGGAAGAACATTTTGTAGAGAAGTGCTGGAAATAGGAGAACATGCAAGAAGATTCATTAATTGAAGATTGAGTGCAAGTAAGAAGGAGATACACTACTTAGCATTGCAAGAGAAATATTTAAGTTACGTACAACAACGTAGTCAAAGTATCAAATATTGTAAATGCATTGCAATAGAAAGGATAAGGTATGAATTAGAGCACCATTATAAAGGTTGAAGTCTTTAACCAATCAAAGAGAAGAGAGAGTAATATTTCCAAGGTAAGCCTAAGTATATCAAAGATTGCATACATACAACATAGAAGGAAGAATGTCAATTAGAAGATGGTCAACCACTATTGACCAAGAGAATTACCACATTCAAGTCTAAATATAATTCATTTGATTTAAATCTATTTATATGCTCAAGATATGAGGTATAAGATTGCTTATAATTAATATTTTCTAAGGTTAAATGTGAAACTATTTATTTTGGAGGGATAAGAATTAATATTTTAAACCTTAGAAATCTGATTATTGCTATTAGAGAACTTAATGAAGGTTTGAAATTTGTTTTGAAGGAGTTGAAGGAATAAATTTAAATTTTTTTAATATGATTATTTGCATTTACAAAACAGTTTGAAATTTTTGCAATTTGATTAGATTGGAGTAGCAAGGTTTTCTACATCAAATAAATTTATAAAATTTGTAAATATCTTTTTATGGAATTTCTAAATTTCTAATTGGGGAGTCATAAGGAATTCAAAACCAACATAGGCTTGTGAAATTTAGAATTGAGAAATTATATTTTCAAAATTAGGGAGATAAAAGGTTGTCAACTTTAATACCAACAATTTGAAATTTCTTTTTAGTCTATCAATCAAAATCAAAGTGAAACAAAAGTAGAGATTTTGAAACTACATTCAAAATTATCTTTAACTTACTAGGGAGTCATAAGGTAGTCAACCTCAAAGGTTTAAAGTTTTAAATTGTACAAGAAAGTTACAAGAAATATTACTTTAAAGGGGGCTATGGAGAAGCTTATTAAGTATACTGTATTTAAAGAATCAAAATGGCTCAGAGACATACTTGACTCTAGAAGTGATAAAAAGTAAGATGGAATTAGAAAATATGGCTTAGAAAGATTTCTAATAACTCACAAACTAATAGTTTGGTAAAAGTAGATTCTATAGAATTATCCTCCAATGACATGATAAAAGGACTTGAAGACATCTATATTAATGAAGATACTAAAAATACTATAAAAACCATACACAAAATGTAGAAAAGAATGTTGATCAGAAAGATATCCTATAAACTTAATAAAGAAGTAAAGATAGAATAGCGTTAGTTGTACACAAATGGTTTGACTATTTTATCAAGGAAATGGATGAACTTGTTTCTTCTTAGTCAAATGACAAAGAAATTGGGACATTATCATGTTGTACTTATTATAACAAATTTGGTCATGAGAAAGCAAACTGTTGGAATTTCCATCCATGTAAATATTGTGGAGGAAAAACTCATTCATCCTTCTTCTATTACTATAAATACAAATGCTATAAAATATTTGAAGATAAATTGATATTCAGATTAGATTATCTCTTTTGAGCTCTTATTTCTGAAGCATGTACTAACAATGAATTCAAGCTTGAAAATTTTAACGAGCAAAAAGACAGGTCATTTAAAGAACCAAAGGAAAGAAAATTGATCAATTCTGATCCACTTATGACTTGTAATATTATGATATCTCTTGTTCATCAAGGGTACTTGGAAAATTTCAAGGACAAATATTTTACCAATCACTTTGAAATATGGGAAAATAGTGGAATGAAGAAGACAAGAAAATATAACATGAAGATTGAGCCAAAAGAAGAAGAACCAAATCAATTTGAAGAACATTTGAAAGATGAAGATCCATATTGAAGACTAAAGTCTTAAATAACCAAATAATGTAATACAAGGGGGTGTTGGAATATATTACATTATTTGGTACATGATAATGTACCACCTTTGGTACATATTTAGAATAGGATAGAGTGTCCTAGATTAGAATTTGAGTATTTGCTTACGCAATGTAATAAATGCACAAGTATTATTAAAGTGTGCAAAGTATTTTGGTATTGTAAATATGCATAGTTGTCCATGTGCACGAGTCCATAGAATAGAAAGCTGAAGAGTATCTAGAAGAGTTAAGACCAAGAGTGCTTCATATGAAGAGTCACATTACATTATATATGTAGTGTAATATCAGACATGACATGAGATGATTTGTAGTATGCAAGTATGGGTACTTGAGTTCTTAATTCAATGGAGATAACATTTTCGTGAGCATTTGTTTATGGCAATTTTATGAGTTGTAGTTAAAGTTATTTTTGAGTTTTATACTTTTAGATTATTGCCATTATCATATATTTTATATTGCAACTTTATTTTAATATTTTGGTTAATTTTATCTTACGCATTTAGCTTCAAAAGCTAATTGATTAGACAACCAAATATATTTTATTTATTTAAATGAGAAATAAAGACCTCCAATGTCTTTGCACATTGTGCATGAATTAATTTTCTCTTTCTTGACACCATTGCAAAGTAAACTAGACCATGTAAATATCCTAGTTGAATCTTAACAAAATATGGTTACATTATGATAATAAAGAACAAGAGGAGTCCATTTGTAAAAAAATCCTAATGTATGATCCAAATTATATCTCAGTAATAAGAGATTGATAGAAGCATTGTCAAACACACAATAAGAACTATGTACATCCAACTTAGACACAAATATTCCTTCTAGGATAAAATTGGAAACCATAAACATGCACAAAATATGATAGATTATCATGGATAAAAAGGTAGGATAGGGAAAAAATCAAATAGCACATTTTACTAAGGAATACGAGTATGATACTCCTGATTTAATTCATCAAATAGTCATAAAATATTACAATATCTAGGAAATCTTCCTCTTTATTTTCTACACTTTTATTTAGCAATCAATTTTCTGTCTTTCATGAATGTATTAAATTTTATACTAGAACATATGTATGTAACACAACCTACATATAAACCAAATGAAGTGTGACTTCTTTGAAGAAACTAGTTTTCCCTCTCTTCTTCCTTAAAACAATATGATTAATCTATGCTTCTAAAGCATATGTAAAGTTTTTAAACTAAAATATACCATAGTTTATGATAATTTGTTATTATTGAAATCAAATAAGATTCTAGACCAAACATAGTTTGAATATATTCTACTACCTTCCAATATATTCTATTACCAATAAACTTCTACCAACCCTATTAATTGATAGACCAAATATTTTTTTCTATATGGGTAAAAATAGGTTTTTTTGAAAGGGCCTATATATTTTCTTATTTGGGGGCACAATAGGGGCCACCCTCCCGATGATTCAAATATGAGTCTCCTGGATGAAAGCCCAAAGACATACCAATTTGGTGTCCTAACAGAGACCATTGTTAGATTAAATGTAAATAACATATTTGTAATTGAAAAAATATTATATCTTCTTTCTGATGATACATTAAATAATTTGAAATAAATCTATTGAACCTTTTAATAAATCTTACTTACATCCAATCTTTGCTAGACTACTAACCTCTCAAAGAATATTTTTTTGGGTTGTAAATATGGAGACTATGAGACATAAAAAATGAGAGACTATGATTGAAAGGATTTATTAATATTCCACAATTTATTAATTTTATTTAAAAAAAAAAAAAAAGCCAAATAAGTTTCTATAGACATATTTACATGAGAAATAAGAAAAAGGTGTTCCCCTTCCAACTCAATAAACAACCTAGATGAGTACCAACCAGGCCTTTTTTGAATAGAGTATGCGTTCTATTTTTTTATTCAATAATGTTATATTACAAATTGAAATCATTCCAAGTCCTGAGCCCTTTTTTTGAAAAATATCACTAAAATAAGTAATGCTCTTTTTAAACCAAAAAATAGCTCAACACATGCAAAATCTTGGTTTATCATTAATATATATATTCCACCACATAAATCTAGAAGCTTGATATAACTTAGGTTTATAAAAATAAAAGAAGTGGCTGGATATACTCCTAATATTTCCTTATATATTGAAATATAATTGAACATAGGATGGACTTTGAAGGAAACTATTCTCTTATCCTCAAAGTAAACATTAGATCAAGCTTTCTTACCTTTTGGGAATGAGTTCTTTATTTGTTCCTAAATAGGAATTTTTAAGGATCATCTCTTTTCAAGGATCATAAGAACATTTTGGAGGCTAATTAAATGCCTTGGAATCAAATATTATTTAACCAAATATCATTAAAAGTTCTAGGAAGAGCACAAGTTTACCAATTTATTGTACTCTTTTGTGGGAATCCTTACCATCTAACCAAACAAAACTAATGATAAATTTTTTAAGGTACCAAATTGATATTTTTTTTAGAACTAACAAGAAGAAAAATATATTGCATATGAAAAAGTCAAATTTTAACACACTTATATCCTACTAGCTATTGACAACATTTTTTATTCCATTTTCTAAGCCTACTAGAATTCTTGTCAAACATAAAATTCAAAATATCTTAAAGTTAAAGCAAAAAAAAAATACCATGATATCTTACAATTTGATAAGAAGAGACAATATGCCATCTTTGATCTATGAGCTAGCTAAGGGGTTTGAATTCTAAGATATTAAAAAATATTCACGTCCTATAATTTTAGATCTTAAAACAAACCAATATATCTATTCTATCTAACATTTTATTAATTTTTTTTGTTTAAACTAGAAATAAAGCTGTGCCATATACAAATAAAGCTTCAATTAGTTTAATAATTTGGAAGGATAATTACTTTCACAAGGGGATAATTTAAAGGGTTAATGAGAATCCAATAAATAAATTTACCTAGAATTATGAATAATAAAAGGTTCCTAAGGGAATCATCTATTTAATGAATACTTGAAGAATAATTGGGTCAAAAAGCGATCCATTTATAAATATTACCATAGAATCATATTAAAAAAGAGTTTCAACCATATAAGTATATATTTTCACCTAAACCATGGGATTCCATCATAATCTCAATAAATGGTTATTCAATTTTATCATATGCCTTCTAAACATCAGTAATAACATGTAGTTGTTTTGAATTGAACCTCTGCCTAATGCATACCTTCCCAACTAGCTAATAAATTATCAAGAATGAATCTTCACTCAACAAGACTTGTTTGACTACTAGAAATAATGGGAAACATAACATTCATTCTTAGAGAAAGATGTTTAGCCAAAATTTTGTAAGAAACATTCAACAAGGTGATAAGTCTTCTATTTTAAACTAGAGATTGATTATTAAAATTTGGAATAAGTTTGTTAGTCCTTGATTAAAAGATTTAGCACCTATTGTATGAGCTTCATTATACACTTGGAGAAATACAAAAGAAATATAATCAATATCAGACTTATGGATATTATATAGAAATTTATTTAGCCCAAGGTCACTATTATTTTTGAGCTTAGAAACCACTCTTCTAATTTTCTATTATTTTATTAGAATCCCCAACATATTTGTAGTTTCTTTATTGAATTTTTTAGGTATAACATTGATACATTTTTTGTTGAAAAATGACTTATATTATTAAAAGAATAATAAATATATTAATCACAAAAAAAGTAGGTGGTATGGAAGCACACCTCAAAAATTCAAGCTAGAAGTCCCTCCCATGTAAAGTAAAATATCCTGGAGATTAAACACAAAAATGAAAATACGACTGCAAAGGAAGTAGGATCCACTAAAACTTATAGAGCAACAAAAACAACACCAACAGAAGTGGGGATATTTATTTGAAATATTACCCCACCCAAATTATAGGCCAAGTTTTCTAGTAATGGGCTCCCATATAGACTATTCATTAGGTGGTGCTTTGCTTGTTGACCTGAAGTGCTCATTACCATTGGAGCAATTGTCGGGTCTCATCAAAAGGAAGAGGGGGCCAATACTTGGAGCCCAATATTTGCACTTGAGGGGAAGGGGGTAAAGTAGAAATCCATCCTCTGGTTCAATCCTAATCCACATCATTTCCCTATATGAATTTAATGATCCATTTGGTACAAAGAGCTAACCTTACCTTTGGGTATCCAGTAGACCCAATCCTCTAGATTCCCTTGGGAGACAAAAAAACTCCCAAACCACTCTAGGAATTTGTTTTCTTAATTTTGAAGAAGCCCAAAAAAAATTGCAAAGGAGTTTCTCTAGTTTCTAGTAGGAGGCTTTAGATGGGGCCCAACACAATGAGTAATAAACATGGATGTTGACCAAAATCTTAGAGTAGACTTAAAATTTATTGGTTAGAGAAAGAGGCTTGGAGATCCACTTGTGTAACTTATGTTCCACTATCCAATATGTATTGCCACAATATTGAGGATGAGGATTGGAAGACAAAGGGAATACCGAAGAACCTAAAAATTTCTCCATGCTAGATCCATTTCTAGTTTGAATTGTGGAACCAAGCAGGCTATAACAAGAAGAATTATCCATAGTTGAGAAAATCTGCAAAAAATCCTGATTTTGTCAAATTTTCCCGATTCATAGGCTAGCCAATTTTTTGCCAATATTGCTGATTTTTTCTCGAAAAATTCTGATATACATGAAAAAAGCTTTTTTTCATTGAAAAATTACATTTTCTTCAGTTTTTTCAATAAAAAATACCAATTTTTTCTCTGATTTTTTTCTGATTCTGATTCTTTGTCGATTTTTAAACCAGTCGATTTACTACTTGATTTCAATTTTCTCAACTATGGAATTATCTATAATGTTGAGTATTCTACTATTGGATGCTAAACCCTAAATCCACACAATATATTTAAGCATTATAGGGCATGTTCAATGTTATATTTCTCTTCAATGAGAGGGAGAAAGGTGCCATCTACAAAGTTCTCATAAACAAACTGCTATAAGGTATCTAGAAGGGTAATCCCTTTCACCCTCCCCTTAAATACAACATCTGCTAAAATATAACCAAACTCTTTAGCTGCCATAACATATAAAGCAAGATCAAGAGGGCACCCTTGGTGAATGGATCTATAGAGGCCAAAGTATGGGGATTGCTTGTCATTAATAGTAAGACAAGTAGAAGCATCATTGAAGAGCATTTGAATAGTGTACAAAAGATACAACCAAATACTAAACCTGCAACATAGCTAGGATGAATGACCATTCAATCCTATCATAAGATTTAACAAAATCTATCTTGAGTAATATGGTTTTTTGTTGGGATTACCTCACCCATTCCATCCCTTCCTAGACAACAATAATATTATCCAAAATATATCTGCTCTTAATAAAACCAATTTTATTTGGTCATTTAATAAGGGGGAGAAGATTCCTAACCATAAGAGCAAGGGATTTGGCTATAATATTATAGGATATATTAAGTAAGGTGATGGGTCTTCAATTATAAATTTCTTTAGGGTCCCTAGTTTTGTGAATGAGCTTAATATTATACCTATTTATCAAATGACCTAAATAATTGGTCTTGAGAACTTCTTGATAGACCTAGTGTAGATCTGGTCTCATAGTATCCCATAAAGCTATATAGAATTCACAAGGAAACTCATCACAATAGGGAGCCTTATAATTACCCTGTTGGAGTTTTGGTACATGCTAATGAACTCCCATGGTACCTTCATGGTGCATATGTAAATATTAGATTAGGATTGAGTCATAGTTAGAGTATGATTTATATTTTCCCTTTTATGTAAGTGTGAATGTGTAGGAAATGCACAAGTGTCATGTGATTTAGAGTGCAAGTGTAAGTTGAGTCTATGTGCACAAGTGTCTTATATGTATGCCAAAATATGTAATGTAAAAATGTGCACAAGTATCTTAGATTAGAGAGTGCAAGTAGAAGTGTAAGAGTCATGTATAGGTGTGCATATGTTATAGATTCAAGTGTTCATCAAGTATGCAAGTGGCAAGTAGATAAGCCAAGAGTCATGAGACTTGGCATATGGAGAGAAATAGTCAAGTATCCAAAGAGTCACACTACTATGGATATATTATGGAGGTAATACTCCATAATAATGTATCACAAAGAGAACAAGCATCAAGATCATTATATTGTAAGAGAAAGTAGGAGTAATAAATCTTGTATATATTTTGAGCAATTAATATTTTAAGTTGTTCTTAATGCATAGTACATAAATGATTTAGACTATTTACATTCATATTTCAACATATTATTGAATATTATTTGATTTATTATAAGCCTTGATATACATAATAATATGTTCATATTATTCTACTCATATTATTATCTTGGCCTTAATTATATTGAGTCTATTTTATATTGGATCATGTGTGTTATAACCTATGCTATTATGTGGTAGTATAAGGTTTATAATGCCATTAGTGGTATCAGAGCTACCACCAGACCGTGTCTAGATTGGTATAGTTCATTTTAGCCAACATTATTAATTAGTTTTACCTAGTTTGATAAAGTTGATTAAGAGTATGTCCACTTTGAAGGCAGTGAGACTCAGACTCCATTTTAAGGTTATATTGAGTAGAAAAGCTAGTCTTTCAACGATTGAAGAATAACTAGTGAAGACTAAGATTGGACTATATTTTTTAGGGATGAAATCAATCCTTGACACTGAATATTTAGGATTCAAAAACAAATATATCCCTTGACATTGAATTTTGAAGGGACAAAGATATCCCTTGACATAGAAAGTTGAGATTCAGGGACTTTCAAGTCACCTTGCCAATATATTGAAAGATTTAATATTTCAAATTTTAGTTAGCAGCAAAAGGTTTAGAAGCTTCCTATAATAGATAGAGAAGAGTTTCAGCTTCTAAGTATAGAGATAAAGCAATCAAGAAAAATAATATAGCAGAAGATAGAAGAATAACATAAAGGAAGAAAGAAAGAAGATTAAGTTGCATTGGATTTTAAAAAAGTATAAAGAAAGAAGATAGATATATCAATCTCTGATATATTAGTCTTGAAGAAAGATAAATAAGCACATAGCTTACTTTATATAGCTTCAAGCATTGGATTAGAATTTACATTGGTTGAAGAATTTAAAGTTATATTTAGGTCATCAGAATATTGACCTTGGCATAGAAGAATTTTCAGGTCATCAAAATATTGACCTTGACATAAGGAGAAATTTCAGGTCATAAGGATATTAGCCTTGACATAAGAAGCAAATTCAAGTCATAAGAGGATTGACCTTGACAATAGAAGTTTCATTTCATAGAGAGATTGACCTTGACATAAGGAAAGATATTCATGTCATATAGACCTTGACAGTAATTCAAGAAAGAAGGAAAAGATCTAGGTTATAAAAACCTTGACATTGTCTCAAGAAGCCAACATTGAAAAGTGATTACTTAAAAGGAAAGAAAGAGATAGAAGCTAGAATTTATTTTGGATCAAGAAGAAATATTGAAGATATAGAAGATATCAAGAAGAAATATTTTTTTGATTAAGAAAGATATAGAAGCTATATTGCATTCTAATACATTTTGGAGAAAGAGCAACATAGAATATTGAAATATTTGGATATGTTCAGCATCTTGGAAGAAAGTAAAGAGCAAGGAATGAAGAAATCATAAAGAAGTCATTGTAAAAGCATCACAAATAATATTGAAGGTGTCACAAAGAACATTGAAAGCATCACAAAGAATGTTAAGGGAATTAGAGAAAACATTAGAGAATTCATAGTGCGAAGATGTCACAGAGAATAGTGAAGGTAAAGACATCATAAATAATAGTGAAGGCAAAGACGTCATGGAGAATAGTGAAGGTGAAAACATTATAGTGAATAATGAAGGATAAATCATTATAGAGAATAGTAAAGGTAATGGAGATTAGCAAAGGTAACAACGTCAAAGATAATAACTATAACATTTTAGAACCATCATAGAGATTAGTGAAGTATTTGGCTATAGCAAATAAAAAGAGGAGCAAGATTATTTTCAAGAGTGTAGTTATAATATTAAAAGGATGAACCTACAAGCATAATATTAAAGTTAGCATTGGATCAGTTATAGCAGAATCTAGAGATATTACAGTAAGAGAATGTGTTAAAATAATATAACACAAAGAGGAAGCCATTATAGTGTTCTCACAAAGAGGATAAGTTAGAACAAGCCTAAAATGTAGAAGTTAAAAATCCTAGAAGTCAAAATAGTGAACAATTGAGGAAGAACGAGCCACCAAGAGAACAAGGAAGGAAAAGTAGCAGTTTGGAACAACTAGGAAATCATTAAGCACCATAGAACATTGAACAAGATGTAATGCTCCAAGGGAAAGATGATTCACCAAATGTAATGACTTAGGTATTATAATTTAGAGGGCAGTGAAATGATTTCAATAATTACTACATGCAAATGCGCACATAGCAAGCAACTAGTGTTTATGAATAGAGATCACACGAGGAACACAACACAAGAAATGCATCAAAGAAATGGTTGAAAAATAAGATAGACATACATCTTCAATTTGATATTTAGAGCTAACTAAAGATTTAAATTTATTTAAAGCTTGACATAGGGGTTATAAGGGTTATTTGAATTATTTAAAGTCTTTAATTTTGAAGTGATAAAATAGTTAAATTTTTGAATTTTATTTTAGAGCGATAAGATAGCTAAAGATTTGATTTTTATTTTGGAGTGATAAGACAGTTAAGGTTTTGATTTTTTTATTTATTTTGGAGTGATAATATAGTTAAAGTTTTTTAATTTTAATAAAGCTTTAAAGTTTCACAAGTTTAGAATGATAAGGAATTCAACTAGTTTATTTGTTTGAAAAAAAATTAAGTTTGAAGAATTTTTAAATTTGAAGTTTTATTTTAAACAAAAAAATTGAATTTTTTTATATTTTTGCAAATTTATATATTTGGGAGATAAAAATATTTCAACATCAAAGGATTAGAAAAAACAAAAATTTGCAAATATTTTTTTTCTAAACTAGGGAGTCATAAGGTTTACTACTCCATAGGAATTAAATTAGTGAACTTGAATTATTTAAACCTAGGAGTTATAAGGTTTTCTACTTCAAAGGAATTAAATTGAATCTAGGAGATATAATTTTCTTCAACTTGAAGATAAAAATGGATAAATGGCCAAGAGGAACCTTTCATAGGAGACATTTTCAAAATGCAAAACCATACTTTATGAAAGGAAAAGTTCAAAAACAAAATCTATATCAAAGGTAATCTTTTGAATTCAATGGGCAAGATCATAGAAGAATTTTATAAAACTCTTATAAAAGATGTAAGATAATATCATGTGAGTCTAATCAACAAGTTCAAGCTGAAAAGAATATTTTATGGTATATAGACTCGGGAGCTAGTCATCATATGACCAATAACTTATATTGGTTTGAGTCTTTAGAATTCAAGAATAATTTTTATCTAAAGATTGTAGATGATAAGAGATATCTAGTTCATGGAACTAGTAGAGTAATACCTAGTATACCTTTTTCAAATTTTGTACTAGAGGATGTTATGTATGTTCTAGGATTATCAACCAATCTCATTTCAGTTACTCAATTGGTTGAAAATGGAAGATCAATTGAATTCAAATGTATAAATGAGCATAACAAATGCATCATCAAGAATCAAAGTATAAAAGAAGCTACATGATCAATAAAAAATAGAATATATGCTTTAGATTCAATTGGTTTTTCTCAAGAACTTATTAGTTATTTGTCTCAAGATGAAAATGATGATGAATTTTCTGAGTGTTTAGAAATACGAGATATAGGGAATTGAATCTAGCATAATCCAAAGCTTTATTACAAACATAAGCATTGGATTAATCCAAGATTCATAATGATGAAGTAGATTCAAGAGAAACAGAGAATCGTGAAAAATGCAAGGTCACTTGAATATTGAAGACAAAGACAAAGACCAAAGTCTTCAATAACCAAATAATGTAATATAGGAGAGTGTTGGAGTATATTACATTATTTGGTAAATGCTAATGTACCCCTAGGGTAAATTTATGGTATAATTGTAAATATTAGATTAGGATTGAGTCATAGTTAGAGTATGATTTACATTTTCCCTTTTATATTAGTGTGAATGTGCAAAAAATGTCATGTGAGTTAGAGTGCAAGTGTAAGTTGAGTCTATGTGCAAAAGTGTCTTATATGTATGAGAATAAATATGTAATGTAAATATGTGCACAAGTGTCTTAGATTAGAGAGTGCAAGTAGAAGTGTAAGAGTCATGTATAGGTGTGCATATGTTATAGAGTCAAGTGTTCATCAAGTATGCAAGTGGCAAGTAGATAAGCCAAGAGTCATGAGACTTGGCATATAGAGAGAAATAGTAAAGTATCCAAAGAGTCACACTCCTATGGATATATTATGGAGGTAATACTCCATAATAATGTATCACAAAGAGAACAAGCATCAAGATCATTATATTGTAAGAGACAATAGGAGTAATAAATCTTGTATATATTTTGAGCAATTAATATTGTAAGTTGTTTCTTATGTATAGTACATGAATGATTCAGGCTATTTACATTCATATTTTAACATATTATTGAATGTTATTTAATTTACTATAAGCCTTGATATACATATTAATTTTTTCATATTATTATCTTGACCTTAATTTTATTTGTGCATAAGTTAATTGTGGACGGATGTTATAATTTTTGCATAAAAATACATAATTTCCTCTTAATAAAAAGTAAGGTTCATAACAAGTGGTATCAGAGCAACGATTTTGGTAAAGTTGAGGTTTTTTTTTTGTGGACTACAATGTTTGGGCAACATTTTTCTATAAAATTGTCTTTTCTTCTAGAATATATATCTTTGTGAGGAGTTGTTTGATTTAGACAATACATGGACCGACTTGTGTAGAATTTGAAGAGATTTAAAATGAGTGGCTATATGCAAGAATCCAAGAGATATTGAGGAAGATATGATCCTCTAAAGTCATCCATTTGAAAAAAGGGCAATGATTTTTTCAATTCATAGAAAAACAAAATTGCAAAATTCTTTTAGTCGATAAGCAAATTTGTGGTAGTGTTATTTATTTTTGAAGAAAATTTGTAGAATTAATGGTTGGTAGGAAGGATTAGAGGAGAATTAAAAAATATATATTTTTGGAGAAACCCTAGTTTTTCAAACCCTAGCTAGAGTGGGATATTTTTCTAGGTTGAGATCATGGAGTTAGAAGAGTCTTCTAAGGAGGAAGAAGAGAGAATATTGGTAAATATGAGAGAAATATATGAACAATTGAAAATCATGTTACAATATTATGAGAATATCAATAAATTGATAGAAGGAAAAATGAGGATAATAATATGTAGACAGAAAAAAGCATATTTTTTGTGTTAGATAATGCAAGCAATGATCGCAAAGAATTTTTTGACCCAAAAATATATATTTTGTAGGTTTATGGTTACATCTAGAGGGAAAGGATTGTTATTTCCATAAATCATAGAAGAAAATGTAATTTCATTAATATTTTTTTGGCCAAAAGGTTGCAGTTCCAAGCAAAGAAAATAAAAAATATAAAGCTTGAGGGTAAGAATATTTAAAATTTTCAATATTTGAAAATTAACATGGATGAATATGTTTTACATTCAAATAATTATGCTAATGAGATGGATGATGTGAATATTGTTCTTAGATATACTTAGATGAATTCTTTGGGTATGGTTAATATTAACTTGTAACCGAAGTTTACGAAGTTTTGGTACAAGTAAAAAGATAAAATAAGAGTACAAGATATTTCTTAGTGTAAGAGGCATGGATCAGAGAAAAAACAAGAAACAGTTATAGAAAAAAAATTGAGAAAGAAGTAGTAGAACCTAAAATAGAATCCAAGAAATAAGTACCATCAAAAAATTCCAAGGAAGACATAGAAGAGCATAAGGACACAACAAACGAAGGGTACACGAGAGAACAACTTGTAGAGCAATTTAATACAAAGGAGAAAAATATTGAGGAGTCAAAAAAATGTTAGCTTTTGATGTTATAAACTTAAAGGAAATGCAACCACAAGGAGTAAAATAAGCATGCAATTTTATATCTATGATAATAACAATAAAATGAGCAAGTAAATAGCATGAGAAACTTTTGAAATAACTCATGAAATAACCATTAATAAAATCTCATGAAAATTTTAAGTTGTTACAATATGTGGAGATATCAATACTCCATATTTCATACAAGTTCTACATTGTATCTCTGTTTCTATCAACTTACTAACTAACTAATCTCATTCCTCTCACTTGTTCTCACACTTGTATTTCTCAAATCATCTACCAAAGTCCTATATATAATAAGACATGACTCTTGGCATTCCATATTCCTATGACTCTTCATCTTCCTCTTCTAAGGACTCATGTACATGTGGATACCATGCACATTTACATCATTGCACAATCTAATAATATTTGTGCATTTATTACATTACATAAAGTAAATACTCAAGCCTTAATCTAAGGCACTCTCATAATCTAATGATGTACCCAAGATGGTACATGAGCATGTACCAAATAATATAATATATTCCAACACCCCCTGTATCATATTATTTGGTTATTGAAGACTTTAGTCTTCAATATGGTCTTCGTCTTGTCTTCAATTCACTTTGCATTGAATGCCTCCTTGGTCAGGTTCCTTTCCTTCTACTGGTTCAATATTTATTTTATAATTGGAGCTCATGGTATCTTTTCTATTTTCTTCATTGTGATTTTTATTTGTATCCTTATGACCATCTTCATCATATTCCTTTAGTTCACTTTGATCTGTATTTAGCTTGAAAGTATTTTCTTTCATCTTCATATTTTTTTTTTCTATTATGCTTCCTCCTCCTTCTTCTTCTTCTTTGATTATGTATTTTTACTAGTGATATATCTTCTTTATGTTGATTTAGTATATCATCACAATAGTATTGGCCAAGATTACTATTTCGTTTCATGTTTTGAAAGAATTAAAAAACAATTAATGATAGATATATCATCAAACATTATTCATATGTAAATTTAACTATATTTTGAGTATTCCACAAAGATATAAAAAGTACTTCATGAAGATAACCAATTAATGTCATAAAATTTCCTTCCTTTTCTTCCTTGAGGAACAATGAGAATCTTTCATTTTTACTAGTGGACACATATTTGTATCCATCAAAGGTATCTATTAAGTTTTGAGAATAAAATTTCAACTCATGAAATAGTTCCTCATTATTGAATCCATTCCTCACTGTTTCATCCATTTTCCTTCTACATTAATCTCTAAGGTGGAATTCCTTATAGCTCCCTAGTGTTATGTATTAATAATAGTTTTGATAGAATCTTTTATATTTTAGGAAACTATTGATGTTGACAGCCTTATGACTCCCTAGTATATTGTGATCAAACTCAATGAACCTTTTTTAATTGTCTAATTTGTAAAATACCTTTATAATATTAATGTTCAATCAATGATTTTGATAAGAATTTCATTTTTCAAATCTCTAGGTAGAATTCCTTTTGACTTCCAAGTATTTTAGTAAAAGATCAAGTTTGATAAGATCTTTTTAATTCTTCAAGTTTTGTAAAATACTTTATATCTACCAAATTATTTTGAGTGCAATATGGATTTGATAGTATGCTTAGTTTTCCTTGACTTGAATCCATTTTATCTCCCTAATGTTCAACTTCTATTTTTTACCTTATTTCTCCCTATCAATGAATAAATAGAAAGCTAAAGATAATTTATGATGCACCTTCAAGTTTTTGATAAGGTTCTTTGTTTTCAAGACCTTTAAGTTGGATTCCTTATGTCTCATAAATTAGAGCAAGAGACTAATTCAAAATGTAATTTTCAAATTTCTATCAACTCTATATTAAGCTTCTTTCAAATTTCAATTCAATAATTTCTAAATTTCAATAATCTAAATTTGGTGTTGAACTCCTTATATCTACCAAATTGGAAATTTAGAAACTATGAATATTTGCAAATTTAATGTTTTAATTTCTATGTAGAATTCCTTTTTCCTCAAAATTATTTATTTTCAAATATTTCTGATTCTTGAATAAAGTAATTCAAATACTTTTAATTAAACCTTCCTTGATTCAAAAATGCTTTAAAATATTTTAATAAAGCATCTAAGGTTATACTATATCAAAGCAAATCCTTATACCTCCAATATAATTAATCTCAAGCATTAAAGATTAACTAGTTTTAACCTTAGTAATAATTTTCCTTATTCCTCTTTTACTTTATAAAAATGCACTTTGATTTAAATAAATTCAATGCCTTATTTATCTTTGGTGTGTGCTAAGTTTGAAGTCTTCCTCTCTTTGACTTCTCTGCAAGTTGCACTTATCTTGAGACACTATTCAACTCTCCTTCTTCAATGTCTATGGCAGCATTAATTGCACTTGCTTTTGACACCTTCAAAATTGTTGACTCTCTTCAACGTACTCTTCAATTGCACTTTTTGGTTACATTCTCATTCATTGTGCACTTGGTTTTACTCCACTTTTCTCTTGGACTTTACTTCACTATCCTAATCTACATACTCCTAGAATGCCTTCTTATTGCATGGGTAAGTGTGAGACTTGTCACTCATGCAAGATAAGCATTTGATCTTACTCTAGAGTTTTATTTAACACTTTAGCATTTGGCAACAATGACTTTTCACCTTCTTTCACCTTCTAGGCACTTGCAATTCCTTGTAACGTTCTTTCTCTATGTTGTTTTCCTTCCAAGTGACATTAACTCCTTTGTGTTTGGTATAACACTAGCTTATCTCCAAGTGGTGTTGTTCTTGCTATGTAATGTTCTTAAAGGTGGCACTATTCTTTATGACACTTCTTCCAAGTGGTGTTAATACTTGTAACTCCTTTTTCATACGTAATATTTTATGTAGAACTCTCATTTGCATTATAATGTTCTCTATAGGCATTGTGACTCTTCAACATGGCTTCTTTAATTATGAGGTCTTATTTACAATTTTCTTTTCCTCCTTCAACACTCAATAATGTATGATGCTACACCTATCCTTATTTTACTACGTTCTTAGACCTTCAATGGTGGAATACCTTGGTTCTTGCACTTGTTTTGCTCACTAATGGTGTTGTTCTACGTAGCTTAATGAAATGCTTTCCTCATTGAGCTGTCAATCTTCACCTTTAATTTATGAGATGGTGGTTTCTCCTCTTGAACGTGGTGGTGGTACCTCTCCTTTTTGTAGGTCATGGTAATGGTGGTTTCTACATTGCTTTCTCCTCCTTAGCAACTATTCTACTCTATATCCTTGCTAGCTCAATGCTTGGTGATCTTTCTTATGGTGAATTCAAGCTTCCTAAACATGTCAATACTTTTTATTTTTGGATAGCTTAGTATATCTAGTTTTTACTTTTTAATAATGTCTTATTTGTTATACAATATCCACTTGTTAGCTTTAAATAGATAGTAAGAAGTTGATATTTTATTTCCTTGATAATATATCTAACTTCTCCTTATTTTGTGCAAAATTTAATTCCTTTAAAATGTTATCTTATGCACCCTTGAAAACATAAACTTGAAACCTTTCCCTTTTGCAACTTTAAACCTCAAACCTTGTGCTTTTAAAATTTAATAATAAGATAAATATGAATGTTCAATTAATCAAAATTTGCACCAATGTTGCATACATTTTGGTCTTTGTTTGTAGCTTGATTTATTGGTGATTTAACTCACTTATTTTCTACTATGAGTTTGATAAATTTGCAGCTTCAATTCTTTATGCTTTGTTGCCCTAAAATTGTCTATTTTGCATATCTTCTTGTTGTCCAAATAAGCTTCTAAACTCTTTCAACTTGCAACTATTAATGCTGCCCAAATTACTACCCTCTTATGATGTGTGTCGTTAATAGCATCATTTAATATTTATGATTTTTCAATCTAGGGTGGTGTCCAAGGCTATATACGAAAGAAGGTTTTAAGCAGGTTGGAGATCAGTTCATTTAGATAATAGGCTTTAATGGTAAAACAAGTTTTGTTGGGGGTTTTTAGGTCACATATAATCCTATTTTGCATGAAATAAAACTAGTTAATTGCAAGAATTGAAAACTGCTTCTAAGAACTAAAATTGAATTCTAATTATATTTGCAGGAGTTGATATTGTAGGAATATGAATGTTGTAGAATTGGAATCTATTTTACTCTTGTAGAATTGAAACAACAAAATTGAAATATTGCTTGAAAGGAAAAATACACATCTTGGAACACCTATCAGTGTCATGTTACATAAGGTTACCAGGATTCTACTATAGTGGACGACAACAAAAATGAGAAATGCTGGAAACTTTGAAAAGTTACCAACTCATGAAAAATAGGGAAAAATAGAAATGTTGTAATTTATGCTAATTATCAAATCATAGAAATAGGAAAACAGAGAAATCACTGGTCTATGCTACTTAGTCAACTGACACACACATTTTCTACATAAAAACACAACTAAAAATATGAAGACATCACATTGATTCAAAACAGGGGTTAGTAATCAACAAGAAATGGAATTGACAAGTATCTTGCTAAATCTACTATAGCAAATTCTATCAGAAGAAACCTATCACCAGTTAGTCCTCCATTTAGTCTTGAAAGTGGTCCTTGCTTCCTGATATAGGAGGATATGAACAAAAGTTGATAAAAGAACTGCATTTTTATTGACTGATGAAATGCATTACAATTATGCTAGAAAAATCCTGCTTTTGACTATTCACTGTTTGCTTCTACTATTTTTTATTAGCTATCACTTTACATTATCTCAACCCATTAAGGGATATTTTATTTATATCCCTATTAAATTTCCCTAGTGCTCAATATCAATTGTGTTGTTATTTTACAATGATTTGCTAATCAATTCTAAAACTAACCTAGTCTAAATTAGGATAGTTTGTGTTGCAACAATGTTCATTGGTCCTTGGGATGCATATCCAGTGGTGGGAGTGAGTTTGAGGAGGTTAGAAATGGTATTTTACACCTATATCCATCTTTAAATATCCTTTCCCTATCGTTTTGGGTGCTATATCCTCCATTTGGCTAAAACTAGCTTCTTTTCCCCTCATTCCAAAGCTTCTTTAGAATGTTCGGCCGTGCAACTTACTTTATGCTCAGGTGTGATTAAAATGGCCAAAAAAGTGGATAGGATGTCTGCCCTATCCATCATAATATAGTTCAAATTGGTTTCACATGCTTTGGTTGAAAAATTCCAAGCCATGTCATTCATTGGCAGCTGGCTGGAATTTGTATGACAAATTCTTGCATTTTCCAGATTTGTTGCACAGTCATAGAAATTGGTGCTTCCTTTGCAATTCAAACCAATTAGAAAGTGGGAAAAGTATTCAAATATTATTATGAAGGGATACAACTTAGCACACATCATTTTGCTACTTTATTTTACACATTTTATTCACTGAGTAATCAAACTGAAATAATGCAGAAAATGCATAAAAACTATCAAAACAGAGTAATATGCTCCTAAACATGATAATCATGCAAATACTAATATATAATGCATTTAAACCATATAAATTAGTATACATAACATAATATAAAATTTATAAGGCAAATTATGATAATCCAAAACATGACATGAATTAGGTAATTCCTGGTCTCATCATTTTCCCTCTAACCTATTCTAATGCATGCCCTCATGCATTCTGTAGGGCTACAGAGGCCCATAGATCCATATTTTGGTTCTAGGTTCTCCAAAACAATGCATTACCTATATAGTATCCTCTGGTCATCTATAGTTGTTTGAGCTAATCTTGGAACTGCTCATCTGGTTGAGGATAGATATCAAAAAATGAGGGATAAGGGTTATGATGGTAGGCAATCTATACCTTAGACCTATCCATTGATATTTTAATTTTATGACGGTTTGCATTACACCCTCTAATATTCTTCTATACCATAATAGGTTGTTGGATGATATGGGCTCCCTTTTCTGTAGTGATATTAGTAATTCTCCCCACCTAACCTTATAGGCTGATAAAGCATTTATAAAAAAAAATTGCACAGAATATCTAGAAACCAGTCATACAATCCTTAAGATTATTTAGATAAACAAACCTGATTTGTTGTTTGTTGATCATGTTAAAATATTTATTAGTGGGAGTCTTATGATTGGCTTGAATATATCTTATCAGTAGCTCAACATTCAATTCAATCTCCTTATTCCTCCTCTTCTCTTGGCCCAAATATATTTGATTCTGTTGGGTTGACACAAAATATCTCAAATGTACATCCATTGTGAAATGTGAGATATGAATGTTACATATTTTGGCATGAGAAATTTTTGTAGAAACAACTCACATATTAAGTTCTTTTGTTCCTTTGTACTGTGCAGGTAAGCATCCAAAAATTATTCAGCAATTTCCAAGTTGTAGGAGAGATTAGAGTGAATCCTCATTATCTACTAGTGAAGGTACCTCTCTTTTAGGATCAAACTGTAAAACCTATCTAGATTCCTACATTGGACTAAGTACTCTACAATCTGGTAGTTATATTGTACCTATTCCTATAACCTGTTCACTCTTACAATTTTAGCTTCAACCTACTACTCCAATGGTTTTAAAGCTGCAACCTTGGCTTCTAATTTTTGATACTTCAATATCCAATGTGCAATATCCTCATTATATTTCACCAATGGAATTGTTTGTGGGGGCCTAACTATCAGTTAGGTCTTTGGAAACAAATCCACTTGTACCCCAATTTTTGTTGTTTCAATTTTATGTACAATCGATGGTAAATTTTGTGCAGAAGGCTGATGCAAATGCGTACTTACTTGATTTTCAATCTCTTGAGCACCTATGTCCTCCTTATTTTGTTGTTTTTGTGCTCCTTGCTATTGTGGGTTATCATATGGGTGTTCAACCAAACTTATGGGTCATTCTAAATTATCTTTAGAATGTGACTGTGCATCTTGGAATATCCTAGAATTTCTGCAAATAGTTTCGGGGTTTCATTTTTAGGCTCACTGACACTCCCAACTCCCAAATTCTCTTGAGAACTTTGATGTTCATCCATACATACAATGTCTTCACCCTTTTGAGGGGTTTGACTATCATCCATGTCTTTTGTTCTTGCCCTTATGGTTAATGGTTCAACATTTTCTATAGGATTTATTAAAATAAAATCCATGATAGGTGTAATTACCTTAGATTGTTGATCAGGTGTAGGCTCTTCAATTTGAGGAAGGGGTTGTGGATTGTTGTTTGGTGTTGCTTCTTCCCTGTTCTACTCTGCTAGCTTCAATAAAATTTCTACAATGTCTTCCTAAGCATAAGATATTGCAGGCTATGGTTCAAAACGTGCTAACCTATTTTTTAGTCTTTCCACTTCCTGTTGTAATTCATAAGTTTGTTTATACTTCTCTTATATGGAATCCTACCTTTGTTCAATCCATATCATATGTGTCCTAATGACACTCTTTGCTACTCTCAATTGTTCCTATATATCTTCTTCTTCTTCCTTTGTAGATTTAGAAGAATAAGTAGGTATGTCATCTACAAGTGGTGAACCAGGCATTTCTATATCTACAAAAAATTCTTCTATCTGGTTCAAGGGATCTTATTTTAGGATATCTTATAGAATATATGTGACTTCCTCTTCTTCATCTATTTAAGGTATTGTTTTATGTTGTCTGTTTCCAACAAAAGTATTAATATTGTCTCCCATTGTTGTAACAAACTATTGTTGCATTTTTCTAGGGCTTCATCGCAGAGGAGGTGGTGTGGTCAATGTTTTGACCTCCACTGTATCTTCCTTAAATACTTTCTCTACCACCTTATTCTTCTGGAGTCTTGAAGACCTCCTTAAAATTGTTGTATATTTTTTCTTCTTTCTCTATTTTTTTATAGATTTTGATAAATCATAAGTAGACTCAACTTATAATGAGGATGGTTCTTCCTCACTCTATGTTTTCTCCTCTGCAAAACTTGAAAATCCTAGCTGTTAAGAGGTATAAACTAAAAATACAGTAACTTTTTCAGAAAAGACACTTTTCTTACCTTTTTTCTTTATGTAGAGCTAACTTTAGTCCTTCTCTTCCTCTATCTCCTAGTCCTAGAATATGGGGGTCCTTGAGGAGAAGAGGGAGTCTCTACTTCAGGAGCCTCTTATTCATTATTATTTTTAGGGGCTTCATCCCCTTCCTCAATATTTGCTTCCCTTGCATTTTTCCCCTCTTCTTCTTCCATGTAAATCACTTCACTCCATGAAGAGAAAAACCTATCAAAGCTCCTAGGATTACCCCTAAAATGATGTTTGTAGATGAGTTTAATTAGTCCATGATGTCTAGGGGTTGCTTTCCCTTCCTAGTAACGTTTGACCATGTTTTGCAATTCTTGTTGCAGATACAAAGGAAAATTAACTCTAACTTTAGGTTGTTGGGCACCATGCCTTAAATGGTTCAAAATTCTAAAGTGGTGTCTAGATAAAACATCATATTGTCCCTCATAGGTTAGAAATATCACTACCCAAACAACTACTTTATCCCATGGATTTTGTAAACTTATCATTTTTACCTCCTTGCATATATTATTATTCATTTGAAATATAAGTTCATTATCTCCCTCTTCTGTGAACTGATTAACTACTTCTAACAATGCATTTTTACAAGTTCTCAAAATTTTTACCCATATAGGGTAATTCAATAATTGGCTTAAGATTTCAGGCATTGCCTCAATCATCATTTCATTAATGTTGGACTGGTTATTTTTGAAAGTTTGAGCAAATTCTGCAGCTAATACTTTATAACATCCATATATTTTTTTAAGAAATGGCATGAGCCCTCCTTATTCAAAAATTTCAGGTACCTTAGGATATGCTTGAAGGTAGTTTGCATTATCTGGTTCTATTTTATTCTTTCATCCCATATTTTGACTTCACATGTGTTCTACTACAACACTACTTCTACCTTTGTTGTGCTGCAAATTTCTTTGTATTCACCTTTTCTTTGTTGTTCCACGAAATTTTGGTGCAATTTTTCTTTTGCAAATTCTTATGATTCGAAATCCACACTTGTGATTTTGGCCATGATAGCGGTTTAAGAAATTTATTAAAAATTGTAGTGATTACAAGGTAGGGTATTTAGTTTCAAAGAACATGAATTATCTGCAGAAGGTTGCGGAGACTACGAGAAATATTTGCCATGTCCCCATCTAAATGCATGGTGTATGATGAATGGTTGCTTTTCTACGATGACAAAAAAATGAATGTTGGACATTTTAAGTCCATGAAGTTGTCATTGATGTCAAGGAATGAGCTACTATTGATGTCAAAAGGTCAAAAGGAGAAATGCAAAAGGTTGATGGCAAAAGAGTTTCATAATATTTATTTTTAATATTATGTAAAGCATAAATAAAAGGTTTTTATTAAAACCATGGTTGGACAAAATAAAAGGTTTTTATTAAAAACCATAGTGGGCAAAATAAAAGGTTTTATTAAAAACCATAATGGGCAAAGTAAAAGGTTTTTATTAAAACCTAAGGAGGCTTTAATCCTTAATAAAGCCAAAATATCTAAATATTAATTTATAATATTTAAATTCTAATGAATTTAAATAAATTATAAATTAAATATTTGAAGCCAAAACATTAGCGCCAACCCCCAACGAATTCATCTCCATCGACGTGGATGAAATCAAGGGTAAAGGTATTTATACCTTAAGCCAAACCTTATGTTTGGCATTCGATAATTATCCGTGATATTTGATGAGAAAGAGCTCATACAAAATTGAATGAAAGGCACCTCCGAAGTGCGTGTGGAGCAGACACTATGTTGGAAGAAGAGCCAAAGGCTCTAGGGAAGAGTGAAGAGGATAAAGCACACATTGAACTTTAGAGTAGCAAGGTGAGCATGTGGCTCACACGCCGTGGAAGTTGCGGCCAAGGTGCTGCTGAAGCATTTGGTGCAAGTTTGAATCCCACCAATTACGGAGTGGGTGATAAAGGTTTTATTTTGATTTTTATTATTGCACATGCTAAGGTTGTTGGAGGTATAAGGTGTAAGTAATTTCTGATTTTCACCTAAGTGGTGAAAGGTTAATTTGGCTAGGGCAATTTTTGTTTTTACCTTAGGAAAATGGAAATTGATTTATTGCATTAAGTTATAAAGAGAGTTATTTAAATTAAATGCAATATTGAGTAGGGAGTTATAAGTACAAGTTGAGTTATATTTTTATAGGGGATTTTGATGAAATTTATGATGTTGAATGTTATTATTGAGATGGAGCAATAAGGTGTATTTGAGATTTAATTTATCTTTGTGATTAAGGTAAATTGTAAAATGTGGTAGAGTGATAATTATTGTCATCTAACTCTTTGTACTTGGCACAATAGTATTTATTATTGTGGCAGATTTGTGTGGTCTACTTCTACATCAAATAAAAGGTATGGGCACATTATTCCTTGGTTGAGTTGATTGGTTGATTTTTTTGAAAAACAACTTTGGAGTGAAAAGGACTTGATTAGGTTTCCTTATTGAGTTGTTGAGCTATTGAGAAGTGAATGCTATGCGCCTTTTTTCAAGCATTGTTGTTGAAGTGAGTAATTGAGTGAAGAACTTGAACTAGGGTTTGCAAAGAACATGAGTATCATTGTTATGTGAATATTGTTGTATAAGCATTGTTGTTGAAGTGAGTAATTGAGTGAAGAACTTGAACTAGGGTTTGCAAAGAACATGAGTATCATTGTTATGTGAATATTGTTGTATAAGCATTGTTGTTGAAGTGAGTAATTGAGTGAAGAACTTGAACTAGGGTTTGGAAAGAACATGAGTATCATTGTTATGTGATATTGGTTGATAAGCATTGTTGGAAACATTTTGAGTGAGTGTTCATATGCTTGGACTAGGGTTTGTGAGCAAGGATTATTTCATTGAGTGATTGGTTGAGTAGAGTTGGTTGAGCCTAGTCAAGTGGATGTGTGAAGTGATAGTTCAAGTTCTATGAAATAAATTATTCTATATTCTGAATTGATTTGAGAAGGTGATTGAAAGTGATTGAGAATTGAGGTGAATGTGAAACATATTGAGTCTTTAACAATTCTCTGTATGTTTATGAAAGAGTGATTGAAAGTGATTGAGTATTGAGGTGAATGTGAAGCATATTGAGTCTCTAATAATCATGTTTCTTAAAGAGTGATTAAAAATAATTAAGCATTGTGATGATTGAGAAGCATATTGAGTCTCTAACAATTCTCTTTATGTTTCTATGAGATTGAACAAGTTCTAGTGTGGACTTGTTGAGCATATTTGAGGTAAGTATTTGAGAAGACTTGTGGATAGATTTGTGTGAGCTTTTGTGGAAGCTTACAATACAGATTTAAGGACAGATATTGAGGATAAATTTGAGGACAAAGTTTGGTACAGATTTGAGGACAACTTTGTGCCAGATTAGAAATAGAGATTGAGGAAAAAAATGAGGATAGAGTTTGGTACAGATTTGAGAACAAATTTATGCCAGATCAGAGACAAATATTGAGCAGATTTGTACTAGACTGAAGGACTATGTTTAGTGCAAATTTGAGACAGGTCATTGAAGGTGAAAGAGTATAGAGGACGACAATATCTAGTGGATAGAGATCCATTAGATAGGGCAATGAGTACATGTGTCTTTAGTGGATAGAGATCAATTAGATAGATCAGTGGGGGTAATAGTTCTTCTAAAATATCACCAGTAAGATCTTAGGAGAAAGGTGTTCTACTGTGGATAGAGATCCATAAACTTGATTAGGGGATTGGTGTCTCCTTTGGAAAATGTTCCATACACATTGTAGAGAAAGGATTCCCAATATATTTGAGAAAAAATTATAAGGAATATTTTCTTCGTGGAGTAGCCCACATTGGGTGAACCATGTTAAATCATGTCTCTCATGTGTGTGATGCTTTGTGTGATGTTTATTGCTTTAATATTGTCGATGGTATTATTTGGATTAAAAAGTAGAAAGTTTTATCTTATAATGTTCACCCCCTCTCAGTTTAAGCACATGTTCTTCAACGAACGTGCTTCTTAAATGGTGGACCATCCCAGACGTTGATTACCTGCTAATTAGTTACAATATTGCTGAGTTGGAGATTTCTCATTGGCTATGACTTGGCTTACTCCGTGCAGATTGCATTGATTACCGTATTTTTTATTTTTCAATGTGTCTTTGATCGAATAGCCTAAATATTATGGAAGAAAATGAGGCACATATTTTCCATAACAAGATTTGATTCATCATTACTTAGGATGATGCAACATGTAACCCTAGGTACTCATGCCTTGATATTTACGCTAGCTTCAAATGATGTGGCAAAAGAAATAAATTTTCTTATTTTCTTTATGCGCATGCCACATGGAAATTCAAATTTCAAATTTCACCACAAAATCTTAATTTCAAAATTACCCTTTTTGATTCTAAAGTTATTTTTCATTTCGAAGCTCAAACAATTTCTCATTCCAAAGTCGTCCCTCATTTCGAAGATTCGTAATTTTTTTGTTATAAATTAAATAGAAAATCATTTTTATTTTGGAGCTTGGTGTCATTCTGAAGCTTTGTGAAATCTCTATCCGGATATACAATCAAAATTATGCCTTTCTTCATGAGACTACAATTTTTACCCATTTTTCTTTTTCTGCCCATCAAAACCTGTAATTTTCAAAACAACATAAATTCCTCTTGTTTCTTTTGGAAAAAACCCTATGAATGTTTCTATGCTAACTAGTGATTTTTATACACTACATACTAAATATCTACAATAATCAAATTCAAGAAACACATACCTGATTTGAATAATTATTTCACACTTTTACAGATGGTTATTTATGCTAATTACAAGCTAATTTTTCTACAATCAAACAAAACAGGTGCAGTCTGATGAGATTTATACAATGGTGGGATAGGAATGGGTACGTCAATTCAAGGTAAAGCATGCCAAAAAACCATTTTTCATGCCAACCAATTTAGAAGTGACTCCTAGAAGGTTTTAACTTTCTGAATAATTCATTTTTCTCTCATTTTTTCATTCATTTTTTTTTCATATTTTTTTTTATCTCCTTTTTCTCTTTTTTTATTTTCTATTTCTCTCTTTTCAATTTTGTTAACCTTGGTTGTGCCCATGAAGGAATTTTACAATTTTCCTGAAATTATACCCATGAAGGAAGTTCACAACCAAGATTTATTCATCTTTTTATTTTCTTGTTTTTCAGTTTATTTTTTTTTTCAGTTTTCTATTTTTTCCTGAAACTCTTCATTGTTGTACTAAATTTGTGATGGAAGAGGGAATATATTCCATCATGCATATGTCCAAGTTGTCAATTTATTGTAAGAAATATTCTTTATTTAGTGGTGCATGGTATACCCAAAGGCGATGCCCATTCACTTCCTTTGTGAGTCATCGATGGGAGAAAGATGAATTACCCCATTTTCAAACACTTATTCAATTTGATAATATCTAACCCACCTAGTCTACAACTTCCTAGGAAAATCCTCATAATGAGAATAAAACAATAAATCCTGATCTCCTTACTGAATTTTTCTCTGTTGAATGTGGCTGTCATGCCATAGCTTCCGCTGCTCCTAAATCACCTCATTTTGATGCAATGGATCCAACCAGAGTTCATCCAATGCATTCAACTATAGGATCCTGTCTGTCTATGCCTATGATAAATCAATTTCAATTTCTAAAGTTGTTTGAAGTGTTAGTAGCTCAAACTCAATAGGCAAAAGAGGCTTCTTACCATAAACCAGTTCATAAGGTGTGAAAACCGTAGTGGATTTCCATGTAGTGTTATAATTCCAAACTACTTCAGGTAATTTATCAAGTCAATTTATCCTATGAGAAGCTACTGTTTAGTCGAGATCTTTTATAATTCCCTATTTGTTACTTCAACCTGACCATTTGCTTGTGGGTGATAAGGTGATGGTTTACTATGCTTAATCTCATATAATTTAGTAAAATATTCAATGACTTTAGATGCAAATTGGGGTCAATGATCTATGGTAATAGACCGTGGAGCTCCAAACCTCTAAAAAATCTAAGTATATAGGAAATCAACAACCTTATCTTCATGAGCATATTTGAAAGTACACACCTCTGCCCACTTAGTCACATAGTCAGTGCATACCAAGATATGCACATTTCTCTAAGATGGTGGGTCAATAGGTCCCACAAAATCTAGCCCCCACCTCTCAAATGGTTCTAAAAACACTTGAGGCTGTAGCGACATTTCATTTGTGTGGGTGGATTTCCCCATCGTTTGACATGAATCACAATGTCATGTATTTCTTTACATCCTTATGAAGAGATGACCAATAATAACCTACAACTAGAATTTTCCTAATTGTACTTTTTACTGAATAATGTCCACCTAATGGTTCATCATGGAAAGATCGAAGGACTTCATACACCTCATCCTGTCGGATGCATCTGCGTAAAACATGCTTAGGACTGCATTTAAAAAATAGATCCTTAATCCATTTGAAAGAGGAACTCTACTTTATTAACTGTTTCTTTTATTTATGAGTGAAATGTAGAGGAATTCTTCCTGTTACCAAGTAGTTAGATATATCTACAAACCATGGTGATTGGACATATATAGTAAATAATTGTTCATTAGGAAAAATATCCTCAACCAACTCTTCCTCCCCTGTATCTTGTAACCTTGACAAAAAATCTACCACTACTTTAGCCTTTCCTGGTTTTTTTATTATAGTGATATAAATTTTCTGCAACAACAATAGCCAAAAGATAATTCTTGCACTTACCATAGGTTTATTCATCAAATATTTAATGGTTGCATGGTCTGTATGGATGAATACTTGATATCCTGTGATATAATTCTTGAACTTGTTGATAGCATATACTACTACTAAGAATTATTTCTCAGTAGTGGTATAGTTATTTTTAGCTCCTGTTAGATTATTTGTAATGTAGTATATGGCATAATGATCACCATTTACAATCTGCCCTAATGTTGCTCCAATTGTAGTATTGGAATCATCAGTTTGGATGTGAAATGGCAGCTTCCAATTAGGTCACCTTAACACAAGTGGGGTTGTTAGTTTTTCCTTCAAAGCCTCAAAATACTCTTGGTATTTTGTAGACTAGGTTAATTCAGATACTTTAGTCAATAGTGCAAACATGGGGTTGGCTATTGTGCTAAAATTCAGAATAAACCTGCGATAAAAACCAATATGTCCTAAGAAACTCCTAACATCAGTTTGAGTTTTTGGAGGTGGAAGATTCTTGATGATATCAAATTTCTTGGGGTCAACTTTGATCCCATGAGAAGAGATGTGGTGACCAAGAACAATGCCTTCCTCCATCATCATAAAACATTTCTAAGGATTTAAGGATAAATGGTAGGTTTCATAACGTGTTAAGACCTTATCAAGATGTTCCAATGTAAAGTCAAAGGTTTCTCCACACATCGTGAAATCATCCATGTAAATGTCTACACTTTCATTAGTTAGATTAGAAAATATTGCTAAAACAACCCATTGAAATGTTGTTGGGGCATTACATAAACCGAAGGGTAATACCCTGTAAGTAAATGTTCCCCAAGGGCATGTAAAAGTAGTTTTCTCTTGGTCTTTAGGTGCAACCCGAATCTGGTTGTACCCACAAAAATCATCAAGAAGATAGAAACATTTTTTTCCAGTAAGAGTGTCTAAAACTTGGTCTATAAATGGTAATGGGAAGTGGTCCTTGTGTGTGACTTTGTTTAATTCCTTGTAATCTACACACACTCACATTTTTTTCATTTTTTTGGAGCTATAACTGATGGAGAGACCCATCAACTATGAGAAAGTGGATATATGAACCCTACCTCTAAGAGTTTTTCAATATCTTCTTTGACAATATCTCTCAAGGTAGGATTCAATCTTCTTTGGGGCTGGCTCTTAGGTTTAACATTCTCAGTATAAATTCTATGAGTACATACATCAAGGTGGATCCCTAACATATCCTTGTAGTCCCAAGAAAAGGCATGAACATGTTTCTACAAAACAACAAACAAATTTTGCTTCTTCTCCTTTAGTCAGCCAATTGTTAATATTCAAGAATTTTCGTGGCTGCACTTCAATCTGCTTTGTCCTTGGGAGGATAAATTTTTCTCCTTCATACTTGGTTATCAAGGAGTTTAGTGGAAAATGGTGTGGTTTGAGAGAATGAAAGACTTTTGTCTCCTTATCAACAATGATTCCTGGTGGAAGCATGTATTGCATGGGATAATGGAAAGAGGAGAGGAGGTGATGGTGCCATCCATGTGGTAGTGTAAAAGAACTATCCTATAGTGGAGTAGATAACATATTTTTAAAATTTTGGCCCTCATCATTCCATAACAGGCGATGAACAACTACTGGTTCATCTTCCATTCCTTGCTCATGTAGAGCACTCACTAGGATGGTCTCATCCTCAAAAATTCTCTTTCTTAGGAGTCTATCTCCTCTATGTTTTCCTTCACTACTAAAGTAGCTAGTGTGGAAATGGTCTCTTCTTACTCTTCATATGAATGAGAAAACCATAAATGACCTGAGAATTTGGTTGAAGGTTTTGCAAGTGGGTAAAGAGAAATCTACTTTAGGTCAATGCCATTGGAAATTGTTATTTCTCATGACCTATAATTTATAAATGTAACTGCAGTTGCAAGCCAAGGTCTTCCCAAGATGATGGGGCAGCCATTTGTTGAGTTTTTGGGCTGTAAAACCAGGAAATATATAGGGTATTCCAAAGAAGAAAATTCTATAGGGATATCTTCTATGATCCCTTCAGATTTTGCAATTGACCTATCTACCATTTCTAAAACCATATATGTAGGATTTAAATGCTTGAGCTGTAATTTTTCCATTGTTTCTTTAGTAATGACATTTATTGTAGCTCCTAAATCAACCAAGACATTTGAAATTGGTATTGACCTTATGGTGACTGTAATAATTGGGTTCCCTAGGTCACTATACTTTGGGGGTACTAGTTTCCTTGATAGGAGATCAACTAGCTTCCCTTCAACTTGAACAATCTTAGCAAATGATTTCTTCTTCTTGCTTGGTCTATTAATACACAAATCTTGGATAGTTTTGTTAATCAACGGTATGTCCCTAATTTCTTGCAATAAGGACAGAGATATGGTTAACCATTTAAGCTCTTTAACCAGGCCTAATTCAGAATTTTTTGCAAATTTTTTGAACCTTTCAAGGTATGGAACTATCCTCGAGGAAGTTAAATTCTCTGCTTGTACTTTCTCTATGTCTCCTCCTTTCTCCAGGGCTGGTTTCAGTTGGTTTGGATGAGAAGGTTCTTGTGTTCCATCAAGTTCTTCAATGGTAGGTGGAACTATTTCAGGTAGAATATTTCTTGAACGTAATTGGATATTACTAAAGTCAAGAACATGAGCTGCAACATTTTATTCAAATTCAACTACATAGATAGGGGTTGTATGTATTGTGTTATTTGGGTTAGTCATAGATTGGGCTGGAAGTGGAGGTTGCTTCACTTGTTGTGACAGTTGTTGTTGTGGTTGGTTGGATCTTTCTTAAAAAAAATTGATTAGGGGTAGTAAAAAAGTTTTGAGTTTGACCTTGATATTTTTGATGCCTTGGATAAGGTGGTTACTGCTATCCCTAGCTTGATCCATAGGACTAGATTTGCATCCAAGGTGGATTTAATTGATTCCAAGATCGATTACTCCACCCAAATTGTGACCAATCTTGAGGAGATGTCCAAGTAGGGTGATTCCAATATTGTTGGGTTGATTCCGAATAACCCCATGGCATATTCCAAGGATTTTATTCCTAATTTGTGGGAAAATGAGGGGTATTTTGATACTGTGAAAAGTTTTCCCCTTGTTTCTACCTAATAAAATTGATTTCTCCAACTTGTGTTTCCCAAACATTTTTGAGTTGTGGAAGCATATGTCATTTATCAGTAGGATGTTCCTTTGTACAAATACTACAAATAGCTAAAATTAAAGTTTTATTCAAGGGACAGTCTTGCAAAGCATGTTTATTTTTGCATCTTGGGTAGTAAATATCTAGGGGTTCAGTAGATTTTGATTTTGCATTCATCTCCCCTAGAGTTGTATTTAATTGCACAAGAATATCAGTTTTCATGTTTGCCAATTCTTCCATTAGATCTTTCACATCATTGCCATTAGTACTCTACTTTCGTCTTCTTTGCCTAGTGCAAGAGTAATTTCTGTAGAAGTCCAAATTTCATCAATATCAAGGGTATTTACATCCCCTTTACCCATTAAGTCCAATACCTCCTTGGAATCATCTTGTAATACCCTAAAAAATATAGCCTTACACATTTTTGGCTCTATAGGTCCACATATTTTATGCATAAAGGTAAATCTATCAAGATAATCCTCTAAGGTCTCATCCTCTTCTTGTTTAATTCGTAACAATTCATATTTTTTGTTTCTTACCATGAAATATCCTTGGTATTTATCCAATAATACACTCTCCATCTGTTCCCAAGTTTGAATAGATTCTAGTTCTAGACTCATAAACCAACGTAGAGCTGCATCTTTAAGTGTGGAAGGGAATAATTTAAGCTTCTGATTGTAATTCACATAGTCATAAGTCTAACATACAACCTTGAATTCAAATAAGAATTGATCAGGATCTTTATATACAACCCCTTAGAAAGATGGAAGTATTGAAGGTGAGATTGTTTTCATAGGAGAATTATGTGTAGGATTTAATCGAATGGGATATTCGAAAGTCCTAAAAGGACAAGGATTATTTGCTCGATTGTGGATATTACTGTATCCATTTGGATTTTCTTGTAAATCTACCATAATATTATTCCAAGGCCTGGTGGTATGGACTCAATAGGAGTATATAGAGGAGTACTAGTACATAGTTCCTCTAAAATTTCTTGTTCAGGAGATCCTACACTTATTGATGATGAAGATGATTGTTTTTATTTAAGTTTATAAAGAATTTCAAACACAACAAATTCACCTCCTGAGCGTGAAGATCACCTTCCTGTGGTAGGCAAAGGAGTAGTTCGAATAAATCTGCATTTGCCATACCTTAGCCTATTCATTCATACTTGTATCCATATGGACTGAAATACAACTTAAAAAAAAAATGTTACTTGTACCAGTCGTTTATCTAGATTTCACTCTAAAGTTCACAACTTAGCACACTTAACAATTATTGGGCTGCTTTCATCTTCTAACAACACCTTTACCTAGAAACGACACAAAAAATGATGTGTGTCATTAATATCATCATTTAATATTTATGATTTGTCAATCTAGGGTAGTATCCAAGGCTATATACGAAAGAAGGTTTTAAGCAGGTTGGAGATCAGTTCATTTAGACAACATGTTTTATTGGTGAAACAAGTTTTGTTGGGGATTTTAGGTCACCTCTAATCCTATTTTGCATGAAATGAAACTAGTTACTTGCAAGAATTAAAAACTTCTTCTAAGATCTATAATTGATTTCTAATTATATTTATAGGAATTAAGATTGCAGGAATGTGAATGTTGCAAAATTGGAATCTATTTTACTCTTATAGAATTGAAACAACATAATTGAAATGTTGCTTGAAAGGAAAAATACACATGTTGGAACACCTGCTAGTGCCCTATTGCATGAGGTTATCAGGATTTCGCTACAGTGGCTGATAACAAAATGAGAAATGTTGGAAACTTGGAAAAGTTGCTAAAGCATGAAAAACAGGGGAAAATAAAAATGTTGCAATTTATGCTAATTATCAAATCATAAAAATAGGAAAAAAGAAAAATCGTTGGTCTATTCTACTTAGTCAACTAAAAAACACATCTACTACATAAAAAAATAGTTGAAGACATGAATACATCACATTAATTCAAAATAGGGGTTAGTAATCAACAAGAAATGTAATTAACAAGTATCCTGTTAAATCTGTTATAGTAAAGTTTATCAGAAGAAACTTATTACCAGTTAGTCCTATCTCTAGGCTTGAAAGTGGCCTTTGCTTCCTGATACAAAAGGATGTGAAGAAGTACTACTAACTACTTAACACTCACACTTACTCATGAACAAAAGTTGACAAAAGAATTGCACTTTTATTGACTGATGAAATGCATTATAATTCTGTAGGAAAAATCCTACTTCTGACTATTCATTGTTTGCTTTTGCTATTTATTATTAGCTACCACTATCTATTAGCTCAATCCATTAAGGGAGATTTTATTTATATCCCTATTACATTTCCCTAGTGCTCAATATCAATTGTGTTGCTATTTTACAATGATTTGCTAATCAATTCTAAAACTAACCTAGTCTAAATTAGGACAGTTTATGTTGCAACAATGTTTATTGGTCCTTGGGATACGTCTCCAGTGGTGGGAGTGAGTTGAAGGAGATTATAAATGGTCTTGTACACCTGTCTTCATCTTCAAATATCCTTTCTCTATTGTTTTGGGCACTATATCCTCTATTTGGCTAAAACTGATTTCTTTTCCCCTCATTCTGAAGCTTCTTCGAAATGTCCGGTCATGCAACTTACTGTATGCTCAAGTGCGATTAAAATGGCCAAAAAAGTATATAGGATGTCTTACCCATACCTCAAAATATGATTCCAATTGGTTTCACATGCTTTGGTTGACAAACTCCAAGCCATGTCATTCATTGGTAGCTGGATTGAATTTGTATGACAAATTCCTACATTTTCCATATTTATTGCACATTCACAGAAATTGGTGCTTCCTTTACAATTCAAGCCAATTAGAATGTGGGAAAAGTATTCAAATATTATTATCAAGGGATACAACTTAGCACACATCATTTTGCTACTTTATTTTACACATTTTATTCACTGAGTAATTAAACTGAAACAATGCAAAAAATGCAAAAAACTGTCAAAACAGAGTAATATGCTCCTAAAAATTTTAATCATGCAAATACTAATATATAATGCATTTAAACCATATAAATTAGCATACATAACATAACATAAGGTTTATAAGGTAATTTATGATAATCTAAAAAATTTCAGGAATGAGGTAATTCCCGACCTCATCATCTTGTTGTCCTAAACTCTAAAATTTTCAGATTCTAACACAACCAATTTCTCCTCTGATATGATGTCTAATATGTTGCCTTTAATATCTAAAATTTGGTAGGAAAATCCTTCAATTTGCAGCTATCTTTATCTCTTCAATTTTTGTTGTAAAAAACAACAATCTCCTTTTCTGCAAATCAGCCTTCAAACCTTCAAAGGCAATCTTTAGATCTATCAAATTTGGTGGTCTCTTCTAGCTCCTTTCTCATTCAATCTCTTTGTCAAATTATGAATTTGATTTTGGCCTCTTTGTTGGCATTACTTTCAACAATCTAAATGTTTTAAGGTCTTCAAGAATCTCTTCTAAAATTTGGCAAACTTCTTTCCAAATATTTCTTCCTTTTGGGCTTGTTGTCAGATGGTGATAATTATCCCAAATTCTTCTCTATCAGGAACTTCTTCTTGCTAGCAATCTTCTCACTTGAGTTCTCCTCAAATATCCTTCAATGACCTTCTTCAAATTATTCAATGAGGCTTTCCTAGCCTTCTCCTTCTTTCTCCTTTCAAGTATGCTTGAGGTCTTCTTCTCTTGGGCATTCAAATTTTGCAACTCCTCAAATATTCTTCAAAAATTCAATGAGACATTTCCTTGATCTCTCCAAAATTCAACTATGGAAGTTTTGCAATGATATCTCTTTCTTGGATCTTCAAAATTGGTTGCTTCTAAAATCTGCAATAGGACTTTTTCTAGTCTTTCTCTGTCTTCAATCTTCCAAAGTTGGAAGTTCTTCAACGGGACCTCCTTTGGGTCTTCTCTTCAATATTCAATATGAAGTATTTAATATTATATGGATATCTCTTTCTTGAGTCTCTTCAATATTTTATCTTCAAATCTTGCAAATCTTGCAATGGGACCTTTTCCTTAAGGCGTCCAAAATCTTCAATATTTAACTTTTTGCTTCAAGTACTAGATTGATTTCAAAGAAGATATTATTCCTAGATCTTGTAGAAAGATTCTCAACTTTATTTGAATCTCCTCTTCTCTGCAACAAAGTATTAGAAACTCGTAATAATTTTTTTTTTAAATCTAAAGAAAATAAACTTCACTAGTTGATTTATCAATCTAGTGGAATCAATGTTGAGTCCTAGTCTTCACAAGTTTTTCTGCAAATTTGTGGAAAGACTCTAGCCAAATGCAATTTCAAAAATTCTAAAAATTAGATTTCCTATCTCCTCTCAATCTCTCTTGTGGCTCTCTCAATCTCTTATCAATCAACCTAGTGCTCTGATACCACTATTAGCTTTTAATGTTATAAACTTAAAGAATAAGCATGTAATTTTATATCTATGATATAGACAATATAATAAGCAAGTAAATAGCATGATAAACTTCTAAAATAACTCATGAAATAGCCATTAGTGAATGCTCATGAAAATTTGAAGTTGTTACAAAATATGGAGATTTCAATACTCCATACTTCATACAAGTTCTACATTGTCTCTCTTTCTATCAACTTACTTACTAATCTCATTCCTCTCACTTGTTCTATCACTTGTATTTCTCAACTCATTTACCAAAGGCCTTTATATAATGAGACATGACTCTTGGCCTTCCATCTTCCTATGACTCTTCATATTCCTATTCTAAGGACTCATGTACATGTGGACACCATGCACATTTACATCATTGCACATTCTAATAATACTTGTGCATTTATAACAATACATAAAGTAAATACTCAAGCTTTAATCTATGACACTCTCCTAATCTAACGATGTAGCCAAGATGGTACATTAACATGTACCAAATAATGTAATATATTCCAACAAGAAAGTAGAACATCAAGATAAGGTTGCATCATATTACCATCCACACCACTAGGAGTGGCAACAATCTTGGAGGCATGGCCAAGGGGAACAATATTATGGTTCTACATGGAATCAGAAGAAAACTAAATATGGTTATGTTTAGTAGAGAAAGCATAGTGTGATTTTGGTTTTCAGAGTGGTGCAACAACATCAAGGAACAAATGGACCCATCACTCAAATTATCAAATTCAAGAAGCAAAAGTGTGGAGCCCACAAAAAAGTTGTGGATGTTCATGTGGCATGAGAAGAGCTTGGCATCAACATATACCATCACTAAGCAAGATTTCACTAAGATGGATGAATGATCATGATTGGTACCAGTTGCTAGCATTGCTTAGCAAATCCTATTATTTAGTTTCTTCTAATGTTTTGAGGATGAAACATTTTGTAAGGGGGATGGAATGTAAGGTACCTAGGGGATAGGGATATGGAATATAATATTATATTGTGTATGGGTCTTATGGATAGTTGGCATGGGCCACACATAAACCCAAGGTGGATTATATTTTAATATTTTATTATATTAATGAGTGGGACAAGGGTTTAGAAAGAGGGGTATATAAAGAATAGAGATTGTCATTGTAAAACATAAGCAATATCAATTATTCTTTGTGAGATTCATGGTTCGTGGAGAGAGGATTGGAGTTGCTCCTTTCTTCAGGAATATTATTTGGTGTTGCCCTACTTCAAAGGTATTCTCACGTTTTTGTGTTTGTTTTTGTGAATTGTTTTGTGCGGACAAATGTTTTTATTATTTCTACATAACATGATTTCCTCTTAATAACAAGTAAGATTCATAACAAATTAGCATCAAGCCATAAAGGAGATAAAGGCTCTCACCCATTCCACCAACCATAGATCTTTACCCTTCATGTGTGGAAACTCTCTTTATAATGTTTCTAGCATAAGGGTGTTGGCTTGCTGTTCTATCCATTTTCAGTATCTTAGGTCTTTGATTATAAACAGCAACTTGATTGATATCCAAATTAGACTCTATCATTTTCAATTTCTCATGTATTTCTAAGAGCATTTTGTAATTTAGTCTTTCATAGTCCCTGTATCTAATAAGAGAATAGATCAGATAAAAGACAGCCATGGACATGAACGCTGTTCTGACATAAAATATTTTTGATAAAATCCACTCTTGTTGGAAACGATCATTGCTATTGAAGCGAATCATGAAGAATTCAATGGCAAATGAAGAGCAAAGTCCTAAGTACAGAGGGCCTCTCACATTATTGGTTTGCTTTGCACTGGTCAATACATACAACACACATATCATGATCAAGTAAAAGAAGACGGCCTTAACAGCTCGAGACTCCATTAGGATAGCATTGTGTAAAGAAAACAACTTGTCAAGAGCCACCAAAATTGTGCTCTGCTTTGATTCAAATGCTTCGTGAGCTGACAAAATTTTAGAGAAAGTCTGTGTTAGGCGATGGTGATTTTGCTGGAGCTCCTGTTGGTGTGAAGTGAATTCAAATTGTTGCTGTCTAGCATAATCAGCAAGTTGGTGTAATGATGTCCTGCTTGCTGCAAATGCTTCTGCTTGATGTTGAGAAAGAGTATCAAGACCTTGTAATGCAAGACTTTGGGCATCAAGCAGTTGTTTCTGTTGATCCAGTGACATACCCACTACATTGCTAATGTCATCTGCTTTAGTTTGAAGATTATCCAAGTGGGAGGATACAGTACCGGCCACATCATTAATTTGTATTTGGGTTTCCTTTGTTAACTTTTGAAGGGACCCCATGCCTTCCTCTAAGCTTACATAGGACTCTACAAGATTGGCCATGCTAGAATCCAAGGTCTTCTGCATGTGTACCTGCTCTTCTTGTAACTTGGATTGAATGTCAATTATGAGATTAGATTGCTCAAAAATGGCATTGTGTTGGTCTAGAACTTTTGTGAGTTTATCTTCCACAGCCCTCTGTTTCTCCGCCACCCTTGAAGTGTGGGATTCAATAGAGAGTAGGGAACTATCAATCTCATCATTGCGTTGCAGCAAAGAATCAGACAGTATTTCTATTTTACCCAATTTATCCACAGCCCAGTGAGCAGATGACTTCAATTCGTTCACAACCCTTTCTGTATCTTGCTTGAATGCATGGCTTTGTAAATGATGGCACATGGCATTGGTGTTGATGAAGAAGGCCAAGTAGACTTGGTGTTCATCATTGTTCAGTTTCTTGAGACATTTAATCATGGTGCTGGATGACTGACAGTGTGGAAGAGGGCTCCGGCCTGATTCCTTCCGAAAGCACTCACTCATGTGATATGCCAATCTGGACTTCTTCTCCTCATTCTGCAGTATCTCTTTGCAGCTTGCAAACAACTGGCCATAAGCCTTGTGCCAACATGATGCTGACTGTGACAATGAGGGAGAAGTGGCCAATTTATTCTTTGCATTCCTCACCAACTGTTTGCCCTTGGGATTGTCAACTGCCTCAATATCAAAATCACCACCCTTACCTTTATCACTGCCATATTCATATCCCCTGCTTCCTGTTTCACTACCTGAAACTATATCATCATCACCATCATCTGAAGAAGAGGTGAACCAGCCCCATGAATGAGCACTCTGAAATCTGGAACTCAACAAGATTAGGGGAATCAATACACTCACATATAAAAACCTGATTCTCCTCATCTTAGATGAGAAGAGGGTAAGGGTGGCTAACTGTGGATATGCCAGATAAAATCAATTCCCTTCCCCTACAATTTAAAGATCAGTCCATTTTATTTGGAAGATATATATATATATATATATATATATATATATATAAGATTGAGATTTTCTTGGGCTATAAGAAAAATAGTTTCAGATTTTTCATTTTTAAAATTTCACAGCTTATCCTAACCCCACAATACATGTGTCTGAGAGCAATCCAAAGATCAATTTTTTTAATTTGGAGGATATATATAAGAATTGACTGAGCTTTTCTTGGGCTATAAGAAAGCACTTTCAGGTTTTTAATTTTGAATTTTAAAATATTTACAGCTTTTCGTTCAAGATTCGGCTGATTCTTGTGGATGTTGATGGCATTTTTACTTGCTGTGCAAGCTTGTTACGAAAAAACGATGTCTTCTCAATCATGTCACTTCAGTTCTTAAATCCGTCTTGTTATGAAAAAACGATGTCTTTCTCAATCATGTCACTTCAGTTCTTAAATCCGTCTAGGTGGTGGCGAGATTCGATACGACATGAAAGTAGTAACCAAAGAAAACAAAACTAAAACTATGATTAATAAAATATGTGGATCACATTGCCTAATTTGTGTAGCTCATTTCTATAGCCAAATTTTTAATTTGAAATTAAACCACTATTCGAATTATAACAGTGTATATGATTTAAATTTAAAATTTTTAAAATTAAAAGATTTAACTAATTAAATTTATATTGTTAAATTTTGTTTTGGTGATTGTAATCTTTTTTAACTATAAAATAAAGATGGATTATGAATGTAATTAAATTTATGTGATTTTATTTACCTTATTCGAGGAAGAGTCAAAATTATATAAGTTGAAGTTCTCTTTAAAAAAATAAAGTTTAAAAACAGCCATGCAAAGATAAATTGTAAACTCATTTTAAGTATTATTTAATGAATGGTAATTTTTTGATTGAGGCTAGTGTGAGAAATTCTTAAAACGGATATTTAGGGTTGGGCATGTCCATCCCAACCATGACCCTCTAATAAGGGTGAGAGTTGAGCTTATCAATAGGGGCCAAACATAGCGATACACACCCACCCTCTCACACACTCGCCCACGCCGTAGTCTGGACCTTGGACCTCCCACACCCACCCTCTCACACACTCGCCCACGCCGTAGTCTGGACCTTGGACCTCCCGAAAAAGAGCCAAAGCCCATTGCGTTATCCCCAGCACAATGGATGGTAATTTTTGAGAAGGGTATAAATTATGCAAGCAAGCCCTTATAATTTCTTAAGGTATAAAGTTTATTGCAGTGGTGAGGGCTGTGGCTTCCTTTTGGGAGGTTCAAGGTTCAAATCCCACTCAATATAGGGGATTGAACCCCTCATAAAAACTTGTGTAAACTCATTGAAAAAAAATAATTAGGGTATAAATTATGCAAGAAAGTTTTTATAATTTTTTTTTGGGGATTAAGTTAATGGACTTACAAAAAAATTGCTTCTATATACCAAAAAAAAAAGTTAATGGACTTACAAAAAAAATTTCAAGATTTTATTAGAGCCTTTATTATTTTTTGGGGGATTAAGTTAATGGACTTACAAAAAAAAATTCAAGATTTTATTAGAGCCTTTATTAAGTTTAGATTTACACTCAAAGTCTATGCAAAAAAAATTAAAAAAAAAGACATGATAGAAGAAAAAAATATAGATGGCAATGTGTAAGATGAAGGAACCATATCATTAATGAAATCATGGATGCAATCTGGGTGCAATTATTTTTCTGGATGTAGTGAGAATTGGTGGGTGCATGCAACCTAGATGGGTGCAATTATTTACCTGGATGTAGTGAGAATTGGTGGGTGCATGCAACCTAGATGTAGTTATTTACACTCGCATGTAGGCTCAAGAGCCCAAATTATCTAGTTTCAAAGCTTCTTTCGTGCATGAACTGTGAGCTTTTAGTCAAACATTTCATTATGGTGTAAAGGTTTCCAGTTGCAAAGGAAGGTACTATTCAAAATTATCCTTTTTTGTTTTTTTTTTTGGGGGGGTTGTGTGGCTTTCTCTCTTTTTAGTGATAGCTTTTTCAAGGGTCTTATCACCTCCCTCTTTTTGAGATGTGGTGCAGAACAAAGGTGCTGAAGGAGAAAGTGGGAGCTCTTTGAGAGGTATTAAGCATGCAACTATTAAATAGGAAAAAAAACAAACCCTTAGCCCTTAATAAATACCTAGAAAAAACTATGCAGTTACCACGATTCAATGTAATATTAGAATCATTTAAACAAGGAATTTTCTATTTATCCGAGCAAACATTAATTTATTGTTTCATAGGTTTCTAGTTGATGGAGCAAGATCTGCAAAATTGAATAAGGAAAATCTAGAAACCGAAGGGAGATATAGAACTTCATAGTCATTTTCAGCTACTTGGAGGATAAGGAGAGGATTCAAGATGAGGATACTTACTTCATGGCAAGGGCAAGTCTTTTTATGTGGAACTGGACCATAGGTTTTGATCCCAACAAAGGAAATCCAACCAAAGCCCCAATCTAGGTGTGGTTGTATGCTATCCCTCTAGAATTCTAGAATGATAAAACCTTGAAAGAAATTGGAAACATAATTGGAGAATATATAGGAATGTCCAAAGTAACTAAAGAGGCTCATGTAACTACCTTTACCTAGATTTATCTCCATGTAGACCTATCATGCCCTCTTTTGGGGGTAATTATTCTAAGTGTAGGGGATTATGAGTGGATCCAAGACCTAGATTATGAGACTATGCCCTTTCGATGTAAAATTTGCCATGTTCATAGCCATATCCTATGGAACTGTCCTACCCTTATGCAAAAAGTGGAGATAGAAAAAGAAGGATCCAATAGGTAAGAAGAGTGAAAATATCTAAAATTGGCAAACAAAAATGATAAACAAGTGTGGCAAAAGAAAGGGGAACAAAAAATTTAATAAACAAATAAATTTGTGGTTCTACAAGAGACAAACCAAGAGATGAAGGAATTCATGCATATCTACTAAGAGAAACGTGAACATACAAACAAGGAAGGAAATAAGGGGGAAAACACAATGGAAATTATTACAAAGCAATCAATGAAAGATCTTGAAAATCCAGAGAAAGGAGATTTAATCGAGAGAAATCCACAGCTAAGGTTGAGCCGCAAAGATACTCCGATGGATACTAATGAGCCTATTCAACATGAAGAAATTTTGGGTGAAAGATCCTCAGACCCTCCCTTGAAGGGGCCTTGCCAACTAGGAAAGGAGGAGTTTGGTCAAATCATCCTACAACAAAGACCTATTCCTAAAAATGTGGTAACCTCTACCTCAAACCCCTCCTTAATTCCTAATGTGCATGATATTTATATTGTCCCTTTCAATTATAGCATCTCACATACCTTGAATCTTGAAGGAAATAAAAAGGAGGACACTTAAGAAGTGAAGAGGAGAAAAAATCAAAAGACTTTAGGAACTATTAGAATTAAAGTGCACTATGCCTCTGTTTTGACACTTGTCAGTTTATATTGACACTTGTTAGTTTATCATATAGGTCTTCTATCTATATATGTAACTCATTTCATGTATAATATCAATCTCATCAGTTTTAGTCCTAACATTTGGTATCAGAGCTCCAGGATTTCTCTAGCCTTGTGAGCTTGAGGGGGGATTTCCCTCATGGAAATCCCTCATTTTTTCATTTCCCCCCATTTTTTTTCAAAACAGGGAGTATGCTCTCCATTGTTTACAATGGATCAGAAACCAGACTTTTGAAAGAATCATGGCTCCCAATTTTTTTCTTTAGAATAAGAAGGTTTGGTAGGTTTGCAATTGACTAATGCAGATTGCATTGTTCGTGCCAAGTCGAAATCAATGGCATCGTTTGCTGTGTGTTAGACGGGTATCCGAAGAAGCATAATGTTATGAAGAGAACAACATTATTTCATGCTATGATAATCTCGTGGAGTGCAACAAGTAAAGAGAGATGTAGTGTTGTTAAGCTGTGCAGAACTGTGAGTTAAACTGGTGGAAGTTGTTGATGATCCTGTGTGATGTTTGATGCTCGTAGTGCATTGTTGTTTGTGAAGGTCAGGCTGTGCGAAATGTTCATTATTGACATCCAAATGGTGGGGAGTTTCTGTTGTCGCTTTGAAAGATAACCTGGAGAATATTTCATGACGAGTGGTTTGTTTGATGTTGTCCAAGGCCACGTGCCGCAAACAGAAGGGAAGGCACCTCCATTGCATTTGTGAGGAGGACAACAACTCTGGTGCAGAAGAATCCATTAAATCAAAATGATCTTGCTTCTAAGTTTTGCTATGCTTTGGACCACTTGGAGCGCAGGGGTTGCTTGGTACGGGGAACAATGACAACCCGAGATGTGATGATGGAGAAGAAGCCTGACATATTGCAATGACATTTAAAATATATACCAACGAAAGGAAGTGCAAATGGATCTCACTGTTGATAGAGGCACACATCGTAGGATTCATATATCAGGGATCCTCCGCTTTTGCCAGATTCATAAGAGATAAGGTTTTCTTGAGGGTAGTGTCGCTTAAGACGATCTCTATTCACGCAGATTATGATTGCGGGGGTCTTCCCATTATCTCTTCAACTTAAAATTATCTTACACCTAAGATCTAAAAATTTATGGTTCACGATAAGGAGGGGAAGGAGTTGGAGCATCCCGAGCTGCGCAGGCTGGCCATGGAGGCGTTGAAGGTCTGCGAATGGCCCTCGGCTTTGTAGGGTCCCTCCTACATCGGCAAAGGAACAAAAGAAGAAGAATGCCTTCGTTGTGTTATGCAAGCATTTTTGCAAGCAGTGGGGAAGAGAGGTATTCCTCTGTGAGGCAGGAAAACCTGCCGACCATAAGTAAAGAGCACGTTCACGTGACAGAAACGTAAATGGCAACGCCCGATGACTGTTCTTTCCCGTTGAAGATGGATGGTGGAAACAACCTGTTCGAGCACAGACACTAGTCGATGTTTAGTTCTCATTGATAATAAAATCACTGTTGACTGAGTGTGCTGTGAAACAGTAGTGGATATGTTTATTTGGAGCCGAGATAGCTGCAAAATGGCTGGAATGTACTTGGCGTATGCAGCGGTTGGTTACCCATGCATTCTAGTAAGATGAGGTGACTACCATAAGGACACTTATTCTAGGGACTATAGACATAGACACCCTAGACTCTATCCAAGTTTTTTTTGGATCTACTTCTAAATACTATAGACGAAGACACTTCAGAATATTCTCTTCTATTATTATTCTTCTTCTCCTCCATATTTGGCTTCTATGGCTCATTTTATTGAGTGCATTTTTGGCAGAGACCGACACTCTTATATGGCTCATTTTTCTTTTGTATTAAGGTGCATTTTCGATAGAGACCGACACCTTCTAGATTGAGTTCACCATAAGGAGGGATTTGATATTTATGGTGGGGCTATTCAGTGACCTACGAGAGGCAACATCCTCTGAGGATGACCTACAAAGGCAAAAAACACATAAGCGATTGACCCTGAGGCACCCATGATGATCCTGAGGCACTTAGACGGCTGACCCAGTGACAACAGACCTGTGGAAGTGGCTGACCCTGAGGCAACAGATCGAGATGTATACATAGTGAATATAGCATTATTCATAGTTGGAGAGCCAAGCGCAAAGAGCACGAGCCTAGACCAAATCAGAAATAAAAGAGGATGATAGGTTGCTTTTAGAGAAGTCAACATTAAGGGGGAATGTTACCTAATGTTGACTTGCTTTTTTTTCTTCTTTAGTTAGGATAGTGCACTTTAAGGGGGAATGTTAGAATTAAAGTGCACTATGTCTCTGTTTTGACACTTGTCAGTTTATATTGACACTTGTCAGTTTATCATATAGGCCTTCTACCTATATATGTAACTCATTTCATGTATAATATCAATCTCATCAGTTTTAGTCCTAACAGGAACCTCTCCCCAAGTGCTCCACATTTGGGACTAAAGTCTACCTCATATACCAAAATAAAGATAGACAAATTAATTCAGTTAAAGAGAGGAAGAAAACATTTGAAAAAACTCTTGGAAGATATAAGAAAGACCCTCATGGATTCTGGACTGGTGGTTCCCTTGAGTACAAATATTTTGGCAAGAAAACCCTTCACAAATGGTTCATAATGAAGATCCTCTCTTGGAATATACGTGGGTTACACTCTCTAAGAAAATGTAGTTCTTAATATAAGGATAGGCTTGGAGGACCGTGACATAATTCTTCTTCAAGAAACCAATATGAATCTAAAAGAGATGGCTCATAACTGATCAAATTTGGAAAGGAGTTGAAGGTATGGTAAATGCAGCTAAGGGACGAGCAAGGGGTTTGGAAATTCTATGGAATCCTAGAAAGTGTATGTTGGTGGAATATCTTGTAGGTAATTTGTGGATTTATATTAAGTTTATATTGGTCTCTTCCCTCTCTAGGTTTGGGTCATGAAAATTTATGGTCCTATTGATGCTCGTCACAAATTGGAGTGATGGAATAATATTCCCTTTCCTCATGACCAGCCTAGAAATGATAATTAGATCATTGGAGGATATTTCAATGCTATTTGTAACCTCAGTGAGAAGGGGTAAGAAAATTGGACAAAAGTAATGCAGATGTTTGACTCTTTCATCTCTAGCCTCAACTTAATTGATGTGGTCCTAAAAGAGTGGTAGTATACCTGGAATAACAAAAGAGCTAGGAAGGAATTTATGGATGAGAGATTGGATAGACTCCTTGTTAGTGAGAGTTACCTTGAGACATATATTTTCATTGAGTCCTTTATCTTATCGGTCTCTCTCAAACCATTGGCCCATTTTTGTAAGTTTAAATATTTCAACCCACCCAAGACATTCTCCATTTAAATTTGAAAGCATGTGGCTTCTTCACCTTGATCTGGAAGAGAAAGTTAGGATCTGGTGGAGAGAAGGAAAATGAAAGTGGAGCACTAATATGTATATTCTAGCTAAAAGACCCATTTTTATCAAGAGGAAAATAATGATCTAGAATAAAGAATTCTTTGGGGATATTTCAAACAAAAGGAAGCCCTAAAAAAGGAGGTTGCTCTTCTTCAATGATAAATGGAGTCCCTAGGGATTACTGAGACCCTTATTAGCTATGCGAATGACCTCAGTAGATAAGTGGATGAACAAGAGTTGAAGGAAGAACTTTTATGAAAATAAAAGTCAAGAAATAACTAGTTGAAGCAAGGAGATAGAAACTCTGCCTTCTTCCATCAAACTACTATCCAACATAAGAATTTTAATAGAATTTCTAGATTTACTAACCCTAAGGGAGAGATAATTGAGGACTCTTAATAGATTGGCCTTTTGGTATAGAACTATTCTAGATTCCTCCTAATTGAACCATTGATAGAAAGAGTACAAGCTAGAGAAAGAGTCTAATTTCCCATTCCCTTGATGGTCAATCGAGAGTAAAATGAAAGTAATACTAAGATTGTTAGTGTAGAAGATGTGGAAGATGTTGTTTTTAACATAAAGAAAGTGAAATATCCTGGGCCTAATGGATTTCCCATAAATTTCTACCACCTCTACTAGGATATCATTAAGAATGAAATCCATCCAGTGGTGGAGGAGGCTCATAACTCTAAGCAAATTTTGAGAACTCTAAACTCCACTTTCTTGACTCTAATCCCTAAGATCCATCAAGCTAATCATATGGAGAACTTTAGACCCATATCCTTGTATTTATTACAAAATTATTGCTAAAGTGATATCTAATAGACTCAAGAAGACCCTAGATTCAATCATTTATCAAGAGCAAGAAGGATTTGTGCATGGAAGATAAATCCTAGACAACATCCTCATCGCTTAAAAAAATATCCACTCCATGAATAATAGCATAACCAAGGGGATTCTTATTAAGTTAGACATGGGTAAATCTTACAATCGGATTAATCAAACCTTCCTTTTAAAAACTACAAACACTTTAGCTTTTATCATGACTGGATTGAGTGGGTGAAAGCATGCATCTCCTTGGTCACAATGGCAGTCTTGGTGAACGGTACTCCTACTATATTCTTTGCTTTGTCTAGAGATATAAGACATTGGAAACCTCTTTCTCCTTACGTTTTATTATTTTGGCAAAATATCTAGGGATATTGCTCCAAAAATATAAGAGCTATGGTGGCTAGGGATGGATAAAATATTTTCCACCTCTAGTTTGTGGATGACACTTTGCTTATGGGTGAACCTACTCTCAGGGAGGCACAAAATTTAAGAAGAATTTGGAGTATTATCTAGTCATCCATGAAGGGGCAATCAATGTGATGAAGTCAAATTTTTCTTCAACACTCTCATTCATGTACAAATACGAAGGCCAACACAACAAGAATATAAGTCACAATAGAGGGCCAAACCAGAGAGTCTCCACCACATAGAAAAGGCAATCACAACAACATCTATAGCATAGAAATAAACAACAATGACAACCACAACAAAGGAATAAACAACCAAAACAACAACAAAAATAAAGGCAACAACAACAATAGGGGTATAATTTAAAATTTCGAGGTCCTTCTCCAAAAAGATGAAAGAAGGAGAGAAACTTCCAGAACCACACTTCCTATGTGCAGCAGCAATTATAACATGACAATGGTAGAAATTTTTGTGACTCTGGTTTTGAGAATACGAGAAAGGGTTTTGCCCCATTTGTTCAGAAGTAGCAAGGGCATGGATTATTCCATCACCAAAATGGTGGAAGAAACAAAAAATAACCCCTTGGTCTATAATTTTCAGTCCACAAGATTTTGGTCATTGGTATTTTTATAGGAGTCATGTTTGGGCTATGGATGGCAAAATCACAAATCTTGTTGTCCATAATTTTTCCTCCATAAAACTTATCCAGAATTAGGTTTAAAGTTCCTCCTTGTTCCTCCTCCCATGGCCAAAGAGGTTCTAAAATAGGTTTTTTAATATTTTTGTAGACACCTTCATCTTGAATGGTTCTTTGGACCAAGAGGTGGCTCTCCAATTAAGTGGTTTTGGAGGACCACCTCTTGGTCCAAAGAACCATTCAAGACGAAGGAATATACAAAAAGCTAAAAATCTTGTTTTAGAACCTCTTTGGCCATGGGAGGAGGAACAAGGAGGAACTTTAAACCTAGGTTGAGGGCCTCAATTTCATTCTGGATAAGTTTTATGGAGGAAAAATTATGGACAACAAGATTTGTGATTTTTCCATCCATAGCCCAAACATGACTCCTATAAAAATACCAACGACCAAAATCTTTTGGACTGAAAATTACAAACCAAGGGGTTATTTTTTGTTTTTGCCACCATTTTGGTGATGGAATAATCCATGCCCTTGCTACTTCTGAACAAATGGGACAAAAACCTTTCTCAGATTCTCAAAACAAGAGTCACAAAAATTTCTACCATTGTCATGTTGCAATTGTTGCTACACATAGGAAGTGTGATTCTAAAATTTTCTCCCCTTATTTCATGTTTTTGGAGGACCCCAAAATTTTAAATTATACCCCTATTGTTGTTGTTGCCTTTATTGTTGTTGTTGTTGTTGTTGTTTTGGTTGTTTATTCCTTTGTTGTGGTTGTCATTGTTGTTTATTTCTATGCTATGGATGTTTTTGTGATTACCTTTTCTATGTGGTGGAGACTATCTAGTTTGGGCCTCTATTGTGACTTCTATTCTTGTTGTGTTGTGCTGAAATGTTCTTTTGTGCACCTGTGATTAGTTTTTCTAGACGATCAATTTGCTGCTTGATTTCTCTTTTAACCAAGTCATCTACACTTTCTGTAGCTTCTGACATATTAACTTCTAGGACTTCTAAAGCAACATTCTCTTGAGTAGCTTTGGCTTTCTCTTGCATCAAATTTCCAAGCCTGGAGCTTTCCCTCAAAAAACTCTTTAATTTGGGATTCCCATTCCAAAGCAATTTCTTGAGAAATTATCTTATGTTTATTTACGAAATCTGCAATAATTTCCTTAATTGCAGGCAATAAAATATTGGGAATATAATCATTGGCCTAAGTAGCTAATTTAACTGTATATTTTTTGAAATTACAGATTTACAATTTAGCCATTTCCAAGCAAAATATTTCAGTGAGTGCCTCTGACTCATAATAAAACTATTTATTAATATCTTTATTTGGAAGTTGAAGACATGGTTTTTCCATTCGTAGACTATGGAGAACAATGCCTTTTACCAAATTCTCTTCAAGCCGGGCTAGCCTGGAATGGCATTTTTCTGCCTTTCTGCTCAAAATATTGAATTCTTTGAACCTTTTTTCCAACAACTTGTCTAAATAATATGGTCATGGAGGAACATCGTGCATTGCACCAATTCCATATATGAAGGTCATTCTATCCTATGTACAAGGAAATCTTCTGTTTTGAGAAAAATCTTCAATTTCTATTAGACCTCTGCAAAAAATCTTCCATTTTGTCTATGTCAAAGACCCGTTCTTCAAGATCCCAAATTTGCTATTGTGAATCCTCTTGCCGTAGATGCTTGCGAGGAAGACGAATAGGGGAACTAGGGGGACTATATGGAACTATGTGAGAGGATTCAAAATATTAAGGGTCAATAACAGATATACTTACATCACGCTTCAACATATACTTCTATAGTTCTTTTCTCCTATGCTTTTCTCAATGCTCTTTTCAACCAACAAACTATTTCAATGATGACATTCTAAACTCAACTATTCTTTCAACTATAACGTTCCTCAATACTCCAATATACTAATTCTCATGATTTTTTTTACATGGTCACTGGAAAACGTTAATCCTAGATAACAATACTTACTTCAAATATACTAAACCTCACATATTTTTTTACATGGGTGCCACAAACAATGCTCTTGGTTAAGGTTGCTTACTTTTCCTCATTTATATAATAATATAAGGTTGTTTTTGTTCTTTTGGATAACATTGTTCATCTCCCAATACTCCAATAAAATAATTTTCTCTTACAATCATTGCTCTCTTGGCTAATGTTTCTCTTCTCTCAACCTTTCTCCTGTCACGATTATTTCTCTTTCTTCCAAGCACTCCAAAATTTGCTCTAATACCACTGTTAGAAACTCAATACTTTCCTCATAGGATATCACAATATAGCAAGAATAAATATTAACACACTTACATATATTCAATCCATGATAATAACAAACTCTCAAAAAATAGTATTGATGTATATATATCTACTTAAGCAATGCAAATACAATGTATTACAAAGCTTCTTCAATCTCCTATTACAATTCTTTATCTTCAATATACACATTGGATATGAGACTCTTCAAATTCACAAGACTCTTGACCTATCTCCATGATTGTATTCTCTCATGATGGTGTAGATAGAAATATGCTACACCATTAGCTACTTTCTTTGACCCTTCAATATTTTAGGCCTCCATTTTCTCATGAAAATTGCATCAAATAATTTTGTTAACCTTTTGCATGTGCATTTCAGAGACTTACCTTATGCCTTCAAACCTTATGGTATAAATACCATGTTCCTTCCTTACTCGAACGTCGACGGGAATAAACATTTAAACTTAATGTTTTGCGCCAACCCCTTACTAAGGCTTATAAATTTATTATAATATACATATTAAAATTAATTTATAAGTAACCTTACGATTTTATTTTAACACTTAATATTATAATAATAAATATTATAATATTATTTCCTTTGGGCCTAGGTGTTTCCTTTTTTAATCTTAGGCCTTATCTTAACAACTTTGTTAAGATAAGGCCTTTTTTCATCTTTGAACTTTTCTTTTGTTTCTTCTTTTATCTTTGTTACTACCTCCTCCTTAGACTTTATTTCAGATTCTTTTGCTTGTTATTCAATTTGTTTCTCTATAATAGCTTCCTATTTTTCCTCGAATCCATGCCTCTTACACTAAGAAATATCTTGTACTATTGTCTTCTTTTCCCTATACTAGAAATTTTGAACATTAATGTTAAAAGTACCCAAATAATACAACCAAGAATAACAAAAAAAAATATACTCATCACCTATATCAAGAGCATAAATATATGAATATTAAACATATTTATCCATGGTGATCTTCAATTCTTGAAAAATCTGAATTTCTTACACTTAAGCTTTATGTTCTTAATTTTTGTTTCTTGAACTTACAACCTTTTAACCAAAACAATATTAATAAAATTGTACTTGTTTTTTTTTTTGAAAAATTTGAAAAAACTTGTATTAAAACAAAGATCAATTACAATTTGGGAAGAGACTTTTCCCAGCCTCAGTCAGAGAGAACACATGCTTACAACAGTAAAAAAAGATTTGCAATGGAGCCAAATCTCTTGAACCATTAACTAGCTAACAGGGGGATCGGTTTGGTCTATTGATGCAACTTGTCGCGATATCGCGACACTTTTTCCTTCTTCTCCTTTGGCCGCGAAAATGCAACATGTCGCGATATCGCGACACTTTTCTCCTTTGGCCGCGAAAATGCAACATGTCGCGATATCGCGACACTTTTCTCCTTTGGCCGCGACAATGCAACATGTCGCGATATCGCGACACTTTTTCCTCTTCTGGCCGTGACGTTGCAACATGTCGCGATATCGCGACACTTTTTCCTCCTTTGGCCGCGCCGAAGCAACATGTCGCGATATCGCGACACTTTTTCTCCTTGGGCCACGGCGTTGCAACATGTCGCGATATCGCGACACCTTTTCCTCCTTTGGCCGTGACGAAGCAACATGTCGCGATATCGTGACACTTTTTCTCTCTTGGCCACGATGTTGCAACATGTCACGAAATCGTGACACTTTTTCTCTTTCGACCGCGTCGAAGCAACATGTCGTGATATCGCGACGCTTTTTCTCTTTCGGCCGTGACGAAGCAACATGTCGCGATATCGTGACACTTTTTCTCTCTTGGCCGCGATGTTGCAACATGTCGCGAAATCGTGACACTTTTCCTCTTTCGGCTGCGACGAAGCAACATGTCGCGATATCGTGACACTTTTTCTCCTTTGGCCGCGATGATGAAACATGTCGCGATATCGCGACACTTTTTCTCTCTTGGTCGCGACGATGCAACATGTCGCGATATCGCGACATTTTTCTCCTTTGGTCGTGACGATGCAACATGTCGCGATATCGTGACACCTTTTCTCCTTTGGCCGCGACGATGCAACATGTCGTGATATCGTGACACCTTTCCTCCCTTGGCCGCGATGAAGCAACATGTCATGAAATCGTGACACCTTTCCTCCCTTGGCCGCGACGAAGCAACATGTCACGAAATCGTGACACCTTTCCTCCCTTGGCCGCGATGAAGCAACATGTCACGAAATCGTGACACCTTTCCTCCCTTGGCCACGATGAAGCAACATGTCACGATATCGCGACACCTTTCCTCCCTTGGCCGCGACGGTGCAACATGTCGCGAAATCATGACACCTTTCCTCCCTTGGCCGCGACGAAGCAACATGTCGCGATATCGCGACACCTTTCCTCTAGTGACCGCGACGGTGCAACATGTCACGATATCATGACACCTTTCCTCCAATGACCATGACGGTGCAACATGTCGCGATATCATGACACCTTTCCTCTAGTGACCGTGATGGTGCAACATGTCACGATATCGTGACACCTTTCCTCCAGTGACCATGACGGTGCAACATGTCACGATATCGTGACACCTTTCCTCCAGTGGCCGTGATGGTGCAACATGTCGCGATATCGCGACACCTTTCCTCCCTTGGCCGCGACGAAGCAACATGTCGCGATATCGTGACACCTTTCCTCCCTTGGCCGCGATGAAGCAACATGTCGCGAAATCGTGACACCTTTCCTCCCTTTGCTTTTTCTTTGATCATTAGCTCAGGGACCTTTCAAGACCCTGCCTAATCACCTCATCCTCAATAGCCATGTCACTGTGCAACTGAACCCCTACCTCCTTCTCAAGCACCCATCTTAGCCGGGAAGTCAGCCACTTTGTTTAAATCTCTACTCACATAAACTGGAATCACATCATCTAATTCCCTCCATAATTCCTTAATTTGAGTGACAAGAATCCTCAACCTCCATGCTTTCAAAGCAAAGTTCCTCATGCAATCTAGAGCTCCAACCATTATTTGAGAATCTGATTCAAGGATTATCCTCCTGTGGCCCTGTTTAACTGCCCAAATAGAAGCAGATTTGATAGCTATGGCTTCTGCTTCATTGTTTGTGGCTCTTCCCAAGCCTTGCAGTTCCCAATAGAGCACTGTTCCAACATGATTTCGACAAACCACTCCAATTTCGGCTCTACCCGGATTGCCTTTTGCAGCTCCATCAGTATTAATTTTAATCCAACCTTCGGGGGTGGTTTCCAACTAGCTCTGTCCTGTCCCTCTTGCACTTCAACTTCCTCTTCCATTGCCCCAATAACAACCTGAGTTTCCTCTTTAGCATAGACGGCCACAGTTTACGTGACTTTGCTCCAAATGACTCGCCAAACTCCATCTAAAGAAGAAAAAGTTTCTCTAAAAATTCTAGCATTTCTCTCCAACCACACTTGCCACCAAATAAAGTTTAATCCAAGCTCCCAACCAATACAAAGAGCTTTAGATTTAAATCTACCCCTCTTCCATCTTTCCCAGATATTAATCCGATTCAAGTCACCATTAACTTGAATTTTATAATATAAAAACCATCTCTCCCAAATTGGCGCGTGAATGGGCACTCAAACATCAAGTGATCAGTTGTTTCCTCGCTCTTGTAGCATAAGACACATTGAGATGGACCGATGATTCCTTTACATCTGAGATTATCAAAAGTGAGAATTCCATTATGCATGAACTGCCAGGCAAAAAAGTTTACTTTCGGCCAACCCTTGGACTGCCAAATCTTTCTCCAATCCTCAACCTGATATGTATGAGGGGGAGGCTCTGGAAGGATCTTGTCATATCCGTCCTTCACTGTGTAGACACCAAGGCTCCCATAGCCCCAAGCTAATTCATCCTCCTCGTCTCTACCTGTGAGAAATCTTTCTGTCAAGATTTTAGTCATGATGGGTGCCAAATCCGGAGGGATTGAAATTGGCCACTCATCCAACTTCTTAAACTGCTTAAACTTATAATCCCCCAGCTGACTAGTGGTGAAATAACTTTCAATTTGGACCCAACCCTTGGATTCTATGGCTGTTTTTATTGGTTGCAATTCAGGAAATTCAACAATGATAGGTGGGTAATGATCCCATGAATCTGTCCAAAATCGTGCCTTCTCCCCTCTCCCCACTTTCCAAAATAATCGATCTTTTACTACCTGAGATCCTAACTTGAGAGCCTGCCACACTAAGGAACCAGTACCATCCAAAGGGAAACGACCCACCTCGTTTGGGTTTACATGTCCCAAATATTTACTAGTTAGGATTCTACTGAATAAGGAAGTTGGTTGGGAAATCCACCTCCAGTAAAGCTTTCCAGCCAAAGCTCTATTATTTAACTTGGATCTTCTCAGTCCCAAACCTCCTTTTACCTTGGGCTGGGTTACTTTGTCCCAACCTACTAAGGCCCATTTCCTCTCTCCTTTTACTCCTTCCCATAAAAATTTTCTAGCCATCTTGTCCAACTCTTTCCAAATAGTATGTGGGGCAGCCAAGATAGAGAATTTATAAATTGGCATGGCTTGAATGACTGACTGTAAAAAAGTTAATCTACCCCCATAGCTTAACCATTTGTGAGACCAATGATTAATTCTATCCTTGATACAATCCAAAAGATTCCTCCAGATATCTATTTTTAGTTTTTTAAAATGCAAAGGGACCCCCAAGTAAACCACTGGGAGAGAGGTCCTTGTGAATCCCAAGATCTCTAAAACTCTGTCCTGAAGCCTTTGATCAAGATTGAAAAAGACCACTTTGGATTTTTTATCATTGATGACTTGGTTTGTAGCCCTAAGGTAGACATTAAGAGTATCTCTGATCATTCTTGCTTCCCTGAAGCTGGCCACTCCCACCAATCCTGTGTCATCCACAAACTGTAGGTGAGTCAAAACTTCCTCACCCACCTTGATACCTGTTAGCAAACCTTGTTGTCGTCTCCTCAAGAAAAGTCTACCTAATCCTTCAGCCAATATGAGAAAAAGATAGGGAGAGCAAGGATCTCCTTGACGAAGGCCTCGAGTGGCTCCAAACGGTGGCGAGGGAAGACCCTTGATTAACACTGAGTATGTCGGAGTAGAAACACAACTCATGACCCATTCTATCCAATCCTGAGAGAAACCAAAGGCTGCCATCATCTTTGACAAGAAGCTCCACTCCACCCTATCATAAGCCTTTGACATATCTAATTTTATGAACATTCCTTTATTACCAGATGTTTGCATTGAATGGATTGCCTCCTGAGCTAGAACCACCCCATCCAAGATCTGCCTACCCTCTACAAAGCCCCCTTGCTCTGAGGAGATAATGTTATGTAAAAGAGGTTTTAGCCGCTCAGCCATTACCTTTGTGATTATTTTATATATAACATTGCATAAGGCAATAGGTCTATAATCTGAAATATGTACCCCCTCCTCCCCTTTTGGGATTAAGGTAATGAAAGTATGATTTAATGCTTTAAGCATTCTTTTACTACCTCTGGACTCCTCTATAACAACCATTACATCCTCCTCCAAGTTATCCCAAAAGGCCTGAAAAACTCAATTGGAAAGCCATCTGGACCTGGAGTTTTTTCGGTGCTCATTCCAAAGACCACATTCTTCAGCTCCTCTCTATCAATGGGTTTAAGAAGGGTCTGATTTTCTTCTTCAGAGATAATGGAAGGTATGACAACAATAACGTCGTTTTGAGCCTCTTCATCTTGCACCATACTTTCCTTAAATAGTTTAGAAAAATAATCCATTGAATGGGCATGCATACCTGGAAGTGTATCAAAGGAGTGTCCGTTCTCATCTTGAAGAGCTTCCATGTTGTTCATCTGTCTCCTAGCACAGGCATTCCGATGGAAAAATTTGGTATTTCTATCACCTTCTAATAACCAAGTGGTTCTTGCTCTCTGTTTCCAGTAGGTCTCCTCTTGGTTGTCAATGTCCTCAACCGCTTTACGCAAGGCATCATCCTCGACTTTGAGCTGCTCTGTAATTGTTCCTTCCCTAAAGTGTTTTTGAACCTCATCCCATCTGGCCACCAAAGGAGCTCTTTGGACATGGAAGTCTGTCTTGTTAGCTCGCCTCCATTGTTTCAGTTGATCTTTGACATAATGAAGTTGTTTGTGGAATCTAAACATTGTTGTCCCGTATGTTGGGCGACCTTCTTCCCACCACTGTGGAATTTTCTTTCGAAGTTCCTCTTTTTGTAACCAAAAATTTTCAAATTTAAATGGTTTGTGATGTTGCCCTGTCTTAATCCCTCCTTCCAACAAAATGGGAAAGTGATCTGAAACTGGACCCTCCAAAATCTGAAATTTTGTATTCCATTTTACAAATGCCTCCTCTGAAACCAAAAAATGGTCTAACTTTACCTTCCTGCTATGTGGCTCCCTCCTCTTATTAGTCCAAGTATAGTTGGTTCCAGGGCATTTAATATCCACCAAGTGTAAAGCCTGGACTTGGGCAATCATAAGTCGATCCCCTGGATCCAAAATTGGGGTTCCCCCTTCCTGATCTCTAGAGGATAATTTAGCATTAAAATCCCCAGCAATAATCCAGTCTAAATCTTCCCTTGAGACTCTCATGTTATGCACAACTTTCCATTGAAGCCTCTGACCATCTAGGTTTTGAGCCCCATAAAAATTTGTGATTAAAACATGTTCAGTTGTGACATTATTTCTAAAATGTGATGTGAGAACACCCCTCCAAGCTATATGTTCTATTGCAGTCCATTCAAGAGAGTTCCAAAGAGTAACAATCCCCCCTGAGGCACCTTGGGCAGCCACTTCCATATGACCAGCACCCCTCCAAATTCTGTTAACTGTTTTACACATAAGATCTAACGACATTTTTGTCTCCTGGATAAGCAAAAAATATGTTTTACATTTTTCTAAGAGTCTTCGAACAGCAGATTGATGGGTTCTACTGTTTAAACCCCTAACATTCCATGATTGTATAATCATTGGTTACCTTGAGAGCAGTAAGAATCTATTGGCCTCACCGATCCTCCAGTGATCAGTTTGTCTCCTTGAACTGCTAGCAATTCCTTATTTGATTTTCTACCCACTCCTTGAGAGTTGCTATTTTTTTATCTCTTTTCCACCTGAGTTATCCCTAAAGTTGGCCTTTCTCTGTTCTTTTCTGCTATTCCCATGCTGACATCCTTAATTATTGGCTGCTCTTGGTTATGTACTATCAATGCCCCTGCACTCTCTGACTGCGGTAACTCACTGTGCTCAATTACCTGCTCTATGACGGGGGGAGATGAAAGAGGAGCTTGAACGTGGATGTTATTATTTTCACTATTCCCATCCACTCCTTCCATGAATTGTTCTTCTTGGTCCATTAGTGTCTTAAATATCTCATACCTATTGGCGGGCTTGAGTTGGGTTTGCTCTTTACCATCTTTTTTCTTTTGCCTTCTCCTTCTTTTGGGCTGTTCAAAACCATCTCTCTGTGCTTCTTTACCCTGAGAAGTATTGGTTGGTTCTTTGTTTATTGTTGATTTACCCTCCTTAGGAAGATTTGACATTCCTAGAGGAGCCTCCATTTTTGTGTTCATATTATTTGGGCAAGATCGGGCCAAATGCCCATATTTGTGGCAAACTCTGCATCTGAAGGGCAGAGCCTCATAATCCAGCTGTTGAATCCAAGATAGTCCTGCAAGTTCAAGTTCCACCTCTGTCGGTAGAGGCTGGCTAAGATCCATTTCCACACATACTCTTGCATAAACAGTTGTGTTTCCTTCTATTGTGTCTTTGGAGACACCCAAATGTCTTCCAAGGGAATTACCGATAATTTCCAAAACCTGCTCACTCCAAAACTCCATTGGAAGTGCATACAAACGGATCCAGACCGGGACAACAGTGGGTTCAATTCGAGGATCGAATCCCACTCTCCAGGGTTGAACAAATAATCCTGTCGGACCATGATTCCTCTTTTTTGATTCGAAAGCCCTATTTCTATCGGCCAGAGAAGAAAAACTAACAATAAAATACCCATTGCTAATAAACCATAAAGAGTACTCACCATGAGGCTCCCAGTTTTGTCGGACCCAGGAATGCAAAAAATTTAGGGTAGGGCGAATACCCATGAATTTACAGATCAAATCGTGATTTGCTCTGTATAAGACTATTTCTTCGACCATCCTTGGCTCAATGACAATCTTGGGCCTTGATTCTGACTGTGGCAAGCATCCATTGACTCGATGAGATGTTGATCTATTGCCAACAGTCGTGAAGAGCATTTTAAATGCAGTTCTTTGTGCTTCGTCAGTCTTGGAAGGAGATTTATCTTTTAGCAAATCTGCATAAGAGCTATTTCTCTCGAGAAGAGGATCCGGAGGTGTCCCCATTGGACCCTCCTGGGGCAGCAATCTTGCCTTCAAATCCACAGTAACCAGAAATCTCTTCGGCAACCCAACTGATGCCCTAGTTTTTCCCTAGCTCCAGAAACCCTAGTTCATGCGCTTCGCTCCAGTCGGTCCCCGCCCAAACATCCAAAAAAAATCAATTTAAAATTGTACTTCTTGTTAGGATTAATGGAAATAATAACCTTTTTCTTTTGAACATAGTCTTAAACCTACAAAATAGATTTTTTAATATTGAAAAAATCTCTTGGATCACTCTTTGGTTTATCAGACATCAATGATATAGTTTCTTTTTTTTTTTGGAAAAAACCCCTTTCAGGGTGTTTCTTTTGGGTAAAGTCCCAAGGATGCAGGGGTATCTATTCTGCAAAAATCACCTAAGGCTCACACTTGGCTTACCCCCTTTGGAAAACTCAAAGAACATGCCTAGCCCAAAGTAAATTAGCCAATAAGTTGTGCATGTACCAATCAAAAAGGTAGAAAAAAAATCTAATTACTCAAGGCTCATGCAGAATGCAATAGTCATAAGGCTTTCTCTAACTTATTTTCACCACGACTAATGCTAGCAAAACTTGCATTATCTTTATTGATCAAAGAAATAATTCTATGCTTGGTTAAATTAATTGCATTATCTTTTTTTATCAAAGAAATAATTCTATGCTTGATTCTCTTAAGAGCATCCATGTCAAAAAACTAGTTGATCTAGGTGATCTCTTTCAGACCTCTATCCACTTCCCAATTAGCAATAACATCAACCACCTTGTTTATAGATCTCCATATATGAGAGTAATCCAGGAACTAAAATGAGTGTTGAATATTTTTTATAGTCTGAATAATATCCCCCAAAATTTAGTTAGAGAGTGAGGAAGACCATTTTTTATATTTTAATTAGTTGATGATCACCTAGGAATCCCATTCAACATAAATATTCTACCAATTTTGTTTAAGGGCCTATAACAACCCTTCAAGGAGGGCCTATGCCTTAGCATGATTGTTAGTGGTATCTTCAAGGCTAAAGAAAAAATAGCCTCTCATATTCCCTTGGTCATCACAAAAAAATCCACTGTTTCTAGCTTTACTCGGGTTCCCCTAGGATGCACCATCAAAGTTAAACTTGATAAATCTTTTATGGGGAGGTTGGTAGCTAATTTTTGTATGATTCTTAGAGTTTTTATTTTTCTTGATTTGGAACCAAATGCTTTTGTCATCTAAATGTTGGCCGATGTATTGATTCTTGATATCTCTAAGATTGTTATCCAAGGATTTATCCCAATCCTCCCACTGCTTGACCAAAATGGATTCAACCACCACCCTCTAAACCAAAAGCTAAGTTTGGAATTAGCAACTTATTTCCTCCCTTAAAGTTATTTTATTTCTTTGTAACCAAATCGACTAAATAATTTAAGTTGGGAACCAATCCCATATGGATCTAATATAGTCAATATTAGAGTTTTAGCCAACCCACTCCAAAATTAGATCCCTTATAGTCTAAAAATTATGGAGGGGCTCTCTCTAAGAGTTAGTAAAGTCTCGCTAGAGGACCTATGCAAAGGGGTAAAATATGAAGAGATGGTTTATGTTTTTAGTATTAGCTTCACAATTTGTGCATATGAAAGGACCATAATAACATCTTTGCATCAAGTTATTACTAGTTAAGATTTTATCTTGCACCACTAGCCAAAAAAAAATTGAGATCTTGGGCCAAACACCTTTCCTCCATATTATTTGCCAAATTTGATTTCTATCCCCATTGAAGTTTACCTCTATAAGAAAATTATAAGATTTCTTGGTAGTAAACCATATCTACTTCTCCACCAACTTAAAAATTCTAGGCTCTTGCAGTAGGAAATCTTCCTACTATAGATGATTCCCCAAATTTCTCATTTATCAACTTCCCTAATTTGACCAGGCCAAGACCAAGGTTCTATCCAAAAATGAAGCACCATACTACTGGTCTCATGGAGAATGGGATGGCCCTAAATGTAGTCCTTGAATCAGATCCAACACTCCTTTTCAAAAGCCTTCTTCAATTAAATCAAGGAATTATCTTCTCTTAAAGGTTCATACCGGTTCCATACATCCTCCAAAAAGAGAGCATGGCTTTCATCCTTAATCTTTCAAAGGCTACATAACACACCCACATAGTGTGGGATGTTAGGCTTATTTAGAGAGAACTCGGGGAAAATGTTCAATAATGATCAAATCCTTCTAGTCCACCTCAAGGATATATTTTTTCCTAAGAATTTTGACCCAGAAAAGGTTCTCTCCATTGTAAAATCTCTAAAATGGTTTTCCATTAAGGGATTTGTTGAAGATTTGAAGATCTTTGATTCCAATACCCCCTCCTAGAGAGGTTTGTAAATATTTTTCCAAGCAACAAGAGGCCATTTCCTTTCTAGAGATGGACCACTCCCAAAAAAGTCCTTTGGAGCTATTTAAAAACCTTTATAGGTGTTAATAAAGTAGAGAAAAAGTAGAATGGAAGAGCTTGGAGAACTGACTTGAGAAGGGTTAATTTGCTAGCCGAGGAAAACCATTTGAAAGTCCATCCCTATATCCTCTCTCTAAATTTAGAGATAATTTCACTCCTTTTATAATTTTAAGATTAAATTCAATCAAAGGAAATCCAGAATGCTTGAAAGGAAGAGAGTACCTCTCAAAGCTGAGAAACCTAAAAATATTTTCTTGTACACGAGAAAATATTTCTAGGTTTCTCAACTTTGAGAGGTCCTCTATTCCTTTCAAGCATTTGGGATTTACTTTGATTGAATCTAATCTTAAAATATTTAATTGGAGTGAAATTATCTCTAAATTTAGAGAGAGGCTATAGGGATGGACTTTCAAATGGCTTTCCTCGGCTAGCAAATTAACCCTTCTCAAGTCAGTTCTCCAAGCTCTTCAATTCTACTTTTTCTCTACTTTGTTAACACCTATAAAGGTTTTAAAATAGCTCCAAAGGACTTTTTTGGGGGTGGTCCCTCTCTATAAAGGTAATCGCTTCTTGTTGATTGGAAACATATTTACAAACCTCTCTAGGAGGGGGCCTCGGAATCAAAGATCTTCAAATATTCAACAAAGCCTTTAATGGAAAACTATTTTGGATATTTTATAATGGAGAGGACCTTTTATGGGTCCAAATTCTAAGGAAAAAATATATCCTTGAGGTGGACTAGAAGGAGTTGATCATTCTTGAACATTTTCCCCTGAGTTCTCTCTAGATAAGCCTAACATCCCATAGTGTGTGGGTGTGTTATGTAGCCTTTGAAAGATCAAGGATGAAAGCCATGCTCTCTTTTGGGAGGATGCATGGAACCAATATGAACCTTTAAGAGAAGATAATTCTTTGATTGAGTTGAAGAAGGCTTTTGAAGAGGAGGGTTGGAGCCGATTCAAGGACTACATTCAGGGCCATCCCATTCTCCATGAGACTGGTAGTGTGGTGCTTCATTTTTGGATAGAACCTTGGTATTGGCCTGGTCAAATTAGGGAAGTTGATAAATGAGAACTCTAGGGAATCATCTATAGTAGGAAGCTTTCCTACTGCAAGAGCCTAGACTTTTTAAGTTGGGGGAGCAGTAGAGATGGTAACTTTACTACCAAGAAATCTTATAATTTTCTTATAGAGGTAAACTTCAATGGGGATAGAAATCAAATTTGGCAAAGAATATGGAGGAAAGGTGTTTGGCCCAAGATCTCAATTTTTGTTTATCTAGTGGTTCAAGACAAAAGCTTAACTAGTAATAACTTGATGCAAAGATGCTATTATGGCCCTTTCAGATGCACAAATTATGAAGCTAATACTAAAACCATCAACCATCTCTTCATATTTTACCCCTTTGCTCAGGTCCTCTAATGAGACTTTGCAAACTCTTAGAGAGAGCCCCTCCATAATTTTTAGACTATAAGGGATATGATTTTGGAGTGGGTTGGTTGGAACTCTAATATTGACTATATTAGATCCATATGAGATTGGGCCCCAACTTACATTATTTGGTCGATTTGGTTACAAAGAAAAAAAATAATTTTTAGAGAGGAAAGAAGCTGCTAATTTCAAACATGGATTTTTGTTTAGAGGGTGGTGGCTGAATTCATTTTGGTCAAGCAGTGGGAGGATTGGGATAAATCCTTGGATAACAATCTTAGAGATACCAAGAATCAATACCTCGGCCAACATTTATATGAGAAAATCATTTTGGTGCCCAATCAAGAAAAATAAAAACTCTAAGAATCATACAAAAATCAGCTAGCAACCTCCCCATAAAGGGTTTATCAAGTTTAACTTTGATGGTGCGTCCTAGGGGAAGCCAAGTAAAGCTATAAAGAGTGGAATTTTTTGTGATGACCAAGGCAATATGAGAGGCTATTGTTTCTTTAGCATTGAAGATACCACTAAGAATTATGCTAAGGAATAGGCCCTCCTTGAAGGGTTGTTGTAGGCCCTTAAACAAAATTAGTAGAATATTTAAGTTGAAGGGGATTCCTAGGTGATCATCAACTAATTAAAATATAAAAAATGGTCTTCCTCACTCTCTAACTAAATGTTGGGGGATATTATTCAGACTATAAAAAATCGTCAACACTCATTTTAGTTCCCAGAGTACTTTCATATGTGGAGATCTATAAACAAGGTGGTTGATGTTATTGCTAATTGGGAAGTGGATAGAGGTCTGAGAGAGATCACCTAGATCAACTAGTTTGCTGACATGGATGCTCTTAAGAGAACCAAACATAGAATTATTTCTTTGATCAATAAATATAATGCAGGTGTTGCTAGCATTAGTCATGGTGAAAATAAGTTAGAGAAAGCCTTATGACTATTGCATTTTGCATGAGCCTTGAGTAATTGGATTTTTTGTCTACCTATTTTATTGGTACATGCACAACTTATTGGCTAACTTACTTTGGGCTATGCATGCTATTTGAGTGTTCCAAAGGGGGTAATCCAAATGTGATTCCTGGGTGATTTTTACAGAATAGATACCCCTGCATCCTTGGGATTTTACCCAAAAGCAAAACCCTGAAAGGGGTGTTTTCCAAAAAAAAAAAGGAACTATATCATTGATGTCTGATAAACCAAAGAGTGATCCAAGAGATTTGTTCAATATTAAAAAATTAATTTTGTAGATTTAAGACTATGTTCAAAAGAAAAAGGTTATTATTTCCATTAATCCTAACAATAAGTACAATTTTATTAATATTGTTTTGGTTAAAATGTTGTAAGTTCAAGAAACAAAAATTAAGAACATAAAGCTTAAGGGTAAGAAATTCAGATTTTTCAAGAATTGAAGATCACCATGGATAAATATGTTTAATATTCATATATTTATGCTATTGATATAGGTGATGAGTATATTATTTTTGTTTATTCTTGGTTGTATTATTTGGGTACTTTTAACATTAATTTTCAAAAGTTCTAGTATAGGGAAAAGAAGACAATAGTACAAGATATTTCTCAATGTAAGAGGCATGGATTCAAGGAAAAATAGGAAGATATTATAGAGAAACAAATTGAATAACAAGCAAAATAATCTGAAATAAAGTCTAAGGATGAGGTAGTAACAAAGATAAAAGAAGCAAAATAAAAGTTCAAAGATGAACTAAAATATGGAAGCAAGAGAGAAGAGCATAAAATAGAGGCCTAAAATATTGAAGGGTCAAAGAAAGTAGCTAATGGTGTAGCATATTTCTATCTACACCATCATGAGAGACTACAATCATGGAGATAGGTCAAGAGTCTTGTGAATTTGAAGAGTCTCATATCCAATGTGTATATTGAAGATAAAGAATTGTAATAGGAGATTGAAGAAGCTTTGTAATACATTGTATTTGCATTGCTTAAGTAGATATATATTCATCAATAATATTTTTTGAGAGTTTGTTATTATCATGGATTGAATATATGTAATTGTGTGAATATTTATTCTTGCTATATTGTGATATCCTATGAGGAAAGTATTGAGTTGCTAACAGTGGTATTAGAGCAAATTTTGGAGTGCTTGGAAGAAAGAGAAAGAATCGTGAGAGGAGAAGGTTGAGAGAAGAGAAAAATTAGCCAAGAGAGCAATGATTGTAAGAGAAAATTATTTTATTGGAGTATTGGGAGATGAACAATGTTATCCATAAGAAAAAAAACAACCTTATATTATTGGAGAAATGAGGAAAAGTAAGCAACCTTAACCAAGAGTAGTGTTTGTGGAACCCATGTAAAAAAAATATGTGAGGTTTAGTAGATTTGAAGTAAGCATTTTTATCTAGGTGCAAAGTTTGACAGTGACCATGTAAAAAAAATCATGAGAATTAGTATATTGGAGTATTGAGGAACGCTATAGTTGAAAGAATAGTTGAGTTTAGAATGTCATCATTGAAAGAGTTTGCTAGAAAAATTGGGTTGAAAAGAGCGTTGAGAAAAACATAGGAGAAAAGAACTATAGAAGTATATGTTGAAGCGTGATGTAAGTATATCTGTTATTGACCCTTAAGATTTTGAATCCTCTCCCATAGTTCCATATAGTCCCCCTAGTTCCCCTGTTCGTCTTCCTCGCAAGAATCTATGATAAGAGGATTCACAATAGCAAATTTGGGATCTTGAAGAATGATTCTTTGACATAGACAAAATGCAATATTTTTTGCAGAGGTCTAATAGAAACTGAAGATTTTTCTCAAAACAAAAGAGTTCCTTGTACATAGGATAGAATGAACTTCATAGATGGAATCGATGCAATGCACGATGTTCCTCCATGACCATATGATTTGGACAAGTTGTTGGAAAAAAGGTTCAAAGAATTCAATATTTTGAGCAGAAAGGCGGAAAAATGCCATTCCAGGCTAGCTCGGCTTGAAGAGAATTTGGTAAAAGGCATTGTTCCCCATAGTCTACAAATGGAAAAACCATGTCTTCAACTTCCAAATGAAGATATTAATAAATAGTTTTATGATGAGTCGGAGGCACTCACAAAAATATTTTGCTTGGAAATGGCTAAATTGTACATCTGTAATTTCAAAAATATACAGATAAATTAGCTACTTAGGCCAATGATTATATTCCCAATATTTTATTGCCTGCAATTAAGGAAATTATTGCAGATTTCGTAAGTAAAAATAAGATAATTTCTCAAGAAATTGCTTTGGAATGGGAATCCCAAATTAAAGAGCTTTTTGAGGGAAAGCTCCAGGCTTGGAAATTTGAAATGCAAATCCAAAAAGATATGCAAAAGAAATCCAAAGCTGCTCAAGAGAATGCTGCTTTAGAAGTCCTAGAAGTTAATATGTCAGAAGCTACAGAAAGTGTAGATGACTTGGTTAAAATAGAAATCAAGCAACAAATTGATCGTCTGGTAAAAATAATCACAAGTGCACAAAATAACTTTTCAGTACAACGCAACAAGAATAGAAGTCACAATAGAGGGCCAAACCAGAGAGTCTCCACCACATAGAAAAGACAATCACAAAAACATCCATAGCATAGAAATAAACAACAATGACAACCACAACAAAGGAATAAACAACCAAAACAACAACAACAACAACAATAAAGGCAACAACAACAATAGGGGTATAATTTAAAATTTTGGGGTCCTTCTCCAAAAATATGAAAGAAGGGGAGAAAATTCCCGAACCGCACTTCCTATGTGCAACAACAATTGCAACAGGACAATGGTAGAAATTTTTGCAACTCTAGTTTTGAGAATCCGAGAAAGGGTTTTGCCCCATTTGTTCATAAGCAGCAAGTGCATGGATTATTCCATCACCAAAATGGTGGTAAAAACCAAAAATAACCCCTTGGTCTGTAATTTTTAGTCCACAAGATTTTGGTCGTTGGTATTTTTATAGGAGTCATGTTTGGGCTATGGATGGCAAAATCACAAATATTGTTGTCCATAATTTTTCCTCCATAAAACTTATCCAGAATGAAATTGAGGCCCTCAACCTAGGTTTAAATTTCCTCCCTGTTCCTCCTCCCATGGCCAAAGAGGTTTTAAAATAGGAATTTTCAGCTTTTTGTAGACGTCTTCATCTTGAATGGTTCTTTGGACCAAGAGGTGGCCCTCCAAAACCACTTAAGCCCATTGATACTTTTCATGTTTCCAACCCAAGTTTTACTCCCTCACAATTTTACAAGCCTTTGGAAGAAGTTATTGGCATGGGTGAAATATTCCTCAATAAAAAATTATTTGTTGTCAATCCCACCCGCCAACATGCCTTTCCACCCCATATCTGGTTTGTAATTTGTTCCCTTTCCAATGACAAATCCATTGTTATTAGGCCCACAGATAAAAAATTGGGTGTTTGTATTTTTTCTATGGACTGGTACATTTTAGAAGGCTTTTTCTAGCTTTTAGATCAAAATGTTTACTCGAAAGTGAACAAAGTCCCCTAGCAGGATAATTTTTATCAGCTCCAAGACTTGCTTGATTGAGCATTTAGGAGGAATTTGCTTTCAAAAAACCATAGTAAATTTATGCTTCAGGTAACACCATCCTCTTCTAGAGTGTGTCGTTTACCTTCTCCCCAAAATCCAAAAGCCCAAGCTTTTCGATCAACACATTTGTTCCTACGATGGTTTCATGCTCATCATCTACTCTTGTCATTTTTGTTAAAGCAAAAAAATCATCTCTTGGATTCCATATCTCTAATTAAATATATGCATGGTCGTATTTTTCCTTAGGATATTATTCTTTTCTATTTTGATGTTGAGAGCCTCTATCTCAGCATCCCCACCTCTCAAGGATTGGCAACTCTTCGTAATTTTTTGAGGAATGAATTTGATCCGACCAAGATAAACTTTGTGGTAAGACTTGTAGAGATAGAGTTAACACAACACTAATTTAAATTCAAAGGGAAAATATACAGGAAAATAAGAGGAACAACGATGGAAAGTAATTTTGCAGTGGTTTATGCTTGTTTATTTCTCTGACATTTAGAGGAATAGGTATTTAATAATGTTGTTGTGGAAAAAAAATTATTTTATAAAAGATAAATTGATGATGTCATTGGAGTTTGTCTTGGCCCTAAGGATGATCTTAATGGTTTTCTTGCTACCTACGATTCCTTCTATGATAGTATTAAAATTACTTCCTTTATTTTTGATTGTGAAGTAACACTTCTAGATACTATGCTTTTTAAGGGGCATGATTTTGCTCAGACTAGAATTCTTTGCACAAAATTATTTCAGAAGTCGATGAATACCTATCAATACATCCATGCTTCCTCCCATCATCCAGTTCATCAAAAAAATGCCTTTATCATGAGTGAAATCAATAGATTTATGGGTAGATAAAGATCCAAGGATGGATTTATTTCTGTTAAAAATAAAAAATTTAACAAACTTAGAGCTAGGAGATATAAAATTAATTTTCTCTTGCCTTTGTTTGAGAAAGTTAATTTTGATGGTGGGCTTTCACTTTTGGCCAGAGTTTTAGAGAGAGCAACATGCTGACATGGATCCAAAATAAAAATAATTCCTCTTATTTTGAAGTTGGGCAACTACAATTTTGTCAGAGATCTTCAAATCGGTACAGATATTATTTCTCCAATGTTTGAAAATTTGAGAAAAGATAGAGAGCTCAAGCACATTGCTCGAGGCATAATTTGTTGGAGGAACCAAAAACCTCTTCAAGATAATTTGTGTAAAAAAAAAATTGTTTGAAGAACTCTTTCCCACCTTGTATTTTTACATTTTTTATGTGTTTCTTCTCTTTTCTAGGTGGGTGTTTTTTTTGGGGTTGAGCTTGGGACTTCTCTTCTTTTCACCGTCTTGGTCTATAAACATGCGGTTTGTATTAATGCTTGGGTGTTTTTATCCCACATGCATTACTATTTAGCTCCCCCCTAGAGTTAGGTCTTTATAAAGAGAGGTTGTACCTCTTTGAAACTCACTCCGTTGATGAGACCTGTAGGTCGAAACACGTTCGAATTTTTGTAGATGTATCACTTTTTTTTATGGAATAAAAATTTAATCAAATGTTTTTTGTTCCTTTACTAACTCATCTCTTTCTTTAAGTTTATAATCCCTCATTTTTTTATTCTATTTTCTAATAATTTTTGCTATCGATATTATGCTCTTCACTTGCACGTAATGTGATCTAGTGAATCAGAAAGCTTGCAGCACTAGGAGTATGCTCTTCACTTGCACATTTGTGATCTGGTGAATCAAAAACTAGTTTACATTTTTAGAGTACCGCTTCTCCGTGTTTCTTTTTTCATTAATAAGTTAAGGGATCATTATAAAGAGAAGTATGGGATTCTCTTTTATAAGATGGATTTTTGTATGATGGTTTTGAAAGAGAAACTATATAATGATTCTTGAGACTTTTGTGAGTTAAGGGATCATTATAAAGAGAAGTATGGGATTATATTTTATAATATGGATTTTTGTATGATGGTTTTGAAAGAGAAACTATATAATGATTCCTAATACATTTTTAAGTTAAAGGATCATTATAAAGAGAAGAGATTCTCTTCATGTTGGCTTGTTTTCATTATGTTTTTATGCATGGTTATTTGCATAAATAGAAAATGGTATGTTTTAAGTTGCATTGCATTTAGAGTTGTCATGATCCCTAAGTATTTCTTATGAGTCGTGAGTGGATTCCTTATCATAAATATGCTTGTAGATTTACGGAGGGCTTGAATATCCTTGGTGGATGGCTAATAGTATTTTTAATGTTTAAATATTGTGGAAAAACAAAGGCTATGTAAAAAACATTATGTTCAATGAGTTTTGTAAACTTGATAATTGCACAAACTGAAAGATTATTTACTTTATGATAACTTGGATTTTGTACTTTTAAAGTGATTTTAACAATATTTTATTTGGATAGTTATTATTGAGTTCTATCAATTGCAAAAATACATATTTATGTTATATACTTGGTTTATTATGTTGTAGCATTTATGTTAAAGGAATGCATCTTTATGTTATATACTTGGTTTATTATGTTGTAGAATTTATGTTAAAGGAATGCATCTTTAGGTTAAATACTTGGTTTATTATGCTATAGAATTTATATGATAGGAGTGTGTCTTTTGAATCTTATGTCAAGAATTTGATCTACGCAAAATATATCTTTATTTAAGAGGCATCCTTGTTTATATATTATAGCATTTTGGATTAAATGGACTATGACTTGATTTAAAATGCTTTTGATATGATGTGATACATGTTGCTTTAATTTAGAATTATATTTAAAGTGTATGAATTATTTAAGATAAGATTATCTTGGGGTGGCTAGAATTTATTGTGGACTTGAGTCAAATAAATTAAAGCCTAATCCTAGAAGGATTTGCATGAATGCAATACCTAGGTAGCCATGATCCTAGAAGGAGTTGTGAGAATGCAATAGCTAGGGACTCATGAACCTAGAAGGAGTTGTGTGAATACAATAGCTAGGTTTCTTGTGAATTCATTGCACCTTGAATGAGAAGGCTTGAGTGTACTCCAACTAAAAGTTATGGAATCATTCACAAGATAACAGTGGTGATCCCTTGAATGTATAGGATTGGGTGATCATATTCATTACCAGTGAAGTGGTAATGATCTTGGTTAGCCCACGAAGGTGTGGTAACTAAGCACCAAGGCTCTACTTTTAATTAACCTACCTAGATGGATCCGAAGTAAGGTTAGGGAATTGGTATCTCCTTTTATGAGTTATGGACCTTAAAGGATAATCCCTACATTGTGGTCACATTATTCTATGCTAGTGAGGGTATGGAAAATGTGGGGAGACCACTTTTGACATTCTTATAAATGTGTAGGTTTAGTAAGATGAACCCCTAAAACCATGAGAGTTTACCACTCTTGTCCATTGAGTGTCATCTATAGTGACTTAGAACTAAAATATGGTGAAGCCTTGTATGTTGGAAATATAAAATAAGGGTTTCCCCTTTGTGAACCTTTGCTAGTAATTATTATTTAAAAAACAAATTGGGTTGGTAGTTTTGGGTTGTTATAGTTTGTATCAAAGCTCTAGGTTGTAGGGCTAGAAGCTTCCTTGGAGTGTGCCTAGGTCGAGCCTTAACTTGATGAGTAATTTTGGGTTTGGCACATTGTAGAAAGGCAAGTGTGACCCTGATCATTATCAATTGAGTGATAATATTTATGTTAGTTCATGAGGAGAATGAAGCTAATAGATTGTAAGTACAATTAAGAGAAAATGTTTAACTTACCTAACTTCTTTTTATGGATAGGGATGGCACTTGTTCAAAAAGGAAGTTCATAAAAGAAAACCAAAATGATTGCACAAGGAGGGAGTGCATTGCAAAAGTCTAAATAAACTTGGGATCCTAGGAGAAAAACTAGGAGAGCAATGACTTCTAGTAAGAGACCTAATATGGTAGTAAACCTTGATAGGAATTTCAAAGGAATAATAGGATATGATGAGAGATTAGATATCTCCTCCATAGTGAATTTTCTTCAAGAGCAATTGGAACAATAAATATTTATGAAAACCTTTATTAATAAAGAAGTTAATACTAGAAATATAGTGGGTAGGCAAGAAGAGAACCCTGTCAGAAGAACTCATGAGGCAAAAACCAAATAGAGGTTGAAATAGCAAGAGACCTTAAGAATATGAAAGTAACCAAATTTAATGGGAAAGAGGGAGGATGTGGTAGAGTCATGACTAAAAGATTTAGAAATATTATTTTCCATGAAAAGCTACTCGTTTGATACACAAAATATGTACGTTACCCTTCATATTTTGGATGTATCCCTATAGTGGTGGGACACATATAGTACATGCAAAAAGAACCAATCCACGAAACTTAAGTAGGATGAATTCGGAGGAGTTTTTAAGAAAAGGTTTCTTTTAGAATAATTTTATGTAGATAAGTTCAAGGAATTCTCTATGCTTCAACAAAGATCATTATCAATATAGGTGTATTTCCAGATATATGTTAAACTTTTGAAGTATGTGCTAGAGTATAAGAACAGTGAATACCTGAAGGTGCATAAGTTCATTCTAGGTATAGACCCTAAAATAAGAATAGTGATTAATCTTCTCAAACCTAAAATTTTGTAAGAAGCTTATGAATTGGCTAGATTAGGAAGAAACTAATCTCCAAATCTAAAAGTCCTTCTTAAACTATGTAGGGTTGAAAAAGCTAGAAAGACAAGAACTAAAGGAAAGAAATAACAAAAGATTTATAAAATGGGATAAGGATCAAAATAAGAGAAACAATAATAGCAAGAACAATAGGAACCTAGGTCAAAATAAAAATAAATTTTAGAAGAAGGACAATTTCAATCCTCATCCTCCAAAGCAAAATGAATCCACACCAAGAGAAGAGATAGGGAATAAAATGTAGGAGATATCCAAGGCACCTAGGACTAGTTGTTACATTTTTGGGGATCCTAATTATGCCAAAAAGTGTCCCCAAATATTAGATTCAAGTCACAGAGCAGAGGAGTCATTGCACCATATATATGTTGCTACTGAGAATCAAAGTCTCGATGGATAAGCTACACTGATGTTCTCAAATGGTAAGTTGTTTGATAAAGATGTGAAAGTTTTAATAGATAGTGGAGCTACAAATAGTTTTATTTCCACTAGTATTATCAAGGATATGCCAAAAAGACCTAGATTTTTGGCACAAGGGTGGAAAGTCGAGTATGGTTCTATCACACCTACTTAGTGGATCAATGTTTGCCTACAATGGAGATAACTCTACCCAATAGGTCGACTATATGGATCTTATATATGGAACCCCTCCATGATTTTGATATTCCTAGGGATGGATTGGTTGAAGGCTCATGGAGCATTAATCAACTTTCAAGATAGGTGGATGGATTACACTAGAAAGGATAAGAAGAGAGTAAGAGTACAAAGTAGAAAAGGTTATTTTCAACCTCACTTGATTTCAGCTATGCAATTAAATAAATCCATTAAAAGATGTGGTATGGTATATGTAGTAAATATCAATGGAAAAACTAGAGAAAAAGGAGATGAAAAAATATTCAAGAAGCATCCAATTCTCCATGAGGTTTGAGATGTATTCCCTGAATATCTTCTAAGTCTATCCCCTTGATGGGAATTTGATTTCTCTATAGAACTAATGCTCAAGACTAAACTCATTTCTAAAACACCTTAAAGAATGACCCAAATTGAGTTGTAAGAACTAAAGGTACAACTCCAATATTTATTGGAAAATAACATGATCAAACCAAGTGTGTCACCTTGGGGTGCTCTAGTGTTATTTGTGAAAAAGAAGGATGGTTCCTTGATATTGTGTATAGATTATATAATTCTAAATAATATAACCATTAAGTATAAGTATCCTCTACCAATGATAGATGACCTCTTCTATCAGCTAAAGGATGCTACCATATTTTCAAAAATAGATTTAAGATCGAGGTATCATCAGTTAAATATTCAAGAAGAGGATACCCATAAGACAACCTTTAAGACCATATATGGGCACTATGAGTTCACAGTGTTTTTTTTTGGGATGACGAATGCACCAATAACTTTTATGAATCTTATGAATAATGTGTTCAGAAAATATCTAGACCAGTTTGTCTTGGTATTCTTGGATGATATTTTGATCTATTATCATACTAAAGAGGAACATGCACATCATCTTGGTAGAAGGGATTGTTATAGACCTAAAAAAATGGAGGCTATATTAAGTTGACCTCTACCAAAAAATTTGACAAAAGTTAGGAGTTTCATGTGATTCAATGGCTATTATAAGCATTTTGTGAGAGATTACTCTAAGGTTACCTATTCTATCACCAATTTTTAAAAAGGGGAAAGAGTTCAAATGGATGGATAAATGTGAGGTTGCATTTGAAATTCTAAAAACTAATTTAACAATGATATTAATTCTCAAAATACCAAATCCTCTTGGGAATTTTACCATGTGTACAATTGCTTCCTTAGAAGGTTTGGGTGGGGTATTATCCCAAGAAGAGGCTATAGTAGCCTATGAGTCTAGAAAACTCAAGACACATGAGGTAAACTATTCTATGTATGATAATGAATTGGTAGTAGTTGTGCATGCCCTAAAGGTTTGGAGATATTATCTGGTGGGTAAATTGTTTGAGCTAAAAATAGACCATCAAATTTTGAGGTATATTTTTACCCAACCTATGCTAAATATAAAATAGAGAAGATGGGTAGATTTCTTAGCAGAATATAACTTTGGTATTGAGTATATCAAAGGGAAAGAGAATAAGGTTGTCAAGACCTTGAGTAGGAGAAGGCACATAGTCACATTGATCCATAGCCATATAGATTTGATGGATAGGGTCAAGGAGATGTAGCTAAAATACCTGTATTGCATAGAAATTTAGGATAAAACCAAGAGAAATTCTAAAGAGAATAAGGATTTCAACACAAAATATGGATATTTGTGCTTTAAGGATAGGGTAGTTATACCCAAAATTGGTTGTTGAGCAAGGTGCAGCAACAGTATTGTCATTGTTGTCAACACAGTCAGATAGATATGTTGATGTAGTGGACAGGAAGTTCAAAAGCTATTCAGATGCAGAAGATAGGAGTTCAAAGGTTATTCAGAGTATGTACAGTGATTTTCCAAGAAGACCAAAGTGGCCCATATGCAAAATATAAAAAAAAAGACAATTAAGAAAAGTGTCACGATATCACGACATATACAACAGGCAAGAAAAACTGTCACGATTTCGTGACATGTTGGAAGAGAGAGAAAAAGCAGGAAAAATTGTCGTGATTTCACAACATGTTGAAAGAGAGAAAAAACAAGAAAAACTTTCACGATTTCGTGACATGTTCGAAGAGAGAGAAAAAGCAGGAAAAACTGTTGCGATTTCGTGACATGTTGGAAGAGAAAAAGGCAAGTGGAAAAACTGTCATGATTTCGCGACATGTTGGAAGAGAAAGAGAAAGTAGGAAAAAGTGTCACGATTTTGTGACAAGTTCAAAGAAAGAGAACAAGTAAGAAAAGTGTCATGATTTCGCGACATGTCACATTTTCGTGACTAAAATAGGAGAGAGAAAGTAAGTTTGAAAAGTGTCACGATATCGTGACATGTCGCATTTTCATGACAAAAGAAAGAGAGGAAGCGTATGGAAGCAGAACTATCATGATTTCGCGACAAAAGCAGAAAGCAAGACTTCAAAAGTAGAAGTGTCACGATTTCGTGATAAAAGCAAAGTAAAGTACGAAAGCAGAAGTGTCACAATTTCATGACAAAATTAGAGAAGAAGACTTCGAAGGCAGAAGTGTCATGATTTCACAACAAAAGCAAAGAAGCTAAGTAAGCAAACAGAAGTGTCACGATTTCATGACAAAAGCTAAGTTGAAGACTACGAAGGCAGAAGTGTCACGATATCACGACAAAAGCAAAGTCAAAGTCTATGGAAGCAGAAGTGTTGCAATATCATGACAAAAGCAAAGACAAAGTATACGAAGGTAGAAATATCGCGATATCATGACAAAAGAAAAGACAAAGTCTACGGAGGCAGAAATGTCGCAATATCGTGACAAAAGAATAGAGAAAGCGTACGAAGGTGAAAGTGTCGTGATATCGCAACATGTATTTTCATGGCAACAACAACAAAAGAAGCTATAGAGGCAAAAATGTCATGATTTCATGATAGGTCATAAATGCGCAAGTCAAGAAGGAGAACCCTACTGAAATGAGAAGTATGACGATGGACCGAAATCACTATGGCATTTACAGAGGCGAAGAGTGATTTCACCGCTGAAATACGAAGACGATCAAAAGTTGTATGGCGTACAAGGCGCTAGAATGAAATCATCAAGCAATGGATAAACCAAACATCTTCTTGAGTTGAAGCCTATGAAGACTGATGACAACCGACTAAAATTAGGGTTTACAGTTGTTATGAAATCCAACTAAGATTAGGATTTACAACCGACTAAGATTAGGGTTTTCATCATAAAAAATATTATTATAAAAGGAGGGCTGTTTGGAGAATTGAAAATATGGTGGAATGTGTGTGAAATACGGTCGTTGTGCACAGAGAGCAAGTCATGTCGAATCATGCTAAGTGTGAAATTTGAAAAGAGAGTAGAGTGCACAAAAGGGAGAAGATGATCGTGAAGTTCGACTATAATGAAGCAAAGTGTGTGAAGTGATTACGTAGAGAGAGCAGAGTGCGCAGAGAACACAAAGGTGAAGAAGACCAGTCAGGGTCTTGCAAAAGCAAAGGTATCTTATTGTCAAACTTATAGATTCAAATTGAATTCCAGGTTGCAGCTTGGCATCAGGGGTTGGTGCTCCTTTCTGTTGGTGTAGATAAATAAAGGGTTGGTGCTCATTTCTGTTGGTGCAGATAAATAAGGGGTTGGTGCTCCTTTTTGTTGGCATAGATAAATAAGGGGTTGGTGCTCCTTCCAGTGGGTGTTGGTAAATTGATTGTAAAGTTGGTGCTTTGCAAAGGCTAGATTTGGATGGTAGTCCAAGCAATCAATTTTTGAGGAGTAGCCACATTGGTGAACCTCGTTAAATCTTGTGTTGTGTGATGCTATTTTGTTATACTTGTTGTATCTAGTAATAAGTTTTAATTTCTGCGGTATTAAGAGCTATAAATTTAAGTTTAAAGAGCTACACTAATTCACCCCTCCCTCTCAGTGTCATTGTAAGACTAACAATTGGTATTAGAGCTAAGTTCCTGTACAAGCTTAACCGGCTAGGGTGATCTTGGAAGTAACACAATGGCAGGTGGTGAAGGCTTCTCATCAAACAAAGCACCATTGTTTGATAGATCTAATTACATGTTCTGGAGAATAAGGATGTAGAAATATCTCTATGCTTTGGGATACGACATCTGGGATTCAGTAGTTAGTGGATACACAATACCCATCACTCCTCCAAAAGAGGCTGATAAAAAGAAACTATTTGAAAATAACTCAAAAGCAAAGAATGCTCTCATGTGCGGATTAGCAGATAGTGAACTAGTAAATATCATGAGCTATAAAACGACAAAAGAAATATGGGACAAACTAAGGAGTATTCATGAAGGAGATGATAAGATCAAGGAGGCCAAGTTACAAACACATCGAGCTTAGTTCGAAGCATTAAAGATGAATGACGATGAAAACATTGAGGCATATATGCTGAGAGTTAATGGAATCATTAATGCAATCAGAGGACTCGACGAGGATATCGAAGACTCTACCATCGTAAAAAAGGTATTAAGATCTCTTCCTCAAAGGTTTGATTCTAAAGTCTCAATGATAGAAGAAGCTAAAAATCTAAATTATTTTAGTATAGATGAGATGTATGGTTCTTTGAATGCATATGAGATGAGGATAGGAAGATCTAAACCCATAGACAGAGAAGCGGATTTTAAAGCCCTCAAAAATAAAAATGCAAAACAAGAGTCCGAGGAAGAAGAGACATTAGATGAAATGGAAGCAAACTTTGTTAGAAAACTAAAATGGGGAAAAGAAAAATACAGAGGAAAGCTACCATTTAAATGTTTCAACTATGGAGGCGTTGGGAATTTTGTGACTAAATGTCCACTTAATGAGAAGAACAAAAATGATGAAGGATCGCACCAAGAAAGAAGTGACTAGAAGAAGAAAATGAATTTTAGAAAAGGCAACTTCAAGAAGAAAATTTTCATCTCTAGGAATGCCAATTCATCAGAAGACAGCTCGATGAGGATTCTGAAGAGGAAACAGGTGAAGCTCTTTTCATGGCATTTGAAGAAGTAAAATCAGAAAAGGAAGAAGGAGTGAACTCTGAAGTATATGGTGAAAACCCCGAGGCTGAAGTAGATCTAGAAGGTGAGTTGATCTCTCCACTTGAAGAGTGGAAAATAGAGGGGAAAAAGACAAGTAAGAAAAGTGTCGCGATATCGCGACATATACAACAGAACAAGAAAAACTGTCGCGATTTCGTGACATGTTGGAAGAGAGAGAAAAAGTAGGAAAAACTGTCATGATTTCGTGACATGTTGGAAGAGAGAGAAAAAGTAGGAAAAACTGTCGCGATTTCGTGACATGTTGGAAGAGAGAGAAAAAGCAAGTGGAAAAACTGTCGCGATTTCGTGACATGTTGGAAGAGAAAAAGGCAAGTGGAAAAACTGTCATGATTTCGCGACATGTTGGAAGAGAAAGAGAAAGCAGGAAAAAGTGTCACGATTTCATGACAAGTTCGAAGAAAGAGAACAAGTAAGAAAAGTGTCACGATTTCGTGACATGTCGCATTTTCGCGACTAAAATAAGAGAGAGAAAGTAAGTTTGAAAAGTGTCACGATATTACGACATGTCGCATTTTTCATGACAAAAGAAAGAGAGGAAGCGTACGGAAGTAGAACTGTCATGATTTCGTGACAAAAGCAGAAAGCAAGACTTAAGAAGTGTCACGATTTCATGACAAAAGCAAAGAAGTAAAGTACAGAAGCAAAAGTGTCATGATTTCGTGACAAAATTAGAGAAGAAGACTTAAGGCAGAAGTGTCACGATTTCATGACAAAAGCAAAGAAGTCTAAGTACGAAAGTAGAAGTGTCACGATTTCATGACAAAAGTAAGTTGAAGACTACGAAGGTAGAAGTGTCACGATATCATGACAAAAGCAAAGTCGAAGTCTATGAAAGCAGAAGTGTCGTGATATCACGACAAAAGCAAAGATGAAGTATACGAAGGTGAAAGTGTCACGATATCACGACATTTAAAAAAAGAAGTCTACAGGAAAATGTCACGATATCACGACAAAAGAATAGAGAAAGCGTACGGAGGCAAAAGTGTCGTGATATCGTGACATTTGTATTTTCGTGACAAACAAAAAAAGAGAGAGGAGAAAGTGTCATGATATCGTGATAGGTCATAAATGCGAAGTCAAGAAGGAGAACCCGACTGAAATGAGAAGTATGAAGTGTACCTGACATCACTAAATGAATTTTGAAAGTTGAGTTGAAGCCGACGAAGACTAATGACAACTGACTAAAATTAGGGTTTACAGTGTCATGAAAGCCACTAAGATTAGGGTTTACAGTCGACTAAGATTAGGGTTTTCATCATAAAAATATTGTTATAAAAGGAGGGTTGTTTGGAGAATTGAAGAAGTTGAAGTGTGTGAAATACGGTCATTGTGCTAGAGAGCAAGTCGTGTCGAATCGTGCTAAGTGCAAAATTCACAAAGAGAGAGTGCGCAAAAGGGAGAAGATGATCATGAAGTTCGACTGTAACGAAGTAGAGTGTGCGAAGTGATTACGCAGAGAGAGCAGAGTGCACAGAGAACGCAAAGGTGAAGAAGACCAGTCAAGGTCTTGCAAAAGCAAAGGTATCTTACTATCAAACTTATAGATTCAAATTGAAGTCCAGGTTGTAGCTTGGCATCAGGGGTTGGTGCTCCTTTCATTGGTGCAGATAAATAAGGGGTTGGTGCTCCTTTCTATTGGTGCAGATAAATAAGGGGTTGGTGCTCCTTCCAGTGGGTCTTGGTAAATTGATTGTAAAGTTGGTGCTTTGCAAAGGCTAGATTTGGATGGTAGTCCAAGCAGTCAATTTTTGAGGAGTAGCCACATTGGTGAACCTCGTTAAATCTTGTGTTGTGTGATGCTCTTTTGTTATACTTGTTGTATCTAGTAATAAGTTTTAATTGCTGTGATATTAAGAGCTATAAATTTAAGTTTAAAGAGCTACACTGATTCACCCCCCCTCTTAGTGTCATTGTAAGACTAACAATTGGTATCAGAGCTAAGTTCCTATACAAGCTTAACCAGCTAGGGTGATCTTGGAAGTAACACAATGGCAGGTGGTGAAGGCTTCTCATCAAACAAAGCACCATTGTTTGATGGATCTAATTACGCATTCTAGAGAATCAGGATGCAGACATATCTCTATGCTTTGGGATACGACATCTGGGATTCAGTAGTTAGTGGATACACAATACCCATCACTCCTCCAAAAGAGGCTGACGAAAAGAAACTATTTGAAAATAACTCAAAAGCAAAGAATGCTATCATGTGCGGATTAGCAGACAGTGAACTAGTAAAGATCATGAGCTGTAAAATGGCAAAAGAGATATGGGACAAACTGAGGAGTATTCATGAAGGAGATGATAAGATCAAGGAGGCCAAGTTACAGACACATCGAGCTCAGTTCGAAGCATTAAAGATGAATGACGATGAAAACATTGAGGCATATATGTTGAGAGTTAATGGAATCATTAATGCGATCAGAGGACTCGATGAGGATATCGAAGACTCTACCATCATGAAAAAGGTATTAAGATCTCTTCCTCAAAGGTTTGATTCTAAAGTCTCAACGATAGAAGAAGCTAAAAATCTAAATTATTTTAGTATAGATGAGATGTATGGTTCTTTGACTGCATATGAGATGAGGATAGGAAGATCTAAACCCACAGATAGAGAAGCGGCTTTTAAAGCCCTTAAAAATAAAAACGCAAAACAAGAGTCCGAGGAAGAAGAGACATCAGATGAAATGGAAGCAAACTTTGTTAGAAAACTAAAAAGGGGAAAAGGAAAATACAGAGGAAAGCTACCGTTTAAATGTTTCAACTATGGAGGCATTGGGCATTTTGTGACTAAATGTCCACTTAAAGAGAAGAACAAAAATGATGAAGGATCGCACCAAGAAAGAAGTGACTGGAAGAAGAAAACGAATTTTAGAAAAGGCAACTTCAAGAAGAAAAGTTTCATCTCCAGGAATGCCAGTTCATCAGAAGACAACTCCGGTGAGGATTCTGAAGAGGAAACAGGTGAAGCTCTTTTCATGGCATTTGAAGAAGTAAAATCAGAAAAGGAAGAAGGAGTGAACTCTGAAGTATGTGGTGAAAACCATGAGGCTGAAGTAGATCTAGAAGGTGAGTTGATCTCTGCACTTGAAGAGTGGAAAATAGAGAGGAAAAAGAATAAGAAAATTTCAAAAAAGCTTGAGGATGCAAATGAAATCATAACCAGTCTGAAAGTACAGATAGAAGAATACAAGAAAATCTCTGAAGATCTTGAAGTACAAATTACCATGAAAATAGATTATTGTAGCAAGCTAGAAGAAGAGATTGTTGGTTTAAGAATGCAGATAGAAGAGATGAATAAGAAAATTAGTTGTTATCACAAACGTGAAGAAAGTTCTATGAAGTTGGATAAGATCATAAATGACCAAAGGCCTGTAGGCATCAAATTTGGTCTGGGTTTCATCGAAGGAGAATCATCAAATGGATCAAAGGCCAGAAATGTAGAATCCATAAAGAATGAAGATAAGAAACAGGTTGATCAAGGAAAAACGTCTCATGCAAAAGAAAGCAATAATGCCAGGCACGAAAGGAGAATTGACAATGATGGATTCACCAATGTCACACATCAAAGAAGAAGAAGACCTATGGCTCCTACGGCAACATGGCAAAGACCATCACCCAGGTTCAATTATCCCTTTTTTGGTTTCTGTTTTAAATGCAATGGCTATGGACATAAAATCTCAGACTGCAAATATAATGTAAGACCAAGGAATTTCACCAGTAGAAATGCTTTTTCTCCTCTGATGAATTATACAATAGAATGTTATAACTGTCATAATTTTGGGCACATTGCAAGAAACTGTAGAAGTACATTTGCATCAAATCAGTTTCAGGGAAGAAAATTTCAACCAAATAGGATGAGACAAAATAGAAAACTTCTCGAAAAACATGCACAAGCTATTGATAAGGGAAAGGCAAAACAAGAGCCCAAAACTACTATCAAAATGGAGTGGAAAGAAAAAGAGCGACTTAAGGAAGAAAAGGAATCCTTAATCGTACAAACAACATTTAAAGCACAGAATAAATATGTACCATGGATACTTGATAGTGGATGCTCCAGTCATATGACAGGTGACAAACAAAAATTTGAGAAGTTACAAAAATATGAAGGTGGTTCAGTAAAGTTTGGAAATAATGATGGAGCTAAGATAGTTGGCAAAGGTTCAGTTAAAATTAGTGACGGAAAAATTAAGTCAGAAGAAGTCTTGTTTGTGGATGGTTTGAAACATAACTTGTTGAGCGTAAGTCAGATTTGTGATAAAGGTCATGAAGTAGTTTTTAAGAAGCGGGGTTGTGAAGTCGAAAAAACAAATAGTGGAAAATTGATAGCATTGGATCAAGGACATCTAGCAACCTGTACACGCTCTCAGAGACTTCAAAAGGAGCTTGTTTTATTGGACAGGAAGAAGAAAATTGGTTGTGGCACAAGAGACTCGGTCATATCAGTTTTGATAATCTAGTAAAAATCAACTCAAAAAGGGCAGTGAGAGATATTCCCACCATCAGCAAACCTGCAAACAACATTTGTGCTTCATGCCAAAAGGGGAAGCAAACTAGAGTCACATTCAAAACAAAAGAGTACTACACAAGCAAACCTTTGGAACTAATACACACTGATTTATGTGGACCCATGAGAACACAAAGCATAAATGGTGACAAATATTTTATGTTGTGCATTGATGACTATTCCAGAATGACATGGATATTTTTCTTGAAGCATAAATCAGAAGCTTTTGAAATGTTCAAGATTTTCAAAAACCAAGTTGAGAATGAAACAGGAAAGAGGATCAAATGTTTAAGATCAGATAGAGGAGGAGAATTCATTTCAGAGGAGTTTACAGAGTACTATGAAAAATACGGTATTAGGAGACAGTTTTAGCAGCCAGGACACCTCAGGAGAATGGAGTGGTAGAAAGAAAGAACAGGACAGTGCAAGAAATGGCACGGACTATGTTGGCTGAAAGTAGAGTAGCAGATAGATTTTGGAAAGAAGCAGTCCATACTGCGGTGTATATCCAAAATAGGTACATGCTGAGAACACATGAAAGCAAAACTCCTTATGAGTTGTGGTTCGGTAAAAGGGCAACAACAAAATACCTCAAAGTTTTTGGCAAGCAAGTGCTACATCAAAAGAACTGAAGATAATCTTGGTAAGTTTGAAGATAGAGCGGATGAAGGTATTTTTGTTGGTTATTCATCAAAAAGCAAAGCTTACAAATGCTACAACAAGAGGCTAAAGAAAATTGTGGACAGTGTCGATGTTAAATTTGATGAAGGTAGAGAACGAGTAATTAGCTATGAAAAGAACTACCCAATTTATGAAGAGGTTATTGAAGGAGATGAGGAAAACGAAATGGAAAAGATACAAAAAATTGACTCAGATGATTTAAGTTGTGATTCAGAAGTGGAAGAAAATAAGAAATTCAAAACAGGCACTTGCAGAAAAATCATCCTAGAGAGCAAATAATTGGAGACCCCAAAGTTGGTGTTCAGACAAGAAGAAGAGTAGTAAGTAACTACTCTCTATTATCCAACATTGAGCCCAAAAATGTTGCTGACGCAAGCAAAGATGAAAGTTGGATGAAGGCAATAAATGAAGAATTAGATCAGATCGAGAAAAATGAAACTTGGGAGTTAGTACCTAGACCTGCAAATAAAAATATAATCGGGACTAAATGGATTTTTCGAAACAAATTGAATGAAGACGGATAGGTAGTCAGAAATAAAGCAAGATTGGTATGTAAGGGTTATGCACAAGTTGAAGGCATTGAATTTGAGGAAAATTTTGCACCAGTAGCTAGACTAGAGGCAATTAGAATGTTTCTAGCTTTAGCAGTCTACAAGAATTTCAAAGTTTATCAAATGGATGTGAAATCAGCGTTTTTGAATGGGAAACTTGAAGAAGAGGTTTATATTGAGCAACCAGATGGTTTCCAACTTGGTGATGATCCCAACTTGGTTTGCAAGTTGAAGAAAGCATTATATGGCTTAAAACAGGCACCCCGAGCATGGTATGCAAGGCTAGACAACTATCTCACTCAACAAGGGTTTAAGAAAGGTATGGTGGATAGTAATTTGTATGTCAAAATAGAAAATGGGCATCTTATTGTTCTTGTTGTATACGTAGATGATATCATATTTGGTAGCAACAAAGATGAGTCATGTAAAGATTTAGCAAATAAGATGCAGAAAGAATTTGAAATGTCAATGATTGGTGAACTTTCGTATTTCCTCGGGTTGCAAGTTAATCAAAATAAGAAGGGCATATTTATTTCTCAAGTTAAATATGTGAAAGAGATGTTAAAAAAGTTCACAATGGAGGATTGTAAGCCAGTTAGCACTCCCATGATGACAAGGTTGCAAGTTGAGCAAGGATGACAAATCTCCACCTGTTGATCAAACCATGTACAGATCTATGATTGGGAGCTTACTGTACTCGACAGACTACCAGACCAGATATTTTGTAGGAAGTATGCATGGTAGCACGATTTTAGGCTAATCCCAAGGAGACTCATGTGACAGCAGTGAAGAGGATTCTTCGGTACCTCAAGGGTACTATGGAGTATGGGTTATGGTATCCGAAAGGTAAAGACTTCACCCTTATTTCGTATTCAGATGCAGATTGGGCAGGATGTGTAGATGACAGAAAGAGTACCAGTGGAGGTGCATTCTATCTTGGAGACAGATTGGTCGCGTGGCATAGTAAGAAACAAGAGTCAGTTTCTTTATCGACAACAGAGGCAGAATATATTGCAGCGACAACATGTTGTATGCAGGTATTGTGGATGAAACAAACCCTGAAAGATCTTGGTATTAGCTTCAGTGAGCCAATATCAGTTAAGTGTGATAACACCAGTGCCATTAACATCTCCAAGAATCCGGTTATGCATTCATGCACAAAACACATTGCTATCAGGTATCACTTTTTGAAGGAGAAAGTTGCGAAAGGTGAGGTTAAGTTGGATTTTGTTCCAACTACAGAGCAAGTAGCAGATATCTTCACAAAACCATTGCCCAAGGAAGTTTTTGAGTACCTTCGCAATAAATTGGGAGTGGTCACACTTCCCAAGAATTGACTAGCTACAGGGATCACATTCTCAGGGGGAGCATTTAAGTATTTGATTATCTTTTTGCTCATGTTCATGATTTTTGCTAAGTGTAATAAATTTTGCTTGAGAATGTTGTGCATGGACTCAGGGGGAGTCTGCGAGTAGCCCTTTGGTATTATTGTCAAAGGGGGAGAAGAGTTACAGGAAATTGCACATGTGTTGCCAACAATTCCAAAGGGGGAGATTGTTGAGCAAGGTGCAACAATATTGTCATTGTTGTCAACACAGTCAGATAGATCTATTGATGCAGTGGACAAGAAGTTCAAAAGCTATTCAGATGCAGAAGACAGGAGTTCAAAGGTTATTCAGAGTATGTACAATGATTTTCCAAGAAGACCGAAGTGGCCCATATGCAAAAGATCAAAGAAAAAGACAAGTAAGAAAAGTGTCGCGATATCGCGACATATACAACAGGCAAGAAAAACTATCACGATTTCGTGACATGTTGGAAGAGAGAGAAAAGCAGGAAAAACTGTCACGATTTCATGACATGTTGGAAGAGAGAGAAAAAGCAAGAAAAACTATCATGATTTCGTGACATGTTGGAAGAGAGAAAAAGCAGAAAAACTATCACGATTTCATGACATGTTGGAAGAGAAAAAGGCAAGTGGAAAAACTGTCACGATTTCATGACATGTTGGAAGAGAAAAAGAAAGTAGAAAAAGTGTCACGATTTCGTGACAAGTTCGAAGAAAGAGAACAAGTAAGAAAAGTGTCACGATTTCATGACATGTCGCATTTTCATGACTAAAATAGGAGAGAGAAAGTAAGTTTGAAAAGTGTCACGATTTCGCGACATGTCGCATTTTCACGACAAAAGAAAGAGAGAAAGCGTACGGAAGCAAAAGTGTCACGATTTCATGACAAAAGAAAACAAGACAAGAATTGTCACAATTTCACGACAAAAGCAAAGAAGTAAAGTACAGAAGCAAAAGTGTCATGATTTCATGACAAAAGAGAGAAGAAGACTTGAAGGCGAAGTGTCATGATTTCATGACAAAAGCAAAGAAGTAAGTACGAAAGAAATGTCATGATTTCATGACTAAAGCTAAGTTGAAGACTACGAAGGCAGAAGTGTCACGATATCACGACAAAAGCAAAGAAGTCTATGGAGAAGTGTCTGATATCACGACAAAGCAAAGACAAAGTATACGAGGGAAATGTCACGATATCATGACAAAGAAAGAAGAAGGAAAATGTCACGATATCACGACATTGTAAAGAATAGAGAAAGAGTAAGGAGGGAAAGTGTCGCGATATCGTGACATTGTATTTTCATGGCAACAACAACAAAAGAGAGTACAGAGGAAAAATGTCATGATATCGTGACATGTCATAAATGTGCAAGTCAAGAAGGAGAACCCGACGAAATGAGAAGAGAATGACGACATTCACATTGAGTTAAAGCGAAGATCGATGACAAGCGACTAAAATTAGGGTTTACAGTTGTTATGAAAGCCGACTAAGATTAGGGTTTCACATCGACTAAGATTAGGGTTTTCATCATAAAAATATTGTTATAAAAGGAGGGTTGTTTGGAGAATTGAGGAAGTGTGAATGTGTGTGAAATACGGTCATTGTGCAAGAGAGCAAGTCATGTCGAATCATGCTAAGTGCAAAATTCACAAAGAGAGCAGAGTGCACAAAAGGGAGAAGACGATCGTGAAGTTCGACTATAACGAAGTCAGAGTGTGCGAAGTGATTGCAAAGAGAGCAGAGTGCACAGAGAACGCAAAGGTGAAGAAGACCAGTAGGGTCTTGCAAAAGCAAAGGTATCTTATTATCAAACTTATAGATTCAAATTGAAGTCCAGGTGTAGCTTGGCATCGGGGGGTGTGCTTCCATTGTATAAATCAGGGGTTGGTGCTCCTTTTTGAAAAGGGGTTCTCCTTATGTTTTGGTAAATTGATTGTAAAGTTGGTGCTTTGCAAAGGCTAGATTTGGATGGTAGTCCAAGCAGTCAATTTTTGAGGAGTAGCCACATTGGTGAACCTCGTTAAATCTTGTGTTGTGTGATGCTCTTTTGTTATACTTGTTGTATCTAGTAATAAGTTTTAATTGTTATGATATTAAGAGCTATAAATTTAAGTTTAAAGAGCTACACTGATTCACCCCCCCTCTCAGTGTCATTGTAAGACTAACAATTGGTATCAGAGCTAAGTTCCTATACAAGCTTAACCGGCTAGGGTGATCTTGGAAGTAACACAATGGCAGGTGGTGAAGGCTTCTCATCAAACAAAGCACCATTGTTTGATGGATCTAATTACGCATTCTGGAGAATCAGGATGTAGACATATCTCTATGCTTTGGGATACGACATCTGGGATTCAGTAGTTAGTGGATACACAATACCCATCACTCCTCCAAAAGAGGTTGATGAAAAGAAACTATTTGAAAATAACTCAAAAGCAAAGAATGCTATCATGTGCGGATTAGCAGACAGTGAACTAGTAAAGATCATGAGCTGTAAAATGGCAAAAGAGATATGGGACAAACTGAGGAGTATTCATGAAGGAGATGATAAGATCAAGGAGGCCAAGTTACAGACACATCGAGCTCAGTTCGAAGCATTAAAGATGAATGACGATGAAAACATTGAGGCATATATGCTGAGAGTTAATGGAATCATTAATGCGATCAGAGGACTCGACGAGGATATCGAAGACTCTACCATCATGAAAAAGGTATTAAGATCTCTTCCTCAAAGGTTTGATTCTAAAGTCTCAGTGATAGAAGAAGCTAAAAATCTAAATTATTTTAGTATAGATGAGATGTATGGTTCTTTGACTGCATATGAGATGAGGATAGGAAGATCTAAACCCATAGACAGAGAAGCGGCTTTTAAAGCCCTTAAAAATAAAAATGCAAAACAAGAGTCCGAGGAAGAAGAGACATCAGATGAAATGGAAGCAAACTTTGTTAGAAAACTAAAAAGGGGAAAAGGAAAATACAGAGGAAAGCTACCGTTTAAATGTTTCAACTGTGGAGGCATTGGGCATTTTGTGACTAAATGTCCACTTAATGAGAAGAACAAAAATGATGAAGGATCGCACCAAGAAAGAAGTGACTGGAAGAAGAAAATGAATTTCAGAAAAGGCAACTTCAAGAAGAAAAGTTTCATCTCCAAGAATGCCAATTCATCAGAAGACAACTTCGGTGAGGATTCTGAAGAGGAAACAGGTGAAGCTCTTTTCATGGCATTTGAAGAAGTAAAATCAGAAAAGGAAGGAGTGAACTCTGAAGTATGTGGTGAAAACCCTGAGGCTGAAGTAGATCTAGAAGGTGAGTTGATCTCTGCACTTGAAGAGTGGAAAATAGAGAGGAAAAAGAATAAGAAAATTTCAAAAAAGCTTGAGGATGCAAATGAAATCATAACCAGTCTGAAAGTATAGATAGAAGAATACAAGAAAATATCTGAAGATCTTGAAGTACAAATTACCATGAAAATAGATTATTGCAGCAAACTAGAAGAAGAGAATGTTGGTTTAAGGATGCAGATAGAAGAGATGAATCACAAAATTAGTTGTTATCACAAACGTGAAGAAAGTTCTATGAAGCTGGATAAGATTATAAATGACCAAAGGCCTGCAGGCATCAAATTTGGTCTAGGTTTCATCGAAGGAGAATCATCAAATGGATCAAAGGCCAGAAATGTAGAATCCATAAAGAATGAAGATAAGAAACAGGTTGATCAAGGAAAAATATCTCATGCAAAAGAAAGCAATAATGCCAGGCACGAAAGGAGAATTGACAATGATGGATTCACCAATGTCACACATCAAAGAAGAAGAAGACCTATGGCTCCTACGACAACATGGCAAAGACCATCACCCAGGTTCAATTATCCCTTTTTTGGTTTCTATTTTAAATGCAATGGCTATGGACATAAAATCTCAGACTGCAAATATAATGTAAGACCAAGGAATTTCACCAGTAGAAATGCTTTTTCTCCTTTGATGAATTATACAGTAGAATGTTATAACTGTCATAATTTTGGGCACATTGCAAGAAACTGTAGAAGTACATTTGCATCAAATCAGTTTCAGGGAAGAAAATTTCAACCAAATAGGATGAGACAAAATAGAAAACTTCCCGAAAAACATGCACAAGCTATTGATAAGGGAAAGGCAAAACAAGAGCCCAAAACTACTATCAAAATGGAGTGGAAAGAAAAAGAGCGACTTAAGGAAGAAAAGGAATCCTTAATCGTACAAACAACATTTAAAGCACAGAATAAATATGTACCATGGATACTTGATAGTGGATGCTCCAGTCATATGACAGGTGACAAACAAAAATTTGAGAAGTTACAGAAATATGAAGGTGGTTCAGTAAAGTTTGGAAATAATGATGGAGCTAAGATAGTTGGCAAAGGTTCAGTTAAAATTAGTGACGAAAAAATTAAGTCAGAAGAAGTCTTGTTTGTGGATGGTTTGAAACATAACTTGTTGAGCGTAAGTCAGATTTGTGATAAAGGTCATGAAGTAGTTTTTAAGAAGCAGGGTTGTGAAGTCAGAAAAAAAAACAGTGGAAAATTGATAGCAACTGGATCAAGGACATCTGGAAACCTGTACACGCTCTCAGAGACTTCAAAAGGAGCTTGTTTTATTGGACAGGAAGAAGAAAATTGGTTGTGGCACAAGAGACTCGGTCATATCAGTTTTGATAATCTAGTAAAAATCAACTCAAAAAGGGCAGTGAGAGATATTCCCACCATCAACAAACCTGCAAACAACATTTGTGCTTCATGCCAAAAGGGGAAGCAAACTAGAGTCACATTCAAAACAAAAGAGTACTACACAAGCAAACCTTTGGAACTAATACACACCGATTTATGTGGACCCATGAGAACACAAAGCATAAATGGTGACAAATATTTTATGTTGTGCATTGATGACTATTCCAAATGACATGGATATTTTTCTTGAAGCATAAATCAGAAGCTTTTGAAATGTTCAAGATTTTCAAAAACCAAGTTGAGAATGAAACAGGAAAGAGGATCAAATGTTTAAGATCAGATAGAGGAGGAGAATTCATTTCAGAGGAGTTTACAGAGTACTGTGAAAAATACGGTATTAGGAGACAGTTTTCAGCAGCCAGGACACCTCAGCAGAATGGAGTGGTAGAAAGAAAGAACAGGACAGTGCAGGAAATGGCACGGACTATGTTGGCTGAAAGTAGAGTAGCAGAAAGATTTTGGAAAGAAGCAGTCCATATTGCGGTGTATATCCAAAATAGGTACATGCTGAGAACACATGAAAGCAAAACTCCTTATGAGTTGTGGTTCGGTAAAAGGGCAACAACAAAATACCTCAAAGTTTTTGGCAGCAAGTGCTACATCAAAAGAACTGAAGATAATCTTGGTAAGTTTGAAGATAGAGCGGATGAAGGTATTTTTGTTGGTTATTCATCAAAAAGCAAAGCTTACAAATGCTACAACAAGAGGCTAAAGAAAATTGTGGACGAGTGTCGATGTTAAATTTGATGAAGGTAGAGAACGAGTAATTAGCTATGAACAGAACTACCCAATTTATGAAGAGGTTATTGAAGGAGATGAGGAAAACGAAATGGAAAAGATACAAAAAATTGACTCAGATGATTTAAGTTGTGATTCAGAAGTGGAAGAAAATAAGAAATTCAAAACAGGAAACTGGCAGAAAAATCATCCTAGAGAGCAAATAATTGGAGACCCCAAAGTTGGTGTTCAGACAAGAAGAAGAGTAGTAAGTAACTACTCTCTATTATCTAGCATTGAGCCCAAAAATGTTGCTGATGCAAGCAAATATGAAAGTTGGATGAAGGCAATAAATGAAGAATTAGATCAGATCGAGAAAAATGAAACTTGGGAGTTAGTACCTAGACCTGCAAATAAAAATATAATCGGGACTAAATGGATTTTTTGAAACAAATTGAATGAAGACGGATAGGTAGTTAGAAATAAAGCAAGATTGGTATGTAAGGGTTATGCACAAGTTGAAGGCATTGAATTTGAGGAAACTTTTGCACCAGTAGCTAGACTAGAGGCAATTAGAATGTTTCTAGCTTTAGCAGTCTACAAGAATTTCAAAGTTTATCAAATGGATGTGAAATCAGCGTTTTTGAATGGGAAACTTGAAGAAGAGGTTTATATTGAGCAACCAGATGGTTTCCAACTTGGTGATGATCCCAACTTGGTTTGCAAGTTGAAGAAAGCATTATATGGCTTAAAACAGGCACCCCGAGCATGGTATGCAAGGCTAGACAACTATCTCACTCAACAAAGGTTTAAGAAAGGTATGGTGGATAGTAATTTGTATGTCAAAATAGAAAATGGGCATCTTATTGTTCTTGTTGTATACGTAGATGATATCATATTTGGCAGCAACAAAGATGAGTCATGTAAAGATTTAGCAAATAAGATGCAGAAAGAATTTGAAATGTCAATGATTGGTGAACTTTCGTATTTCCTTGGGTTGCAAGTTAATCAAAATAAGAAGGGCATATTTATTTCTCAAGTTAAATATGTGAAAGAGATGTTAAAAAGTTCACAATGGAGGATTGTAAGCCAGTTAGCACTCCCATGACGACAGGTTGCAAGTTGAGCAAGGATGACAAATCTCCACCTGTTGATCAAACCATGTACAGATCTATGATTGGGAGCTTACTGTACCTGACAGCTACCAGACCAGATATTTTGTAGGCAGTATGCATGGTAGCACGATTTTAGGCTAATCCCAAGGAGACTCATGTGACAGCAGTGAAGAGGATTCTTCGGTACCTCAAGGGTACTATGGAGTATGGGTTATGGTATCCGAAAGGTAAAGACTTCACCCTTATTTCGTATTCAGATGCAGATTGGGCAGGATGTGTAGATGACAGAAAGAGTACCAGTGGAGGTGCATTCTATCTTGGAGACAGATTGGTCGCGTGGCACAGTAAGAAACAAGAGTCAGTTTCTTTATCGACAATAGAGGCAGAATATATTGTAGCGACAACATGTTGTACATAGGTATTGTGGATGAAACAAACCCTGAAAGATCTTGGTATTAGCTTCAGTGAGCCAATATCAGTTAAGTGTGATAACACCAGTGCCATTAACATCTCCAAGAATCCGGTTATGCATTCACGCACAAAACACATTGCTATCAAGTATCACTTTTTGAAGGAGAAAGTTGCGAAAGGTGAGGTTAAGTTGGATTTTGTTCCAACTACAGAGCAAGTAGCAGATATCTTCACAAAACCATTGCCCAAGGAAGTTTTTGAGTACCTTCACAATAAATTGGGAGTGGTCACACTTCCCAAGAATTGACTAGCTATAGGGATCACATTCTCAGGGGGAGCATTTAAGTATTTGATTATCTTTTTGCTCATGTTCATGATTTTTGCTAAGTGTAATAAATTTTGCTTGAGAATGTTGTGCATGGACTCAGGGGGAGTCTGCAGTAGCCCTTTGGTATTATTGTCAAAGGGGGAGAAGAGTTACAGGAAATTGCACATGTGTTGCCAACAATTCCAAAGGGGGAGATTGTTGAGCAAGGTGCAGCAACAATATTGTCATTGTTGTCAACACAATCAGATAGATCTATTGATGCAGTGGATAGGAAGTTCAAAAGCTATTCAGATGCAGAAGACAGGAGTTCAAAGGTTATTCAGAGTATGTACAGTGATTTTCCAAGAAGACCGAAGTGGCCCATATGCAAAAGATCAAAGAAAAAGACAAGTAAGAAAAGTGTCGCGATATCGCGACATATACAGCAGGCAAGAAAAACTGTCATGATTTCGTGACATGTTGGAAGAGAGAGAAAAAGCAGGAAAAACTATCACGATTTCATGACATGTTGGAAGAGAGAGAAAAAGTAGGAAAAACTATCACGATTTCGTGACATGTTGGAAGAGAGAAAAAGCAAGAAAAACTATCACAATTTCGTGACATGTTGGAAGAGAAAAAGGCAAGTGGAAAAACTATCACGATTTCATGACATGTTGGAAGAGAAAGAGAAAGCAGGAAAAAGTGTCACGATTTCATGACAAGTTCGAAGAAAGAGAACAAGTAAGAAAAGTGTCACGATTTCATGACATGTCGCATTTTCACGACTAAAATAAGAGAGAGAAAGTAAGTTTGAAAAGTGTCACGATTTCACGACATGTCGCATTTTCATGACTAAAAGAAAGAGAGGAAGCGTACGGAAGAACTGTCATGATTTCATGACAAAAGGAGAAGCAAGACTTAAAAGTGTCACGATTTCATGACAAAAACAAAGAAGTAAAGTACGAAAGAGAAGTGTCATGATTTCATGACAAAAGAGAAGAAGACTTAAGGAAGAAGTGTCACGATTTCATGACAAAAGCAAAGAAGCTAAGTACGAAAGTGAAGTGTCACGATTTTCACGACAAAAGCTAAGTTGAAGACTACAGAGGGAAGTGTCGCGATATCGTGACAAAAGCAAAGTCAAAGTCTATGAAAGCAGAAGTGTCACGATATCACGACAAAAGCAAAGACGAAGTATACGAAGGCAAAAATGTCATGATATCATGACATAAAGAAAAAAAAGTCTACGGAGGAGAAATGTCACGATATCACGACAAAAGAATAGAGAAAGAGAAGAGGGAAAGTGTCACGATATCGCGACATTTGTATTTTCGTGACAACAACAAGAAAAGAAGCTAAGGAGAAAAATGTCATGATTTCGTGATAGGTCATAAATGCGCAAGTCAAGAAGGAGAACCCGACTGAAATGAGAAGTATGACAGTGGACCGACATCACTAATAAAAGAAATATAAGGATGGATACATCTTGAGTTGAAGCACGAAGACCGATGACAACCGACTAAAATTAGGGTTTACATTGTTATGAAAGCCGACTAAGATTAGGATTTACAAGCGACTAAGATTAGGGTTTTCATCATAAAAAATATTGTTATAAAAGGAGGGTTGTTTGGAGAATTGAAGAGTGTGAATGTGTGTGAAATACGGTCATTGTGCGTAGAGAGCAAGTCATGTCGAATCATGCTAAGTGCAAAATTTGCAAAGAGAGCAGAGTGCACAAAAGGGAGAAGATGATCATGAAGTTCGACTGTAACGAAGCAGAGTGTGCGAAGTGATTGCATAGAGAGAGCAGAGTGCACAGAGAACGCAAAGGTGAAGAAGACCAGTCAGGGTCTTGCAAAAGCAAAGGTATCTTATTGTCAAACTTATAGATTCAAATTGAAGTCCAGGTTGTAGCTTGGCATCAGGGGTTGGTGCTCCTTTCTATTGGGGTAGATAAATCAAGGGTTGGTGCTCCTTTCTATTGGTGCTAGATAAATAAGGGGTTGGTGCTCCTTAAAGTAGGTTTTGGTAAATTGATTGTAAAGTTGGTGCTTTGCAAAGGCTGGATTTGGATGGTAGTCCAAGCAATCAATTTTTGAGGAGTAGCCACATTGGTGAACCTCATTAAATCTTGTGTTGTGTGATGCTCTTTTGTTATACTTGTTGTATCTAGTAATAAGTTTTAATTATTATGGTATTAAGAGCTATAAATTTAAGTTTAAAGAGCTACACTGATTCACCCCCCCTCTCAGTGTCATTGTAAGACTAACAATTGGTATCAGAGCTAAGTTCCTATACAAGCTTAACCGGCTAGGGTGATCTTGGAAGTAACACAATGGCAGGTGGTGAAGGCTTCTCATCAAACAAAGCACCATTGTTTGATGGATCTAATTACGCGTTCTGGAGAATCAAGATGCAGACATATCTCTATGCTTTGGGATACGACATCTAGGATTCAGTAGTTAGTGGATACACAATACCCATCACTCCTCCAAAAGAGGCTGATGAAAAGAAACTATTTGAAAATAACTCAAAAGCAAAGAATGCTATCATGTGCGGATTAGCAGATAGTGAACTAGTAAAGATCATGAGCTGTAAAATGGCAAAAGAAATATGGGACAAACTGAGGAGTATTCATGAAGGAGATGATAAGATCAAGGAGGCCAAGTTACAGACACATCGAGCTCAGTTCGAAGCATTAAAGATGAATGACGATGAAAACATTGAGGCATATATGCTGAGAGTTAATGGAATCATTAATGCGATCAGAGGACTCGACGAGGATATCGAAGACTCTACCATCATGAAAAAGGTATTAAGATCTCTTCCTCAAAGGTTTGATTCTAAAGTCTCAATGATAGAAGAAGCTAAAAATCTAAATTATTTTAGTATAGATGAGATGTATGGTTCTTTGACTGCATATGAGATGAGGATAGGAAGATCTAAACCCACAGACAGAGAAGCAGATTTTAAAGCCCTTAAAAATAAAAACGCAAAACAAGAGTCCGAGGAAGAAGAGACATCAGATGAAATGGAAGCAAACTTTGTTAGAAAACTAAAAAGGGGAAAAGGAAAATACAGAGGAAAGCTACCATTTAAATGTTTCAACTGTGGAGGCATTGGGCATTTTGTGACTAAATGTCCACTTAATGAGAAGAACAAAAATGATGAAGGATCGCACCAAGAAAGAAGTGACTGGAAGAAGAAAATGAATTTCAGAAAAGGCAACTTCAAGAAGAAAAGTTTCATCTCCAGGAATGCCAGTTCATCAAAAGACAGCTCCGGTGAGGATTCTGAAGAGGAAACAGGTGAAGCTCTTTTCATGGCATTTGAAGAAGTAAAATCAGAAAAGGAAGGAGTGAACTCTGAAGTATGTGGTGAAAACCATGAGGCTGAAGTAGATCTAGAAGGTGAGTTGATCTCTGCACTTGAAGAGTGGAAAATAGAGAGGAAAAAGAATAAGAAAATTTTAAAAAATCTTGAGGATGCAAATGAAATCATAACTAGTCTGAAAGTACAGATAGAAGAATACAAGAAAATATCTGAAGATCTCGAAGTACAAATTACCATGAAAATAGATTATTGCTGCAAACTAGAAGAAGAGAATGTTGGTTTAAGGATGTAGATAGAAGAGATGAATCACAAAATTAGTTGCTATCACAAACGTGAAGAAAGTTCTATGAAGCTGGATAAGATTATAAATGACCAAAGGCCTACAGGCATCAAATTTGGTCTGGGTTTCATCGAAGGAGAATCATCAAATGGATCAAAGGCCAGAAATGTAGAATCCATAAAGAATGAAGATAAGAAATAGGTTGATCAAGGAAAAATGTCTCATGCAAAAGAAAGCAATAATGCCAGGCACGAAAGGAGAATTGACAATGATGGATTCACCAATGTCACACATCAAAGAAGAAGAAGACCTATGGCTCCTACGACAACATGGCAAAGACCATCACCCAGGTTCAATTATCCCTTTTTTGGTTTCTGTTTTAAATGCAATGGCTATGGACATAAAATCTTAGACTGCAAATATAATGTAAGACCAAGGAATTTCACCAGTAGAAATGCTTTTTCTCCTCTGATGAATTATACAGTAGAATGTTATAACTGTCATAATTTTGGGCACATTGCAAGAAACTGTAGAAGTACATTTGCATCAAATCAGTTTCAGGGAAGAAAATTTCAACCAAATAGGATGAGACAAAATAGAAAACTTCCCAAAAAACATGCACAAGCTATTGATAAGGGAAAGGCAAAACAAGAGCCCAAAACTACTATCAAAATGGAGTGGAAAGAAAAAGAGTGACTTAAGGAAGAAAAGGAATCCTTAATCGTACAAACAACATTTAAAGCACAGAATAAATATGTACCATGGATACTTGATAGTGGATGCTCCAGTCATATGACAGGTGACAAACATAAATTTGAGAAGTTACAGAAATATGAAGGTGGTTCAATGAAAGTTTGGAAATAATGATGGAGCTAAGATAGTTGGCAAAGGTTCAGTTAAAATTAGTGATGAAAAAATTAAGTCAGAAGAAGTCTTGTTTGTGGATGGTTTGAAACATAACTTGTTGAGCGTAAGTCAGATTTGTGATAAAGGTCATGAAGTAGTTTTTAAGAAGCAGGGTTGTGAAGTCAGAAAAACAAACTAGTGGAAAATTGATAGCAACTGGATCAAGGACATCTGGCAACCTGTACACGCTCTCGAGAGACTTCAGAAGGAGCTTGTTTTATTGGACAGGAAGAAGAAAATTGGTTGTGGCACAAGAGACTCGGTCATATCAGTTTTGATAATCTAGTAAAAATCAACTCAAAAAGGGCAGTGAGAGATATTCCCACCATCAACGAACCTGCAAACAACATTTGTGCTTCATGCCAAAAGGGGAAGCAAACTAGAGTCACATTCAAAACAAAAGAGTACTACACAAGCAAACCTTTGGAACTAATACACACCGATTTATGTGGACCCATGAGAACACAAAGCATAAATGGTGACAAATATTTTATGTTGTGCATTGATGACTATTCCGGAATGACATGGATATTTTTCTTGAAGCATAAATCAGAAGCTTTTGAAATGTTCAAGACTTTCAAAAACCAAGTTGAGAATGAAACAGGAAAGAGGATCAAATGTTTAAGATCAGATAGAGGAGGAGAATTCATTTCGAGAGGTGTTTATAGAGTACTGTGAAAAATACGGTATTAGGAGACAGTGTTCAGCATCTAGGACACCTTAGCAAAATGGAGTGGTAGAAAGAAAGAACGAGACAGTGCAGGAAATCACACGGACTATGTTGGCTGAAAGCAGAGTAGTAGATAGATTTTGGAAAGAAGCAGTCCATACTTGTGGTGTATATCCAAAATAGGTACATGCTGAGAACACATGAAAGCAAAACTCCTTATGAGTTGTGGTTCGGTAAAAGGGCAACAACAAAATACCTCAAAGTTTTTGGCAAGCAAGTGCTACATCAAAAGAACTGAAGATAATCTTGGTAAGTTTGAAGATAGAGCGGATGAAGGTATTTTTGTTGGTTATTCATCAAAAAGCAAAGCTTACAAATGCTACAACAAGAGGCTAAAGAAAATTGTGGACAGTGCCGATGTTAAATTTGATGAAGGTAGAGAACGAGTAATTAGCTATGAAAAGAACTACCCAATTTATGAAGAGGTTATTGAAGGAGATGAGGAAAACGAAATGGAAAAGATACAAAAAATTGACTCAGATGATTTAAGTTGTGATTCGAAGTGGAAGAAAATAAGAAATTCAAAACAAGCATTTGGCAGAAAAATCATCCTAGAGAGCAAATAATTGGAGACCCCAAAGTTGGTGTTCAGACAAGAAGAAGAGTAGTAAGTAACTACTCTCTATTATCCAACATTGAGCCCAAAAATGTTGCTGATGCAAGCAAAGATGAAAGTTGGATGAAGGCAATAAATGAAGAATTAGATCAGATCGAGAAAAATGAAACTTGGGAGTTAGTACCTAGACCTGCAAATAAAAATATAATCGGGACTAAATGGATTTTTTGAAACAAATTGAATGAAGATGGACAGGTAGTCAGAAATAAAGCAAGATTGGTATGTAAGGGTTATGCACAAGTTGAAGGCATTGAATTTGAGGAAACTTTTGCACCAGTAGCTAGACTAGAGGCAATTAGAATGTTTTTGGCTTTAGCAGTCTACAAGAATTTCAAAGTTTATCAAATGGATGTGAAATCAGCATTTTTGAATGGGAAACTTGAAGAAGAGGTTTATATTGAGCAACCAGATGGTTTCCAACTTGGTGATGATCCCAACTTGGTTTGCAAGTTGAAGAAAGCATTATATGGCTTAAAATAGGCACCCCGAGCATGGTATGCAAGGCTAGACAACTATCTCACTCAACAAGGGTTTAAGAAAGGTATGGTGGATAGTAATTTGTATGTCAAAATAGAAAATGGGCATCTTATTGTTCTTGTTGTATACGTAGATGATATCATATTTGGTAGCGACAAAGATGAGTCATGTAAAGATTTAGCAAATAAGATGCAGAAAGAATTTGAAATGTCAATGATTGGTGAACTTTCGTATTTCCTCGGGTTGCAAGTTAATCAAAATAAGAAGGGCATATTTATTTCTCAAGTTAAATATGTGAAAGAGATGTTAAAAAAGTTCACAATGGAGGATTGTAAGCCGGTTAGCACTCCCATGACGACAGGTTGCAAGTTGAGCAAGGATGACAAATCTCCACCTGTTGATCAAACCATGTACAGATCTATGATTGGGAGCTTACTGTACCTAACAACTACCAGACCAGATATTTTGTAGGCAGTATGCATGGTAGCACGATTTTAGGCTAATCCCAAGGAGACTCATGTGACAAAAGTGAAGAGGATTCTTCGGTACCTCAAGGGTACTATGGAGTATGGGTTATGGTATCCAAAAGGTAAAGACTTCACCCTTATTTCGTATTCAGATGCAGATTGGGAAGGATGTGTCGATGACAGAAAGAGTACCAGTGGAGGTGCATTCTATCTTAGAGACAGATTGGTCGCGTGGCACAATAAGAAACAAGAGTCAGTTTCTTTATCGACAATAGAGGCAGAATATATTGCAATGACAACATGTTGTACGCAGGTATTGTGGATGAAACAAACCCTGAAAGATCTTGGTATTAGCTTCAGTGAGCCAATATCAGTTAAGTGTGATAACACCAGTGCCATTAACATCTCCAAGAATCTGGTTATGCATTCACGCACAAAACACATTGCTATCAGGTATCACTTTTTGAAGGAGAAAGTTGCGGAAGGTGAGGTTAAGTTGGATTTTGTTCCAACTACAGAGCAAGTAGCAGATATCTTCACAAAACCATTGCCCAAGGAAGTTTTTGAGTACCTTCACAATAAATTGGGAGTGGTCACACTTCCCAAGAATTGACTAGCTACAAGGATCACATTCTCAGGGGAGCATTTAAGTATTTGATTATCTTTTTGCTCATGTTCATGATTTTTGCTAAGTGTAATAAATTTTGCTTGAGAATGTTGTGCATGGACTCGGGGGAGTCTGCAAGTAAGAAAAGTGTCACGATATCATGACATATACAGCAGACAAGAAAAACTATCACGATTTCACGACATGTTGGAAGAGAGAAAAAGCAGGAAAAACTATCACGATTTCGTGACATGTTGGAAGAGAGAGAAAAAGTAGGAAAAACTATCATGATTTCGTGACATGTTGGAAGAGAAAGAAAGAGCAAAAAAAACTGTCACGATTTCGTGACATGTTGGAAGAGAAAAAGGCAAGTGGAAAAATTATCACGATTTCACGACAAGTTGGAAGAGAAAGAGAAAGCAGGAAAAAGTGTCATGATTTCACGACAAGTTCAAAGAAAGAGAAAAAGTAATGAAAAGTGTCACGATATCGTGACATGTCGCATTTTCACGACTAAAATAGAAGAGAGGAAGAGTACGGAAGCAGAACTGTCATGATTTCATGACAAAAGAGAAAGTAAGACTTGAAAAGTAGAAGTGTCATGATTTCATGACAAAAGCAAAGAAGTAAAGTACAAAAATAGAAGTGTCACGATTTCATGACAAAAGCAGAGAAGAAGACTTCAAAGGCAGAAGTGTCATGATTTCATGACAAAAGCAAAGAAGCTAAGTACGAAAGCAGAAGTGTCATGATTTCATGACAAAAGCTAAGTTGAAGACTACGGAGGTAGAAGTGTCACGATATCATGACAAAAGCAAAGTCGAAGTCTATGGAAGCAGAAGTGTCATGATATCACGACAAAAGCAAAGACGAAGTATACGGAGGCAAAATGTCACGATATCATGACAAAAGAAAAGACAAAGTCTACGGAGGCAAAAATTTCATGATATCACGACAAAATAATAGAGAAAGCATATGAAGGCGAAAGTGTCGCGATATCGCGACATGTATTTTCACAGCAACAACAACAAAAGAAGCTACAGAGGCAAAAATGTCATGATTTCATGATAGGTCATAAATGCGCAAGTCAAGAAGGAGAACCCGACTGAAATGAGAAGTATGACAGTGGACCGACATCACTACGACATTTACTTAAGTGATTTCATCTACTAAAATACGAAGAGTGATCAAATAGTATGGCATTAAGGTCTCATTAGAATGAAATCATCAAGCGATGGATAAACCAAACATCTTCTTGAGTTGAAGCCGACGAAGACCGATGACAACCGACTAAAATTAGGGTTTACAGTTGTTATGAAAGCCGACTAAGATTAGGATTTACAGCTGACTAAGATTAGGGTTTTCATCATAAAAAATATTGTTATAAAAGGAGGGTTGTTTGGAGAATTGAAAAGATAGTCGAATGTGTGTGAAATACGGTCATTGTGTGCAGAGAGCAAGTCGTGTCGAATCATGCTAAGTGCAAAATTCACAAAGAGAGCAGAGTGCGCAAAAGGGAGAAGACGATCATGAAGTTTGACTATAACGAAGCAGAGTGTGCGAAGTGATTGCGCAGAGAGAGCAGAGTGCAGAGAATGCAAAGGTGAAGAAGACCAATCAGGGTCTTGCAAAAGCAAAGGTATCTTACTATCAAACTTATAGATTCAAATTGAAGTCCAGGTTGCAGCTTGGCATCAGGGGTTGGTGCTCCTTTCTATTGGTGCAGATAAATAAGGGGTTGGTGCTCCTTTCTATTGGTGCAGATAAATAAGGGGTTGGTGCTCCTTTCTGTTGGTGCAGATAAATAAGGGGTTGGTGCTCCTTACAGTGGGTGCTGGTAAATTGATTGTAAAGTTGGTGCTTTGCAAAGGCTGGATTTGGATGGTAGTCCAAGCAGTCAATTTTTGAGGAGTAGCCACATTGGTGAACCTCGTTAAATCTTGTGTTGTGTGATGCTCTTTTGTTATACTTGTTGTATCTAGTAATAAGTTTTAATTGTTGCGGTATTAAGAGCTATAAATTTAAGTTTATAGAGCTACACTGATTCACCCCCCCTCTCAGTGTCATTGTAAGACTAACATTGGTGATATAAGGAGATCGATTATGCAAGAGGTACATAATTCTCCCTATTTTGCTCATCTAAGAGGGCCAAAATGAGGGAAAATATGAATAAGATATTCTTTTGGGTTAAAATGAAGCAAGATATCACTAGTTTCATTACGAGATATTTAAAATGCTAGAAGGTGAATGCAAAACATTGTACCTAGTAGGGAAATTACACCCACATGATGTACCTATGCAAAAATGACAGGTAATCTCTATGGATTTTATTGTGGGTTTATATAAGACTAGGTACCAACATGATGCGATCTTGGTAGTGGTTGACAAGTTGACCAAGGTTGCACACTTCATACCAAGGAACATCAAGGATGATGCACTAGTGGTGGCAAAAAGTTTTACCAAATAAATATTTAGGTTACATGGGTTTCCTTAGGTGATCATATCAGACAAGGACTCTAGGTTCACATTAAAATTTTGGTAGGCTCTACATTGTGTAGCGGGTACTAAGCTAAATATTAGTTCTGCATATCATCCTAAAATAGATGGTTATACTGAGAAGGTATTCTAGGTTTTAGAATATATGTTATGCATGTATTACATTGATCGACAAAAGTCTAAGTGGGAAGACTTTTTGCATCTTGTGGAATTTGCATATAATAATGGGTACCATGCATCATTGGGAATGACCCCATTTGAAGCCTTGTATGGCAAACAATACAAAAAATCTCTTTCATGGGACAATCTGGAGGATCGAGAGATGATCAGACCAAACACTATCTGATAGATGGAGGAACAAATTAGAGCAATATGGCTTAGGCTTAAGGAAGCAATCGATCATCAAAAGAGCTATGTTGATCTGAAAAGATTACCAAGATAATTCCTTGTGGGGGATAAATTTTTCTTGAGGGTAAGACCAATGAAAAGTGTCATCAAGTCAACCAAGTTGGATCCTAACTATTTTTGTCCCTTTAAGATCATTGGTAATATTATCCCATTAGCCTGTAGGCTCGCTTTTCCACCCAACCTCTCAATGATCCATAACACTTTTCACATATACCTACTTGGGAAATATGTTGTTGATACTACTCACATGTGGAATGTTTCGAAATTGCAAATGGAAAATCCCTCAGCCATTAAGGTGAGACTAATAAATATTCTACAGTATCATTCAAATATTTTGAGGAAATAGACCCTAGACCAATGTAAGTTCCAATGGGACCAATATTATGAGAATTGTGCTACATGGAAAATTGCTAAAGAAATGAAGTAGCAATTTCCATACTCATTTGAATGAAACATTTGTTTACTCACATGCATAAAACATAGAGGATTGTGTTTAGTCGAAGAGGGAAGTATGTAACAACCCTCATTGGTAGAAATATTTATTTTAAATGAACTATGTACTAGTGTGAATGTTTAATTGTATAGCTTCATTTAATGATGTCTATATGATGGAATGATTGAATTATTTTAAAATTGAAATATGGTACTTCTAACATCCTTCTATGTGTAGGACAAGGTGCTCTCTCTCTGGTGGGAACATTTGGGTAAACCACCTACAATGAGAAATAATTTGAGGAATTATGGTGATGACTTGCTCATTGACAACTTAGGGTAACAAAACACCCTTCTTGTAGATGCATTTGCATTTTGCTTCTTTTCACGTTTACACCATTGGGACAATAAGTTGCTTGTGCAATGAGTCTCCTTAATAGGTTGTTGATAGCACTATACTATCTTAAAAGAGTCCGCCTACTTAAGGATAAAATGGAAAAGAATTATGTAGTATTAATTATTTAGTAACATTGATACTTTGGAATTATTAAGTAAATAATGGCTTTAATACTTTAGACTAGTAAAGTATTAATTAGATTGGTGGCATTAATATTTTGGAAAAGAAAATAATAATGTCAATACCAAAAGCTAATGTTAGTGATTGAAAATTAATTTAGTGAATTATTAATTTGATCATTGCTTTTCCTCTAAGGTTTGGTTTAAATTAAAATAGCTTGCAATTTAAATTCAACCTTCTCCTTTTGTTTACCATGCTTGGGTGGCACCTTTAATGGCATAAAGGTGGCATTGAAGGTAATGTCTTCTTGTGCTTGAGAAACACCATTTATTTCATGCAAAGTGGGTACCTTATGCCTTTTTGAAAAGGGATATGAATACATGGAAGGGATATTGGGATTTTGGGAGAAGCGAAAGAAAGTATTGAAGGTGGAGGAGGAGTAATTGGGCAATGCAACGTTCAACCAAGGACATTGGATAGCTTGTTGTTATTAGGTGCATTCTTTGATGTTTGATTGTGTATGATTTTTTAGCTTAATTGTCCCTTAGTTGTATAAATATTGCTTTATTGTTGTCTTTTATCCTCCTATGTTGTTGAGTTAAGCCTACGTTTTGCTTGGAGGTTGTTCTAAGAATTTCTTCAAATCCTATTTCTTTATCTCCTTTTATGTTGGGCTTAGACATCTAGAGTCTAGTGATGCTTGTTTTATTTAGTGTTCTTTGTGGTTACCCACATTTCACTCTATTGTTCCTTCTTGTTGTCACCTTAGTCAGTGCGCTCTCATGAGTACCCCCATCTTTCTAAGTTTATGTAAGATCTTGAGTTTAAACCTGAAATCATACTTCTAACCAGATAATATCGATCGAAGCCATATTTCTTAAGCAACCTGAACCCATATCCACTATGTTCATTTGTTGGCTTGCATTTGGGTTTGTAGGCATAAGCTTCATTGGTGGGGTAGTTTTAGCACCATATATTAGCCAAGTTGATTCTTTTGGTTTGAAGCACCCAATTTTAATATTTCTTAAGGTTTGTGGGATCTTCTTATGGTTTGAAGACTTTGAGTATTGTTGTATTTTTATTTGGTCTTTGTATTAATTGATATTTATAGTTTTTTTTAACGGTTAACAAATTTAGATTACGAACGGGTTTTAGCAGACCCCCACAACCTGATTACAAAAAGGCTAAATAAGCCAAGAGTGTAGAATAATTCAAAATAGGATGCAATCCATCAAAAAAGCAACCCATCGAGGCTATCCTAAAGAAGAAGCCACTACAACAAGACATAAAATAGTATACCCTTAGATAGACCCAAAAAAATAGAAAATATATGACATAAGTAGCAAAAATACAGCCAAAAACTCCCCGACATAGGAAAGAAACTCTTAAGCTTCCTCATTAGGTTTAACAACAACCTATTGGATTTCATCATTGGAAATATCCATTTTAGTATCTTTTCCCTTGCTAGGAACATCCCTAGGAACAACAGTCACCTTTATATCTTTAGCAGCAGCACTGGCCGCACTGTCAACAAAGGATTTCATGAAGAAGTACAGGTTAATAGCATTACGCAAATCAGCAAGATGGGAGATGCAGTTAGTTATAGAATTTATGATGAATATTTGCAAGTAGTGGCCAGGGTTATCCTTTTTATCATCCTTAGATTCAATGATAAGGTATTCTTTCTGTTGGGCCTTATTCTTCAAACGAACAGAGGAGCGCATGGGTTTCTGCTCAGGCTCAAGTTTAGGTTCAGGGGATTCACTGCGGAGTCTCTTTATTAATTTATGGATAGTATCAACAAATTTTTGCTTCTTAGTAGAGAGCCTAGGGGTGCTTGAGGATTGCAGTGTAGTTTGAGAAGAGCTAGGTTTTATGGGGCTCGACTTGGGTTTAGGAGGAGGAGACACAATAATACCTTAAGGACAATGAATTAGCCAATGCTTATATAGGACATTGAACAGTCCATGATGAGTGGGAAATTCAGACCCATTCTTCATTCTATAGTGCTCAATGGTGTGGCCAATAGAGTTAAATAAAAATTGAGGAATGTTAACCACACTCACATCTTGAAAATGATTGAAGAAAGCAAAATGGAAACTACAAAGAGCCTTATTTGGGTTGTCAACCATTACAAACTCCATTATATATTTTAAAAAACTCCCCCAAGGAAAAGGAAGCTTATCACATCGAATTCCCACATGAGATTTCTTGTAAATATCCTTTTATATAACATCCTTCAACTCAACATCCCAGTTATGATTTTCTCTTCTTATGGATCATCCCTTAGCAGGCTGGCTAGTTAACTCAACCAAAACTTTGATGTCAACATCGTAAGTCTTGTTACAGATGGTGACCCTACCATTATCCCACATATCCATGAATGCCATGGTAATTTTTGGGTCCTCCCCTTCAAATTTGTGAAAAAAAGGAAGGAAACCCCTACTTGAGAGGATCCCTTCAACAATGGAATCCATACAAACCTTGGAAGGCTCAAAAAAATTCATGATGACAACACAGGGATAGGGACACCTTTGGATAAGCAATTGAGGTAGGCAATAATGGAGAAGAGCCAGAGCTTGAACGATATAAAAAGAAATATTTAAAAAGGCAATAACAAAAACATCCCAATGATATTCTCGACAAGCGTACCAAATGGGATGGGGATGAGTAAGACTACACGAACCGAGGTGTTCATGACAGAAAAGGCAATTCCAAATGTTTGAAAGGATCATGTGAAAATTTGAACCAATAACCCACATGAAGGAAAGAGCAAAGTGGAAAATAAAATCACAAGAGACACGAGGGAAAGGATCAACGTGGACGAAGGAAAGAAAGAGTTGGGAAGGGATGATGAAATGAGAGGGGAACATGGCGATGCAAAAATAGTAAGGAGTGATGACCATGGATTGAAAGATGAAAATATGGAGACTATCAAGACAAGAAAAACCACCAAAAAATCTGCCTAGAAATATGGACGTCCGACAACCAAGGTTGACAAAACCAAAAAACATGGGAAACCTATGTACCAAGGTAGCATGTGAACTATCAATGAAGCAATTAGGAAGCACGAGCATTAGATCCATTTAGAAATGGGCTGACTTTCTCCACGTCAGCATCATTAATACTTGATGATAACATTTCTTGATCAATGACATGTACCAAATTTTGAGGAAATCCAGTGGTCCACATCATCAATTTTGTAGACCCGGCTCCAATATTTGCCAAAATGTCAGTAAATTTATTACTTTCCCTGAAAGTGTGCTAAAAAATTATATCCTAGAAATTTTGACTAAGATTTCTGGCTTCATCGATGCAATTCCTTATCCTCCAAGATGGAAATTTAGATTTTTTTAGATAATTTATGATAGTGAGGGAATCACCCTCTACCAAAATTTTGTTAGATATTTATAGTTTTTAGGAAGTAAGATCTTTCTTAATTGTTTTGCTATAAAAGTTATGGCTTTGAATTTAGTTACTATGTAATTTCTTATGCTTTGGTTCCATTATAGTTTTGAAAGAAATATGAAAGTCTTTGCTTGGAAAAGAAAATGTTGTTGATTGCAAATTGAAATATGGAAATTATAAATGTGCTTTTTAAGTTTTATGCTTGGTTATTAGGAAGTGAATTCTCTATGATAATGGTTATTCTCTTTTATAATATGGATTATTGTATGATGGTTTTGAAAGAAAAGCTAATATAATTATTTGTGAGACATTTGTAGGGATCATTATAAAGAGAAGTGTGGGATTCTATTTTATAATATGGATTTTTGTATAGTGGTTTTGAAAGAGATACTATATAATAATTCTAGAGAATTTTGTAAGTTAAGGGATAATTGAAAAGAGATGTATGGGATTCTATTTTATAATATGGATTTTTGTATGATGGTTTTGAAAGAGAAACTATATAATGATTCCTAATACTTTTGTGAGTTAAGGGATCATTATAAAGAGAAGTATGGGATTCTCTTCATGTTGGCTTGTTTTCATTATGTTTTTATGCATGGTTGTTTGCATAAATAGAAAATGACATGTTTTAAGTTACATTGCATTTAGATTTGTCCTGATCCCTAAGTATTTCTCATGAGTCATGGGTGGATTCCCTATTATAAAGATGCTTGTAGACTTACGGATGGCTTCATAGTACTTTGAATGTTTAGATATTGTGGAAAAACAAAGGCTATGTAAAATAATATTTTGTTCAATGAGTTTTGTAAAGTTGATTATTGTACAAACTAAAATATTATGTTGCTTTAATGATATCTTGGGTTTTGTACATTAAAGTTATTTTAGCAATATTTTATTTGGATAGTTAGTATTGAGTTCTATCAATTGCAAGAATGCATCTTTATGTTAGATACTTGGTTTATTATGTTGTAGCATTTATGTTAAAGGAATGCATATTTATGTTAAATACTTGGTTTATTATGTTATAGGAGTGCATATTTTGAAGCTTATGTCAAGCATTTGAGTTAAGCAAAATGTGGCTTTATTTAAGAGGTATTCTTATTTATCTATTATAGAATTTGGTATTAAATGGATTATGAATTTGATTTAAAGTGTTTTTATATGATGTGATGTATGTTTCTTTACTTTAGAATTATGTTTAAAAGTGCATGAATTATTTAAGATAAGATTGTCCTTGAATGGTTGGAATATCTTGTGGACTCAAGTCAAATAAATTAAAGCCCAATCCTGGGAGTTGTATGAATGCAATACCATGGTAGCCATGAGCCTAGAAGAATTTGTAATAATGCAATAGCTAAGGACTCATGATTTTGAAGGGAGTTGTGTGAATACAATAGTCAAGTTTCTTGTGAATTCATTTCACCTTGAACGAGAAGGCTTGGGTGTACTTTAACTAAAAGTTGTGGAACCATTTACAAGATAACAGTGGTGATCCCTTGAACATGTAGGATCGAGTGATAATGTTTATTGCCAGTGAAGTGGTAATGGCCTTAGTTAACCCACGAAGTTTTGGTAACTAAGCATCAAGGCTCTACGTTTGATTAATTTACCTAGATGGATCTAAAGTAAGGCTAGGGAATAAGTGTCTCCTTTTAGTGTTATGAGCCTTAAAGGATAATATCTATGCTATGGTCACATTATATTACGCTAGTGAGGGTATGAGAAAGGTGGGGGGACCAATTTTGGCATACTTTTAAACATGTAGGTTTAGTAAGGTGAACCCTAGAAACCATAGTATTTGGCCACTCTTGTCCACTGAGTGTTGTCTAAAAAGCCTTGTAACTTAAATGTGGGAAAGCCTTGTATGTTGGAAAGATAAAATAAAGGTTTACCCCTTGTGAACCTTTTATAGTAATCATTCTTAAAAAAAAAAGCTTAGTAGTTTTGGGTTGCTATAGAAGGTTTGGACAAAACTAGAGATATTTAAGAAAAATCACCATCTTTGATGAAAGAAAGTGAAGAAGCAATTGAGAAATCCAAGTTAAATCCTTTGGACTAAGGAGACTAGGAACCAAGCAAGGAAAGTCAGTGAAACCAAAGAACAAAGCCAAGAAGATAGTAAGCTAAGGAGCCAAGGAGAGAAGGATGGAAGATGTTGCCAAAGAAGTTGAAATAAAAGAGTTAGGAGAAATTGTTTGAGACAAGAATAGAGAAAGAATACAAAAATGTTATTAGATAATACAATGAAGCTAAGTGGAGCCACAATTGAAAGGAAAATATCCATGAAAGAATAAATCTAGAGAATGTAGAAGCAAGTTTGGTAGATGTAGTAACTAGTCTAAAGAACAAAAGAGAAGTATAGAAAATATATAGGCATGATGATCCAATGTAGTAGAGAGAGAGAGGATATGTTACATTTTCAATAGAAATAACAAGTCAATATAACATCAAAGAACACACAAGAAGAGTATCAATAGTTTCAAACTAGTACAAAGGTAATTGAGGAAAACCTTAATTATTTTTCATTTACCCAACATCAAAGGTTAAAGGTGAAATTAAATTGAAGGAGGTCAAAAATTATATTATAAAGGAGATTAAATTTGAAGAGATTAAGAATGAAAAGGAGAAGTGTTAGATTTTAAAAAAAGTTATAGAATTAATTGAAGAAAAAAATTTATAATAAGAAATATTGAAAAAGGAAATAGAAGCTTTTGTAGAAGTAATTTATGCACCATTTTTTTCTATAAATAGACCTTAGTGCACCTCAAATATGAGACTCACCAAGTCTCGATTTGTAGCTTCTTTTACTAATTTTGATGGTGGCTTTCTTCTCCACTCCTTGGAGGAATCTAAACTGATTTTAGTGGCTTCTATGGACCATGAAATGTTGTAGGCTCTATGCACCAAATAGTGTCTCTAGACACTTCAATAATATACTGGTTTTGTGCCCTTGGTCTTTAACAATCAACAAACACAAACTAACCCTTTCGAGAGTAACTAGTTAAAGATCAACTAGTATAGTCCTAATGGTTTAATAATGAAATTTAATGGTAACAATAATCTCACCTTATTGCTCCTATAAATAAACTCTTAAAATAATTTAAAATGCACGTAATAATCTCTATAAATTTTAAGAGTAATCTATAATGAAACCTTAACGAATAATCTGTAATTTTCACTACAATCAATATTGTAGGATGTAGTCTTCTTGATTTTTGGATAGATAATAGGTAGGTTATAATTTTCTTTCTTTGAAAAAATATCCAAACTCCTATTTAATGTGCAAATATATCTTTAAAATGAACTCTCTTTTTTGCACTTTCTTGAAGACTATAATATAAGTCTTTTTTCCTTTGTAACTCTAATCTAAATATGGTGCTTAATGGAATTTTATAATGAGATCTTATTTTAAGTTCAACTAATTGCACCTAAGTTGCTTACCTTTTAATGGCTTCTATTATAGATCTTGGTGTTTTGATTCACCAATTTGATGCCTTGTAATGGAGGAATTCATAGCTTCTTGTTGGATATCAAAAACAACTTCTTGCTTCACCAAATTGTGGTCTTGAACCTTGTGTCTTGAGCCTAGGATTTGGTGGCTTGATCCTTTCAATGATCTTCTATTTTTTTTGTAGACTTAGATAAATCTTATCTTTGAAATGTGTCTTCTTTTTGTGAGAGGAAATCTCCAAATCTCTTGGATTTAGTAGGCTTCTTCTAGCTGAATCATCCTTCAATATTCTTGTTGAATTCTAAATTCAAATAGAATATTCTTCTTCTCAAGATTTTGAATGTCTTGAGGTCTTCATTGTATTATTCTTTAGGATTTTGTACTCTTTACCAAATTCTTCTTCTCTTGGGCTTGTTGTTGGATGGCAAAAATTGTCCCAAGTTCTTCACTATTAGGAGATTCTCCTTGGTAGTGGAATTCTCTAATGAGTTTTAGGAACTCTTTTGATGATGCTTCTACAAGATCTACAACAAGACTCTCCAACACTTCTTCTTTTCCTCCTTGAGACCTCTCCAAGGTCTTCTATCTTGTAGCTTCTCTAGTCTTCCAACTGAGATATTTTCTTCAATATTTTACTTTTGGAAGTGTTGGTGATGATATCTTCTTCTTAGATCTTTAAAATCTATTGCTTCTTTGATCAAGATTATGAATTTGTTAGTCCCTCTCTATCTCTTTCAAGATTGGAAGTTTTCCAATGAGATCTACTTTGGATCTCTTCATATTCTTCTAAAAGAAGTCTTTAATGAGTAAAGGAGATCACCAATATCCTATTTCATGAAGTCTTATTTAAAGTATTCTTTGGAGTCTTCTTCTAAATCAAGAACTCTTCTTCTCAATTAGGAATACTTATATGAAGTCATCTTCAAAATTAAGGCTTCTATGGCCTTCTTCTTATGGATCAAGTCTTCTCTGGTTTTTTCTTTTGTATCAAGGATTTTGTGGTCTTTTCTTATGTTTCAAGGTTTCTATGGCCTTTTCTTTTTGCAATGTAATTTTTTTAAATCTTGCAATTGAGATCTCCAATATCCAAACTTCACCATGACTCTTCTCTTAGAGTATTTTTATGCACTAATATTTGCATGAGGAAAGCACATAGAATTTTAGGAAACAAAGGTGAAATCCTTCAATATCTATTGTAGGAAGTGTCCCAACTTCTGAGAGTTAATTTTTTGCAACAAAAAACTTTAGATAATAGTTAACATTAAAAAATCTAGATCCTTAAATAGTCTTCACTAGTTGATCCATAAAACTAGTAGAATGAATGTTGAGTCCTAGTCTTCATGAGTTTTTATACAACTCTATGGAAAGACTCTAGCCAAATGTAATCTCAAAATTTTTGTAACTAAGATTTATTTCAGTCCTCACTTATGACTCTCCCTATTTCTATCGACCTACTGTACTTATCTTATGATGACTTTTGTAAGTGGCGGTGCACAATGATGAGTTCAATTTACAAAAACACAAAGAGACACTATTATGGATGTAGGTCCTCCTATTCCTATCTTGATTCACTATGGTTATGATACCATTTTTAGATTTTGAGGATATACACAGATGGAGAGATCTATCACAGGTCCTAATAAAATGCATAAAATATGAAAGAAAGTAATTTTGCAATATGACTGAAATATACTATAAATAGAAAGTGGTGAAAATATAAAGTAGTATGGAGGTGATGGTCACTCTATTAATATAAGATAAAGAACTACATTGTACTCCATACAAGAGTTCTACCACTATCTACCATACTTTCATATAATGCACTTGATATACTTGATATACTTGTTTGTTGTCTATCACTCACTATGAGACCCTTTATATAGGAAGATATATTCCTTGGCCAACACTCTACTTAGCTATACAAGGGGACACCTTGCACATTGACACTTGTGCATTTATTACATTTCTTGAAGTAACTAGCTAACATCCCCCTAAAGTAATCTCCAATTGTAATTGTGTACCAAAGGTGGTGCATTTACATGACCCAAATGATATAATATACTATAACTCTAAAAGTTAACACCCCACCATTTACAAATAAGATAAAGGTCAAATACACTCCTTATGAGGAGATCAAAATAGTATTATAGTTGTTGAATATCACTCACACTAATAGGATCATGGGAGACTATGAAGCATTAGAGAGAGATTAGCCAAGGTGTTAATATTCAAGGATATATTATATTTTCTTGAGCTAGTAATTGTTTGTGTTGGTAATTTGGATAGAAAAATTTAGAAATTTATTGTCTATGAAGGGAAACATTTTTGCCTCAATAAATACTTTAATTATTAGGGAAATTATTGGTCTATATTACCTTTTAGAATATGTAATAATCACCTCCAAGTATGATATAGTAAAGACATGGGAGGACAACTAGGAGGTGTTTTTGAAGTTCATGAAAACTTATTGGATGAAAACCCCTATGAAAAACTTTCACAAGATAGTAAAGGCTTCCAAGATTATATTACTAAATAATGTGGGAGGTGAACCTAAGTTAAAAAATTTTAGGACTTGGACTTTTCCACTTCTTAATATCATACTCTAGAACATTCTCATTCATTGGGTATATTTCATTTTCCATGAATTGATCAGTTAGTTGTGTAATATTTTCATGACCAGGTCAATTTACATGGTCTCATGTTTAGTATATTGTTTTTCAAATTCATCATAAATAAGGAAAATTTTAGGGTTATATGAAATATTGACCAATATATTATAGTTACCTTATGTTACCCCATTTTTATGCTAAATTTTGAAAAGGGAAAGAGAAGTTTTGTACATGATAATTTTTTAGGCACGTATCTAAAATCTTCACTAGAGACAATAACACCAAACTATTAGAGGACTCATGAAGGTAACAATCCTTATGCAGAGTGGTTTATATAAATTGTAACCTAATCATACATTTGGGTGTTTGAAGTAGTGAGCAAGTCAATGTCACTTTCTATTAGGTCCACTAATAACCTTATTCTTAAGGAGTTCTACCTATAGTATGTACTGTATCATTAGAGGATTACTAGAAAGAACCTTAAGAGGCTTGGGAAGTTTCCTTTTTCTATTAATTACTATATCTATGAGCCAACTTATGTTACAAGATTTTCGAAATAAAATATCATTGATTTTGAAGGACATTCAATAATTTCATTGAAAATTGAGGCATAAATTTGTCATATCCATAGTCTCACATGAAACCTTATTTTTTGTTCAAAAGTCTTCAAAACCTATATATATACACATCTAAAATAATAAATGTTTAAATTAGAAAATTTATCAAACATCTCCATCAACACCTTTATGAAATTGTAAATTTATATATAATTTTTTGTATGAAAGTTTATGTCAAAATTTATTTCAAATTTTCTCCTTTGTCAAATATCTTTCAAATTTCACTCTTGTCAAATTCAAACTTGAACTTAAACCCTATGACATTAGAATTAAATAGATATTTATACAACATAGATGGAAATATTCAAAAGTTTGGTTTCTGACCTATTTAAAAAAGAAAGAATTATGATAGAAGATAAATAATTTAAAATACCTATTCAAAAAGAGTAAACTTGGTTTTTGAATATGAAGAGGATGATGAAGACTTTTAGATAAATTTTAATGGTTACTAATGCATGCATCAAAGGACAACTAGGGACTTCAGTATTCCAATGTGGATCAAATTTTAAAATGTATAGAAGTGATTAATAACCAAGGTTGAAAGAGGTTGACGATTCATATGGAGGAATAAATATCCAAGAAGAATCTAAAGGAACCTACTCTACTAATTTTGTGTAACAGAGACTACATATTAAAAGAAAGAAGATCACATTTGTGTAAGATTTTCCTAATGAACCTTCCTCTAATGAGAAAATGGGAGTTGATGCAAAGACTAGAGTACCAATGGTTTATACTATAGGGGGGATTTCCCCATTGGTGCACTCATTAAGTTTTCTCCACCTAAGTATATATAAATGGCCAAAGTTCCACTTGGGCCCCTAAATACATACCGATACATGCAAAAATACTTTTAAAGAGTAATTTTCCAAGGCAATATTGTAATATCCTCATAGATATGAATATCAAACAAAGGTATTGATATGATTTTAGAAGTGGCAACATGAGAGAAGATGATAATGACAAGAATGATCAAATTAGAAGGAAGAGGAAGCTATCACCATATAATAAGAAGAAAAAATATGCAAGAAGATAAATAATTAGAAGGATACCCTCGATGATACTACTTAGCTCAGATATTAGAGCATGATGAGAGTAGCTAAGGGTGATGGAGAAGAAAAGTTCTTGGCCTTGGAAAATTAAAAGACTAATGACCATGAGGATTTTCTTACAAAAATATTGAAAGAAGATTAGTGTTTGAAGAGGATCCAAAAGGAGAATGATATCTCCATTCTATTTGATGATGTCTTGATAACACCAATCCAAAAGGAATTAATTCAAATATGGCATAAAATAAAAAGAAGAAGAATTTTATAGATATACAAGTTATCATGAAGCCCAATGCTACTTATGGTGAAAATATCACAAGAAATGACATTAACATTGTCACACATGACTTACTTGATTTAGAAATTCATGGAAATATTAGGATCTTTAGATCAATATTTGAACTCATAGAATTGTTAGTCTTACAATGACACTGAGAGGGGGGTGAATCAGTGTAGCTCTTTAAACTTAAATTTACAGCTCTTAAAACAACAACAATTAAAACTTATTACAAGATACAACAAGAATAACAAAAGAGCATCACACAACACAAGATTTAACGAGGTTCACCAATGTGGCTACTCCTCAAAAATGACTGCTTGGACTACCATCCAAATCCAGCCTTTGCAAAGCAACAACTTTACAATCACTTTACCAACACCCACTGGAAGGAGCACCAACCCCTTATTTATCTACACCAACAGAAAGGAGCACCAACCCCTGATTTACCAGCACCTACTGGAAGGAGCACCAACCCCTTATGCCAAGCTGCAACCTGGACTTGAATTATGAATCTAGAAGATTAACAGAAAGATACCTTCGCTTTTACAAGACCCCGACTAGTCTGCTTCACCTTTGCGAACTCTGCGCACTCTGCTCTCTCTGCGAAATCACTTCGCACAATCTGCTGCATCACAGTCGAACGATCATCTTCTCCCTTTTGTGCACTCTGCTTCCTTTGCGAATTTTGCACTTAGCACGATTCGACACGACTTGCACTCTACGCACTATGACCGAACTTCACACACATCGACAAAACTAACTCTTCAAACAACCTTCCTTTTATAACAACATTTTCATGATCAAAACCCTAATCTTAGTCGGTTGTAAACCTTGATCTTAGTCGACTGCAAACCCTAATCTTAGTCGGATGCAAACCCTAATCTTAGTCGGTCGTCATAGGTCTTCGTTGGCTTCAACTCAACCACAAAAACATAACATGTCACGATATCACGACACTTTCACTTTCTCTTTCTTTCTCCTTGCTTTGGCCCCTAAAAATACAACATGTCGCGATATCGTGACACTTTCACCTCCTTGCTTCTTTTCTTGGCTTGTACCCACAAAAACTACATGTCGCGATATCGTGACACTTTCACCTCCTTACTTTTTTCTTGGCTTGTACCCTGAAAACACGACATGTCACGATATCACGACACTTTCTCCTCCTTTCCTCTTTTCTTTGCTTGTACCCACAAAACACAACATGTCGCGATATCGCGACATCTTTCACCTCCTTGCCTCTTTTCTTTGCTTGTACCACAAACACAACATGTCGCAATATCATGACACTTTTTGCCTCTTCTCTCCTTTTATAATTCTGATATCCACACTTTTCTCCTTGCCTCCAAATCGACATGTCACGAAATCGTGACACTTTCCTTCAAGTCTTCTTCCTTTTGTCATGAAATCATGACACTTCAAAAGCTGTCAAATTACTTCACTCTCTCTTTCTAAGTCACAAAAATGCGACATGTCACGAAATCGTGACACTTTACTTCTTTCTCTTCCATTTTCAGTCGCAAAAATGCGACATGTCATCAAAATCGTGACAGTTTTCTTACTTGTTCTCTTTCTTTCAACTTGTCACGAAATCGTGACACTTTTGCTTTCTTTCTCTTTTTCTTCCAACATGTCACGAAATCATGACACTTTTTCCACTTGCTTTCTTCTCTTCCAACATGTCGCGAAATCATGACAGTTTTTCTACTTGCCTTCTTTTCTTCCAACATGTCACGAAATCGTGACAGTTTTTCCACTTGCCTTCTTCTCTTCCAACATGTGAAATCGTGACAGTTTTTCTCACTCCTTTTCTCTTCCAACATGTTCTAAATCGTGACATTTTTCCACTTGCCTTTTTCTCTTCCAACATGTCACGAAATCATGATAGTTTTTCCTCTTCTTCTCTCTCTTCCAACATGTCGTCGAAATCGTGACAGTTTTTCCTATTTTTTCTCTCTCTTCCAACATGTCACGAAATCATGATAGTTTTCTTTGCCTACTGTATATGTCACGATATCGCGACACTTTTCTTACTTGTCTTTTTCTTTGATCTTTTGCAAATGGGCCACTTCGGTCTTCTTGGAAAATCATTGTACATACTACGAATAACCTTTGAACTCCTGTCTTCTGCATCTGAATAGCTTTTGAACTTCCTGTCCACTGCATCAATAGATCTATCTGATTGTGTTGACAACAATGACAATACTGTTGCTTGCACCTTGCTCAACAATCTCCCCCTTTGGAATTGTTGGCAACACATGTGCAATTTCTTGTAACTCTTCTCCCCCTTTGTCAATAATACCAAAGGGCTATTGCAGACTCCCCCTGAGTCCATGCACAACATTCTCAAGCACAATTTATTACACTTAGCAAAAATCATGAACATGAGCAAAAAGATAATCAAATACTTAAATGCTCCCCCTGAGAATGTGATCCCTGTAGCTAGTCAATTCTTGGGAAGTGTGACCACTCCCAATTTATTTTGAAGGTACTCAAAAACTTCCTTGGGCAATGGTTTTGTGAAGATATCTGCTACTTGTTCTGTAGTTGGAACAAAATCCAACTTAACCTCACCTTCTGCAACTTTCTCCTTCAAAAAATGATACCTGATAGCAATGTGCTTTGTGCGTGAATGCATAACCGGATTCTTGGAGATGTTAATGGCATTGGTGTTATCACACTTAACTGATATTGGCTCACTGAAGCTAATACCAAGATCTTTCAAGGTTTGTTTCATCCATAATACCTATGTACAACATGTTGTCGCTGCAATATATTCTGCCTCTACTGTCGATAAAGAAACTGACTCTTGTTTCTTACTGTGCCACGTGACTAATCTGTCTCCAAGATAGAATGCACCTCCACTGGTACTCTTTCTGTCATCTACACATCCTGCCCAATCTGCATCCGAATACGAAATAAGGGTGAAGTCTTTACCTTTCGGATACCATAACCCATATTCCATAGTACCCTTGAGATACCGAAGAATCCTTTTTATTGTTGTCACATGAGTCTCCTTGGGATTAGCCTGAAATCGTGCTACCATGCATACTGCCTGCAAAATATCTGGTCTGGTAGCTATCAGGTATAGTAAGCTTCCAATCATAGATCTGTACATGGTTTGATCAATCGGTGAAGATTTGTCATCCTTGCTCAACTTGCAACCTGTCATCATGGGAGTGCTAACTGGCTTACAATCCTCCATTGTGAACTTTTTTAACATCTCTTTCACATATTTAACTTGAGAAATAAATATGCCCTTCTTATTTTGATTAACTTGCAATCCGAGGAAATATGAAAGTTCACCAATCATTGACATTTCAAATTCTTTCTGCATCTTATTTGCTAAGTCTTTACATGACTCATCTTTGTTGTTGCCAAATATGATATCATCTACATATACCACAAGAACTATAAGATGCCCATTTTCTATTTTGACATACAAATTACTATCCACCATACCTTTCTTAAACCTTTGTTGGGTGAGATAGTTGTCTAGCCTTGCATACCATGCTCGGGGTGCCTGTTTTAAGCCATATAATGCTTTCTTCAACTTGCAAACGAAGTTGGGATTATCACCAAGTTGGAAACCATCTGGTTGCTCAATGTAAACCTCTTCTTCAAGTTTCCCATTCAAAAATGCTGATTTCACATCCATTTGATAAACTTTGAAATTCTTGTAGACTGCTAAAGCCAGAAACATTCTGATTGCCTCTAGTCTAGCTACTGGTGCAAAAGTTTCCTCAAAGTCAATGCCTTCAACTTGTGCATAGCCCTTACAAACTAATCTTGCTTTATTTCTGACTACCTGTCCGTCTTCATTCAATTTGTTTCGAAAAATCCATTTAGTCCCGATTATATTTTTGTTAGCAGGTCTAGGTACTAAATCCCAAGTTTTGTTTTTCTCGATCTGATCTAATTCTTCATTTATTGCCTTCATCCAACTTTCATCTTTGCTTGCATCATCAACATTTTTGGGTTCAATGTTGGATAGTAGAGAGTAGTTACTTACTGCTCTTCTTCTTGTCTGAACACCAACTTTGGGGTCTCCAATTATTTGCTCTCTAGGATGATTTTTTTGCCAGCTGCCTATTTTGAATTTCTTATTTTCTTCCACTTCTGAATCACAACTTAAATCATCTGAGTCAATGTCCTGTATCTTCTCCATTTTGTTTTCCTCATCTCCTTCAATAACCTCTTCATAAATTGGGTAGTTCGTTTCATAGCTAATTACTCGTTCTCTACCTTCATCAAATTTAACATCGGCACTGTCCACAATTTTCTTTAGCCTTTTGTTGTAGCATTTGTAAGCTTTGCTTTTTGATGAATAACCGACAAAAATACCTTCATCCGCTCTATCTTCAAACTTACCAAGATTATCTTCAGTTCTTTTGATGTAGCATTTGCTGCCAAAAACTTTGAGGTATTTTGTTGTTGCCCTTTTTCCGAACCACAACTCATAAGGAGTTTTGCTTTCATGTGTTCTCAGCATGTACCTATTTTGGATATACACTACAGTATGGACTGCTTCTTTCCAAAATCTGTCTGCTACTTTGCTTTCAGCCAGCATAGTCCGTGCCATTTCCTGCACTGTCCTGTTCTTTCTTTCTACCACTCCATTCTGCTGAGGTGTCCTGGCTGCTGAGAACTGTCTCTTGATACCGTATTTTTCACAGTACTCTGTAAACTCCTCTGAAATGAATTCTCCTCCTCTATCTGATCTTAAACATTTGATCCTCTTTCCTGTTTCATTCTCAACTTGGTTTTTGAAAATCTTGAACATATCAAAAGCTTCTGATTTATGCTTTAAGAAAAATATCCATGTCATTCTGGAATAATCATCAATGCACAACATAAAATATTTATCACCATTTATGCTTTGTGTTCTCATGGGTCCACATAAATCAGTGTGTATTAGTTCCAAAGGTTTGCTTGTGTAGTACTCTTTTGTTTTGAAAGTGACTCTAGTTTGCTTCCCCTTTTGGCATGAAGCACAAATGTTGTTTGCAGGTTTGTTGATGGTTGGAATATCTCTCACTGCCCTTTTTGAGGTGATTTTTACTAGATTATCAAAACTGATATGACCGAGTCTCTTGTGCCACAACCAATTTTCTTCTTCTTGTCCAATAAAACAAGTTCCTTTTGAAGTCTCTGAGAGCGTGTACAGGTTACCAGATGTCCTTGATCCTGTTGCTATCAATTTTCCACTATTTGTTTTTTTGACTTCACAACCCTGCTTCATAAAAACTACTTCATGACCTTTATCACAAATCTGACTTACACTCAATAAGTTATGTTTCAACCCATCCACAAACAAGACTTCTTCTGACTTAATCTTTCCATCACTGATTTTAACTGAGCCTTTGCCGACTATCTTAGCTCCATCATTATTTCCAAACTTTACTGATCCACCTTCATATTTCTGTAACTTCTCAAACTTTTGTTTGTCACCTGTCATATGACTGGAGCATCCACTATCAAGTATCCATGGTACATATTTATTCTGTGCTTTAAATGTTGTTTGAACTATTAAGGATTCCTTTTCTTCCTTGAGATGCTCCTTTTCTTTCCACTCTATTTTGATAGTAGATTTGAGCTCTTGTTTTGCCTTTCCCTTATCAATAGCTTGTGCATGTTTTACGAGAAGTTTTCTATTTTGACTCATCCTGTTTGATTGAAATTTTCTTCCCTAAAACTGATTTGATGCAAATGTACTTCTACAATTTCTTGCAATGTGCCCAAAATTATGACAGTTATAGCATTCTACTGTATAATTCATCAAAGGAGAGAAAGCATTTCTACTGGTGAAATTCCTTGGTCTTACATTATATTTGCAGTCTGAGATTTTATGTCCATAGCCATTGCATTTAAAATAGAAACCAGAGAAAGGATAATTGAACCTGGGTGATGGTCTTTGCCATGTTGTCGTAGGAGCCATAGGTCTTCTTCTTCTTTGATGTGTGACATTGGTGAATCCATCATTGTCAATTCTCCTTTTGTGCCTGGCATTAATGCTTTCTTTTGCATGAGACATTTTTCCTTGATCAACCTGTCTCTTATCTTCATTCTTTATGGATTCTGCATTTTTGGCCTTTGATCCACTTGATGATTCTCCTTCGATGAAACCCAGACCAAATTTGATGCCTGTAGGCCTTTGGTCATTTATGATCTTATCCAGCTTCATAGAACTTTCTTCACGTTTGTGATAACAACTAATTTTCTTATTCATCTCTTCTAGCTGCATTCTTAAACCAACAATCTCTTCTTCTAGCTTGCTGCAATAATCTATTTTCATTGTTATTTGCACTTCGAGATCTTCGAAGATTTTCTTAGATTCTTCTATCTGTACTTTTAAACTGGTTATGATTCCACTTGCATCCTCAAGCTTTCTTGAAAGTTTCTTATTCTTTTTCTTTTCTATCTTCCACTCTTCAAGTGCAGAGATCAACTCACCTTCTAGATCTACTTCAGCCTCAAGGTTTTCACCACAAACTTCAGAGGTCACTCCTTCTTCCTTTTCTGATTTAACTTCTTCAAATGCCATGAAAAGAGCTTCATCTTTTTCTTCTTCAGACTCTTCACCGGAGCTGTTTTCTGATGAACTGACATTCTTGGAGATGAAACTTTTCTTCTTGAAGTTGCCTTTTCTGAAATTCATTTTCATCTTCCAGTCACTTCTTTCTTGGTGCGATCCTTCATCATTTTTGTTCTTCTCTTTAAGTGGACATTTAGTCGCAAAATGCCCAATGCCTCCACAGTTGAAACATTTAAATGGTAGCTTCCCTCTGTATTTTCCTTTTCCCTTTTTCAGTTTTCTAACAAAGTTTGCTTCCATTTCATCTGATGTCTCTTCTTCCTCGGACTCTTGTTTTGTGTTTTTATTTTTAAGGGCTTTAAAAGCCGCTTCTCTATCTGTGGGTTTAGATCTTCCTATCCTCATCTCATATGCAGTCAAAGAACCATACATCTCATCTATACTAAAATAATTTAGATTTTTAGCTTCTTCTATCGTTGAGACTTTGGAATCAAACCTTTGAGGAAGAGATCTTAGTACCTTTTTTACGATGGTAGAGTCTCCAATATCCTCGTCGAGCCCTCTGATCGCATTAATGATTCCATTAACTCTCAACATATATGCCTCAATGTTTTCATCGTCATTCATCTTCAATGCTTCGAACTGAGCTCGATGTGTCTGTAACTTGGCCTCCTTGATCTTATCATCTCCTTCATGAATACTCCTCAGTTTGTCCCATATCTCTTTTGCCATATTACAGCTCATGATCTTCACTAGTTCACTGTCTGCTAATCCGCACATGATAGCATTCTTTGCTTTTGAGTTACTCTCAAATAGTTTCTTTTCATCAACCTCTTTTGGAGGAGTGATGGGTATTGTGTATCCACTAACTACTGAATCCCAGATGTCATATCCCAAAGCACAGAGATATGTCTGCATCCTGATTCTCCAGAACGCGTAATTAGATCCATCAAACAATGGTGCTTTGTTTGATGAGAAGCCTTCACCACCTGCCATTGTGTTACTTCCAAGATCACCCTAGCCGATTAGGCTTGTACAAGAACTTAGCTCTGATACCAATTGTTAGTCTTACAATGACACTGAGAGGGGGGGTGAATCAGTGTAGCTCTTTAAACTTAAATTTATAGCTCTTAATAACAACAACAATTAAAACTTATTACAAGATACAACAAGAATAACAAAAGAGCATCACACAACACAAGATTTAACGAGGTTCACCAATGTGGCTACTCCTCAAAAATGACTGCTTGGACTACCATCCAAATCCAGCCTTTGCAAAGCAACAACTTTACAATCACTTTACCAACACCCACTGGAAGGAGCACCAACCCCTTATTTATCTGCACCAACAGAAAGGAGCACCAACCCCTGATTTACCAACACCTACTGGAAGGAGCACCAACCCCTTATGCCAAGCTACAACCTGGACTTGAATTATGAATCTAGAAGATTAACAGAAAGATACCTTCACTTTTACAAGACCTCGACTAGTCTGCTTCACCTTTGCGAACTCTATGCACTCTGCTCTCTCTACGAAATCACTTCGCACAATCTGCTGCATCATAGTCGAACGATCATCTTCTCCCTTTTGTGCACTCTACTTCCTTTATGAATTTTGCACTTAGCATGATTCGACATGACTTGCACTCTGCACACTACGACCGAACTTCGCACACATCGACACACTAACTCTTCAAACAACCTTCCTTTTATAACAACATTTTCATGATCAAATCCTAATCTTAGTCGATTGTAAACCCTGATCTTAGTCAGCTGCAAACCCTAATCTTAGTCGATTGCAAACCCTAAACTTAGTCGGCTATCAAAGGTCTTCATCGGCTTCAACTCAACCATGAAAACATAACATGTCGTGATATCATGACACTTTTTTCTCTTTCTTTCTCCTGGCTTTGGCCCCCAAAATAACATGTCGCGATATCGCGACACTTTTCTCCTTGCTCTTTCTCTTAGCTTGTGGACCAAAACACACATGTCCGATATCGTGACACTTTTCTCCTCTTTTCTTGGCTTGTACCCAAAACAACATGTCGCGATATCGTGACATCTTTCTCTCCTTCTCTTTTCTTTGCTTATACAACAAACATGTCGCGATATCGTGACACTTTCCCTCCTTCCTCTTTTCTTTTGTACATTCACAAATCGTGACATTTTTACCTCCTACTTTCTCTCTCCTCTTTAGTCAAAATGCACATGTCACGATATCGTGACACTTTCTCTCCTTTGCTCTTTCTCTTGCTTAGTCACGAAAATGTGACATGTCGCGATATCGTGACACTTTTACCTTTGCTCTTTCTCTTCTTAAATCGTGACACTTCTTTTTGCTTCTTTGTCACGAAATCGTGACACTTACTTTAAGTCTTCTTTTCTTTTGTCACGAAATCATGACACTTCTACTCTTCTTTATGTCACGAAATCGTGACACTGTCACAAATCGTGACTTTTTTCTACCTTCCTCTCTTTCTTAGTCGTAAAATGGACATGTGCGCGAAATCGTGACACTTTTTGCTTTCTCTCTCCTATTTTAGTCGCAAAACTGCGACATGTCACAAAATCGTGACACTTTTCTTACTTGTTCTCTTTTTCGAACTTGTCACGAAATCGTGACACTTTTTCTACTTTCTCTTTTTCTTCCAACATGTCATGAAATCATGACACTTTTTCCACTTGCTTTTTCTCTTCCAACATGTCGCGAAATCGTGACAATTTTTCTACTTTCCTTTTTTCTCTTCCAACATGTCACGAAATCGTGACAGTTTTTCCACTTGTCTTTTTCTCTTCCAACATGTCACGAAATCGTGACAGTTTTTCTACTTTCCTTTTTCTCTTCCAACATGTCACGAAATCATGACAATTTTTCCACTTGCCTTTCTCTCTTCCAACATGTCACGAAATCTGTTTTCTCTTCCCGCTTTTTCTCTTTTTCTCTTCCAACATGTCACGAAATCGTGACAGTTTTTCCTGCTTTTCTCTCTCTTCCAACATGTCACGAAATCGTGACAGTTTTTCTTGCCTGCTGTATATGTCGCGATATCGTGACACTTTTCTTACTTGTCTTTTTCTTTGATCTTTTGCAAATGGGCCACTTCGGTCTTCTTGGAAAATCACTGTACATACTCTGAGTAACCTTTGAACTCCTGTCTTCTGCATCCGAATAGCTTTTGAACTTCCTGTCCACTGCATCAACAGATCTATCTGATTGTGTTGACAACAATGACAATACTGTTGCTGCACCTTGCTCAACAAGAATAATATTTTAAGGATTTGGTTACCATGAATGCAAGGTTGGAAGCAGAAATATTGTATGAAAAATTTGTTTGACAAGTTTGGGGTAACAAATATTAGAATAAAAGATATTTAGTGTTTTTATTTTACAACATCACAATCTAAGGAAATCATCAAAGGCCCTTAATCCACCAAAAAATAATGAATTATATCGTAAAGTGGAAAAGGATGATCAAATTGTATAATACTAGCAAGCTAAAAAAACATAATGGACCTTGATAGGATCTATAGTATTGTCACAACCAAAAGTGTTCTAGTCAACATGACATAATTTAGGAAGATGGAAGACAAGGATGACCAATATATACAGAGCACAATTAGATAGTGGCCAATTTGTAGTTCCAATATGATATGGTTTACATAGATATAGAAGCATACAAACCATATTGGTAGTCACTAGAGGTATGGTGATACATTTATATGGATTTCTAAACTAGAGATAAGAAATAAAATGTTAGAATCCATCAAGGACTATTCTAAGTTAATTAACAAGGTGAGTAATTAGGTCAACAAAATGGATGAATATCTCCAATAAATAGGTATTGATATTAAGTTGAGTTTAAAATAGATGATGAAGGAGACAAAGGACAAAACCCTTACTTTGAATTATAGTGAATTTAGGTATTCCTAAGTTTTATGAAACAATCTTAAGAAAATTTGAGGGTTATTCTCAATAAAAAACCAATTGCCAAAGTTAACTAATTCCATAGATACCATTAGAGAGTAAAAGAAACATGATAAGAGAATGGTTAATGCCAAGGTATAAAGTGTGGATAAATCTAACTTTGAGTTCCTAAGTGTGTAGCTTAAATCATAGGTGAGGTTAAATAGAATATTTTCAAAGCAAAAGCTATTCATGGAGTTGATTCTTAGTTGGATGGTAGCCTACCCTTTCTTTCTCTCAAAATTTCTTAAAATTTTCAATTATGTAGTCGTCTAACAATCTATGTGTGCCCTTCATACAAATTTTAATTAGTGATGAGAAGATATTAGTAAAATATAATTCTAATTAGTTAATAGAAGTCAATGATATGTAGTTGAGTTGGTTACTTCATGCAACCAACTAAAATTTTTACAAATAGAATGAAATGAAAAAGGGTTCAAATTTCCATTTTTGAAGAAGACTATTATACTTTCTTGAAAAAACTATTGAAATAATAGAATGATTATATTATCACATTGTTCATGAATTTTATGTGGTATTTATTTATTTTCTAAAGTTGATGTTATCAAAGGCGATTCATTCTTATATAGGTATGTGGTTGTGTTTAATGATAAGTGATTTAAGGAATACTGCTTTATAACCATTTTAATTATATTCAATTTTATTTTATCAACATTATAAAAATATAAAAATCTCGATCATTAAGGATCCAAACATTTACAAAATTATGAATTTTAATTTTTGTTGTATACATTTTTATAAATTTCAATCTTTAGTCTAATAACCAGGTTTTAGAACAACATATTTTGGCATCCATGATGGGGCATGAGGATGATTTTATCCATCCCACCTAATGCTATTCAACTAGGGATAAACATTTTGTAAGTTTAATTTGACATTGTTAGTGACTTGTGCATGCTCTTTAAAATAATAATTTAAATATCCTAGTGACTTATCCTCAACTAATAATAGTTATCGATGATCGAGAACAAAGAGCACAAGAAATTTATAGGTAAATCCAAGCTAATACTCAATATAAATTCCCTTAAAATTAATTTTTCAAGATTTTTGATGATAGTGTTGGAAATTTTGAGTTACTAAGTCAAAGTTGTCATTGATGTCACCAGATGAAGTCAGCATTAATACCAAATATTTTAGCAGGAAATAAAGGGGACAAAGATGGTTATTTGATATCCAGAAAGAAGGCCAAAGATCAAGTGAAACAGTGCAAAAGACAGAAGTTAAAAAGGAGTTGTAATATTTATTTTATAAATTATTTAAATTCAGTATGAATTTAAATTTTATAAATAAATATTAAAGGTACATTATCGAAGGTTAATATTATAATAATGGTTATTATAATATTAAAATGTGCCATGGTGAAAACCCAAATAAAACATTTATAATTTTTATTATAATGTTTTAAAAGGCAAAAGTGGGTTTTATAAAGTCAAAAAATATTTTAATAAACCCAAAGGTTGGGTTTAAGACCAAAGGCCTTGATAATCCTCATCGACGTCATGAGGGTTAATTACATTTTGAAGCACCGACGTTCTAAGCAAAGGAGGAAAAATTAGTATTTAAACCTATGCCCAAAGGACATTAAAATTATCCTTGCTCGATTGGAAAAAGAATAGCATACGAATTAATGTAGAGCTCGTGAAACGAATGTGCGAATTTCGTGTTTGTCTTGACGGTGAAAGGAAATAAAATAAAAAGCGTTGATTAGTTGGAAGCCAACAAGGCACCTTGGCCTAGTGGCAAGTGGGCTGCAAGCTTACATTTTGTGTGCAAGAGGACAACGTTCGAATCTCGATGGAAGCGCTTTGGTGGGTGTGTTGAAAGCGCCAAACGTAAGGTGCACCTTTTTGCAAGGCAAGGAAGGCATAACATTTTGAAGCACGTGGTGCTTCTTCCTCTCCAACGAGCGTGTAGCTCGTGTGGTGGTTTGCGCCATGGGAAAGACGTTTGTGTGGGCTGCGTTGAGAGTTCGAAACTCTCCAAAGGCAAAGGTAACATTTTTATATTTTATTTTATTGAATACCTAAGTTGGAGGTATAAGGTGTTTGGTGGTTGAAATTTGGAAAGGTTGCTTTGTAATAAAGTGTGGTAGTTGAGAATTACCTTTAGGAGTTATAAGGAGAATTCTGTTTTTATTTCTTTAAAGTCTTAAAATTGAAATTGTGGAATATTGAAAGGTTAAGACTTTGTGAATGGTATGTTATTTTGAATTAAGGGTTTTTGTGACTATTGTGAGGATATTGATTATTATTCAAGTTGGAGTGATAAGGTGTAATTTTGATATTATTTTTGTGATATGTTTTGTTGAAGAAAATTATCCTCTAACCCTTATTGAGATTGGAAAAGAGAAATTTGTGAGTGTGGCAGATTTGTGAGATCAACTCCTCTTCAAGAAAAGGTATGGGCAAAATTCTTCTTTATTGAGTTGGTTGATTGGCTTGATTGAAAATTAAGTTTGGAGTGAAAAGGATTTGATTAGGGTTTCCTTTTCAAAAGTTTTTGAGTTGATGCTTCAAGGTTTTTTGAATTGAGAGTTGTGATTAAACCTTGTTTGATAAGCATTGTTGTTGAGACCATTGGTTGAGTGAAGTGTTTGAGTTAATGCTTCAAGGTTTTCTGGAATTAAGTGTTGTGATTAAAACCTTGTTTTATTAGCATTGTTGTTGAAGCCATTGGATTGTGTGAGGAACTTGAGTTAGGGTTTGAAAAGAACATGAGTATCATTGTTATGTGAAGATTGTTTTATGAGCATTGTTGTTGAAGTGAGTTGTTGTGCAAAGAACTTGAGTTAGGGTTTGAAAATATCATGAGTATCATTGTTATATGAGATTTGTTGTTGAGCATTGTTGGAAACATTTTGAGTTGGATGATACATGCTTGGACTAGGGTTTGTGAGCAAGAGTTGTTTCTTGAAGTGATTGGTTGAGTAGAGTTGATTGAGCCTAGTCAAGTGGATGTATGAAGTGGTTGTTCAAGTTCCATAAAACAAACTATTTTATATTCTGATTTGAGTTGAGATTGAGTTGAGTTGAGATTGAGTTTTTGAGTATAGAACATATTGAGTCTCTAACAATTCTCTTTATGCTTCTATGATATTGAGTTGAGAAAGAGATTGAGTTTTGAGTATAGAACATATTGAGTCTCTAACAATTCTCTTTATGCTTCTATGAGATTGATTTGAGTTGAGAAAGTGATTGAGCAAATTTGGACAAGTTCTATGTGAGCTTGTTGAGAAGATTTGGACAAGTTCTATGTGAGCTTGTTGAGAAGATTTGGACAAGTTCTATGTGAGCTTGTTGAGAAGATTTGGACAGGTTCTATGTGGACCTATTGAGAAGAGTTGAGCAGGTTTTATGTGGACCTAGTGAGCAGATTTGGATAGGTTCTGTGTGGACCTATTGAGCAGAGTTGAGCAGGTTCTATGTGGACCTATTGAGAAGATTTGAGTAGGTTCTGAGTGGACCTATTGAGAAGAGTTGTGTAGGTTCTATGTGGACCTATTGAGCATATTTGAGTAGGTTTTGAGTGGACCTATTGAGCAGATTTGTGCTAGACCAACTAGACTATGTTTAGTGCAAGATATTGAGTAGAGTTGTGCTAGACCGACTGGACTATGTTTAGTACAGAATTGAGACAGAGCTTTGGAGGTGACAGAGCAGAGAGGATAGAGTCTCCAATGGATAGAGATCCATCAACCAAGACATTGAGGATAGGTCTTCTGAGTGAGGACAAGAGTCTTCAAGTGGAGAGAGATCCACCAATCAGTGCAGTGGAGGTAGAGTCTTCTAGAGGATCACCAACCAGAGTAGAGGAGAAAGAGTTCTCCTATGGATAGAGATCCACAAACCAGATTTAGGGGATCAACATCTCCTTTGGATAGAGGTCCATAAACATTGTAATTGGGAAGGATTCCCAAGATATTGATTGAGAAAATTTAGTGAAATATTTTCTCCATGGAAGTAGCCATATTTGGGTGAACCACGTAAATTTTGTGTCTCTATTGTGTGTGGTGTTGTGTACATTGCTTTGATTACTGCTATTGATATTGCTATCTTTACATTGCATATATTGATTTGAGAGAAAAAGTAAAAAGTGCTCTTATACTGTTCACCCCCTCTCAGTATAAGCTTGTGTTCTTCAATTGGTATCAGAGTGGGTTCCTTCAGAAGAGTTTGATAGCTTGAAGGAAAAGTGGTCAAGAACACAATGGATCAAAAGGATCAAAGGGATGGATCCATCAATAATACAATACCAATATTTTATGGAAGTGACTTCTTGTATTGGTGTATGTTGATGAGGTTTCACTTGATGGCACTTGGCAATGAAGTTTGGGATGCAGTGGAACTTGGATATGATTCAAGAGTCAATCCTCCTACAGATAAGGAAGGTAAGCTTCTAATGCATGCAAATTCAAGAGCTATGAATGCAATTATAAAAGGGTTGTGTAGATCAGAATCTATGAAGGTTATGGATTGTAAAACAACAAAAGATATGTGGGAACTATTGCATACCATATATGAAGGAGATAAAGGTGTCAGGAAAGCTAAGATCAGAAATCTCAAAGGAGAGTTTGAAAACTTAAGAATGCGGGATGATGAAAATATTCGTGACTATCTCAGTAAGATTGATGAACTTGTACATGAAATGAGAGGTCTTGGAATGAAGGTTGATGAATCTGATGCTTGTGATAAGATCTTGAGAACTCTTCCAAAAAGGTACAGTGAAAAGGTTTCTGCTATAGAAACATCAATTGATAGTGATTATCTGACAAGGAATTCTTTTCTTGGCATGCTTACGACTTTTGAGATAAGAACAAAAGATCCTATCCCTCCAAAAGAGGTTGCATTCAAAGTGAACAAGAAGATGAAGGGTAAGAAGTCAGAATCAAGTAGTGAGTCATCTAGTGATGAAGAAGCTAACTATGGTAGAAGAGATAAAGGTTCTAGAAGACCCATAGATCTAAGATCTGTTAAGTGTTTCAATTGTGGAAAGTATGGATATTTTGCAATAGATTGTAAAGAGCCAAAGAACAACAATGATGAAGAAAAATAGGATCACAGGTACAGGGAATCAAAAAGATACATGCACCAAAAGAAAAGCAAGGATGGACAAAGCAGACAAGGAAATAAGTTCTTCCAGAGACAAAAGAGAAGCTACTATGTGGATAATGCAAGTAAGTACTCAAATGATAGTGATGCTAGATTTTCAGACAATGATAGAGATGAAGTCCTATTTATGGTTGAAGAGAAAGAACCAGTTAAGAAAAAGACTCAAGTTATTCTCAAGTGTTTTAGATGTGGTAGATTTGGACATCTTGAAGATGATTGCACAAGGGATGGTTATAGTTTCAATGATGATGATTTTGAAGATGCACTTGAAAGACCAGATGAAAATATTCTAATGGCATTAGAAGAAGAAGTGAGTGATCCTATAGAAGACAAGCCAAAATAAAGTAATGATGTGAACAAAGGCAAAAAAATAGAGGATTATTCAGAAGAAAATGGTTATGATCTCAAGGGAGAACTTATCTATGCCCTTGACATGGTAAAGAAGGTAAGAAAGCAACACTCTAAGCTTGAAATTCAGTTTCAAGAATGTGATGAAGAGAGATTATTGCTCATAGAGGATTTAGAAAAATCAAAGGCTAAGGCAAGCAAGTTCAAAGATAAGCTAGAAGCAAAGATCTTGGAATGTGAGAAGTTAGCACAAGAAGTGGCACTACTAAAGGAAGATGTAGAAGACTCCAAGAATAAACTATACAAGTATGTAAATAGTGCAAAGAGTGTGGATAAAATAGTCAAGATACAAAGAGGAGCAACAAACAAGATAGGTCTTGGTTCAAAATAGGTTCAAAAGAAAAGGGAAGAAGAGTCTACTTCAAGTCTTGAAGAAGAAGAAACTTCAGATGAAGATACATCAAAAGAAGATAGTGTAAGTGGGAGTGAGACATCAGAGGATGAGTTGGACAACAAAGAGTTCAACAAAGATAGGAGTAATGCACAGAGAAGATACATATGGAACAACAATCAGAATAGGAGACCAATGAGGTCAAGACAAGGAAGCTTCAATGGAAGATGTTTTTCATGTCACAAGTTTGGGCACATGGCTTCACAATGCAGGACACATGAAAGATAAGAATATGGGAAAGGATAACTTTTCCATGGGTATTGCTACTCATGTAATGAGTTTGGTCACAAGGCAATGGATTGCAGGGTTCATGACAGAAGAAGATATGGCTTCACTAGGAGAAATCCTAAGACATTTGCACCTCCAAGGAATAATAACATTAAGTGTTATAAGTGCAATAATGATGGTCACACAACAAGATGGTGTAGAAAAAATATTCCAAAAATAGGTATGAACAGAAATAGGAACATGAACAGGAATAGGAATATGAACAGGAACATGAATATGAATAGGAATAGGAACATGAACAGGAACAGGAACATGGATGAGAATAGGAACATGAATGAGAACAAGAACAAGAATGATGTCAGGAACAGGGATGATGACTTGAACAGAAATAGTCAGAGGATTCAGAAAACTCAGAAAAGAAGGGAAAAAGATAAAGGTAAAGAACAGTGCTTTTGGGGAGTAGAAATACTCCCACCCCAGAATTAACCACCTCATGAGGAGGTGGGGGAGGGGCTAAGCTAAGAGGCTCATTCTTAGCCCCGAGCCCCAAAGGTGACCCTTTGCCATTGATGTCAAAGGGGGAGAGATTTGTGTGATTTGTGTATTGGGGAGAGTTTTGATATTGGGAGAGATTTGATATTTGAGAGAGCATTGAGCCAGGGGGAGCAATGTCCCAGGGGAGCAGAAGAAAAAGGAAGGTCAGGTTTCAGTAAAAGGATATGGGTTGCCATCAATGACAAAGGGGGAGATTGTTGGACATTTTGAGTTACTAAGTCAAAGTTGTCATTGATGTCACCAGATGAAGTCAACATTAATACCAAAGATTTTAGCAAGAAATAAAGGGGACAAAGATGGTTATTTGATATCCAGAAAGAAGGCCAAAGATCAAGTGAAATAGTGCAAAAGACAGAAGTTAAAAGGAGTTGTAATATTTATTTTATAAATTATTTAAATTCAGTATGAATTTAAATTTTATAAATAAATATTAAAGGTACATTATCGAAGGTTAATATTATAATAATGGTTATTATAATATTAAAATGTGCCATGGTGAAAACCCAAATAAAACATTTATAATTTTTATTATAATGTTTTAAAAGGCAAAAGTGGGTTTTATAAAGTCAAAAAATATTTTAATAAACCCAAAGGTTGGGTTTAAGACCAAAGGCCTTGATAATCCTCGTCGACGTCATGAGGGTTAATTACGTTTTGAAGCACCGACGTTCTAAGAAAAGGAGGAAAAATTAGTATTTAAACCTATGCCCAAAGGACATTAAAATTATCCTTGCTCGATTGGAAAAAGAATAGCATACGAATTAATGCAGAGCTCGTGAAACGAATGTGCGAATTTCATGTTTGTCTTGATGGTGAAAGGAAACAAAATAAAAAGCGTTGATTAGTTGGAAGCCAACAAGGCACCTTGGCCTAGTGGCAAGTGGGCTGCAAGCTTACATTTTGTGTGCAAGAGGACAACGTTCGAATCTCGGTGGAAGCGCTTTGGTGGGTGTGTTGAAAGCGCCAAACGTAAGGCGCACCTTTTTGCAAGGCAAGGAAGGCATAACATTTTGAAGCACGTGGTGCTTCTTCCTCTCCAATGAGCGTGTAGCTCGTGTGGTGGTTTGCACCATGGGAAAGACGTTTGTGTGGGCTGCATTGAGAGTTCGAAACTCTCCAAAGGCAAAGGTAACATTTTTATATTTTATTTTATTGAATACCTAAGTTGGAGGTATAAGGTGTTTGATGGTTGAAATTTGGAAAGGTTGCTTTGTAATAAAGTGTGGTAGTTGAGAATTACCTTTAGGAGTTATAAGGAGAATTCTATTTTTATTTCTTTAAAGTCTTAAAATTGAAATTGTGGAATATTGAAAGGTTAAGACTTTGTGAATGGTATGTTATTTTGAATTAAGGGTTTTTGTGACTATTGTGAGGATATTGATTATTATTCAAGTTGGAGTGATAAGGTGTAATTTTGATATTATTTTTGTGATATGTTTTGTTGAAGAAAATTATCCTCTAACCCTTATTGAGATTGGAAAAGAGAAATTTGTGAGTGTGGCAGATTTGTGAGATCAACTCCTCTTCAAGAAAAGGTATGGGCAAAATTCTTCTTTATTGAGTTGGTTGATTGGCTTGATTGAAAATTAAGTTTGGAGTGAAAAGGATTTGATTAGGGTTTCCTTTTCGAAAGTTTTTGAGTTGATGCTTCAAGGTTTTCTGAATTGAGAGTTGTGATTAAACCTTGTTTGATAAGCATTGTTGTTGAGACCATTGGTTGAGTGAAGTGTTTGAGTTAATGCTTCAAGGTTTTCTAGAATTAAGTGTTGTGATTAAAACCTTGTTTTATTAGCATTGTTGTTGAAGCCATTGGATTGTGTGAGGAACTTGAGTTAGGGTTTGAAAAGAACATGAGTATCATTGTTATGTGAAGATTGTTTTATGAGCATTTTTGTTGAAGTGAGTTGTTGTGCAAAGAACTTGAGTTAGGGTTTGAAAATATCATGAGTATCATTGTTATATGAGATTTGTTGTTGAGCATTATTGGAAACATTTTGAGTTGGATGATACATGCTTGGACTAGGGTTTGTGAGAAAGAGTTATTTCTTGAAGTGATTGGTTGAGTAGAGTTGATTGAGCCTAGTCAAGTGGATGTATGAAGTGGTTGTTCAAGTTCCATAAAACAAACTATTTTATATTATGATTTGAGTTGAGATTGAGTTGAGTTGAGATTGAGTTTTTGAGTATAGAACATATTGAGTCTCTAACAATTCTCTTTATGCTTCTATGAGATTGAGTTGAGAAAGAGATTGAGTTTTGAGTATAGAACATATTGAGTCTCTAACAATTCTCTTTATGCTTCTATGAGATTGATTTGAGTTGAGAAAGTGATTGAGCAGATTTGGACAAGTTTTGTGTGAGCTTGTTGAGCAGATTTGGACAAGTTCTATGTGAGCTTGTTGAGCAGATTTGGACAAGTTATGTGGACTTGTTGAGCAAATTTGAACAAGTTCTATGTGGACCTATTGAGAAAATTGAGCAAGTTCTGTGTGGACTTGTTGAGCAGATTTGGATAGGTTCTATGTGGACCTATTGAGCAGAGTTGAGCAGGTTTTATGTGGACCTATTGAGCAGATTTGAGTAGGTTCGAAGTGGACCTATTGAGCAGATTTGTGCAGGTTCTTGTGGACCTATTGAGCAAATTTGAGTAGGTTCTGAGTGGACCTATTGAGCAGATTTGTGCTAGACCGACTGGACTATGTTTAGTGCAAGATATTGAGTAGAGTTGTGCTAGACCGACTGGACTATGTTTAGTATAGAATTGAGATAGAGCTTTGGAGGTGACAGAGCAGTGAGGATAGAGTCTCCAGTGGATAGAGATCCATCAGCCAAGACATTGAGGATAGGTCTTCTGAGTGAGGACAAGAGTCTTCAAGTGGAGAGAGATCCACCAGTCAGTGTAGTGGAGGCAGAGTCTTCTAGAGGATCACCAACCAGAGTAGAGGAGAAAGAGTTCTCCTATGGATAGAGATCCACAAACCAGATTTAGGGGATCAACATCTCCTTTGGATAGAGGTCCATAAACATTGTAATTGGGAAGGATTCCCAAGAGATTGATTGAGAAAATTTAGTGAAATATTTTCTCCGTGGAAGTAGCCATATTTGGGTGAACCACGTAAATTGTTGTGTCTCTATTGTGTGTGGTGTTGTGTACATTGCTTTGATTACTGTTATTGATATTGCTATCTTTACATTGCATATATTGGTTTGAGAGAAAAAGTAAAAAGTGCTCTTATACTGTTCACCCCCCTCTCAGTATAAGCTTGTGTTCTTCACATAGACCATTCATTAGATCACAAAGAGCCTATAATGTAATTGATTCATTCTTTGAACATGATATTGTACAAATACATCAAAATCTTATTCTCTTAATAACAATAGTTCAATTTCAAGAGCTCATCAAAATCCACATCTTGTAGTCCTTAAACTTGAAATTATTTCTATTTATTTTCAATGTCTAAACCTCCAAAAACCTCATCTAGAATTTATTCCAATCTCTTCCTAGATCCCTCCTATTTTTAATAACATGACACAACAACAAGCATCTCCCTAGTCTCATTTTTTATTATGGGATAATTAAATTGTTCTCTTGGTGTTAATGGAATGCCAAACATGTATAGAAAATTCCTACCTAAACTCTTAGGAGATGGTACTACCAATTCAAAAAATCACTTGAAATCCTTCATGCGTGTTTATTAGACTCTAATGGTGTACCATGGAGATATGTTAGTTAGTATGTTCCTTGAAATATTGATTGATGCTACTATTAAATGGTTTTAAGGATTAGAGGTGGTTAGTATCATTAGTTGGTATTATCTAAAATATAAATTTATTTCTCATTTCCCTTCTACCCTTGATGAAAAATATTTGTTTTATCAAATTTCTACTATAAAATCAACTAGGGAATTCATTAAAGGATTCTATAAATCATGGAATAGAATTCTATATATAGTAAAATCTACCAAACATCTTGATATTTTTTAATTCCTAAATGCCTTCATTTAGAATCATCTTTTATTATAAAGGAATCAAAAATAGAAACAAAGGAACAATCCAAGATATGTGTCATTCTTATAAAATATCCCTTGTACTGATGTGGAAGACGAGAGAAGAAATATAAGAGAAGAGAAAGAGAATATTAAATTAAAGTGATAGAATAACATTTTTCCAATGAGAATCCATCCATGATGAAACTATAGTAGAACCTTAATAATTAGCTTATGAATCTAAAGAGGTAGCAATATTGATACCTCCATCATAGCAAAGACCAAGTGTTCCATTTCAACCTAAGCCTCAAGTTCCTTAGAGAAATACCCCAAGACTATCATCTCCTATTCCCATCAAAAATTAGGTGGAGTCTAATAAGTATTATGAATTACATCAAATTGGAAATCATGAACAAGCTAATTGTGTAATTTACCAATGGGCCATAGAAATGAGACTCAACTTCAAATAAAATAGAATTTTTAGAAGAAATAGTCCTTGACCATCAATCAGATAAACATAAGATATAAATGTATGTGTCATTCTAAAACCTTGGTATTATTAATATTTAATAGAATGAAGAATATTTCTAATTAGCCCAATAAAAAAATAGATTTTTAGACCAGGTTAGGATCCAAAAAAGAAAAAGAAAGCAAGGGTAATAATACAAAGGTAAATAGGATGGAAAGGCTCTTAAATGGGATGTAGAAAAAGGGAGAATAATCATCTCTAAAAAAAATGTAAAATATAATATAGTAAATAACTTAGAAAAATAAATGTGCATATCCCCTTTTGGAAGTGTTATAAATAATACCCATAACAACAAAAAAACTTACTTTAGTCCGTCTAAAAGGATGTTAGGAAAGAGTCAAAACAAGAAAAAAAATAACAAAGTGAATCTTCATAACTCTAAAAACCCTACTATAGAAGTGGCTCCTCCCTTATATGCTTCTCTTTAATTGGAGGTAAAAAGATGAATAACTACATCTTAGAATCAAGGGTAAATAGACAATGTTATATTAATCATAGTGAAATGTTGGGATATCATTTTCAAGAAACGTAGCCAAAATACTTTTAGTTAGACTCCCAACTTGTCAATGTCTCTATATTTATCAACTTGTTGGTTTAGCTGGCTAGTTTTCTTGCAAGAAATTTGTAATGAATATCATAGTGGTTGATATGACTGAAAATTAGGATATGCTCCTCAGTATGAAATTCTTGAAGAATATTGAAGGACATGTTAGTATGGTTTGGTCTTATGCAATGATTTCAATTCAAGATAAAATACAAATACTTGATAGAGAACCTAAATGGAGTAAGCAAGTAGTGGATCAATCTAATCTTATAAATGTTGTTTTTCTTGAATATTCTGGGCTAGGCACTTATGATCTAAGTACATTATGCTTGAGTGAAAAATTTATATAGCAAGAAAAAGAAAACAAAATTAAAGTAGAAGGCACTACCGTAACCAATAAATCTTGTTGATGCATTTTTATGGTGGAAATAGTAAGTGAGGGAATGACATAATTGTGGTGTTCTAAATACCTATAATTTCTCTATGTATTCTACTTGGAATTTGATTATGCTAATACTACAATGAAATATGGAGCCCTTATTTTTAGGTTGAAATCTATAAAAGATACCAACATGACCCTGCTTGAGTCATCTAGCCTTTAGCTTGATTCCCTATCTCATACCTTTCTGGAATCTCATGGTCTCATTCCTTTCCTTAGAAAGTTCAAAGAGGCTAAGCAAGATATCACTGAAGCCTTTGTCAATTCGTGGAATAATTTTTATGTTATTATGCGTTACCTCCATTTCAGAGTTACTGTTAAGCTGATGGTCGAGGTGACTGAAATTTTGATGAAAGGGTGAGTGGTGCGAAGAGATCATTATAACTGGGAACCTGAGCTCCAGGGCTTCCCATTATTGTTTCTAAGTTCTTTATGGCCCCTACGTGGGTCTTTTTGAATACTATATTTCTTCCTGTTCAGGTATCTATTATAGTTTTTGTTGATCTTTTGTGAGCATCCCCTACATGGGTTTTTGTTATAGCTCATTTACAAGGTTTACAGATAGTTACTTCTCTTAAGAAACCCCTACATGGGTATTGCTCGGGCTATATTTTTATGTTTATGATGTCAAGAATCCACTCAACCTTCTCTGTTGTTGTTTGGTCCTTTTCATTCAGGTTGTAGCTGGCCAATGTGCAGGCATGTGTCATCTTATGTTATTGTTTTAGCTACCAGTTTATGTACTTGGGTTTGGGGCCCATTTAAACCCCGCACTTAAGTGATTTTACCTACCAAAAAAATTTATAAAAGAACTAAAAATTGGTAAATTATGTGTTTGGAGATGAGGAGCTAGTTATCAAACAAGGCAAGGGTTAGTTCAAAAAAAAAAAATGACCATCTAAAAAACTATAGAAACTTAGTGTTAGATAGGTTAGAGAATTTTGATTCTTTTAATTTGTAGTCCATTCCCAGATAAAAGAATAATATGGTAGATATGTTGGCTATTTTTGGGTTTTTAAAATTAAATTAAGCATCAACAAGGGATAATTACCCAGTTTCCTTGATGAACCAACTTTTGCAAGTAGTTAATGGGTCCCACATAATGTCCTTTTTTGATGGGTTTTCTAGGTATAACCAAGTTTAGGTGGTTTCCAAATATCAACATAAAATAATATTTGTGCTCCTTGGGAAACATTTGCTTATAGAAGGATGCTACTTAGGTTAACAATGTATGGTGCTACCTTCCAAAGAGTAATGAATTATGCATTTAGGAACTTCAAAAATAAATTTATTCTAATTTATTTAGATGATCTAATAGTGCTTTCAAAAATGAGGTAAGATCATATTACTCATGTCATGAAGGTAGTTGAAATATGTAGATATTATGGTATTCCCTTAACCCAAATAAATTAATTTTGATTTAGTGGAGGAAAAAATATTGAGGCACATTTTCTTTGAATAAGGAACCAAAATTGATCCTATGTAAATATGAGTAATCAAAGAACTCCCACTAACTGAAAATAAAAAATGTATGCAATATTTCTTTGGCAAAGTCAATTTTTGTAGAAGAGTTGAACTTCATTTCATAGAACTAGTTCATCCTTTAAGTACTCTATAGCAAAATCTTATTTTCTTCAAATGGGATGAAATATAATAGCAAGCATTTACAAGGATAAAATTGGATCCACACATATTCTTGCATACCTGAAGTATGATAAATATTTTATATTATTTGCATGTGCATCTAAAAACATTATTGCTAGGATACTAATATAAAATAATGGTGAGGATCTTGATCAACCTATTGATTTTGTAATCCTTGGTTTACAAAACATGTTTTGAATTATAATTAGTTGGATAAGCACAATTTTATGGTGGTGAAACCCCTTAATTTTTTTTGCTTCTATGTATTAAATTCAAATTTAATATTTTGTGTTTTACAAAATTAATCCAACCAATTTGGTTAGTGAGAAAGAATTGTGACCAACTAATGTCTTTAGATTATAAATATATCCTATAGAAAATGGATAATGTACAACCTATTCCATGTAAAAAAATTATTGATAAATGCTATACAAACTTATATATTACTTGACTTATGGGTCTTATTTAGTCAACATGGATTTTAAGGAGAAAATAAAGTTAAGAATAAATATAGGTAATTTCTATGTTAAATGACATGTTGCATAAAAAGGGTTGGATGGAGTCATAATTAGATGTTTGGTATAAAAAAAAATCCAATTGGTTTTCAAAGAATATTGTCATGGGATGGATGGAGGGAATTTCACTAGACAAAACATAGCTTATATCATTCTTAGAATGTGGTACTTTTGACTTATTCTTTCTAAGGATGTATATCGGAAGGTCAAAAGGTATATTCCCCACTAAAAACACTCAGATAAAGCACAACACCCAACTTTTTCACTTAACCTAATCAAAATAGATACTTTTTTTAGGCAATAGGTAATGGATTTTATAGGGCCCATTAATCCCTACTCTCGTCAAATTCATGTATACATCCTTACTATCACTAACTACTTCATAGTGTGATTTAAGCTATTCTGACCAATGATTGCAAGAATTTAACTATAATTAATTTCTTTGAACAATATCTTATGCTAAGTGCTGGAGTCCTAATAAAACTAGTTTCCAATAATAACATATATTTATTGTTTATTGAGATTTTATACTTTTACATAATATATAATATTTTAGTTGATACCTCCTTAGGAGAATGGGTTAGTTAAATCTTCAAAAAATAATATTTTGAGGACCTTAAAGAAGTTAATTAACAAGAACTAAAAAACTTGGCATAAGAAACCCACTTTTGCATTATGGGCAGATAGAATCTTAATAAAGATGCTTTGGGAAACTCTTTATATTATTTAGTCTATGGAAAGAAATTCATTATTTCAATCAACATATAACTTCCATCCACTCAATTTTTATTAATAATTTACATGCTTGAAAAGAAAATTCCTATAGTGCAAGATGTCTAGAATTGATCAGGTTGGACGAAACTAGGGAATATGCTCATCAAAGGCTTGTCAAAGATTAGTATCAGGTTAAGAATCTATTTCATAATGGTGTGTGAGATAAGAAGATCAAAGAAGTAGATTTTGTTCTACTTTGGGATAGTAAGAATTAGAAGCCTAGTTTACATGGTAAATTTGACTCTCTATGGCTAGGACATTTCAAAGTTGATAATGTAGAAGGATAGAACTCTTTTCCCTCTAATATCTATATGGTATTCACTTGAGGTTTCTCTATGATAGGATATATTAAAAAAATCATGAATGAAGTTTGAATAATTTTTTTCATACAAATATAGATACTTATATCCAAAAATAATTATATATTTTAGAGAAAGAAAGTTGCACCAAGGACAAATGAATTAGGTACTAGCCAACAAATTAGAGATTTTAGAGTCTTTAAAACCATCACAAGAATGATTATTCCTGGCTAGCACTAGATAATGATGTCAAAATAACAAAAGTATTAAAAATTTGGAAATTGATCTATGACAAGAAATTTTTAAAGTTTCTATGGGTTTGGATATGGGTATCCACATTGATAAGGCTCACAAGAATCAATAACATGTAAAATTTGATCCATATTCATTTTTCTACAAGAGATATACCAATCAAACTTACAAAAAAGTATTCCTCACAAGCATAAATAATGGTTCCTACCATTACCCTATTTTCTATAAGCAATATTTCATGTAGATCCTTGCATACGTAGAGTAGTCCCTCATAATTTTATCTATTGTTGATTAGACCTTTTCCTAACATCCATTCAACATACACTTGTTCCCATGGATTTCTCTCTAAATTTTTGGGTATGCTTTTCAATATATAGTACACTTCCTCATTAACCTATATTTGATTCTCATATCTACCCACTTTTTAATCATGCATGTGCAATTATACAACACAACCTATCATCATCATTAACTTATCTTGGTCATTTTTTGCTATCATCATCTTATTGAAATGTGTGTCTTGTGCTCTGTTATACACTTTTGAAAGTCTTATTTAACCAACATCATCCAAACTCTTCTCTTGGTTAGGTTTATTTTCTTTGTACTGGCAAGCTTACCTTTTTCCTACCATTTTCCACTCTTAATATTTTATGTTGATAATTCCTGTGTTGGCTATACAAACCTCTCTTCTAGGGTATTTTTTTTATCACTTCTATAATTTCATGATTTTACTATATTATCTCTTAAGTTGTTCTATTTAAAAATATCTAACATAGCATCATTATTTGCTATAATAATTATTTTACAGTTTTTTTATTGTGTGTAAGATTTCCTTCATTTAGTTGTCATGAGGGGATACTTTTATCTTCTTTGTTTATGGTGTCTTAGGGATTGAGGACCATTTTGGTTGTACAATATTGAAGGTTCATGTCATAGGTAAACTTATTTTTGTATTGTTTGGAATAATTTTTATTCCTACCCACCTCAAGGGGTAGGTGTTGAAATTTTCCTCTGAAGGTAGTTACAAGGGAAGAAAATTAATATAGTGGTTTTAAGGTACTCTTTTCTCTAAGATCAAAGTTCAAATACCTCCTTTACTATTGGGTTATTTTACACCAAGTTAAAAATTCATTTTTTTTATATATATGAGAAACTTACTAATAAAATTTTACCACATTTCAACTTCCTATTTTTCAATCCAATAGAGCTAGCAACTCAGTCAGAGTGATGATATCAACACAATAGTAGCACCTTGTGATGAGTGGTAGGTTTTGACTGGTAAAGGTTTTTGAAAATCTAAAATTTATTTTTTCAACTTTTAGTACTAATATGTCCAAACTTCTTGTGACCATAATATTTGCATACAAAAGAATTTCAAACTCATTTTTTTAAGTTGCATAATTTTTCAATCCCTAAAGAATTGTGATATTAGTTCAAGGGTATATTACTATTTTATAGGACTTTTCTATGAATGGATCCAATTGGAATTATTCTATTTAATTTTAGTATCTATTAATTATAGTTCACCCATTGATATTGTAGTTGGTAAGTTTGCTTACATCCAACAATTGTATGGTTCAAAATCCTTCTACAATAGGAAGGTCACAAGTTCAAAACTCATTGTTTCTCATTTATTTTATCACAACACTCAATGTTTGATGTATTCAAGGAGCACCAAACATCTAACTCCAATTGAGATCATTGGTGTAGCAGTTGGTTAGTTGTATTATTTTGGAGAGATTAAGAGTTCAATTCCCTGTGCTTGTCTTTTTGTACACTTCTCCTTCTCTCATAGCATGCCTCTTTCCTATTTTTAAGATATGATGTACTCTCTAAAATCCAAAAACCCATTGGCATGATTGTTGGAGAATATTACATTTTTTGGTACATGCTAATGCACCCCCATGATACCTTTATGGTACAATTGTAAATATGTAATATATTAGGGTGTGAGTCTATAGTTTATGAGTGTGATTTATATTTCCCCTTTATGTAAGTGTCTATGTGTAGGATGTGCACAAGTTTCATGTAATTATGTGTGCAAGTGTGAAGAGTGAGAGTTTGCATAAGTGTCATGTAATAGAGTGTGCATGTAGGAGTGTATAATGTGTCATATAGTAAAGTGTGCAAGTGTGCAAGTGTCATAGAATAAAGTTTGCAAGAGCAAATAGAGAGTCAAGATTCATGTATACAAGTGGTAAGATGAGAAGCCAAAATACATGAGAGGATTTGTCTAACGCATTGAATAGGAAGAGATGTATCTCCCGAATATGTGAAGAGAGCAATAGTCAAATATTGAAGAGTCATTTTTGTAAGGCTACATTATGGATACAGAGCTCCATGAAATGTATAGAATTCAAGCATTGATAATATTGAATCTTGTATGCATATTTTGAGCAATTCTACTCTAATTTTTCTTCATGTAATTGCATGAATTATATTGGTCATTCTATTAATTTTATTTTTATTTTATATGTGTTGAGGGTGATGTCAAAAGTCACCCATAATTATTAAATTAGTGTTATATTTTTTTAGGAGATGTTATTTTTGTCTAGAATCAGTTAATAAGTCAATATATATCAGATTGGATAGTTAGATTGAGTTAAAGTCAAGTTCTAGATTTATTCCTAGAAAATAGGGCCAACATGGAGTTAATTTCTAGGCAAGTTATCTTCATGAAGAGGGCACCTCAAATCAAGGCCAATTAAGTGAGTTGTAACTAAAATAAAGCACATTAAAAAATATCTCAAATTGGGTGCTTTATTTTATGCCAATTAATAATTTTAGTTAATTGGAAAAAACACCATGCAAGGTGGCCATGACAAAAGCTAGTTTGTTTAGAAACTTGAGTTGTTTTAATTTTTTTGATTGATCATTTTATACATTGTAATTGGAATCATTTTTAATATAGAAAAATCAGTATTTTTAGAGCACACATTGGGTGCACTATTGTGGAACCTTTTTAAAGTTTTTTTTTTTTGTGTGATTTTTCAATTCTAGATCTATTTTTTTGGTTTGGATCAACAACATAGTTTGTTGATATTGGAGCTTTATTTTAAGGATATTTCATCATTTGATATTTTAAAATTGTTTTAGCTTTATCGCTAAACACTCTTGGACCATTTATGGGTGATATCCAAACTCCATTAATGTTCATTTTATCTTAGATAAAAATTGGTTTATTGTTGTCTGCCTTCGTAGTGCAGTTGGAGAAGGTGAGCTTGAACTTGTTGAACGGGAGATCCACAGTTCAAACCTTTGTTATGCCAAGGGGGACACAATAAAAAACCCATTCCTCACTAGTTGTGTCTAGGGGTCTCAAGGTTTCTTTGGTGTCATTTTCACCACAAACCAAAGTTTAATATTAATTAAAAATGAGGGCATCAATTGGATAGCTGAAGAGATTTCTGGTTACTATGGACTTGACGACAAGATTGCTACCCTAGGAGGGCCCAATGGGGACACCTCTAGATCCTCTTTTAGAGATACATAGTACTTTTGCAAATTTTTTAAAGGATTAATCTCTATAAAATACTGAAGAAGCATAAAAACTACATTAAAAATAATCTTTACGGCTGCTAGAAATAGATCAATATCTCAATGAGTTAATGGATGCTTGCCACAGTTAGAATCAAGGCCAAATATTTTCATTGAGCAAAATATGGTTGAAGAAACAGTTTTATATTGATCCAATCATGATTTTATCTGTAAATTCATGGGTATTTGCCCTACCCTATTTTTTTTGCATTCCTGGGTCCAACAAAACTGGGAGCCTCTTGGTGAGTATTCTTTGTGGTTTATTAGCAATGTATATTTCATTTTTATTTTTTCTTCACTTACTTATAGAAATAGGGCTTTCGAATCAGAAAAGAGGAATCATGGTTCAATAGGATTATTTTTTCAACCTTGGGGAGTGGGATTTGATCCTCGAATTGAATACACTATTGTCCCAGTTTGGATATGTTTTTATACATTTACAATGGAGTTTTGGAGTGAGAAGGTATTGGAAATTATCGACAATTCTCTTGGAAGACATTTGGGTGTTTCCAAAGACACAATGGAAGGAAACACAACTGTTTATGCAAGATTATGTGTGGAAATATATCTTAGCCAACCTTTGCCAGTAGAGGTGGAACTCAAAATTGCAAGACTATTTTGGATTCAAAAATTGGATTATGTTGCATTGCCCTTTAGATGCATAGTTTACCACAAATATGGGCATTTGGCCTGATCTTGCCCAAATAATATGAAAATAAAAATGGAGGCTCCTCTAGGAATATCAAATCTTCCTAAGGAGGGTAAGTCAACAATCAATAAGGAAAACAACCAATATTTCTTAGGGTAAATAAGCACATGGAGATGATTTTGAATAGCCCAAAAGAAGGAGAAGGTAAAAGATAAAATATGGTAAAGAGCAAACCCAAATCATGCCCTCCAATAGGTATGATATCTTTAAGAAACTAATGGACCAAGAAGAAGAAAAATTCATGGAAGGAGTGTATGGGAATAATGAAAACAATAATAGCCATTTTCAAGCCCCTCTTTCACCTCCTCCCATCATGGAGCAGGTAATTGAGTGCAGTGAGTCACCGCAATCAAAGAGTACATGGGTATTGATAGTGCATAACCAAGAGCAACCGATAATTAAGGATGTCATCATCGGTATACCATAAAAGAATAGAGAAATGCCAAATCTAGGGATAACTTAGGTGGAAAAGGGATAAAAAAATAGTAGCTCTCAAGGAGTGGGTAGAAAATCAAATAAGGAATTGATAGCAGTTCAAGGAGACAAACTAATCACTGGAGGATTGGTGAGACCAATAGATTTTTACTGCTCTCAAGGTAACCAATGATTATACAATCATGGAATGTTAAGGTTTTAAATAGTATAACCCATCAATATGTTGTTCAAAGACTCTTAGAAAAATGAAAAACTAATTTTTTTCTTATCCAGGAGACAAAAATATCGTTGGATCTTATGTGTAACATATTAAATAGATTTTGGAGGGGTGTTGGTCATATGGAAGTGGTTGCCCAAGGGGCCTCAAGGAGGATAGTTACTTTTGGAACTCTCTTGAATTGACTGCAATAGAAAATATATCTTAGAGGGGTGTCCTCACATTACATTTTATGAACAATGTCACAAATGAACATGTTTTAATCACAAATTTTTATGGGGCTCAAAATCTAGATGGTCAGATGCATCAATGGAAATTTATGCATAGCATGAGAGTCTCAAGGGAAGAGTTAGACTAGATTATTGTTGGGGATTTTAATGCTAAATTATCCTCTAGATATCAGGAATTGTGAACCCCAATTTTGGATCTAGGGGATCACCTTATGATTACCCAAGTCCAGAAATTACACTTGGTGGATATTAAATGCCCTGGAACCAACTATACTTGGACTAATAAGAGGAGGGAGCCACATAGTAGGAAGGTGAAGTTAGATCATTTTTTGATTTCAGAGGAGGCATTTGTAAAATGGAATATAAAATTTTAGATTTTGGAGGGTCTAGTTCTAGATCACTTTCCCATTTTGTTGGAAGGGGGGATCAATATAGTGCAGTATCACAAACCATTTAAATTTGAAAACTTTTGGTTACAAAAAAAGGAACTTCGAAATAAAAGTTTTACAGTGGTGCGAAGAAGGCCACCCAACATATGGGACAACAATGTTTAGATTCCACAAATAGCTTCATTATCAAAGATCAACTAAAACAATGGAGGTAAGCTAACAAGAAAGACTTCTAGGTCCAAAGAGTTCCATTGGTGGCCAGATGGGATGAGTTTCAAAAATACTTTAGGGAAGGAAAAATTACAGAGTAGCTCAAAGAAGAGGATGATGCATTGCGTAAAGTGGTTGAGTACATTGACAACCAAGAGGAGACCTACTGGAAATAGAGAGTAAGAACCACTTGGTTATTAGAAGGTGATAAAAATACCAATTTTTTCCATTAGGATACATGTGCTAGGAGATAGATGAACAACATGGAAGCTCTTCATGATGAGAATGAACGCTCCTTTGATACAATTCCAAGTATGCATTTCCATTCAATGGATTATTTTTCTAAACTATTTAAGGAAAGTATGGTGCAATATGAAGAGGCTCAAAAAGAAGTTCTTGCTATCATACCCTCTATTATCTCTGAAGAAGAAAATTAGGCCCTACTTAAACCCATTTATAGAGAGGAACTGAAGAATGTAGTATTTGAAATGAGCACCAAAAAGAACACCAGGTCCATATGGCTTTCCAATTGAGTTTTTTAGGCCTTATGGGATAGCTTGGAGGAGGATGTAATGGTTGTTATAGAGGAGTCCAAAGGTAGTAAAAGAATTCTTAAAGCATTAAATCATACTTTCATTGCCTTAATTACAAAATGGGAGGAGGGGGTGCATATTTCATATTATAGACCTATTTCCTTATGCAATGTCATATATAAAATAATCACAAAGGTAATGGATGAGCGGCTAAAACCTCTTATACATAGAATTATATCCTTGAAGCAAGGAGGTTTTGTAGAGGGTAGGTAGATCTTGGATGGTGTGGTTCTAGCTCAGGAAGCAATCCATTCAATGAAAACATCTGGTAATAGAGGAATGTTCATAAAATTGGATGTGTCAAAGGCTTATGATAGGGTTGAGTGGAGATTCTTGTCAAATATGATGGTAGCCTTTGGTTTCTCTCAGGAGTGGATAGAATGGGTCATGAGTTATGTTTCTACTCTGACATACTCAGCGTTAATCAAGGGTCTTCCCTCGCAATTGTTTGGAGCTACTCGAGACCTTCATCAAGGAGATCCTTGTTCCTCCATATTTTTCTCATATTGGTTGAAGGCTTGGGTAAACTCATATTGAGGAGAAGACAACATGGTTTTATAATAGGTATCAAGGTGGGCAAGGAATTTTTGACTCACCTACACTTTGTGGATGACACTGGATTGGTGGGAGTGGCCAACTTTAGGGAAGTAAGAATGATTAGAGATACACTTAATGTCTACCTTAGGGCTACAAACCAAGTCATCAATGATAAAAAATCAAAAGTGGTATTTTTAAATATTTATCGAAGGCTTCAAGATATAATTTTAGATATCTTCGGATTCACAAGGACTTCTATCCCAGTGGTATACTTGGGAGTCCCTTTGCATTTAAAAAAATTAAAAATATATATCTGGAGGAATATTTTGGACTGTATCAAGGAAATAATTAATCATTATTCTGACAAATGGTTAAGCTATAGGGCTAGATTAACTTTTTTACAGTCAGTCATTCAGTCCATGCCAATTTATAAATTTTCTATCCTTGCTGCCCCACATACCATATGGAAAGAGTTGGACAAGATGGCTAGCAAAATTATTATGGGAAGGAGTAAAATAAGAGAGGAAATGAGCCTTAGTAGGTTGGGAGAAAGTAAGCCAACACAAGGTAAAATGAGGTTTGGGACTGAGAAGATCAAAGTTAAATAATAAAGTTTTGGTTGGAAAGCTTTACTGGAGATGGATTTTCCAACCAACTTCTTTTTTCAGTAGAATTTTAACTATTAAATATTTGGGATAGGTAAATCCAAATAATGTGGGTCATTTCTCTTTGGATGGTAATGGATCCTTAGTGTGGTAGACTCTTAAGTTAGGATCTCAGGTAGTGAAAGATGGATTATTTTGGAAAGTGGGGAGAGGGGAGAAGGAACAATTTTGGGTAGATTCATGGGATAAATAACCACCTATCATTGTTGAATTCCTTGATAACTACAACCAATAAAAATAGCCATGGAAACCAAGTTTTGGGTCCAAATTGAAAGTTATTTCAACACTAGTCATATGGGGGATTGTAAGTTTAAGCAGTTTAAGAAGTTGTATGAGTGGTCGATTTCAATTCCTTCGTATTTGACACCCATCATGACTAAAATATTGGTAGAATTTTTTCTCATAGGTAGATATGAGGAGGATGAATTAGATTGGGTATATGGGGGCCTTGGTGTCTACACAGTGAAATATGGATATGATAAGATACTTCCAGAGCCTCCTCCCCATGCATATCAGGTTGATGATTGGAGAAAGATCTGGAAATCCAAGGGTTGGCTAAAAGTAAACATTTTTGCTTGGCAATTCATGCGTAATGGAATTCTTAATTTTGATAATATCATATGTAAGGTAATAATTGGTCCATATCAATGTGTTTTATGCTACAAGAGTGAGGAAATAGCTGATCACTTAATGTTTGAGTGCCCATTCACGTGCAATATCTGGGAGAGATGGTTTTTATATTATAAAATTTGAGTTAATGGTGATTTGAATCAGATTAATATTTGGGAAATATGGAAGAGGGGTAGATTTAAATCTAAATCTCTTTTTTTGGTTGGGAGCTTGGATTAAACTTCATCTAGTGGTAAGTGTGGTTGGAGAGAAATGGTAAAATTTTTAGAGAAACCTTTTCATATTGATATGGATTTTGGTAGGTCATTTGGAGTAAAGTCACAGAAATTGTGGTAGTGTATGCTAAAGATGAAACTTGGGTTGTTATAGGGACAATGGATAAGGAATTTGAAGTGCAAGAGGGGTAAGACAGAGCTAGTTGGAAACCACCCCAGAAGGTTGGATTAAAATTAATACTGATGGAGCTACAAAAGGCAATCCAGGTAGAGCTAGAATTGGAGTGGTTTGTTAGAATCATGTTGGAATAGTGCTCTATTAGGAACTACAAGGCTTGGGAAGGGCCACAAACAATTAAGCGAAAGCCTTAGCTATCAAATTCGCTTCTATTTGGGTAGTAAAACAAGGTTATAGGAGGATAATCCTAGAATCAAATTCTCAAATAATGGTTGGACCTCTAGATTACATGAGGAACTTGAATTTGAAGACATGGAGGTTTAGGATTCTTATCACTCAAATTAAGGAATTGTGAAGGGAATTAGATGATGTGATTCCATTTTATGTGAGTAGAGATCTAAATAAAGTGGCAGACTTCTTGGCTAATATGGACACTAAGAAGGAGGTAGGGGTTCAGTGGCACAATGACATGGCTATTGAGGATGAGATTATTAGGAAGGTTGGTGAGCAAATACGGTGTTTAGCTAATTTTGAAAACCATTCCAGAAATATGGTTTAGGAGATTTTTTCTCCAATGTAGATCTTCTTTTACAGTTGTAAACAGGTGAACATCCATTGTAGAAATATGGTTTAAGAGATTTTGATCCAATGTAAATCTTCTTTTATATTGTAAACATATGTTCTCTTCAGCTAAGGCTGGCAGAAGTCTCATCCCAACTTGTAAATGAATTTTTTTTAATACAAGTTTTTTCAAATTATTTTTCAAAAAAAATGCTTTATTATTATTTTTTCTTGGATCTCTCCACCTTAAGAACTTTAATTTGGTATCAGAGTAGAGTTTTGTGTGTGATTTTAGTATTTGCAGGTGATGCTACAACAAGAGAGTGAATATTTTTGTTTCCCAATATCCTTCACAAGAGTTTGAATCATAAATACTTATGGCTATTCGTTTGCTATCATGGCAAAAAATAGTATATCCTTACATATACCTACATTCAAAGGAGATAAATTTGAGTACTGGAAAGATCAATGAGGAGGATATTTGTATGGAAGGGAGTTTGGAAAAGTATAGTTCAGCCATATACTCCTCTTGATTATTGGAATGTTCTTCCTCAAGACCAAAAGAAGATATTGTAAGAAGAAGAAAAAAATGATGCTCAATATTTCTTCTACTTGTAGAGTGCAATAGATCCAAGAATCTATCCAAGGATATCCAGTTGTGAGAATACCCATGAGGCATATAAAACCTTGGAGATATCATATTAAGGCTCAAAAAAGGTAAGATCAACAAATATCTCCACATGAAGAATCAATTTTGAAAATATGAAAATGCATGATGATGAGAATGTTGGATATTATTGTATTAAAGTAAATCAAAATGACATAGTGCATAAAATGAGAGTGTATGGTTAATATATGGAATACAGAGTAGTAGTAATAAATATTTTGAGATACCTATCCCCAAAGTGGCTCAATATTGTCATTACACTTAAGGAGTGTAAAGATATGAACCAAATTAAGGTTGAAGAGTTAGTGGGCTCTTTATTGTCCCATGAGGATAAAATGAAAATTTACTCAAATGACTTGAATTATGCACTAGAGACCAAAGTATGGGTTTCAAAACCAAATGCAAAGCCCTCAAATAAGAATGGAAATTTTTCTCAAGGTTCAGATCAGAAAGGGAAAAACCTATCAAATTCAAAGAGGAAGGGTAAGAATTTCATCACTTGTCATTATTGTAAGAAACAGGGTCACATGATAAAAGACTATAGGAAACTAGTAGCTAAAATCCAAGAAAATTCAAACCAAGATAGAGGTGAGAAAAAGGCCTACCATGCTAAGAATAATGATGATCAAATAAATTATTTTCTTTCATATAGTTCATTTATAGATGATAAAAAATATATTTATTTTCTTGATTCAAGATGCTCTAACCACATCATGTTTTGAGGATTGTTTTGACAAGCCAAATGATTCATTCAAGAGCTAGGTTCACTTAGGATATGGGAAGGTGATTCATGTTGAATAGAAATGGAGTATGTCTATCACCACAAATTATGGGAAAGGTGATATCAGCAACATTTATTTTGCTCCAAGTATGAAGCACAATCTCATGAGTGTTGGACAAATAGTAGAAAGGATTCAAGCTACTTTTTGACAATGGAGAATGTTTGATATATGATAATAAGCAAGATAAAAAATTGATTATAAATTCTATTATATCAAAAAACATAATGTTTCCATTGAGAATAAATATGTTAAATCATAATTCTTGTTTTTCTATCATTGAGGAATCAAGCATGTTGTGGCACTCTATATATGGTCATTAAAATTTCAGAAGTTTGCATGTTATTTTTAAGAACAAAATGGTTGATGGTATTCCAGGTATTGAATCTAAATTGAAGGAATAATGTAAGGTATGGATACTTTAAAAACACCATAGAGAAATATTTCCAACTAGAAAATGGAGAGCTACCAAGAAATTGGAATTGGAACATTCAGATTTGTATGGGCCATGTCTTGTCCTAGCATAGGCAATAATTTATATTTTATTTTATTGATGATGATACCAAAATAATGTGGTTTTTCATATTGAAGATCAAATATGGGGCATTCTAAGCCTTCAATACCTTCAAGTAATTATCTAAAAAGGAATCAGGTTGATCTATCAAGGTGTTAAAAATTGATAGAGGTGGGGAATTATGTTCATAGGAATTTCTAAAAATTATCTCTTCGCATGGAATAAAAAGGTATTTTACCACTCCTTACACACCACAACAAAATGGTGTTAAAAAGAGAAGTAATAAGACCACAATAGATTCAGCAAGAACCATGTTAGAAAACAAGAATTTGGAGAGGAAGTTTTGGGTTGAAGTAGTGAAAATGGCAATCTACATCCTGAATAGAAGTACCACAATGGCAATGAAAAACAAGACACCCTATGAAGCATGGTATGGTAAGAATCCCATGGTGGATAATATTAGAATATTTGGTTTTTTATTATTTTTTTACATTGATTATACTAAAAGGAAAAATTAGACCCCAAGAGTGAGCCTCACATTTTTACAAGTTATAGTGATGGTAGCAAGGCTTGCAAGTTTTTCAATTTTGTTATTAAGAAAACTATTGTTTCCAGGATTTGTAAATTTATTGAGAATGATGTATTTTTTATCATAAATAGAAGAGTGAAAAGCTTATTATCTAAGGAAGGCAACATTTTTGTGGAGAAATGGAGGTCAATAAAGATCATGCACAAGTTCCTAGTGTTAATGACAACAATACTAGTTCTTCGCAAGAGGCTAGTTTACCACCAAATTCAACCCAAGTCAAACACAATATATTGTTGTTTCCATATCTAGAAATTCAGATGTTGGATTAGAACTATCAAAGGATAACAACAAGACTTAAAGTTAAATCAAGTAATAATATTAAATATATTAAATATGAAATGACTTACTATGTCTTATCTTGCATTTCTAGTGAACCAAGGAACTATGTATAGGTTAGTCAAAGGAAATAATGGGTTGAGGCCATGAATATTGAGATGTAGGACATTGAGAGAAATGATACATGTAATATCATTAAGCATACTAATAACATGGATTTCATAGGTACAAAATGGGTCTACAAAACCAAGTTCCATAGTGATGGAACAATAGATAAACATAAAGCTAGACTAGTAGCAAAGAGTATACACAAATATATGGCATAGACTATGAGGAGACCTTTGCTCTTTTGGCTCGCTAAGATACTATTATATTGATGTTTTTAGTTTTTTATCAAAAATTATGGGATGTTCACCAAATGGATTTCAATAGTGCATTCTTGAATGGTGATATTGAAGAAGAGGTATATGTGGAGCAACGACAAGGTTATGAAATAAAGGGTAAAGAGCATTGGGTATACAAGTTGAAAAATATATTTTATGGGTTGAAACAAGTTCCAAGAGCTTGGTAATCAAATATGTTAGCTTTTGATGGTGTATTCCAAGGGAGAATACAATCACAAGATATGAAATATATAGAAATTTAAGATGTTGAAATATGATATTAATGGAAAGTGAAGAAAATGATGCAATGCAATTTGGAGGAAATGAACACTCCAGAACTGATAATAAAGAACTACATTGTACCCCATAACCAATCTATATGGTGATCCACACAGTATAACTACTACTACCTACAGTGATACATAATCACTCACTTTGAGGCCCTTTATATCAAAACATGGATTGCTTGGCCAAAACTCTACCTAGTTGTACAAGGGGACACCTTGCACATTTACAACTTGCACATAGACACTTGGGAAACATTATACCTAGTTGTACAAGGGGACAACTTGCACATTTACAACTTGTTCTTTATTTTTTGTAACATATTCCTTAGGAAATGTATTAGTATTATTTTGAAATACAACAATGTCATGTGAGTTCTCAATAGTGTCTAGGGTGTATGTATTTTCATGGAGAGATCCTCTGGCTTCTATATTTTCTTGATTCATAATGAGACACATATTAACTCCATTTATGTATATGAAATCAACCATTCTATTGCTTTCTACTAGCTTGCCTACTAAAATAAGATTGAATGTTAATCTAGGAACATACATCACTTTTTGTAGTAGAAAGTTTGGAAATGATTTTATAGGTGTTACACACCCATATCCATGGACAAGATAAGTCTTGCTATCTGCTATTCTCAATTTGTAACCATTAATAACTTCAATATATTCAAACCATTGTAGATTTCTTGTCATGTGATGACTAGCACCTGAGTCAATATACTAGATGTTCTTTTATTCTTTAGATTTTTTTATGCTAGAACTCATTTTGCATTTGAGACATGATGTATTATGTGTATTTTGTTCTTGTATTCTTTGATGATAATATGCTCTTATTTCCATTGTAATATGAAGTATTTTTAGGACCTTTGTAGTATTCTACCTTGTAACTACCTAGTTAAGAGTAAATGAGTTAATTTGATAGAACTATTCAAAGTCTTAGCTTTTGTAGAATCTCTTATTTCTCCTTAGTTAAGATATGTGAACTAATTTGATAAAACCTTATTAGAATTAGGTTTTGTAGGCTTCCTTATATCTCCCTAATAATCATAATATGCTTAGTTCACCTTCTAAGTTGATTTTGTAATGTTTTGAGAATAATCAACTTATTAATTTTACCTTATATTTCCCAATGAAGTATGCTTTAATAGTTGGATTTATTTTTGTCTCCTTAGAATGAGTATGAGATAATTTTTACCAATTAATTCCAACTCTATATTAAGGTAATTTGATTTGCTTCTCTTTCCAATAGATTAATTTTCTAAATTCCAATTATATGAATTTAGTTTGAAGTAGTATGCATTATATCTCCCTACTTTTTGGAATATTAGAAAATAATGGTATTTGCAATTTAATAATGATTAATCAAAGTTGAAAACCTTATGCCTCCTACTTGATTAATTGCAAATATGAATATTCAATATCTTGAAATTAGATTTCCTGATAATCACTAATGCTTGTTAAGTTTATTCCAATGTAATATATCACCTTATAACAATGCAATAGTCTATATCACGTTATAACTCTGATTTTAATTAAAGCAAGTAAATTTAGTTTGTACATTTGTAAGGCTTGATGTTCTACATATATTTGAGTAGCTCCATGTACTTCGATGGTTTATTGGTATGTATCTCAACATTGTATTACTACTACTTTGATCTTGTTGTTCAACAAATGGCCTGCGTGCTCTTCCTTAGAGCTCTGTGCTTTTACAATACCTATTTTGGATTGGTCTCCCCTTAATGGGTGCTTATCACCATAGGAATTGAATGCTTGTTTATGATATTCCTCACCACCTCCTTTGAATCCAATTTAAGTATGCTCTTACACACTCAAGCATTGTAATTACTCCACTTTCAATTCATGTCTACATCTTGGAGTTGAATGCTTATGTAGCTATGTGATACGTGCATCTTGAGTAACATCTAAAATGTTTTGTAATCCTTCTTTGAGTGATGTCCAAGTGGCCTTTTATCTCCAACTTGCATGGGGCTTCTTTTGTAATTCTTATGGCTAACTCTAATGCTTTCTCCAAGTGGTTTATGGGCTCCAATAATGAATGGAAATGTTGTAATATTCCTTCCTATCAAAGATGCTTTGTAACTCCCTTCACTCTAACATTCAAGCATTTGCTAATGAGATGAGCTGAGTGCTTTTTTTCAATGATGAAAAATGGTAGATTGCATGTATTTTCCCTCCAATGCTTCTCTTCTTTTATATATTTTGCTTTCCAAAATAAATCCAGTTGTTTCCTATTCCTCAACGCTTCTTCCAAGTGAGTATGGGTTGGCTATTTATTTTATGGAGGTATTAGGAGCTTAGATATGGTTCTATAGTGGTTCGAGAGCTTATTTGAGTGCTCCTTCGATGGACGTCTTCTCCAAGCAAGAGCTTGGGTATTGCTTCTTTTGCTTTCAATATCTCAGTTCAAATGCTCTATTTACAATATTCAATAGATGACAGCCAACGCAGATAGATGATGGCCCTTTTCTGATATTTTGTGCTTCATATTGATTTTTGGAAATACCTACTTTCATGGTTGTAAGGGTATCTTTGGATATTGTAATGAGAGATATTTGATAGCTCTTCTCTCTAGCTTTGGATAGTGCTCCTCTACGACCACTTGTATGATATTCCTCACTTATGGAGGATGTGTCCTTAAGATACTTAATTTTTATCCTATTACCTATGTAGGACAATATGTTATGGTGCATAATAATGTAAATAGAATTGTAATAGAATATCTTTATTTACACCTTTTCTTTTGCAAGCTTCTTTTGCTGGTTTTTATGGTAGTTTCTCTATACTATTTCTTGTAGGCAAGGGCTGATTGATGTTGTCTTCTTTGCTATACAACTCTCTCATTTGCTTGGTTAATCTAGTAATGAACCCAAGCTAATAATTATGTATATAATATGCCCTTGCAAAAGTAATTTCTAAACTAATATTTCACATGTAATGAACTCTTATTCCACCATGAATCTGAGATTCACCAAGTCTCGGTTTATGGCTTCTATCACTTATTTTAATGGTTGCCTTATTCTTCTACAATCCTTGGATGAATTTCAATATGCTTGGTGGATTCTATAGGCCACAATACCTTGTAGGTATTGAGTTCTAAATAGTATCTTTGAAGATTTTTGTGTCTTTGATATTAACAATCAATACACAAAATAACCCTTTGAGAGTAACTAGTTTAATGAACAACTAGTATAGTGCAATGAACCAATTATATTTCCAAATTAATGCACTTTAAAGGTAAAAATAATCTCACCTTATTAATCCTATTAATAAGCTCTCAAATTAGTTTCAAATGAACTAATGATCATTGTAAATTTCTTAATGTAGTCCTTTTTTCAATTTAGATAATAGGAAGAATGCATCTAACTCCTATTAATGTGTAGGTAACTATCATCTGCACTTTCTTTGAGGACTCAAAATGCAACCTTCTATTTTGCAACTTCCAAATACTAATAAGGTGCTCAATGAAGTTAAGTAGTAATTTGAATAAGTATTAAAGTAATGAACCTTTTGCACCTAAGTTTCTTACCTTTGATGATGAATATCTTGATGAGTTGATTCACCAAATCTCTCATCTAGAATGTTGGTTGCCTGCAGATGTGAATGCTTTTAGTTTACTACTCTGAAATTGGAGTAGTTGATTTTCAACTTCTCCTTTAGTATCTAGCCTAGAACTTCGAAGTCTTGTAGCTAGTAATGCTATCTTGATTTCTATCCTTTAGAAATCAATCTATTCACTGAAATATTTTCCTTCTAGAACCCTTTCAATAGTTTGTTGTGAATTCAAACAATTTCCATATGTGCCTCCTTTTAGATGTGAAGGACAATCTCCAAATATTCTTAGATTTGGTAGGTTTCTTCTACTTGAGTTATTATTCAACCTCTTCATTAGGTTCTAACTTCAAACAAGATTTTCTTCTCAAGAATTTTAATGCCTTGAGGTCTTTATTATTCTTCTTCAATATTTGGCACTCCTTACCAAGTTTTTCTCCTTTTGGGCTTGTTGTTGGATGTTGATAATTATCCCAAAATTTTCACTATATTTTGTAGTGAAATTCTCCAATGAGTTCTCCTAGGAATTTCTTTTATGGCTTATCCAATTTCTATAATGATTATCTCCAAGTCTTCTCCTTTTTTCTCCTTGATACCTCACAAAGATCTTTTAGACTTGCAACTTCTTTGGTATTCTTAATGAGACCTTTCCTTCAACCTTCAACTACAAAAGTGTTTGAAATGAGATATTCTTCACAAATATCTGGAACATAACTTTTGATAGTCCTTCTTTATCTCTTCCAAGGATGGAAGTTCTTCAATGAAATATTTGATGGGTCTCTTCAAATTTTTCTAGAGAAATTCTTCAATCAGCAAAGGAGATCACCATTCTTTTATCTTTCATAGACTCTTATCTATAGTCTTCTTCTGGTTCGATGAATCTTCTCTAGATAATTCTTCAATTTCAAGGCTTCTATGGTCTTTTCTTCTGGAATAATACTGATGTGGCATTTTATTCTACAATAAGGTTGTTGTGGCCTTTTTCTTCTACAATGAGGCTTTTGTGGCCTTCTCTTTTTCAATGTGTAGGTCTACAACAAGGTTTCCTTCAGTTTCCTTTTCCTGCAATAAGATATTAGTAATATGATTCTAAATATTGTTAATGATGAATATTCACTAGTTGATTGGTCAATATAGTGGAATGAATATTGAGTCCTAGTACTCACGAGTTTTCTATAACTATATGGAAAGACTCTAGATAAATGCAATATCAAAAATTTTAGAAATGATATTTGCTTTTCCTCTCTATATCTCTTGTGACTTTCCTATTCCTAATGACATTTTATAGCTCTCCCTATTCTATTGATCTATCATGGCTCTGATACAACTGTTATATTTTGATGGTGTATGCCAAGGGAGAATACAATCATAGGATATAAAATATGCATAAATGTAAGATGCTAAAATATGTTATTAATGGAAAGTGACAAAAACTATACAATGCAATATGAAGGAAATGAACACTCCAAAATTGATACTAAAGAACTACATTGTACCCCATCACCAATCTATATGGTGATCCACATAGTATACCTACTATTACCTACAAAAATATATAATCACTCGCTATGAGACCCTTTATATAGAAATATGGATTTCTTAGCCAACACTCTACCTAGTTGTACAAGGGGATACCTTGCACATTTACAACTTGCACATAGACACTTGTGCATTTATTATATTACTTGAAGTAACTAGCTAACTACCCCCTAAAGTAATCTCCTACTCTAGTTATGTACCAAGGGTGGTACATTTACATAACCCAAATGATGTAATATACTCTAACAAAATATAGATGGATGGTTCTCTAAAAATGGATTTAAAAGGAGCAAAAATGAACCAACTCACATGAAAATTATTGACACTAACATGTTTCATGTTTGTCTTTATATTGATGATTTCATTTTTATAAGAAGTTCTAAAACTATGATGACTTCAAGGAGAGCACGAAAAGTGATTTTGAGATGTTTGATATCAGAAAAATGAAACACTTACTTGGAATGGAAGTACAACAAAGGGAAGATGAGATCTTCATATGCCAAGAAAAGTACACCCAAGACATGTTGAAGAAATTTTCACTTCTAGACGACAAGGTCGTTGATACTCCTATTTCTAGTGAGGAGAAGCTTATGAAAGAGGATGGGAGTACTCTTGTTGATGATAATAATTTTAGGAGTATGGTGGGTGGATTGATGTACCTTACATCCACAAGACCCAACATTACCTATGAAATTTTACTAGTTTCTTAGTTTATGACCTTGCCAACTCAAAGGCATATGTAAGTGGTGAAACAGATCTTTAGATATGTAAAGGGAACCTTTGATCATGGCATACACTTTAGATCAATAATAACATAAAGGCTGGTTGGGTATGTTGATTCAAATTGGAAAGGTTCTATTTATGACCAAAAATCGACTACAAGGCATTATTTCACCTTGGAAATTGGGTTGATTTCTTGGTCATCCAAGAAGTAAATTATAGTGGCTTTGTCTTCTATTGAATCCAAATATGCAACCCTTACTTCAGTTTGTACACAAGGTATTTGGCTGAGGAGAATGTTGAAGGATTTTTGTGAGACTCAATATGAACCTACCAAAATATTTTGTGATAACATTGGGGTAATACAATTGTTCAAAAATCTAGTTTTCTAAGCAAGGACCAAACACATAAAGTTGAAGCACCATTTTATCAGAGACTTGGTACGTGATAAATATTTTTCCATTGAGTATGTTAAGAGTGAGGATCAAGTTGTTGATATAATTACAAAGGGATTGTTGAAGGTGAATCATGGGAGACTCAAAGAAATATTGGACATTTCTTCCTTTGACATCAAAGGTGTAACAACCCATTTCTAACAATCTCGAGAGACAGTACTATTTTTTTTTTTAATATTCACAAGGAAGGTTCACAAAGATATTTCCATACTCTTTTGTTTTACATAAATAAGGCATAACAACTTTTGAGTTCTTATAACTTCCAATGAAACTCAAGTGTATAGGATATGCCAACATCCCATAACTATTTTTAGCGTTAACTTTTCTAAACCTCCACGGTTAGAAAGATGCCCTGAATGGTTTCCCCACATTCCTTATACTCTCTATTAGTGTAAGGTAATTTAACCATGACATAGAGATTATTCCTTTTACTTCATCAAAAGGAGACACCATTTCCCTCATCATACATGATGTAGTCTATGTAGGTGCTATATGATGTAATGCCTTAAAGTCTAGTTGTTTCATCTCTATGATAAGACAACTAGTACCCAATGCTCAATTATTGTACCTCCATAGTGGGCTAATTAAGGGTATTATCACTCCATGTGATAATATGCATGGTCACCTGATCCTTACCTATCAAATATCCATCACATGCTCATGTTGTGAATGTTTTTATAACCTCTATGATAGGAAAATATGGTTCACGCTCCATGCTTAAGAACCTTTTTCAAAATCTTCACACTTTTGGGAATACATCTGATCTACTGATATAGTGATTTGTTTCTCAGGATTTGACATGGCAATTTTATGAAATCATGGATACAACCAGGGTGTAGTTTTTTACCTAGATGTAGTGATATTTGGTGGCACTTACAATCTGGATGTAGTTTTTTAACCTACATGTAGGCTCAAGAGCCTAAATTGTCTAGTTTCAAGGCTTCTTCCATGCATGCACTATGATATTTTTGTCAAACATTTTATGGTGGTGTAAAGGTTTCTAGTTACAAAGGAATGTATTTTTTAGAGCTATCCCCCTTTTTTTTTGTGGTGTCCTTTATTTATAATGGCAACCTCTTCAAGGGACCTTTCGCCTCTCTCTTTTTGAGATATGGTGTAAAATAGAGGTACTAAAGGAGAAAGTGAGACCTCTATGAGAGGTATTAAGCATGTAGTTATTAATGAGGGAAAAATATAGGATATCACACAACCCTTAGCCCTCAATAAATGCCTAGAAAAAAATACAGAGTTATTGTGATTCAACATAAAACTAGAATCTTTTAAACAAGTAATTTCTTATTTACCCAAGTGGGTATTAATTTTTTGCTTTACAATTTTTTGGTCGATGGAGCAAGATTTGCAAAATTGGATAAGGGAATTCTGAAACCAAAGGGAGAAGTAGAATTTAGACTCTATCCTAAAGGCTTCATGAGGGGGCTTATTTCATGGAAAGGATAAGTAGAGGATTAAATATGAGGGGGCTTATTTCATGGAAAGGGTTAGTCTTTTTATGTGGAACTGGACCATAAGGTTTGATCCCAACAAAGAAAATTCAACCAAAGCCTTAGCTTGGGTGTGATTGTACATTCTCCCCTTAGAATTTTAGAATGAGGAAATCTTGAAAGGAATTGGAAATACTATTGGGGAATATATAGAAATATCCAAAGTAACCTAAGAGGCTCATGTAACTACTTTTACATGAGTTTATCTTCATGTAGACCTATCAAGCCCTTTTTTAGAGGTAATTATTCTAAGTGATTGGGATTATGAGTGGACCTAAGACCCATATTATGAAAATGTGCCCTTTCGATGTATATGTTTCCATGCTCATGGCCATATCCTGTAGAACTATCTTGCCCTTAAGCAAAAAATGGAGGAGATAGAGAAAATGAAGGATCCATTAGGGAAGAAGGAAGAATGTAAATATCCAAAATTGATTAAAAAAGTATAAATAGATGTAGCAAAATAAAGGGGAACAAAAAATCAATAAATAAATAAATTTTTAGTTCTACAAGATATAAACCAATAGATGGAGGAATCCATAAGATAAACAAGGAAGGGATTAAAGGGGAAAACACAATGGAAATTCTTATCGAGTAGTCAATGAAAGATATTTAGAACCCAAAGGAAGGTGATTTAAACTAGTGGAATCCCTAGATAAGGTTGCATTGTGAAGATACTCTAATGCTGCTAATGAGCCTATTTAGTATACATATATTTTGGGTGAAAGAACCTCGGACCCTCCCTTGAAGGGGCCTTGTCAACTAGAAAAGGAGAATATTGGACAAACCCTCCTGCAACAAATACCTATTCCTAAAAATATGGTAACCTCTACCTCAAACTCTCTCTTAATTCCTAATGTACATGATATTTCTATTATCTGTATCAATTATAGCATCTCAAAGACCTTGAATATTAAAGGAAATAAAAAGAGAACACAAAAGAAGTGAAGAGGAGAAAAAAATAAAATACATTGGGAACCTCTCCTTGAGTGCTCTGAGTTTGGGGTTAAATTCCATCTCATATACCAAAAGAAAGACAGATAAATTAATTTAGTTAAGGAGAGGAAGGAAATATTTGATAGAGCTTCTAGAAGATACAGGGAAGACCCTTGTGGACTCTGGACTGGTGGTTCCCTTGAATTCAAAGTTTTTGGTAGGAAAACCCTTAACCAATGGTTCATAATAAAGATCCTCTCTTGGAATATATGTGGGTCTTATATCCTAAATAATATCCCCCAACCTTTAGTTAGAGCTTATTTTCATGTGCAGATATCTACAAACAAGAAGGCTAATACTATTGCTAATTAGGGAGTGGATAGAGGTCTAAAAGAGATCACCTAGGTCAACCAATTTGCTAACATTGATGTTCTTAAGGGAATCAAGCATAGAATTATTTCTCTAATAAATAAATATAAGGAGGGTGTTGCTAGCACTAGTCATGGTGAAAGCAGTATGGAAAAAACATTATGATTGTTGCAATCTGCAATCTACATGAGCCTCTCTAGCTATCACAAATTAATGATGCTCTTATTTCTATTCTTTCTTTGAATGGTGCCAATACTAGAGGTGCCTAGATTCTTTTCTTTGTATTAGCTTCTCTTTGGTTCAATCAGGGTATTCAATTCCTAGCTCAGAAAGATCATTTTTATATTTCCTCTATTGAATCCTGGCTAAAAGATCTATTGGTATGGTTTCATTGAAGATGTAATATAATTTTTCCTTCATTTAATTTTTTGGTGTGTGTATGTTTTTGTGATTTTTGTGTTGTTTTTGTTATTTTTTTGTGTTTGGTGTTTTTATTTTTCTTATTGTTTTTATATTTTTTTGTGTGTTTTGTGTTTTGTTGTTTGTTTTTTGGGTTTTTGGTATTTATGCATGTTCTTTGAGTGTGCCAAATGGGGAAGGCCAAGTGCAAGTGCTAGGTATATTTTGGAAAAATAGATACCCCTGTCTCCTTGAGTCTTACTCGAAACTGGCAGTCCAAATGGGATGTTTTCCACAAAAAAAATAAAAACATTTGAGCTACACCACTCAAGATGTGATTCACAACTAACTTGATTGTTACCTCCCCGCAACTAACCAAGTCTTGGAATTTATCTTAACAAGGGTACTAACAAGGTTACTATGAGTATACCCTCCCAAGTTACCCTTCATAACCCCAAATCATAACATATAATAAAACCAATACCATATATCTCTCTCTTAATCAAAAGTAAAACATGCTCACTTTGCTTAATTAAGAAAAGACTTAAAATATTTCTAATGCATATTATCAAAAGCATTGAACATCTAAATAATTTTTTACTCTTTTGGTAAGCAAGAACATGTTTTGTAATCAAAATTGTAACTACTTTCCATTCATTTTACCACAACATAGAATCACCCCTGTGGGGTTTACAAAAGAATAACTATAATTTAACTCTTTCAAAATGAATTAGAAGTAACAAAAATGAATATTTAACATCAACTATTCAAGTCTTCTCATAATAAAGAAACTTATTACAAAGTCTTCTTAACAATATAACTCAATATACATATCATCAACCCCATGACTAGTCATTATAAGCTTTTCCTACATTTCATCTCTTTTTTGAGATTCCAAATACATCATAATCATAACCAATATGAAACCTTGGTAAAAGCATGATAAAATTATTTCTATCAATAACATTGTTCACTGATTTCCTTGAGCTCCATTGAGAGGTGGTTGGAGTAAGGGATTAGGACAACTCCTTAGTATGATAATGCATTCCTAAATGCTCCTTCATATTCAATGCACCCAATTAGTGAAGAACACAAGCTTATACTGAGAGGGGGGGTGAACAGTATAAGACCACTTTTTACTTTTCTTATCCCAATAAAAATTATACAATATATCAATGGCAATATCAATAGCAGAAACCAAAGCAATGTACAAATCATCACACACACATGAGACACCAATTTACGTGATTCGCTCAATGTGAGCTACATCCACGGATAAAATCTTTCACTAAATTTTATCAATCCAAATTCAGGGAATACCTTTCCCGATTACAATGTTTATGGGCACCAACCCAAAGGAGACACCAATCCCCTAATCTCGAGTTCGTGGGCACCAACCCACAGGAGACACCAATCCCCTAGCTCTGCTCTGGCTGGTGATCCTCTAGAAGACCTCTGCCTTCGTTGCCCTTAGAAAATGGAACTCTATCCATAGAAGACACCTGTCCTCCCTACTCTGGTTGGAGACCTTTGTCCTCAACTCTATCACCTCCAAAGCTGGTCCTCGAATTTGCACTAAACATAGTCCTTCGATCTAGCACAAATGTCCTCGTTCGTCTTTTCCTGTCTTCTCTCTACGCCCTCTTCTCTCTCTGTGCAAACACACCCACACTTGGTCGAACTTCAACCCTTGCACTATCTACGCACACTCTTCTTCCTTTGTGATCTTTCACACTCAGAATGATTCGACGAAATGCACTCTGCACACTACAATCAAATTCGCACTCTGCTCACAGTGATCAAACTTCTTGCACTGCGCACTATCTCTAAACGTCGCACATCAACAACACATACATCAACACTCAACTCTCCAAACAGCCCTCCTTTTATAACAAAATTTTCAAGATGAAAACTTTAATCTTAGTTGGCTGTTATACCAAAAAAAACCCTAATCTACGTCGGCTGCAAGCCCTAATTTTCCTCAGCTAAAATTTAACTTTGTCGGCTTCACTGCCTCTATAACTCTTCTGTAGCTTCTGTCGTGAAACTACAACATGTCACGATATCGTGACACCTTTGCAACCGTATACTTTCTTTTGGCTTTTGTCGCGATATCGCGACACTTCAGCCTTTTTCGACTTCAACTAAGCTCTTGTCGTGATATCGCGACACTTCTGACTTAGTCAACATCAAATTTGCTTTTGTCGTGATATCATGACATTTCTCCCTTTGTCGACCTCCTTTCTGCTTTTGTCGTGAAATCATGACACTTCTGTCTTCATAGCCTTCCTCTCTGCTTTTGTCGTGAAATCGTGACACTTCTCCTATAGAAGACCTACATTCTATTTCTATCATGAAATCGTGACACTTTCTCCAACCGAACGCTGCCATCTCAATCTATCATGAAATCGTGACACTTTCTCTTCCTTGCACTCTTGTCTGCTTGCACTAGCGAAAATGGAACATGTCGCAAAATCGTGACACTTTCGCTGCCTTGTGTTTTTCTTTGCCTTACACCTACGAAAATGGAACATGTCGCAAAATTGTGACACTTTCGTTGCCTTGTGTTTTTCTCTGCCTTACACCCGTGAAAATGGAACATGTTGCAAAATCATGATGCTTTCACCTTTGAGCTCTTCCTCCTTGAATTTGTCATGAAATCGTGACACTTCTAGCTTTCGTACATTTTCTTTGTAGCCTATCGCAAAATCGTGACGCTTTCAGCTTCCATACGACTTCTCTGCAACCTGTCACAAAATCGTGACGCTTCTCATTTCAGACTCTTCCCTTTGCTGCATGTCATGAAATCATGACAGTTCTTACTTGGAACATTTTCATCTACAGCATGTCGCAAAATCGTGACACTTTATCTTGCTTCCACTTTGTCTTCTGACTTGTCGTGAAATCGCGACACTTTTTCTCCTTAGCGCTTTTATTTTCTTCAGGTCGTGAAAACCCGACATGTCACGATATCGCGACACTTTTTCTCCCGGACTCTCTCTCCTGCATTATGTCACGAAATCATGACATTTTTTCTTTTGGACTCTCTCTCCTGCAACATGTCATGAAATCGTGACATTTCTGACTCCGTACATTCTCTCTCCTATTTGAGTCACGAAACTGCGACATGTCGCGATATCGCGACACTTTTCTAAAAATATTTCTCTTGCCTGCTTAAGTCATGAAAATGCGACATGTCATGATATCATGACACTTTTCTAAAAATCTTTCTCTCTCCTGCTTAAGTCACGAAAATGCGACATGTCACGATATCGCGACATTTTTCTAACTTACTTTCTTTCGAACCTGTCATGCCAAACCTTCATCAAAACAAATTATTTTACATCAAATCAAATTCCTTCAAAAGCTTCTTGACATCAATGACAACTTATACACTTGAGAAAAAGCAATGTACCCAAGGTACCCAAAATTGCCAACAATCTCCCCCTTTGTCATTGATGGCAAACCTTTACTAAAAACACGTCTCAGGAGCCAAAACTAAAACCAACTGTGCTAACAACTGAGAAACTATGCCCACAACTAAGAATCTTCCTTTGAAGTTTTGCTCCCCACGACTTGAAGCTTTCCTCTTCACTTGAAGCTCTCCCCCTTACTCATATCTCTCCCCCTTTGTCATCAATGGCAAAGGGTCACCTTTGGGGCTCGGGACTAAGAATGAGCCTCTTAGCTTAGTCCCTCCCCCACCTCTCGATGAGGTGATTAATTCCGGGGTGGGAGTAAAACTCCCATTAGGCACTGATCATCATCAGCGTCTATAACTTCCTTGTTGGGCCTTCTCTTGAACTCTTTGCCCATATTCCTGTTCCTGTTCTTGTCATTGTTCCTGTTCCGTTCTGTTATCATTCCTATTCTTATCCATGCCTTGATCCTTGGACCTGTTCATACCACTTGTCCTATTCCTGTACCTTGGAAGTTCAGCTCTACACTGTCTAGTCGTGTGACCTTCATTGTTGCACTTATAACAAGTAACAATGTTATTTCTTTTAGGCATACCTGTTCTTTGAATCCGCTGTTCTGACTAACCTTGTTCTGACCAAACCTGTTCTGGCCGAACCTATTTTGATCAAACCTGTTCTTGTAATTAACCTTGCAATAGACTGCCTTATGCCCAAACTGTTGACAAGAGTAGCAATACCCTTGAAAGAAACTAGCGCTTCTGAAATTGTCGTTTACCTTCTTCACTTGAGCCATGCAATGTGCAGCCATGTGACCAAACCTGTGACATGCAAAACATCTGTCATGAAATTTTCCTTTATTCGACCTCTTGGGTCCTGAAAACTTCTTCTTCTCATTCTGAATTTTGTTTTTTGTTTCTACGCATCTATCATTCAAGGACTCATGATCTGAAATACTTTCCTCATCAGAACTCTCTTCCTTTTGGAGTCTCTTACTAGACTCTCCAGCTTGTTCCTTGTGTGGCTTAACAAAACCAAGGCCTGTTTTATCTGTTGTCTTTCTTTGACCTTTGATGAGTGACTTAACCCTTTTGGAGCTATCTTGAAACCTGTAAAGCTTATCCTTGTACTCTTTAGTTTCCTCTTTCAAAGAAGCCATTTTCTGTTCTAACTCACTATACTCAAGAACCTTAGACTCTAACTCATCCTTGAGTTCTTGTGTCTTAGCCATAGAGAAGTCAAGACTTTCTATAAGATCATCTCTCTCCATACAACATTCATCTAACTTATCCTTGAGTCTAGCATTCTTCTTTCTTTCCTTTTTCAAAACACTAAGAGCGTTAGTAAGTTCACTTTCAAGATCCTTTATTTGTTTGCTTTCTGAATCATCAAAGCCTTTTTCAGATTTCTTATCACTAGAGGTGCTACCTTTTTCAAAAACCATACACGCATCTTCCTTATAGTTTTCTGAAGCATCCTCATACATACTAGAAACCAAATCATTATTTGTGCAATCATCCTCAAGGTGACCAAAATTTCCACATCTAAGACATTTCATGATAATGAATCTATGTTTTGGTTCTTCCTCTTTTTTGAAATGAACATCTCATTTTCATCATCACTCGAAGAACTTTCACTATCACTACTCGAACACTTACTTGCTTTGTCTAGGTAGAAAATCTTCTTGTGCTTGTGAGAATACCTCTTTCCTTGATTTTTGTGCTCATCTTTGTTCTTTCTGTGATGCTTGTGCTTTTCAGAATCCTTGCTCTTAGAATCCTATTTTTCTTCATCACTTTCATTCTTGGAAATAGTACGGTCAGTAGCATAATGACCAAACTTTCCACAATTGAAACATCTTATATTTTTCATGCTTTTGTGCTTTCTAGAGAACTTGCCTTTTTTGTTGTAATATGCCTCTTCATCACTAGAAGACTCATCACTCTCTTGAAGTTGTTTACCCTTGGATTTCTTGGTAGCCTTGAAAGCTGCCTCTTTCTTGACGTCAACCTTCACCTGAGTTCTCAACTCAAATGCTGCAAGTATGCTATGAAGCTCATCCTTTTTCAACTTATCCAAATATTTAGCTTCCTCAATAGCAGAAATATTTTCACTAAATCTATTAGGAAGAGATCTTAAAATCTTATCACATACATCATTTTCAGCAAGCTCAAGACCTAAGTCTTTCATGGAGTTAACAACCTCATCCATACGAAGCATGTAGTCACTAATATTTTCATCATCATTCATCTTGAGTTGTTCAAACATACCTTTGAAATGTCTCAACTTGGCCTTTTTGACATTTGTATCACCTGTATGAACCACCTGCAATTGTTTCCACATTTCACTAGTTGTCTTGCAGTGAATCACTTTGGTGAGATCTGCTTTCTATAAGCCTTTCAGGATTGCATTCATTGCTTTTGAATTGCTGTGATGTAGGAGCCTTTCTTCTTTAGTAAATGGACCATGTACAGGAATAGTGTACTCATCTTCAATTACTTCCCATACCTCATTACCAAGTGCCATTAGATGAACCTTCATCCTTGCACTCCAAAGACCAAAATCTAACCCATCAAGAATAGGTGCTTGCATTGCCACTTGAATAATCCATTGTGTTCTTTATTAGCTTTTCCTTCAAGATGTTAAACTTTTCGAAGGCACCGGATCTGATACCAATTGAAGAACACAAGCTTATACTAAGAGAGGGGGTGAACAGTATAAGACCACTTTTTAATTTTCTTATCCCAATCAAAATTATACAATATATCAATGGCAATATCAATAGCAGAAACCAAAGCAATGTACAAATCATCACACACACATGAGACACCAATTTACGTGATTCACTCAATGTGAGCTACATCCACGGATAAAATCTTTCACTAAATTTTATCAATCCAAATTCTGGGAATACCTTTCCTGATTACAATGTTTATGGGCACCAACCCAAAGGAGACACCAATCCCCTAATCTTGAGTTCATGGGCACCAACCCACAGGAGACACCAATCCCCTAGCTCTGCTCTGGCTGGTGATCCTCTAGAAGACCTCTGCCTCTGCTACCCTTAGCAAATGGAACTCTATCCATAGAAGACACCTGTCCTCCCTGCTCTGGCTGGAGACCTCTGTCCTCAACTCTATCACCTCCAAAGCTGGTCCTCGAATTTGCACTAAACACAGTCCTTCGGTCTAGCACAAATGTCCTCGTTCATCTTTGCCTATTTGCTCTCTATGCCCTCTTCTCTCTCTGCACAAACACACCCGCACTTGGTCGAACTTCAACCCTTGCACTGTCTATGCACACTCTTCTTCCTTTGTGATCTTTCACACTCAGAATGATTCGACGAAATGCACTCTGCACACTACAATCAAATTTGCACTCTGCTCACAGCGATCGAACTTCTTGCACTGCGCACTATCTCCGAACATCGCACATCAACAACACATACATCAACACTCAACTCTCCAAATAGCCCTCCTTTTATAATAAAATTTTCAAGATGAAAACTTTAATCTTAGTCGACTGTTATACCAAAAACAAACCCTAATCTACGTCGGTTGCAAGCCCTAATTTTCATCGGCTAAAATTTAACTTTGTCGGCTTCACTGCCTCTGGAACTCTTCTGTAGCTTCTGTTGCGAAACTACAACATGTCGCGATATCATGACACCTTTGCAACCGTATACTTTCTTTTGGATTTTGTCATGATATCGCGACACTTCAGCCTTTGTCGACTTCAACTAAGCTCTTGTCGCGATATCGTGACACTTTTGACTTAGTCAGCATCAACTTTGCTTTTGTCGTGATATCGCGACATTTCTCCCTTTGTCGACCTCCTTTCTGCTTTTGTCACGAAATCGTGACACTTATGTCTTCATAGCCTTCCTCTCTGCTTTTGTCACGAAATCGTGACACTTCTCCTATAGAAGACCTGCATTCTATTTCTATCGCGAAATCGTGACACTTTCTCCAACCGAACGCTGCCATCTCAATCTGTCGTAAAATCGTGACACTTTCTCTTCCTTGCACTAGCGAAAATGGAACATGTCACGAAATTGTGACACTTTCGCTACCTTGTGTTTTTCTCTGCCTTACGCCCGCAAAAACGGAACATGTCACGAAATTGCGACACTTTCACTGCCTTGTGTTTTTATCTGCCTTACGCCCATGAAAATGGAACATGTCGTGAAATCATGACACTTTCGCCTTTGAGCTCTTCCTCCTTGAATTTGTCACGAAATTGTGACACTTCTAGCTTTCATACGTTTTCTTTGTAGCCTGTCACGAAATCATGACGCTTTCAGCTTTCGTACGACTTCTCTGCAACCTGTCGCGAAATCGTGATGCTTCTCATTTCAGACTCTTCCCTTTGCTGCATGTCGTGAAATCATGATAGTTCTTACTTGGAACATTTTCATCTGCAGCATGTCACGAAATCGTGACACTTTATCTTGCTTCCACTTTGTCTTCTGACTTGTCCTGAAATCGCTACACTTTTTCTCCTTAGCACTTTTCTTTTCTTCGGGTCGCGAAAACTCGACATGTCACGATATCGCGACACTTTTTCTCCCGGACTCTCTCTCCTGCATTATGTCACGAAATCGTGACATTTTTTCTTTCGGACTCTCTCTCCTGCAACATGTCGCGAAATCATGACATTTTTGACTCCATACATTCTCTCTCCTCTTTGAGTTGCAAAACTGCGACATGTCACGATATCACGACACTTTTCTAAAAAGCTTTCTCTCGCCTGCTTAAGTCGCAAAAATGCGACATGTCGCGATATCGTGACAATTTTCTAAAAAGCTTTCTCTCTCCTGCTTAAGTCGCGAAAATGCGACATGTCGCGATATCACGACATTTTTCCAACTTACTTTCTTTCGAACTTGTCATGCCGAACCTTCATCAAAACAAATTATTTTACATCAAATCAAATTCCTTCCAAAGATTCTTGACATCAATGACAACTTATACACTTGAGCAAAAGCAATGTACCCAAGGTACCCAAAATTGCCAACAATAAGAGCATATAGAAAAGAAACAAACCATTTAAATTTTTTCATTATTTATCTATTACATCAAATACCCATATAGAAATGATGTTTTACATTTCTATTTTATTTTAAAACAATCACATGAATAAAACCCATAATTTCTTTATCCAAAAAGGACTCCATGCCCAATTTATTTTCCATAATTTAAAATAAACAATACCTATAAGGAAGATCCATGATTTCCTTATTACTGATGGACTCTGTGACTATTTAGAAGAATATGTGAAATACCCCATAATATTTCCCTACCCACTTGAGAGAATATGTGGGGAACCCCATAATATCCAACAATTTAAATGGACTCCATGCCCATTACCTTAATATTCAATATATCAAATAGAACTATAAAAAATATGACCATTCACATTTCTACATCCCTTCTATTTCTTTTAAAATAAAATAATTCTTGAAAACAACATTAAGCAAAAGCCATAAGAGATTTCACAAAGCAACCATGCTTCAAAATATTATGCAAAAGCCATAAGAGTTTTCACAAAGCAACCATGCTTCTAACAATAGCTTTTCATATAGCAAAATCAAAGAGGGAACCCCATAATTCCCTCAATAATGGATTTCCCACCCATTATTTCCAAAACAGTTTATCATTTCAACAATCAATCAAAGAGGGAACCCCATAATTACCTCAAGAATGGATTTCCCACCCATTTATTCCAAAACAGTTTATCATTTCAACAATCAATAAAAGAGGGGTTTATCATTTCAATAATAATCAGGTGCATAGAATTATCACAATATATTTTTTTCAATCAACTTCTATATCAATTAACATAGCACATACTAAGAGGAGCCTATACTCTTTCCAAGAATAGATTCCTCATCTATTCTTACGCATTAAATGCATTCAAAACTTAAACAAAATTCTCTCTCAATATAAGGCATAAGATTTATTTCACAACCTCAAAATGCACTCCAATCATTTCAAGAAGACACAAACTCTTTTTCCTAAATATAAAAACTCAAGCTTTAATCATTAAGCTTTATTTCATTACTATAAAGCATGAACTCGAATTAACAAAGGGAATCATAAACTCTGTTTTTCCATAGGTTTTTTCCTAAATATAAGTTCTAATTTTCTTAATAGAAAATATGAACTTAATTTCTCAATAGAAACTTCAGCTCACACACAACTATTCTAGATGTTGAAACTCATATAAATTGCACATAATTCGGAAACAAATTCAAAGTAAGCATATGTACATTAAATACTTAATTTAAAACATTACAATGCCTAGGCTTCCGAAAATGCAATCAAGGTAAACATATACACATTAAACCTTAATATAGTATGCTCAAGCTTTCAAAAATGTAATCAAGGTAAAAATAATAAAGCTTAATTAAAATATAAAATATTCCCAAGCTTCTGAAGGCAGAAATGCATATACATTTTAAAATTAAATAAAATATATAATCTACCCAGGCTTTAACATGTTGAAATGCATATACATTTTAAAATTAAATATAAAATATAATCTACCCAAGCTTTTAACATTCAAAAATGCATATATATATTTTATTTAAAATATAAATATGATTTGCCCATAATTTAACATGTAGAAAATGCATATATATATTATATATTTTAAATAAAAAATAAATATGATCTGTAAAGAATTTTAACATGTAGAAAATGCATATATAGATATATATATATATATATATATATAATAAAATATAAAATATGCCCAAGCTTTAACATGCAAAGGCACAAGTTGAACAAATTTACTCCAACGTGGAAGAAGAGCAATAAAAAACAAGCATTGATACATATGTATATTTTTCATCCTTCCAAAGAGTTGTAGATTACTTTGTGTTAGGCAAAAAAAAATTGATAAGATAAAAGAAGGGGTTTTGAAAGGAACCCAAAACCTTTACTAGAGCGGAGCAAAGAATAAATAAGGCAAAGCCTACAGTTACCCTAAATATTTAACAAAAGCAACAATTCTACTAGACATATCCTACAATATAGCAACCCAACTAACAAGAGATCCTATAAATATACAAATATCTTGACCCTCAAGACCAGCAAAAATTCTAAACACCTAAAACGAAACATAGAATGGGATACCTCCTTACAAAAGTCAAAAATGGTAGTAGGAACCAACAAGAGATCATTTCATAAGAGAAGCCTCTCCTATGTCCCACAGGTCTGATTGGAAGCCTCTGGATCACCCTGATGATAATGTATCATGACTTGGATATCTTCCACATAGGAAATTGCCACCTTAAGGGTCCCAACAAGAGTTCTATTTATCTTCAAGCATTTTAAGGAAGGAATTTTGCAAGCTAGGAACATCTAGTCATGTAGGGGGAAGCTTCCCTCCAAAGTCAGCAAAATCCATAAAAAACTTATCCTTATTTCTTGTTGGATCCTGACCCTTTGAATTTGAATTATCCATAGGAATGAGGGACTTTTTATTTTAACTGATTTTACCAATAATCGCTTGGACCACCTAGCTCTCCCTCCTTTGATTTCCTTAGATGAGACTGAAACTCCACCTAAAGCCTTCAAGAATTTCTCTACCATCTTTACAAAAATAATAGGGCTTTTCAGGCCCTCAAAATCTATGGAGTCATTGGATTTGGATTGGAAATACTTAGGTGGAGGATCAATAATTAGAGTCACTTTTTAAAGATCCACTTGACTAAGAGTTGCTTCCATAGACAAACCCTTATCCATTACGATGTGCTCAAAAATAAAAAGGGCCAATCCTTGATGAATAGGGTCTGAACCTTTTCTCCTCTTGACATCATACATTGATTTATCCATAGAAGTCAATAAAAAATAAGGAATATTCATCAATATCTTATGGCATAGTTGGTTGAGAAACATGACATGGTAGCTACGCAAAACATATTTGTTTGTGAACAACAAAAAACAATCCATCACCACTAAAAGTACCCTACCCCATGGGAACTTAAGTGCCTTAGCCTAATAGCCATTTGAACTTTTGGCAAACACTCATATGCATCTAGAAATAACCCCAACTCTCTTGTTAAGAAATATTTTTTCTATTATGATAATATCCAATAGGGGGTAGGCCTGTTACCTCAACCACTAGGGCAAAACATATCTCCAATTCTAACCATCCAACTTTCATCCATCCATTTCTCCAAGAGTGCACCATTTGTCTTGAAATCTTAAAATGATGCCCATGAAACTTTAGGATACAATCTAGAAGGCCTCCTTACTAAAGTATTTTCCTTATGTCATCTTCAACTTGAATAGTAGCAGGTTCCAACGCAATATTTTCTATGTTCCTATGAACCAACCATTGATAAATACTATCACTGGAACTAAAATCCCTAGCTACCAATCCTCCTATATTGTAGATCACTATTTTGAATAATATCACATTCAACATGTTTAAAAGAGCCACTAAGACATTGGAGATTTCATAGATATTTTCAAAGAGAATTTGAAAAACTACCAAATCCAATGATGGTATGGATTTAGAGGCTCAAGAGAAAAGGATCCTATAGATAACAACACTCTTTCCAAAACAGAATATGTGGCTCTCTTTCCAAAATAGGAATTTTTCAACCACCAAAATCATCTTCTTTGCCACCTCAATAGTTGGATCTCGCATTGAGAGGTGAGTTGATGAAAACAAATGGAGATCCAATAGTCCTCATTCAAATAGTGACTATTCCCCAATTGACACCATTTCCTAGAATGATAAAAATCTTCTTACAACATTCTCATCCATAGGCCAGTTAAGCGGATCATACACCTAATATAAAAGCTAAAAATTTCCTTTCCTTGCTCAAACTACCACCTCATTACATGCATTCTTGAAAAAATGAAAATCAACAAATTTCTTAAGAAGTTTTGAATCCTTGGAATCGTACAATTTTGATGTATAACACTCATTAGCCAATAACTTGTGTGTCTCACCTGTGATCCCTGACCAAAGTTATCATATCATTGGACATGCCTTGCACTATGAATGATGTTTCTTGAAGAAACATTTTTTAAAATTTTTCAATCATACCACTCTCTAGGCCTCAACATCTTGAGTGTGTCCAATCTAGATAGGAATTTTCATAGGCTCCCATTTTTTTTTGGTGAAATGTGCCAAATGTTAATACTCCACATTCCTTTGAATAATATGGTGCCAAACTTCCTAAATTTAAATTTGATTTGAAAATGAGAAGGAGCAAAGATAAATACCAGGCTGCAATGAACTTGCTAATTAGGTAGATCCAGTCGACAATACCAAAGTGCCAACCTCGCAAGATACCATTATCAATGAAGGCAAGAATCAGGTCCCTTCCCCCAACTGCAAAATATCCTAAGGAAAGTTACTCCTCCCAACATAGAGACCTTATTGAGATAGACATTTTGTATTAGTCTACAAAATTACCCTCCAATTTTTTTGGTTTTTTCCTTCTAGTTCGTTCTTCCCTATTTCTCCTTATTATATTTTCCTCACTTTTCCCACTCTAAAAGGGTTGCACCCTCATTTTTTCTTCTCCTCTCGATAAATCCATCCATATAAGGACCTAACAACATGCAACAATAATTACTGGAAAATGCTCCCCTAGATTCTCCCATGTTATTATTTTCCTCCATCAAAGCATGTGTTACCAATAAGAAGCATATCCACTAAATTTAGGGTTTTTTTTTTGTAGTTAACCATAACAAGAAAAGCTTTTCCAAACCAAATTTTTAACTTCCTTCTTAATAAGTTATTATTATTATTATATTTCCAAAATATATTAATTCCTTTTCAACTTTAGAAGAAGCCTTCATTCAAAAATGAAGATTATATCACCCTTCATTTTTTTCATAAGATAATTTCCTTAACCTTTGTCTTTAGAAATTATTTTCCAAATGTTAACTAATAACATTCAAAACTGTAGACAAGAAAAATTGACCCATTAAGATAAGTTCTCCCTCTTAAAAAAACTAAGGTCATCTTCAAGAGAATTTTTACCCTATCAAATCATCTCAATTCTTCTCAAATTTTATACCATTGGATAGGGCTCAAAAAGAGATTTAATAGTATATTATATGTCCAATTTTAACATCGTTTGACCCCTCAAATTTCCAAAAAACTAGGTACATGTCTAACCTCTTGACGAGATTGTAAGTACGATATCTGATTGGATCTAAAGTGTGCGAGATCGTAAATACAATCTCTAAAGTGTGCGAGATCGTACATATGATCTCTAATTGACATTTTAAGTACGATATCGTACGTACGATATTTGATCGACATTTTAAGTATGATATCGTACTTAAATAGAAAAAGCTCAATTAAGTAAAATTATAAACAAGTTATAATGCCTTTTGTCCTTATTGTCCAACTATGCGGTAGTTACAAGATCAGATCCGTCGATCAGTCCCAACTTGGAAGAAGTTACAAACCATTTTGTTTTTAGCCAAATTTCACCTACTGGTTTAGCCTATTTAATCAGGCATTACCCCCCTCGAATTTCCTAACTCATCGATATAATTCTACATTTTAGTCACTCAATTTATGCATTAGCCCTTGTTATTTTACTATTTTTTTGCAAGATCATAGGATACGATTGGTGATCATGGATATGATCTCGCCCTGGTAGCATATGATCTTGCAATTGTAGATATGATGTTGTTGTTTGGTTACGATCTCGCCTACAGATCACTTAGGGGCAAATCCAAGCATAGGTTTGCATTTTCTAGTCTTTGATTTGCATGATCATCATCTGATTTATCTTTCTCCCTTGCATATAGTATAAATTTTTGTTATTTGTAATCTCGAAGTTTACCAATTTGCATCCAATTGCATACTTTAGATAGTTTAAGGCATATACATGATAATTCCTCTTAGCAAGGCATTCAATAGATAATATATGATTTCTATCTGATAAATTTTTTAGCACACTCCATTTTTTTGTTTCCTGCACTCTACTTATGAAATTGTAATTTCCTACTGTGATCGAATCTGTCGATCAGTGATCAGCGGGTATGATCATAGATCGTACGTATGATATTGATCTACAACATATGATATTGTTCCTACAGCATACGATCTTACCTGCAACAAAGAACATAATCTTCATCAGAATTTCGGACCAAGTAAGAGTGTCAAATTCCTTCATAATTAAGCATTTGCATTATATTTTCCTCTATTTACTATTATCTGCTGTATTCATCAAAAATTGACTTGCATTTAGCATAGTTTAGTTGCATTGGCCAAAACTAGGTGATTGTGAGAATTGAAAAGGAACATGTCAAACATTATCCAAACCTAGGCATGGAAAATACCAAGAAATATTTCCTGGTGAACCCTAAACAATTCATCGAAAAATCACCAAAGAAGACACGAACTCAAGTGTCTCTCTTCGAGGTGTAGACCTACTATTCTCCCATTCCCCTTCGAGGTATGAATCCATTAGCCTTAAGGAAAGGAGTGCGAGAATTTTAGAGCTACAAAAACAATAAATTAAAATCTATTATTTTTCTTATTAATTTCATTAATATCACCAACTAGTATTTATTACTAGCCATGGTATTGGCATATAAGAATTATTAAGTCCTCACACTTAATAATTTTTTCTCTAATGGATTTCTTGTTTTACATCCATTCCAAATTATAAGCAAACACAAATAACTTTTAAAATTCTTATAAACAAACCTTGCAAAATGTTATGCCACCCTTTGTTCCTAGTTAGCAAGTTTTTTAATGACCAGTCATCACATGCTACTAAGAACTACTCCTTTGCTAAAGCAAATTCCTAGTAGTGGTATAACCTCATTCATACATAAAATATGAGATGAAACTATATGTGGTAACATATTGTTATCCTAGATCTATTGCCAATCTATCTAACCATCATATCCCTTATTTTGGTATCTTGTTCCCAGTGGCCAACTTCCTTGTCTACCTACGAGAGCACCTAGTCCTACGACCACACATGATATCAGTAGTACCATATTCTTATATAACATAACCAAAATAGTAATTGCATATAACCATTCATTTTTATAATGCATCAAAAGCTAAGCATTGAATAATTACACATTAACACAAAATTCCATAATGTTAATGAGTCCTACCAAGGTGGGTCATGACAAAAGAGAGGATTGTTGAGGGTGATATCAAGTCATCCATAATTGTTACAATAGTGTTATATTTTTAGGAGATGTTATTTTTTCTAGAATCATTTAATAAGCCAATCTATATCAGATTTGATAGTTAGATTGAGTTAAAATCAAGTTCTAAATTTATTCCTAGAAAATAGGGCCAATAGGGAGTTAATTTCTAGGCAAGTTATCTTCATGAAGAGGGTGCCTCAAATCAAGGCTAGTTAAGTGAGTTGTAACTGAAATAAAGCACATGCAAAAATATCTCAAATTGGGTGCTTTATTTTATGCCAATTAAGAATTTTAGTTAATTGGAAAAAACACCATGCAAGGTGGCCATGACAAAAGCTAGTTTTTTTAGAAACTTGAGTTGTTTTAGTTTTTTTATTGATCAAGGCTGATTGATCATTATATACATTGTAATTGAACTCATTTTGAATAAATTAACATTTTTAGAGCACTTATTGGGTGCACTATTGTGAAGCCTTTTTTAAGTTTTTTTGTGCTTTATTCAATTCTAGATCTAATTTTCTAGTTTGGACCAGCATTGTTAATATTGGAGCTTTTGTTAAGGATATTTTATCATTTGATATTCATAATTGGTTTAGATTAATCATTAAACACTCCTGGACCATTCTTGGGTGATATCCATGCTCCATTAATGTTCATTTTGTCTTAGATTTAGAATTGCTTTATTGTTATTTTTTTCTTGGATCTCTCCATCTCAAGAACTTTCAATATGAATGTTTATTTATTAATATTGACCTCATATATTAAATACTCAAATATTTAATTATTATATCTAATCCTAACCATTGGGACCTATGAAAATCTGGCTAAAAAGCTAATAGTGGTATCAAAGCCACCATCATACTCTATCCTTTGAGTAATATTTAGAGATACTTAGAGTAGTATCTATTGTTAGCATAAGAAAATAAATTTTTGGTGTGAATTTGAAATTAAAGATTTAAAGGAAAAAAGCTTTAAAATTTGAAGAGCTTTTGAAGCTCATATAATTTTTTGAGTTTGACTCAAATTATTGATTTGAATGCTGCTCGATTTTTTATTATTGATTTTATAAGGTTATCCTAAAATTATAAGATTGAAGATTAATGTTGGTATAAATTAATATTCTATTTTTTGAAAAAAAATAAAGAAAATAGTAGGGTTGAAGACAACAAAAGTCTTTGACTACGAGAGGAAATCAAACAAGTTTAAGAGCCACCAAGGACCATTGAGTCTGAATCATCCAAACCTAGTGAATATAGTTTTTATCAACATTAGAGAAAGAAGAGATATTTTTCTATAGAAGAAAGATAAGTTAGAGTGGTGAAAGCCACAAAATAAGAAGCAACAACAGAAAAATAAAAATGGGAGTCATTGCAAGCATCCTAGGGAGAAGTCTCCTAAAAGGAGACTGGCAAAGGTTATATCCATTTGAAAGTAAACTAGATGAAGACAAGGATATAATTTGATAGCAATGTTGGAAGAAGATATCAAGAAACAACATTATAAGATTTTTTCTATCAAAAAAATCAAAAACATAAGAGTGGTAAATAATCACCAAAGATCAATTTGTATACTCTTGTCCAAGATAGCACACCATAGATACTTGATCAAAAGAAAAACCAAAAGATAGAATGAGTATAGACTTTCAATCTAAAGAAATACCAGATGATAGTGCAAGCATAAACATTTAGTCTAGAGAAAGATCAAAATATGATGTGAAAGGAAAGCACTAACATAATATTTTTGGTATAAGGAGAAATTAGACCAAAGCAAGTAAAATACCACCTAAATATTAAGGCTTGGAGATTAAAGTAATCCAATAAATTGCATTCACCTGAGGAAATCAGAGACATTACACCTGAGATCCAAGTGGATTATATTCACCTATGAGCATAATTCATGCATAAAAGATGTTAGAGTTGATAACCAGAGCATAACCATCTAAAAGATCCAATTTGAGGAGAGTAGTTGCATCGGAGATGTTTCAACTCCCATATAAGCATGCAACAATTAAAGCACATTAGTCAAAATGAAATGCTCAAAACAAGATGTGAATAAAAGAAATATTCAAAAGCAATATTGGCAAAAAAATTAATGGAATAAAGTTGGCAAGCTAGAGATTAAGGTAAGAATCATTAACTTAAATATTTCAAATTCAATATTAGGCGCTATATACCTAAGTCATGTAAATTTGAATAAAGAATTAGGAAATATTTTTCATTTTTTTATATTATTATTATTTTTAATAAGCCATGTTTGGCTTCTATTGGGGTCACTCCCTTTCAAAAACAAAATATTACATTGCTCTCATTACATTTCTAACAAGTTAATTAAAGCATTTCCATATTTTCCTTTCTATCAAAGATATTATCCATCTTCCTCAAACTGCTAAGTTTCCATAATCAACTTTTTTTTAAAGGAACTAACAAAAGAACAACCCTTACATGACACATAACTCCAACAAATAGAAGGAAAACAAACATAACCGTCATCTATAAAAGAGAAAAGTAGCTATTATTTTTCTTTTGTAACAAAGGTTCTTCCTCCTTTAGAGTGGCAAAATCTGAGAATGCATTTTTGCACTTCAAGATCCTAATTTAATATCTAGTTGTAATACATTTTGTAAAATATTCATTTTTAGAAAACTGATCATCATTTATTGTTTCATATTTAGCTTCAATAATACGATTTGAGGTGCTAATATTTTCCATGGAACAATAAGAATGGTATTTAGTAATCATTTGGCTTTTATCAATGATCTGATTCAAATTCTCCTTTTGGGGTTGAGTCTTTTGTTGCTTGCATGATTCTTGCTAGACAATTGGTGCATCTAGAGGATGAGTTTATTTCTTTTGAACTAGGACATTTGAATATTTTGAATCATTCTTATATAGAGCCTTCTCCTCCACCAAGGAGGAATTAGAGCATGATCGAATGATCGAGCATCTCTTCTTTAGGTGGACATATTGCTAATAATTATAACATCTTAGGGAGAAGCTTTTATATTCAATATTTTTGGATCCATACCCCTTTGCTTGAGGATATAGTAATAGATTGAGATCCAAGAACTAAAACATCCATCCAAACAACCAATCTTGATTTACTCATATTAATTTTACTAGATAAATTTTCCTTTGTTTGGGCATCCATATACTAAAATGCACCAATGACATTACCAATTTTGGTGAAAATCTTCTCTCTCCAAAACTCCACAAGGAGAGCATAAATATTCACCTAGACTCGAAAACCATTAACTTCTTCTGTAAAGGGGTTGAAACTAGGAGTCCAAGGTCTTATATAGACACCCATTTGTCCAAAAAACCAATTATATCTATAATCCATTACCCTATCTCTATCCTCTAAATTAGAAAAGAAAATAGAAAAGAATTTTTTGGGTAGGAGAGTTACTTGGAATTTTGTACTGGTCCACCAATCTTTAATGTATCCTTTGAGATCCTCCAGACCTAGTATTTTACCCTTGTGTTTGCAAATAATTTTTTAGGATTCATGATCAATCAAACCTAATCCAAATTCATCCTTCGAAATCTTAATAGAGGGTAGAGGTGCATCCACCCACAAACCCAAATATCCTTGAGAAATATTTTTTCTGACCAAAGAGGATTTCTCACAGACTAAAGAGATGGTTTGTGAACAACCCTCTTCCTTCAACGCTTGATTGCACCTAGGGTTTGCATCCCTTTTGTGAAGACTGTAGCCAAATTTGTCACTTTTTTCCATCACTTGACTACACCTAGGGTTTACACCCCTTTCGCAAATACTATAGCGTTGAAAATCTATTTTTTATTATTAGTTAAGGAGACAAGGATTTCTACTCCCAAAAGATATTTTTAAATTTGATATTCTAATTTTTTATTTACAATTTAAAATTAAAACAAATGATTTGATTTGTGGAGAGAATTTTTTTTTAAATTATTTATTTGATTGCAAATTGAAAAATAAAAATTTTATAAAGTTTGAAGTTTTGGAGAGAACTTTTTCTACTCCAAAAGAATTTTTTTAATTTAAAATTTGAAAAATAAAATTATTTTTGCAAAATTTGAAGTTATTAATTATTTGAATTAGGGAGCCATATGGTTTCCAACTCCAAAGGAATTTGAAAAAACTATTTAGACTTTGGATTTTTTTTTTAATTTGTGAGACACATCTTCTACTCCAAAGGATTGCATAATGGAAGAAATTAATAAACATGCATTCAATGAAGATAGTGAAGATATGGTGAATAAGTTAGAGTTCTATACACAAAACCTGATAGATAATTTTGATTAAAAAAGGAAATGTCAAATGATTTAAAGATAAGATTATCTTTATTTCTCAAACATGCAAAAGATGAAAAGTTCACTTTACTTATCAACTATTTTCATGAAAATATTTTTAGGGCTTGGTGGAATTCACAAAACACCATTGTATTTTCTATTGAAATATGCATTATGATGTATATGTATTTACTCACCTTTGAGATATTTCAAGATAAAATACAAGAGAAAAAATATGCTAACTGTGACACATATGATTTGAAGAAAGCATATATTAGCTTCAATAAGGAATCTCTACTTTCCATAATGTATTATTGTGATGACTTGATGATTCCTTATTCATAAGTCATGCCAATAGCCATACCATAGTTGAAGATGAATAATAGAAATATAAAGAAGAATAATAAAGCAAAACACAAAAGAAAGAACAAAAAACATGAAGCAAAAATTGAAGACAAAGAAGATCAAGACAAAGGCTTGAAGGAAATAGATTGAAGACTGGATTATTTGATAAATAAATAATATAATATAGGAGGATGTTGGAGAATTACATTATTTTTTGCATACTAATGTACCCCCATGGTACCTCTATGGTATAATTGTAAAGTCTATCAATGCAATATCAATTTCCATTTTATTTATTTGCATTGTTATGGTGCATTTCCTTAGTCACAACAACATCTTATCCATTCACACCAAACTCGATCAAAACCAAATTTTATTAGAATATCATGTAGAAAAATCTAATAAACCTACCATATGCTTTGTTTATATCCAATTCTATAAGTAAGCCTAACTTTTTTATGAATGTAGAGAATATATGACCTCATAAGCCCATTAACATTAAAACCAAAAAACAAATTATTAAGTGGGTGAAAATTAAAAAGGTGTTTTGTAATTAAAATATATTAATTAGCTTTATGAAATTTATTTATAAATAAAATCATAATAAGTATTTATCTAAAAAAATAGTTTTTTTATAGTTAAACTTTTAAATCGCCATATATGACAGGTCTAAATAGATATTAAGTATTTATTTTTTTGGTTGAGAAAAAAGGGTTGTACTCAAGTCCCCCACCCTTGAAAAATCATAAATATCTCCTTTAGAACTTGAGATTTTACAAACATATTCAATTTTCATCTCAATTGAGATGTTATAGCTAGACACCTAAAAATCTGAATTATTGATATTCATTTTCTAAGTTTTCTTCAATTTTATTTGAAAAATACAAATATTTAGCATCATCCTTGATATTTTCCAATATTTTTCATCCATCCATCCAAGTGAAATATTGACTAGTGGTGGTCTTCGATGATGCCAAGTTTCCAATATGCCATTTGAATATCCATAACTAGTATGTTGACTCTATGCATTTGTTGCTCTAATTAATATTTCGAATAGTTGATCCTATTGTTCCCTGATGTTACTACACCCCTTTGAAATACATAACCACTATGTTTTTTTTTCCAAAAACTACCATTCTTGATGCCTTTTTATTCCATGTAGATCTATAATATTGATGCCTTAAGCCATGCCTCCAATATCGTTGCTTCGGGTGTTGTGGGTGTTAAAATGTTGCAACCTTAACCTAACATTATATTTCATTTGATTCTTCAAGGATTTGTTTCTTGATTTTAAATTCTTCTTCACAATATTCTCTCTTTTTCCCTACTTTTGATGTGTTCTTATGCACTTCTAACAAGGCTTCCTTGGACTTTGTTGCTACTTCTTCCATGTAATCTATTGTTGTTGCTACTATAAATTCAACTTTTGAGTCTTTTGTTGGTTCTTCAACTTGTTCCCCTACCATAACTACTTCTTACTTATCCTTGGATCCTTGCTTCTTAATATTTTCCTTCTGATGCAACCATGAACTTACACATTGTCATATGTATTTTTTCCTTCTATTATATCCTCTTTATTCATTTCTTTTAGTTCCCTTTGAATCCTTTTTATTTCTTCTTCATATCCTTTGATGGTGACCTTCAAACTAGGTTTCATTTTATATGGATCCCCCTGACTCAAGAATGCATGCTCCATTTCATCCCAAGTGCAAATATAATTTCTTTCTTTATAAAAACTTTCCCATCAAACATGAGCTTCCTCTCTTAAATTTTTCATAATTTTTATTTTCTAAAAATGATCACCAAAATATAGAGTTCTAAACTTCATCCACTATTCTTGAGCATCAATATCATCCTTTCCAATGAAAATTGGTAACTCCATGATCACAACCCAAAAAATATTCCTAAAGCAACTAGAGTTTAAAAAAAAAAAAAAAATCTCCTCTATTCCTTGCTATCAATAAATAATTCTATATATTTTCTTCAAAAATAAATTAAACTTCAATTGATTTTCTTTCCCTAACTACAAAGATATGTGTAATTTTATTTTTTGTTATTTGAAAAAATCCTCATTGTCCTTGTCATAGAAAATTGATTTCATAGGGTTGTATCTCCCTCAATATTGCTTGGATTCCTTTATATGACCACTCATTTTAAAGCTCTTCAAATTCTGCATAAATTGGTTCAAAAATCATCTGAATCGAACAACCCTTGGCAAAGATATGACTACTGAAAGATGAAACATTTTTTTGGAAAAATTTACCCTAATGCTACCCTAGTTATTCCCTTCTGTCTTGAGATGGTAAGTATTTATTATATTGATATACTTGATGTATTTTACAAAACATAATTTTTTTAAATACTAAATTTTGAAAACTTTCTTAAAAAATAAAGTAGAAGTAAAAAGTATTTTTTTTCTACATAGGATAATCAATAACAATCTTCATCATATTATTCCTATGGGTATAGTTTGAATCCCGAAAGCTACCACTATAACCCTTGCTCCACCACCCTTGCCCCACATCGGTAAACTTTTATTCCAAGTGATGAGGACCTGGAGGGACTGGGGATTGGAACCATCAACCTCAAGTTGGAAAACACTCAATAGAAATTAGTTGGCCTACTACTTCCACCCATAAAAAGTTATTTTTTATATCTATGTGTTATAAGTTATATGAAAATATCCTCATGAAGGATATTTTTTATTCAAAATATTTAGTTAACAAAACATGGTATATATCCTACCTTCTATAGGATTTACACCTTGTTGTATTCCCTATTAATCCCACTCAAATTATACATCATAAATGAAAATTAAAGAAATTTTATTAATAAAATTTTACTTTAATTAATTATAAAATGTAGATTGTTGGAATAGTTTCATAACATATGGAAATAGGGATTAACATGCCTCAACATTGTATTAGTTTAATTACGCTAAGAGGCGTTCCTACAATGGCAGACAGGGGTGGAAGGCAAAGAGGTCATACATGTCACGTTGTAAACAATTTTTTTTTTATTAAAAAAGCCGACATTAACAAAAACATTTAAAATATTTAAGTGCCTCGGGATTGATAACTCTCAAGTTTTTAGATATATATCCTTTATATCTAAGCTAGTTGGTATAATATGTCTAGACATTTTAAAACATTTTAAATTGATGTTTTTTTTTCAATTGGTTATATGGGATTGAAATGGGCCTCACCCATATTACATCATCACCATATAGTGGTATTACAACAAAGCTTAGATATTATCCATGTATCACTTGGCAAGATTTGAACCTTGATCTCCTCCTTAAATGTTGAGGAATCTAACCGATTGAACTAATGTCACTTGATTTTTTAAATTGATGTTACATATTTAGATATTGTATTAAAAATTATATATATATATATATATATATATTTATTTATTTATTTATTTATTTATTTATTTTCAAACAATTTTTTTTCTAGTTTATAAATCTTACAAGTAAATGCCAATAAAAGGTCTAATCATTTAAATAGAATTTCCTAAGGTTTTAATTGTGTACAATCAAGATTGTATTGATGTATTTTTGACATAAATCTAATTTTATATTAATAGTGCATTTGTACCAAAGGTATCATCTCATATAGCCTTAGATGTTAAAAACTACTTTCTTTTCTTCTTTTTTTCCTCACATTTCCTTCTTTATTCTATGCTTAACTTACTTGTGTAATTATTTTATATATACATTTTCAATTATTATAAGAAAAACAAGGTAAAACCCTTATTTTAATGAATAAACTTTTTTCCCACAGCAAAACATATATGAATTTCAAATAAGTTCAATTTTCATTTTGCTTAAATAATTTCTTTAATAGAATTTATTTTCAAATAAAGAAGGTTATTTGGAAAATCTAAAGAAAGAGATGAGTGAACTATAATTATAAATAGTAAGAGAATGTTACATAAAATTTAATAATTATGATAAACAAAATTAACAAGATAAAATATTCCAACAATGCATACAAGCAATGAAGCATATAATGTGATTTGTAAGCTTACTGTAGTGGTAAGGGATTTGGTCTCTCTTTGAGAGATCCAAGGTTCAAACCCCACTTAGTATGAGGGGACCAAGACCCCTCATAAAAACCTGTGTAAACTCATTAAAAAAATGAAGCGCCTAATGCATGATATAAGTTTTAGTTTAAAGAATAGCCTTTCATTTTGGACTATTTCAAAACTAAACAATTTTAATTGTTCAACTAAATATATCTATACAATAAAATTGTGGATTTTTAGCACCAATAAGAAATAAATATTCTAAACATAAATTATAATTATAACAAAAATATTTATGCCTATATCCAATTTTTAATCTATAACAATTTTATTTTATCTATATGATTGGTTTCAACTTCCATTCAATTATTATCACACTTCAATCATGTCATAAATCATAATATTTCGTTATTATATTGTGCTTTAAACAAAGATAAAAATATTAATCACTAGACTAGGACCAATACAATAGTCCAAAAAAACACTTGATGAACTAGAACATATTCAATAGTTTACATAGTACTCAAAGGTTCATGGACTAGGTTACACGCTATAGCCCATGGGTTACATCATCATCTTACCTCACTCAACTCTTAATCAATAATAAGAACAAGCTCAGTTATGTATGATATTATAGCAAACAAACATGGATGGGGACACACATGTTATTTATCATCAAAGTTGTAAACAAGAACATACACAACTTCCTACAACACTTTTGTGTCATGACACACATATCTAGGTCTTACTAATTTACATTATCTTGTGAATAAGAATAAACTTTATTTTTCTCAAAATCAAGTCTTATCTCTAATGGTAGTAGACAATGTATTATTCATCATCTTTAGGAATTTTATGCTTAAATTTTATGCATGAGTCAAACCTATGACTCATCTCAATATGAACAAATACTTGATAAAAGTGAAGGTACTAATAGTTCTTCAAATGCGACTATGATTCCCATGAATTTTATCTTTCCTATTTCTTGTAGGATCTCTTGAAGTACAAAATAGAATCTATATGCCTTCATATTAAATGAAAATATAAAATTTACAATCAAAATTTTATTAACTACTAATGACAAAATAAAAAAGAGTTTAAAACTCTAATTCTAAAGTTGTTAAAGCATCAAAATAATTTTTATCATACTATTATTTTTTAGTTTTTATAGTCCTTATTTACATATATACATATTAAATTTTTATATACATATAAAAGTTTTATATTAACTATTTTCAATGATAAAAGACCAACACGAACTTAAACACAATTTCTAAATAAATACATATAACTTTTATCTACCTCTTATTTGACATAATGACAATTCTGAAGCAAACAATGTGTTTAAATTCTAATTCATAGAAAATATTTGTAAGAAAGATCATTCATATTAGGCTAGCACTACAACCCACCAAGGACCTTGAAAAGTGTCTGCACACTTTATCTTTGTAGTACCTTGGCACTACCTTTGTAAATTTTACCAGTTTTTAAGGAGAATATAGTAGCAAAGAATCAAATAGCAAAAAAAACTCAAATTTCTCAAATTTTGTTGTATGGACAAGGACCAATTAGCTTGCAAAATCTAGTTGATTTGATCAAGAAAGTGATTCACTTATGGAAAAGGACTAAATTGGTTTGATTAAGCAATTTTATTATTGAAGAGGACCAATTGGCTTGAGGGAGCAATTTGCTCAATAAAATTAGTTAATCTACCTATAAATTTGAATGATTTGCTTACAAAATATGAGCAACTCCCTCGTCAAGCCCAAGCAAATTGATCAAACAATCATAAAAGTAGATTAAAGGCACATATCCTAAGGCAAATCTTCCAAAAAGTGATATTTTGACATGTAGTGGTACATTGTAATTTTAAAATCCTTTTAATCCTTTTAGAGGTATAATTGAAGACATGTAGCATTCAGAGGTGTAACATTTTGCTAAAGTTACCCCCAAATCTTTAATTTTACTAGAAGTAACTATTTCTCACCCTAGGTAACTCAGTGGTAAACTTTTATTATAAATAGGGTGCTAGGTACCTCATTGTAATCATCTTGTGGCCATAATAATGCAAAGCTACATTCTATGAAATATATATTATACTTTGTACTCATAAGGATGTAATAAATTGACAAGTCTATAAGCATTCTATCAGTGACACCAACCTCTTGGTTTGATAAGTGCATGGTGATTGTGGTGTGGCCCTTCTAGCCCATATTGTCATTCATTTATAAAATTCATGATTAAATGAATGGATGGACATTAATAATATTCAACTTCTCATGTTTTGATCAGTCGCATGTTTTCCTCGCTATGGTACAAAAGTTGCATTTGCTTTCAATTTCTTGTAGTTTTAAACTTTTTCATACATTTTTATTTTTTGTATTTTTTTATGCAAGCTAGTTTAGAATAGTGTAGAGGTTTTATATGAGGACACTAGGGAGTTGTCCTAAATTTAGAGGTTAGGAGAAGCCATTAGCATTCCTATCCAACCTTGTTGAAACATGGACTAGAGGAACAAGACATTAATTAGAAGTCAAGACAATTCCCTGATTCGAGATAGTTTTTGGCATGCCTAGTGGGACCCAAACCTTCATTTTCCTTTGCTTTTGCAAAAAAAATCATGCCAAAATAGCATCCATTGTGGATGAAGTGATTAGCTCAAAATTGGGTAAATTTCTTGAAAAGTCAAAATTGGTGAGCAATTCACTTTAAAATTTAGAGTGATTTCCTTTATTTTGAGCAAAAACCACTAAGTCATCCAAAGTAAGTGATTCATTGGAATTTTTAAGTGATTCAATCTAACTTGGTGAGAAATTCACTCAAAAAAGTTTACATTTTTATAGGTCAAATATAGAGAAATTAGTTGAGGTCGAGGGAATGTTTTAGTTCTAATCTCAATTTGACTTGAAAATTGATCAATTTTTCATTACTTGTGCTCAAATTTTACACATACTTTATGAATGGAAACTCCAAAATGAATGAAATTTAAAAAAAATGAGTCTCGAAGGTCCGAGGTGTAGACCAATTGGTTCATCCAAACCCCATAAGGGGGGCAAAGGTCCAAGGTTCAAATCTTGGGCCTCCTCGGACTGAATTCTTGTCCTTTTCCTGGTGTTTTTAGTGGCGTAAAAGTTTTAAAATGATTATGGCATGGCGGTTATAGGGGCAGATTGCACGAAGATCTGTGTGGTGGCTTTCAGGGCGGACAACACAGAATACTATGGCGGCCATAAAAAATTTGACAGCCTGCCCGAATTCATGGCGGCTACCGATTCCACCATGAAATGAAAATATATATATATTGTGAATATAATGGATTCAAACATATTTAAGCAACATCAAAACTCGAATCTAACCTTATGTGTGCATTTTTCATGTGCAAAAAGTACTTAAGAAAACTTTTGAACCACTTTTTCCAAAGGCTAAAGCAATATATTCATGTAGAAAAAGCAAGTGATTCATCCTGCTTCGGTAAAATACATCCAATATAAATCCAATGAGCAATTTGCTTCAAGTCTAAAAAGTGATTCACTAGGAAATACAAGTTTCTTCCTTCCTCCTTTATGAGAAGGTGATTCGCTCTAGTATGGAAAATGACTTGTTCTAAGCAATTTGCTTGGATCCTTTTTTTTTGCTATTTTTTAAAGTTAAAATTATAAGAGAATCATTTAAAACTAGTAAGCAAATCGCTTGATTTTTTAAGCAAAGTGCTTCATTTACAATATTTTGTAAAATTGCTTTTTGTAAGCAAATGTCAAAATTGCAAGCAAATTTCTTTAAAAGCTTTTTTTTTTTAATTTCATAATTCTTAACCTTAAAACTTTGTCTATGTAGGTACATATGTGTAAGCTTATGAATATACAATCCAAGTTTCATAAAATAGAAAAATATCACCAAACAATATACATCATCGTATACCATCAAAGAAATACTAATAGAAAGAGAAAGAACAAGCCATCATGGGGGTGCATCATGAGGATGAATTTGAAGAGATTATAGTATCCTATCTTATCAAAAGGAAAATGGCCCATGTCCAATCCAACTGGTCAAATACTTACACCACTACAAATTGGTTACCCAAGCTAGGAAATGAGTTATTCATAAACTCTAGCAAATCAAACTTAGTCTAATTTATCCCCTACTTTGACTAACACAAATTGTCTAGATGGAATATCGATTAATGCCAACAACCTCACAAATAACCCATCTTTTGCAAATTAGTTCAACCTAACATTGGTTTTTGGTACCAAAAAATTTCATCCTACGAGTACTCCTTTGGTCGAGAGCCCACCTAGATCTATTTTATTTAACATATCGAACATCTCTCTAGTTCAAATCTCAAATCCCATAGTATCATTAGGCTTAAATCTAAACTTTGCCTAGAATACACAAGCAATATCTAGGTAAATAGGGTCGTACGTCTCCCCATGAAACCCCCAAGTATTAAAACCACCTCCAGCTAGTCAACCACAGTAAAATGTGTAAGGTTCACCTCCTCAAAACCAATAAATTTAACTCATGGGGCTAAATTACCCCCCTCCATAATAAAATGTTCAACCACCACAAAACCAATAATGGGATTATCAAAACTAGCCACCTCAGTATCCTTCACCTTACTATCCTCCATATCCAATCATCCATTCCATTTGTACCTATTTCCTGGCTATGTGATGTACCCTTCCTCAATAATAGTATAGTCAACCTCCTTAGCAAAAAATCTAAGTGCCTCATAGGCCACAAAACTAACTTCTTGATTGGACATAAAAGGGCCACTAAATCTGGTGGTCATTCCCCAAAATACTACATAAATTACTACCTACCTTTAATGGGAATGGAAATGAGATAGCACTAGATCACTTCAATGAGTTGACTATGCTCAAATGAATTCATTGATATAATCATATGCTTACTAATTTATTCCCTTTGTGAAAATTTTACTTTATGGGATAGGGGATCACTAGATAATTTGGTTATTAAATGGGAATCAATAGTAGAACCATTTATGTATATATTTTTCAAAATTAGAAATGGTTAGTTTTATTTCAATTAAATGCAATTTAAAGACACCCTCAAGAAAAAATCCATTATTTCTATACTAGATTCTTGAAGTCCCTAAATCTCAGTCCATAAACTATTAGGCTGAATGAAGAAAAAGCATTACCATATTACAATAGAACTTAACAATATGATCAATATTTAATAGTTTACAATGCTAATAATCATACATTAGCTATATCATTTGAAGAAGTGGCTATAGGAGAGGATGTTCTCATCAGAGTAGGGAAGATGCCTCCTGCTCCATCGATGACTTATGCAAAACAAATTTTCTAGAACATGTCTATGCCAAATTCCATGCACAACTTTTCATTTATCCCTAATCCCCAACAAAATACTTCCATTCATCCCTCCACATCACCATACATCATTATATATCTTGGCCAAAACATGTCACCCACTATAACCTTTCAGCCACAAATTTCATCCCTCCTTGCTCCATTCAACTCTAGTAATGAGTCCAACAATAATTTTACAATGAATAAAATATTGGAGGTGATCAATACTTTGATAAATTAAAACATTGCTATAAAGCAATAATAGAAACAATCATATAATTGGCAACCTCAACATATTTTGTACCCAAAAAAATATTAGGTGTCTTGGCAAAGTGTTAGTCAAAGAGTAAATCATACTCGTAATCACATGGTTAACACTAATATAGAGGTTGAACTAGCATGGTGTCTTCCTTGTTATGATAGACACGATTCCACTAAATGCATGGGTTCCATTAGACATTCTCAAATTATTCAGTATAGTCAACAATGTTATATTTAGTATGCTACCATCACAATTCAAGTGTCTCCCATAGTAAATCTAGCTATGTGCCACCTACCCTAGGCTCCACAATCAATGCCTACCTCTCCCAATCCTAAAAATGTAATCTTATAAAAGTTTAATACTATAGAAATAAACAAAGAGTTAGCAATTTTTTTTGTAAGTTAAGGAATTTCATTAGAGAGGGCATTTGAAAGATGTCATAACACCTTAGTACACTAGAAAAAATAAGGATACAAGGATTACCAAAATTGCATCCTAGAGGACCAAACTGAAAAGAAAATGATGCCAAAATTAGCAAAATGCATCCTAGAGGAACAAATTGAAACACAAAAGGACAAACAAGATTAAGACAAAAAGATGAATAAGCCCCAATGGGCCAAAAAAACAACAAAGAAGCCAATCAATCAATGACAGGTGCCTCAAAAGTTTCCTTTTCGCCTTTCTTTTTGCCTTATATGGTCTCATCCTTAGGGACATCCTTGAATTCTTCCTTGTATATGTCTACAACCTCATCCTCTTTCACCTCAGATTTTCCAGCAACAACGAAATTAGCAAGGGCATCCTCGTCAAAGATGTCATATAAGAATAGTAGATTGAGTGTGTTCCTTTGGTATTTCAACTGTGTGATAGCTCTCCCTATAGCATCCTAGTCGATTTCCAAATGAGCTATAATAGCATATGTAGTCTTGATAACAATTTTTTACAGATGCTTTTCAACAGGATCATTGATGTCATCCACATCTTCTTCCTTTACCTTCTCAGGACACTGAGCTTCTGTATTCTTCAGCCATTGGAAACTCCTCGTGGGAGTAACTTCCACTTTTATCTTCTTCCTACCACTATGATGGCCTTCACGTTTATCCTTTATTCCCTTTCTTTTGGCTCCTCTCACCTTTGAAACTGGTGTGGAAGAAGTGTCATCTTCTATATTATCCTGAATGGTGATGTTACCCTTGGGAAACTTTTACAACATAAATGCATATAGGACCTTGAAAAGGCCTTGGTGAGAAGGCCAATATTCTTCCTTCTTGGCACGGGTTGAGGTTATAGTGTAATCCATAGAAAAAAATAAAAATTCAAGAATATTAAGTAATTTTGAATCCCTGAAATGATTTACAAAAGAAATATGAAAGCTACGGAGCTGGGAATCAAGATTATCAACTGTTATGTATTCCATGATAAGATTCATTACTTCCTTTCATGGTGTGGTAATATCCTTGTCGTATAACCCCTTCTTAATGATCTTCCTAATTGGTGATGCAAGTTCAAAATGACTTACCTCCACTTCCCAATTGTGTTTATATATTATCACCGTGCGGCCAGTAGTATGTTGTCCGGTCAGCTCCACAAAGATGTACACATCCACTAGGAAATCAACATTATGGATGATGACCACTTCCTTCTCCCAGGTTGAAGCAAACGCCATATTGAGGTCCCAGTCAATTCTTGAAAATAAATTTAAAAAGGGAATAAATCCTCTGTCACTGAGGATTCTTCAGCAATGGGCTCAATGGAGAGGGTGTCAGGCTTAATATAAGTCATCCTAGTGGCACTCAGAGAAAGGGTATAGAATATCTTAGAAGTGGTGCAAAGGACAAGAGGATAAATAGGGGAAGAACATATCACTTTTTGAGCTAAGCTTAAATATAACTAAAGAGAATCAAGACGTTTCTAAAGACCCTTTACATATCTTCTCGCAAGAAGCTTGCATCTGGGAAATATCACATGGTAGAAAGGATGGGCCAATGGGTGTCAAACATCACACAAAGAGATTTTCCAACAAAGAGGATCAGTCACAATAATAGAGAGGTGTGTCCAGAAATGGAAAGGTTGACCAATTGGGAAACATGGGAAACTGAACATGGAAAGAACAAAGATCAATTCAGAAGCCCAAGATATTGAAAAGCGAGAAAGAGCAGGGATGAGAATGGATCTTGGAACCATGCACCTAGAGCAATAAATAATAAAAGGCTACAAACATGAGGAGAAATCCCACACATGGAAGAAAATTCGACAATTATGGAAAAATATGGAGGAAAAAGTATTTAACACAAAATGAGTCAAAACCCCTGTAAAAAGCAATAGGAATAATGCGGTGACACAAATGTTTTGCATAGGTATTATGTGATGCTCAAGAGAAATGTGACAAGGTATTATTTCCAATATGAAGCTCCAAAAATGGGAATGCCTAGGGAAAACAATGGTCATTATGGAAAATATTTTAGTAATGAAGATGATTATGATAATAGCCGCAATACAAGAAACACCAGGGCCAAAGGTATTCCCTCTTCTCAATTTTAGGGGTAGAAAAAAGTGACGATTATGTATTAAATTATAAGGATTCATTTTACTGATTTTGAATTATATCCAATCTAGCTAATTCAATAACATCACGTGGAAGAGTATCTATCTAGGTTAGCATCCCAGGGGCAAACGTGCCGATATTGGCCAAATTGTCAACAATAGCATTAGCTTCTTGGAAGGCATGTTGAATTATGACTTCCTATTGGAGCAACAATAAGCCTCTAGCATCCTCAATGAGATTTCTGATTTTCCATCCTGGTGTTTTGGAATTTTTTAGGTAGTTAATGATATTTAATGAATCCCCTTCAATGATGACTTTTCCTGGAACTTGCTTAATGAATTTTAATCCTCTCCAAAGAGCTCTTGTTTTTGCAATGTGTTTAGATTGATCCCCTATGGGTTCTACAAAGGAAAATAAAGAATTTCCAAAATTATCCCTAAGAATACTGCCGACACCAGCTCTCCCTGGATTCCCTTTTGCAAATCCATCAAAATTGAGATTAACCCATTCTAGAGGAGGAGGATTCCCTTTGATGTTATTTCTAGAAGTTTATGAGTTGTAAAGATGAGGATTTTACAAGGAAATGTGAAATGAACTGGAGAATAGGTGAAGGATCAAAAGGTGCAATCAGTGCATTTTCTTTGGAAAAAAGATAATTATATTAGTTATAAAATCAATATCCCTAGCTTCCTTGGAGAAAACACGCTTATTGTTCTCAAGCCAAATCTACCATAAATAGTTATGAAGGAAAAAACTCCAAAGACCTTTGAGACAAGGATTTTTGAAAGGATTGGGCCATTTGGATAAAATATCAACTAGATATGGAGGAGACGCCCAACTGATTTTGAACTTGAGGAAAAGGTTATATAGGATGGATTTGGAGTAGAAGCAAAAAATAAAGATATGTCTAGTGGATTACCAATCAAAAAGACAAAGGAAACATATGTTAGAGAGGGGAATACCTTGATTGATAAGATTTTTGATGGAAAGAATTTTATCTTGAATGGCTAGCCATGAGAAAAAGGCAACCTTTTGAGTAAAATGTTTTAGCCACACAAGATTTAAATGAAAGATAACATCTGTAGGAGATAAGGAAATATGATAAGTAGACTTAATAGAGAATTCTCCTAAATTAGTGGGTTCCCATATGGGATGATCACAAGAGGCCTCATAAGGGATAGGAAAGGAAGATAATATGGCTTCAAGAGATGATATTTCAGCTTCCAGTTTGGGATTTTGGATCCTATTAATATGATTCCATGTGTTCCAATTACTAAGGTTTTGAAACTAGGGGTAATAGTAAGGCTTCTAAAAAACAATCAGTTAACAAGCAAACTAAAACTAGAAAAGGTATAATAGTTCTTGGAAGGGGGAGGTCACATTTACACTTGAAAGATAAAGAGCCTACCATAGCACAAATGTTAGAGTATATTACATTATTTGGTACATGTTAATGTACCACCTTGGGTACATAACTAGAGTAGGAGTTTACTTTAGAGTAAAGTTTGAGTAGTTACTTCATGCAAGTAATAAATGCACAAGTGTTAGAACATGCAATGATGTAAATGTGCACGTAGTCCACATGTACATGAGTCATGGGTAGAGTAAATGCCAAGGCAAATATCTTACTATATATAGGCCTTTAGGGAGTGAGATAGATAGTGAGAGGTGATAGATAGAGAGATGTGAGAATAGAGTGAGTGAGAGATACAATGTTACTATAGTAAGTAGTGAGTAGGTACAATGTAGTTCTTCATTGAACATTTTTGAGTTTTCAAGTTCTTTATTATATTGCATTGTACTATTTTTGTGAGATTTATTAAAGGTATATTACTGAGTTATTGCAGAAGTTTATCTCATTATTTTCTTGCATATTAAAGTACCATTATCATATAGTTACCATAGCTTACATATTTCACATCTTGTGGTTGCATTTCCTTTAATATACATCCTCAAAAGCTAATAGTGTTATTAGATCACATGGTAGATCAATAAGAAATAGGGAGAGTCATAAGAGAGATTGAGAGGATATTAGAAATCTCATTTTTAGGATTTCTAAAAATACATTTGGCTGGAGTATTTCCACAGAGTTGTAGAAAACTTTTGAAGACTAGGACTTAGCATTGATTCCACTAGATTGACAAATCAACTAGTGAAGATTCATTATCTCTAGATTTAAAGTTTTCTTCATTGTAGATTCTAATATTTGTTGTAGGAAAAGGAGATTTAAATAAAATTGAGAAGCTTCCTACAAAGATCTAGGAAGAATATCTTCTTTGAAATCAATCCAGTACTATTTTAGGTATTGAATTGATTTCAAAGAGAGAGATTGAAGATTTGGAAGCCTAAGTAAAATGTTCCATTGCAAGATTTGCAAACCTGTAAATTGTAGAAGAGAAAAAAAATCCATAGGTGCCTTATTGTAGATTTAAAAATAAGAGACTCAAGAAAATATTCCAGGAGAATATTGGAGTTTGGTGATCTCCATTGAATATTGAATACTGTAGATTTAGATTGAAGGAGTAAAATAAATCAGCCTAAGAAGCTAAAGAGACCCACAGGAGGTCCCATTGAAGAACTTACAGTATTGTAAGATTGAAGAGAGAGAAGGGCTAATAAAAGTCTTATTACAGATTCCTATAGCGGTAGATTTTAGAGATCCAAGAGGGAGATCTCATTGCAAAACTTCCACAGTTGAAGATTGAAGAACATGTCTCATTGAGAAGACTAGAAAAACTATAGAAATTCGAAGGCCCTAGGAGAAGACCTCAAGCTACTTGAAAGGAGAAACAAGGAGAAGGTTAGGAAAGCCTCATTGAAGGAGACTTGAAGAATTCCATTGGAGAAGATTTGAGGAGAACTCAAGGAGAAGTTTTTGATAAAGAAAATTTGGGATAATTGTTGTCATCTGGAAATAAGCCTAAGGAGAAAAATTTTAGAGGATAATAGTGAATACCTCAAGACAGTTAGAATCTTGAGAAAATTTGAGCCAAGGTATATATAGGAAGATATGTGCCTTGGCCTTTACTCTACCCATGACTCATGTACATGTGGACTACATGCATATTTACATCATTGCACATTCTAAAACTTGTGCATTTATTACTTGCTTGAAGTAAATACTCAAAATATATTCTAAAGTAAACTCCTACTCTGGTTATGTACCCAAGGTGGAACATTGACATATACCAAATAATGTAATATACTCTAAAACCCCCTGTATTACATTATTTGGGTATTGAAGACATTAGTCTTCAATATGGATCTTCTTCTTTTAAATATTCTTCATCTTGATATGGACCTTCTTCTATTTCTACTTCAGTCTTCTTGTTATTTTTCCATGTTTTCTTCATTCCATTTTTTTTGGCAACCTGATCATCATCAAGAAATAATTATGATTCAAATAGTTGAGTATCTATCATGGTTATGTTTCTTCTATTCAAATTCATCCACTATGTATTAGATAATATATTACATTATTGGGTACATATCAATGTACCACCTTTGATACATTATTAGATTAGGAGTTTACTTTAGAGTAAATTTATGTAGTTACTTCAACATGTAATAAATGCACAAGTGTTAGAATGTGCAATGATGTAAATATTCATGTAGTTCATATGTACATTAGTCATACAATAGAGTCAAAGGTAGAGTAAGGACCAAGGAACCTATCTTCCTATATAAAGGCCATATAGTGAGTGAAATGGAGAGGAGAGAATATTGAATGCATAGTATAGATTAGTAGTATGATACAATGTAGTCCTTTCATATTAGTTTATGGAGTGTTCATGTCCTCCATTATACTGCATTGTACTATTTTTGTAAGCTTTCATTAATGGTATATTTCTAAGTTATTGTAGAAGTTTATCTCCTTATTTTATTTCATGTTATAGTGCTATTATCATGTAGACATCATAGCTTTCTTATATTGCATCTTGTGGTTGCATTTACTATATTATATACTCATCAAAAGCTAACACTAGTATCAAAGCACAAGGTATATCAGATAGGAAATAGGAAGAGCCACAAGTGAGATTGAGAGAAATCAAGAAATATCATTTATATAATTTTTAAGTTTGCATTTGACTAGAGTCTTTCCACAAGGTTGTAAAAAAACTTGTAAAGACTAGGACTCAACATAAATTCCACTAGATTGACAAATAAACTAGTGAAGATTGATTATCTCTAGATATAGAGTTTCTTCCATTACACTCCTAATACTTTATTGCAAGAAATATGAGATTCAAAGAAATTGGGTAAGCTTCCTACAAAATATCTAGGAAGAAGGTCTTCTTTAAAATCAATCCAGAACTGAAAGCAATAAGAGGAAGAAAAATGATTTGGAGACCTGAAGAAAAGCTCCCATTACTAGAGATTGCAGACTTACAGAGTTCCAAAGAAAATGCCACAGTAGCCTTACTACTGATTTAAGAGATTTCAAATAAAATTCCAAATTAATATTTTGGTGATCTCCATCGAAGACTACAAATAGCAAATTGAATAAAATAGCCTGAAGAAGTTGAAGAGACCCACAAAAGGTCCCACTGAAGAACTTCCATTTTTTGAAGTAATAAATAAGGACTAGAAAAAAATCCCATTCTAGATTCTTGAAGTAGCATAATTTAGAGGTCCAAGAGGAAGATCTCATTGCTAATACTTCCACAGTATAAGGTTGAAGAAAAATTTTCATTGGGAAGACTAGAGAAGCTACAAGATTGAAGACCTTGAAGAAGTCTCAAGGAAAAACAAGGAGAAGGTTTGGTGAGCCTCGTTGAAGGAGATCCAGAGTAGGCCATTAAAGAAGTTCCTAGGAGAACTCATTGAAGAAATTTACCACCAAGGACAAGTTCCTGAAAATTAAAGAACTTGGGATAATTTTCGTCATCCAACAACAATCCCAAAGGAGAAGAATTTGGTAAGTTTACCAAATTTTAGAGGATATTGGTGAAGACCTCAGGACTTCCAGATTCATTAAAATAAGGCCTTTATTAAAATTATAACTTGACAAGGAGGTTGAAGGAGAAAGGATCCAAACATTACTACCAAACCTAAAAGGTTTGAAGATTGCCTTTGAAGGCTAGAAGGCTCATTCGAAGATAGGGGTTTTTTTAATATTCAACATAATACTGAAAGGGTTCTTTAAGGAAAACTCAACTGCAATTTGGGAGTTCCCTACCAAATTTTTAGCATTTCAATACAAAAATTGACTATGAAAGGGCAACAATTAGGACAACATTATTACCTACAAACCTTTAGATTTACAAAGTGCATACTAAAGGAGAATTGAAGTTGCCTACTATAGTTACAGGGAAACAAGTTAGAGGGTTTTCAAAGCTGCAAATAGGTGAGTTAGAAAGCTATTTCAAACAGCCAATAAGAGCTACAAGTTCATCTAGTTAAGGGCAGCAATTTGGTGAATCAAATCACCAAGACATCCACCATATTCAAAGATCTTAAAGGTAAGCAACTTGGGTGCAAAAGGTTCATTAGTTGAACTTTAGTTTTTTGGTTTATTAAGATTCATTAAGCACCATATTAGTTTAAAATTTGCAAGGAGTGGATTCATATTATAGTCTTCAAGAGAGTGCAGAAGAAAGTTTATTTTAAGGTTTATATACCTGCACATTAAATAGGAGTTGGATATATTTTGACAAAAAGAAAAATATCATCTTCCTATTATTTAGTTGAAATAAATAAGACTACATTAAGTTGCAAATATTATTAGTGAATATTTTGAGTTCCTTTGAGATTTATTTTACATGAGTTATAAGGTGAGATCAATATTGCACTATACTAATTGTTCTTAAGAGTTTTTAATGTGCACTAAATATTTTATTTGTAGTGAATATTAGTGCAAAGTTAAAGATCTCAATTATATTATTAGTTGCATGATTAAGATCTTGGATTCATTGGTGCTAAGTTACCCTTAGAGGTTAGTGTTGTATAGAAAGGAGGGCAACAATACAATACATCTTACTCTCAAGTATTAGAGCAGAAGCCGCTATATCTAAAAAGCAAAGGAAAATTTTAGAAGAATATTAAAGGAGATGTATAACTTTGGTTCAAAATAAGATATTAAATCCTATCTATTGTAAAGGTTTTTGCATTACATTTGCATCGATATTTTCTTTTCAAATATAGCAAAATACGATAAAATAAATAGTGTCCTAAAGACACTATAATAGGTAGCAAAGTACAGTCTCCAAGTATCCATTTTAGGTAGAGAAAGTGAGCCAACCTAGGGCTCCTAAGTGTTGGGTTTGAAGTGTCTAAAGACACCTAGTCAAGCACCATAGGTTCATAGAAGGAGTGTTTATCACATTGCAGAGCTAGTGACCTACATCATAAAATAATAGCAAAGCAACATAAAAGATTTAGGTGGAAGAAATAAGTGTGTTACACAAACTACCAACTAAGAGCACAGTGTAGAAGCACTCAAAATCCACCATCATTGGAAATGAACGGCCAGCTATAACCACCATCGTGTGAGACAAACAACCAGCTAAAACCATCGATGCTTGGGTAATATGAATGACCAACTAGAGCCACTATTTAGTTTGAATAATGCTAGCTAAGAGTACTGCATAGAAGCATCATGAATACACCATATTTGAATCTAACATGGTGAAGAAGGAATACCATTAGTTGCAAAATAAATAATGTTGGAAGTAAGCCAAACAACTCGCATTAGTTGGAATTGAAGCATTGGAAATAAGAAGGCATTGGTTTCAAGATTGCATGTAAGCAAAGACATTCCAGTTGCCATCTCAAAGCAAGAAATATTGTGCCATTTGGTACAATGAAAGTTAGGTTTTCAAACATCTTTCATAATGCCCATCTCATAATGTATACGAAGGAGGAGCACAGCGAAGAAGTAATGCTCATCCTGGAGTGTTGATAATAGAATTAACACTCATTATGGAGTGTTGAGGGTAGAAGTAATGCTCACCATGGAGCATTAAAGATATATGTAATTATCACATTGTGGAGCTTTGGAGTAAATATTGTAACCTCCATTTATCTAAGCAATATAAGCGCCACATGTTTGAAGCATCAAGAAGAAACATAGCCTAAATAACGTAACCAGTGAAGTATATTAATAACCCAAGTGAATAAGCATGCATTACGTAGAATAGATGATCTCAATCAGCATTCGAAAGTCCACAGAGAGAGAATTCAAGGTGTGAATTTCAAGGGCGTCAAATGAGCATTAAATATGATATTCAGACTATCATCCATTAGCAAGGGATATTACTGTCATACATCTTGAAATTATAGTGTCCACCTTGAAGGTAGAATTCAAGTCAAAGCACTCATTCATATTCATAAAGGTATTACTTCTACATAGATTAATATTTCCTTTTCATAAGGAGAAATAAGGAGTAGCATATAAGGTTGGAATTATTATCACTTACTTTGAAATTCAACCTTAGTTAAGTTGCAATCAAATTAGAAGGAATTAATCCTTAATAGTATTTCAAAACCATATTAGTTGAAATACAAGAATATTAATATTTGCAATTAAATATCTTACGATATATAAGCATTACTACTTGGTAAAGAAAACCTTATTATATTGCAAATATTATTAATTTCTAATATTCCAAATTAGGGAGTTATAAGGTATACTACATCAAACATATATTTTTGGAATTTAGAAATATTAAACTATTGGATATTAAGGAGTATAAAAAGTTCATTATTTATTTAAAGGAGTTGGAATCATTAACTTACACTTGTATCATACTCATACTAAAGGGACAAAATAAATCCAACCATTGAGAACTTCAAATTGATAAGTACGAGTTCATTAGGAGAGATTAGTTGAAATAGGAGTTGGTTATTGTCATTTACAAAATATTACCAAATCAACTCAAAAGGTGAACTATTACCAATATTATAATATATTCTAATCACTAAGGATGCACAAGGATCCTACAAAACCTAAGTCTTAGAAAGGTTTTATCAAAGTAGTTCACATACTCTAAACTAGGTATTCATAAGGTAGTCTACTACAAAGGATCTATCAAAAGTATTCCTAAAATACTAAATAACTAAAGGAATCCTATCATATACTACAATGGAAAAAATAATACGAGGGAAATTTCATCACAATGCACACTACAAGAGGGCTCAAGATCAAAACCCATCCAATATACCATATCAGAGATGCAAAATCATTTCAAACTTAAACAAATTCATAATTCAAATTGAAAAGGACATTTGGTATATTGATTCTGGTGTAAGTCATCACATGATAGGAAATCTATAATGGTTTGATTGTCTTGAAGTCACTAACAATTATAGGTTAAAAATTATAGATGGAAAATTCTATCACATACACGGATATGGGTGTGTAACACCTAGTAAATTATTTCTAAATTTTCTACTACATAATGTAATTTATGTCCTTGGATTATCATCTAATCTTATTTTAGTAGCAAATATAGTAGAGAGCAAAAGGATAATTGATTTTAGACACATAAATGGAGTTAATATGTGTCACATTATAAATCAAAATGATATTGAAGCCACTAGATCAATCCATAGAAATATATATGCTCTAGATTCTATCAAAACTTCACAAGAGATTGTTGTATTTCAAAATAATACTAATGCATGTCCTGAAGAACAAATTGGTGAGAATGAATAACCTATATATCATAAAATCAGAAGAAGAAATAGAAGGTTCAAAATTAAAATAATGAGAGGACAACAAAACTATGCACTACTTGGCAATCAAAAAACTAAATAAGAAGAATAAGAACAAGGACAACATACTCATCCATATTCAAACAAAGAAGACAATGAAGGAAGAAAGAAAGAAGAGCTCAAATTCCAGAACCAAGATGAAGATCCATATTGAAATCAAAAGTCTTCAATATCTAAATAATGTAATACAGGGGGGTGTTAGAGAATATATTACATTATTGGGTACATATCAATGTACCACCTTTGGTACATTACTAGAGTAGGAGTTTACTTTAGAGTAAAGTTATGTAGTTACTTTAGCATGTAATAAATGCACAAGTGTTAGAATATGTAATGATGTAAATGTGCATGTAGTCCACATGTACATTAGTCATAGGATAGAGTCAAAGGTAGAGTAAGGTCCAAGGAAACTATATTCCTATATGAAGGTCTTATAGTGAGTGAAATGGAGAGGAGAGAATATAGAGAGTGCATAGTATAGATTAGTAGTATGATACAATGTAGTCTTTTCATAGCAGTTTATGGAGTGTTCATATCCTCCATTATATTGCATTGTACTATTTTTGTAAGCTTTCATTAATGGCATATTTCTAAGTTATTACAGATGTTTATCTCCTAATTTTCCTACATATTATAGTGTCATTATCATATAGATATCATAGCTTACTTATCTTGTATCTTGTGGTTGCATTTCCTATATCATTTACTGATCAAAAGCTAACAATGTGAAATTTTTGACCAAAATAGAGTGGATAATTTCAACATTTTGTTTTCATTTACCTCCTTTTTATCCCTTATTGGCGGATCAAGAGAGTTTTTTGCTATTTAAAAGGTATTTTTAGCAAACAAAATAATAGCCAATGCTTGTGGTCAGAACCTTACCGATTGTGGCTAGGTTTTTGGTGTAACGATAGCAGACATACTATATTATACCATGTGGAGACCTAGTGCAATGATAGCAAAAGTACTATATTGTACCATGTGAAGCTTCATTTCTCCATTGGAGAGCATTGGTTGACAAATAGTTTTATGGTTTCATGCCCTTTTATCCTATATTCATGGGGTTGTGAGTGATTCAATGATTTAAAAGTCACTTTGCACAAAATTTTAGATAGCTTCCTCTCACTCAAATTGGTTTTTTGTGGTCTTAGCTTGGTTGTGGTACCTTGTTGACCGCTACTACCAAGGTGCTAAATTATAAATATATATTAAATATTTAAATTTCATTTTTTTTTCAATTTATTTTTAACCTTTAGAAAGGTTTTGTAGTGGCAATATCTAGTTTTTAATTAATTAAGTATTTTTTTACTTAATTTATTTATTATGTGCAATTTATTTTGTAAATTTGCCAATATTTTGTATAAATTGCACCAACCAATACATTTTTGTAATTCCTTGAGGAAAAAGCATACACTTTTATTGTTGAAGGTCATTCATTGTAAAATCTTAGAAATAATTTTTAGTAAGTGCTTGAAATAGCACTAGTTTTGTAAAAGTTAAACTTTGTAGTTGCCTAAAACAAGGCAAAACTTGTAAGCCTTTGGATCATTTTTGTAAGTGCTTGGACAAAAATCACAAGTTATAAACCTCTTTTTTGATCCTTAGGAATTCATTTGTAAGTTTTATCTTATACTCAATCACAAATGGCTTTTGATTTAACAAAGCAAGTGACCGCTTTAGCTATTGTAGTTAGTATTTTTGCTAATAAGGTTAATGATATGGCAATTCCAAGTGGATCTAGTGATGTCAAAATATATGAATTTCACAAAAAAATAAAAATGTGAAGTCAAGATTTATGATGGCTCACGTGATACTGAAGTCTTAAATATTTGGATCTTAGAATTAGACACTTGGTTTACTTATAGAAAAATTACTAAATATGATAGAGTCCTCTTTTCCAAATTGAAGCTTACAGGTGTAGCCAAGGTCTTGATAACTGATCACCAATGAAATCAAAATTCCATAAAAATTTGGGATAAACTTGTAAAAGCTTTAAATAATACATTTTATCCCTCAAATTATGGTGAAGATATCATCTACAAATGGCTTCACTTGAATCAAGGATACAACATGAGTGTCCAAGACTACATTTTTAGTTTAATAAGTTGAGAATCTTAACTAGTGTGGAATATTCAGCTAATGGACTCAGTGTCATGTTTAAAAGTGGTTTGTAGGAATTAATATTTAGGGAGTTGAAATATACCTCTATCACCACTTTGGATACTTTATTCAATCAAGCATAGTTGGCAGAGGAGAAATTTTCTAGCCAATCAAGTGGATCTCAATCTTTAGGCACTTCCAAGGTGCCCAATCAACAACAACAACAACATCCCAATGTGCCTAATAAACAACGATAACAACAACTAATGAACAAGACATTCCTTTCCTCCTTATTCTTATTATTTTTATAAAAATATATTCTATAATCATTGTAAAATAAGATGTCATGTGGAATATAATTGTTTTAGGAATAGGAACAACCTTATTGTACAATCTCAAGAGGAACCACAAGGTGGTCCCATTGAGATCATAGAAGAATATAGGGAATATGAGTTAAAAGGTAAATTGAACAATGTTATCATCATGAATCATAATTTGTATGAATGTGGTCATGACAATTTGTTTGTTATGAAAGCCCACCTAACTCATAATTTTTCTATGAAATATATTATTGACAATGGATCACAAAAGAACTTGATTATGAAATCCATTGTTGATAGTTTGAAGCTATCTATGGGAACACATCCTTTTCCATACTCACTTGGATGGAAGGATAATGGTTCCACTTTCTACATCATAAATAATTGTACAATATCCTTTGCATTTGAATTTCATTTTGTGGATTGAGTCACCTATGATGTGACTTAGTGGACTATTGTAGTTTAGTTCTTGGCAAACCCTATCAATATGATAAGAGGGATCAATATGATGTGTATAAAAATACATACACTTTACATCACATGAATAATATATTTCTCATTCCTCACCTTAAGAACATCACACTTTTTCTTTGATCCAATCAACCACAAAAGATTGATTTAATCTTTAGTAGCCCATAGGACACACTAGCTCAAATTGCACCAGCTTCTCCTTGCAAGGAGATGATCCTTCCTCCATTAGTTCTTTTATCTATTGTTCTAGCTACCCTTTTCTACTACACATCCTATTATGCCCCTTATTGATATTGATATACCCTTTTATTTGTTAGCTCCTTCATTTAGACCTATTCTTATTTTACAATTGGCTTTGTAGCCTCAACAGTAGGTCTTTCGTCCTCGTTGATTTCCTTCATAGACTGATGAAAATTTTATGACCAAATTTTCTATCCTAGCACAAATATATATTGGCATCCTCAACCTTGTTTAGACTGATGATGATGTGGCATCTCAACTTCCACTTTTTCCTATCAGTGGGACATGTTTTTTAGTGTTTGGTGACTCACCCTCCTACTTCTATTGTAAAAGCATTGGAGTCTAATGCTTCTATTATGGGGAGGTATGATGAGGATATAATTTAGGCTTAGGATTATTTTTATGTTTTTAGGCTTAGTTTATGTTTAATATTTTCTAAAGTCTAAAGTCCTAAGTCTAAGTTAGATTTTATTGCAAAATAAGAAATGTTAGCAATTTAGAAATGATGGTAGTCATTGGATTGTATTTGTTAGCTTAGTCCTAGTTATTTTATTAGAATCTTGAGCTTAGTTATAGCTCCTTTGTTAGCATATTTTATTTTTGGAAGATTATGGTTGTAAAGGTGTTATTTAAGCACCCCTTAATAATGCAAACTTTATCTTCTATTTTTAGGTTTATTTTTATGTTCTTGGAATTAGCTTATGTTTAATCTTTTCTAAAGTCTAAGAACATAAAAATAAACCTATATCCAATCTAGTTTGTAGCTAAATTCCTTACTAATTTATTTTCAAATGGTTAGATCCATAACCAAAATATTAAAAAATGATGCCTCTCTAAACTTGATAGATGAAGGAAAGGACTTCCAAGATGTCAAAGATGTCATTACAAAATCCTCAGTCCTAATAAATCTTGATTTCTCCAAAGAGTTTAGGCTATATATTTTTTTTTGGTAGATAATATACTATAGCATTAATACCAAGTTTTACTGGTTGACCCAAAACCTTTTACAAAAATCAGCCCAGGGCTGTTGATGAATATGCCCTTACTAAGGATCCTATATATGTAAAATCTGCATGCCGCCAAAGCCATTACATCCAGTAAGGCACATAGCCTGTTATCAAAAAGAAAATTCCCATACAAAATTTTGGGTATACCTTGAGAAAACACACCTGCATCATAATTACAAAAAAGAAATAGACACAGATCCCTTCCTTGAAACAGTGGAGAAACAAAAAGCTACAGACACACATAGCAGTACTACTGAAAAAACTTCCACAAGCTCTGTATTGATAGTTACTCTTAATAATTATTTGGTAATTGTTTTCTTTCGTATATGACATGCTTTGGGACCACATCTCATCTTGGCCAATCAGCCTTGGAGAAGTGAACCTGCTAGCTAGATTTATGGCGGTGGCTATATGGTGGTCCACGTGGCTCTGGTTTGAAGTCTTATATTGTTGTTTCTTTCCTGCCTTGTGATTATCAACCAACCTCAAATTACTAAGATGACTAGGAGCCATGTTATCTGACATGTGACTGTCCCCATTAGTCTTTGTAGTATTTCCAAGCAGCATCCACCAAGACTGACAACTCGGATAATTTTTATTATGAGTCCATTTCAAAAAATAGATGGGAATACTCATAGCCTTAGAACTTACAGTGCCTTCCCTGTTGGTAAATTTGACTATCATTCTTGGAATTCTTGTTGAATAAGCTCCTCTAATTCGCTCGAGACACCGTGTTCCCATTTGAAAAGTCTGTCACCATCGACACCCAAATTGGTCAGCTTATCAGCAACTTTGCTAGCTTCCCAAAATACATGTTGGGCTTTTTTGTTCTGTCTTCCTTGGAAAAGGATCATAGCCTCTTCAAAAAAAAAATTAATCCTCCAAGAGGGTATTTTCCAATTATTGAGGAGATTTATAACATGCATAGAGTCTCCTTCTATGATAAAATTGCCTTCTAAGTATTGAGTCATTTGAAGACCTCTCCACATAGCTCTAGCTTCAGCTTTGTTGTTCGTCCTTATTCCCAAATATTCAAAAAATGCAAGCATCATATTCCCATTATGATCTTACACAATGCTACCAGTGCCTGCTCTTCTAGGATTGTCCTTAGCCGCTCCATCAAAATTAAGCTTAACAAACCTGTAGGAGGTGGGGACCACTTAACATTGGCTCTGGGGTTGACTACCCTAGGCACATACTCATCTAACAAGGTTAAGATTAAATATTGAGCAATCGTGGTCTCCTGTAGATGAGTTTTACAGATATCAAAAGGGAAAAGGTTCACATTCTTGTTGGCAAAGGATAGGATCCTGGCAATGATAGTTTGATGATCATGGATAGACTCGTTAAAGACTTTATGGTTCCTTTCTAACCACATCTACCAAAGATAGTGATTGAGACAAATATTCCACATGTATCTAAGTATTTGGCTTGAAAAGGGGCAAGGCCACTGGACAAAAAAATCAAGTACGATGGCTGGTTTAACCCAAGAAATATTGAAGGCCTAAAAAACCCCACTTAGGACAGTCAAGGAAAAATGGCACTCAAGGAAAATGTGATAAATGGTATCCCAATTAGCCCTGCATAGATAACAGTGATTAGTGATACAAATACCTTTACGCATCATATTATAAATTTTTAGAATTCTTCCTTGGATAACCAACCATGAAAAGACTGTAATTTTTGGAATAAATTTTTTTATCCAAACTAAGTCCTTTTGGAGGACAAAATCCTTGTCATCAAGCAGAAGCTTGTAAGTTTATTTAACAGTGAACTGCCCATTTTTCGTAGGATCCCAGGTCACTTGATCTTCCTTGGGTCTCATGGGGATAAACTTTTTCCTGAGAATATTACAAAGATCATTTGATTTCGCTTGAAATTCTTGAATCCTTATTTGTTTCCACTTCATTCTACCTCTGTCCTCAACCATATAATTGGAGACTTTTCTACCAATGAGTTCTTTCATGATATCTTTGATTCGGGCTAAGTTAGGATATTGCGTTAGTGGTTCATCCTTAGCCCACTTGTCATTCCAACAATTTATCCTCTCACCATTTCCTAAAACCCATCTTAAACATTTTTTTATGATTTCCTTACAATTGAGAATTGCTTTCCAAAAATCAGAACCTCTGATTGGAACTGAGTCACTTAGAAATTTCATATTTTGAAAATACTTTCGTTTGATGATAGTTTTCCATTCATTTGCTTCACCAGAAATGAGGCGCCATGCCTGCTTAACTAGTAAAGCTAAATTCATATGAGAAATTCTCCTTAGACCTAAGCCCCCATTTCCCTGGGTCTGCACACTTTGGTCCATCCTACAAGGTGTATCCTTTTTTTCTCCTCTGATCCAGTCCATAAAAATTCTTTTTGGAGTTTCTCAATTTTTTGGAAAACCTTCACAGGGGCTTCGAAAACGAAGAGGAAATAGGCTGGAATGCTCTGAAGAGAGGCCTTAGTGAGGGTTAGCTTTCCTGCTTGAGATATAAGATGACCTTTCCATCTAGTAAGTTTTTTTTTAATTCTTTCAATAACCTTATTCCACATTGACTCTCTCGGAGAACCAATGAAAAGGAGACCAAGATACGAAGTGGGGAGGTTTGCTATATCACACCCTAAAAATTTTGCAATCCTTCCTTGCCTTTGAATGGGGGTGTTCAATAAATATAACTTGCTTTTACTAAAATTAACTTTCTGACCAGCAGCGTCCTTATAGAGTTGTAGGATGTATTTAATTCTTTTGGCCTCAACCACCGATACCTTAGTCAATAGAAGGGTATCATCGATGAATTATTGGTGAGAAACAACCCTAGTGAGATATGTTGCCTTGATTCTTGATATTAGCCTTGAACTACAAGTATTTTTGATGGTTCTACCTAAAGCTTCTGCCATAATGATGAATAACATGGGGCTGATAGGGTCCCCCTACCGAATTCCTCTGCAACTTTGAAAGTAACCAACAGTTGTTCCATTAACCAAAATCGATAACCATACTTTATAAATGCATTCTTTGATCAAATTAACCCATTGGTGGTGAAAACCAAACTTAAGGAGGACAACAATCAGAAAGTCCCAATTTAGCCTGTCAAATGCTTTGTTCATATCAAGCATGAGGGCAAAAACAAACATGTTAGTCTTATGAGCAGAGTGTAGAGCTTCATGAACTATGACAACTCCATCCAAGATTGACTTGCCCTGGACAGATCTTCCCTAGCATGGATCTATGATGCAGGGTAGAACATCTATCATTCTATTTACAATGGATTTAGTTAGGATATTGTAAGAAACATTACACAGACTTATTGTCCTGAAGTCAACCATAGATTCAGGGGTTTGCTTCTTAGGAATTTGAGAAATAAAAGTAGAGTTGAGACCTTTTGGGATATGATTGCTTGCTTGGAATTCTCTAGCAAAAGAAATTACATCCTCACTTATGATGTCCTAAAAATCTTTATAGAAACGAGGGGGAAAGCAATCGGGTCCCGAGGCTTTGTCTGGCTCCATGCTAAACAAGGCTTCCTTAATTTCCTCATTAGAAAAGGGAGCCAGAAGCTTAAGGTTTATATCCTCATTTATTATGCTAGGAATGGATTGCAAGATAATATCTTTGGCCTCCTCATTGCACTGCGATTCTTGACCAAGGATAGAATTGAAATAAGTTACTACCTCCTTTCTGATTTTTTTTAAGTCCTGAGTAATAAAACCATCTACTTTTTAAAAAAAAAAATTATCTTGTTATTGATTCTGTTTCTAAGCATGGTGACGTGAAAAAACTTGGAATTTGAATCTCCATATTTCAACCAAAGAGCCCTTGATTTTTTCCTCCAATATATTTCCTCATAGGCCAAAATGTTATGAAACTCTGCTAGTTTTATCTATTCCTCCTGCCTAGTAGTTTCATCAGCATCACCATGTTGAATCCTCTGATCAGTTATCTTCAAACTTTCAACAACCTATTTTTTATTTTCAAAGAGGTTTCCAAATACCTCTTTGTTCCAAGTTCAAATCTTTTCCTTAACAAACATTAATTTGCCAGCAATTTTAAAAGTTGCACTACCCTTGACAGGCTGATGCCACCACTGAATTAAGTTATCTTTGAAACTGGAATGTTTGATCCACATAGATTGAAATATAAAAGGTTTATTGAAGGACAGAGAGTTAGGGATCTCCAAAAAAATGGGATTATGATCAGAGGTAATTTTAGGAAGGGATTGCAGGGTAGAATCACCGAACAGATTTGTAGCCTCTTTTGATAGAAAAAACTTATCAAGCCTTTCTTGAATGAGATGACACCCTATCCGCCAATTGCTCTAGGTATAATTCGCTCCTCTAAGTTTTACATCCATCAACATGTTGGAGTTCACAAAGTCATTGAACTCATCCATGCTCCTGATAGGTAGTCCATTTCCACCCATTTTGTTTGAAGGATAAAGAGGAGTGTTAAAATCCCCAACCAGAATGCAGGGAACATCATGGAATATTTCACTCAAATTGCCTAAGTACTCCCACAGTAGATCTCTCTCTTGAATTGAAATCGAGGTATAAATATTTGAAAGGATCCACGACCTGTTGTTGTTTATTTACTTAAATAAAACACTAAGAACCCCATCATATTTCTGAATAGTGGTTCCTTCTACTATCTGAGGATCCCACAAAGTCATAAGGCCTTCAGACGCTCCTCTGGATGATTTGTAAACCATCTCCCCTTGATTCCAAAATTTTTTTCTACTTTTTTTGATAGAATCTCATCAGTTTTTGTTTCTTGTAACATGATAATAGTTGGATTCACTTGATTTCTTATTACACTGACTTCCCTATGTTTGGGCAGGCCATTGACGCCTCTCACGTTCCATGAGAGGAACTTCATTTTGATTGTTTGGTATTTCTTCCTCTCCCCCTCCCTTGAGGGGGTTTTCCTAATTTATTGTCTTAAGAACCTAGAATAACCTGTTGAAACAAGGTTCTCTGTTTTCCATTGGAAATTTCATTATCAGTTTTAATTTTTTGATGCTCAGCATTTGATATTCTTCCTCTTCTTTTTTCATTGCCAAAATCTATAGGAGACTTCATAGTGCTCCTAGTTTTTTTAGGACTAAATTGGGGGGAGGCAATTTGTTGCAAAACTATACTACCATATTCCTCAGTCTGAAGAGTTTCACATATCTCCACCCCTACATCCAAATCTTCTCCTTTTTTCCTGTATTCCCTGGTCTGTGGGACGACCCCTCAGTAAGATTCACCTGGATCCTAGTGATGATGTTAGGGAGATGAGATTTTTTATTTCCAATGCCTCAACTTTCTTCCTAAGTTCTTCAGAATTAGGGTTTGGATTTGGTATGCCCATCGGGCTTGAAGTATTTTCAGCATTGGGGTTTAAGGATCCCAACTTGGATGGGGATTCTAGAGATAAGGCATTAGGATTTGGCTTTGTGATTCCCATGGGGCTCACAGTAATTTTAGCATTAGGATTTCAGGATCCTGACTTGGATGGGGATTCTAGAGAGTCAGAAAGGTTAGACTAAAGGGTATGGGCTTCCATGTCTTTCGATAATACTCCTACTCTCATATTGGATAGAATTGAAAATTTATTTGAAACTAGAGGATTGGAACTTACCTGAGCATTTTGGTTGCCAAAAACCTATTTTTTTCCTTTGTCTTGTTGGGACCCTACACCCTCTCTTTTATTTTTTTGGTAGACATAGTTTGCCTGATTGAAATCACCTTTGCCAGGGAAAACTCCTCAAATTTCCTCTGTCTAGCATTCCCTGCTTCTACTTTTCTCTATTCATTTCCAGGTTAGGGCACTGATTACATAGATGTCCCTATTTTTTGCATTCTGCATAGAATGTCAGTTTGTTCTCGTATTCTACAAGTTTTTTTCGATAGTATTCTCCATAATCTAGCTCCACAAACCTTGGCAATTCATAATCCAAATAGATTTTAGGCTATATCTATTTGGTACATAGAATAGCATTGTAGTCATATTAACCCAAAATAATGATTAATATGAGGAACATATCATATGTTTCATAATACAAACTCTTCACAATTATGAAAAGAAATACACCTTGATCAAAAATAGGTATTCACCCTCATGAAGGCTCTAAATAATTTTAGATGTTATCTATCATAAAGCAAGACTAATATATTGATAGTACACCCCAACATTTGATCTATCATATTACATGGTGAAATGGTAGAAAATAGGGCTATATGGATTAATACAATTTAGGAATTTGATATCGAGATCAAACCCATAAATATTAATAGGGGAAGGGCTTTGTGTGAAAGGCTAGCAATGATGATCTCTAAAGAACAAGTTGTTGTGGTTGAGGACATAGATACAAATGGTGGAATTGGATGGATGGGTGACATGTGGAAATACATGGCTATAGAGAAAGTCCCAAAAGTATTGACAATGAAGGAGAGGGCTAGATTCAAACAAAAGATGACTCATTATCACTAGTCGAACAATGTCTTGTTTAGAAAATCATATGGTGGCATCCTAATTTTTTGTGTAGAATAAAATAGAAAATATTGTTTTATTAGGAAATACCATGATGAAGGAGAGTACTTCTCTGCACCCATGTAGGAGAATAATCTCATAGAATTAAATATCATATGGTGGAATCCTAATTTTTTTTGTAGAATAAGTATTGAGAAAGTTATAGCTATTTGAATTTGAGATATTTATTTGTGTTGTTTTTTGGTTGCACGAATTTAAAAAAAAATGCGTAACCAAAATTTGTATTATTTTTTTTAGCAATCATTTTTATAATATTTTTGCACCAGCATGTAAATTATTTTGAGTACTATAAAAATGACTACTCACTTGTGAAATTCTAATAAGTATTAAGAGAGTTACAATTATTTGAAGTTGGGCTTTTGATGTTGTTTTGGGGTTGCACGAAAAATTTATGCAAAGGGAAAAAATTCATCTCTCAATTTGGGTAAGCAAATTAGTTTCCATTTGCTTTGTTTAGAAGAAAATTTTTAAATTTAATTTTTTGAATATAGAAATAGATGAGATATCAAAAAAATTATTTTTGAGAATTTTTTATTATTTAAAACTCTAACTGTTTTGAAAAAAAAATCATGGAGCTGCCAATATTCAATGGAGAGGATGATAATGATGTTAAGGAGTGGTGGAAACTTTATAAGTATTCAAAATCTTCTAATGTTTTTTGGAGATGTGATATTTATACTTATTTATGATGGGAAGCTATATCTTGGTTTATGGACTTTGCTAGTGCATGTAATCCTAGATATACATGGGAAGAATTTGAAGTTGCATTTTTAAACAAATGGGAATTGAAGGAAAATCATAATAATATTCAAGCTAATAAAATCACACCTTTGATTGAATATCAAAAATTATATTTTGTAAGTTCATGGTTGCATCTAAAAGAAAAATATTATTGTCTCTTTAAACCCTACCAATAAACATATTTTCATCATTAGGGACTTGGCTAATAGTTTGTAATTTTCAGCAACAAAAATTAAAAACATAAAGCTTGAGGGTGAGGATGTTCATGTTGTTGAAGATTTAAAGATCACCATGGATAAATATGTTTTACATTTATATTTGTATGCTATTAAGATGGGTGATATGGATATTGTTCTTGGTTATTCATGGTTACATTATTTGGGTACTATTAACTTTAATTTTCAAAATAATTTCATGAAGTTATGGTATAGGAAGAAGAAGATAAAATTACATGAAATTTATCAGTGTAAAGAAATATATATATATATATATATATATATATATATATATATATATATATATATATATATATATATATATATATATATATATGGGAACAAATTAAAGAACAAACAAAAGAACCTAAAATCGAATCTCAGGAGGCAGTAGCAAAATCAAGGAACAAATTAAATGAGGGAAGCAAGAAAGAGTAGCCAAAAAAAGTAGAACAGACTAAGGTTTTCATATATCACCATCCACACCACCATGAGAGACAACAATGGAGACAAGTCATAGAGCAACAAAGGAACTATAATGGACATACATGGAACCATATAAGAAAAAACTATGGATATTCAAGTGGTACAAGGGTAGCCTAGCAACATTGCAAACTACACCACTTAAGATTTCACTTGGATGGAGGGATACTCAAAATTGGTATAAGTTGTCATCATTGCTTAGAAGATCATACTCTTTAGTTTCCTTTTATATTTTAAAGATGAAACATTTTGTAAGGGGGTGGAATGTTAGGTATCCAAGATACGTACTTAATAATTTATAATTGTATTGTATATTAGTATAAATTATTGGCTAATGTGGACTCACTATGATGTAAAAGTTACTTATGTAACCATTATTCATTAAATAAGGCCACATGTCAATTTAGAAATAGGTAGCAGAATAATCTCATAGAACTGCATATGTAACCATCAAGGAATATTATCATAATCGTCAGGGAAAATTGTTATATTATTATGCACTTTGTACCTCATGGAAGGTGAACCACCATAATGGTAACCTTGTAACTCATGTAATGGGAACCATCACATTCTTGTTTAAAGAGAGATGTATCCCCATTGTAAAGGGAGTCATTTCAAGTATTATTTGTAGAAGTATTGGCTCATGGAGTTGGATATTTGGTGGAATGGCTTCCTTCCAATAATGAGCATTGTACGGTGTTTCCCTACCTCAAGGGTATTAACAATATCTATTTTATTATGTGGAATTTATTTGTGGATGCATGTTTGATATTTTTGCATATTGGTGAATGATTTATTGTTATTGAGAAGAGAGGTTCATAACATATAAGGAGCAAATATCCCTGTTGCATGTAGTACAAACCTATCCATGACACTCCCAAATGATTTATTGTGCCAAGTACATTTTAAATCAAATGAATAGTCAACTAAAGAATTTGAAGGAAGAAAAAACTTTTAACTACACCTCCTACTTGTTTTGGTTGATTCTTTACTAGAATAAAAATTGGTTTCCCACTCTCTAGATGGACCAAATAGGGGCAGGTGGACAATCTCTAACCATTGTGGAGTGCATAGACATACCCTAATGAGAAGTGGAAAATATATCCTACTACTATGATGATGTGTACAAGGTCATAATAGAGAATTCTAGGGAAAAAATGCCTAGATTGACAAATGAGACAAGACAATTACTAATTGAAAGAAAATGGTCAAAGGGAGATTTCTATTTGGGGAGGACTAGGTCCGTCATCCACCTATATGGCTTATTTGTCATGTTTTTTGAGTTTATTGCATGAGTACTTGAATACATGTTCAATCTAAAATATGTCCAACAACTCAACTACATGGACTTGAAATATTTCAAGGGGAAAAATAAAACCACCTTCTACCTGCTCAAGCAGTAGATCATGGGTATAACTCCTAAGTTACATGGGTTTCACTCAGTAGCAAAAGAACAATTAGGAGGAATTAATCTTGATTAATTTAGAGAGATTATCCTATGACCCAAAAGAAAAATTCAATTAGACCCTAAGGTATAAAAATTTGGACATCCTCTTGATGGCTTTTGAAGCCTTAATATTAATGTAAATCTCACAGGATAAAATATAATAAATGATATGAGACAACTAATATGTAAATATCAAGGCTAATAATATATCCAATAACATTCATTAATAAGTTGAAATATAAATGTAATAGCCCAAACCATACCATATAACAAGAATTACAATATTAGTTGCTCAATGTATGTAAACTTTATTACTTCTCTTTCTCTTACAAATGTATCATAAAACTCTCATACAATGATAATACTTTCTATGCTCACTATGTAGACATTTTAGACTTTGTATATGGTGATGTAGATGGTGACGTCTCTCTATGCCTCTCTATGGAGTAAATGTTAGCTTTTGATGTTATAAACTTAAAGGAAATGCAACCACAAGTAATGAAATAAGAAAGCAATGTTATAACTATGATAATGGCTAACTAATAAGCATGTAAATATGATAAGAAACTTTATAAAATACTCATGCAATAGCCATTAATGAAAGCTCACAAAAATATACAATGCTATGCAATGGAGGTCTCTAACACTCCATATTGCAAAAATGCTCTACATTGTATCTACTACTACTCTACCTTATGCACTCCAAAATCCTATCACTTCTTCTACTCTAAGAAGACCTATTTATAGTGAGACATGACTCTTGGCCTTCCATATTCCTATGACACCTCACTATTCTATTCTTAGGACTCATGTACATGTGGACTACATGCACATTTACATCATTGCACATTCTAATGATACTTGTGCATTTATTACATTGCTTTAAGAAAATACTTAAATCCTAATCTAATATAAACTCCTAATCTAAACATGTACCCATGATGGTACATTAGAAAGCACCAAATAATGTAATATATTCCAACACCCCCTTGTATTACATTATTTGGGTATTGAAGACTTTAGTCTTCAATATGGGTCTTCATCCTAGTTCTAGAATTTGAGCTCTTCTCTTTTGCTTTCTTCAATTTTTCATGTCTGTATCCTAATTAGTATCTTCATACTTTTATGCTTCTTTGTATTGTCTTCAATTTACTTTGTACTATATACCTCCTTGATTAAGTTCCTCTTCTTCTTTATATTTTCCTTTGTTACTAGTGTTAGTCTTTGTGCTTTCATGAGCTGTTATGCTATCATTAGATTCCTGCAAAATAATCTTCTCTTTGCCTTTGTCCTTCTCATCACAATTCTTCTTTGGTATAGAATATTTTGAACAACCACTTAAAGCATCATGATAATATTTTGAATTAGAAGAACTTGAAGTATCAATATTGCATGAGGATATCTTTTCTAGAAAGGATTCATCTATATATGTTTTCTCTTTAAGTGATCCAATTAATTCCTTTTGCTTTACATTTTCTTCTTTGTAGTATTGGAGTGTAAGTAAAGCCATATATAATATGCTCCCAAAGTCTAGAGGAATTGAAATATCATCCTTTCCATTATCAATTGCTTCAATGATTCTAGCATGAAGATAATATTCCATGGTTGTAAAGTTTTCTTCTAAGGCTTCACTATAGATCACTTTTGAAGTAAGATCTAAGTTTCAAGTTTTTGTAAGTAGATTCTTGATTCCAATTTTTATAACACTTGCCCTTTCCTTTCTAATGGTGTTTTCCATATCATTATTTACTGTATTATTTGAAGTAGACATCTTTCTTCCTCCTTAGTTTTAATAGACTATTGTCACTTGTAAACCTTGTATCTCCCTATCTGAATTCTAAGTTGAATTTGAGTATATGATCAAATTCTAACTTTTAATTCTTCAAATCTTGTAGTATATGATTAATATAATTCTTTTAGCTCTTTAGTATTGAGAACAATTTTGATGCAAGTTTTGTATTTCAAAACCTTTGAAGTTGTCTACCTTATGACTCCCTAGTTTTGAGTATTTTGTAGAATCCCTTATATCTCCCAAAAATTTTGAATATAGCTTTTGATAGTAGACTTAGCTTTCTAGGTTTTTCTTTGAGTTGAATCCCTTTTGTCTCCCTAATGATTTTATGACAATTTTAATATAATGTTCAACTCCTATCACTTTAAATCAATTGTTTTATTTTCCCTTGTAGAAAGCTTAAAGATGCAATTTCAATGGATAAGACTCTCAATATATTTAAGATATTTAAGTTGGATTCTCTATGTCCTTTCAATTTGAATATGAGACTAATAAAAATAATCTTCCAAATTTCAAGCAATTCTAGAGTTTGGCTTCCTTCAATCTTTGTATAATGTAGTTTCTAAATTTCTATAATTTCAATTTGATGTAGGATTCCTTATATCTCCCTAGTTTAGAAATTTAGAAAAACTATGTATTTACAAATTAAACTTCACTTCAATTTGTAAGGAACCTTATATCTCCTTGTTTAATGATTTGCAAATATTCAAAGCAATAATAGTAATGGTTTTAATGCTTCTATTTTCTACTCCTTTCTTAAGGCATTCAATATACTTTCTAGGGTATCTTTTAAAACCTTATTACTCCTACTATTTAAATAACCCTAGAATATAAAACTTGGTTGATATCAACTTTAATATATATGCCTTAATTTCACCTTTGAACTTTGCAATGTTTATGAGGATATATCTTACCTTTAATATGCCAACTATTATGTGCAATGTCATTGTATTCTACCTTGGGATAGACTTGTAATCAATGTGGTTTCTTGTACATTAATGGTGGTTGACTGCATTAATTTATTCTTATCAATGCACTTTGGTATGACTCCTTTATCCTCTATGCAAAAACTTTATGCACTCCTCTTTGCTTCAACTTACGTGTTGCCTTCTTCTTCTAATACATGTTTCCTTGCTCTCTCTTTTTTTGTCTTCTTCAACTCATGCTCTATATATGTGCTTCTTTGGCATGTGCTTCTCCTCTTAATTCTAACTGATATGCAAGGTAGATAGTGCTAAGTGGCACTTAGGGTCTTCAACCTCTTTGATAACATCTCTGCAACACCTTTCTCTTCCAACACCTATGCCAAGTGGCACCAAGAATCTTACTTATTTCCTTCAACATCTTGGATGTAGTCTCTTTATCTAACACTTCTTGAGAGCGTTATATGCTTGAGTGTATGAATGATGAATTACACTCAATGTAACCTCTTTACTATTAATGAAGATACACTTGAGGTATCTTCTCCTTTTGCTTGCCCCAATGACATGAGGTGTTTTATCCATGTGGTGTATGCTCTTCAACCACTTCACCCTAATCTTGGTTTGGTCTATTCCTTAGAATTTATTTAATGCTTGCTCACTACACTTATTGAAGCTACTCAATGCTTCAAGAATATTTTCTCCTCCTTCAATGGTAGAGGTTTCAACTGATTTGATGGTAATCCTTCTAGCTTCTAGATGGTGTTATGAGGGTGCAAATATTCCTTGTTTTCCAATGCTTCTTTCAAGTGCCAACTAAGTATATGTTGTGGCTTGTAGGGTAGATTAGGTAGCAATTAAATTAACTTCTTCTCCTTATGAAATTGGTGCACTCTTGATGACTCAACACTACAATATAATGTGTCTTCTCCTTTATTTGATGGTGCAATCTTACTAGATTTACCTTACACCCTGTCAAGGTCTTCAACACTCTTTACATGGCCCAAACGAGAATGCTTGCCTTCATGCAAGTTGATGTTTTTGTAAGGGAAAAATGGATACTAAGCCTTAGTGTAAAAAATACTTTATCCAATGCATCAATGTTGTTACATGGGTAGAATAGGAACTATGCCCAACGATGCTCTCTCTGTTGGAAGATGCACTTTATGATTACGTTGCTTGGGATATACTTTATTGTACCTCTTTACCTTACCTTCACCAAAGGCTTTTGAATACTAGACTTACCTACTTTTATGACTTTAGTTTTGCTATTTATTTCTCTTGCCTTTAGCTCAATAGTCCTTAGATGAATATGTAACTTGAGAAATTCTAAAATCAATCTTTTGCTTTCACATTTTTTATTAACTTCTTCTCCAAGCAATATATGATTTGCTTGATTGTAAATGTGCAGGTTTGATGATATCCAAGATATATCCTTTTCACCTTGGAGATACTAAACCTTAGACCTCTATTTGATGGCTCTAATGCAGTTCTCTTGAAATACTTAAGATGCACTGATTTAAGTGCTTACCCCCATGTACTTTAAATTGGCACTCCTTCATTTCACTAAAAAGGGGTTTCAATGTTGCCTTCTTCTCCTTGGCAACTTTCTACTATTTCTCCTAGCTTGGTTAACTTTCAATGATGATTCCAAGCCTTTTAATCAGGTAGATAGTATACCTTTTGAATGACACTACTTTGCACTATAGGATGTGCAATCTATACTTTTAGAATAGTGTCTTCTTTTCTTTCACTAGATAGTAGGATGTTGATATTTTTATTTCTCTTGAAATATATCTAACTCCTATTTCTTATGTGTAGGTTTTAAACCTTGTAGAAACTATCTTACATACTTCCTTGAAGACTTAAACTAGAAACCTTCTCTTTGAACTTTAATCTTAAAATTTGGTGCTTAATAAACTTAATAATAAGACAAATGTAGATGTTCAAATAATGAACCTTTTGCACCTAAGTTGCATACCTTTTTAACCTTTTTTTGTAGATGGATTTCTTGGTGATTTGGATCACCTAATCACTGCCCTATGTTGGATGAATTTTCAGCTCTTCCTTGTTGTCCAAAAAACTCTTTAACTCACCACCTATTTTCAGCCTTGAAACTCCTCTAACTTGTTGCCTGAAAATGTAGTTTGGTGGCTTCAACTCTCCTTCAGGATGTACTCTAAAAATCTGAAACTTAGTAGTTATTAATGTTGCCCAAATTTTTTCTTTCTTACTGTCCTCAAATATGAAATTTTCATATTATAAAGCAGTCAATTTCTCCTCTGAAATGTTGTCCTTGAATCTCCCAAATTTTGTAGGAAACTCCTCCAAATTACAGCTGAGATTTTCCTTCAAGAAACCTTCAATTTTCTGCTATAAAAACAACAAACTCCTCCTTCAAGTAAGCCTTCAAATCCTCCAAAGGCAATATTCAAACCTCTCAAGTTTGGTGGTTTCTTCTAGCTCCTTTCTCCTTCAATATCCTTGCCAAAATTTGACTTCAAATTTGGCCTCCTTCTCAAGAATATGAAAGTCTTGAGGTCTTCACTAATCTCCACAAAAAATTTGACAAACTTCTTGCCAAATACTTCTTCTTTTGGGCTTGTTTTAGGATGGTGATAATTATCCCAAATTCTACTCTATCAAGAACTTCTCCTTCCTAGAAAATTTCTCCAATGAGTTCTCCTAAAATCTCCTCCACTAGTCTTCTTAATGAGGCTTTCCTAGCCTTCTCCTTCTTTCTCCTTTCAAGTAGCTTGAGGCCTTCTCCTAGGGCCTTCAAATTATGTAGCTTCTCTTCTAGTATTCAAAACTTCAATGATACCTTCCTTGATCTCTTCTATCTTCAACTATGGAAGTTTTGTAATGAGATCTCTTTCTTGGATCTCTAAAATTTGCTGCTTCTAAAATCTACAATAGGACTTTTGCTAGTCCTTCTCTATCTTCAATCTTCCAAATATGGAAGTTCTTCAATGAGACCTCCTTTGGATCTTCTTCTTCAATCTGAAGTCTTCAATATTCAATGGATATCTCCAATCTCCAATATTCTTTAGGAATCTTTTCCTTGAGTCTCTTCTTCCTTCAATGGGGTCTTCTTTCTAGGACCTCCTCCTTGATTTGTAGTCTTCAATGTGGCTTCTTTGGCCTCTAGATATTTTCTCAATCTCCAAATTGGAGTCTTCAATCTGCAAATATTGCAATGGGACATTTTTCCTTAGGCCTCCAAATCTTCAATCTCCAACTTGTTGCTTCAGGTATTGGATTGATTCCAAAGAAGATATTCTTCCTAGCTCTTGTAGGAAGCTTCCCAAATTTCTTTGAATCTCATTTTTTTCTACAACAAAGTATTAGGAAATGATACTAGAAATTTCTTTGAAAAGAAAATAACCTTCACTAGTTGATTTTTCAATCTAGTGGAATCAATGTTGAGTCCTAGTCTTCACAAGTTTTTTTGCAACTTTGTGGAAAGACTCTAGCCAAATGCAATTTCAAAAATTTTGAAAATGAGATTTTCTATCTCCTCTCAATATCTCTTGTGGATCTCTCTATTTCCTATCGATCTACCTAGTGCTCTGATACCACTGTTAGCTTTTGATGCTATAAACTTAAAGGAAATGCAACCACAAGTAATGAAATAAGTAAGCAATGTTATAACTATGATAATGGCTAAATAATAAGCATGTAAATATGATAAGAAACTTTATAAAATACTCATGCAATAGCCATTAATGAAATCTCACAAAAATATACAATGTTATGCAATGGAGATCTCTAACACTCCATATTGCAAAAATGCTCTACATTGTATCTACTACTACTCTACCTTATGCACTCCAAAATCCTCTCACTCTTCTACTCTAAGAAGGCCTATTTATAGTGAGACATGACTCTTGGCCTTCCATATTCCTATGACACCTCACTATTCTATTCTTAGGACTCATGTACATGTGGACTACATGCACATTTACATCATTGCACATTCTAATGATACTTGTGCATTTATTACATTGCTTTAAGCAAATACTTAAATCCTAATCTAAGATAAACTCCTAATCTAAACATGTACCCATGATGGTACATTAGCAAGCACCAAATAATGTAATATATTCCAACATTAATATATAGCCATTGTAAGATAACTCTTGGGTTACTTGACTCTTCCTTTCCATATGCCAAGTCTCATGACTCTTGGCTTCTCTACTTGACACTTGAATACACATGACACTATCTTGTATGCACACTTGGACATGACTTTTGACATAACTCTTCCTAGTCTAAGAACACATGTGCACAGTTACATATGAGAACTTGTGCACATTTACACTCATAACACTTGCACATTTATTTACATAACACTTGTGCATTTCTTACATATTATTACATTACATAAAATATTTACTCACACACTAATATAGAACACAACCCTAATCTAATATTTACAAATGTGTACCAAGGTGGTACATTGGCATGTACCAAATAATGTAATATTCTTCAACATCCCTTGTATTACATTATTTGGTTATTGAAGACTTTAGTCTTCAATTATGGTCTTCATCCTTCAATTGATCATAGGATTTGTGATTGCTTTGTTCTCTTTATCAGGTTCATCTTCTTGCTTTATTTTCTCTTTGAATTCATCTTCATGTACTTCAGCCTTTATGGCTTCAAGATTACAAGTCTCTTGAACTCTTTCATAGTCATTAGATTCTTGCATAAGAATATTTCATTTGCATTTTTCCTTAGCATCATATGAATATTTCTTATCCTATATGGATACTTTTTTTTAAGTTCTTCATCATCTTTATTTTTTTTTTCATGAACTACTTGAGATTCTCATTTGATTTATGGTTCATGATTACTTTGGAAGATAACTTTGGATCAAAATTGATCCATTTTTCTTTTTAGCTTTTGAGGATATCTGCAGTGGGAGAGATCTATCACAGGTCCTAATAAGATGCAGAAAATATAAAAGAAAGTAATTCTGCAATATGACTGAAATATACTATAAATAGAAAGTGGTAAAAATACAATGCAGTATGGAGGTAATGGTCACTCCATTAATACAAGCTAAAGAACTACATTGTACTCCATACAGGAGTTCTACCACTATCTACTACAATACAATTGATATGCTTGATATGTCTCTTGCTCTTCTAATCTATCACTATGAGGCCCTTTATATAGGAAGAGAGATTCCTTGGCCAACACTCTACCTAGTTGTACAAGGGGACACCTTGCACATTACAACTTGCACATTGACACTTGTGCATTTATTACATTGCTTGAAGTAAGTAGCTAACTTCCCCCTAAAGTAATCTCCTACTCTAACTATGTACCAAAGGTGGTACATTTACATGACCCAAATGATGTAATATGCTCTAACTCTAACACCCCCATGTATTACATTATTTGGGTATTGAAGATTTCAATCTTCAATATGGATCTTCTTCTTGGTCTTGGAGTTTGTATTCTTCTTCTCTATTCTCTGTAACCTATTCAAGCAAGTAGTTAGTGTCTTCATAACCTGTTGTTCTTGCTGAAAGAGCTTTCACTTCATAACCATCTGTAGGTTCTTCTAGTTCTTCAATTTCTTCGATCCTTTGAGCTAGGTGTCCTTTCTGATTCTCTTTTCGATACTCCAATTGGGGATAATTGGTAGGACGTTGAACTTGCTACTGATGAGGATTATTTTGATATTGCCTTGGTTGAAATCTGCTTCCATTGTTCATCTAATTTCCTTGATTCTGATTTCTGGGATTGAATCTGCAATAGTTAGTACTATGACCTTTTCTTTTGCATATCTGACAATACCTGTTGTACCATGGTCTTCATCCTCTTGATGATGAAGCAATATTTCCCTATGGATTGTCTTTTGATGCCAATGCAGTATTAGTCATTTCATCTTTAACTGTATTCTCCACCTCATACTCTTGAAGAATATTGATTAGGTCATCAAAAGAAGTATCTTTACTTAGGACTTGTAAAGATGTAACCAAATATTTGTAGCTATCTGGAAGTGCTCTCATGGTTACTTGAGTAAGAAATTCATCTTTAATCTCTTCTCCTAAGGTTAATAATTTCCCTTTAATATCTGCTACTTTCCTTAGGAATAGTTCTATGCTTTCACCACTATTCATTTTTAGGGAATGTAGTTGAGTTTGAAGATGAAGGATAGTGGCTTTATTTTTCCCTTCGAATATCTTCTCTAGGCTTTTCCATGCTTCTGTAGATGTCTTTGCTGAACTGATATAAGGTTGTATTTCATCTGTGATCGCAAAGGTTATTATCATTAGGGCTTTTGCATCATTTTCTTCAAATTTCTGAATCTCAGTATCACCTATGCTTGGTTTTTTTGTTGTTCCTTGAGCTATCTCCCAAAGTTTTTCATATACTAGGATTGCTTTTACCTTATTTTTCCAGGAGAAATAATTTGGACCTTTAAGTAATTGGGATTCTGCAAGAAAGAACTTGTTTGATGCCATGATGATCCTTGTGGTCCTCTTTTTAAATTTCCTAGTATTGACTTGATGATACCTTTTATGAATTTTATGTTTTTGTAGAATACCTTATGATTCCCTAGTGTTTTGGATATGCTATATGAGTGATGAAGTGCTTTTTGAGAATAGTAGTTCAATTTTGGGTTGATTTTGTAAAGTTTTGTAAATACCAAAATCAACTTTTGTTACACCTTATTACTCCTATTGAACTTAAGCACTTTCTAATTTGATGAGGTTCTAATGGTTGGATTTCTTTTATCCCTTTAATGTGTTTTTGAGACAAGTATACCAATTAATTTCCAACTCTTGATATTACCTTAATGAACCTCCTTTTATAGCCTTTGATATTTGATTTTTAATGTTTCTAAATTCCAATAATTTATTTGGTGTAGTATTCCTTATAACTCCCTAATTTGGAATATTAGAAAACAATAATATTTGCAATAATGGATATTTAATTTCCAAGTTGAAATCCTTATTCCTCCTACTTTATTATTTGCAAATATAAATATTCTTGAAATCTGCTTGCTTAATATATTACTAATGCTAAGTGAATGATTTGCAATAGTAAATATAATGTACCCTTATAACTCCAATATATCTTTAGTTTATAGCAAGCAATAAGTGATATTAAACTTTACCTTAATAATCCCTCGGATTATCTTCCTTTGACATTGTGAGGTGGCTGATTTAAACCTTTTGAATCTGTGGCACTTATGGGCAGTCAATGCCCTCTTTGACCGGTTGTTGGTTCCTCCCTTGAGTAGCGCTTCTCTCCTCCATGTATGGCGTTGATTTCTTCCTTAAATGAATGCTTGGCTTGCATCGAATATCCTCTAAACTGGAATGTTGGTATGGCTGGTTTATGACAGTCACTTTAATGCTTGCTTACACCTTTGAATGGTGCATAAGCTTGAATTAGCCTCCTTCCTATGATCGTGCTTCACAACATTCAATGCTTGACTTCCTATTGACCTCGTTCTATCTCCTTCTCCAAAATGGGCACCTTAAATAGGATCGTTGCCTTGTGGATTGTGGACAAGTGTTACCTGAGTATTACCGAATAGACGTTGGTGTTCCAATGTATCTGTATGCAATGATAAGTTTGGTGGTAACCTCCAAAGAATTGTAACTCCTTTTAGGTGAGCGTTGGATTATTCATGAATGTTGGGTGCTTAGAACTCTTGTGCCAAGTGGCACTCACGGCTTGTGCATGTAGCCTTTCTCCTAACGCTCCAAGGATGAGCATTGTAGCCCTATATCTTTGTATTATACATTGGCTTGCTATATTTCTTGAAATGCAAGCATCTCCTCTTCTCCGTTCGCATGTTGTCTTGATGAGGATAATGGGTGGCTCCAGTTGTAATACTCCATGGTTCTATGGCGTTCCTAATGAGGGTTCTGTGGTAGCTTTTGTGCTTCTTTTTGGTGGTCATTCTCTCCAAGTAATGGCCTTGGGTATAGCACTTTTCCCTTTCTATCTTGATGCTTGTAGTATGTTGTTTGTGTATCCTTTGTAATAGTCGATTGATGGTGCTGTTTTGTAGCTTTTGAAACAACCCTTTTTTACTTAGCTTGATAGTGCTATCCAACGTAGATGATCTCCTTTCGTATGTCATATTTTCTCTATGTAAACTTGAATGATAATAGCCTCTTGTAATGGCTTCAATATTGTAGGTGATACGCTTGCTTCTAGGGCTGGATTGGATGTGGAGAAATGGTGTTTTTAAACACCTTGATTTCTACGAAGTATGCGCTCTTCGGTAGCTCTTTCCTCTTGCTCGAACTCTACCCTACTACCTATTGAATATGATGGTCGTGTTGCTACCTATAAATAGAAATGCTTTTATCCTTTTGAAGGAACAAAAGAGGTGCTTTGTAATAGTTAGATTTGCACCAATATAAAGGACCTTTCTGAAATCCTTTCTTGATTTTGATGAGGCAGCTTCTTTCTTCCTTGGATATTTTAATGAGAGTTAATCCAAGCTAATGTCGATTCTTAAGGATTTTTGCACTTTGCACTTAGATGAAATCCTTTTATTTTCCTTGAATCTTGAGACTCACCAAGTCTCGATTTGAGGCTTCCTTCAAGGACTTTAATGGTGGCTTCCTTCTCCACCTTTTGATTTGTATTGGTGGCTTCTTTTGGCCACGAAATGCTGTAGATTTTGTGCTAGTTTTGTGCCTTTAACAACACAAACTAATTGAGAGTAACTAGTTAAAGATCAACTAGTATAGTGCTTAATGGATTAATAATGCACTTTTAATGGTAACAATAATCTCTCCTTATTGCTCCTGTAAGTAAACTCTCAAAATGAATTCTAATGCACTTAATAATCTCTGCAACTTTTTAAGAGTAATCTGGAAAGAACCCTTAATGAATATTCTACAATTTTCACTACAATCAATATTGTAGGATGTAGTCTTCTTGCTTTCTAGATAGATTAATAGGTAGGTGATAATTTTCTTTCTTTCAAAAAATATCCAACTCCTATTTAATGTGCAAATATATCCTTAAAATGAACTCTTCTTTTTGCACTTTCTTGAAGACTATAATATGAGCCCTTCTTCTTGCAACTTTAATCCAAATATGGTGCTTAATGAAATTTGATAATGAACCCTAATTTGAAGTTCAACTAATTGCACCCTAGTTGCTTACCTTTAATGGCTTCTGTAGTAGATGTAGATCTTGGTGTTTTGATTCACCAAGTTGCTGCCTTGTAATGGATGAATTCGCAGCTTCTTGTTGGTTGTCCAGAATAACTTCTTGCTTCACCAAACTATGGTCTTGAACTTTCTATCTTGAGCCTGGGGTTTGGTGGCTTGATCCTTCCAGTGATCTTCAATCTTCTGTTGTAGATTTAGAGAACTCTTTTCTCTAAACTGTGCCTTCTTTCTATGAGAGGTAATCTCCAAATCTCCTAGATTTGGTAGGCTTCTTCTATCTGAATCTTCCTTCAATCTTCTTGTCAAATTTTAACTTCAAATAAGATCTTCTTCTTCTCAAGATTTTGAATGTCTTGAGGTCTTCACTAGATTCTTCTTCTATATTTGGCACTCCTTGCCAAATTCTTCTTCTCTTGGGCTTGTTTTCGGATGGTGATAATTGTCCCAAGTCCTTCACTATCAAGAACTTCTCCTTGGTAGTGGATTTCTCCAATGAGTTCTCCTAGGAACTCTTTTGATAATGCTTCTATGAGCTCTGCAATAAGGCTCTCCAAGCCTTCTTCTTTTCTTTCCTTGAGACCTCTCCAAGGTCTTCTATCTTGCAGCTTCTCTGGTCTTCCAACTGAGACCTTTTCTTCAACCTTCTGCTTTTGGAAGTGTTGGTGATGAGATCTTCTTCTTGGATCTCTAAAATATACTACTTTTGGATTCTGGAATTGGACCTTTGCTGGTCCTTTTCTTCTGTAATTTGTAGGCTTTAATGGAGATCACCAATATCCTATTTCATGGACTCTTCTCTGGAGTCTTCTTCAAGAACTCTTCTCTGGAGTCTTATTTTGAATTAGGAACTTTTCTTCTGAATCAAGAATTCTTCTCAGAAGTTTTCTTCAGAATTAAGGCTTCTATGGCCTTATTTTCTAGAACAAGGCTTCTCTAGCCTTTTCTTTTGGATCAAGGCTTCTTTGGCATTTTCTTCTGGATCAAGGCTTCTCTAGCCTTTTTGCTTATGCACTCTGTAGGTATTGATGGAGATCACCAATATCCTATCTTCTCCTTGACTCGTCTTCTAGAGTCTCTTCTTCCTAGAGTCTACTATAAGGCAATTGTGGCCTTTTCTTCACTTCTGTAGTCTGCAGGATTGCAGCTCTTGTAATGGGACCTTTTTCCAGGTCTTTGAAATATTTAGTCTTCTCCTTGTTGTTGCAAGTGTTGGAATGATTCTAAGAAGATATTCTTCCTAACTCTCTTGTAGGAAGCTTCCCAACCTTTTTTTGAATCTCCTTTTTCCTGCAACAAGTTGTTAGAAACTAGAATGAAATAATCTTCACTAGTTGATCTGTCAAACTAGTGGAATGAATGTTGAGTCCTAGTCTTCATGAATTTTTTTTTGCAACTCTATGGAAAGACTCTAGCCAAATGTAATCTCAAAATTTTTGTAACTGAGATTTAATCCTCACTTGTGATTCTCTCTAATCCTATTGACTATTGTGGCTTTTTCTATCAATTGATTCCTAATGGCAGCTTTTGCATACAACGATGCACAACGGCAGATCCAATTTGCAAAGATGCAGGTCAATAGTAGCAATGGTGACTCTCCCTATTCCTATTGACCTACTAGACTTCTCTTATGATGGATGTAGGTCCTCCTATTCTTGATTCACCATGGCTTTGATACCACTATTAGCTTTTGAGGATATCTGTAGTGGGAGAGATCTATCACAGGTCCTAATAAGATGTAGAAAATATAAAAGAAAGTAATTCTACAATATGACTGAAATATACTATAAATAGAAAGTGGTGAAAATACAATGCAGTATGGAGGTAATGGTCACTCCATTAATACAAGCTAAAGAACTACATTGTACTCCATACAGGAGTTCTACCACTATCTACTACAATACAATTGATATGCTTGATATGTCTCTTGCTCTCTTAATCTATCACTATGAGGCCCTTTATATAGGAAGAGAGATTCCTTGGCCAACACTCTACCTAGTTGTACAAGGGGACACCTTGCACATTACAACTTGCACATTGACACTTGTGCATTTATTACATTGCTTGAAGTAAGTAGCTAACTTCCCCCTAAAGTAATCTCCTACTCTAACTATGTACCAAAGGTGGTACATTTACATGACCCAAATGATGTAATATGCTCTAACTCTAACGTTATTTTCCTTGTTTTCTAAACATTTTATTATAAAATATTTTCCCTTCTTGTATTTCAAAAATTGAACACTTTATTGTTAGAAGATGTTATAGTTTGTGATTTTGAGTTCTCAAATGTATCTCTAAGCCATTTTGGTTTTTTCTTCTCTTCATCTATTAAGTTTTGAGAATCAACTTTTAACTTGTTCTCAAATGTATCTCTAAGCCATTTTGGTTTTTTCTTCTCTTCATCTATTAAGTTTTGAGAATAAAACTTAAGTGCATGCAACATGTCTTTACTATCCTCATTAAATGCATTCTTAACAAATTCTTTCATGATATGCCAAGCAACATTAAGAATATATTTCCTTTGATGTGGACTACCTTGTGACTCCTTAGGTTTTAAAAAAAAATTAAAGTTCCTACATTTTAAAACCTATGAGATAATATTCCTTGTCTCCCTAATTTTTTAGAAACTAAGAAAATAATAACTTTGCAAATTTAATTTTTCTAGATTTGAAGTAGACTTCCTTTTCTCTCCAAAATTAATTAATTTGCAAATATTCTATAAAATTTGAATTTCAAAAATATTTAAAAATAAAACTTCAAATACTTATAACTCCAAAAAACTTTACTTTATTAATCTCTACTTTTAATCTACTTATCACTCCACTATTTAATAGTAATCAAAAATCAATTCTCCTATTAAAATACTTATCACTCCAAATTAAATCTTCTAACTTTATAAAAAATTAAATATTAACCTTATGCCTCCAATCCTTAATTTAAATTCAAATTTTGAATTCAAATTTAATAAACCCTAAAATTATACCTTGCTTAATTTAACTCTACCTTGACGGTATCTTAGTGGGTAAATCCATGCTTGGCGACATCTTGGATAACCTCAAAAATTTCACGATTCAACCTGCCTTGGAGTGTGTGATCTCACTCATGCATATGTCCTATTCAAGCACATATTTGAAAGATATTTTGATTCATATTACGCTAATGTTTCATCTACCTTTGAATATCATTTGAAATTTTTGCCAAACAAGTTAGTGCAAGCATTACGTTCTAATGTTCTTTTTGTCGGTTGATGATCCAGTTTACTTTACATGGCACTAGCGTTTCTATTGGTTGTTTTTTTGGTGCTTTTCCTTTGACTATCCTTCATTCTCTTTGTCCCTTAAATGTTTCATTCGATTCCTCTTGGTGCTCGGTTTACCTTTGGCTATCAATATTTAGATGTTTATTTCTTTAGTTACCCAATACACTTTGTTGCCTTTAATATTTATGTTCCTCTATGTTGTCCTTGACTTTACCTTAAAGGATCCGTTCCTTTAATTTGTAGCCTCTTTCATTTGCTTGTAATGAGCCTTTATCTTTGGCTGAATCTCTTTCTCTATACCAAGAGTATAGTATGTTGTCCTCTATATCTTCTTGCTTTCTTCCTTGAAGAATTTAAATATTTTGTATTGACCTTTGTAATATGGAACCATACCATATGGTCCAGTCGATTAAACAACTCACACTCAACATGTCAATGAAATATGATCTCCATGTAGTTGATGATGAAGCAACATAGGTCAAAAATAGGAAAATGGAGGTAAAATTGACATAGCTAAAGGTCTAGAGGGATCAACTCAAATAGGAGAATGAGGGATTGAAGAAAAAAATATTTGAGAAACATTAGCTGAAGAAGCAAATCAAGGACATTAAAGCTCGACTTGCCAAAGCTAAGAAAATCCAATAAGGGTTGAAATACCTCATGCAATAGCTGATAGAAGAAAAAAATTGATTCCAAGAGAACATTATAAAGAAAGAACAACAAATTGCAAAGTTGATGGCTTCAAAACCTATAGAGGCAGTTGTAGACCCAAAGTTGACTTAAAAATTTCAAAAGATCGTGACCCTTTGGGACCAAATCAAGGAGGATATATAGAACATGTATGAATACTTTTGATTGACCTCCTTCATGGAAGAAATCCTAGAATAGATCAATGAGACCATTAGATATTTAGAATAATAATTATATGTGAATGATAAATATTAAGAGGTCCTAAAAATCCTTTCATAAATTACCACAACACAAATACAATAGCAAGAAATAGATCATAGACTTGGATAAAGAATTAAGAAGAATCCTATATGTCTAGACGAACCTTTAGACCTAGAAAGATAACATGAAATCCTTGAGAACCCAAGTATAAAATATGGATAAATAAATCTAGAGATTGACTATTTTTGGGATGCCTAACATTTTTAACAAAAGGAAACACATTTGGATTATTGATGTCATAGACACTATAATCAAGGAAGAGAATGACCAAGCAACTAAAATCTATGAGAAGCTAAAACTAATTCAGGACAAACTACAAGAGCTAGTTGTTAAACAAGAAGAATTTTCAAAAAATACTTTTGACATAATGAGAAAGACAAAAGATCTCATAGGTATACAAGTACGAGATGATAAAGAGTAGCAAAAGTTTCTAGGGTTTCTACTACCAAAGATCAACTAAAGGAAAACCAACATTTTTGAAATTTTGCAACATAGGTCCCAATTTTGAAGACTCTATGCCCAAATATAAAGGCAAGATCTGAGATCTTATGCTAATCGAGTTTGGCATCCTATGAAGTCATCATAAATATAGTACCTTGACACTCTCTTTAAAACTTTTGCTAAATTTGAAGGATAATGCAATAACAAAGAATTAGGATGTAAAAAATCTCAAAATTTGGTTGAGTGTGGACAAAATCGATCCACTTGCAAAAACTAGTATTCACTCAAGGAAGTGATTCTCTTGTTAAAATGGACCCATTGGCTCAAGGAAGTAATTCATTTGCTAAAAAGGACTGATTGGCTCAAGGAAACAATTTACTCAATAAAATTGATTGATTTCTCTACAAATGCAAGTACACTTGTAAAATGTGAGAAAATTGCTCATCAACCTCAAGTGAATTGCTCGAAAAATCATAAAAGTAGATTAAAGACACAAATCCCTAGGCAATTTTTTTAAAATGATATTTTGGTATATTGGTGTATTAAGTCCTTTTGGAAGGCTTTTAAGCATGTTAGAGGTATACTTATAGGCATGTAACATTTGGAGATGCAACATTTTGCTAAAGTTACCCCTAAATATTTCCTTTTACTAGAAATAACTATTCCTCATCCTCAAAAAATCAAGGATAATTTTTACAATAAATAAGGGCCTACAACCCTTATTGTAAACATATTTTTGTCATAAGTGTTAGGAATTCACCATGTACAGACAATACACAGTCTATGAAAGAAAAACAAATAATAATAGTGACAATGAAAAACAATTTAAACTTTAGTTAAGCAGTGCAATAAAAAATAATCACACAAATGTAAGAGACACAAGATATACGCGGTTCAAGTAGTGTACCCTACTCCACAGAGAAAAAATCAGTCCGTTGTATTATTAACAATACAACAATATTCTCTACTTGTATAATTTCTCCTCTCCTCTCTTCCTCCAAACCATAAAAGAGCCTTAACCATTCAAGGCGGTCTTTACAGTACAAAATATATAGATATTCGTGGCTTTTCCTCTACCCGAAAACACATAGTGGTGTCGAAATACAATGGGCCAAAAAACCATGAGCTGAAACCACCCATATGCTTATCACGTTTTTTTAAATATTTACTGGCAATTAAATATTTAATGGCAATTAAATATTTAATGCTAATTAAATATTTAATGTTGCCTCTTGGAACCCCGTTCACGTTCCTATTGTTGAACGTTGCCCATAAATATTTAATGGCCTTGGAACTCTGCCAACAATAATGGCCTTGGAACCCTGCCAACAATATTTAAATGGCAATTAATTTCTTGTTATCAAATTGGCTCCATTACCTAACAATCTCCTACTTGGAGACAAGAATGATGCAACATCCTTGCACCCTAGGACTGAAAGTTTCTCATAACATGACATTACTCCTTAAGGCCAACCGAAGTAGAGAAAAATCTCAACTTCTCCCTGGTTACAATTTTAGTAAGCATATCAGCAAAATTTTACGAAGTGTGAATCTTACCCAACTTTACCAAACCATCCTCCATTGTTGATCGAATGAAATGATACCTCAACTGAATATGTTTTTTTCATGAGTGAAAAGCAGAGTTCTTAGCTAAATGAATGGCACTTTGGTTGTCAGTCCAAAGTGTCCCATCTCCTTGCTCCTGACCCAACTCCTCAATCAACCTCTAAATTCATATGAACTCTTTGGCACATTTTGTTACAGCTACATACTCAACATCCATAGTAGAAAGAGCTACAACACGTTGTAGCTCGGATATCCAACTCACTGTTGTACCTCCAACTATGAATACATACCCAGTAGTGCTCCTCCCACCATCCAAATCACCTGCCATATTTGAATCCACATAGCCCTGTAACTCAACTTTGGAACCTCCAAAATTCAAACAGAATTTTGAAGTCCCTTTCAAATACCTAAGTATCTATTTCACTGCTTGCTAGTGAGATTTACTTGGATTACTCATATACCGGCTCACAACTCCCACTGTTTAGGAAATGTTTGGTCTTGTACACACCATAGCATACATCAAAATCCCAACTGCTAAAGCATAGGGTACCTTCTTCATGTACTCTTCCTCCTCCTTTGTCTTGGGACATAGCTTCTTTGAGAGCTTAACTTGCTTTGCAAGAGGTTGGGCTACTAGTTTTACATCATGCATACTAAACCTCTTAAGCACCTTTTCCACATAATCCTCCTGAGACAACTTTAGTGTTTTCTCCTAACTATCTCTAGTGATTCCCATGCCAAGGATTTGTTTGGCTTCCCCCAAATCCTTCATGGCAAATTTACTTGCCAACTCCCTTTTCAATTTCTTAATATCCTGCATATTGGATCCTACCACAAGAATATCATCAACATACAATAATAGAATAAGGAAGTTACCATTTCCTGTAGCCTAGAAATAAATACAATGGTCACTCTGGCTCTTAGTAAAATTATGCTCAATCATGAAACTGTCAAACTTGAGATACCATTGCCTTGGATCTTGCTTCAGAACATACAAGCTCTTTTTCAATTTACACACAAGGCTCTTCTTGTCTTTGACCTAAAACCCATCTGATTGGTGCATGTAGATCTCCTCCTCCAAATCCCCATGAAGGAATGTTGTATTCACATCTAACTGTTCAATATGAAGATCTTCTACTACAACTATACTCAAAATAGTCTGAATTGAAGTCATTTTTACTACAAATGAGAGAATATCATTATAGTCAATACCTTTTATCTGCATAAATCCTTTCACAACAAGTATTGCTTTGGATCTCTTGTTGCCATCAACTTCGTCCTTCACTCTGTACACCCATTTGTAATGCAATTCCCTTTTACCCTTGGGAAGCTCAACCAAATCCCAAGTTTGGTTTTGAGTCAATGAGTCCATCTCATCCTTCATAGCATGCTCCCACTTGCTCCTAGTTTCTAATTGTAAATCCTAATGAAAACATTCGGGCTCACCTGCATCAATGTATATAATGTAATGCAAAGAATGAGAATACTTATTTGGTGCTCTTCTTACCCGAGTAGATCTCCAACATTTCGATATTAGTGGTGATGGGGGTGATGGTGGAGTAACAACAATTTCTTGCTCATCTTGCTCTTCCTCATGAGAACCATGTTCATTAATCTGAATAAGAGGCTATCTTTTTACACCATGCTCTAGGATTTCATTCAAGTCAACAAACTCAGGTGCATCCTCTTCAACATGTATGTGCCTATCCTTGTACAACATATCATCATTAAAAATCACATCTCTACTCCTGATAACTTTTCGGCCAATGTTATCCCATAGCCTATATCCCATCTCATCCACACCATAACCAAGAAAATAGCACTTTCTAGACTTTGCATCAAGCTTACTCCTATTTTCTTTATCTATGTGGGAAAAAGCCTCACAACCAAATACTCTAAGGAAAAATTATTTTACAGGTTTACCTTTTCAAGTCTCCTCTGGAATGCCTCCATCCAATGCAGTACAAGGCCCTTTGTTTATCAAATAAACTAGTGTATCAATTGCACTAGCCCAACAGAACAATGGCAACCTTGCATGCAATCTCATGGCTCTGGCACGCTCCATTATAGTTTTGTTTATCCTCTCCGAGACTCCATTCTCTTGTGGTGTCCCAGGAGTAGTATTGATTCTCCAATTCCTTCCTTTGCGCAATAGTCCTCAAAGTCCTTGCTACAATATTCACCACCATTGTCAGATTTAAGGCATTTAACTTTCTTACCTGCTTCATTCTCCACTAATGCTCTCCACTTCTAAAAAGTATCAAAAACATCAGATTTATGCTTGATTGTGTAGATCCATGTCTTCCTACTGAAATCGTCAATGAAGGTAACATAATAAGAGTAGCCCTCAAGAGAAAGTACCGATGAGGGACCCCACACATCCGAGTGAACTAACTCTAATTTCTCTTTCTTCGTTTATGGACCAACCTTCAAAAATCTTACCCTTTTTTGTTTTTCGTATACACAACCTTCATAGAAACCCAAATCAACCTCCTTGAGTTTTGGCAACAGTTTTCTAAGGTGAAGTATTTTCATCCCTTTCTCACTCATATGACCCAACCGCAAATGCCATGCTTTTGCATCATCCTGAGCAACATAGTTCAATGTACAATATGATGAGTTTTGTAGTAAAAACAAAGTTCTTTCATCTCACCTTTTGCAATCACCATTGAACCCTTTTTCATTCTCCATTGCCAGTTTTCGAAAGTAGTGTTGCATCCCTCCAAATCAAGTGCACTGGCTGAAATCAGGTTCCTCTTTAGATCATAAATGTGTCTAACATTTTTAAGCACCCAAATATTTCCATTTGGCAACTTTACATTCACCGTGCCAATACCCACAATCTCACATGGACAGTTATTTCCCAACAAAACCTCTCCATAATGACCTAGAGTATAATCAACAAAGTACTCCCTATGAGAAGTGACATGATAAGAAGCTCCAGAGTCCATAACTCAATACTCACTCGTACAATTTGCTGCAAGAATCAAGGCATCCTGATAAATTGCACTGGTAATATTTACCTCTTGAGCATCATTCCCATTATTGTCCTCATTCTTCTTTTTGTCTTTGCACTCCCTCTTGAAGTGTCCACTCTTCTCATGATGCCAGCAATAAATCTTTCTTTTGTCTTTGCTTTTAGATCTACCCTTCGATTTTCTTATATCCTAGCTTTTCCATCTATCTTGGCCTTTTCCTCTTTCTCTGTTTCTACCTCTACTTTCTATAGACAGTGCTACTCCAGATGATGAAGTCTCCCCAAAGGTTTTTCTCCTCATATCCTCACTAAGGATTGTGCTAACCACATCATCAAACACTAGCTTTCCATATCCAGGAACAGAATTACTCACTGCCATTACAACGCTACCACACGAGTTTGATAGTGAACAAAGAAACCTTGAAACCATAACTTCATCATCAAAATCAAGCCAAAAAGATTTTAAATAACCTATAACAGCATAAAAATCTTTAAGGTGTTCTTGGATAGATCCACCCTCTTGCAATTTCATAGTAAATAGCTTTCTAATCAAGAAAATTTTATTTGAATCTGAGGATTTTTCATACAACTTAGCTAGTGTATCCATGGCTCCTTTGGTGGTCTTTTCCTTCCCGATGTTGTATGCAACAAAATCATCCAGGATCAACCGGATCATCCCAGTGCCCTCCTATCTATCAGATCCCATTCCTCATCATACATCAAGTCAGGTTGACCAACAGTCTTCCCTTTTAGAGCTAAGTACAAATTATCCTTCTGATACAGATAATCCTCCACTTTGGTTTTCCACATACCAAAATTTTGTCCAGTAAAATTTTCCAACTTCGAACTCTCTCCCATTTCTCCCACTTGAACAGAAAAATCTCCTATGAGTGCCCTTTCCCAACAAGATCGCTCTAATACTAGTTGTTAGGAATTCACCATGTACAAACAATACACAGTCTATGGAAGAAAAACAAATAATAACAACGATAATGAAAAACAGTTTAAACTTTAGTTAAGTAGTGCAATAAACAATAATCACACAAATGTAAGAGACACAAGATATATGTGGTTTGGGTAGTGTACCCTACTCCACAGAGAAACAATCAGTCCTTTATATTATTAACAATACAACAATCTTCTCCACTTATACAATATCTCCTCTCCTCTTCCTCAAAACCAGAAAAGAGCCTTAACCATTCAAGGCAGTCTTTATAGTACAAAATAAATAGAGATTCGTGGTTTTTTCTCTACCCGAAAACACATAGTGGTGTCGAAATACAATGGGCCAAAAAACCATGAGCTGAAACCACCCATATGCTTATCATGTTTTTTTTTAATATTTAATGCTAATTAAATATTTAATGGCCTTGGAACTCTGCCAACAATAATGGCCTTGGAACCCTGCCAACAATATTTAAATGGCAATTAATTTCTTGTTATCAATCTGGCTCCATTACGTAACAATGAGAATTCATAATTACACTATGTGAAACCCACATTGTGCTTTGCACTCATTAGGTTGTAAGAAATTGACAAGTCTTTAACACAGTCTATCAGTGGCACCGCCCTTCTGGTTTTCTAAGTACACGATAATTGTGGCATGGCCCTTCTATCCCATCTTGTTATTCACTTATCAATTTCATAATCAAACAAAAGTAGACATTGATGTTATTTGATGTCTCATGTGTTGATTGATCACATGCTCTTCTCCTTATTGTGTAAAAGTTGTATTTGCTTTCATTTTTTTGCACTATAAACTTTTTAAAATTTTGAATTATGTACTTTACTTTTCATGCATTTTTTTCCCTTTTTCTTTTATTTTTTAGCAAGTTAATTTAAATTAGTGTAGAGGTTTTGTATGAGGAAAGCCAAGAATTAACATAAATCCAAAGGTTGGAGAAGTCATTAGCAATCCCATAAATCTTGATGAAACTCAAATAAGGGGCATAAAACCTTAATTAGAAATTAGGATAATTTTTTTGTTGAACAATATTATATACAATCAACAAAATACAGTTCGATTTTTTCCTCCTCAAGTTTGAGGGTACTTTAGAGAAATAAAATAATATAATATAGTATAGGACACCTTAAATTTTGCTTAAAACCAATTTAAATTTCCCTCCTTCAAACTAGACACGAATATAAATGCACATTTTTAAAATTAATTATGAAATTGAAACCGTCTCATTTTTTTTAATAAGTTATGTATGGATTCTACTAAGGGCCACTCCCATTACAAAAATAAAACATTACATTGCTCTCATTAAATTTCTAACAAGTTAATTAAAGCATATCCAACTTTGCCTTACTATCAAAGATATTCTTCATTTGCCTTTCTATCAAAGATATTCTCCATCTTCCTCAAACTGCTAAGTTTCCACAATCAACTCATTTTATATCATATGCTTTCCGAAATTTAAATTATGTCAAGATGAAATTCAACACCGCGAGTGGCTAAAATATTTACTACCTAGCTTCTATATCTATATATATCTTGCCTATAACAAACTCATAATTTCTTAATACATTTTTTAGGGTTCTTATTCATTCCCTTAAAATTCCAAGATATTATTTTCATTATTTTTTGTTTTTATTTCTAGGTTTAGCCCCGCTTCTTGTTAACACTTGTGATATTTGCTTTGATTTTCCAATATCAATATCCCTCAGGGTTTCCTTTTCTCTTTGTTTTTGCTTCTTGGATCTTCCTCTTTTTTTTTCATTTCGAACAATATTTTCATCTTCATCAATCTGTTCAATCTTCTCACATTATGACTTATCATCTTTAGGTTTGTCTTGTTGTGAAGGATCTGAAGTGCAAGGAATAACCTCAAAAGCACAATCTTCTTTAGGTTGCCCTAAAAAACCTAAAATATAAGGATACTCCTTTGTAGCAATTACCTTCTTATTTTTCCCTAAAAATTCTAAATAGTTATGGGTTTCCTCCATCCTTATTTCTTTATTATACTTCCCTTGAAACCTTAAAGTGCAAGGGAAAAAATCTTCACCGCTTTCACTTTTATTACTTGGAGAAGATTTTATACTGCTTGAGGAAAATGAAGATGATTTACCTGGAATAAACTTGACCTCTTTTGCCATCTTTGTTTTAGGATTTATCTCCACATCTTTTGCACCTTTAATTCCTTTTGAACTTGTCAAATGATATTATAGATAGGTTTTTTTTTCCTCTTCTTTTAGAGTGGAATATCCTTGATCTGATCTAGCTTCTATTACTATATGATTTCTTTGCTTTATCTTGAAGTTTATCTCATGGCTAGAATTTTTTGTCTCTTTCTTCATAATTTTCACTTTGCAAACTCTTCCCACGTGTCCAATCTCATAACAATTGTGGTAATGAAATGAGATATTTTCATAATCTACTTGTTGATCCCATTCTCTTGATTCAAATTTAATCTTAATGGATTGTGGCAAAGGTTTTGAAATATCCATAGCAACATATATTCGAGTATATATAGCATGCTTTTGCTCCATAGAAGTTAGTCCTTTCCCCTAGGGTATTTCCAATATTCTTCATAACATCCTTATTTATAAGTTGATATGGAAGTCCAAAAGAACTAACCCACATTGGAAGCTTTTTAATAGTTTCAAAAAATGTTCCCTTAAACCATGGGCCACCAACCATTATTTTATCCCTAATTTATGAACTAAAAAAAATGATGAGGAAAAAACCTTAGGAATTTGAATTCAATCTCCACTTCCACTTAATCCAATTTTGAATCTTCAAAAACCCTAGCCATGATTTATGGAACTTACATATTAACCTTCTACTTTTAAGAACCTTTATATCATGCTCAATCATCTCATCCTTCATACTCACTTCGGTGTAACGTCTTCTATATGGATCAAACTTTCCATTGCCATGTATTTGTTCTTCGGCTTATCTCCAACTTGGGCCTCCAGACTTCCAACTAAGGCATCTTGACTTTCCATTAGGGCTTTCAAATATGACTTTCCTTCCATACTAGCTAATGGGGTTCGCTCTTGGCTTGCACTCTCGGTTTGCACTCGCTCTTAACTCACAAGTTCTCCTCTCTCTTTTTTTCCGCAACATTCCTTTGTTTCTACGAAAATAATGTTTTACACATTCATGGTAAGGGTGCATTGATGCACTCCTACATCAATGCTCTTCTGCCATGACTAAATCCCAACTCATTCATATAAATTCAAATCAAACTATCTCATTTTTATTACATCCTCATTATATAATATTAAACTATTTGAAAATTATACAAATCCTATTTAATAATATAAATAGGGATGCAAAAAAAACACAACAAAAATAAGAAAAATGCTTGTATGCTTAGCACCAATACTTCTCAATACTTTAATTGTTTCAGAAAAACTGTTTTTAAACGTACTAAATGAATTATTATTTTTTATTTTTTATTATAATAAATAATATTATGCACGTACACACAGAAGGAGTAGGAGTAGCCTATTTTTGCAGTAATTGGTACTTTCAGAAAAGTAACTTTGTTATAGGTGTTTATTTAAAAAAATAATTAAATTTTTAATTATAACTGTTTATAGGCTAAAAATAGATTGTTTGAGATATCTCATATATATTAAACATCTACATTGTCAATGGTAACATTATTGCCATCATACTTGCCATATTTTTTATTTACTTAAGCCCGTAACCTCTTCTGCATACAAATCCATCTAATTGTGATTTCTATGGGCCCACTTTGTTTTAGATACATAAAGCACACAGAAAAAATAGAAAAATTATGTCAATAATAGATATTATTTTTAATTTTTAATTTTATTATGAAAACTATTAAATTTAATTATAGGATAATGTCATTTCATTTAATAATTAAGATTTTGAAATTTTAAAATAAAAATTTTATGGTTCAAATCCAAAAGAAGTTAAGGTTATACATCATACTCTAAAGAATGTATAACCATTATTCTATATAATCTATGACTTTAAAGATGTTAGAAATTAGGTTACATTAGTTTATTTTTAGACCATTTCTCCAATAAGTGTTTCAAATCTAAATAAAATGTCTATTATATTTAATCCTAATTGAAAATCTGTTTTTCCAAAACATTAAACTTTATAACTTAATCTAAAATGACAAGTTATTAAACATTGACTACAAATTGGATAGTATCCCTTAGATATGTTAAGTTCCATCACTTCCCGATCCTTTTTTCTCAAAAAGCATGGGTTTCCTTTCCATTTTTTATGACACATACACCTATTACAATGATTTTTCAGCTAATAAATCTAGTCAATAACAAACTTTTAAAAATAGAACTCCTAAAAGATGTTTTGAAAATTGTCTAACCCATTCTAGATGCTTTGAAAAAAATTGCAACCCATTCTAGAAGATGTTTTGAAAATCTCACCAAACATTCTCATAAGTTTTTAGATGAGGAGAGCACAAAAAAAATATTAAATGTGAATTAGATGTCAAATTCCATTACATAAGGATAGAGTTTTTTTTTTTAAATTGGAGATGTTGATATAAAATGGGAATAGGCTTGTCAATCACATATATTTAAAAAAAAAAGAAATATATGTGAATGATAGAACCATGTGTGTGATAAAGAGATTATGGATGATTGTAGTCAATGCGCTCTCAAAATAGTTTTCCTTTTGCATGAGACAACTATATAGTGTATACTTTTATATATTAAGAATGTAATGTGTATCTTCTCTTTTAAAGAACCCATGTTCTATCATAGTAAATAAATGTTTGCAAGTGTAGTGATAAGATTGTATGCTTGCAACTTATAGATTTAATTTACCTTAGAAAATAAGTGTAGTTATACATTTTATAGATTTGGATCAACTAAATAGTATCTAGTTTTGAACAAGAAGATGTTTTTTTAAGGAACTAAACAATGTTTAGTTTCAACCAAGAAGATGCTCATCTCTTGTTTTGAACAAGAAGAGGCTCTTATTTGAGACAGTAAATAGCATGCAGGTTTGAATAACGAGATGCTCTTCTTCTAATAACTTACCAATGTTTACTTTCAATCAAGAACATGCTTGTTAATTAGCCAACACACTAGGTAACATTTATGATCATGCTATAGAAATATAGTTATTATGATTGTTTTAATCATATATACAAGCAAAGATTACTTAATACTAACTCAAATATTATGAAAATCACAATACACCTTAAAAATGATCCATGTAACAATATAATTTAACCAATATATTATAATATTATATAGGCAAGTGAAAAAGGTATTTTAGAGTTGTACATTATCCTAAAAAATACATGTGTCTCTATACAAAATTTAAGACATTAGTAGATTTTGAAAAACTGAAACAAGTTAGGCTAGTAAGGATTAAAGAGGCATGTAATATCTCTCCATTTGAATAATAATAATAAAGATCAAGAAAAATATAGATAAACCAAGGAATTCATGGCAAGTGGTTGGATGTAAAGAGTTTCACATTTTAACAAGGGTCCAAATGTTATTGACGAACCTTCATGTGTTATTGATGAACCTTAACTTCTAAACCATGGGATTTAAGGTGAGTGGTAGAAGCATGGATTTTTACCCTGTAAGCTAAAATTCAAGCCCTATGGATGAACCTTAATGTTTTTTCAATGAAGTATGAAAAGGGAGCAAGCCTCACCTTTTATTGTCATGGATCTTTGTAGAATTTCAAAAAATGGAGAATTGAGGAAAGAACAAATATGAAGGAAGAAATGTCATTTATGAAAAACCTAAATGGAAGTAAGGATGCCCTAACTAGGGACAGAAGGAGCAAATCTATGATAATCACTATCTAGGCAACAAATGTTTCATAAGGAGTGATTTTCAAGGATAAGATGATTGGTCATGATATAACGGTTCTTAAAAGCAAAGGGTTAATATGAAGTTCCACAAATATTGGATAGATTTTTCAAAGACTCAAAAGTGGATTAAATGGAAGTGAGGATGGAATTCTAATTAATCCATCATTCTTCTTTCGAAAGGATTTTTCCTTATCTTCTCTAATTCAAAAATTAGAGGTAAAATAGTAGGTGGTGGTCTATGGTTTAGGGGGAGAGATGGCCTATATTTAAGACCACAAAGTGAAATTTTTGTATGGAGACAGAAACTATTAAAAGTCTTCCAATGTGGGTTAGGCTTTTTGTAATTCCCTATAAGCTTATAAGTAAGGATTTTTGAAGAATATCAACAATACTCTAGGGGAGTTCATCCAAAAAAGATCAACTACTAAGAATTGAAAGTATGTTGTGTATATAGAGATATGTGTTTCCATCGATATTTCAAAACCTTTGCTAAAATCCATTAAGATTAAATCTCAATCAAGATAAGAGATCAACAAGTGGATCATGAAGATATTTATGCTCCAAATGTCATGAGATTAGGCACATGGCAAGAGATTGTAAAGTGAAAACAATTGAGAAAGAGATGGAATTTTTTGGTCATGAGACAATCTTTAAGATGAAGCAACTCGATCATATTATAGTAGAAAATATCTTATATTAAGGATACTCCACTCCTAAACAAAGTGGCAAAGAAATCCCCTTTAACTAAACATATGGGAAGGGCTTTAGGGTTCACATTGAGGCAACTATTAGAAGTAACTAAGAATGATGTAAGGGATGAGGAATTACAATGCAAATGTTCAAATTTTACAAGAATTAAAGGAGCATGGGAAGGTAAATTTTAATATAAAGAAAGCTAATATAGAGTTTATCCCTTGCACTTAAGGATTTTAAGAGCAACATAATATAGAAAGAAAGAAAGATAATATACAATGCAATTTAGGGTTTTAAGGTAGCATAAGAATTTAAGTACTACAGAAGATGGCCCTTGCACTTTAGCATTTCCAAGGCAATATAAAGAATAGTTTTTTTGAGGTGACTCCTTGCATTTTGGGTTGTCTAGAGTAGCATAAATATATATGATAAATTATTATGAACAACATAGAAAAATAGAAGAGATTGATGAGGATAAAGGTGATGGTGGGAATGGAAAAAAGAAAGGAACACTCTTAAATCATGAAGAAAGAAAAAAGGAAACACAAAGGGATAATGATTCAGGAAACCAAAAACAAATATCACGTGTGATGATGTGGGCTAATCCCATAAATAAGGATAAAAAGTGATGAAGATAGTATGTTGGAATATTACACATATGAATAAGACCCCTAGAAAAAGAGTTATTAGGAAGTTAATTGGTTGTTATCGTCCTAAATTTATTTTAATACAAGAAAGAAAAATAATTATTAAGTAATATAAAGATGCATTCAAAAATATATAGATATAGAGGGATTGACTATCACTTTATTTTATAGAAGTGTTAGAAGATATTGCTACATGGAATAAACGTAAATACAATAGAAAATTTCTAGAATAAAAAAAGTACAAGAGTCGCTTGTAATTTTGATAGGAAAGAGAAAAATATTAAATTTGGAGACATGTATATGATCCAACTACAATTACTCTTCATGATAGATATTGGAAGAACCTCTATTTATTTATGTCAAATTCAATGATGATTCATAATTATAATCTATGGATTATTGGAGGGCATCAACACAAATATATCTCCTTCAAAGAAGGACAGTATTCTTGAATGGTCAAAATCAATGGAGGATTTTACTTTCTCTATCAATTCAAATGGCCTTTGGGATATTTTCCCCTTCAAACTCTCAATAAATATCTATTAATACACATTTTTAGCAAACTCATATAGTAGAAAGTTTGAACAAGTTTTGGTTATCTAATACATGGTTGTAAGTATCATATAGAATCTCTTTAGCATCATTATTGAAACCCATTCTCTTGGCATGTGATCTAGTGAATAGTGGTCATTTGTAGCCATTTTGATTGCATTATATGTGGCTTCAAACTCTAATTTCTTCTAAATGGTAATATTATGATGGGATGAAGCAAGGTATGAAGGATCATGTATTTTTTGGAATGAAGATTTGGAATGTCAAATGTTTTGGTAACATATCTAAAACAAATGAGAAAATCAAATTGAAGCTCAACAATTTACAAAGATAGTAGAAATCAATGGAATGGATCAAAATACATATGTGCAAAAAATAACAATTACTTATTATCATAATGTATTGAATGTGGAAAATTCATACTGGTCCCAAAAAACCTAGGGAGGGATGACTTAAGGAAGGGGAAAATATACCAATTTTCTTATGCTATAGCTAAAACAAAATTGTTCTTTTGTCAAATAGAAAATATTTCAATTTTAGATGGAAGAGATATTAAGGAATAAGAATATATTAAGAATGAAGTCATTAATTCTTTTAAATATATTATTTTAGAAATTTAACAAGATAAGGAGGTTCAATATTTTGTAAAATATCTTATCAATCATCATTCAAAGATAAAATGAAATCTTGGTGAGGAAGATATATATGGAGTAGCTACAGGAGACAATTTCCTTAGTTTGCCCTGCTAAGGCACTTAGTTTTGATGAAATTCTTGCAAAAAATATTTAAAATATTTTGGATTTGTTGAAGAGCAATAGGTTGCCTACAATTAAGTTGCAAGCTTATGATAGTGGTAAGGGCTTTGGCTTCTCTTTGAGAGGTCCAAGTTTCAAACCCCACTCAATATGAGGGGACCAAGACCCCTCATAAAAACCTGTGTAACTCATTAAAAAAAATGGGTTGCGTACAATTGAAGAAGCTAGGAAAAAAAAATGCTATAATAAGTGAGATCAAAGCCATCGTTAATGCATTGGTTCCCAAGAAAGGTGAGACAAAATGTTTTAATAATTTTCATCCAATAAGCTTTTGTAATATGATTGATAAGAAATTTTTTAAAATTATGGCAAATAGACTTAAAAGTATTTTAAATTGTGTCATTTCATAGGAACATGGTGGTTTTGTTCATAGTAAACGAAATCTTGATGGTATAATCATTCCACAAGAAGCCATACATCCTCTTCATTCCATGAAAAAACCATGTATGCTTGTAAAACTAGATATGAACAAAGAATATGATGGGGTTTTATAGAGTTATTTAAATGATATTCTTAAAACCTTGGTTTTGATCAAGATTGGTGTGAATAAATTAAATGTTATAGCACTCCAAAATATTTTATGTTGAACAATGGATCCCCTACTAGATACTTTGAATCATCCCATGGACTTTGCCAAGGTAACCTACTATCTTCTTATTTATCTCTTTATTATTTTTTTGAGGCATTAGGGATAGATTTTTCAAGGCAAAAACAAAATTAAAAAAAGCAAAGGTATTTAGGTTGCAACAAGGGGTCCCTTTGACTCTCATCTCTTTGTTGATGATGCTTTTATTTAAGACTATCCCTTAGTCAAGAAGGCCATGTAGTTTAAATCAATATTATCATGGTATGAGAAGGTTGTTGAATAGGGTTAATACTACAAAATTCAAGATCTTTTTCATTAAAACTATCTTAGATTTACAATGAAAATTTTTGAGGATTTAAGGGTTTAAAGTTAAATATTTGTCATCAAAATATCCAAAAGTATTCATTTCTATAATAAATAAAAGGAGGAGCCTTGGGACTCCATTTGGAACATAGTGAAATCTTGTTTGGACAATTGGAAGGATAAGTTTTTAACCATACTTAGAAGAGTACAACCCATAAAGACTACATTGTGATCTATCTTCAAATATATGATGTAACTTTCAAGATTATTAGCAAGTATAGCTTCCAAATTTGATAAAATTCATAGAGGTTTTCTTTGGAAAGCATGTGAAGAAAAAATTAGGCTTTCCATTCGTAAGTGGAACAAGGTTTGCAAAGAAAGAATATTGGAGAGGCTTTCTTTGGAGAGGCAGGCTTATGAAATTGTAAACTTGTGAATTTGGCATTAATAGCAAAACTTAGTTGGAAATTATTCAAAAATCAAAGAGAGTTGGCATAAATGCTAATTTAAAAATATATCAATCTATTGATGCAATAAAATTGTTAAGAAACAAACCATACCTAGGGGCTCAACAACATGCAATTACATATTAGAAAGTTTACAATTAATCAAGAAACATATTAAGTGTTCAATCAATGAGGGGTATACTATAATTTTTTAGTCTAATGCTTTGTTGAAAACTTATCCTCTTATTTCTAATCCAAAATGGACACAACTAACTCAAGCATCTTTAACTTGTAGAGATTTAAATGTCAAAGTATATTGATGTGAGCAACTATTCTAGATCATGAATTTCTTTCAACAACTTGGTTGACGGAGAGGACCTCAAAAAAAAAGCAAATAATCTTCAAATTATGCTTCAAACAAGCACAAGTATACTTGCATATTGTTATGTGAAAGAATGAGTTGGTTTTGAATCTATCAAAATATGGTGGGTACTTGATTGAGTAGGTTTATAAGGCTTTAAAGCAATCAAAATTTACCTCCAAAGATTTTCCTTCCAATAATGTTTGGTCACTTAGGGCCCTTCCTAAGGCTTCAACAGTCCTTTGGTTAGCAGCCTGATGCAATGTTCTTACATGTAAGTATCTGAAAAGAACAGAATATTATGGACCTTTTAGGTATGCCTTGTGTAATAAAGATCTAGAAACATCAGATTATTTACCTCTTTATTGTCCCTTTGCTTACACCATTTAGGGACACTTTTTCAAAAAGTGAGTATATATTGAGTATCTACATCAACATTGAAAGAGTTGATAAAATTTTGGATTAATTGTTTCAAAGCTAAAGCATTATGCATTCTATAGAAGATTGGTCCTGTCATTATTTATTGAAATCTATGACTTAAAATAAATAACAAGTTTTAAAAATAAATCTCAAAATCATTTCCTAAGTTTGGAATTGTATCATTGCCTCTTATAGAATATTTATAGGCATGGTGCTCACTATGAGAAACCTCAAACGTGAAAAAAGAGGCATTCACCTCTTGGTTATAGGATTTGAATACACTTCTAAAGGGTCATTAGCAACAATGGAGTTAACACAAAGATCTCTATTAATATACATAAATTTAAAATGTCCAAAAGTTGTATGAATTGAAATCAAATTCGATGGTGCTTCCAAAGGAAATTTGAGGAATGTCAATGAAGTGGATGTTTGTTGAAATAAAATGGAAAAATTCTCCTCTTACTGACAACTCTATAGAGACTAGGCACCTCTTATAGGGTTCTATTTAAAAAGAAATGGAGATATATTTCAATTGAGGGGGATTTAGAAATTATTATTAATATTGTAAAAAAAATAGATGTGGGAATTATATCAATAATAGCATTAAGTTTTATATGCACTGACTACTATTGCAGACAATATCTTAGAAATCTCAATATATCTCCAGAGAAGGAAATAAAATCGTAGATAATTTAGCCAATCGCATAGTTAATCTTTGTCTTAATAACATTAAAATTTTAAAATGTAACTAAGCAAGGAAGATTTTATTTTTTAGTGAAAATAATATCAAGTAGTAAAAAGGGTAAAGTAGTTTTTAATGTCCGGGAGGGCATAGGCCATATGAGACGACCCTCATGGAGGATGTTGTTTACCCAATACATGGTTAGCCAGTCATACTCTGGTTACTGAAGCGTAGTGTACAACCCTATAACCTGCAAGATTCAAACCTTAAACCTCTATTCAGAGTTCTAAATTTCATAGAAAGATAATTATCTTTGATAGAAAGACAAACAAGTTATGGTCTAATTGTCCTAATAATAATTATATTGTTTTAATGTTTTAATATTTTGATAAAAGTGGCTCCAATAGAAGCCACGTATTTAAAGATCCACATTCTTTTTAAAGGTCCACTTTCATTGCAAAGACTAGTCCAAAAGAGAAGGAAAAAAAAAATACAATCTCTCTTTACTAAATAAGAAAATATAATAAAAAGAGGGAATTGTAGTGAAATGTAAGTGGCATGGAATCAAACAAAAAAAGGAGTTACCTTTCTCTAAGGTAAGGAATGTCAATAAATCATTTACAAATAGGTATAAAAATGACTTCGATTTAAATTTTATTTCCTTCTTAAATAAATTAAAATAATACTAATATATTTTCCTTTTTTAAAATAGTTCAAATCATTAAATGGTATGAATTCAATGAATTCAACTAGTAAAATTTCTCAATTGTCACAGAGAAGACATGCGTTCACATCTTGTCAAGTGATATATACATAATTCTCATGAATGATGGGACACATTTGAATATCATATAACCTATTTTTTTTTTTAAATCACATTATTAAACCATTAATTATAATTGTATTCCGATGCTTTTTGGGAGATGGCATCGAACAACAAAAATTTATTTAATAATGATTTAAGAAAAAACTATTTTTCAAATCGTGGTCAAAGTCCAATAGAGAAGGCATGACACAAAAAATTTAGGTTTCAAAAAGTTCTACAATATCTAGCTTGCTTTCTAGTTTATTGATTTAAGTTTAAAGATAATATGAAACTATTCTTGTATTCAATTATGGATGGTGGCAGGAATAATTTATTTATGGATGGCAATTGGAATATTTTTGGGTGGTAGAATAAAAGGTAGTTTAGATAGTACACTAGATGCATATAGTGTTATTAAAAAAGAGAATTGCATAGAACAACACTTATTATAAAAACAGCAGTTGGCTTTAATTTAATTGAATCACAATAGTTCTATGTTATTAAGTTAATTATAATTATCAAGCAAGAGGATAAAATCCAACTAAAACAAAAAAAAATGAACCAACGCCTAGACTAGAGGGCATCTTCTAATAAATATGAAATCCTTAAATTAGATGATCCAATGGAAGGGCAAGGGGCTTCAGAATTGGAACCAGTCAATGACATGGGCCAACAACAAGAAAGAGAACAACATATTGACTGAGAAGTACACCCCCTTCCCAAATGAGACAAATCCCCCCCAAACTCCAACTGATCAAAATTTTAAAAGAGGGAAGGAGAGCCAAGAAACTCAGAAGGTTATGACACAAAAATAATCATAGACATCCAGGCCCCAGCAAAATGACTTGTCAGGGGCTTGGGGAGAGCAACAACAGACACAAATCCATGTTCTAGCACAATGATATGGCAAGGGCAACAATAGTGCATGTGCAAGATCAAAATCCATCAATAGACATCATTATGGGAGTGGTAGAAAAAAATAAGAGAAGCCAACACTAGGAATTAGCCAAGTAGAGAAGCGACCAAAGAATGCAAGTTCACAAAGGGTAGGAAGAAAAACAAATAAGAAAAAAAAACACAGTAACAAGGAGAACAAATGATTGATTTCGGATTGGTGAAGTCAATTGCCACCTTCTAAAACACAGAGCCTCAATGATTATAAACACTTGGAATGTAAGGGATTTAAATAGCCACCCTAGACAATTGGTTGTTAAGAAAATGATTTAAGAAAACAACCCAGATGTGGTTTTGTTGCAGGAAACCATAACCTCCTTAGAGGCTATACAAAATATTGCAAAGAAAAGTTGGGGGAAGGGATATTTAATGGTCCAAGCTTCTCAAGGCTTTGTAGGAGGAATAACTACTTTTTTGGAATAACAACTCATTCCAATTGATGGACTCAGCTTCAGCTAAAGGAATCCTCATGACTAGACTCAGGGAGAGGGACTCTAGGGTGGTTTGTTTGAAAATTAATTTTTATGGCATGACAGAGGTGCGAGCTCAAAAAATTCAATGGAAGGAAGTACAACAGATGAGGGAAACCCATCAGGAAGAATTTTGGATAGTGGGAGGGGTTATAAATGCTAATATGTTAGTGCAGGCTCAAGAAGGAGGTTTGAGACCCAACTAACTGAGAAGGATAGGCTTTTGATGGCTCAGTTAGAGTACCTAGATTTGATTGACATACCTCGACCGGGATGCAGCAACACATGGACTAATAAAAGAAAATGAGAACACAACCAAATCCAAATTAGATAGGTTCCTTGTAGGGGAGAAAGTCTCCACTCTTTGGCACTATCAATCATGGATATTAAACTAGTTAGCATCTAACCATTTTCTAGTATCTATCTACATAGGAAAAAGGCCTCGGGTCAAGAATCGACCTTTCAGATTTGAGACTTTTTGGCTCCAAAATAATGACTTACTAGAACTAATGAAACAATGGTGGCAGCAAGGAAAACCAAAACATGGGACAACACAATTTTAGCTTCACTCCATATTAATATTTATTAAAAACAAATTGAAAAAATTGAGTAAATTTTATCAGTTAAATTTCCAACAACAAGGAGCAAATCTATCAGTTTGAATTCAAGAAATAGCAGAAAGGATCTGCTCAAAATCTTTCTCTGAAGAGCTTCTCTACAAAGAAAGTTTTTTGATGCAAGAGGAAAAAGAGTTAGACAAGAAAGAGGAATCCTATTGGAGATAACAGACAAGAATAATTTGGTTACAAGAGGGAGATAGGAACACCAAGTTCTTCCATCACTCAACCACAACACACAATTGCAATAATCGGACTGATGCCCTATCCATAGGGAACAAAACAGGTAAACCACTACCCTAGATATGCAAGAAAATTCAAATAAATACTTTTAAACCTTATTTACTGTAAAACCACACCTTTCCACTTAGCACCAAGAGGAAATTTTAAAAAGCATACTAGTGTTATTATCACAAAATCAAAATGAGGAGCTCTTAAGAGAGATTCGAGAGGACGAAGTTAAAAAAACAATTTTTGCTATGCAGACAGGGAAGGCCCCAAGTCCAGATGGATTTCCAGTAGAGTTCTATAGAGCCTATTGGGATATAATAGAAAAGGATTTAACCCAAGCAATAGAAGAACTTAGAACTAGTGGAAGAATCCTTAAAACATTGAATCACACCTTTTTGGCTCTAATATCGAAAAGTGGAGATATGGAGAATTTTACTAACTATAGACCACTTCCTCTTTGCAAGGTGGTTTATAAGTGTTAGGAGGTGAATTGAATATCCAGATCTCCAATGTTCTTCAGCAGAGAGGTGCATGGTGGTGTAGTTTATAGTGATCCTTCCCCAAGTGTTGTACAACCAAAGAGGAAATAAATAGTTTTTGGGAGTCTTCCTTTGGGAGAGGAAACAAACAATTTTTGGAGTCTTCCTTTGGGAGAAGAAACAAACAGTTTTTGGAGTGAATGCAAGGGGAATGACCCCTTCCATGTAATATTTTAGTGAATGTAAAAGTTTGTCGAAATCAATAAGTTGTCATTGCCCCGTGGGTTTACCTGCACACTGTAGGGTTTCCACGTAAACATTTGTGTTACTGTTTTGTTTCTGCGTTATTGTTTTGCTTACTCATAATATTTGTTTTCTAACATCTGGTATCAAAGCTTCGGGTTTTGTGTGAGTGGAAGCTACAACAATGATAGGAGGTGTTACCAAGTTCGAGATTGAAAATTTTGATGGCAATAACTTCGCCTTATGAAAGATGGTGGAGGATTTGATGGTTCAAAATGACCAAGCCCTAGCCTTGAAATGGGTCGCGACTAAATTGAGCAGCATGAAATATGAGCAGTGGGCAACATTAGACAGGAAGGCAGTTTCTACAATTCGTCTTTGCCTAGCAGACTCTGTCTTGTTCAATGTTGCTGAAGAAAAGATCGTGGAAGCCCTCTGGAAGAAGCTTGAAAAGTTGTCTGAGATGAAATTAGCAACAAATAAGGTTTTTCTGAAAAAACAATTTTTATAGCCCAAGGATGAAGGAGAGTTCATCTGTGGCAGATCACCTGAATGAGTTTAATACCCTAATCAGTAAACTGGTCTCAACTAATGTGAATATGGAGGATGAGGATAGAGCTATCACCCTACTTTTTTCCCTCCTGAACACTTGGGATCATTTGGTGATGACCATCAACAATTCATCATCGGGAGTTCTAACTTTTGATAATATGGTAGATGCTTTGTTTAAAGAAGAGTTGAGGCGAAAAACATCTTTGGAACCCTCAACCAATAAAGCTCTAGTTGTAAGAGGTCGATCTTTCAAGAGGATTCAACTAGATCACAATTCAAATCTAAGTATAAAGGACGCAAGTTGAAAGGGAAGTGTTGGCATTGTAAGAAGCCAAGGCACTCAAAGGACTTTTGGCATCTGAAAAAGGAAAAGAATGGTGAAAAGCAGTTTCAACCATCAGTTGAGGCCATTACGATAGATCCAGGAGAGACGACAACATGTGAGGCTTTTTGTATCAGCAACAACATATCTGTTCTATATACCTGGGTTTTGAACTCAGGTGCATCTTTCCACATGTCTCTTCACAGAGACTGGTTTGTCAAATTTCAGCCACATAATGGTGGGATGGTCTACTTGAGTGATGATCATCCTTTAGAAGTCCACGAGGACATCAGGATTAGGCTAAACGATGGTAGAAAAAGGATGTTATGTGATGTATGACATGTGCTTGATTTGCGAAAGAATTTGCTCTCAATCAAGATGATGGATAAGCTAAGGAATTCTACCACTTTCGGTAACAATTATTGCAAAATTGCCAAAGGAGCCCTTGTAGTGGCAAAAGGAGAATCTTATGGGACCCTATATTGTTTGTGCAGTGATACGGTGACAAACCATGCAACAACTTCAAGAAATGCTCAGGATGCAGTAATGCTATGGCATCAATGCCTAGGACATATGAGTGAAAAAGGTCTAAAAATTCTACATGACCGAGGTATGCTTTTTGGGATTAAGTCTTGTAATCTAGACTTGTGTGAGCATTGTATTTTTGGTAAACAAAAGAGGGTTCGGTTTATTGCAAACCTTGGTAAGAGTTCTGATTTTCTGCAAATTCTACATTCTAATATATTTGGACCAGTCCCCACTTGGTCCTTAAATGGTGTTATATATTTTCTAACATTTATAGATGATTATTCTAAAAGAGTGTGGGTTTATTTTATAAAAAAAGAAGTCGAAATCTTTGGAGAAATTTAAAGATTTCAAAACAAAAGTAGATAAAAGTTTGGGCAAGCCTATTTTATGTCTAAGGTTAGATAATGGGGGTGAATATTTCTCCAAGGAATTTGATAAATTTTGTACGTAGGAAGGAATTAAGCACCAGAAGACTGTACCATATACTCCACAACTAAATGGTGTGGCTAAGCGGATGAATCACACAATCATGGAACGTGCAAGAAGCATGCTCAAAGCATCTAGGTTGGATAAAAGGTTTTGGGTAGAGGTTGTTAATACAACTGCTTACCTCATTAACAGGTCACCTACAGTTGCATTGGATGGACAGATTTCGAAGGAGGTTTGGTTTGGTAAGCCAGTTGATTACTCTCATTTGCAAACATTTGGCTATGATGCATTTGCCCATGTGCCTAAATAAAAAAGGTCCAAACTTGAAATCAAACAAATGTGTTTTTCTTGGCTATGGAGATACAGTGAAGGGGTATAGACTGTGGGATCCTACTGCCCACAAGGTAACTATTAGTCAGGATGTCATTTTTAATGAAAATCCATGCAAAGGAAGGAGGTACAACAAACACCTAATGTTGTACCAACTGAAGTAGGATATAAACGAAGATGAAAATGAAAATCAGCATGTTGAATCTTCTGATCAGCATGCATAACAACAAGTAGAGCAGCCACAACAATCACAAGACCAAAAGCCACAACCAACAAATCATTGGGTTAGAAGATCTACACATCTTCACAAGTGTTCGTAAAGGTCTTCTCCTGTTTTTTAGTCCTCTTTTGCTTTGTTAACTGATGATGGTGAGCCTAGTTCATTTTAGGAAACTAAAGAATATGAAAATGCAGAAAAATGGAGGAAAGCCATGGAGGAGGAAATGGAAGCACTTCACAAGAATAAAACATGGGAACTTGTGGATCTCCCACATGGAAGAAAGGTTGGCAACAAGTGGGTGTACAAAGTATAGAATAACAGTGATGGGTTGTTGAAACACTATAAAGCTCGCTTGGTGGCAAAAGGATATGTGCAAAAGTTAGGTATAGACTTTTCTCTCCAATTGTGAACCTGACTACTATTAGAGTTTTACTTGCACTTGTAGAAGCATGGGATTTAGAACTGGAGTAGCTTGATGTAAAAATTGCTTTCCTCCATGTTGATCTGGAGGAGGAGATTTATATGGATTAGCTTGGGGGCTATGAAGGAGGCAAAGAACATTTGGTTTACAGACTCAAGAAATATCTGTATGGATTGAAACAGACACCAAGGATGTGGTACAGAACATTTGACACCTTCATGAAGAGCCAAGGTTTCAGCAAGAGTGAAGCTAACCATTGTGCATACTATAAGAGGTTTGATGATGGCAATTTTATTATTTTGTTGTATGTAGATGATATACTAGGTGCAAGTCCTAGCATGAAGAAAATCATTGATCTAAAGGCTCAGTTTGCTAGGACATTTGAAATGAAGGATTTAGGAGCATCAAACCAAAATTTAAGGATGAACATACACAAGGACAAAATAGGAAGGAAAATCTAGTTATGTCAACAGTCATTTATAGAAAAGATTTCGTGGCACTTCAATATGTAGAATGCAAAACCAGTTAGTACCCCACTTCTTTCACACTTCAAATTGTCTTTCAAGCAGTGTCCTAGAATAGAAGCAAAGAAGACAAGCATATCTTGTGTACCGTATTCATCGGCAATAGGAATCCTCATGTATGCCATGGCAAGCACCAGATCGAATATTGCCCAAGCAGTGGGAGTTGTCATCTAGTACATGGCAAATCCTGGTAAGGAGCATTGGAATGCAGTGAAGTGGATATTTAGATATTTAAGAGGCACTTCAGATGCTTCTATTTACTACGGATCAACAAATTTGCAAGTTTGTGGATTCTTATTATCGTGGAGATAGAAATGGTAGAAAGTCTACTACAGGATATACTTTCACTCTTGCTAGTGGAGCCATGAGTTGTACTTCTAAGTTATAGCTAGTAATGGCTTTATCAACCACTGAAGCCAGCAAAGAGGCAATTTGGCTAGAACAACTGTTGGGAGACTTCAAGATAATGTAGGAGAATATTACGTTGCATTGTGATGGCCAAAGTGTTATTCAGTTAGTGAAGAACCCAACATTCCATGATCGCACAAACACATTGATGTTAAGTAATAAGAAATGTGGTGGATGAAGGTAGGATCATATTGAAGAAAATTAATACTGAAGTGAATCCTGCATATATGCTTACAAAGCCGATCAAGACAGAGAAGTTTGAGTGGTGCAAAACTTCTTTGGGCTTGCTGAAAATGTGATAAGGGCAACATTAGGCAATTGGCACTTGGATGGAAAACATAGGCAAAAAATTCTTGAGGAAATGATCAGTTTTTGGAGTCTTCCTTTGGGAGAGGAAACGAACAGTTTTTGGAGTCTTCCTTTTTCTATAAAAGGGGAATAACCCCTTGCATATAACAGTTTAGTGAATGAAAAAGTTTACTTAAATAAATAAAATAACAAAGTTGCCATTGCCTTGTGGTTTTACGTACACACTGCAAGGTTTCCACGTAAAAATTGTTATTGTTTTGTTTATGCATTATTGTTTTGCTTGATCGTAATATTTGTTTTCTAACAATAAGATCATAATCAAATTGATGGCAAATAGGATGAAACAGATCTTACCAAGGTTAATCTCTCCAGAATAAGGGGTATTTGTGCAAGGCAAACAATTCTAGATGGGATTGTGATAGCACAGACAACTATTCACAAGCTTTGCCAAAAGGGGAAGAAAGGTATGTTCCTTAAGCTAGATTTATCCAAGGCTTATGACAAAGTAATTTGGGAATTTTTTTTTTTTATTGAGTAAATACTTCTTATACATATACATATCCGTTGTGGGGATTGAACCCGGGTCACATCACCGATAATGCAAGTGGCGTCCTTGCCGGTAGACCACATCAAATACTGAAGAAATTTGGTTTTAGTAAAGAATGGATAAAATGGATTATGGAATGCATCTCTACAGTCTCTTTCTTAGTGCTCATTAATGTTAATCCATCCCAACTATTCAAAGCTTCTAAAGGCATCCAACAAGGGGACTCACTTTCACCATTTTTGTTCATCACTTTTGCAAAGGGCTTCGGAAGACTCATACAGAAAAGGTGAGCAGAAAATACCATTGCAGGGGTGAGGATAACCAAGAACATAAAGCTTACTCACCTCCAATTTGTAGATGACACAGGGAATGTGGGGGGAAGCATCAATAAGAGAAGTGACCAATATCAGAGAAGTGTTGGAGTGCTACATAGCAACTACTAGACAACTACTAAATAAAGAAAAATCAAAAGTAGTTTTTTTCAATGTGACAAAAATATTAAGAGAACGAATAACCCACATCCTCAAATTCTCAGAGGCATCACTACCTTTAGAATATTTGGGTATCCCCTTAACAGAGAAGGGCCTTAAAAATAAAGATTGGAAATCGATAAGAGACAAAATCCACTTGAAACTTTTGCATTGGACCTACAGGTGGCTAAGTTTTGGAGGAAGAGTAACACTACTTAAAATTGTTTTACAAGCAATTGCGATGTACAAATTCTCCATTTTGGAAGCCCCAAAGAGCATCCTAAAATATTTGGACAAGATGATGAGACACCTTGTGCAGGGTAATCACACAAGGGCACTAGTCAGTTGGGACAAGGTTTGTAAGCCAAAGGAAGCTAGAGGTCTAGGAATCAAAGCAGCAACAACAACCAAGCTCTTATAGCCAAGTTTTATTGGAGATGACTAACTCATCAGGACCAACTTTTGAGCAAAGTATTGAAAGCTAAATACTATCCCTCAAAATACAAAAGACCTTCCTCATCTTCCAGTAACAGGGGAGGGATCAGATACCTAGAAAGCTATAAAGAAAGGGGCATCACTTATCAAAGAAGGGCTATACCGAAAAGTGGGGGATGGCAGTACTGCTAGACTAGGGGAAGATTCTTGGGAACATTTCCTCCCCATAATTGATTAGTACCCCCACTTAATAGGACTCAAAAAAAACTTTCAAAGGAAAGGGTGGTATCTCTTAAGCCATTATTTTAAACCGCCAGATCAACTACAGGCCAATCTTAGTCAGTGGCAAGTCCCAGAGGAAGGGCTAAGTGAAGAATGGACCGAGGAGAAAAGAGAACTGAAAGAAATCTTGGATGGAAGGAAGTGGCCAAGGAGGAATGGACTTGATCAACTAGGTTGGGGGCATAGCCAATTAGGAATTTACATTGTCAGAGAAGGTTACAAAAATATTATCCACAACACTCAAATTGGTCCAAATCCCCCTTGGTTGAAATTATGGCAACCTAAAGGATGGCCAAAGATAAACTACTTTATGTGGTTGGTTGCACATAAGAGTATTATGACTTAGGATAACTTGAGGAGATGTGGATTTATTGGACCCAACTAGTGTGTAATGTGTCACCAAGAGGAGGAAACAATGGGCCACCTCCTTACCTCCTTTTTGTGTCCCTATGCCCAAACAGTATGGAGTTTGTGGTACAACATTTTCTATCAATCAGAAAGATCCATTCCCACTGAGAACAACTTTTGGGATTATTGGAAGACCAATAGATTCAAATCAAATACCTTGAAGATAGCTTGGGATTTGGATTTGGGTTTGGGTTTCATTTGCTGGCAACTCTGGTTCGAACGTAACAATCGAATCTTCAAAGAAGAATTTATACCACAAGAAAGAATTTGGGGCACTCTTATTAGGAAAATTTTAGAGAGAGTGCAGGCTAGAACTCAAGAGGACTCTCATATGGTAGAGGATGAAGTAGATATATGGACACAACTCCAAAAGCAATTGCAATATGGGAACTAAGAAAGGGAGTATAAGAATAGAAAGAGGGATTTGTAGATTCGGGATGAAGTCTAGGGATTCAGAAGGAGAGGGTAAATGGAACACCTTAAGGGGTCATCCAACAGGGACTAGAACATCTAGAAGTTGGATAGTCAAAGAAATAAAGCTGAGCCACATTTTGAGCCTTGCCAAGAAAGGCAGGTTATCAAAAGTAAATGTATAGCCTGAGTTTTTTTGAATAAAATTTTTACCTTTTTTCTCAAAAAAAAAAAAAAAAGAACAAATGTTCAAACCCAAAACTCTAAGCTATATAAGGATGCATTTCCCCTTCATGGCAGAACAAAATTGTGATACATTTGGTTTATTGATGATTATGTAGGATAACATAAAATTAGGAAATGTTTTTTTTTTATATATATACATAAGGAAATTGATAACACCGTTGGATGCTGCCTCTATAAACCCCAAGTTCGCTGGGTAAAGCAAAGTCAACGGGACCCCAACCCTCTAAGGCATCAAACTGGGGGAGCCAACCAGCAAACACTCGACCGCTACCATCCAACCTATCCCCTTCTGAGTATGTTGTGGTTTGAACCTTAGACCTCCCCAAAAGGTTTGAACCTTGGACCTCCAAGGCATCAAACTAGGGCAGCCAACTAGCAAACACTCGGTCACTACCATCCAGCATATCCCCTTCTGAGTATGTTGGGGTTTGAACCTTGGACCTCTCCAGAAAGAGGCCAAAGCCATAACCACTATACCATCCTTGCGAACTAAAACTAAAAAAAGTTATTTGACTTGCGATGCCTAGCACATATAAAGACATTTTGAACTTGTTGGTAAATTTCTTCAGATTGGTAATCATGTTCCTCAAGCAATTCAATAGGCAATTATTTTTTATAGATCAAAGTTGCTTTGGGAGGACCGCAACATACATAAATCCAAAAAGCTGTTCTCCTGACCTGGGGATTCTAAAACTCGAATTGCTTTAAAATATGAACAATTTGATTAAACACGAAAGAAATTACAATGCCAAGAACATAATGAGTACAATAATTAATAGTACTGCTTTGCTTATGTACTGAATGGAGCCCTTTAAATATAGAGGTAAAAAATGCAACCAACCAATGACTGACCATAAACATCCTTTACCAACGATTTATGAAGATGACAAGAAACATAGAATGCTCAAACAGCTTCCTCACTGTAATTAAACAGAAAGTGCAAAGATAAGATGAGGCAAAGATATTACCATACTTAACAGTTCAATAATATACATTAACTGGAACCAGCAGAAGTATTGTTATCCCTCTCAAGGTTCAGATTATTTTTAGGGCCTTGAGATCTTGAACTATGGCCAACGTCGCCACCTTCTTGCTTAGATTCAGCTGATTTACTATCAAAATTATCATCCTTGCTATTTAAGTCCACAGAGCTCAAGCAACTGCTAGTGATATCATTGCTCTCTTTATTACTATGTTTTCTGTTCAGCACATGGGTAGCCTGATGTAGAATATTCTTAGTGACATCCTTCACATGACCTTTACCATGAGTTTCCACATCGGTTTTCTGACCATCAATGTTGTCATTTCCATTGCTGTGCAAATTTTGGGAGTGGTAAGTAGTACCAGCAAAATTACCTGTAAGATTTTCAGGAACATCTTCAATTATAAGTTTTACTCCGGTTTCTTTGTCACCATCAACTAGATCTCTCTCGTAGTTTACTCTTCTTCCTGCTTCATTGATGTCCTCATTATCCTTCTCGTTTCCCTTATCTTTCTTGAAAATTGTACGCAAACGATGTAACTTTTTGCTCAGTTTCCTCCTCCTATGCCCTTTTCCAGTGTCAGCCTCCTCTTCTTCTTCTCCACTGCTACTTCCTTCAGGCTCATCATGGGAGGCCTGAGATTTTGTAGGCGTGAGACTGCCCTGAATGCTGTGATCGTCTTTACCTTTTTTTCCTTTATCAAAGCTTGATTTACCTTTCCTAGAATCCCAAGTTTTGCAAACATGACTAGTATTACCAGGGTGCTGAATCCATATAGGGCTATCATTGCCACCCACGAGATTGACCGATTCAATCTCATCTGCTGCTGCAGCACTTGCATTTAATTGAGAATGAATACTAGAACCATCATTTTTGGACCTGTCAGTTCTCAAATTCACAGCTTGGTCCGGGAGGAAGGATTGTTCATCAACATTCTGCATGTCATCCTGCTCAAAATGTATACGTCAACAGAAGTAATATATTGTCTGAATCAAAGCATTTCAAAAGTGACAACAAAAAATCTTAACTTACCTGCATGTTGTGAGCAGTGTCGACATCCCTCACTGTGACAGCAATATGCAACCTCCCTGTTTTCACATTTTCAAGAGGTAACCACTTGTCATGCCGCAGCCCTCCTCTCAAATCGTTAACATGGATTCTGCACTCACTACAATGAAAGAGGACAGATATCAGAAGTGATAAGATCATTGGGAAAAGATGAAACTTAACCACTCTAAAATGAATTTAAGTTAAGAATCAGACCCAAGATCATCATCAAGAAAGTGGTCCTTATCACGAACATTCAAGACAATCACATTTGATGATTCCCAGCTTGAAATAGGAATCTTGAACTCCTCCTGCCACTTCGGATTTAGTGTTTTCTTCTGAATCTTTGTCTTGAACTGATATGTCCCAAGGCAGACCTTAATAAATGGATCCGCTAAGCCTGGAGAGTTTACAAAACAATTTAGGTAATTCAATGAAAAGAAAACAAATCATCAAAAGACTGAATATGGTATGATAAGCTTAATGTATCACAGACATTCAAAGGGAAAATCTTAACATTTTAATAATGATTACTATCAAAGAAAATTCATACAAACATACCATTTGGATCAGATGGTTTCATGTCAGCTCCTTCCAGAATCTCCAGTATCACATAAGCAATAGTAGGCTTTTCATCTAAGTAAAACCATGTTCCTACAATTTCAATCACCATAAATAACTTCTATGCAATCTCACAACTTTCCAAAATGAGGTAATTGGTTCTAACCTATAATTCAAGTAAAGCACTAAAAAGTACTGTTTTCATACATAATCAACTGAAATATATTATTACAGAATAAGAAATAATACACATGCAAATGAAAGTCTTATACAGAGTTTCTTCGATGAAAAAACTTTAAAGTTATATAAATAATTTGATATAGAAGCTGCCCTTGGCTCATGACAGTGTACCTCTTAATCTTCAAGATTCTCTACCATAAGTTGAAAGACGTTTAATTTATATCTAAAGAATACCCTCCATATCAATAATTAGTAAATGGCACTGATAACAAACAAAATAATAATAGGTTCGTCTTGGCCAGAAAAATAGGAAATATTATGTAGTGAAGGTTACATAGTACCCCATTAAACTTGGAAACCTTTCACCTTAAGATCTTGAGTCTGAGGAGATTCTGTTCTGTCAAAATTCACCTGGGATTTGCACTTGGCCTTATTCTAGTGAGGTCCACTTAATCACTCTCTACATAATTAGTGGAAGAGAAAGCCCTATTGGGTTTGCACAGGTCATCATCATAGCATAATGCTAGTGCTATTAGTTGTTATGCATAATGCTGAGTTAATTAATTGCTATGAAAGTTGTAGGCTTGAAACCACTATGCAAGTGAAATTCAAATGACAATAGGTGTCATTCCAGGTGTGCATGCACATGCACAGAACAAAAACAAAAACATTTGCACATGTGTGCATGGGCACACATATATATTTATTGTCAGTATTATTTGGTTAATATGTATGTATATGAGTATTGTCAGTATTATTTGGTTAATATGTATGTATATGAGCACGGGTGTGTGTGAGAGAGCATTGTGTAATATTCTCATTATATTTCACATGCATCATTAGTGGCTAATATTTGTTGTCACTTCTTGAGCAGGTTTCATTTTGTTATTGATTGAGCTTTTGACTAGAAATTGTATGTATACTCTTTGGGTCCAAGGATCCTAGCTTAGCCCTATAGAAATGGAATACAACACAATGCAATATATTTCCATTATCTCTATATAAACAAAAATACATAATTGGATCAACATACATAGGGATACATTGTGCACATAGCATCTATCCTGCACAACTATTAATTGCAATACATTATGGTCCTTGACAAACAGCTCAACTACTAACATGCACTCCAACACACACTTCAACCAATAACATACATCAATGAATCACTTTACAAACAAGGTAGATGCATACTTATAGGCATAGTTGAGAAAATTGGAATCGGCATGGAAAAAGAATCGAAAAAATTTGGGAATCGGCAAAAAAATGGGGAAAAATCAGCAATTTTTCATTAAAAAAACCGCAGAAATCAGCCAGGCTATGAATCGGGAAAATTGACTTAAATCAGGAATTTTTGCAATTTTCTCAACTATGCTTATAGGTATTATGGAACCGGTAGGCAGTTCGCAATTGCCCACCTACCACCTATGTACATCAAAAATTAAAATACCCCATTACATGACTTACATTACTATAAACACCGATAATATACATTTACATACAACAATACGTGATAAGACTTACACACGACGAATCTTATTTACATGTATGATCAATTCATGCACGTGCACACATTCGTACACTCATGCATAGCACTCATACAACATGCATTCATGCAAATTTGTCAAATGGTCAGCCTACATCTATCCCCTCCTCTAGACTTGTTAATGTCCTCGATGGCATACCAACTAAACACTGGGGATATAAACTAAATACAGTACTTGAATCTCTTGTTGCACTCCTGCTTCCTTCTATTCCAAATGTCTTCTATCCCCTCCTCTAGACTTGTTAATGTCCTCGATGGCATACCAACTAAACATTGGGGATATAAACTAAATACAGTACTTGAATCTCTTGTTGCACTCCTGCTTCCTTCTATTCCAAATGTCTTCTGAAACTAGCTTCACTTCAACCTATTTCTAACAAAACAGTATTCTCTAATTCCTTGTTCCACTTTGTGCAATCGACTAAATCACAAAGATAACGGGCAATGCCCATCACCGCCTATGTTGGGGGTCAAGGGGCAAGATCCCCCTTGTTGGGCCAAGGGGCAGCACCCTTCACACATACCTTGACATCAAGGGGGTGTCATCCCTATACAGTTTGGGGCAACGCCCTCAACAATTGAGTAGTCAATTCCTATACTCTCCAAACAATGGCCTCCATCAACCAGTTGCTGACAACAGCCTCCATTAGATAGATTTGGATAGTAGCCTTTGTCAGCAAACAACGGTCTCCAACAGCCACTCCTAAACACGAGGCTTTATATGCCAAACAGCCTGCCTATCCTTCTTAACAACTTCATTCCTTCAGATAGCTTGCCTTTCCTTCCTTACGGCAAGGCCTCTTTCATAGAAAACCTCCTTGCTCTCTCAAACAACAAAGTTGCTCTTCTTGACAACCTTCCTACTGTTAAGGACATTTTATTTCATTATTTTAATATTAGTAGGTCATGCATATTTAGATGATTAGGTCATCCATTTTTAGATGGGTTATTATTATATTCATTGCATGTAAAGATCTCCTAAATCAGGAGATCCAATCTTCCATTCTATAACCCTAATGGATATAAAATATTAAAAAATAGTCTTATGCCTCAATGAATGAATTAATTTGCTTTGCTATCATTGGTATCAAAGCCAAAATGCACCTGCAAAAAAAATATGAAATGCAAAATATGGAAGAATAATAAAGGTGTCAAACTCCATCAAAAATGCACCTTGATTACGATGCCAATATTTGCAAAAATATATTTAAAAAAATTGCATATAAAGAGTAAGTCACCCTCTTAAAAACTTTTGGCCATCCCCTTGCTAATTTTTTTTTTAATACATAGGGGAACTGGTAACACCATTGGGTGCTGCCACTATAAACCCTAGCCCGTTGGGCTAGACGAAGTCAACAAAACCCCCGACCCTCCAAGCATCAAACTAGGGCAACCTCCTTGGGTAAATTTTTATTTTATACTTCTAAAAAAAGAAATTGCCCACCTTTAAAATAAAAAAAAGACGCTTAAAATACTAAAGAGGTTTTGTCGTTAGAAAACAAAGGTGGCAAAAATGAAAGTAAGAGATCTTCGGCACCACGGTCTAGCCAAATCAACAGATCTTCTCGTCAAGTAAGAAAAGGGGGGGTGTTGTATTTTAAAAGCTTCCAAGATCCTTTCCTCGTTGGCGGTGCCGCTCCTCTTACTGTTTCTCTCACCGAAACGAAGCCCGATACAGAGCTATACACAATGTGGTACAACTATACTCAATGCGGTACATTCTGAAATGGAGGACCAACGGATTCAGCAAAGGTTTCCTTCCTCCTCATCATCACGACTGCAACCTCAACACCAAAAGAGGTATTGTCATATCTGTGAATGATGAGACAGGCATGATACCAAATACTGTCGGTACAATGCCGCTACACGAGGAGACCAGGTCCACAAAACTCAACAGAAGCAACAACAGTATAAGCCACAAACCTCAATAGAAGCAACACAAAGGGCATGTTGTCATTGAAGAGTCAAATTCAGACTATGAATAGGCACTCGGCGAGTTCGATTCAAATTTTGAACAAGCACAAGGTGTTGATGACTAAAGCTGCCACCAAACCAAAGGATGATGTTTGGTACATTGATTCTGGTGCTAGCAAGCATATGACAGGGGATAAAAGATGGTTTTCTACCTTCGAAGCAAAAGACGGGAAACCAATGACCATCTTCGTTTAATCAAACGATTCAAACCTATAAGGTGAAAGGACAAGGTGATGTTTCAATTCATCTTCGAAATGGAAAATGCACCATCAAACAAGTCCTCTATGTCCCAGGACTAGCCAACAACTTGTTGTTTGTGCCCCAACTACTGGATAGAAACATGAAGGTTGATTTTAGAGTTGAGAATGGCCAAAAGAGGTGTTTTATAACTAAAAATGGTAAGCATATAGCCATTGGTTCCTACAAAAGTGGTTTGTTTGCCCTAGATGTCCAATCTACTCCACATATAGCTCTGTCAGCAGCTATGATGGATGCAACTACCCTTTAACATCGGAGATATGGGCATCTCAGCTCTGGGTACTTACTTCAATTGACTAAGCATCAAATGGTGATCGGTCTACCCAACCTTTCACTCACCTTGCCGGTTTGTTTGGGTTGTTTAGCAGGGAAGCAACACCAAGTACCATTTGATTTGAGCTCTCATAGAGGCCGTGGTCCCTTAGATGTGATTTACACCAATCTATGCAAACCCATGGCAACTAGTATTGGTGGTAAAAGATACTTCCAGTTGTTTGTTGATGACTACTCTAGGAAGATGTGGGTGTCCTTGCAACTGAAGTCATATGCATTCCAACACTTTCAGCGTTTCAAGCAGCATGTGGAAAAGGAAACTGGGCATTCTATTAAGGTCCTCTGCTTAGATCGAGGGGGGAATATACATCCAAGAAATTCACAAGATTTCTTGCATAGAATGGGATAAAGCGACAACTCACTACAGCCTATACTCCACAACAGAATGGGGTTGTTGAGAGAAGAAACCATTCCATCATGGAAATGGTTTGTTGCATGCTCATAGGAGCAAATCTAGAGCAATCATATTGGACTGAAGTTGTCACCATTGCAGTGTATCTTCTAAAAAAAGTGCCTACAAAGGCATTACAAGGAGTTACACCAAAAGAAGACTAGTTGGGGAGGAAGCCTTCCATCAAACATTTCAGAGTCTTTGGAAGCAAGGCATACATGCATGTGCCAAAGAAAAAGAGGACCAAACTAGATGTAAAATCCCTGCCATGCATATTTCTTGGATATGATGATGAATTCAAAGGGTATCGATTGATAGACCCAAAAACCAAAAAATTGCATATAAGTAGAGATGTGTTTGATGAAGCAGTTGATCCAAAGTCATATGGTGAAATTCCTCAAGATGCTACATCTCCTGTTGTAAGCATAGATCTTAATGAGGACCAAACTAGATGTAAAATGTCTGCCATGCATATTTCTTGGATATGATGATGAATCCAAAGGGTATCGATTGATAGACCCAAAAACCAAGAAATTGCATATAAGTAGAGATCTGTTCGATGAATCAGTTGAGCCAAAGTCATATGGTGAAATTCCTCAAGATGGATCTCTTGTTGTAAGCATAGAGCTTAATGAGGAAATCCAAGAAGACATTCCAGCTATAAATGATGAGCTTGCAACAATTGCTCCTGCACAACAACGAAAGACTCCAAAATGGGTCCAGAGTACCATTAGAGATGCCAAGCTTGATGCACCTCCTAATCTCACTTCCACTCGCCCTCAAACTAGCAGTATGGCTCATAGGAATTTGAACCTAGGGCTGATGTCTTCAGTGATGGAAAATTCAAAACCAATAGCAATAAAGGATGCCCTTAGCTTGCCCCAATGGAAGGGAGCAATGGAAGCAAAATATGATTCTTTGATGAAAAATAAAACATGGGAGCTCGTTAATCTGCTTGAAGGAAAGAAGCCCATAGGTTGCAAGTGGGTCTTCAAAACCAAGTATAAGGCAGATGGATCACTTGACAAATATAAGGTAAGGATCGTTGCAAAGGGCTATGCACAAAAGGAAAGAATAGATTATGAAGAAAATTTTGCACCCACAACAAAGATGACCACCATCCGCATTCTCTGTGCCATGGCAACACAATTTGGTTGGAAGCTGCATCAAATGGATGTCAAAAGTGCCTTCCTGAATGATGATCTTCAAGAAGAGGTGTACATGACTCAACCCGAAGGCTTTGTTGTAAAAGGGCAAGAGCAAAAGGTATATAGACTTGTTAAGTCTTTATATGGGTTGAAGCAGGCTCCTAGAGCATGGTACATAAAAATGGACGAGCACCTATTGCAGCACGGTTTCAAAAGAAGTCCCTCAAACACAAATCTCTATTACAAGAAAGTTGGATCTGAAATAGTGATACTTGTGTTGTATGTAGATGATCTGATTATTACAGGCAGTTCAGATGATTTAATAGATGTCGTCAAGAATGACTTGAAAAAGTCTTTTGATATGATAGATCTAGGATTTCTACATTATTGTCTTGGCTTGGAAGTGTGGCAAAGGAAATTGTGATCACACAGACAAGATATGCCAAAACTCAGCTGGAAAGATATTGGATGATAGACTGTAAGCCTAAGGCAACACCTATGGAACAAGGATTGCAACTGTCCCGATATGATAAGTCTCCTCAAGTATCTGGCACTCTCTATCATCAGTTGATTGGGAGTCTTATTTACCTGACTAACACCAGGCCTGACATCAATTTTGTTGTAGGATATCTTTCAAGATTCATGCAAGATCCTAAGGAGAGTCATTGGAAAGCAACAAAGAGGATATTGCATTATGCCCATATTACATTAAAATATGGCCTAGAATATAAGAAAAATGATCAATTCTTGCAAGGATACACGGACTCAAATTATGCTAGATCACTGGATGATAAAAAATCAACATCTAGATATGTATTTCATCTAGGATCTGGACCTATCTCATGGCATCCCAAGAAACAACATGTAGTAGCATTATCATCCACAAAGGCAGAATATAGTGCTACACGAGGAGTTGTGTGAGGCAATTTGGTTACATCAAATTCTATCAAAAATGGGCATACAGAAGAAACATCCAACACTATTGAAATGCAACAACCAAGGTGTTTTGAAAATGGTTAAGAATCCAATATTTCATGAAATAATAAAGCACGTTGAAACTTCATGTCATTTCATTCGAGACCATGTTCAGAATCAAGAGATCCAACTCTAGTACATTCCCACCGACAAACAGGTTGCAGATATTTTTACAAAGGCACTTGCACGTGTCAAGTTTGAAATGTTTCGCAATTCAATTTGTTTACCAAATAATGTAATAAGGAGGGGATGTTAGGGATATTTTATTCCATTATTTTTAATATTAGTTGGACATGCATATTTGGATGATTAGGTCATCCATTTTTGGATGGATTATTATTATATTCATTGCATGTAAAGATCTAAATTGGGAGATCCAATCTTCCAATTTGTAACCCTAACGGACATAATAAGTAGGCTTATGGCTCAATGAATGAATTAATTTGCTTTGCTATCACCTACTCTCCCTAACAACCGTCTACTATCAGTTCCTTTGTTAGTTGACCTATAGTCAAATAACACTTCAGCAAACGATAATGTCTCAAACAACCTCTCTCTAGACAACAACATACCAATCCTTGTTAGTGATGTAACTTCGAACGACTTGCCCTCTCTACAAGCCCACATGGGCATTTACCCAATGGCCCACTCATTGTCCACTTCTTTTTCTCAGGCTAGAAAGATGCTCTAGACAACAAGGTGAATGTCTCAAATGGCCCCCTTGTGCTCCTAGATGGTCTCCTTGCATTATTAGAGGTCCATCTATTATTAGCCTTCTTGTTATACGACCAACACACTCACCTCGATGGCCAATTTCCCCTTCTGGACAACACAAAATTCCCTTTGATGGTTTTCCTCCTCTCCTTAACGGCATGTTACTCCCAAACAGCATGATCTCCTTCCTAGATGATACCCTTGCATTCTTTGTCAAACCATATGTCCTATCTAATGAACTGTTTGACTCTCCAAACGACAACTCTTATTAGACAACAGAGTGTTTCCTCCAGATGGCCTTACATTTCTGTCAAACAGCCATCTATCCTCAATTTCTTAATCAGACGACCAAAGGCTAGATAGCCTACTTCCAAACAGTCTTCTAAGTAGCTAGAAACTTCACACTGAGCCTATCGATGATCGTACATACAACTCTAACAGTTTAATCCTTCAACTCCATGGTCTGTACAATTGCATCCTCTAGCACTTCTAAAGCAATCAAAATTCAAACGACCTACATGATAGCCTTTCTCCAAATGGTAACAACTTAGACGAAAATGACAAACCCTTGACAACGTCAAATTTATTCTTGGACTGCATACGCTTAACCGGTTTCGTGGTTTACTCTCAAACAATAGCAAAAGGCAAATGATGACATGTCCTAGTCATCTCAACCAAAAAACTTCCTCTTATCGACTTTGTACCCTAGCACCTGTGCCAATTTGTTGAAATGGGGCTTACAGTCAAGTTGTGCCCTAGTTCCTCTAACCATAGTTGAGAAAATCTGCAAAAAAATCTTGAATCGATCCAATTTTTCCCAATTCATAGGCTAGCCGAGTTTTTGACGATTTTTGACGATTTTTTCCCCAAAAATTCTGATATGCATAAAAACACTTTTTTTCAATGAAAAAATGCAGATTTTTTACTGATTTTTTGCCGATTCCTGATTTTTCCCGATTCTTTTCCATGTCGATTCCGATCCGATTTTGATTTTCTCAACTATGCCTCTGACTACACGATGAATTCTTGCATATAATTGCTCAAACCCTTCATGATGTCCCGAATGGCTATAATTGTCCCTCTCACTTTTCAAATGTTGTCGTCCTAAGACTAGATGATCTTCACCTTGGCCTAGACAACCTGTGTCTAGATGACCAAGAGCTCGGGCTAGATGATCAAGGTCCCCAATTCTTCATTACCCCGCACAATTTCTCCTTGGACCCATTCATCTTTGTCTTCATCTCCCGTGCAACATTCTCATTATTTGTTTTCACTCGAGTTGGGTTGCACAATCATCGCATCATTCAATACGTCCTCATTGTCTACCACCTATGTAGTTTCAACCAATAGCGCAATCTCAATTGGTGGCATAGTTTCAACCACTTGCACAGTCTCAATTGGTTGCACAATGTCCACCTCTTGCACAGTCTCAACCACTTGTACAATCTCAACCTCATCGATTGCAATCAAGTTCATGGTGTCCTCTTCTTCTAGTCTAAGGCTTTGACTCCTTTGGCTTTTTGAACCCTCCACACATCATTGGTTCATCTCAACTCCTAACACTTTGGCATTCTCATGTGACGTGCCCTTAGAGGCAACATCTTCCACACTACACAATGAGTCTGCCCTAAGTGTCATACTTAATTCAGCGACTTCTAATACTTTTGGGATTGTCGCGATCTACACCACCAATGGCATACCTCCTTTAAATAGTCTCCCTTTGTGTTGCAATTACCTATAGTGATGATTTCACATTGTTACGCGCATTCTCCATGTCATACTCAATATTGGAGTCCTCGCTCTTAACACTTTCATCTTTAAAGTCACTCTCTTCACTAACATCTTGACCCCAACATCTAGATGATGCCCTCAAATCATCCGCCAAGTTACTCTCCTTCTCAGGATCATCACTCTTGCTGCTAGTCACTCTCATCATTTGATTCACTTTCATCTTCAAGGTTGCTCTCGTCCTCATTAACATGACCCCAACATTTTAATGACATATTTGCGTTGCTTTCCAAGTTCATGGTCCACTCAAAGGCCTCTTGGTATGATATTGGAGGGGCCACCTTGATATTTTTTCAATACACGAAGCAGCCTTCCATGAACCATCTCTTCTTCAATGCGTCTGATAGATTCTCCTCTAAACAGGTAAACAACCCATTCAACCTCCGGCTGTAGGTCCGAACAGACTCCATATCACACTATGTCTTCTTTCAAGTAAAAAACTAGGCACGTATTGTCCAATAAAAACAGAACTCCCATTTTTTGACAAATCTTATTTTGGAACCTGAAGGTATTTTGGAAACAAAAAGTGATCATTACCTTCAAGATAAATTATAGGATATTGGATCATGTGGAAGAATATGCCAAAAGAAGAAGCTTCCTAGGAAAACCAATCATTCATAAATTCTCATCCCTATCTTCTTGCCTTGAGGTTAGAAGCTTCCAAAGGGAAGAATTGTATATTCAATCTCCTATTAGTTAGCCACAAGGGTATTATAATGATATGTTTCTATCTGCACACTTGATGGGAACCTCTATGATCACCTTGCCCTTCTCAAGTACCATTCTCCATCATATATCTGCTTCTATATCGAAAAAAATATTTATGTATTTTTTTTTGTTAAACATCTTTGTGCCACTCAATAGTCAGTTAAGAGGGGTCTACAAATTTATAGAATCACATGGATAGTTGATTATATGGGGCATGTGATCAGGCCACATATGAGTGGTTCAGGTTTACCAAGGCATTACGGAGATGTTCATTGGAACTTTAACATGGAAGTCACCTAGCCTACCTATCCACATCCAAACACTAGGACATTGCATATCCGAAGTCTTATGAATATACCATACAATGCCCTTTATCCCAAATTGTTTAGTGCTATTCTTCCCTTATTTTGTGCCTTATTGTCTGATTTAGGCCTCTCTCCTAGCTAGGTGATTTATTTAAATGAATCTGGTGAGCAAAAATTTCATCAGACTTAAGGACTTCAATAACCTACGCTTATGATAATGATTTTATCATTGATGATTAGTTGAATGAAGAAAGTAGTTATTCTATTTTTCTTTAATAATTATGTGGAGTTGCAAGGAGTTGAGAAGAAGGTATATAATTTAATACAAAAATAAAAAGAAGTGACCACTATATTAGATGGTGAAGTTGGTATGAAATACAAAACACAATTGCAACAATACGAGATATGTAAGATTTCCACAACTATAGATGTTGTACACTTGTTATAATATGTGTGTATAAGGAGGACATGAGAAACTTCTAGGAAAAAAATTTTGCTCATGGAAGCTTCTTGGATAAGAAAAGAAATGAAGCTTCTAGAGGATTTACAATACAATATGTAGTCCATCTGATGATATCTCATCTTTGACTCCCCACTTAAAGGAAATTGTCCCCAATTTGTGCTTTAGATGTGGAAAATGCCCCTCAATCACCAAACAAGACAACCACTTAGGTTGAGTTGGCAATGTGTCTTTCCAACCAACCAAATAAGTCATAGTATCTTGCATGTGCAAACATCAACAAGAGTATCTAAGATTTGGAGGCTAAAAGTTTGCAAGGATGACTTGAGAGGGGAACAACAACCTCTTCCTTTGAATGTGGTGGCTCACAAAGCTGTATAGGGATTTGACCAAAAATGCAATGATGCAATGAAAAGGTTGTAAAACTACCTATAAGTGGATGAGTTGTCCATGTGATGCTATAATAATTCACAAATCTTTAGACTAAATGGAGTAGATTTAGTAGAGGTTAAGAGATGAAAGCCTTCAATTGGATTAGGTCAAGGACCATGATCATAAGAGACCTAAAAGTATGAGATCTAATAAGAATAGGAAATGAAAACACTTACAATTATTAGATATAGAGGCCATGAACACTAGGTTGAAGTTTGAATGGAGTAGAACTAGTTGAGGGTAAGAGGTGGAAACCCTTAAAGAGAATAGATGTAGATGAAATAGCATCAAACATCAACATGAACAAGTGAGAGAAATGAAGCAAAATATTTTTGAATAACATTGATGTTGCAATTGTTGATAATGACATGATAAATTTTGGCATTGCCTTTCTTATTGATGATGCAAAATAGTTGACATGGCATAAGTATCAAAAGGAAACTTTTGTGAAAAGAAAAATGTGATGAACCATGCACGTCAAAGTCTTATCAATCAAAGTAATCGAAGCTTGCCTGATCATGCTCTATGTATAGCTCCAACTATGTGTCGAGGTGTGAGGACAACACTCCAATATGATCACCTGTAGGTGCCCCATGCAATGAAATGCTAGGGTCCACTATGATTGTGCCATCCTTGAACACCCTATAATCATCAAGTGGTCTGGGAGAATATGGGGCCTCTACAATGGCGTGATATCCACGTATATCGTCATCATCAACATACGTGTCATGCAAAATCTCTACATCAGCATCCCAATCAGGTGCACCACCAAACTCATTATGCATAGAAGTGTATACATGATCATGGGTGGCATTCGATTTAGATGAAGACTCCACAACTTCGTAAGTAGGAGTGGGATGTGCAGGTGGTGCATTCGTTAAGAGGAAATATCGTGATCGTACGAATCGCCCATGTATCGATCACATCACTGAGTGTAACTACGTGACATAAATTTGCAACATAACTAACATGTAAGTCTCATAGAAGTGTGCAAGCAAGGACGGTGGTTTGCTCCCTATCCATGGCCTGTGGATCCATATCCTTCACAAAAAATTGTATAGTTGGCTAAAATACCTCATGGACAATGTTAAAGAGGGATGGGTCTTGAGAAGAAGACCTAGCAAACACATATATATGGATGCCCTACTCTAACTCATACATCTCTTGGAGGGGTCCCATAATTTGACTTATATGATAAAAAAGTGTCAAGTGAATCTTACCACCCACCTCCTCTATTTTCAAAAAAAAGTTGCTTAGAGTAGTGAAAGGCCTCATGGCTTTCCCCACATGAAGACCTAGGGTGCACATCATTATTGCCAAAGAGTCTCCTAAACTCTAGGTGGTCATATAAATGACCTAAACCCTGCCCTATATAATGTGATGTGGACATATAATCAACACTAATATTGTAATGGAACTTGACATTAAGCATCAAGGAAAAGTACTGCGGGAACTCATCATTGTTGGGTAGTTTCCTTATGCACAAATAAATCATGGATAAATAGCAACAACCATCTGTGGGTGTACACACTTGGTGACCTTATAGCCTCAAATTCTTCTCATACCATCATAAGAAGGTCAATCCGCTAATACCATCATAACAAGGCCAATACCATCAATTCATTAGAAGGTGATATCATTCTTTTAGGTGACTTCAATGCATGCATTAGGACCCACCAAGCACCTTTTCGTGATCTTACAGAGGGCAAATTTTGTCTCTTTGAACTCAACCCCAATAATCTTACATTTAATAGGGGATCTTGTAGATGACAAGCAACCTATTACAGCTTATGAAAAACACTTTATTTTAGTTGTGCAAGTCACATGGCCTCTTGGCTATCAATTGGATTACTCAGTTTTCTTACTCCAAATTCACTTGTTTTTTGCATGCTAAAGGTGCGAATGTAGTTGACTATGTCATCACCAACAAGAGTTTGCTTTTTGATATTGATAGCTTTTAGGTATCTAATCAGCTTCCCTTGGTCGATCATACAATGTTGACTTTCTCCATAAGTTCCTCTTTTACCTCTCCATATTTTTGTCTATTGCACAGTCCTACCAGCGATCCCATGATTAATTTTGATCCATGTTTAGCAGATGAGAATGTTGCTCATCTCTCCCATTTGATGTCCCAATGATCCTCTCTTAATTCCACCACAACAACAATCAAATATGAATTTGTCTCAAACTTTATGGGATGCAGCCCTTGACTCCTTTCCCCACACTTTTCCTCAGACAAAGCGTATTCTTTGCATTGGTGCTTGCCCCATGAATTGATGGTATGATGAGGAATGTACGTCCATGCATCGGAAGTGTAGATAGCAATGAGGGCTTCCTGAGACGAGGTAATGAAAGTTTAGTGGGAGGAGAATTGGCAATACATAATAAGGAACATGTCAATGTCAACTTGATACTTCTTATGTTTACTCAAACAGCAAATTCATGACAGCTAATATATGACGGCTTGCTTCAAGACGACACTAGGCATGACGACAACTACTGATATCGGATGGCCTATGATGGCATGTCGATACAGGCATGACAACAAGATGGTATGTCAACACTTCAACAAGATGGCATGTTCCATGTCAACACCACCTCTAACGGCTAGTCTCATGTTGGCTCCTAGCATGACGACAATTCTATGTCGGCTATAGGTGTGACGGCAAGTCTATGTCAGCTCCTCCTGGTCAGCTTAGATGGTGTCAGTTCCTGTAAATGCTAGCCCTCTGCGTTCCATCTAAGCGCTCCTTCCTGCAACATTGTAATACAACATAGAATCTAACATAGTACAAGCATACATAGAGACAGAGTTGGCACAAAATGGTGTCCTTGCATTATCATGAAGATAAGCACATCCCAGTTGTATGACTGCAACAACCTCACATACAACACTATTAGTCTGACGTCTCTCCCTTATGGTGGTTTCTCTCCTCATACAATCAATATGAATTTGGATCTCGATATCTTATCAAAATGAAAGGGGGGTCTATATATAGTGTAGCTCTGGTAGTTACATGTAACCAACCAGGCCTTAACTACCAAAACTACTTTCTCATTTCAGCCTTAACAATGTGATTAACAAAACAGTTAACCTCTTGAAATGACGGCTGATTACATACGTTTGATTACATTGCATTAACATTGCTAATTACCTAAATGTCATTACATTTAACCAATTTGACTATTTTGCATGCCATCTGTACGTAAAAATGATGTACAATATTTGGATGCGTAGACATTTTGACAAACACTTCATTTCTTCTTAGAATTGTTGTCTACAGGAAGCTTCATTTCGCCCTTATCCATGAGCCTATAGCTATATGTTCAACTCGAAGGAAATATAAATGACTTATTCAACATAAGAAGCGAGTGTTTCTCGTCGACATGCGTTGTGAGCTTCTAGATGCTTTTCATCACTCTTCCAAAGCCTTTTAGTGCACTCTTCTTCCTAGGAAGCCCCATCCCATGTGCATCAATGGCAAGTCCTGAGTCTTTTATTCTAATTCCTTATATGATATCCCATGGAAGCTCACCATTCATATCTCTAGACCCCCACATCATGTCACCTTTTATCTTCAAGGGAGATCAAAAGAGCTATAGATAAATTAAGCACTACCAAGGTTGTTGATTTTCAAGGATTTTAGGCTGAGTTCTTGAAGTATGGTGTTGAAGCTCTTGGATATTCCATTGCAGAATTATTTAATGAAGTTGTTCATTTTGGGTTCCCTATAGTCATAGCATATTACACACCCAATCCACAAATCTAGGGACTATTCATATCATATCCAAATAACTACAAAACTATCATGATTGGGCACACGTTTGCCATGCTTTATGCAACAATTTTGAATCTAACACTCTTAGAACTGTTGAATTGGGGCAAGCTTAGAGCAAGAGGGCAAGCTGGTATAAGAAGGAATCACCAAACTATTGACCATGTTTTCACTCTCAAGGCTATTATGGAGGAGGCTCACTAATATTTTTCTAACAAAAGTATTATGTTGCTTTGTGGACTTTAAAGGCCTTTGATACCATTCCTAGGCATATTTTATTTCAAAGACTACATGACATCGGCAACTCCAATCTCTTTATCACTGCCATCAAGAGACTATATGAAGCAGTTGTTGAACATTTTCAGACAACTTTTGGTTTCTCATAGGATGTCCAGTGCACCATTGGTGTCAAACATGGTTATCCTCCTTCTTCACACTTTAGGATCTACATTGATGAGCTCAAAGAAATTTTTTCATCAAAAAGCACATGTTGACGATGGTTGCCTTCTACATTATGTCTCAATAGCTATATTAATTTTTGCAGAAGATGTTCTTCTTGCTCATACTCTTGAGGGCTTGCAAAGATGGTTGGTTGCTCTTGCTTGCTTTTGTGACTTAAAATAGCAAGCAATCAATCTTAGCAAGACTAAGGTAATGATCTTCAACACATCAAAGAGTACCCCATCTAAGTTTCAATTCTTCTTAAAGGGTGAGTCAATTGAGATCACCACTACTTACAACTATTTGGGGGTTCAATTTACAAGTCCTTCCCTTAATCTTTGGCCAACTTTATAGTCATGTCTTTATGAGGGATATGCATCTCTCTCAATTTTGGAACACCAATGTTTCTAGTAGCACTTCCAGGACACAGCTACAAAGATGCACCTCTATGATTAAATCATCGAACCTATAGTCCTTATGGATCTCAGATTTGGGGTCCAAGTCTACTATGTGTTGATTGGACTGGCATTGAGAGGATACAGACTATTTTGCTTCAACAATTTATCCAATGTAAAGGAACAATTCCCCAATGTATTGTTCAGGTTGAGTTTGGCATTCATCCTCTTCACCTTGAGAGCATCTTCAAAATTATTTTTCAGCTTCATTGCCTTAGATCCATGGGTGACTACACCTCAAGCCAAGAGAGATACCCATATTTGGTGCTTTGCTCCTCAAAATGCATTACCTCTAGGGGCTCTTTTGGTTATCATCATGGATGGTACTTAGAAGTTATTTCTCTTCTTCAGTCAGTTGGCATCTCCATAGATCAATTACCTCTATTCAAATACTCTTTAAATGCTCCTCCTCATGTGATAAGAGGTTAATTAATCCAGCAGTCAAAAATGATGTTTATCAACAATATATTCAGATCACTTGGGCCACTCCGTTTCAACCTCTTAGTACTAAGTTGGCTCTCTACACTAAATATTTCATGAGGATTTGATCATCATCATGGATGGGTACTGAGAAGTTATTTCTCTTCTTCTGTCAATTGGCATCTCCATAGTTCAATTACCTCTATTCAAATACTCTTTAAATGCTCCTCCTCATGTTCTTCCTGATAAGAGGAAAATTAATCCAACAGTCAAAAATGATGTTTATCAACAATATATTGAGATCACTTGGGCCACTCCGTTTCAACCTCTTAGTGCTAAGTTGGCCCTCTACACTAAATATTTCATGAGGATTGAGAATGACATTATTACCTGTTCTAATTATGTTGAGCGACATTAGACACAGCCCTAGGATTCCTCTTGGTTAGCTTAGTGTATGCTCACATCAGTATGGTGCTTAGAGAATGACCACCATATTCCTCGAGAAGATAGGATATGTCGTCTTTGTTGTATATGGGAGGTGGAGACTGAAGAACATTTCATCTTCATCTATCCTATTTATTACGAGATTCAAGGGAGGTGCTATTGCTTGTATAAAGACTCAAGTGGATCGCTTGCCACCTTTTTCAACTATCCTGACCATAGATGCTTGGCTCTTTAGCTCAAGGAACCTATCACTCTTTGGTGTCAATTATTATAGGTTAGAAAAAGTACTACTCCACTAATCACATCATTCTTTCAGTCTTTCTCTGTAGTCAAAAGTAATAAGCACTCATTTGAAGCTGCAACTATACAAAATGTTGATGACAGATCTGTGTGCCTTCTAGGGCTTCAATTCTTTCTTCTTGCTTGTGGTAGGATAGGATTGCAGTTCTTTGGAGTCAATTTCTGGCCATGCCTCACATACCAAGGAGTTGTAGATAGATCCAACTTACCAGTTGCTTGTCCTCTTCTATTGGTTACATAGCCATGGATGCTAGAACAGTCTTGAGGGGTCGAACTCCATGTCCTCCCAATATTATTCAACTAGGACCTCTTAGTCCTAGCCATTTTCCTAGGAACATCATTAGATCTTGTGTTCACCCTTTTGGGATAGATGACAATGATGGCAACTATGCTTTTACTTTACATCCCACTATAAATTAATGTTGGCACTTGGATCCACTGGAGCTCCTTTCTATCTATATTGTACCTTGACTTCTAACTCTCTCTTAATCATTACTTTTAGCATGTTAGGGTTTATCCATTTTGGATAACCCTTGAGGTTGTAATTTTATGCCATTTAGTTGTTCCAGTTTAGAGTAGTTTACACAAGATTCTTTACTCTAGTTTAGTTTATTTTCATAGTACTTTTTGGTTGCTATAATGCATTGTAATTTGTAACAGCTCTTTTCAAAGAGTCCAAATAACCTACTTTGGCCATTTGTGGACATTAATAGAATTATATTATCTTATTATCTTTTCTAATAGCAAGCTCTTAGGAAATACATCTTAAAGCTCATCATAAGATGTATCTCTATGCCCACTGTCCTTGCATTGCTTCTTTGATTATGGGAAACATTTTAATTGTAGAAGGTTAAATTGATTTATCGTTTCAATAAATTTGTTTATGTTGTCACGGATCAAGGTGGGGTTTTCACAGTCAATAGTTTTTTTATGTTAGATTGGTTGTGACGTGTCATATAGCTAGGCTTGTAGTATTCCACTCCATGATTACCTGTTTGAAATAAACTAACCTGTAATTAAAAAATAATAATTTACCCAAAATGTTGCAAAAAAAACATGTTTAACCCCTTTCTCCAACGAAAAATAACTCAGGTTGGAAACATGCTTGGTTCATGACATGGCTAACAAGTGTTGCACTGGTTGAGCATTGTTATGTGGCAGGTCATGGTGGGCAGGGTTCGTGCTGTGCTGCAAAACAGGGTTTCACAAAATTCTTTAGGGTTGAGAAAAGGATTCAAGTCAAGAGAATGGAAAAATGGGGCAAAACAGCCCTGTCAAGGTGCATATATAGCAATGAAGGTTTCATGCAAGAAATCCATTGTGCCCTTGCCCACCCCCCCACCTGGGCCACATCAGATGCCATGGGGGCTGGCAATTTGGAAAATAGTTTCACTAAATTAGGGTTGGACGAAGGCTCATCCATCATTCAACACTCTAGTTGTCTCATGCAAACCCCTATTTTCATGATTTTCATCACTCAAATTGGCAAAACATTGTGTCACAATAGCATACTTGTACCCAGCATTGAAAAAGGCTGTGTGCACTACACCAGTTTTACCTACCCCATATTTTACCAAGATTCCTGTGATAGAATGTGATATTTCTGCATAGGGTAATAATGTAATTTTATTGCAAGAAGGAAGCCTCATTCCTTTTGAGAGTTGCCAACTCAAAGGAAGAATGGCAAGAAGTTAACATATGAGGAGATGCCAACCGTTTCATAAGCAGTGAAAAAATGGAGACCCAGATTGGTAGGCGTTTCAAGATCATAACTGATCATGAAAACCTTTAGTATTTCCCAGAACAAAGATTGTCAGTAGAAAAGCAATAGAAATGGGTCACAAAGATGCATATTTAAGAAGTTTGAGATAATCTATAAGAAGGGCAAAGAAAAGATGGTGGCAAATGCCCTCTTCTGCAAAGAGGATGCCCTAATCCCAATTATGTCCTATATTAGTGGTTCAAACAGAGTGGGTGCATGTGGCAAGGCGAGAATGGAATCAGGACCCAGTGAGGCAAGATCCATCCTTGTGTGACAAGTTCTCACAAAAGGATAATTCACTGTGGTATAAAGGGAAGTTGTATATTTGCAAGCAGTTGTCATGGAAAGACACTCTTAAAGGAATTGCATCAATCTTTAATCACTGAACACTCCTGATTTGTCAAGAGATGCCACAGGATCAAGAAGAATTTCTTTTGGAAAGAATTCAAAGGAGAAATAAGAAAATTTGTTATTGAATGACAGACTTGCCACATCAAAAATGAGGAACTTACAAAATCTCAGTGTCGCATCCTCTATCCATATCTACTCGTAAGTGGGAAGACGTTTTCATGGATTTCATCACATGTTTGCCCAAGTTAGATGGTTTGTAAATAATAATGTTGGTAGTTGAGAAGACTGCTAAATATGCTCATTTTACCCCCTTGGCTCATTCATTTTCAGGTAGCACGATGGCTCATGTCTTCATGGGCGATGTTCTGAAATCCATAGAATGCTGAAAATTATAGTTAGTGACAAAGATCCCATCTTCTTTAGCAATTTTTGAACTGAGTAGTCATTGTCTTAGAGAACACAACTGGCTCAGAGTTCAGCATATGACCTTTGAACAAATGGGGAAACATAGGTGGTAAATAAGTATTTTAAGGGACATTTGAGGTGCTTTGCTTCAAAAAAATAGGCACACATTGGGTCAAATGGCTATCCTTGGCAAAGAGGTACTATAATACATTTTATAATACCGCAATGAAAAAAACCCTATTTTCAGGTTTTTTATTTATATCCATCACAGTCGACCACATCATATTTGCATGGCACTTCCAAAGTGCAAGCAGTTAAGGGTCGTTTGGCTCATCACCAAGCAGTTTTACAGCCTTTAAGAGATAATTTTGCTATGGTACAAAATAGGATGAAGCGACATGCACACCAGCATAAGAAAGAGGCATTTTTGAAGTTGCATATTGAGTGTACCCATGCATTTATCCTTATAAACATGCCTCACTAAAGCCGAAAAAAGCAACAAACTTTATTCCAAGTTCTATAGGCATTTCAAGGTGTTATCTATGATATGAAGCATGGCCAAAATTTTGGAGCTTCCACCTTCCCCAAGAACTCATCCAATCTTTCACATATCCTGTTTGAATAAAGTGATTGGTCATCATGCTCTACTCCAAACAGAGCTACCAAAGCTTGACAAGGAAGGTCCTATTATTTTTTAGTCCAAGGAGATTGTGGACAAACATGTAGCATTTGCCAAACCAAGCAACCAAAAAGTACCTGATCAAGTGGAACTAGCTGCCTTTGGAAGAAGCTATGTCCGAAGATGAAATTTTTGTGCAAAAGCATCCAATATGGGCAACCATTGAGGACAATGTTTTTTTAGAAGGGAAGGGACATGTTATGTCCCCATGCCTAGGCCATTAAGGTAGGGTACAATGATTCTTGCATGATCAAAAGGTACGTGATCAAGTGGAACTAGCTGCCTTTGAAAGATGCTACGTGGAAAGATGAATTATTTGTGCAAAAGCATCCAATATGGGCAACCATCGAGGACAATACTTTTTTAGAAAGGAAGGGACATGTTATGCCCCCACGCCTGGGCCACTAGGGTAGGGAACAATGATTCTTGCATTATAGTTACTTAGGGTTGCTATAATTTGTTATTATCTTTTAGGAGCCAACTACTTATAGTTTTAACCCCCACATAAGTATTTCTATAAATAGAGAATAAATTTCTCAATTTAGGCATTAGTTGTGTCCATTTCTTGTTCTCTATTGGAGTCATCTGTAAGGCCATTGGGAGATCAGCCCCTTAAAATTACTCTTTGCTCTTATCTGTACTTGAACCTGCTCAATTTTTATTTGGATATTGCATTGCATTTTTTCATCAAGTATATTGTAAACATTATTGTTAGATGCATGTTAATTCTTGCATGACATGGACTTATTTATGAGCAACACAATGCTAAATGATGGAGATTTTAATGCAAATTTGTAGTTTGGCTTTCGTTTTGTCCTAGGTGTCTTATGTTACAAAGGGAAGCCCACACCTCCAAAGACCCATTGAAGGCAACTTCCCCTCACAAACCAAGCCAAGATTAAAGGCTCTGCTCTAATACCAAATGATATGAACTAAGAAACCCAATTACACTAATAAGAAAGGAACACAAGTATACTAATAAGAAACAGACACAAGAGATTGCCATACATGCTGAATATTAATTGTATTTGTATCTATAAATAGTACAAAAGGAACTTCTAGAAAGAGAAAGAGAAACTTCTAAGAGAAGAAAGAAAAGAAGCCTCTAGAGAATTTAAATAAGGACATGTGAAAATGATAAAGAGTTATTAAATGTACTTATAATTATTAAAAGCAATAGTCTATGCTTACTAAATGCATCTACAATATTAAATGCAATAATCCACAATTGTTAAATACAATAATCCATATGACTATATCCCACTGAAAGCATGTTCATAAGTATGATTTGTGATCAGAAATTGCCCTCATTTAGGGTAAAGAGTTTCTCCATGGGAATGGAACTTAAGACCTAGGTTTCATTGCATTAAGTAAAGCACTAGATGCATAGAAAAATGTAGAAAAATATTTAACTCCATTGTCAAATGGGTATCTCAACTTTCAAGAATAATGACTCTTAGAATGATTAGACCATGAAGGATATTGCATTAGAAAAGAATAAGAGAACCAAATTGATTAGGAGGCCATATTGACCATAAGAAGCTGTACTATATGATTTACAATTTGGAACACAACTTTATTCACGAAGCGCAGGAGCAGATCATGGGTGTAATCTGCAGATGCATGTTTCTGGCCAAATTGTTTATGTTTATTCCACCACCTCTTAGTCATGTGTCTAGCCGATTAGCTTCTGAGAGAAATCACCCATTAATGACAGATAGTAAAACGACAGAAATGGATATTTAGAGTTATTGGCTTCACCAAAAAGCTATGTATAGTTGCGGCTTTTTGGACCATGTATATGATTAGGTACAGTTCCTCAATTATTTCTTATTATCTTTGGGGTAGATGTTTTGTTTTTCTGATAAGGCTATGGTTATTCACATATAAACTCTGTATTTAAGAACATAAGTGATCAAAATTTCAGTTCAAAATAAATTAAAAATTGTATATTTGAACATGCAAATCTAGAAATTTCTAATAAAGTAAAATATGCTTACATCCAGAGTCCTCAAATGAAGTTATGTGCTGAATACCCTGTACCGTTTGGCAACTTAGATCATACTCATCTAATTGCAAGTCCTTTCTCTTCATAGAGGATATACATTGAATCAACAATAAGAGACTATTTTCTTTTATTTTTTATGCCCTAAATGCTAATTGCCAATGCCACTACTAAAATCATACAACATGCGTATCCATCAGCACGCTAGCAGGCCGTATAATATTGTTTTTGAACTAGATTTCTATCCCTGACTTTTGCGGTTCTCTGAGATGCAGTAGTTGGTTAGTAGGTAAATTCACTATTTTGTGGCATGCCCTGTTATGTTTTTCCCTTAGTTGCATGGAAACGAATACAGGATCCAACATGGAGATGGTATCAGATACAGATACAGCATATTTTCAAGACCCCTTGATATGGATATGGCTGGATACAATATTATAAAAAGCATATATTTTTTATATATTAATATAAAAAACATATAACAAAAAAAAAATTACACAAATGCAAGTTTTATATAGGATATTTTCATTAATTAAGAAGACAATTGTGTTTGTCTTTAAAATTTTAAATTTATTTTTTAAACATTGTGTAATCTTCTTTTAATCTCATGTTGTGGATACAACTCTAGATGTGCCTAGGCCATATCTGGATTTCAATATGAATGAAATAGGGGCATTTATTAGATGTGTTTGGATATGCTACTCATGTATTTGGATACGTCTAGATACAGTATCCAAGAAGTATCATATCAGTATTCATATCTGTGTGTATCTGACATACAGATATGTGTATCCGAGTAAGAGTATTGCCAGATATGGTAACTTGGGTTTTTCCCTGTAAGTGTAGGGTTACATTTAAATTTTGTGGCCCACATGGCCACTATTTTGGTTGTAAATTCAATCACAAATGGTGGCTATCTATATGTACATGGGGCAAGTTTAAATTAGCATTTAGCTTTACTAAATATCCAACATGCATCAGCTCTCTTTTCCTATCATTTTAGGAAGAGGTATATATCTTTAGATATGTCCCATATATATTTTATTGACAGTATGTTTCACGTGTCTATTTTCAATTAGATTGTGTCTGCTGCTACAGTATATGGTTGCTATTTCTAAATACCTTGTGGAATATGTCATGATTATTGTTATATGACTGCATATCAGGGCCACCATAAAATTTGCTCTTAGGTCAATGATTAAGTTATACCCATTAACAGGCCTTCCCTATGTAAGGAAGCATTTTCCTGCATGTTCAGACTGCTTGAGAAAAACCTGAGGCTAGATGCATGACATGGAATACTAAATAGACCAAGATATCAGAGTTGTGGAAAATAATACATTTTGAAATTCCTTTTAACTTTTAATCTCAGGAACTGTTCAATATATATCTAAGTAATGATTTGCAGTTGTCCCCCACTAGAATAACTTGAAAACAAAAACAGAGAAAAAGAAAGGAATCGCCATTACCAAACGATCATAATTATTTTGATTCCTTCCTATTAAGTTAAACAAAACATAAATGTTTGATGCATTATGTAATTAGTACATTAATACAGGAGAAGGAAAGAAGTGAGAAATTATAGGAAACATGGATGCTGTAGGCTTTGTATGATTGGTAAGATCAATACAAAAGTACACAACAAATGACAAGTCATGCATTTCTCTCAATGAGTACTTCAAACAACCAATCATTTTGACTACAATGCAGTTCACTGCAACTTAACTTTTAAAACATTTGGCTTACGAAAATATTTTCCTGTTCAGAACACAACTACTCAAACTGTGAAGACCATATTGAATTATATTTAACTGTATGTTTAAAAGCAGCTACTTTACTGGTTCTCCTAACGAGACATTCTAAAATCAAACACACATCTAGTTAAATTTGCATGACAAAGCAGTGAGAATTTACCAGATGAATTTGGAACTGAATCCGATGATGCAGCCAAACTGATAAGTCGTTCCACATCAACCACGAGCATGTTTGGCTATAGTCCAAAGCATGTTCAAAGAATTCCACATTTATGCTAACTCAATTTACAAGTAAATATTCTCACTAAGTACTGCACCTTCTTGTAATTTTTCCATTACACAAATAAACCTATTCATTTTCCTGAGCAGAATATAAATGCAATTATAGGCCTAGTTTAATGCATGAACAAAACCTATAATTAATAGTGAGTGTTTGGACAATCAATTCAGCACTAACCTCAACCAATGATTGTTCGAATGCAGTAGTCAAAATCTTATCCTGGCAGAACATCCCAAAATAAATAAAAATGTGAGATACAGAAGCCAAAAATATCCTGCAAGTTTCTAGCATCACTGTCTTACAAGGCCACATTCTTACCAGCCAACCTGCTATCCCTGGAAGTTCAGTAACATCTAAGCCATGGCTAAAAATAGGCTTCACTATCATTTGGAAATATGGAACACCTTGAAAGGAAACCCGCACACGCTTCACAAATGGCCATTCCTTAAGAAATTTCACGCCTACACGAACCTGTATACCATTCGAAATCTTTCAGATATTGGAGGCCAAAGATGATCTCATATTTGAAGCATGCATAAGCTTGCCCACTTTGAAAATAATCATTATTGTCTATCAGAACTGAAAAGAAAACATAGTATAAAAATTGCTGGTCTTCAGAGCATGTAGAGCTTATCCACATTATACAAAATTCTGGTATGTACACGGGGATGGAAGGATAAAAAGCACAAATTTTAGGTAGCAAGTAAACTTCTGGTATGTACACGGGGATGGAAAGATAAAAAGCACAAATTTTAGGTAGCAAGAAGCAACCTAGTTAGAAAGCATTAAAAGCACTCAGAGTAACTTAGGATGCTGCAGAAGAAATTTTCTAGAGAAACTGATAAGATAAAGTTCTCTAAAATCAGGTGCAGTAGTATTGATTCTGACAGCCTGCACAATGAACAAAACACAAATTGAGATTATTTTAGTTATGGTAAAAGGACGTATAGGCAAGTAATCTCTAAGAAACATGAAATAAATTCAGTCACGATACAACACAGAGTTATAGCCATGGATTAGCAACAATTTTACTTGTATTGAAATTAAACCAATGTAGATAGTTCGAAACTCCAGGCATTGAAAGGTTGATTTTGATCAAGTATATGAGGTGTTAATCATCACTTGAAGCCATGGCCAACCCTTTTGTATTTTATTCATTTGTATAGTCTTATAGGTCATTGTACACCTTTTTAAGGTGAGTTTAATGTAATATTTTAATAATAAACCTTAAATTCAGTTCTTTAAGCTTGACCTAAGGCCACTTGTAATTTGGGTATTTATACCCTTGAGACCATTCATTCATCATCAAGCTGACTCTAATTCTTTCCTTTAGTGATGTTATTTTGGTTTCTACAAGCACCCTTCATATCATGTGCTTATCTATGATATATCTTTTCTTTCTGGGTAATGTGTTGATTCCATTCATTTCTGGAAAGTATTATGAAATCTGACATGGTATCAAAGCAGGTGTGAATCTCCATTACTCAACCACAAAATCTCAGCTTGCCTCCTTCTACAGCAATTCAAGAAAGGCAAGCATCTTTTTGAGGAAGTGCTTTTTGCCCAGTATTGTCACAGCTTGAATTTTCATTAAATATTTAATAGCAATTTGAATTAAGCATGAAAATTGTGGCAATATGGATGACGTGGCATGAATGCTGAAGCTAAGTTGTTAATTGTATTTGAATATTCATGTGGTTTTATTATGGCCATGAAATAAGACTAATTATATTTGTGGTTGGAGTGTTTGACAGGGGCTGCTCTCAGCCAAAAACAGGAGGGAGGACATCATCGGGGAGAAGACTTCAGACATTGACCAGCAGCATGATTAGAAAATTGGAATCTGCGTGCACACCAAAAAATAAAAATGTTTATGCGTATTAGATATACCTGCTTGTTATTAATTTCTTGAGTACAAACCATATGTTGGGTATATGATGAATGCTGTATGGCACTTTGGTATAAATTATATGGTAGAAGTATGACATATGTTGCTTCCACTTCATGAATTTTGTGGTAGGTTGCATTTTACTTCATGATGCATTCAAGGGTAAACCTCCAAGCCCAGACCGAAGATAGAGTGTGAAGGAGAAAAAGTGAATAAACCCATTTTTTGTAAAGAACCTAAAGTTGTCATCCTTGGGCAAAACTTAAGAACTTAGTCTAAGGGAGAATTTTGGAAAGAGGCCTTGACTCTAGTGGAAGGCTTTTTTTAATCTTAAACCCTGAACCACTTGCCAAATTAAAAAAAGGAGCGCTTCCCTTTTGGGTGCCAAAAGGCTTTTTCATCACAGGAAATTTGTATACAGTTGTTTTTTAGAGCACTCCCATATTGGAAAGTGAGAAAGGAAGAGAACAGAGAATTCCCATGGCGGGTGATTCCAAGAATAACCCAAACCAGCAAGGGGACACCCAATTTGAGACTCCATCCAAATTTGGCAGAGCTTTCGCCCGACTTTAGAAGTAGATGGGCTCTTTAAAAACCTTGGTCTGGTTTACAGAAGGCATCCAAGCATGAGACCCAGGAATCACTGGCTCAAGCACTCCAAATTTGGGAAAAAGAAAATGAAACGAGGGTGCAAAGGACAAGGCTGTCATCTACAAGTTCTAGGGCAAAACATTCAATGTCTTATCTGTTAGGAAAAACTTCAGATTTTATACCTGCAAGTGGAAACACAATAACAGAAAACAAAAACAGCAACACAAGTAACACAGAGATTTACGTGGAAACCTGCAATGTGCAGGAAAACCACGGGGCAATGGCAACTTCTCCTTTTATTATTTTCAGCAAAACTTTACATTCACGTTTTCAACATTACATCATATGCAAGGGATCAAGTCCCTTTTATAGAGCATGAAGGGAAGACCCTGAACCGTTCGTTTCCTCTCCCAAAGGAAGCCTCCGCAAAACTGTTCGTTTCCATGCCGGAACTGAAGCGATTCGTCTTTCGTGTCTTGATGTCTATCCTGGACGTCTACTTGCCTAGACGTCTAGCAGCCCAGACGTGCCTGCTGCCTAGACGTCTGCCTAGACGTCTAGCAGCCCAGACGTCTGCTGCCTAGACGTCTGGCCTAGACGTCTAGCAGCCCAGACGTCTGGCCTGTTGCCTAGACGTCTAGCCTAGACGTCTAGCATCAGACGTCTGGTATTTGCCTAGACGTCTAGCCTAGACGTCTAGCAGCCTAGACGTCTGGTTAGCTACCTAGACGTCTAGCAGCCCAGACGTCTAGTCTGCTGCAACTTCCTCTTCTGCTATGCACCTGTATAGTGACTTCACTTCCTAACATTCTCCCACTTGAAGTCAGTATTCAAGAATTCTTCTACCAAATATTTTCATCCAGTGCCAATTGCCCAATGCTGCCCTTGTTACTTTTTCAGCAAGCCCAGAGAAGTTCTGCACCACTCAAACTTCTCTACCTTGACCGGCTTTGTAAGCATATCTGCAGGATTCACTTCAGTGTCGATTTTCTGCAACAGGATCCTACCTTCTTCCACCACATTTCTTATAAAGTGGTACTTGACATCAATGTGTTTCGTGCGATCATGGAATGTTGGATTCTTCACTAGCTGAATAGCACTTTGGCTATCACAATGCAACGTAATTTTCTCCTGCATTACCTTGAAGTCACCCAACAATCGCTCTAGCCAAATTGCCTCTTTGTTGGCATGAGTCGCTGCAATATATTCTGCTTCAGTGGTTGATAAAGCCACAACAGACTGCAACTTAGAAGCCCAACTCACCGCTCCACCAACAAGAGTGAAGGTATATCCTGTAGTGGACTTTCTCCCATCTCTATCTCCACCATAATCAGAATCCACAAAACCTTTAACTTGCAAATCTGCCGATCCAAAGTAAATGGCAACATCTGAAGTGGCTCTTAAATATCTAAATATCCACTTCACCGCATTCCAATGCTCCTTACCAGGATTTGCCATGTACCGGCTGACTACTCCCACTGCTTGGGCAATATCCGATCTGGTGCTCACCATGGCATACATGAGGCTTCCTACTGCTGATGAATACGGTACACGAGACATGCTTGTCTTCTCTGCTTCTGTTCTAGGACATTGGTTGGAAGACAACTTTAAGTGTGGAAGAAGTGGGGTACTAACTGGTTTTGCATTCTGCATATTGAAGCGCTGCAGAATCTTCTCCACATATGACTTTTGACTTAACCAGATCTTTCTTCCTTTTCTATCCCTGTGTATCTTCATCCCTAAAATTTGGTTTGCTGCTCCTAAATCCTTCATTTCAAATGTCCTAGCCAACTGAGCCTTAAGATCAATGATTTTCTTCATGTTGGGGCCTGCAACCAGCATATCATCAACATACAACAACAAAATAATAAAACTGCCATCATCAAACCTCTTATAGTATCCACAATGGTCAGCTTCACTCCTGCTGAAACCTTGGCTCTTCATGAAGGTGTCAAATTTCCTGTACCACATCCTTGGCGCCTGTTTCAACCCGTACAATGATTTCTTCAATCTGCAAACCAAATGCTCTTTGCCTCTTTCTTCATAGCCCTCGGGCTGATCCATATAAATCTCTTCCTCGAGATCACCATGCAAGAAAGCAGTCTTTACATCAAGCTGCTCCAGTTCTAAATCCTGTGCAGCTACAAGTGCAAGTAGAACTCTAATAGTAGTCATCTTCACAACTGGAGAGAAAATTTCATTAAAGTCAATACCTGACTTTTGCACATAGCCTTTTGCCACCAAGCGAGCTTTATAGCGTTCCAACAACCCATCGTTGTTCTTCTTCACTTTGTACACCCACTTGTTTCCAACAGTCTTTCTTCCAGGTGGGAGATCCACAAGTTCCCACGTTTTATTCTTGCGAAGTGCCTCGATTTCCTCCTCCATGGATTTCCTCCACTTTTCTGCATTCTCACTCTCTAGCTTCTTGAAATGAACTAGGTTCACCATCATCAATTAACAAAGCAAAAGAGGACTGATAAACATGAGAATACCTTTCCGGACACTTTTGTGGACGTGTAGATCTTCTAACCCAATGATCTGTTGATTGTGGCTCTTGGTCTTGTGACCGTTGTGGCTGCTCTACTTGTTGTTCTACATGCTGATCAAAAACTTCAGCATGCTGATTTTCATATTCATCTTCACTCATTTCTACTTCAACTGGTACAACATTAGGAGTTTGTTGTACCTCCTTCCTTTGCATGGATTTTTCATCAACAATTACATCCCGGCTAATAATTACCTTGTGGGCGGTAGGATCCCACAGTCTATACCCCTTCACTATATCTCCATAGCCGAGAAAAACACATTTGCTTGACTTTGGGTCAAGCTTGGACCTTTTTCTTTGGGTACATGGGCAAACGCATCACAACCAAAGGTACGCAAATGAGAGTAATCAACTGGCTTACAACACCAAACCTCCTCCGGAATCTGTCCATCCAACGCAGTTGTAGGTGACCTGTTAATAAGATAAACAGTTGTATTAACAGCCTCTGCCCAGAACTTTTTCTCCAACATGGTTGCGCTGAGCATGCTTCTTGCACGTTCCATGATTGTGCGATTCATCCGCTCAACCACACCATTTTGTTGTGGAGTATATGGTACTGTCTTCTGGTGCTTAATACCTTCCTGCATACAAAATTTATCAAATTCCTTGGAGCAATATTCACCCCCATTATCCTGACTTGAGACATAAAATCGACTTGCCCAAACTCTTCTCTACCCGTGCTTTGAACTCTTTAAATTTCTGCAAAGCTTCCGACTTCTTCTTCAGAAAATAAACCCACACTCTCCTAGAATAATCATCTATAAAAGTCAGAAAATAGATGGCGCCATTTAAGGACTGAGTGGGGACTGGTCCAAATATATCCGAATGTATAAGTTGCAGAAAATCAGAACTCTTACCAGGACTTGCAGTAAACCGAACCCTCTTTTGTTTACCAAAAATACAGTGCTCACACAAGTCTAAATTACAAGACTTAATCCCAGAAAGCATACCTCTATCATGCAGAATTTTCAGGCCTTTTTCACTCATATGGCCTAGGCGTTGATGCCATAGCATTACTGCATCTTGAACAGAAGTTGTTGCTGTTGCATGGTTTGTCACCGTATCACCGCATAAACGATATAGGGTCCCATAAGATTCTCCCTTAGCTACTACAAGAGCTCCTCTAGTAATTTTGCAGTAGTTGTTACTGAAAGTGACAGAATACCCTAGCTTATCCATCATTTTGATTGAGAGCAAATTCTTCCGCAAATCGGGCACATGTCGCACATCACATAACATCCTTTCTCTACCATCGTCCAGCCTGATCCTTATATCCCCTCTTCCCACAATTTCTAAAGGGTGATCATCACCCAAATAGACCTTTCCACCACAGTATGGCTGATATTTGTCAAACCAGTCTCTGTGGGGAGACATGTGGAAAGATGCACCTGAGTCCAAAACCCAGGTATATAAAACAGATCTGTTGTTACTGATACAGAAGGCTTCACATGTTGTCGTCTCTCCTGAATCTGCTGCATTGGCCTCAGCTGATGGCTGATTTTGCTTTTCACCATTCTTTAATTGCCAACAGTCCTTCTTTGAGTGTCCTGGCTTCCCACAATGCCAACACTTCCCTTTCTGCTTATGTCCTTTAGACTTAGATCTGGACTGTTTTCTACCTTGTTTACTCCCCTCGAAAGATCGACCTCTCACAGATAGGGCTTCATTGGTTGAGGGTTCCAGAGACGTTTTTCGCCTCAACTCTTCTGCCAACAAAGCGGCTACCACATCATCAAATTTGAGAGTTCCTGATGATGAATTAATGATGGTCATCACCATATGATCCCAAGTGTCCGGGAGGGAACAAAGTAGGGTGATAGCTCTATCTTCATCCTCCATATTCACATTAATTGAAACCAGTTACTGATAAGAGTATTAAACTCATTCAAATGATCTACAACGGATGAACTTTCCTTCATCCTCAAGCTATAAAGCTGCTTTTTCAAAAAAAACCTTATTTGTTGTTGATTTTGTTTCATACAACTTTTCAAGCTTTTGCCAAAGGGCTTCCGCGGTCTTCTCTTCAACTACATTGAACAAGACAGAGTCCGCTAGGCAGAGACGGATTGTAGAAACCGCCTTCCTGTCCAGCGTTGCCCACTCCTCATCTTTCATGCTGCTCGGTTTACTCGCGACCCCTTTCAAGGCTTGAGCTTGGTCATTCTGAACCAGAAAATCCTCCACCTTCATCTTCCATAGAGCGAAGTTCCTGCCATCAAATTTCTCAATCTCGAACTTGGTTACACCTCCTGTCATTGTTGCAGCTCCCACTCGCACAAAACCTTGAGCTCTGATACCAGATGTTAGGAAAAACTTCAGATTTTATACCTGCAAGTGGAAACACAATAACAGAAAACAAAAACAGCAACACAAGTAACACAGAGATTTACGTGGAAACCTGCAATGTGCAGGAAAACCACGGGGCAATGGCAACTTCTCCTTTTATTATTTTCAGCAAAACTTTACATTCACATTTTCAACATTACATCATATGCAAGGGATCAAGTCCCTTTTATAGAGCATGAAGGAAAGACCCTGAACCGTTCGTTTCCTCTCCCAAAGGAAGCCTCCGCAAAACTATTCGTTTCCATGCGAAACTGAAGCGATTCGTCTTTCATGTCTTGACGTCTATCCTGGACGTCTACTTGCCTAGACGTCTGGCCTAGACGTCTAGCAGCCCAGACGTCTAGTCTGCTGCCTAGACGTCTGGCCTAGACGTCTAGCAGCCCAGACGTCTGGTCTGCTGCCTAGACGTCTAGCAGCCCAGACGTCCGGTTTCCAGACGTCTAGTCTGCTGCAGCTTCCTTTTCTGCTGACTGTGCACCTGTATAGTGACTTCACTTCCTAACATTATCCTCTTCTCAACCAGGCAATACTCATCCTTAATGGACACACCTGTTTTGGTCACTGTGTCCTCAATAATGGGAAAGAAAGTGAGAGCCACCATACTATTTTTTGTATAATGATTCGGAAGTTTGATTTACTGTGTTGTTTGTGAAAATGGGTGTTGTTCAATTGAAGTAAAATCCACAGTAAGTCATGTCAAACCATGATACTAGAAACCATTCTGATTGAAATGGGACATCAACTGTTTGTCACAGCATCCAAGTGAATTGAGCTGTCAATAAGTTTAATTGCCGACTACTTGACAAAACGCCTTCATAAAATTTAGAATGCTTTGCAATGAGTTTTTTATGCCTAGTTTTTTTTGACAGATAAATTATGGAAAATTATCCTGCCTCTGCCACTAATAGCTCTAGTAAAGCTGTCTTTTTAAGAGCCCAAAGACCCAAGGAGTTGGGATCCTTATTCAGCCAAAGACACAATCCCATAATTTGAAGAGTTCATATGGTGTGTTAACTTGATGTGTTTTGCTCACTTTGGTTTGCTTTTGTAAAGCGCCTAGTTTTGGGAAATGTTGAGTGACACATCCATCTTTAGCTGACTTGACAGGCATTTAGACCTTCCATACCTTATAGTCATGTTTGGATAAACTGTTCTTTTCTAAAAAAGAAAAGGATCAACTACCCTGTACCTAGATTGGGTCATGGATTTTTTCCCACTATTTTTGCATGCTTGATGCCTTAAGATTTACTTGGCTGGGATCCCTAAATTAACTTTTGATTTCATGCCTTCTCAAAAATCATGTTTCACGTGGAATTAGTTGCTTAAGTTTGGAAGGAAAATGGATAACTCTGCTTAGGAGATTTATATAGACATGTTTTTGCCATAGTCAGTCAAGCTACTGTATTTTGTGGCCTTTCCTGTGGCAAAACCAAACCTGTCATGAACAGTAATGTGAATTAAGGGGCTTGACTATAGAAAAACCAAGCTGCTGAACCTTGACTGCAGCCAATAAATTAGGTTATAGTGGTAGGCAAAACTCTTGGCTGAAGCAAACCTTACCTTGCATAATCTCTAGGTTTATTAAATAATTTCATAGTGGCTGAGTTGAATTGTATAATTTCACAGTGATAGTTAAATTTCATAATTTCATGGTGGCTAAGTTGAACTGCATAATTGACAATGATGCACCATTTCTTGATGCCTAATGTTTGAAACAAGACATTCTTTGATAATAGTATTTAATGCATACATACAAGGATGCCTGCTGATGCATACTTTGATGCAGCATGACATTGTAAGCAGTACGGTGCAAAAGTATATTTTCCTTGATGTTGCTTTCGATGTAATCTTTGAGGTCCTATTTCTCCAAGGGGTGTTTGGAGTTGCACTCCTATGATTTATTTGAAGAGGACATAGCTAGGGTAGTAGCTATATGAGGAAGTCCTGCCATAGACCAGTCTGTATGGAATGCTCTAGCTCCTTGACAATGTTTCCTGTGATGTTATGTTCATTCAGGAAAGGGCTATTAGTAAAACTTGCTGTCAATAAAACTTGCTATCAATAAATTATGCTGTCAATAATATATGTTGTCAGTAAAACTTGCTGTCAATAAATTTTCCTGTCAATAGTCTTTTGCTGCCAGTAAATCTTGCTGCCACTAGTTGCTGACATTTAATCCCACTGTCACTTTCTTGTTGTCAGTAATTCTTGCTGCCAATAATATTGAACCTTCACTGGAACATCTCATCAAAGGTTGACACAGCAAGTTGGAACTAGAGTTGACATGAGAGGTCCAGAACTTGTGCATGTAATTCCATTAACCAGCCTGGGAAGAAGCCCAAGCCTAGTCCAAATGTATAATTTTTGTCTTAACCAATCACTGATGCCTTGGAGGGGGATGAGGGCTAAATTGAAAAGAGGGGCATGGATACCTTGCAAACAGACTTGTGAAGTAAGCCCTAGTGGGAGAACACAAGGGGCAACATGCTAGTAAGCATTGATATGTGTCAGTTTAGTTCATGAGGAACCGTGACCTGTTATACAGACTAGGTAGGCTGTATACTTAAAAGGTTGGCCAAGCTATGATTTATATAATAATTGTGTTCTCAAACTTGTATGATTTTTTTAATGGCTTCATGTTTTTGGAATGCATGCATGGATATAAATTTGCATGATTTATAGAGAACTTCATGTAAATTAAATGTATATATCATGTGTGTAAGTTGCATGATTGGATGGTTCATGTAGATAGATTAGCACACCCACAGATTCTCTTTCTATCATGCTAGTGCTCTATATCTGATATCCTCACTGAAAGGTCGGTTCCCTTGGGTAGGGAATGGAACCAAGTAGAATTCTCACTAGAATTCCTTGGATGGTTGGTAAATCGCTCTGATGATGCTCTCCCTCCTCTTGGAGTCTCATGCAAATGTATTCAATATCTTTTGAAAAGGCTATTATCAGAGGAGACATAGGTCTAAGCAAACCATTCATGATAGGTTTGTGTTTGTTGACTATCAACACTAATTGAAATCCACTATTGAGTGGACAAATCAAGGTTGATTATCAATAGATGTAAATCTAGGTGTATTAGGGAACTGGATGACTTCAGTAAAAGCAGACGTTTATAAAAAAGAGATTTATGATGGATCAACTTACAGTTTGATGGACGGTGATTGTGATAAACCTTGCCCTAGGTTGGATATCTTACTTCCAACGATGTAACTCAAAACAAGTTGATGAATCTGAACCATTTGAGTAAATAGAAACCATGTTTGCACTTTCTGAACCAGATTTTTCATATGTATATATCAATCCTTTCCAGTAGAAAAGAAATTAAAAAAAAAAACAATCAGTCTTAGTTGTCTTTGTGTATGAAACGTAGGGAGACACAGTAACCAATCAATATCCTATTGTATGTATTCTTTAAAATTCTGAAATAAATTGAATGATTGGCTGATGAAACATACCACAGTCCTGTTATATTGATTTTCTTTTATTGTATTACTAGTTGTCTCTCATATTTACTTCGATATGTCCATGTTTTTGCCGGTAATTGTAGTAACTATGAAAGAGAGTATGAAACTTTCTTCAGACAACAATCTTGGATGCTTGCATTTGTCACCTGTCAAACTTTAACACTATACTGGTTTGCATTTAATATTACTGCGCTGTTAATGTTTGTTGCAGTAAAATTTCTCAGGTTAGTTATTTACTGACAAAGGCTGAATTAGATATTGATTGCTTTGGATTACCATGTGAGGATGAGACTTACTGTACTTCCAGCTGCATAAACTTTAAATGGGATGACTATGAAAACTCAGTTGCATGTTTCCTTGATGAACATGAATATAGATCAGGCTGATTATACAGTCCTTTATGCTTTAGTTGAAAGCATTCTTGCAGATGTAACATCGAAAATAATTTGTTGGTTCAGGAAGAGCAACCAAAGTTAGAACGCCGAAACTCTTTGCTAAATAAACATTTGTTCTTGACCAATATGTTTGGTAATTTGTTAGTGAATCTAATGGCAGTTTGACTGGTTGAACTCAAATGTGAAATTTAGGACAGTAGATCCGCCTTAACTTGTCTATTCAAAATTTGCACTTGATTATAACAACTTGGAAACTCTAATTTGGTTGTCTGGACACATAACTGATTTGAACACCTATGCTTAATGTGTGAATGTTTCTTGGCTTGAGCTTGAATTCCCAAGGGATAGTTGTAATGTCTTGTTGAATGACTTTGATATCACTCATTGATATTAGCCATATTCTATGTAAGCTTGTAGTAGATCTCCACTTCGAATTTAGGACAGTCATGAAGAGTGATTAGTGTTTTGTTTCCAAACAGAAAGAGCTATCTTCACAACTACGTGAATCTGGACATATGTGATGAAAGAATAATTGCATATGTATGCCACCTTGTATGAAGTAACTATCCAATCAATCCAAAGCTATCTTCAAACTATAAAATTGTGGAAGAGAACTCTTAACCAAGCATTTACCTTGGATTAGTTTTAAGGATCCAATAACCTCTTGAATTTTCACGCTCCTGAACTATTGGTTCGTAATTGGAAAAATGTTAGATGAACCTTAGAAGGCTGTCATCTAAATCACTACAAGAGGAAATAGGCCTATAAGTGCCTAACGAATACCTATTCTGAATGGAATAAAGCCTAGAGAGATTTGAGCCAGAATTTTCTCTCATAAGTGATAAATCCAAGTTAAAAGAGAGTTTCAACTGAGCTTCATGTGGAATTGATGTGACAAGTCTCCTTTTGGACATAGATGAATATTTTTAAGGCTACTTAGAATAGAGGCTTAAAGATTAGCCTGACCTGTTAGCTTGGTCGACTACATCCACATCGATGGAGACAATGAATGATTGATCAAGGCTCAATGTCAACTGATATCTTTTGCTTGACTTGTGATTGGACTCTCGAAAATTGATAACTAGATTTTGCCAGGTAGCAAGTCATTTCTGAGTTGTGATGTTCATGCAATAACTAATTTAAAAAATAAAAAATGTTTATTGCCACTTTAGGCCAACGCTAGTAAGGGGGTTGTGATAGGTAAATTTTAGGGTTTAACCAAAAAACCCTAATTCAAGCTTGGATCATGAGATTCTCACTATGCCACAATAAAGCTGGCTTAGGAGAAATATTCATCAACAGGTTTATCATTTTCCTCTCTTGACATCCAATCCATTTGCCTAACTAATCCTTTGTGATGGATTATTCCAGATTTGCCCCGATTCTATTAAGCTATGGATCAGATCTTCTGATTTTTGATATACACCTTAGCTTTTGTTATAAGGCTTTTAAAATAAAACTACTACTGTTGCAACTTTGGAATCTTTGGCACTGGTGTAGCAGAAATGAGAGGACAGTCTACATGGTCTCCAAAGTAGTGAAAAAGTGGCTGACCTTTTTTCAATCACCCCCAAATGCCAAGGAACTCATGGGCAGACTTGAATGCATGTCAAAGACTCTAGACCACCTGACAAAGTTGTAGAAATGGTCCATCTACTCTTATGTTGCAATGACAACAGATAATGGCTTATCAGGTTTCGTTCTTAAAAAACGGCTGTACACGGCAAAGTAGTCCCAAGTCAAGGAGGCCCACCCAGCGGTAGTAGAAGAAAGAAACACAGCTGAGACTGTTGGATCATCGCAAAAGAGAAGGCAACAACACAAATGATCACAAAGGAGAGATGCCAGACAAAACCAGTCCAAAAAGGCAAGATGGCAACAGCAAAATCATAGGCCAGATGGCAGAACAAACTGACGTACAAGTGAAAGAGACAAAGAGGGCACTTGTATGGTAGAGTATTGTACAAATGGAAGATGTTGTCATACAAGTAGTACTTGTACAGAAAATTGTTGTAGAAGTGGGGATTGTCGTAAAAATAGGATATGTTGTACAAGCAAAGATGGTCGTACAAGTCCAAGCGGTCGTACAGGTGAGGATAGTACGGCAGATTGTCATACAAATCAGGAACAGGCAAAGGATCACCATTCAAGTGCGAGGGATCGAATAGTAGATCAGATAGAAGAAGATTGCTAGGAAGGAAGGACTAATTCATCAGCAAAAGCAGTGGAAGTGACAGTCTACGTGGTTGTACGAATTGTACGATGGAAATAAGCTCAGATTTAAAAAATAAAAAATATATAGAAAAAGAGAAAAAGACGAAAAAGAAAATGCATCGTTCAAATGCATGCAAAGGTGGCGAGGTGGTAAATTGGCAGTTAATCAGCAGTTATGGAATGGGCACCAACCGGAATTTCCCTCCACGAACATTATAAATACACGCATTGGGGAAGGCATGGACATCCATTGTCCATCACCAACGAAGAGGAGAAGAAGCAGCTAGCATGTACAAGAGGGTAGATGTAGTACTGAGGAAAGTCGTATAGAGGAACGGAAGAGAGAAGTCGTATGGAAGTGTTGTGGAGTGCAACGGAGTGCCAGTAAGAGGAAAGAGTTGCTGATAGAAGATTGAATGGGCATGCCTTGAAGTGAAATTGCCACTGAAGGAGGACTGCGCAAAGGGAAAATTGGCAGAAATTGCAAGCGTATGGACGATCATACAGTCGTATGGGTGGAGGGTGATGAGAGATTATCAATTGTAGATGCACGAGGGTTTGCGGGGTGGTTGTACAAGAGTCGTACGGACAGTGTGGAGGAAGTCGGATGAGGGACTTAGGCAGCATAGAGGGCGTGAAGTTGTCGTACAATTGCGTGAAGAGTGTCGAAGAAACTGTGTCGTACAAGCAACAACCCTGTGCCATACCAACAGCTGAAGTCGTGGCGTACAAGCAAGAGTGGTGTTGTACGGACATTGTCAAAGGGGTGTCATACAAGTACAAGCATTAGACGGTGGTGTCATACAGTGACATGTGTCATACAAGTGAAGCATTTGTACGCTAGCGCCGTACAAGTGAAAGTGTCAAATAGCAGATGCCCTACAAGTGCAAATGCAATATGAATTGGAGTGCTGAAGGCTGAAAGTATGCCAAAGCGACCGAGTATTCTAGAGAGGATACATCGAGCAAGGTAGCAACAAAGGAAAGCTCCACTTGAGCCAAAGTTGCAGACAAGGTCTTGTTTACATGGAGAGGGCATCATAATAGCTGCAAGAAGGCTTGCAAAAACCAGTATTCCCAAGGGAATGAGAGTGTTAGGTACCAAAAGATAATAATGTGACGGATATAATATAATATTGTATTATGGCATGGGTCACACATAAAATTGAAATAATATATAGCATAGTGCCACATTTAATATTATGCACTTTGTAACTCATGGAAGGTGAACCGCCACATGGGTGACCTTGTAACTCATGGAAGGTGAACCATCACATTCTTGTATAAAGAGAGATATACCCCCATTGTAAAAGAAGTCATATATGAAGTATTCTTGTAGAAGTCTTGGCTTGTGGTGCTGGAGATCTTGTGGAGTGGCTTCCTTCCAATAAGGAGCATTATACGGTGTTACCCTACCTCAAGGGTATTATCAATCTCTATTTTATTGTGTGGATTGTTATTGTGCAATTTATTTGTGGATGCATGTTTCATATTTTTGCATATTGCTGACTGATTTATTGTTAATGAGAAGAGAGGTTCACAACAAAGAGTGCATTCAAGACGCCGAACGAGAGAGCATAGGACATCAAAACAATGTGACCTTTGGATAAAAGTTGAGGACCAGCAATCCTAGAGAAAGAGAGGTGGAGGTTGCACCTCAGGAAAAAGAGAAGAGAAAGGGCCAAGAGAGGATGCCAATACCCTTGCAAGAGATGACCTAGCAATAGCCAGCAGGAGACTTTTGCTGGAATTGGTGGCAAAAGCATGCCTATGATCATCCGTTGAAAGATGCATTCAATAGTGCAGTAGTGCATATTGTGCAGATTCAAAATTTTGAGAAAGAATTCTTCAAAGAGTATTTGTTGCAGATGTTGCAAACATATGATCCACAGCATCATATGATTAGAATCATTATTGGTGACCATGAGGTGCAAGTAAAATTCTCCCCTGGCAACTTTCAAAAAACTTTCAGATTCCCGAGTTCAAGTACACCGGTGAGGAAGGAGTCAGCAGATTGGCACCAATAGTAGGAGTTGATGAATAGCATCACCAATCTCAGTCTAGAGGAGGCAAAAAAGCTGTTGAAGCATGGGAGCCGTTGAATGGAGATGCAGCAGTTGAAGACAAAGGAACTGCAGTGCGCAATGAATGTAGTGATGTCAAAACTCTCAGGGGAGCAGAGATCCTCAAAGATGCCCACTTGGCTTATCCCATACATGGAGGGGATAATGTCTAGAGTTGCATGCAATTGATCATTGTATCTATCATTTCATATTAAGAACTTTTTGATGTGGTATACAAGGAATTTTTCGACGGCTTTTCATGCTATTGCCATCATATGAATGTTGTGACACAGGAGAAGTTAAAATTTCCTGGATTGAATCCGCCAAGAATTATTCCAGAGAATCAACTGACAATATGTGATGTCATTAACCAAGCCAAATACCCTAGTCAAGAAAAAGAAGGTTACATTGAAGAAGAGGAAGGATCAGGATGCTTCGAAAGAAGAGGAGATTGCAGAGTCCCATGGAGCTAAGGAGCTGTTGCAAACTGAAAAGAGACGTAAAAGGTTGGAGCAGCAGTTGGGAGCTCAACCTCAGCATCAGCAACAATCACAAACAGAGCCCTCACAACAGGCCACAACAAAAGTGAGTGGCAAAGAGCGACAAATGATGGAGGGAAGAGGCAAGAAGCATGAAATGCCCCAGGCAACAATGCAAGCAAAGGAAATTCCTGCACAACAACAAAGTCTGGTTGTGCAAGAAGGCACTTCAGGTGCAAGGTTGACTCAAGAGAAAGCTGTAGCAGTTGAATAGCAGCCACAGGAGAGTTGCATAGGTAGAACAGCCAACGGAAATGAGAGTGCAACAGTTTGAGCAAAGGACTGCGCAGCAAGCATAGGAACATAGTATTATGGATGTGGATGCAGAGGTCCAAATAGCAGTAGACACTGCACAGGAGTAAGGTGCAAGAGTTGTGTAGGTTGAGAATGTCCAAACGCTCGAGTTTAGAAAAGTTCACATTGCAATTTGTACAGCACATAGATCCATGTCAATCACCTCCACTGGATGAAAATATACAGATTGAAATCCCATCCACAACAAAGGAGCTAGAAAAGGAGACGGGAAAAAGGAAAGAGGACTTTATCAGAATTTGATTGGTGGCAAGAAGGTGAAGAGAGCCAACCATTGGAGGAACTGTGAAGAAGGCAAGAAATGGCGGTAGCAACTAATGCAGTTCAGCCAATGCAGTAGGTCAAGGCAGCCATAGGACCAATCAACCTGATAGGTCACTGTGAAGAGGATGTGGAGGAGACAACCACCAATGACAACACTGACATAGAACTAGCAGGAGAAGACAGTAAGCATTTCATCATTGGAGTGCCAAATATGAGAAGACCACCAGTTATGGGTAAACTGGTTGATATAATTTTTGAGAAATTGTCTAGAGTAATAGATAGAGTATGCAATAAATTTGAGGTTGGATGTATAGGAAATTGGCGACTTTGGCAGCTATGAATGGAAAATGAGTTGGGCGAACTGGTACACTAGGCTTGAGATGATGAGTGAATGAAGAAATTTGTCGAATTACACCAAATGCAGCCATGGGAGCTAGAAGACAATGTGAAAACAATGTTGGGAGTGAAAAACCTGCCTGGGCGAACTCAAGTACTCTATAGACATCCACCCCGGGTGTACATCAATGAAGGAGATATGGCAGCTTGTCCAGAGGAGGAAGCAGGTGTCAAGTACATCAAGCTTGCACCTGAGATGGTTAAGTCGTATGCAAGAATGAATTTCTTGGCATACATGATTTAGTGGTTAGCCAAGGGACTAGAGACATTCCAAGAGAAGAATGTAGAACAAGTTAACCACCTGAAGGAGATGGAGATACAACTTCAGCAGGTGCATGACGCCCAAGCAGAGTTGGCAAGGCTAAAGAAAGAAGTTGAGGAGAGAATCAAGGTATAGGAGCAGGACCAATTGATCAAGCAGCTCAAATCAGAATGCAAGGTGAGAAGCAAAGACAAAGGAGGTCACCCACCGAGATCAACTCATAGCAGAGAGGGACGGGTAGTTGGCAATTACAGCAAAGAGGGATGTTGAGTTGAAGGCCATGCTGGCAGAAGCGAAACAGGAAGCAACTCACCATGGTATACACTGGGCTCGCTATCAGCAATATGCCAAGAGATCGAAGGGAGAAACGGAAGCCTTCAAACTGCAGATCCAACAATTAGGCAGAATTCTTGTTCCTACACCTCAACATCAGCAAAACCCAAGTCCTCAAGAGCAGAAACAGTCGTCGACAAGGATGTCGACCAAGCTAAAGGGGGGTAGATGTAGGAGCATGCTCTAACCAGCCAAAGAAATAGTGTACATAGTGATAGTAATAAGTGTGAAATGCACACAAAATGTAAATGTCAATGTAATGTAAATGAAATGAAATGTACATGTAATGCAATTTTGTGGTATGAGACATCAAGGGTGATGATGTCATCATTGATTAATTGCAAATATAATGTAAGTGTGGCTAATGTATGTAGTGCATGTACAAATGGGGAAGTAGTTCCAGGTTTCTTGGGCGACAATTGTGGGTAACTTCCAGGGCCCAAAGATAAATAGGACCGCCTGTTCTTTTGTGTAGTATCATGCACAGAGAGAGACTACGTTGTATGTTGGAGAGAGCATCCATTCTGGATAGTTTGTTTATCCATTGTTGCCTTGTATTGCCAAGCAAATGTTCTATACCATTGTTGTCATACAGACCAAGTAATACAATGATGATTCATCTTCTATCTGTGTAATGCATATATTCTGTGTGATATTATTGCTGCTAGTAGTTTGGTAGATTGTGTGTAGCAAGTTCTGTGTGCAGGTTTGGGAGAGTTGCAGCCAAGAACCTTGAGGAAGGAATTGCAGTCTAGGATGTTGTAAGGAAGTTGTCGTACAAGTGGAGCTTTGAAGAGTGTCGTTCAAATGGAGAGCGTTGAGTCATTCCAGTGGGAGAACTGCCATACAAGCAGGTTATTGTGGCTACTGTACAAGTGCTTGCTGTACAAGCACTTATTGATAAAGGAGTTTATCAGAGCCCAAAATTAGTGATGCCTAATATTTCAATCTACTTATACCAATGTCAACCTATTCTTATACTTTGAATTTAATATTCTACTAAAATTATGTTTCTATTCATGTCCAAATCTAGATGTGAATATTTGGATAAATGTAATGTGTATATGTACACAATCTTATATAAATATACAAACATGCCAACTTGAATCTCTGTATATGTTAGGATCTGTATGTAGTGTCTCCAATTGACCAACTGCAAACCACTAGAACAAAAAACCCTTGGTGGGCACACACATCAAACCTATGACTATAATACTGACATCTTATTTAATATGTATCCCAAAAGAAACCATCTATGGAAGTATTATGTAGCTGAATGAGTTGGAAAAGTTTCATGTAGTTAGACTTTATTAGACTTTATAGTTCTAAATATCTGACCCAAAAACGAGGATCTAAAATAGTAAATAATTACTAAAACAAAGTTTAAAATCAATATCAAATGGCATTAGCTCAATTGGTTGAATTCTTCAACTTTCAAGGAGGAGACCAAGGTTTGAATCTTGCCAAAGGTCATGATGTAATATGGTTGGAGCCTGTCTCAATCCCATATAACCAATTGACATTAAAAAATAAAATAAACAATCAAGTGGCAGTAGCTCAATTTGTTAAATAAATCGAATTTCGAGGTAGAGACCAGGGTTCCAATTTTGCCAAGTGATATATGCATAATTGTCAAAATGTTGTTGTACAACGATTATAATGTAATATGGACGTCCTGTTTCAATCCCATATAACCAATTAAAAAATATATATGGAATCGATGCATTCTTTGGCAATTATTTGCAATGTAGTCATACCAAATGTATCTATATGTTGTATGCAATCCACACACATATGTACGAGTGCATGACTAGGGAAACAATTATCAAAAGTCCTTATTCCAACGTAAGTGTGATTTTTGAAGGAATTTATCGGTATTAGATGTTTTGTGAATGTTATTTTTGTATTCATGTCTAAATTGCAAAGTTTTGCATATAAGCGTGAGCGTCTATACATAGTGTCTAATATAAAAATGCAAATAAAGCCCACTCACATGCACATATCTATCTATCAATGTATACAAGGGTGTTGTAGATGTTGGTTCTGCACAGCCCAAGTCTTAGTGTACATAGTCATCATAATAAGTTTAAGGTACATGAAATGTAAATGCAATTAAATGAAATGAAAATGTGCATGGCTTGTAATTTTGTTAAAACATCCAAGAAAGGTGACATTATTATTATTAATATTTTGTAATAGTCTAACTGTCGAATTGTTATCCAATTGTTCCTCCAACTGTCGAATTACGAACCACTATGCTACAAGTGTTTATATATGTCTGCAAAAATATCATTTTCAACTAACCAACTAGAAATTAATAAAACAAATGAACCTTAAGTATCTCAAGTATGTATTCCATATAAATCACGACTTGTGGAAACTAGGTAGCTCAAGAGGCACTAAAATCTTGGTACACTTGAAAATTATGAAGTTAAATATTGACTTGAAAAATGAGGAGTTCAAAAATATATTGTAATAAAAAATACACACTCAAACAAAAAAATATGAATAAATTTAAAATAAATTCTATGCCCTTTTTGGTAATTATTTGTCACGGGTTCATCCTAAATATATCTACATTACATGTGCACAATGTGCTAATGCACAAATAGGGTAAAAATCATTGAGATACACTCCTTTGTTTAACTTGATGACCATAGTAATAGTAATTTTGGCCGCAATTAGTATTTGATGTAATGTGATCAAATGGCATGATCTCTAGCGGTTAAAAGTATGGACTTCTAAGGCGGAGACCAAGGGTCAAATCTTGTCAAGCGATATATGCATAAATGTTGAAGTGTTATTGTATTAATACCACTATGTGCTTGGTTGAAATACCATGGTAGCATGGTCGTGTTGTGATATACGTGAGACCCATTTCAATCCCATTTAACCAATATATATATAATGTCATATGCCCAACATGTCTTGGGCAAGAGATGGAAAGCAAGGAGTTCCACACCGTAAGCCAAAGTTCCAATCCCACAAGATGACACTTTCTAAATCCATGAGGGAACAGAGAGGTAGATGTTGATTTGATGGCGATGCATGGACCTAAGGTCAAGTGGTCATAGACCTAGGGTCAAGTGTAACCATATTACAAATATAAGTCGAACCTCATGTTCTCTATAAGCTCCACACCAATATTACCTTAACGTTTTATCCCAATGGGTTTTAAGCAATAGATGGGGAGCGAGAAGTTTCACATTGTAAGCCAAGGTTCGAGTGGATGGGCACCTCGTAGAGTCATAAGGACACTTCAAGGTAGGGGTTGAACTTATGACAATGCATCGACCTAAGGTCGATTTGCCATAGACCTAGGATTGAGTCTAACCATAATATGGACCCAAGCCCATCCTCATGTTCTCTTTAAGCCCTGGACCAATTTTAAAATTAACATGTTTGTCTAGGCACGGCAAAGCAATGGTAAATGGGATGTTACTGTATGAATGCGACCCAAGTTCAAATCCTTATATTGTGATGAACACTCTTGGAATAAGGCATCTTGAGAAAATACTGTATGATACCACTATCATGTGGTTTGTTAATGTGGTCATGTTGTAATACTTACTTCGACCCCATGTAATCCATATATGTATATAATGTGATAAAAGATGCATCCAAGAAGGCATACTAACATGCAAGCAAGCATGGGGTGCATATATTTTAATGTGCAGATATGATTGTATTTGTTTATATATGTGTTGGCATATGTTAGGGTACCTAGGAATAGATATTTGGGGATATATTATTATATTGTATAAGGGTTGGCATGGGCCACCCATAACCCAAGGTTGATTGTATTATAATATTATTTCCTAGGTACCCTAACAGCATATGATGGATAGGTAAAGTTAGATTGTGGAAGAAAGATGGATTTATACTGTCATTGACAGAATGAGTTAATGTGAGGGATAATTTGTTTAAGGGAGTAGAGAAATTGGTAAGTGTTCTATTTTATGTAGTGTGTTTTGGTCAAATTGATTGACTTTGATGCTTTTAAGTAGATACATACTGGGATGTAATCATATAATTCTAGAACTGCCTCTGTTAAGATCAAAAAGAGTACATTTGCACTATTAGAGATGAAAGCTACAGCGAGTTGGAAACACATTCACATACATGTAAAATATGCACATGCATGCATGAAGGGTGGTATCAGTCCATGTCAAATATTAGAATGAAACATTACACATCATATGTAAAGATGTATGAAACTTCTGACAATCATACAACCTGGGACAAAAATTTGTACCTTGGAGGTCATTTAGATAGACAAAGTCTGCACATAGGTGTCCAAGCTAGCTCCTCAAACAAAAATATGCACAAATTAACTACATATGCAATCTGCAAAGAAAGCAACATCAAAACATACTAGCCTATTTATAATCATCTAAGCATCCATCCTAATTATCTTATATCTCAAAACGTTTAATACAGTGGAGTTTGGGCTAAGCATCAATCTTATCTCGAACTAAAATTCTTACAGTTGGGATTCGGACTACGCAGTTCTCTTATTGCATGTCCATTTAAGCTTATATGCCATATTTAATTTTCTGTCAATAATCTAATTCAATGTCAACGCATATAAACAGATCTACATGCAAAGCCATTTTTTAGTTGGACTCATAAAAAGGGAACATGGTTAGCTTGTTAATGCTTGCAACATTGAATAAGTAAAAAATGCTTGATTCTAAATATTTGGATCCCCAAAAAGTCAATTATATAGAAGAACAAAAATAAAAATAAAAATTATAAAAAAATGCATTATATACAAAAAGGCTACAAAGAACACCAAGGAAAATAAAATGATCAAAAAGGCTTAATTAATATATAAAAAATTAAATTCATATTATGAATTCATATATTAAGATGCATGTTCTTTTAAAATATAGATTAGAATTGCAAAGAAATTTTCCTGTCTTTGAGGTGAAGGTGGTAAATTCTTTTTTGTAAAATATTCCTTGAAGGCCCGGGTGGTGACGTTCTATCAACCTCCTTTTACAGACCACGCATTAAAAAAGAATATTTATTGAATTAATTGATTGTTAGATAACTTGGCCCTTTGAAACCACTAGCCACGTTATATCACTATAAATGTTTTAACTGCTAATTTGAGTGGATTTGGAAATGCTTGCAACAACCATGCAGGGTTGTAAAACATTCCCAGTCCAGTATAACTTCTTTCAACCAACAAGAGGGAAGGCTCTCCTTTCATTATACAACTGAGGAACAAAACACTACTATATTAATTCAAGACAACCGTCATAATCACAAAAGGTATGTTCCCAAACAATTAAAAATAAAAACATGTGAGTCCATGGTTTCCTTAGGGACCTTCCAAAGGAATTGGGAACCACAAACATTCAAGATATAACAGACCCCGTCATCTCCTTTAGCCTGATCCATTTTTACATTCATTGCAAGATATGATGAGCTCATTACTTTTTGCTTAAATCAAACAAAAGAACAAAACTTATCGGAGGAAAGCAATAATGTAAACACCTTTCCTTCCACATGCATGCCTGTCACATGCAACTTCGCCCACATGCCAAAACCAAGGCGCTTTCTCATTTGCACTGCAAGGATTGCACTCATATCCTCTGCTGAACGAAAAGCCAATCCCAAGTCCAGCACCTGAAAATGACACGTCCTATTAGCCTTTATAATGGTACTACATGGAAATTGTAATGCTCTGGAAAAATCTTATTGTGATTTCATTTATTTGGGTGGATGTTTTGAATCAACTTCGGCTACTGAAATAATCAATCGAACATTATCATAACCATAAATTACTTATATACCATGTGGTCATCATCTGCTGACTGACTAAGAGCACGCATTTCAGTCAACACTGGAGGATTCCTTCCTAAGTACAGCTGTTGTATGATGGCTTTTTTCTGTATACAGCAGAACAATAAATAAGAGGAAGACCAGAGAATAAGGGTATGATATGATTTATGAAAACATTTGTTAATCTTACAATACCTTCATCTTCAGATCCAATACACCCAATGTCAGCCATACTCACAACACTCCTTAAGGATAAGAAAAGGAAGTGAGGCCATCCTAAACTTAATTTGAATGACTCCTTCAAATCAAACCCAAGGAAAGGCAGAGCTATTGATATGATCAGAGAACATAAGGCTCTTTGCTGAGGGTTTGGCATTGAATTTTAACACATTCTGAATATGATCAAAAGAACTACGGCAAACAAAGGATCACAAAGTACATCAAACTATGAGGTGGTTTTGACAGACAACAAATAATACAAATTATTTAATGGTCTAGATCACAAGAGTACCAAGACTTGATATCAAGGATGGTTGCATAGCCGTTTATATATACACCTCAAATCATGGAACCACAAATCTAGAGACACCACAAGTATGCGATCCACTGGCTGCCATACAATGACACAAAACAACAACATGAACCATCAAATAAACTGTAAAGGACTTTAAAGGTCGGGTTTACCATTAAAAAAAATTCTAACATCCCCCCTAAAACCAGACTAAAGGAGATGACAAGGTGACATTATTTTCCGTCCCTCCTTAAAATGAACTTCATGTAGTCCGAGAATATCAATCTTAGCTTAAAAAATTTGACTTTTGGTAATGACTTGGTGAAAATATCAGCAATCTCATTATTGCCTCACAAAAATCCATGGCAACAATGCCTTTTTGAACTAGCTTTCAAGAGTAATAGCAGTTGATTTCAATATGCTTCATTTTGCTATGGGCAACTACATTGTAAGTCCAGTTAATAGTGCTCCTGATTATCACAGGAAATGGTTGTTGGTTTCCATTTTACAAATACAAGATCTTCAAGAAGGTTTAGGATCTATATTTCCTTACTGGATGTATTAACTTTAAGTGCACCATGGCACTCAACTTCTGTAGTGGATAGTGCCCCTACAATTTTGTTTCTTGCAAAACTGGACAATGGGTGCTCATCTAAGGCTGAAAAAGTACCATGAGGTAGGTCTGTGATCATTCATATATATGAGATAATCTGATTTGGAGTAGATTTGCAGCTTCATTGTGCCCCCTTTAGGAACATGCTAGGTTTTTATATATGCATAATTATCTTAGATTCTTGCATCGTACCACACCTACAAGAAAAGAAACATCAAGTCCATTATGAGTTGAAACAAATAAAACTTTTAACTAGTTGTCTGTATAGGGTGGCATAAATTTTCAGAGAATCAATAGTTTTTGACAAGTCTGATGATTGATTGATATGGAATTTTGCATAGTTTGCAACATTCAATTTAAACCTGTGTAGCATGTCAAGGGCATATTTTAGCTGAGAAATAAATATGACATGATTGTTTGACAAAAATGGGTACTCAGAAAGAAGCGTGGACATTCTACACAAGTCATCTCAATGGTACTCTTCATCTTTGTCTTAAGCTCATTAATCAATGTAGTGTCACTTCAAGTTATCCACATACAAGCTAGTTATTAGAGTTTGATTTTGCTCTTGTCAAAAGTAAACGTTATAATCATATTCACGGACTCTTGAAGCCACTTTTGATAAAGCTGTTAATTTTCTCACAACACACTATTAGGACTTGTTTCATCCCATTCAGAGGCTTTTTCAATTTTCACACAAGCAGTAGATCACCTCTCTTGACAAATACAGCAGCTGCTCCATATGGATTTCCTCATCGGGATCACCATGCAAGAAGGCACTCTTGACATCCATTTGATGTTCTTCCCATTCAATTATGGAAGCTAATGCTAGGAAAATTTTGATAGTGATCATCTTGGCCACTAGTGCAACAGTCTTTCGTGTATCAATCCCTTCTTATACAGACTATAGTAAACCCTCTAGAATCCAACCTAACTTTGCATCTTTCCATTTCTCCTCCTAAAGTGTATTTGAACTTATAAACCCATTTACACTCGATGTTTTCACCTTCTGGATAAAGGACTATTTCCATGTTTGATTCTTTAAAGGAATTGTATTCTTCATTTGTAGCATCCTCTGATTCTTTTATTCCCTTAGTTGCCTCATTATTTCATGGTCCAAGGATGCGAATGCCCTTGGTGATGACTGCAAGATGGCTTAATTCGAGAATGTGTCTACTTTGTCAATGAGTATCCTTGCCTTCCTAGGTCAACATATGTTGATACTATTTTAAGTATTCTTGTTTGAAGGTTTGTTGTCTAGATTTTTGGAAATAAGGCTTCATCTTCAACTGGATTCACTTCCTAGTCCCTTCTCCTAGGCACTCTTCGCCTCCAAACAACAAACTTTCCAAGTGGCCCTCTCCAAATGGCCACCTATCTTTTGAACTCTCTCCAAACAATATCCTTTACTCCAAACTGTCTTATTCGAGCAACCCCTTCTTCTTCCAATACTTGCTCTTGTCCAATCAGTTCTCTCCAAACACTTCCCTCTAATTTGAGCTTCCCTCTTGAGACAGCCCCCTCTTAAGGTGGCCATTGGTAGAAAAAATCTTCTTCCCCATCAGCCTCTCTCTATATGTCCTTCTTTTCTTTAAGTGACCCACTTCTCCAAATGTTCCTCTCTTCCTCACATGGCCTTGACTAGCCTACCCCCTCTACTAATAGCCCCTCTTTGGACAGCCTATTCTTCATACAGCCCTTCTTTTGGCATCCCTCTCGAGATGATTCCCCTCTCCAAATGGCTCGCTTTGGACATCCCTCTTGTTAGATATTTGTTCCTCTATGAACTTTTTGCTTCACCTCCAAAATATTGTCTATCTAAGAATCCCTCTAGTGGCTCCCTTTGGTGTCCCTCTTAAGGCTCCAATGGGGTCTGATGTGGATGTTTGAATAGGAGGCCTTCAAAATTCTTGTTCATTGGTGTTCCAAATGAACCTCTTCCTAACATACAATTGAACAATACTCTTGTTGGCATCCATGGGGGGCTCTATTAGGTGCTTGTGCCGTCTTGAATGTTGAAACTGTCCTCTCAAGCGTTCTTCTCTCTAGTAGAGATGCGTCTTGTCGAAGATCATTCTCCACTAGGTTACCTTACAAAATATCAAGGATCATGGTTGTATGGATTCTTGGTTAGTGAAAATGAATGATCTTTAGAAAAGAATGGATTTGTTCTTTGTTTCATCAAACATATTTATAGTAATGACCAATTCCTTTTTAAGTGGATCAAAAATCATATAAGCTTTAAATGATTATGAATATTCCATCATGACGCAAAAAATATTTTTTCGATACAACTTTGAAAACACCTCATGAAGAATATGAACCCATTCCACATGGTCAAATATCCTTATATGCTCAATATTAGGATTGTAGCCAAACATCTCCCAAGTCATTTACTTGTTCTCCTTACATCTGAAATACGTATGTCCTCATAATGATCTTAAACATCTCAAACATTTCTTTCAGTCTCCTTGTGACCATCTCAACTAGATTTGGTTCCTTCTTCACAAGGTCTTCTCTACACTAATTTAATTTGCTTTGTATCTCGCTGATACCAGCAAGAAAATCTTCCTTTCAATCACAACAGAGGGAATCTATAACATTAATTTTTCTAAAGAGATGATCTTGTTCTAATCTGCCTTGTCAAAGAGATCTTGTAGCTTATTCTAGGTCTCTTTCAGATGTCAGATCTAATTTTCTTGTACACTTGTCAAATTATCATGTGTGCTATAACATCTGCTTGAGCATCACATCTTCTATTGTTCCTTTTGTTCCATAGGTGAAGATAAGATACTTTTAATAATGTTCACAGATGGCTAAAGTAGGCCAATGGGACTCATTGAAAAGAGTTGTTACAAATTACAAAGCATTGTAGTAACCACAAAGTACTACGAAAAGAAGTTGAAGGAAAGAAATTAGGGTAAACAAAACTAAAGTGGAACAATTGTGTGGCATAAAACTACAACGTCGAGGGTTACCCAAAATGGATATACCTTAACATGCTAAAAGTAATGATTAAGAGAGAGCTAGAAGTCAAGGTAAAACAAAGATAGAAAGGAGCTCTAGTGGATCCAAGCGCCAACATTAATCTATAGTGGGATGTAAAGTAGAAGCATAGTCATTGTCATCACCAACTATCTCAAAAGGGCCAACACAAGATCTAATGATGCTCCTGTAGTGTTCTGCCCCAATCTGAGTTTTGATGTTTTGCAATGTTTTTGGTTTTTTCAATGTTCGGATTTTTTTTTTTTAAGTTTTGCATATATTGAAAAGGTGCAGAAAAAACATAAACTACTAACTTTAACCAATCATAACTTTCAAACTATTTGACGGAAATGAATGAAATTTGGTATTTAGATACTAGATATATACAACTAAAAACCCATTAAAGCATTTCACAAAATAGCGATGTACCTGGAAATTGCGCAAATCTGGAAAACACACTTCAGGACAATTGAGCAGCAACCCAGAAATTGATATTTCATTAATGTCTTCAAATACAATGCGTTCTCAGCTTCGAAAATGAGGCAAACTGAATCACTAAGACTGGGCGCTGAATATGCAAGTAAGAAACCCTTTGAACATGGAGAGTTTTGATGGCTCTATTTCCCACGCACCCCTCCAGCACTGGTACGGCCACTGTAGACTGTACGGCCCGCTAGGAATGAATGAAATCTGCCTTGAAACTCTGTAAACCCCTCTCAACAGGTCGCTAGGCTGCTGTAAAGGATATGTTGGTGTTATTTTATCAAACCCTAGCCAAGATACTTCCCAAATCTAATATCCATGATGTCCAATATGTACGACCAAGCTGCAAATGTAAGGAAATCTAGAAAATAAAGAATAAGCACCACGAAACCCTTCTCCAATCTCCTCAAATGTTTCAATAATCTGCAACAATGAAGCACATTGGCATTCCCTGTAGAAGAAATGCACAAATCATCCAGAGGATATCTTTCAATCCCGTAGACGATGTCCCTGCTGGAGGTTTCCGTCTCCAAACAAGCTCAATCCCTGCAAGAAATCACTTCTGCAAGTACTCTCTCCAAAGAAGCTCAATCCCAAAATCTGCAACCATTCGAGCACAAGTGTGAACCTTGAATGAATCCACCTGCACAAAACTGGGTTTTCGTCCAGCTCCAAACCCGAGGGGTTTCATCCTCAGGAAGACCGTCGGGGTTTTCGTCCCTTCGAAGAAGAAATCTCAGCCATCGACTTCAATCTCCAAGAGAAAATATCCAATATTCAGAATATCCAAAAATGACAGTTGAGATGCCTTTTTAAGGACCCATTTAGGGTTACTTTTAGGGTTTTGCACTTTTTATAATGTCACTTTATTTTATTTTCTCTTTTCCCTAAGTGATTGGTCCCCTTTTTATAACATATAACTATAATAAATTAAATATTTAATTTAATTTAATATAATTAAACCTTTGCTCATTAAAATCTCGGGCCTCTGATCATCCAATCTGCCAACTGAAGATAAATCTGGATACCCTTTTCAGCGAAGAATAACACTGTACTGCCCGTCTGACCAGAAACCCTAAAAACTGACTTACTAAAAATAGTAAGTCCAATGATCCATGCTCAGAATGACTCTTGAAAAGCAGGCACTGCAAGCATACTACATTCTGATAAAGACTGAAACAACTTCCAATGAGCTCCCTCCCATCTGTTATAGCCTAAGGGAACCCCAAAAACTGACAAGCAAATTAGAAGTGAGAAAGAGACATTACAGCTCCCAAGAGAATGGTCAGGACTAAGAGGGACTAGTTAGATAATCTTGGAAGGACATGGAATTTGACCCCTCAAGACGCTTCTAGCATCCATGGCTATGGAACCAATAGAAGAGGAAAATAAAATAGTAAGTTGCACTTGTGTACAACTCCATGGTATGTGATGGGTGGCTGAAACCCGACGTTGAAGAACTAAAATCTTATCATGTCACAAGCAAGAAGAAAGAACTAAAGCCCTTGTAGCCACTCTTGTATGAAGACAAGGACACAAAAATCTATCATTGGCATTTTGTATAGTTGTAGCTTTAAATGAGTACTTAGTACTCTCAACTGCAGAGATAGAGTGAAAGAATGAGATGATTAATCAAGTAGTAATATGTCTCCCCTATAATAACTAACACAAAGAGTGATAGCTTCCCTGAGGTAAAGAGACAAGCATCTTTGGTGAAGATAGCTGAAAATAGTGGCAAGCAATCCACCCGAGTCTCTATACAAGCAATAGTACCTCCCTCGAATCTCATGATAAACATGACACCTGAAGATTAAAAAAAAGTCAGTCTCCAACTCCTGAATCGAGAAATGATGACAGACCCTATCCTCTCAAGGAATATGGTGGTCTATCTCCACCTGCAACTGATGTGAGCATACTCTGAGTTGACCTAGAGGAATCCTAAGGCTATGTGTCCTAAGTCACCAAGTGTGATATTTTGTAAGGAACTGATATGAGGAATTGATATGAAATCACTCATAAATGACTCATCAAACAAATCCTTGGGGGGTTAAACATCTAGAAGGACCATTCCACACATGCACTAACTGCTATGTATTTGCATATGATAGGTGAAATCTAGGACAAGAAGTTACTTTGGGATCCAATTTGAAAACAAGGTCCATAAACTGATTTGAAACATCACGCACAACAATGAGGGAGAATCTTTAATGAGAAGAAACCCTCATGAGGAAGAAAGCTCTTCAAAGGACTAAAAAGCATTCATTGCTTAAAGAGCAAAGCACTTTACATAGGAATACAAGCACAAACATTCAAGAATCCATTAAATCAAATCTTCCCCTACTTCACTTTCCCATGGTCCAACCTCCTTTTAAACCTGCACAAAACTCAACCAATCATCCCCTAGAATTTAGAATACCTTTTTTTTTTTTTTTAGTAATACTTCTTATACACATCCACCATGGGGAATACCATATTTTTATGGTTTCCTATTGGCTTTTCCATTCTCCGAAGGGTGATGGAAACCCAAGGAATGGGATGGTTGAGTGTCCATTTATTTATTTATTTGTTTGTTTGTTTATTGACATTATCTATAGAGAAAAAAATCTCTCATTTGTACACAAATTATTTTTCCTTATATAGTAGATATAATATTTTGTCTTATTAGTAGATGGAATAGTTTGTCTTAATTGCAGACTGCTCCTATGATCCATTTGGATCAGACTCCCCCATAGGGTGGCTCTTTTTCCCTTAAGAGCTCAAATGAAGGAGAGATGAGGGAAGTGTCACTCCACCTCGTCTTTTGGATACCATCTTACTTTGATGTAGGCCTGATGTTCTTCTCAATGATGTTGTCTTCCTTCATTTCTTCATTTGCTCATTGGAACCAAGTTCTCACGTGCAAGTAGGATTTGCTTTGTTTCTTCATCAAACATGGATAGTCTAAAGAGATTCTAGTTGACCGACCACATTCACAACAAAATATACATGCATGTAGGAAGGCAAATCACACTTGAATACAATACCACTCACTTGCTTAATGATCTTAAAAGGTCCATATTAGATTGGCCTCAACTTCTTGCCTTGACCATGTGTCCATTCCTTGAAGTAGATCAAAACTCTATTCTCATTGGATACTCAATTCTAATTGGCTCTACAATGGAACCTCATTTTGACTTCTTCTAACCTGCAATCATATTGGAGGTCTTCATAACAAACATGGTGGCTATAGAAATGGAAGACCCCACTTCGAATAGGCAACAAAGCTAGAAGGTAGATATGGATGATCCAACTTCAAGCAGACAACAACATCAAATCGTAGAAATGGAATACAACATACTGCAACACAATTCCATTACCACTTAAATGAACAAAATATACAATGTGAATGACTTACAATTACAATGCATACGCTGCTAAAACAACATATATCAGACTACCTAGCACAACAGTTCAAATGGCCCAGCACAACATTCAGACGGCCCAACAAAGCAGTTCAAAGGGCCCAGCACAAGTATCTTACAAATACATGTCTGGTTACACCCAACTTCTACTACCACGTGTAATGCCAACGTACAACACCCACCTTCGATACAAACCCTCAATACCATGCCAACCACATGAATGAATGAGGAAAGGGTCTTATTTATACAACTAAGGAGGTAGTTGCATCCTCCAACTTACTAACTACCCAACACCTCATTATTTTATTAAATTACATTTGACATGCATTGACTTACATTTACATTTCATTTCATGACTCACTTTATGACTTATCCATACATAACTAATACTTCACTTAACATTACACATTGTCACATACAATATTACATCATGACTTTATAACATCAAATATATCAAAACTCTTAATGTGCACATACTTGACTTCCAATGCACTTATTCAATTTGTCTGGCTATATCTATCCCCTCCTCTAGACTTGTCGGTGTCTTTGACGACAATGACCTGAACACTAGGGATAGAAGCATTGAACATCGTACCGGAATGTCTTGTCAGACTCCTTCCACTTTCTCTTGTTCCAAACATCTTCTACAATTGGCTTCACTTCAAACTGTTGCCAACAACACATTGTTCTCCGATTGCTCACTCCGCTTTCTAAAATCAGCAGTATCATCAACTTGACCAACATGACTGCAATGCTCACCGCCACCTTCGTCGGGGGTCGTGAAACCATTGAATCCCTCATTGTCTGAACTTAATTTTTCTTCTTGTCTACATTTTTGCAGCCTTCAATCGACCCTCTCAAAGAGCTTCTCCTCAACTGCAAATAATTTTTTTGTAGCTCCAATAAACCAACCTCTTGTGTAAGATGGCTCACTTCCTAGCTTGGACAACCCACCTCTTGAGTCAAACGACCCTGGGTTAGACAGCCCACTTTCTTCATCAAACGGTCCAACTCTGAACGGCCTTGCCTCGAATGGCCTAGCTCTATACGACCTAATTTTGAACGACCCTACCTCAAACAACCTAGCTCTAGACGACCTTCTTTTGGAGGGCCCTATTTTGGATAGTCTAGCTCCTTTGCAATCAGATAGCCCATATGACATACTCTTTTACTCAGATGTCCCATATGGACTTCCATACAATTTTCTCCCATCAAATGGTCCTCCAAATGGTCCATACCACCTACTCTTCCAATTAGACAAACTCTTTCTTGCCTCGAACATTGTGTCGCTTCATCCTCTTCGTCATACGACTCTACATGATCTCCAGATGGCTCGGCATCATCTTCCTCCCAAACTTGGGCTACAGACAACCCTGCATGACTACCAGATGGTCGTGAATTATCTTCGGGTGGCTGAGGGTGTTCATCTGATAGCCTAGGGTCAATCTGAGGCTCAGACGACCTAGGGAGAGTCTAGACATCCCTCCCCCTAAGAGAAACGTCCCAAGTCATAGAAGGACTTGTCCCGACTAGACAGCAAGAATCCCAACTCAGATGGCCTAGGCTCAAACATCTTAAGCTTTGATAATCAAGGCTTGGATCCAAACAGCTAGATGGCGAACAATATCTCTCTTCGTCGTCTGTAATTTTTACCCCATCTACATCACTCACTTCGTCGTCTACATCAACCACTTGTGCAGCTTCAACTATTTGCTCTATCTCTACCTCTTCGATTGCAATCAAGTTCACCTCCTTAACTACAATCAGGTTTATCAAGTTCACTTCCTCTGCTTCCTGGCTAGGGTTGTGACTCTTCTTCGGCGCTTTGAACTCTCTACACATCATTGGTTTGTCTTGACTTGCAGCACTTCGCAATTCATGTGTTGAATACCCTCACAAATGGCATTACCAACATTGCACAATGGGTTTACACTCGATGTCATACTCAATTAGGCGTCTTCTAGTTTTCTAGAGGTTGTCACAGACTACATTGCCAACGGCATCCCCCTTGGTACAATCTCCCTTTGTACTACATATTCTTGTAGTAATGACCTTGCACTCTCCAAGTCACACTCATCCTCGAAGTCATCGTTCTTCTCTTCAAAGTCACTTCCTTCACTAACTTCTCGACCCCAACACTTGGACAATGAACTACTCTCATTCTCAAAATCATCACTCTCACTGTTAGAGTCACTCTCAACATCAAAATCACTTTCATCTTTAGGGTCACTCTCATCTACATTAACATGATCCCAACACTTTAATGATGTCTTTGCATCACTTTCCAAGTTCAAGGCCCGCTCCAAGGCCTCTTGATATGATGTCAAAGGGACCACCCTGATATTTTTCTTGTACGTAGGAAGTCCCTCTAGAAACCACCTCTTCTTCAATGCATCTAATAAATATTCCTCCAAATGGGTAAACAACCCTTTCAGCCTTCGATTGTACAAACAAATAGGCTCTTCCTCACCTTGTTCCATTCTATAAATTTCAGCAATGACCTCATCGTCATTGTGGAACAACCAAAATTCCTTCATGAATGTTTCATGCAACTCATCCCAAGTTTGGTACTTGCCCTCTAGCAATCTCATGTACCAATCCATTGTGATTCCACAAAATGTCACAAGGAATAACCTCCTCCAATTTGTGTCATTATTCTGTCCATTCACTTTCCACATCACAAGGTAGATTTTCCAATGCCTAATTAGATCTTCTGTTTCCCCTCCATGAAACATTGGACGCTTCCACTATATGCCAAAATTGGTCTTTGATGTGATAGGTTGACTTGACATGGTAGTGGTTGTTCGTGTGTCTCACCTCCATGCACATCATCAAGCACACCCCATCACAATTGCTCTTGTGTCGGACTCCCGTCCTGCACACCATGAAACATGCCAACCTATAGTCACTCCAATGTCAAACTCCCATCCCACTCACCATCAAACACACCAACCTACAATTGCTCTAGCATCGGATTCTTATCATGCGCACTATCAGACATGCCACCTTGCATTTGCACCGATATTGGAATCATGTCCCGCTCACCATTGGAAACATCAACTTGCAAGTGCTCCAATGCCATACAGTCTTCATCGCCATGCAATTCCTCACCTCTGAGTAACTTGTGATCGTGTGATTCTCCACCATTGTCAAGCAAATCTCCATCGTCATCATGTAATTCACCGTCGCTGACATGCAATTCTCCATCACTAACATGCGACGCTCCACCACCAACATGCAACTCTCCGAGCACAAACCCTCGGGCATCTCCATGCACATCCGCTTTCACATCTGGTTGCACATCCACTTGCACGTCTACGTTGTGCATTAGCCCTTCATCAACATCAACAAACAAATTTGCAACATCATATGCTTCATTGGCTGCATTGTAATCATTCCATTGTTGTTGTCATGCACCTTCTTGAGTGATTTGCTCGTCACAACTTCATGTCACTAGGTTTGACCCAACTTCGAACAGGCAACGACACTAGAATGTAGAAATGGAATACAACATACTACAACACAATTCTATTACCACTTAAATGAACAAAATATACAATGTGAATGACTTACAATTACAATGCATACACAACATATAGACTGCCTAACACAGCAGTTTAGATGGCTCGACACAAGTATCTCACGAATACGTGTTTGGTTACACCCAGCTTCTACTACCACATGCAATGCCAAGCATACAACACCTACCTTCAATACAAACGATGCCAAAATGTAGAAATGGATGACCAAACTTCAAACAGGCAAAGGCACAAGAATGCAGAAATGGAATGCATACTGCAACACAATTCCATTACCAATTAGATGAACAAAATATACAATGTGAATGGCTTACAATTACAATGTATACATTGTGCACACAACATATGTCAAAATGCCCGACACAGCAGTTCAGACAACCCAACACAAGTATCTCATGAATACATGTCTGATTACACCCAACTTCTACTACCATGTGCAATGCCAATGTACAACACCCACCTTCAATACAAACCCTCAATACCATGCCAACCTCTCCTTCCATACCAACCACACGAATGAATAAGGGAAGGGTCTTATTTATACAACTAAGGAGGTAGTTGCATCCTCCAACTTACTAACTACCCAACACCTCATCAATTACGTTTGACATGCATTGACTTGCGTTTTCATTTCATTTCATGACTCAGTTTATGACTTATCTGTACATAACTAATACTTCACTTAACATTACACATTGTCATATACAATATTACATCACGACTTTATAACATCAAATATATCAAAACTCTTAATGTGCACGTACTTGACTTCCAACGCACTTATTCAATTTACCTACCTACAGTGGCATCCTACTTCCCAAACATGGTGGAACTATGATTCTTCCCACAAAAAATACATGCAGCAAGTCCCAACAAATCCGTGATGATTATACCCCTCTTGCACAATGCGAAGAAGCTTTTGAAAAATTGTCAAGTGATTTGGAAAATCCCTTCTAGGTGTCATGCTAATGCACTCTCTTCCCTTGGAAGTTCCTTTTCACTCTCTTTTGAGAGTTTTCCCTCTTCAAGGATCAAAGACTAAAATATTAAAACCTTACTTCTATCTTTATGGGATTTCTGATGCCTTAGCCCTTCTTTCTTAGCCCTTGACCATTGTAACACATTCTCTTCAACAATTTAGAGCCTACTCCTTTGATGTATTGTTCAAACTACTGAATGGATTATTAATCTGCTCAAATGCAATAAGAATGGAATTTGGTGTGCTTACAATGCTTTCATTGGTCACAGTCCCGACAACTTGAATTGAAATCTCCTACAAAACCGAGAGCAATTTGGATCCAATACTAATTACGCTCTAAATTTACTCATAAATTGATATTGCTAATGCTTAGATGCTTCAATATTTTGCATTATGAAATGATGGATATTTAAATACATTGGATGCCCATTTTTGGCATAACAAACTTCTAACTAATCCTGCAACTACCCTTGACCTTTAGTGCATGCATAGTCCTTGTGATGGGTGGTTATACCACTCTCATTGTCACATGGGCTATGATGTAATAATTCCTAACATACCCCCCTTTATTACATCATAGTCTTAGCTTTGGCTTAGGCTCTTGCTCTTGACTCTCGCTCTTGGCTTAAGACTTGAAGTAAGATATTTTTAGGTGATGTTGGAATCTATATTTTTGAACAAAGGGAATTCTCCCCCTTAATGTAGACTATATACTATAACACTTAAGAGTGTTGGGTTCCATCAATCATGCACTTCAAAAACACACTTATTACAAATACTTATTCAATATCTAATACTTATAAATTCAATGCATGAAATATGTGCCTCCTCCAATGTCTTCATGTGGAGAATCTTTGTTACAACCTACCATGCATCTCGTGTTGATTATTGAATTGATTGGTCGCCAATATTTGTCTTGAATGTGATGGAGAGAAAGTTGTGTAAGGCTCCTTTTGCTTCTTTTGCTTGACTTTCTTTTGCTTTCCATTTCTCCTATCTTTAGTAAGCTATGGATTCTTTGCAAGGTCCCTTTTATCATGAGTTCTTGATATGATAAAGAGGATGTATGTTTTGAATACAATCTTTAGCAATTCTACATACTTGTTTCAGCCCCTTAAATGATCCCATAGCTGCCACTATTTTTCCTTGAACATGAATGTAGCATCCCGTCAAGTGCTCAATAACCTTTATTGTTGAACCATTAGGGCCCAATAGTTGCTGATGTTGTTTAACAAATCTCCCTCTACTACGGATTATGTTACTAGTTTTAATGATATCACATCACATTTCCTCATCTAGTATCTTTATTGCTTGTGACGTTGGTACACTCCTTCACAAAAGCTTTAAGAGGTCCCGGACTTTGATAATGATGAAAGGATCCTTAGTTTTGCAAGTTTTAGAAAGTTAGAAACAGACATTATGCTCTCCACAAGATTGAGTTTACCAGCTATGCCATGCTTCTTCGAAGCCTGTGTCACGATAAGCCACTTATTCTGCAAATATTTTCCTCTGTACTGGGGAAAGAGAATAATAAAGGAGTTAACTTTGAGCAATCTACCTCTATTTTAGGAAGGATCAAATTTCTTGAGTTTTCAATGATCAGAGATATCTTTTAGTCCAGTTTCATCTCTTGTTGGTTCTCTAGTGACTTGGAATGATCAACTAGGCTCTTGATGTCCTTGGTTGCATTACATTGTAGAGATATTTTTCCTGTATGACTTGGATGTGATGGTTCATATGTTTGGTTGCTTCAGAGTCATACCAAACATTACTGTGTTGACTTAGCTTAGCATGGGCAACAAATACATGCTCCTCTTCCTCTTCCTCTTCTTCATGATTTTTTTCTTCTTCTCTAATTTGGTTCTCTTTGGCTATATTACTTTGTTGTACCTTTTTCCAAATTGGATTTCTTCTAATTTGATGATGATTTTTTTTGCTATTGATGCATCTCTTGTGAAGGAGACCCATTTGTGAATGGATTATGCCAACATTCCTTTAGTGTGTGGCCATTCTAACCACAAAATTCACACATCTTTTGTGTGTGAAAATTATTTCTTTGTTGTCGATATCCTTGCGTGTGAGAATCAGTTCTCTATTGTTGATATTGTTGTGTGTGAGAATTTGTTCTCTATTGTTGGAAATACTATTGAGGTCTTATGTCTCTTCTGAAAGGTTGCTTCCCTTTTTTATTTGTAAGAAGTAATTGTTCTTCTTATGTTGTATGTGAGGCCTCTACTTTTTGAAGTAGATTCACCAACTTTTCAAATATTGGTGTTTGCTCAGTGATATTTAATGTTGTCACAAATACATTATATTAAGAAGGGAGAGATCTCAAAATGATAGGAACAAATGTCTCATCCATAGTTGAGAAAATAGGCAAAAAATCAGCAGAATCGCAATTTTTTGCCAATTTTCTGTCATGCCGATGCAATCAGCAAAGGATTGCCAACTCAGTGATTCTTTGCCGGTTTTTTGAAAAAATCAATTATTCCGATTTTTTCAAAATATTGATGGTTCCAATTTTTCAAAAAATCGGCAAAACATCCTAAAAAAATCAGCCGCAGCTGCACGCGTAGAGACTGCGGCCAATATAAGCAAAAGTTTTTTTTTTCTCTCATTTTTCACCTCACCTCTTCTAAACTAAGAAAAACACTCTGCCTACCTGCTACCACCCCGACCCAAACACGCTAGGGAATCCTAGGAGCAAGCAATTGCAGTGTGAAAGAATCCGGCAGCCAGCAACAACCGCCCAGAAGATTCATCTGAGGTAAGAAATTCTTTGAAAACTCTTTTTTTTTAATCCTCCAACTTAAAAAAAGGTTTAGAATTAGATTAGAGTTGTTTGCAAATAATTTTGTGATTAGGATTGTTTGCCAATTTCCTCAACTTTAACACCCTAAACCCTAAACTCATTTTGGGTTTTGGGTTTAAGGTTTTTTTTTTTTCCTCCCTTCAAGAAAATAACTAAATATTGCTTAAGGCTGCTTGATAACTATGTATGCAAGCCCATTTTTCAATTGTTAATGTTTGAACTTCAAAGTTTAAACTCGTTTTGGGTTTTGGGTTTAGGGTTTTTTTTTTTTCCTCCCTTCAAGTAAATAACTAAATATTGCTTAAGGCTGCTTGATAACTATGTATGCAAGCCCATTTTTCAGTTGTTAATGTTTGAACTTCAAAGTTTAAAGTTTAAACCCTAAACTAGTCTAGGGTTTTGCGTTTAGGGGGTTTTTTTTCCTTCTCTTTTAAAGTAAATATTGTTGCCTAATAACTATGTATACAAGCCCATTTTTCAGTTGTTAATGTTTGAAACTTTGAACTTTGAAGTTTAAACCCTAGGCTAGGCCATAGGGTTTTGGGTTTAGGGTTTTTTAATTTTCTCCTCCTTTTAAGTAAATATTGCTGCCTGGTAGCTATGTATGCAAGCCCATTTTTCAGCTGTTAATGGTTGAATTTGAAACTTTGAACTTTGAACTTGAAGTTCAAACCCTAAACCCTAGTCTAGGCCCTAGGGTTTTGGGTTTAAGGTTTTTTTTTCCTCCTCTTTTCAAGTAAATATTGCTACCTAATAACTATGTATGCAAGCCCATTTTTCAGTTGTCAATGTTTCAAATTTAAACCCTAAACCTTAGCCTTTTTGTTTAGGGTTTAGAATTTTTTTCCTTTTTTTCAAGTGATTGTAACTTTGTTGTTACTAACTTACTTGTTTCCATGTGCAGGCATATAAAAAATAAAACCATTGGATCCAACATGGGTGTATGGAACACAAGGGCCAAGAAAAGGGGATTTTAAATGCAATTTTTGTGGCGATGAACTTACTGGAGGCATTTATCGCCTCAAATTCCATTTGGAACAAATACCTAACAAAAATGTCAAGATATGTAATAAGGTGCCAGAAGAAATTAAAAAAAAAAAGTAAACGCCATGATCGTTGCAGCAGATGAAAAAGCTAGTCTCAAAAGAAATCATAGTGATGCCATCTCATCCCCCCCTCCCGAGTTCCTCGTACAGGCACTAGCTTTAGTTGGTTTCAACAGAGTAGTTCAAGTCCTCCAAGTGCACAAGCAGCTAGTGGGACAAGAGAGTCCTATTTTATAGACCGTTCCATGCCAAGAGCACAATCCACTCTTAAGGGTATGGCCGCATGGAACCAAGAGAAGCACAATGCAACGAGGATAGCCATTGCCACTTTTTAGTATTATTTTGACATTCCCTTCAATGTGGCAAGGGTCTCCATACCGGCGGTGCATGATAGATGTCGTTGCAAGTTGCAGCATAGGATTTAAGGCGCCGACTTATGATGACCTTGGGGGTCCTCTCCTTTGACAATTTGTGGAAAGCATTCAAGTTGTGGCATTGTCCTCAACTAAATTTATATATATATATATATGGCATGACTAATTTTTTATATATTTATTAATATGATAATATCAATATGCAATGTGCATGACTAAAATTTTTTTATATACTTTAGGTTGTGCTTGACAACCAACGTAGGGTGTGGAGGAACAAGGGTTGCACTATAATGTTTGATGGTTGGACGGATGGGAGGGGAAGAACCTAATTAAGTTTTTGGTTGCATCTATAGGAGGAACTGCATTCCTCAAGTCAGTAGATGCATCGACACATGTTAAGAGTGCCAAAATGCTTGCAGGGTTGTTGGAGGAGGTTGTGTTGGAGGTTGGGGAGGAGAATGTTGTCCAAATCATAGTTGAGAAAATCAGCAGAATCCTTATTTTTTGCTGATTTTTTAAAATGCCGATGCAATTGGCAAACTATCAATGATGCAAAGATTTTTTGAAGATTTTTTGCCGATTTTTTGAAAAAAATTATCAAAATATCTGCAATTTATTTATTTATTTTTAAATAATTTATTTATTTATCAGGCTGCAGCCGATTTAGGGCTTTTTTATGCAAGCCCATTTTTCAGTTGTTGATGTTTGAACTTCGAAGTTTAAAGTTTAAACCCTAAACCTGAAACCCTAGTCTAGGGTTTCGGGTTTTTTTTTCCTCCTCTTTTTAAGTAAATATTGTTGCCTAATAACTATGTATGTAAGCCCATTTTTCAGCTATTAATGTTTGAAACTTTGAACTTTGAAGTTTAAACCCTAAACCCTAGGCTAGGCCCTAGGGTTTTGTGTTTAGGGTTTTGTTTTTTTTCCTCCTCTTTTTAAGTAAATATTGTTGCCTCGTAACTATGTATGCAAGCCAAATATTTTGCAAAAGAAGAAAGACTTAATAAGTCAACTGAGAGCTATTGAATCTAAGATAGAACTTGGAAATCAATCTAAAGAGATCAGATACAGAGAAAAGAAGGTGTTGGCTGAATTTCATAACACTATTGCCAAGGAGGAAATCTTGTGGAAATAGAAGTCGAGGGTACTTTGGCTAAAGGAGGGAGATAAAAATTCCAAGTTTTTTCACACCACGGCCTTGAAGCACAAAAGTGCCAATAGGATTAGAGAAATTCAAAAAGTTGATGGATCCAGTGCTACTCACATTAAGGATATAAGAGCTGAGGTTGTGGCTTTTTTTAGAAATCTCATCGGGGTGGAAGAGGTTTGTAATGAGGAAGCCCAAAATAAGCTACTTGGTAGTATTCCCAGCCTTGTCATGGCTGATATGAACCAAGCCCTTGTCTCTCCCTTCAGCGATGAGGAAGTCAAAGTTGCTATCTTTGCAATGGAAGGAATGAAGGCTCTAGGTCCTAATGGTTCCCCACCCCCTTTTTTTCCAAAAGTATTGGCATATTGTGGGGAAGGATATTGTTGATGCCCTTTGGGAGGTCCAAACCACCAATCATATCCCATTCGGAGTGAATTCTATTTTTTAAACTTTGATCCCCAAGACTGTTGGTGCAAAGGACTTGGGTGCCTTTAGACCCATCAGCTTATGTAACATTGTTTATAAAATTTTGATAAAGGCCCTTGTTAACAGATTAAAACATTTTCTTCCAACCTTGATTGATTCAACCCAAAGTGGATTCGTGCTAGGGAGACAGATCCTAGACAATATCATAGTTGTCCATGAAATCCTTCATTCCACTGATAAAAGTGGCAGAGTTGGTCTCCTCAAATTAGACATGAACAAGGCTTATGACAGGGTTTCATGGGAGTTTTTGTTAAAGGTTTTGGGAAAATTTGGTTTTTGCCAAAGTTGGATAAAACTTGTCCATGCTTGTCTCTTCTGCCAAGTTTTCGGTCTTATAAACGGATCCCTAGCAGGTTATTTTTCAGGTCTGAGAGGCATTCGCCAAGAGGAACCCCTGTGCCCTTACCTCTATATCTTAGTGGTGGATGCTTTGGGTAGGGCTATCAAGTTAGAACCCTTTGTGGAAGGTATCAAGCCCGCTTTTTCGGTGGATCCTATTTCTCATCATCAATTTGCAAATGATGTTCTGCTCTCCTTCCTTGCTTCAGTTCCCCAAGTAAAGGTGCTAAAAGGAATCTTGGAGGCATTTGAAATTGCAGCTAGGCAAAAGATAAATTATATAAAAAGCAAAATCTTCTTTTTGAATACCTAATTGCTCGCATCTTGGGTTGTGAGGTGGCTTCCCTCCCGTCTCTTTACCTTAGAATGCCTTTGTTTAAAGGCAGGATCCGAGATTTGCTTTGGGAACCTGTAGTGGAAAGATTGCAAAGGAAGTTGATCGGGTGGAAAGGATCCCTCCTCAGTTAAGCCGGTAAGGCTACTCTGGTAAAGTCTACTCTTCAAAGCATTCCAACCTTCTTCTTATCTATGTTCATAATTCCTAACAAGATTTTATTGAAGATTGAACATATTCAAAAGTCATTTCTTTGGTCCAGGTCTGATGAGAAGAAAACATTTCACTTGGTTGGGAACAAGTAGGAAAACCTAAAAAGGATGATGGCTTAGGTCTCCATAACATCAGGCAAATGAATAAGGCTCTGGTTGCAAAACAGGGATGGAAGTTGGCAAATCAAACTGAAACTAGCTGGGTCAACATTGTGTTGGCCAAATACTTGAGACGAGAATTTTTTGCTTGTCGATCCTCTACTGGCCTCTGGTTCAGCCTTTTGGTTGAGTTTGCAAAAGTCGAGGGTGCTAGTCTACAAAGGTTGCAGGTGGAGGTTGGGTGATGGACTCAAGATTGATTTTTGGAAAGATATTTTGCTGATGAACCAGCCCCTTGCACAGATTCCAAATCTGACATGTTTGGAGCCTAGGAACAGATTGGTCTTTGGGTCTAAGGACTTTATCGAGGTGGTCAATGGGATGATGGTTTGAAAATCGTTGGACCAGTCTATTCTCAACAATATTGAACATGAAGCTTGGAGTCTAATTGCTAATAAGTTGAAGTTTCAGGCCATTAAACAAGAAATGAAGAGGATGAGATCTTTTGGGCAGGGGAAAATAACGGATCCTTTTCAGTCAAGTCCGCCTATAATCTGCTGGTTGTCAGGACTCCTCCATGGGTCCCACCTTTCAAAGTATGGCTTAAGGGTCTAATGCCAAAGGTGAATATCTTTTTCTGGTTGGCAACTTAGAATAAGATTTTGACCATTGAAAATCTAAAAAAAAGAGGTTGGTCGATGTTGAACAGATGTTGCCTCTGTGGTGCTAATGAGGAACAGACAAGCCATCTATTCTTTCAATGCTCATTCTCTGTGGAAGTTCTTAACTCTGTTTTTAATTTTTTGGGACTGAGTTGGGTGGTGCCGAGTTCCCTTGTTGATGTTTGCGTTCAATGGTCATCTCCTTTTTACTCTCCAAGGCTGAAATGTTTTTGGAACTTCTGTTTGTCAAATCTTTTCTGGGAGATGTGGAAGGAGAGGAATAGTAGAATTTTAAAAAAAATCAAAAGAGATCCTGCCTCTGTTTGTGCCAGAGCCTTGGCTTCCACCCTGGAGAATGTGTCCTCTCTGGCTTTGGAGGGCAAATTTGAGGAGGCTGAGCTCGAAAGGAAAATTGGCTTTCAACAAAGCAATAGGGTTGTTGGTCTTCCTGGTCCTAATCCTCGAGCCCTTGTGAGGTGGGAACCTCCTTCTCCGGGTTGGGTTAAACTAAACTTCGATGGAGCCTCAAAGGGTAATCCCGGTAATGCTAGCACTGGTGAGGTGCTTAGGGATGATAGAGGTGGGCTTTTGCTAGCATATGCTGAATTCTTATATATCCAGACTTGCCATGTTGTGGAGGCCAGAGCCCTTTACCAAGGTCTCTTGCTTGTGGAGAAGATGGGGTACCAAAAAGTTTGCATTGAAGGAGACTCGCTTAATATTATAAACTTGGTCAAAGGTGATTCAATCCCCGGTTGGAACATTGAGGCTATGATTATAGAATCTAGGCGGATTCTTCAAGCTAGAGAGGATAGGGAGATAAAGCATATCTTCAAAGAAGGAAACTGCCATGCTGACTTTATGGCAAACCTGGGTATAAGTCTCAATGGTTTGTCTGTTTGGAGAGATAATTTTCTTGAAGGCCTTCAATTGGATTTAGCGATGCATGCTTCTTGATGCTCTGTAAGCTTTTACTGTTTATGAAGAAAGGTTTTGTTCGCAGCCGTGTGGGAGTGTTGGTTGGCGGGGGGGCTCACCAACACTTTTTTAATTTTGTTTCTTATATCAAGTTGTAGCTGGTTCACTTGGTGATGGATGGCCAGTTGTAGTGCTTTATAGTTGTTCTTGTCCCTATATTGTTGGTCTTAGGCCAAGTTTTGCAAGACTTCTTCTATTGTAAAAGGTTCGGGGACCCTTTCAAAACCCCTTCTATATCTAATATAAAACAAAACTATGTATGCAAGCCCATTTTTCAGCTATTAATATTTGAAACTTTGAACTTGAAGTTTAAACCCTAAACCCTAGTCTAGGCCCTAGGGTTTTGGGTTTTTTTTCCTCCTCTTTTTAAGTAAATATTGTTGTCTGATAACTATGTATGAAAGCCCATTTTTCAGCTGTTAATGTTTGAATTTGAAACTTTAAACTTTGAATTTGAAGTTTAAACCCTAAACCCTAGTCTAGGCCCCAGGGTTTTGGGTTTTTTCCTCCTCTTTTTAAGTAAATATTGCTGCCTGATAACTATGTATGCAAGCCCATTTTTCAGCTGTCAATGTTTCAATTTTAAACCCTAGCCTTTTGGTTTAGGGTTTAGGTTTTTTTTCCTTTTTTTCAAGTGATTGTAACTTTGTTGTTACTTGTTTCCATGTGCAGGTATATAAAAAATAAACCTTTTTTTCTTTGTTATTACTTGTAACTTTGTACCTTTTCATATTATAAGCAATAAAAGATGTGTTTTGTCACTTTCATGTGTATGTAAAGATTGAGCCTCATATGATGTCTTGACATGAATTATTGATTTTATTGCAATATTTGATTTGTATAATGTTAATTCATTGTAATAAGGTATGAAAAAAACATTTTTTCAATGAAAAATTTCGTTCTCTTCGGGGTTTTTTTTTTGCCAATTCTTTCGCCAATTTTTTGCCGATTCCCAATTTTTGTCAATTTTTAAAAATGTCGATTCTTTGACGATTCCGATTTTCTCAACTATGCAAATATGCATCCAAATCCACTTGGTCCACTTCTTGAGTGTCATTTTTAAAAGTGTTGATTTCTTCCCAATTCTATAAAGTATAGACCATTACATCATTTAACCTTTTAACAACTTAAGGATCCATGGATCAGGTGATAATGAAATTGGAGATTAGAAAATGCAAACATGGATTAAAAAAATAATCAATTTATAATTAAAACCAAAAAAAAAAATCAATATTAAAAATAATTGATCAAAAACTGCCAAAAAAATAGGAAAAGAATACAAACATCCTACATCTTATGTTGAACTGAAGCATCACAGCAATTGAGCAGCATCCTTCAGAACCTTAAACCATAGTAAGGAAATGAATCCTCAAGGAAAAGTATAAATAAGAAAATCTTACCAATACTCCTTGAAGATATCAAAATTGACATATAAACTCAAGTGAGAAAACAGCAAAACCTAATCCTCAATATAAAGGATCTGACATGCCATGAACTGGAACATAAGAGAAATTATGTCTTTTAAAAGAAATGGGGTACATCCTACAGATAAAATATAAGAGTTCAAAACAAGAAGGATTAAACTGTTATGGATAGGAAAGGATGTATTTTTTTTTTGCACTAAGAAAGTTGCAGTGACCTAAACGTTTACAAAAGGGATTTTAAATTGCACACCATATGGCACAATATATAAAGAGATTCTGAATATAGGAAGTGAAGTATCTTTCACTATATTAAAATATTGCACAAACAATTAGAAGAAAGACTCTCCTCAGCACCCGATAAGAATAGCATGGAGAGGGTTTTGAAAGGGCCCCAAACCTTTTACAATGAGAGACTCAAACGAGACAAGATCCACAAGAGATTCGAAAAAAAAAAAAAAGAATAGCATGGAGTGTAATAATCTCATTTCATTCAAAACTAAGAGCATTAATGTTTTAGATGTAAGAAACTTACTGCAGTCCAAGGCTTGTACTTGTCCAAGAACCACGGTACGAGAGGCATCAGAATTTCCTGAGATGCAACTCTCTCCATGCAGATTGGCCAAACCACCTCCATGCAACGATTCAACCACCTAACTGTTTCTGAATCCGATAGAAGCTAATATTTCACAAAGTCATCACAATGTCAAGTAAGAAACGGAATCCAAATTCTTAGTGTGGATGTCAAATTTATGTTCAATGCATTGTAATCTTCAACCGTGCAAATTTAATTGGATAGAACATATGTATCCCAAAAAATCTTTTTCAAAGCATATATAATCAGCTGATAAACTCATTGAAAAACATATTTGCAGCTGATAGAAAGATCTTTGCAAGAAAAAATAATCTTGGAATTATCAAAGACAGAAAATCTTTGGAATGGAAGAAAAACTGAATTTGGCATCATAAAACTTTTTTATAGACAAGAAAATGTCTACAGCATAAAAAATGACAGTTTCCTTTAAATCAAAATACATTGTGGTACCATTGTATTACAAGAGTTAAGTGACATTATGTTGACAAATTACACACATTTTGGCCAGCTTTTTTCCTTTCCTCATGTCGTATACGTCTTTGCACTCTCTGAGAGTAAACTTGGTCAACCTGCCAAGATGACACAAGAAGACCAAAATGATCCATGAAAATTGAGATAATGACCTGTGTAATGGAAATAAATTCTGCATAGTCAAAATTCCTTAATTACAAAGCATGCCTTCAACAATGAACAATATCCTTGATTTTACATGTAAAGAGGGACAATGCTTTTGGTGCCTAATTTACTTCATAGTAACCATCCATGTACAAGCCTGTTTGTCATTATTGTGCCATGTCCTATGTGCATCCCCATAAGCACCATTTGATTGCATATTGGTTGTCTCAAGCTCGCTCAAGGAAACCTCTATATGATGTCAAGGATTATAAGTTGTTCCACATATAAGTCTTGATAAAGTTTTATACAAGCATTGGCAATTTCTTATCAACTAGGACTTTTCCTTCAAAATTAACATTCAAGGTAAAACAGAAAATCTTGAAAAGAACAAATCCTTCCCAACACATTGAAGGATTGTTGTAAAGAACTAACAATAGGAGGCAAAGATGATCGACATCTAACCAAACCTGTCTCCATCAATGTCTGAGTTGGTAGCATCAAAAGGGCAATTAATACCTTTGATTTTATAGTTGGGATAAAAGCAGGGAATCAACCTAGTATCTTAAGGGAGCCTCTACAAAGCCCTAAATTTAAAGATGCATGTAGCCCCACAAAAACGAGCACCAGGCACGAAAGAAATCAATTGTACCTCCCCCAAATCTCAAAATCAATAGGACACCTAGATAGTCAACCAGAGGATGATGTCATCCTCAATTTGTAAGAAATGGTTATCATAGAAAATCATGGCTATGGGGGAGAGATCTAAGTGACCTGAATGTATTGTCAATATATATCATCATTAACCATGAAAGGAGCATCTGAATAGGGAAAATCGATCTATAGATGCCAATAGATTAAAGGACCAAACTAGTCTCGGAGTACCAACAAAGTCAACACTCGGTGAAACTCAAAACGGCAATCTTCTGAAGAATAGAATCCCAAATATGTTTATCGCCCATGATCAAAGGCCAACTCTTCAAGTGATTTCTGTATGTGAATATAAAAAATGAGCCTCGAGACGCTCTTGAGGCAAAGATGCATGACATCAAACCTCGCTTGGCCAATGCAATTCAAGACTTCAACTTCGAAAACAACTTCTATTTGAAAGCTTCTCGAGAAGAAATGATTATCAATTCAATACAAAAACACCTTAATGGGTTCTAGCTTCATAATCTCACAAATCTGTCACAAGATTCCCTTTGTATGTCCTGAATTGTCTAGGCTTTACCCCTTTTATTAGGCTCTTTTGCTTTCTCGATTTAGATCTAAGCACTCCAAAATTGCTATTGTAACTTGCTGTACCTTTTGAGTTTCATGATTGGTCACTCGCGGGTATTTATATAAGTTTTTTAATGATGCATACAGGACCTCAGACCATGAGGGAGACCTGACCTATTTCTTTCTGTTTTACTTCCTTTTGCGGTCTATGTAGGATCTTTCACACCCTACATTTTTTTCTTAAAACAAAAAGTCCTGCATTTATCAACACTGTCCATCCAGAAAATCCCCAAACCCCTGGTGAATTCATTTCTCTCTCTTCAATCATTTTGATGCTGAGGTGAAGGGAGAATTAAAAATTTAAATGACCAGTTCATTGCACGTAGATCTGCACACTAAATAAAACCAAAGATCGTGACAGTTACATACATACCTGATAGAGATAGAGAAACGAGATTAAGTAAACGACGGGCGAATTGAAACCGAAGTGGGCTGCGATCCAGAGAAGGCCGAACACCAACCCCACGTGAAGCAACAAACTCATCTTCTATTTTCTTCAATTCCTCCCAAAATAATAGATTTAGTTCTCTAATAATATAGACAAATTCATATATATATAGTCAATGTAAACCTTGTGATTCTTCTTCCCCAAGTTCAGCGGTGGCCGAAAGTTTCGATGTCATTTCCGCTTGATTTGGCTCGTGAATTGAACGCTGCTGAAACACGGTTGCCAACGGCCAAGGGGTTTCTTTTTTATTTTTTTAAGATATTTGAGCTCTTACATTAGTGCAGGTAACATGTAAACAGTTTGTTCCTGTGGGGATTAATTTGTAGAGAAGAATCTTCTGCTATAAATTTGCCACGTAATAGTATACCACGGAATACGAAGCTGATCTGCTTGGGGAGAGGTGAATGTTCTGAGTGGATTCATGTGGGGATAACCGTGCAGTCACTCTAGAGGTCAATGTCAGTAATTTAAAGAATATTAAAGAATACTGTTGATCAAAGTAGAGTTTAAAAATAGAATTTAGTTTAAAAAAAATAGTTAATTGTTAGGGTAGTTTTTTTTAGGTTTTATCCTATTTTTCAAGAGATTGTTGTTGATAACAAAAACTAGTTATGATGTGTAAGCAATTTCATTTTAGGTTATTATTAAAATTTTGAAAAATTTGTCTAATTTTTAGGTTATACTTTTCTTAACAACTGGTCATAGGATCAAATCTTATTGCAGTATCAGTACTACCTTTGTTCAAACCAAAACCCCCGAGGGAAACAGGTCAAACTACTACCTTTGTTCACATTAAACATACACACAAAATTGCATATTTCTAAACTATTATAAATAAAATAAATATTAAGTATTTTTAATATGTGTATACATTTATATTTATATTATATCTTATTTTTTATTTATGTATCACATTAAACATACACACAAAATTGCATATTTCTAAACTATTATAAATAAAATAAATATTAAGTATTTTTAATATGTGTATACATTTATATTTATATTATATCTTATTTTTTATTTTTGTATGAACACACCTATCTCTTTATACATTCACCCAGGTCAACGTTGCATTGTTTCCCATAAAATCATAAGAGATTTGAATAGTTAATTTCATTAAAACAAGTTAAGAGGTTTTTTTATATAACAAAATATATATATTCTGATCATTATTTTATAAAAATATATAATAAACTACCGATAAATTAAATATTCGATAATATATTAAAACATTAACTGTTTTTATTAATATTAATATTTAAATTTAGGAGTTTTTTTATAGCAAGGATATTTATTTAGTTAGTTGAAGATGTTACATGGACACACGTATATGAGACCGTCGGGTTTGACCGCTTGACCTTATCAAAATTAGGGTGCCCCACTGTCCGATCCAGAAAGTAAGAATATTTAATGTTAAAAAGGACGTATAAGATTTGTATTATCTTATCAATTTTTTTAAATTAACTTTTTAAGAAATGATTGTTATTTTTCATGACTTTTAAATCTTGTTTCTTTCGTATTCCATTCTTCAATCTTTTAAGCTAGTATTCTTTGGTTACTTTTTTAATGGAATTATAGTAATTAGGAGGTAAGACATTAGTGAAGTGAAGTTATTATTTTTTATTTTAAATATTCAACAATTTCATATAATCATTAAATATAAAAAATGTCATTTATAAAGTTATTTTGTTGAGTTGACTTTCAACCATAATATTGCATATTTTATATGTAAAATTTGTTCTATATAAGGATTAAAAATGTTTGTACTCTTTAAATGCATTTTTTGGCGTAGTTATGCTTGCTCTACAACATTCTATTGTCATCAACCAAACTCCTTTCTTAGACTATAATATTTGAGAGAGTTGGTTATATAAGTTAAATCAATTATGTGTTCCTAGCAGTTTTGTCCAATTGATGTTAATTAAGGAAGCTCATTCTTCTTCGTATGGAGGACTTCGACACCACTATAACTCTATAGCACTTACAACAATACTTCTATTGACCCTCCATGAGGAAGCACATGGAAGACTTCATTAGACGTTGTTCCCTTCGTAGTCAAGCTGAGCATGTTAATAGCAAACTTGGCTTATATCAACCCCTTCCTATTCCTTCTTGGCCATGGGAGTCTATCTCTATGGATTTTATTAGTGGGCTACCTACTACCTTCAAACAACATGATTGTATTTTTGTGGTGGTATATCAATTTTCAAATATGGTCATCTTTATCCCTTGTAAAAAAACCATTAATGCTCCATAGGCTACATAATAGTTTTTCAATAAGGTATGGTGCCATTTTGGTTTACCTCTTTCTATTATTTTTTATCGTGATTCTAGATTTTTGAGTCACTTTTGGAGGTCACTTCGGTAACTTTTGGGGTGTCAGCTCTACAACTTTTCATCCACAAACTAATGGTCAAATTAAAGTTGTCAATCAGAATTTAGTTCATTCTCTTATGATATACTACAGTAAGAATAAGCAGTGGGACATCTATATTTTGTAGCATAGTTATATTTAGGCTACACATATCTCTATGGGTTATTCTCCTTTTGAGGTATGTTGTGGATATCAACCTCTTGCTCCCTATGAGATTCTTGTTGCTCTTCCTCCATCTTCTTCAACACATCAACAAAAGGAACAAGGTCAAGCTTCACATTTTATTCAAAACTTGGCAAAAATTCATGCCCAAGTCCAAGCAACTCTTCAAACTTCTCAGGCTAAGTATAAGGAGATCCATGATAAGCATTATATTCCTTCCACCTTATAGGTTGGGGAACATCATCATAAGCTCAAACCTATTCTATATGACCCCTATACTATTACTCAACATATTAAATCTAATGCCTTCAAACTTGATCTTTTGTCTTACTTGGTATTCATGATGTAATTAATGTTAATCAATTAAAAAGGTATAAGCCACCTCATTTGGAAGTCAAAGCTCCACTCTTCCATCCAAAGCATCATATTCCATATTTTCAACTTCATTTTATTGTAGACACCCTTCTTGATGTTCGCATACACACTGTAAGGAGGGGGACTACCACTACTTACTTGGTTGGTCATAAGGACACACTGCCAACCCAAGCAAAGTGGGTCTCTAAATCATCTTTTCAACAACTTTTTACCATCTTTAGGATTAAGTGGGAACACTTTCCACTAAACAAGGAGGAATTGATAAGGCTTAGTCTCTATATAAGGCTTAGTATTATATAACAATACTTTATACAGTTAATTATTATGTTTAGTATCTTCTAAAATGAAAAGCTTATCTTCTAAAAAAAGCGTCATCGTACTTCTTTATAAATATTGGATATGAAAAATATTAGGTGTATGAATTTTTATTGATAAAAGTCTCTCTTTCAATGTTGCTTTTCTATTCATTCATGTTCATGGCAATTCTTGCTCATATCAAATTTTCAATAAATAATTTCTAAATGTTTAATGCACAAGTGAGGATCAGGGGTGGAGGATGTTGAAATATGAATTTTCCCTTCTAGAATGTTCTAGTAGCATCGATAGTCAGTGGTATTTTATAAAATCATTTTGATTGAGTGTTGGTATTTTGTAAAAACCATGGTTGTAATCATTGGCATCTGATGTCAATTGTAGTCAATGGTATTTTGTAAAACCATAGTTATAACCAGTGGTATTTTGTTAAATCATAGTTGTAGTCACTTATAAATAAATTCTCATTATGCTCATAAGGTATTAGTTCTTTGATTATTATATCATTGGAATTATAAACTTAATTTTTCATATTCTATGTAAGATTTATTGGGTCAATCTTTCATTGAGTCCATTAATTGATCTATTTAGCAGTGGGTTGAGGTTGATCTTGGAGTTTAGAGTATGGGAAGGGCTTTGGGAATGCAACCAAGTTTATGGTGACAACAACATCAGTATGGTTGACGGTTTGTAGAGAAGAGAAAGCCCATTGAGCAATAAAATCACCTATGAATTATAAGCATCCATCTCTTGGTGTCTTCTTTGCGAGATCACTACTTCAATTTTTCATATCCTTTGAAATATTTTGGATTAGTATGTCACTTTAGCTTATAAACCTTGTATCTTTTCATTTGGACCCTAGTGTTGTTCATGCATTTTTTTAACATATCTTATTTGTAGTTATATAGTAGTATGATTATTACCTTTAGATTCATAATGATTAGGGACCATGAAAAATAAGGAGTCACATTTTTGAAGCCCTAAAAACACCCTTTTAGCCCCCTAAAATCTTAAAGGATAATAAAAAATTATAGAAGTGTGAAATGAGTACTTTTTTCAACTAGTGTGATCAGTTAAAAGTGTGATCCATTAGCAAATCATTATTTTTCAAAGTAGTTATCATTCCTTCTCAATCAATAAATCATCAATTTTCAAGGCAAATGGGACAAAAAGCACAAAATTGGAGGAGATCTCCAAGAAATTGACATTTTGTCACTATATGGTTCCAAATGATAGTTAGATGCTAAGTTGTCACATTCAAGTTAATATTTGTGTTCGAGAAATATAAAAGCTATAAAATTTCACCATAATAAATAAGGGCGATAAAGTTCACCATTATATTCGAGAAACATTTATATAAACACACACACACACAGAGATATATATATATATATATATATATATATATATATATATATATATATTATATCATATTACTATTTGTAATATTATATTAAAAATAACAATACAATATATTTAATTTTATTATAAATAAAAATATTATAGAAATATATAACATAGGAAAAACTACAATTTTTCTAGCAGTTTTGAGGGAGACACAACCATGTGAAGTTAGTCATCTGGAACAAGGATAGTGAGGATTTTTTCAAATCACAAAGAATAAAATTGCAAATATCTCTATCAATTAGGGTAAGAAAATTAGTTGTAGTTTAATTTGTTTTTGAAGAAAATTCACATAATTATTTGTTGATATCAAGGAATAGAGGAGATTTGAAATTTTTGAAAAACCCTAGTGCTTTAGAAAATTTTTTAGGTTGAGATCATGGATTTACCAATTTTCACTAGAAAGGATGACATTGATGCTCAAGAATGGTGGATGAAGTTTAGATCTCTATATTTTAGTGACCATTTTTTGCCATGCCAACTTATCAAAATTTTAAGAGAGGAAGCTTATGATTGGTGGGCAAGTTTTGATAAGGAAAGGAATTATAATTACACTTGGGATAAAATGGAGCATGCATTCTTGAGTTAGTGGGACCCATATAAAAAGATAGCTAGTTTGAAGGTCACCATCAAAGGATATGAAGAATAAATAAAAAGGCTTTAGAGAAAAATAAAAAAAATGAATAAAGAGGATATAATAGAAGGAAAAAATACAGATGACAATGTGCAATTTCATGGTTATATTCAGAAGGAAAATATTAAGAAGCAAGAATCCAATGAGAAGCAATAAGCAATTATGGCAATGGAACAAGTTGAAGAACCAACATAAGACTCAAAAATTTAATTTACAATAGTAGTAGCAATAGAGTCAATGGAATAAGCAACACCAAAGTCCAAGAAATCCCTATCAAAAGTGCAAAAGGACCACCAAAAGAAAGGCATAAGAGAGAAGATTTTGAAGAAGAATTTAAAATAAAGAAACAAATTGTTGAAGTAAAAAGAAAATAGAATGTCAAATTAAGGTTGCAGGATATTGGCACCCACACAACCCTGAGCAATAACAATCTTGAAGGTATGGCTTAAGGCATCAATATTAGAGATCTACATGGAGTCAAAAAGGCATCAAGATCCGCTCATGTAGAGGAGTTGGAGAGCAAGTGGGTAGTTAAAACTCTCCAGTTGAAATCGAGAGGCCCCAGGTTCAAATATCTCCCCTCACATGCTGCGGATATGCTATGTACATAAAGGGTTACAAATCAAAAAGAAAAAAAAAGGCATCAAGTATGACAAGTGTCTGGCAAAAAAGCTTAGTGATTATGAATTTAATTGGGGTGCAACAACATCAAGTAACAACAAGACCAATCGTTCAAAATATGAGAGTAAAGCAACAGAATCATGGATCCAATAGAGCAGTTATGGATATTCAGCATAATGGTAGCTTGGCATTATCAAACCACCACTAATCAAGATTTCACTTGGATGAATGGATGAACAAGATTGAAAAATTTCAAGGATTTTGTATTTACAAAGAAAATTGAAGAAAACCCATAAAATAAATATCAAGAATTCAAAGTTTTTATGGAAAAAGATGTAGATATTTAGTTATAGCATCTCAATTGAGATGAGAATTGAATATATTTGTAAACTCTCAAGCTCTAAAAGAGAGAGTTGTGATTTTTCAAGGGTGGGAGACCCGAGTACAACATATTTTTCTCAAGCAAAAAAAAAGAATATATATATTCAATTGGTTATATGGGATTGAAATGGATCCCAGCCGTATTATATCATCATTTTTTCAATTAGTTATATTGGATTGAAACGGGTCCCACTCGTATTACATCATCACCACATAGTGGATTTACAACAAAGCTTGAATATTAACCATGTATCGCTTGACAATAATTGAACCTTGGTCTCCTCTCTAAATATTGAGGAATCTAACCGGTTGAGCTAATGCCACTTGATAATATATATATATATATATATATATATATATATATATATATATATATATATATATATATATATATATATATAATCATCAAATGATATTAGCTAAACTATTAGATTCCTTCCTCAACATTCAAAGGAGGAGACATAGGTTTGAATCTTGTCAAGCGATACATTAACAATATCCAAGTTGTTATAATACCACCACCATGTGATGATGTTGTAATACGGGTGGGGCCCGTTTCAATCCCATATAATCATTTAAAACAAAAAAATAGTTAAATATAATAGTAGCAAAATTAAAAGGGTACCCAAATTTAAATCTAAAAGGGCAAATTAAATGAAAGTTGGCAAACTTATTCAATTGCCTAAAAAATTTACAAATTTTAGATTTTTTTTAAATTTATTTGACAAATACAACAACATAGGTTAGAAGGCTTTTAAGTATCTTAGAGATATTTTTGGATAAATTTAACACTTAATGGTGCATCATTTTAATAAAGATGCCCTTAAAGAGATTATTTACTTTTACTAACTTCTTAGGCTTCTATAAATGGGATTTAGGAGCTTCATTTTAAATATTTTCTAGTCATTTGGAGAACTCAAAGCTACACTTTGTGTAATTAGGAGACCAATTGAAAGGTCATCTATAGGAAGTGTGGAAGGAGCTCTGGATAAAATCCTCGCTTCGGAGCAATCAACACTTGTTGGAACAGAGTATGGAAGACAAATGTAGTAAGGTCTGTGTTTTCCAATTATGGGTAAACTTCATGGAAGCTAGATGAATGTGGATGGCTCCATGATGTGCATCTCAAAAAGAGCTTTCTGATATTTATAAATCGCCCAAAATGGATAACCTTGGTCAAATTATTGAACTCCGAAGTCCCAGAATATATGGGTCAATGTGTTCAAAACTGCTTAAAGGGACATTTTTAAAAGGCCGTAACTTCTTCGTTACTAGGTTAAATTGGATGAAACTGGTATTGTTAGAAAGCTAGTTTCGAGAAGCGTATTTCTAGAGTGATTTCTAAAAAAATGGAGGTTAGCACAAAAATTTATGGCAGTAAGAAAAGGGTTGTTTAGAAGGACATAAAATTGGTTGTAACTTCTAGAATTCAATGAGTGGGTTATAAATACCAACACTCATTTAAGAAAAGGGGTTAGTTATAATACCAAAACTCATTTAAGAAAAGGGGTTGGTTTTAAATACCAACACTCACTTAAGAAAAGGTATTTTTTTTCGGACAACACATTATGAGGGCTTTTTGCACAACACACTGTGAGGGTTTTTTTTGCACAACACATTGTGAGGGTTTTTTTTGCACAACATATTGTGAATGTTTTTTGCACAACACATTGTGAGGGCTTTTTGCATAACACATTGTGAGGCATTTTCAAACAACACATTGTCAGGGTTTGATTACTACATCTATAGTGGGAGAATCAAGAGGTAGAGGAGGAAGAAGTAGGAGTAGAGAATAGGTAGAACAAGCTGAAGAATATAACCAACTAAATATTAATAAGGATTTTGAATCCTAATAACAATCTATCCAATTTATTTGGGTTGTGGTTTTACCCAATTTGAGGTTTTTACGCAAAAATCTTATGTCATCTTCCAATTTATGATTGTGTGTGATTTCATTTCTACAATATCGAAGTTTTAATTTCAATTTAATAAGTAGATCATATATCACATACAATATAAAGCATAAAGTCTAAGCATGAATATATTTAACTAATCTAAGCTAAAGGATTAAACAAAATATCTAATATGTTTGAGAAAAGAGTCAAGTTTTGGCTTTTTACGAATCAAGTTTGGTATTAGAGAAAATTTTCTTGAAGAACTGTGTATGCAATGCAGAATATATCAAGGAAAGGACTTAGACCGATACAACCCAAATATTAGAATAAGAAGGATCAAATTTATAAAAATGGCAGATCAATCAGAACTTAACACTCCAACAATGTCCAAAAAAGAATTCCAGAGAAGATTTCTTGAAATAGAAGACACTCTACAAAGCTTGATGGAGATAATGCTTTCTAAAGAAGAAAGGAAATCAAGGAAGGGAAAGAAGATACGAGATCCATAAAATAAAATTGAGTCTAGTGCTTCCAATGGTGAGAAAATGGATATTGAATGATCTCATTCCAAACAGCCTAAGAATATCTCATCATAACCCTTGACCATAAATCTGTTTAAAATGGAGGTCAAATTTGATATTCTAGCCTATGAAGGGGAGTTAGATCCTAAAAAATTAGATGGGTGGCTAAAGAAATTGGAGGTTTACTTCAATACTAAGTCTTATACAGAGGTACAATAGATCAACTTTTCTAGACTAAAATTGGATGGCCATGCTCTCACATGGTGGGAAGAATACTTAGTTGGATTGGCAAGAAATCAACAGTCAACTATAGAAACATGGGAAAATTTTGTGAAGGCTATAAGAGCTCATTTTTATCCTATTGGCTATCAAGAGAATATGGAGGAGAGATGCTTATTTTGAGATAGATCCAAGGCCAAACAGTCCAAGTATACACCATAGAATTCAAAAAACAAGTTGTGTTAATGGGTGTTAATCTTCAAAATCCTCAAATTTTTAAGAAATACAAATGTGGCTTGTCTTATCAGATCAAGATAGAATTGATATTATTTTATGCCAAGGAAATTGATGATACATATATTAAAGCCACATACCTGTAAATTAGGGACAAAAAGTCAATAAAGGATAATAAGGCATCAACTTAATCTAAACCCTCCAAGCCTACAAAGAAAACTAAGGGTTCCAACAGTAAAGGTATGAAGAAATCAAGGGCTACAACCACCAAATCACAACGAGTGAAAAAAATTGCAAGGAATGTAATTTTGACACTCTTTCAAGTGAGGACTATTGGAAGCTACACCCTGAAAAGAGACCAAAAAGGTGGAACAAGGAAAAGAAGAAATCTGCTAATTCTACCAAAAAGGTTGAGTAGGAGGAAAAAGGGTTTTTTGAGGAAGACAATAAATAAAAGATAGTGTGTGCTACCATAATTAAGTCTTTAAGATAGGAGCATACCTCTAAGAAGGAGGAAAAAACTTCAGAGGCCAAGAAAGATGAATTATTTTGGGTCTACATACAAGTGCAAAGGATGAAAGTTACAACATTGTTTGACAACAGATCCCAAAGGAATTTAATTTTTGAAGATCTAGTGAATCAGCTGGGATTGAAGACTATGGATCATCCACAACCGTACTCATTGTTATGGGTGTAGAAGGATGTGGAGCTATAGGTAACCAAGCAATGTACTTTACAACTTTCTATCAAAAATAAAATTTATAATGCAATTACTTGTGATGTAGTACCTCTTGATATTTGCCAAGTAATTTTTGGTAGCCCATATTTATGGTAAAGAGATGCTTTATTTAAGTGGAGGCACAATGTTTGGGATTTGAAATGTGGAATCACATATGTGATCAATTTCAGGGGGTTGGAAAAAAAATTCAACTTGTGATAGCACAACAGGCAAAGCATTTGGTGAATGTAAGCAAAAGATTCATGTTATTGATGATAAGAGATGCAAATGGTCACAGGAAGATCAGTAAGGATGTAGAAGTAGCCAATTATACTCCCCAACAAAAGAAGTAATTGGAGGGATTACTGTAAACATTTAGCCAACTGATGCAAGAACCAAAAGGCTTACCACCAAAGAGAGAAGTGGAGCATGAAATTCAACTCTAACCTGATTCACCTCTACCTAATATTAGACTATATATGTAGTCTATAATTGAGTTAGATGAGGTGAAAATGGAGTGTAGGGAAAATCCAATGAGGATTTTCATTCAAAAAATGACTTGATATTTAAAGGGAGAAAATTATGTATGCCCGAGAGAGACAAACGCTTACAACTAATAAGGTAAGCTCACACATCACTAGTTGTTGGTCATTTTGGTGTGCACAAAATAGTAGCTAACTTGCAACAATATGTCTATTGGCCCAATATGCAAAATGATGTATTTAAATTTATTTGTGGATGTGCAAATTGCAGCACAAGCAAACCGAAAAAACGCAAATTAGGACTGTACACACCTTTACCAATTCCTAATTGGCCATGGGAGAGCATTTCAATGGACTTATTGGGTAGATTACCAACCACTTGGAGAGGTAATGATTATATGTTTGTTATAGTGGATATTTTTAGTAAAATGGAAATTGTTGTGCCTTAAAATATAATTGTTACAGTAGAAGGTACAACTAAACTATTTTTGGAACATATTTTTGTTCATTTTGGATTATCTAAGAGTATCATTTCAAATAGAGATACTCTCTTTCTCAGTAAATTTTGGCTTGCATTATGGGAAATGTTGGACACTAAGCTTAAGAGATCAACAACATTTCATCCACAAATGGATGGACAAATAGAGGTGGTCAACAGGATAATTGTGCACTTTCTGAGGGACTATAATCAATGGAATATAAAGACATGCGATGATAGTTTAGTATATGGCCAATACTGCTACAACCAGGTAATACATTCCTCTACATGATTATCATCATTTGAGGTGTGTTATGGGTTTCTACCTCATTCACCTTTTTATGGAGCTTTTGAGAGTGGGCAAGATCCAAGTAGCTCAAAACCGAAAGGAGAGAAAGCATTGAAGTTCATTCAATGTATTTAGTTGATACAACAGAGGATAAATTGAAGCAAACTCAGTAGCACTATAATAAATGCCATGACAAACATAGGGTAGCTCATGATTTCCAAGTGGGAGATCTTGTATGGTTGCATTTAACCAAGGAACAACTGAAGGGACGAGGTAAAAAAATGAAGCCTATCAGATATGGGCCATTTAAAATTTTAGGCCAGGTTGGACCAAATGCCTTCCAAATCAAACTACCAAGTTACATGCAAATGTACTTTGTTGTCAATGTAGAAAACTTGAAGTTGTTTGAGCCCTCTTTGTTGGATGAGAGAGAAGATGCTCTAATATTGCCTAAGTTGGATGATTTAATCTCAAATGATTTTGAGGAAGTAATGAAAGATTTAATTCTATATAGAAAAATATGGACAACACGCTAATAACATGAAGAATTATGGATGGTATGTCCTAAGGGGAAAATGTTAAGCAAGGCAAAGTGGATTTCCAAGAAGCAAGCGAAGAAATAATATCCTCATTTGAATAAAGATAATTTTGAGGGATAAATTTCCTCTAATGGGGGAGGTCTTGATCAGGAGACCAACTAAAAGATCATCTATAGAAAGTGTGGAAGGAGCTCCGGATAAAATCCTCTCTTCAAAGCAATTAGCACTTGCTAGAACAAAGTATGAAGGACAAATGTAGTAAGGTTTATGTTTTCAAATTATAGGTAAAATTCATGTAATTTGGGTGAATGTAGATGTCTCAATGATATTATTCTTGGAAATATATTTCCAACACTTTTTGGATCGCTCAAAACAGACAATCGAGGCCAAAGTTATGGCCAAATTACTAAACTCTGAAGTCCAAGAATGTATGGATCGACGTGTTCAAAACTGCTTACAAGGGCATCTTTAAAAGGTTGTAACTTCTAAGCTGCAAGCTTACTTGTAGTGGTAAGGGATTTGACCTCTCTTTGAGAGGTTCAAGGTTCAAACCCCACTCAGTATGAGGGGACCATGACCCCTCGTAAAAACATGTGTAAATTTATTGAAAAAAATATCAAGTGGCATTAGCTCAATCGGTTAGTTCCTCAACATTTAAGGAGGAGACCAAGGTTCAATTCTTGCCAAACGATACATGGATAATATCCAATATTTGTTGTAATATCATTATGTGGCGATGATTTAATACGGGTGGGACCCGTTTCAATCTCATATAACCAATTGAAAAAAAGGTTGTAACTTCTTTGTTACTAGGCTAAATTGGACGAAACTGGTATCGTTAGAAAGTTGGTTTTGAGGAGCATATTTCTAAAGTGGTTTCTCAAAAATTGGAGGTCAGCACAAAAATTTATGGCAATCAAAAAATGGTTGTTCAAAAGGACAAAAAAATGGTTGTAACTTCCAGAATTCAATGACTGGGTTATAAATACCAACACTCATTTAAGAAAAGGGGTTGGTTATAATACCAACACTCATTTAAGAAAAGGGGTTGGTTTTAAATACCAACACTCATTTAAGAAAAGGGGTTTTTTTTGGACAACACATTGTGAGGGCTTTTTGCACAACACATTGTGAGGGTTTTTTTTTTTGCACAACACATTGTGAGGGTTTTTTTGCACACCACATTGTGAAATTTTTTTTGCACAACATATTGTGAAAGATTTTTTGCACAACACATTGTGAGGGCTTTTTGGACAATGCATTGTTAGGGTTTTATTACTACATCTAGAGTGGAAGAACCAAAAGGCAAAGGAGATATAAGTGAGAGCATATATTGGGGAGAACAGGATAAAGAATACAACCAACTAAATATCAGTAAGGATCTATATCAATTTTGAATCATAATAAAAATTTGTCCAATTTATTTAGGCTGTTGTTTTACCCATTTTGGGATTTCCATGTAAAAATATTGTGTCCTCTTGAATTTTATGGTTGTGTGTGATTTCATTTTTGTAATATCAAAGTTTTAATTTCAATTTGATAAGTAGATCATATATCACATACAATCTAAAGCATAAAGTATAAGCATGGATATATTTAACTAGCCTAAGTTGAAAGATTAAGCAAAATATATGATTTGTTTGAGGAAAGAGTCAAGTTTTGGCTCTTTACGGATCATTGTGTGTTCTACATTATACTCTTGATCTCATTTTGAAATAATGGAAAGACTATGCATAAATTTAATTTTCATTTGTGTCATTGCCATTTTGATCTATGGAAGACATAGTGGTTGTGGCAGTTCCCTTTCACTTTTTACTAGTCATTTTCCTATGTTATTGTAAACTTTATACATTATATAGTGTATTGATGTTATTTGTTTTCTTTCGATATGTTAATTGAACACACACTAATCCTACTTCATCACAATCATATTTTATATTCATGCATTTTATTACAATCTCTTGCACCCTTACCTCTTCAAATTTAATTTTATGCATTTAGATTAGATTGGATTAGCATGATTAGTGAGAGTGTGTCTAAACCTAGAGGTCAAAGGAGATGCAATTTTCCTTCTTCCAATTGTTGAAATTGAATAGTAGGCATAATTAGAAGTTAGACCTTTCCATAAATCAATTGGTTTGTAGTATACTCGATGGGACCAAGGGATTAATTTCCAATGTGAAATATAGTCTAGTCCCTTTTACTAATAATTTCAAATCTAAGCAAATCCATTTTCTAGCCTGTTTTCTCAACTTGTTTTTGAAACTATAGGAACTCCATTGAACGACAACCCCATTACAAAATTTACCAAAATTTAACAGATTAACATCTTAAATTTATATTAGATCAAATTTCACAAATCAAACGTACAAAGTTGGGGACTTAGCAAAATTCGATCAATTTATCAAAAATTTAATAAAGGATAAATCAAGTAGTTCACTTATTTGGCTCAAGTTGTGATTATCCACTATAGGAATAGTAATTCACCATTTTTAGGAAAAAATCCTAACTTCTTGACAAGAATTGTAACTTGACTATTGGAAAGAGTGATTTGCCATAAATCCCTAACAAGCAATTCACCATCTTTTGACTCAAATAGCGATTCACAAAATCAAAAGGAAAAAATTAAGTAAAAAAGTAACAAATCACCACTTTTAGAGCATATATTCATATGATTTGCAAAAATAGCAATTCAAATCCTTTTCTTTTTGAAAATTTTCAAAGTTATTTTCAAGTGAATCACCATATTTTAAAAAGTCACGATTTGCCAATTAAAAAAAAAAAATGATTCCTAACCCATTTTTTTGTGTGGATGTAGGAATGAATGAAACATGATCCATGCTTGTGAATATAAGTTCAAGGCTCAATAATTAGGAAAAAAACTTCATGCAACTAAACTCATTCCTTATCAAAGAAAACCAAAAAAAAGAAATCCAACAACTATTGTGTGGATATGCAAATCAGATGAACCAATGCCAACTCCATTAAAAAGGCAACAACCAATAACAACTTGAACTAATAAAGGTTTGAGTTCTTCCATGTCTTCACCACATTTTTTGTCACAAGTAGGGTATACTAGCAACCTTGCCATATATAATTTTACCCTACCTAGCACCATCAAATTTGGGCTTCCTTTAGCCTTACTATGAAAGCATAATTATGAATCCCTTGTATGGTATGCCCCATATATCATAAATATTTTCCATTATATCACAATCTACACTACACCAAAAAAGGGCTTTAACGATGGTTATAAACCACCCTTAAAGACCTTTAAAGGTGGTTATTTAGTCACTGTCTATGAGGGATTTGTAAAAAGTTTATGATATACGATGACGGCTAAAAACCACCCTCTTAGGGTCTAAGAGGGCAGTTTAAAACCACCCTATTAGGGCTACAAGGGCGGTTGTAAACCACCATCTTAGGTCTAATAGGGTGGTTTTGAACTATCCTCTTAGGGTTAAGACCTCTTAGGCCTAAGAGGGAAGTTTTAATTCATCCTCTTAGATCCTAAGAGGGAGGTTTAAAACCATAATCTTAGGGCTAAGAGTGTGGTGTATAACCACCCTCTTGGAGTCTCACCTAAAAAAATATGAAGGATGCAAGAAAAGCAAAGCCAAGCTTTGGAAGCTTTAGAAACAATGCCCACTCCAAAGAGTAAAATAACAATTCCAGCTCTTGTTGTTTCCTTTTCACGTGCTATAACTATACCTATATTTGTAGTGTATAAGAGAAAAGAGCAACCGAAAACCAATAGGGGATGCCCCATAGTAATCCACTAATTTCAAAAAAATATATGTGAAAATTTAATTTGTTCTCATTCCTCCAATGTTGAGGATGAAAGAATACAAAAATATTGTTATATCTTCTAGCTAGAAATGATTCAAACCAATAGAACTGTATAATTTTTTACTTTCCAAATACATATAGTTACAACCAAGCTTTGGAAACTTTAGAAACAATGGCCACTCCAAAGAGCAAAATAATAATTCCAACTCTCGTTGTTTCCTTTTCATGTGCTATAACTATGCCTATATTTGTAGTGTATAAGAGCAAAGAGCAACTGAAAATCAATAGGGGATATCCCATAGTAAACCACTAATTTAAAAAAAAATATATGTGAAAATTGAATCTTTTCTCCTTCCTCCAATGCTGAGGATGAAAGAATATAAAAATATTGTTATATATACTAGCTAGAAATGATTCAAACCAATATAATTGTATAACCTGTTACTTTCCAAATACATATAGTTACAACCAAGATTTGGCAGAGCAAAACAACAATTTTAGCTCTCGTTGTTTCCTTTTAACGTGTTATAACTATGCCTATATCTATAGAGTATAAGAGCAAAGTGCTATTGAAAACCAATAGAGGATGTCCCATAGTAAACCACTAATTTCAAAAAAATATATGTGAAAATTTAATTTTTTCTCGTTCCTCCAATGCTGAGGATGAAAGAATACAAAAATATATCTACTAGCTAAAAAAGACTTTCCAAATGCATATAGTTACAGTTTTACTCTAATAAAATATTAACAAAATACTATAATATTCAAAATATATAGTTTTACTCTATGAATATATTAACAAAATCCTATAATATTTAAAATATTATAATGATCTTCAACTCATACGATGATGGAATGAGAGAAAATTTTTCGCAGGATTGCCCAAACTTACGAACTTGTTTTGGCTAGAATTCACTCATCTGAACTCGGATTGAGCTAAAATTTTGAGGATAGATACCTGACAAACCCTAGGATGTCTCCACCAAGTTTTAGATCATTTGGAGCAACACATATACTAGTGCATCGCTATATGTGAATGAGATTTTTGGCAAGTGACTGTGTAAAGGTTTCATTTGGGTTGAGTGCAAGCAGCTCCAAAGGTTGGTTTTCGAGGTCTTTGGGCCCTAACGACAAATATTTTTGTGGTTTCTGCTAAATATTTTAGTAGGATATGTTGCAGGAGATCCAATATGGGTTAGAAATATATATTTTAACATATATTCATCCTGTGAACTTGATTGACAATGGCTTCCAATTTGTTATACAAAAGAAAAGTGAAAATCATACCTTTCTACGGTGTCTAGAGAATGGATTAAAGAGACCATGAAACAAGTTTCAAGCAGTTGATCAAAAAATGGCTCAGATCTCAAGTGAATATGGTGTTAATGTGCACCCACAAAATAAGTCCAATATGGAAACCCCTGTTAAGGGTAATAATTTCCAAGACTCAGCCCCAAAAATGAACTTTAGGGATGCCCTTCGTGGTGGAGAACCTCAACCTAATGCTAATATAAATCTTAGGGTATCATGTAAACCTCTAATAATTCCTAATATGGATCCTAGGAAAACGAAGTCAAGATGTCTTAAAGCAACTGATGGAACCCCTATTGTTAAGCTTGATTTGGGTAACATTCAAACTAGCATTGAAGATCTGGAAAAAAGAGGACAAAATTTGTCGTTTCATGGGTTTTTGTCCAAGCCTATCTGCTTTCAAAGTCTGGGCTACAAAATGCTGGAAAACTAAAGGTGAGTTACAAATCTCTATTTATCCAAATGGTTATTTTCTTGTTTTATTTGCTAATAATGAAGATAGAGAGAAAATATTTCAAGGGGGTCCCTGGTTCTTTGAAAGGGCGGGGCTTTTCATGAAGTCTTGGCATACTAAATTTAAAGCCAAAGAAGAGATGCCTTATATAGCTTCCGTGTGGGTTAGACACTTTGGCCTCCCTATTGAATTCTGGAATCTGATTGTTTTTCTTCAATTGCAAACTCTTCAGGAACTTTTATGATGACTGCTAATTGTACTAAAATTTTTGACATAATATTTATGCTTAAATTTATGTTTTAATGGATTTTGAAAAACCCCTACCTAAAAATATCACATTACAATTTGGGGAGGACACTTGGGAGCAAGTAGTGGACTGTGAGAACATTCATTTTCGTTGTAGAATTTACCATGAATATGGTCATTTGGCTAGTGTTTGCCCAAATAAAATTCCAGATCAAAAGAAAGAAGATATAAACTCAGCAAGTTTCCAAATGCCTAAGAAGAACACCAAAAAAATACCAATAATGAAGGATCAATCTAAGTTTTCTGCTAATATGTTTGAAATTCTTTCCACAAATAATATACCAAGTGAGGAAGAGGAAATAATGGAAATAGAAATCTTAGAAACGTAATTTAAAGATGAAGGGAAGAACTTAGAGATAAACCAACAAATCAAAGGTTTTCAACAAAAAAAGGGAGAAAATATACATTAAAAAAACAATATTTTAAATGTTAAAACTTCAAATAATACAGGTTCCAATATAGACTCTGTTGAACCTTTTGGTAACATTTTGGCTGTGTACATGCCATCTCAGATTCAATTGGAGTAAGTCAAGAAACAGGAAAAAAAAACTGAAGATGGATTCTAATCAAAATGCAGGTTGCAAGACCAATCAACATTATAGGGCAAAAGAAGGTGAAAAACTTGTAGAGGAAGGTAAGATTAATACCCTTCCCAAATTTTTTAGCCCTAGTATTAATGAAGATCATCACTTGGAATATTAGAGGACTCAAATGAAGTCTTTAAAAACAAAATAAAATTAGAAGAATAATTCAGATAAATCATCCACATCTTGTTTTCCTTCAAGAAACAAAGATGTCAATAGAGGAAATGGAATCAATTGCTAGTAAAATTTGGCCAGCTGGAAAAGTGGTTTCCCTCAGTTCTTAGGGGAATTTTTGGTGGTATTTCTTACCTTTGGGACCCAAAATAGGTAGTTATTCACCATATGGTTGGTAGTTGGGGTCTTTTGGCTATAGCTATTCAAAGTAGACATTCCAACCAAATTATGCTTTGCATTACTGTTTATGCTTCGACTATTTTGGAGGAAAAAGAAGATAATGGAAGGATATAACTTATATTATCTCTCATTTTCTTGAATCTTGGATCTTGATCAGAGGAGATATTAATATCATTCTCTCTCTATATGATAAAATGGGGGAAATAGAAATTTGGACAGGAGCACTGACCTCATGAACGAATATATTGCAAACCTTCATATTGTGGACATCCAACCAGATAATGGCCTTATGACTTGGTCTAACAGAAGGTAAGGCTCAACTTGTATAATGGAGAGATTGGATAGGTTCTTGCTCTCTGACAATTTCTTAATCCATGGTCACATTCCTAAAGTGGACTCTTAACAATGTTGGTTTGGATCACTGGCCAGTCATGGTGGAAATGTGGAAAACCAATGTGAGTTTCTCTCCTTTTCATTTTTAGTTAATGTGACTTAGAGATAGTTCCTTTAGACCTTGAGTGCAACAATGGTGGAAGGAAGGTAAACCTAGGTATGGGACTAAGATGTTTTGTTTTGCCAAAAGATTGTAATTTATTAAATCCAAAATCAAGACTTGGAACTAGAAGGATTTTGGGGATGTTCATAAAAAAAAGCATGAAGTTATTGCTCAATTTGAAAATTTGAATAAGAAAATCTGTTTAGATGGCCTCACAGAGAGTAGAAGTGTAGATGAAATTAATCTCATAGCTCAATTAGAGGAATGGGAAAAAAGAGAACTCTTATGGAAGCAAAAATCTAGAATTCAATGGCTCAAAGAAGGAGATCGAAACATAAATTTCTTCCACAAATCTCTTCTAGCTCGAAGATCTCACAACTTTATTTCTTCTCTAAAATCAGATTATGGAGATGTTGTCTACACTTGGGATGGCATGAACTCTATTGTTGTCAATTACTTTTCCAATCTTTTTGCTGCTACTCTTGACTTGTCTTCTCAAAAAAATATTCTTCAAGCAACCCCTTCTCTTATCACTTCTGAGGATAACACTATTTTTACTTCTTTTGTTACTATCAATGAGCTTCAACAGGTAGTTTTTAAAATGTAAAAATGGAAAAACCTAGGTCGTGATGGTGTTCCCATTGAGTTCTACCAAGAGTTTTGGGATATCCTTCATGCTGATTTATTAAATGTGGTGGAAGAAGCCAAGAAAGACAAAGAAATTTTGAAGGTTATCAATAAAACTTATATTACTCTTGTTCCAAAATCTCAAGAGGCTCATCATATCTCAGCTTTTAGACCTATTGATTTATGTAATGTTCTTCTCAAAATCATTACAAATATCATGGCAGAAAGTTTGAAGTCTATTTTGCATAAAATTATTTCCCCTGAACAAGAGGGTTATGTGGAAGGGCATAAAATAGTGGATGATATAGTTCTTGCTCAGGAAGCCATCCATTCCATGGATATGCAAAAATCTCCTTCCATGTTCATTCGGTTAGACTTATCCAAAGCTTATGACAGAGTGGATTGGCACTTCCTTATCAAAGTTTTGAGGCAATTTGGTTTCTCTCGGGATTGGATGGATTGGATTATGGGATGTATCTCTTCTATTTCCTACTTAGTTCTTATCAATGGTAGGCCTTCTCAGTTGTTCCCATATTCTAGAGATATTAGGCAAGGTGATCCTCTTTCCCCTTATTTATTCATCATTCTTGCTGAATGCTTGGGTAGGAATATAACCAAAAAGAGAGAAAACAAAACCCTTGAGGGAGTTACCATTGCTCATGTAACTAGACCTATCTCTCATATTCAATTTGTTGATGACTCTACTCTTTTAGATAAAGCTACAATTAAGGAAGCTTCTAATATTAAGCAAATCATTAGCTATTTTTCTAAGGCTACTGGGTAATCGATCAATAAAGACAAATCTAAGTCATTTTCTTTCACTGCTCTTCCAGAAAGGAATCCATGATCCTGGATAAATTAAGATATAAGAAGACCTCCCTTCTGATCACTTATCTAGGTATTTCCATCAATATTCAAACATAGAAAAAAAATATTGGAATTGGTTGTCGGACAAAGTCAAGAAGAAAATTGGAAAGTGGACTAATAGGTGGATTTCTTTTGGGGGTAGAATCACCTTGGTAAAATCATTCCTTCAAGCTATTCCTATTTATGTTTCTACCGTGTTGAAATCCCAAAGGTTGTTCTTCGAGAACTGGATCAAATCAGTCATTGGTTCCTCTGGAGTGGTGTTAGAGTTACTATGGTAATTCTATTTATTACCTCATTTGGTTGTTAGGGTAGTTAGTTATCTACCTAAGGTTTCGCTTAACCACTTTGTTAGCGAATATTTGTTGTTAATTAGTTAGCACTATTTAGTCATTAGTTAGCTATTTCTATGGGCTAACTATAGCCTAAGTTGTATTATTTAATCTTTAGTTGATTAATGCAATATATCTAGTTTCCCAACATGGTATCAGAGCCCATTTGTCAGAGCTCCTTTCGTAGCTCGACAACTTGGATTCATCTCTAACCTCTGGTTATGTGGTGTCTCATGTGGATCTAACCTATTGCCCATTAGAGGACTGTAGATCTGAATGGCGACCGAACCTGAAGCTTTGAGGTGGATGAATCTAGATGACGTGGATCGCACACGATCGAGCTGGTGATGTGTTCAGATGGACCAGACATGTAGTTAGGACCTAAGTGATCACATAGACTACAAAAAACCTAACATGGCTGAGGACTGACGGACGAAGACCCTAGACGTGAACAACGACCTATGAAGGATGGACTAGACAAGAACCTGATATGGTTGATGACCTAAACATGGTAGATGCCAGCTAGGGAGGCATGGACATGGCGGGCTCTACAAGGTGTGATGGGAAAAAATTAACTCTAAAGGGGGACGACTACCGATAAGTAGTCATTAAGACTATTACGCAGGTTTGTTGTTAAACCACTTGAAGGTCGCAGCATCCCACATGTGGGATTTTTGTCCTGTAATTTTGTTTTTTGTTTTGCACCACGTAGTTACAGGCCACAACGCATACTTCTACCTCCTAAAATTGATGAAGAATTGTTGAAATATGTAGTATGCCCTTACCACTTGGTTCGATTAGAGAAGACATTTGATCGCATCGACAATCAAAGAAATTGTCTATCACCTATTTTGCAGACAAACTACCCTGTCAACCATTTGACGTGCTAGCTACATCGAACCACATCTAGAAGTGATGCTAGAAGATAATCGTGATCGCTATACTTATCACTGGAGGCACGAGCCCTTATAGCCACAATAACACTGGTTTGGAGCAGATGATAACATATCAATGGAGTTTGCAGTCCCTAAAAAATGCTTCGTTGCTCTCCATTTTGCGATTGTGCAAATTCAAAGTGTTCCAGGCGGGTTGTAGCAATCAGCCCTACCATCATTATTTTTTGAGGTCTTCCATTGCACCATGCCCAAGAACACCACATTGCTTGTTGCAGGTGGATGTAAGAGAAAACAATTTCGTGCAACTATGTTTTGTTTGCAAACCAGGATCATTAAGGTTGCCACCAAAGGACGTTGAGAATTTTGCATCAGCAAAGGGAGACGATCACAATTTTTTAACGCCACTCCTATGCAGGAGTCAACACAAAGGGAACATCTACCAAAGGACAAGGCCTTGGGTGAGAATGACGATAGTGGTTCCTTGCCTCCAGCTAAAGATGACACATAGTCGTAGTTTGCAGGAAGAACTCCAACTATCTACAATCGGTTGATCAATAGGTGTTTGAATTGATGGAAGGCGCATATTGCAGCATGATGTGATGATCACAACAAAAGCTCCATATCGACTTGCAAAATTACAACATGAGTGACTCCATTATTGATCCTACCGATTGGATAAACAACTTTGCACTTTAGACAATGACAGACATAGCACATATCATTGTGATTCTTGTATAGTTGGTGTCGACAGGCGATTGCACACAACAACAACATTTTCAAATTATGTGAAGGTCCCCCTAGAAAGGATTTACTGTGTGATCTGATTCTCAACGAGAGAGATGAGTGGAGGTATACTGCATTTCATGGAGGAGCATCGCATCGTAGAGCAATTGTCATTGTAGAGAGCCACCCATCGAGGGTAGCACCCCGTACTGTTGTAGAAGGAGGCAACACCGCCTAGGGAAGTGTTGCCCTAGTGGAGGCTAAGCGGTGCCTATTGGTGCCTTGTTTATCCCTAATGCGAGATGTAGGGGACAAATTGAAGAGTTTGTCCCTTCTATCTCAACCAACCCTGGTAGCTCGACTGGCTTGCGACTGAGTACTAAGGTGCCTACATGATAGGAGGTTGGGGGTTCAAACCCCATCGACGCTCCACACAAAGGTAAACATAATTTTATTATTTGTTTTTTTAAGCATTATTTTTTTTTAATATTTTATTTTTTATATTAATTAAATATTGTTTTTTTCTTAATTATTTTTTGACAAAAATTAATTAAGAATTATATGATATTTCATTTATATAAAAAATTTCCATTAAAAATTTATATTTTGCTTTTCAAAACAACTTATAAATTACCTTTGCACTCAAAACACTTCATATTTTATTTGTGCAACAAGGAAGATAAACCTTGTCAAGGCAATCAACAAGGCATAAAATCATCAAAACTCAAACCTATTTTTTTTAGGCTTCATAAATAGCAAATTGTTTGTTTGAAGTCCTTATAAAATGGGGGGCTTACCTCTTTTTAGGTTTCATAAATAGCAAACTTCTTTTGTTTGAAGTACTTCACAGGGGGATTTTTTTGGTGACATATTGTGCAAATCTGCCTATGATACAAGCTTTGTAAGAGTCCTTTGAGGCTTCATAGTTGCATTTTTTTGCACTAAGGGGGGGATCAATTTTTTTTCTCTCCACCATATCCTATATTGCACATAGGGGAGATATAATTTTGCAAAAACAAGGGGGAAGACTTATAAGGGTGCATTTTCGGTAGTGACCGACACCTTAGTCAAATTATTTTTGCAAAATTCATTGTAAAAGGTGCATTTTTGGCAGAGACCGACACCTTCAAGGATGGGAAGATCAAAGAAAAAGAATGCCTCAAAATAAACTAATGATGTTGCAAAATCATTTAAAGGTCCTTACTTTCCACCAAAGATGGAAGGAATGGATTTTTATGAGGATTAAAATATCTTACACTACGCAGTAGTGTAAAATCCATTCTCAAATATTTTGAAGATTCTAAAGACCTTCAGAAGAATGGTGTTGAAATATCTATAAGCATCATAAGGGTAGTCTACATATCATTTAATTATCTTGATATTGCACAACGTAAAGTGTATAGGGACATTAGTGAGGAAACAAAGGTCAAAATCCTAATGGTCGATGCTTGTAGTGACACAAGTGACCTTTAGCCCATGGTGGTGAATGCTTGTTGTGACACATATGACCTTGAGCCCATGATGGCCAATGCTTGTTGTGATATAGGCGACCTCATACCTTCTATGGTAGATATCAGTTGTAGCATAGGTGATCTCATCATAGTAGCAGATTTTGCTTGTGACACTAGTGACTTAAAAACTGAACCTCCTAAAAATGAGCACCATAATCTCATCAATAATGACAAATACCATATTGTTAAAAATATTGATGAAGATGATGAAATTGGGTGTTTTGAAAAACACACCAAAGGATATGGATTCAAACTGATGAAGAAAATGGGATTCAATGGTGAGAGATTAGGTAAACATGAACAAGGCATTAAAATTCCAATAATGCTAAATTTCAGGGCAAAGAATGAAGGCCTTGGCTATTCTGGACAAGCAAGTACCAGTAAAACCATGTTTGTAAACCCTAAATATCCTACAAATCCTAAAAAGCATTATTGTAGTCATTGTGGAAAGACAGGACATGTTGCAACTAGATGTTGGAAATTACATCCTTGTGATTCTTGTGGATGTATGAATCACTCTTCAAGATGTTGGTACAAAGTGAAAATGGCCAACAAGGTTCATATTGATTGTGGATGGACAGATCTCACACAATGGACCATGATGAAAGAAATGTTGTATGGCTTCTACCGAAAAGGTAAAACCTATGGTAGACCCCAAGGCAAATCCAATGATAGACCGAGTGGAAGTCCCAGAGACAATGAATCAGAGATAGACCTAAAGATAGACCTAGAGACAAAGTTACAAAGATGCAGTCGATCAACATATGTCGATCAGTTACAAAGGTGCATTTTTGCAGGGAAAATTTTAGGAGGCATAACTTTTGCTCTGGAGCTCCGATTTCAATTTTTTTTACAACCACATAGCTCGACGAGATCTACTAAAACATTTGAGTAAAATCCTCAAAAAAACATTTGAAACCGATCGACATGTCTGCAACCGATCGGTTGTAGATGTGTCGATTGGTTGCAAACATGTCGATCGATTTCAAATGGTTTTTTGAGGATTTTACTTAGTTTTTTTAGTAGATCTCATTGATCTAGGTGGTTTTAAAAAAAAATTGAAAATGAAGCTCCGAAGCAAAAGTTATGCCTCCTCAAAGTTTCCCTACAAAAGTGCACCTCTGCAACCAATCGATATATGTTGATCGATTATAGAGATACAACCGATCATCATATACTGATCAGTTGCAGATACTAATCGGTTGCAAAGATGCAACCGATCATCATATGTCGATCGATTGCGAAGACTGATCGATTACAGATATGCAACCAACCAGTATCTACAACTAATCGGTATATGACGAATGGTTGCATCTCTACAACCGATCGATATATGCCGATCGGTTGTAGAGGTGCACTTTTGTAGGAAAGCTTTGATGAGGCATAAATTTTGCTCTACAACTGATTTACGAATCTTGATTGACACCTCTACAACCGATCGACTAATATCGATAGACACATCTCTGCAATCGATTGACAAATACCGATTGACACCTCTATAATCGATTGACACCTTTGCGACCGACTGACATGGCACTACAATCGATCATCTTATGCCAACATACATGGTTTTGTAATCGATCAACTTATGTTGATCCTCTTGCATCGATTGAAACTCATCTGCAATCAATCGACTTATGTCGACAGACACTCCTCTTCAACCTTGTCAAGTTTTTCATTGTTTGAGTGATGTATGTTTATCAGTACCCACTACAGTATATATACGGGTAGTATATGAGGCAATTTTGGTGGGAAAAATAGAACCATTTATAATTTGAAGGCGAATTTTGCGAGGAAATCAAAATTATTTATAATTTGAGATCGGCGAATTAAAATACAATTTTTTTAATTATTTTCAACGACAAGCAAATTTACCCCAAAAAAATTCCACCTGTAATTTTTTGGACGAATGGACCCTAGTGAAATGATCCAAAATTGGCCTTTTCAAAAGTTTAAAAATCCAAATAGAGCCAATTTATGATATTTCGCACTTATGCATAACCCTGACTATATTGAAGAGTAATAAATCCCTCCTCTTGGTTCAACAAATCATCAAATTTTAAGATAAGATGGGACAAAGAGCATAGAATCCGAGGAGATATTTATGTGACATTTTGTCACTATATGGCACCAAATGATAGTTATAAGGCTTCTATGTAAATTAGAGATATTTTGAATAAATATAACTTTTAATGGTGCATCGTTTTGCTAAATATATCCCTAAAATAGTAGTTTTACTAGGAGTAGAAATTATTTACTTATTGTAATTCCTTGGGTGACTAACTTTCTATAAATAGGAGTTAGGGTCTCCATTATAAATATTTTTTGACCATTTAGAGAAATTACAACTACACTTTGTGAACTCCACATTGTATCTAATTTTAGAAATAATAAAAAACTATGCATACCATTTGCTTTTCAATTGTGACACTGCACTTTTGATGTGTGAAATAAATAGTGATTTTGGTACTACCCTTTCACTTTTTATTAATCCTTCCCTTCTATTTTTGCAAATTTTATACGTGATGGATTCCACTAATGTTATTTGATTTCTTATGATGTATCGATTGATTGCATCCTAATTCTACTATGGCCATGGCCATATTTTATTTACAAGAATTTTATTTAAATGTCTTACACACTTAACTCTCAAATTCTAGTTTTATGTATTTAGATTAGATTAGGCTAGAATGATTAGTGGGGAACCAACCTAAAATTGGAGGTCAAAAAAGGCATGATTCTCCTTATTTCAACTATTGAAATTAAATTATGGGCATGATTAGAAGTTAGATCTTTTTGTAATTCAACAATTATGATGAGTTTCACTTGGGTATAACATGTTTTAGTCGAGGAATTTGTTCTCTTGGTATAACTATAGATATTCTTTATCAATTTAATATATGAGAATTGTTTCACTAATTTTAGACTATGGCAACATTTTTGTATAACTTTTAGTTGGGCTTGGCATTCTTTTCCTCTCTTTCTAGAACTTTATCGTATTCATTTTAGATTAGATTTATAATTATTTTTTAAAATCTCTTGATTGAATTATAACTTAACCAACTATTCCTTTCTTGTTCCCTTTAGTGGACTCCTAATTAAAAATATTTAATTGAAGGTAAATTTTAATTGGTTGGAAAAATGAAGTTATTGATAATTTGTTGCTAAAAGTCAAAATAAAATTAAATTTTATGCCTTACATCAATCTCCCTAAATCTTCCTATATATTGCTATCTAATTTTACATCAAATGCATAAGTAGCTTCATCCAATACAAGCAAACTAAGATTCTTCAACACAATCCTTGTAATGACAATCCTCTTTTTCTACCTACTAGACATATGGATTCCTATTTTGTTAACCATGATTTGGTACCCATCAGGAAAGCTACTAATAAAGCCATGAACATTTGCTACTTTAGCAACATCTAATATCCTAGTTTAAGTAGTATTTTCTCTACCATAAAGTACATTTTCTTATATTGTGGTAGCAAAAAATGAATGCTCCTTCTACACAATCCCAATGTGCTACCAAAAAGATTTTAGATTGAATTTTTTATTGTCTTTTCCATCTATGGTCTCTTTACCTATAGTTGGATCATAAAATATTTTAACCAAGGAATTTATTGAATTTTTCCTTGAGCCACCTGCCCCAAATCGATATTAAATATAACATCATTTAATTCTTAAATTTAGGTCATTGAAAATCATCACTTCAAGCCTTGATGGATAAGCAAATTCTATGTGCCTTACTTGAGTTTTACCTATGGCTTCTTCAACTATTTCTACATCTTCATCATCTAGTTCAATTTTTATTCCCTTATCAAGGATTGTAAAATTTTATTGAATGCTTCTCCACCTCTTATAGAATTATATGCAAGGCTTACTATTTTAGCAATATAATTTGTTTTTTTTGGCTGGATAATAAGGGGTTGTACTTGGGTCTCCCACCCTTGACAAATTATAACTCTCTTCTTTAGATCTTGAGAATTTATAAATAAATACACTTCTCATCTCAATTGAGATGCTATAGCTAGAAACCTACATCATTTTACATAAAATGTTTGAATTCTTGATTTTCATTTTTTGGATTTTTTCAATTTTTTGTATGAATACAATTATTCTAGAATTTAGCATCTTTCTTGAAATTTTCCTATAGCAGCCTTCACAATGCCAAAAATTCACCTCTACTATCTATGCCTTGCATCTTAGTAGAGTAATATTTCCAAAATATCGAACTATCATAGTTCGCTTTACCAAATCTAGATTTCTAGTTTCCTTCCTGAAACACAAGTGCAACCACAAAAATTATAATAAACAATCTAAATGAAAATACATTATTTTTTACAAAATAAAGCAGATATTACCAATGGAAAACATTAAAGTAAAACTTAATAATTAATTGAATTAAGCAATCAACATTTTCTTGTCAGCTTTAACTAAACTTACTACTTCCTCTCACCATGTAAAGGAGAATTTAACTTCATGATCCTCAATCAGAACCCCTCCATTAGCTAGCTTATCTGCACATTTATTTCCTTCCCTTAATATATGTGTAAACCTGATTTCTTCAAACTCTTTAACAAGATTTTGATTTTTCACAATTATCTCTTGTATGTTTTATGGAGCCTTTGCTTTCCTCAAAATTGCATTTATTAATATGAGAGAATCACCTTCCATACGTACTCTATTCCACTTCATTTGTTTACATATTTTCAACCCTTCTAAAGCTTCCCAAGCTTTAGCTTCATTATTTGTCTTAAATCCACAATTGAAAGCATAATGAGACAAAATATCCTCTATTATTTCTAATTATTCCTCCTCCTACTGGTCCTGGATTTAATTTAGATGCTCCATCAAAATTCAATTTAACCCACTCCACTTCTAGTGGTTTCCACTTTATATTTTTTGCCTTCCTTTTGCTTCTCTTGTACCCAACATCATAATTCCATTTAATGACTTGAATTCATCTATCAAGGCTCTCTGCTTCTAGATTAGGGACTGGGTGAGTTGATAGGGTTGGTTTAGACTCCTCTATGGCTAAAAATATTATTTTTCATTACCTCTAAATTGCTTTCCCGTCCTTTAAATATTCTTCTATTCCTTTCTAGCCATATAGTCCAAAGTATTGTATCTTTTGATACCAATCTTCAATACTGCTATTCATCACCATGCATTTACCAAACATATTAAAAATCCATTGCCTAAGATTCCATACTATAGAGCAATATCCCAAGATATGGTCTATACTATCCTCCTCCTTTTTACAAAAAACATATTGAGAGGAGCCATGAAACCCCCTTTTCATAAGGTTTTTAGGATAAAATTCTTCTATGACCTACTAGCCAAACAAACATTTTGACTCTAGGAATGCTTGGGTTATCCCAAATATCTCTCCATATTCTAATGACATTATTATTTTTTTGGTTCTGTACATTATATTCACTTCTTGTTGTGCATTCTCCCGAGTTATTCAACTCCCACATCAATTTATCCTTGGCTCCCCTCAGAATAATCATAGTTGCTATCTTTCTACTCAATTGCCTCCTAGCATCAATTTCTTGTATACTTGTAAAAATATCTTCTTTCCATTTGTATCTTCCTTCCCGATCCTTGTACAAAATATTTGAAACTCTATCACCATATTTGTCTTGAAGCAATTCCATCCAAGGTTTCAAAATATGATCTAAATTGAGTGGTTTTTTTATCACACCAAGTATCCATCCAAATAAAAAAAAATTCTTCAGTTCCAACCATCCATATAAAACCTTTAATCATAAGATCAATAGATTTTTTAAACCATTCCAAAGAGCATAACCATTTGGTAGAGAAATGCAGTAAATATTAAACTTGGGTCATTGGGATCAACATACATGTTGTGACTGTTTCACAACTAGCCCCAAAGCTTGGGGACCCACATTTGTTTTGATAAATTTTGGTGTGGTTTTTGTCTTTTTCTTTTTTTATAGGTTTATTAAAGTGTTTATAATTCAAACATTAACTTTTGGGTTAATTCATGTTTAAAAAATAAATAAACTAAAAAAAATGAATTAAAAAAATAAAATAATAAAAAAAAAAAGAAAAAAAAAAGATAAATAAATAAAAATAATATATATATATATATATATATATATATATATATATATATATATATTCATGGTGGCCACGTACAACTCTTAAAGCACTTTTTATTTAGCTTTAAGTAGTATGTAGTGGTAGGATTTTCTTTTTTAGCTTTTTTGTTTTTTTTAGTTTTAATTTTTAATTTTTCCATGTTAGTTTAAGTAAAGTAAAGTTTTTGTTTTTTTTTAACGTTGGTTTCAATTATTTGCAGGGTATTGCGTATGGAAGAAAGGAAAAAGGGCCGAGAAGTGAAACGAAGAGACATTTCGAAATAAAGAGCCATGGAGAAAAAACGAAGAGCCATGGAGAAAAAATGAAAAGGCGTGGAGGAAAATCTTAAAGGGGCTATCGAAGTGCATGCAAAGGACGAAACTTTTGGCATGGCCAAATGTGGCAGAATTTGATATGTAAAACCAGGAATATAATTTGAATGGGAAAGCTTCTTTTCAGAAATTTCAGGCCTTGTTAGCAAGAAAGAATGAGAAATTTTCTGCATGCTCCATTTTAATTGTTCTATGTTTCTCCTTTCAGATTTCAGATTTGTATGTGAAATTTATGCCATTGTTTTGGGTTGTTTCATGTGAATGTCTCCAATCTGGAAATTATTTTAAACCCTAGGAACCAGCACCTAGTTTACTTTGATTGTGTTTGTTTGCAGGTCAAATATGCTAGGTTGCATGTATGAAACTCTCACGTATTCGGTTTTGCAGGATGGGGTGCTATCAAACTGAAGAAGCTTTTTCATTGTTGCATTTTCAGCAATTATTTTGATGCAAATTTTTAATTTTCTGTTTTCAAAAATTTTTATTTCAGAAATTTTTCTTATTTTCAGGCATTAAAATAAACATTTAAAAAATTTCAAAATCTAAAAATAATTTCACCATTGTGTAGGTTATAGTTCAGACTTCCAATACGCACATTGAAATTTCATTTTCGGAGTTGTTTAGTATTTTTAAAAATTCATCAAAGTTGTTGTTTTGTCACAGATTTTAAAAATCTAAAAATAGAAAATTTCTATTTTAAGGTCAAATTTCATTTTTCCAGTTTTATTTTGCACTCATGAGCCTATGATGACATTCCCTTCATGGAAATTCCAATTTCATTGAAGGAGTTATGTTTTATGGCATTTTCACAAATTCCCATTTTGGGCCTAAAATTACCCTTTCTTCATAAAAATTCTAATTTTACGAAAGAGGGGTAATTTGAGTATTATATTGAAGGTCATTGCCTTAAAGCACTTAATTGTTCATCTTGATGAAAATTTGATTTCATTTAAGAGGGATAAGTTAAAGTGACATTTTGAAGCTACATGTGAAGACCCTATTCATCATTGAGGATTTAATGCAAGATAAAATCTATTTTAAAACCATCAAGATAAAAGGAATTAAAGTACTACATCGTGGTCATATGAGGGCCAACTCACATTTGATTTATTTTGGTTAAATGAACAATCACTAAAGTTTCATGGTAAAATAAACCAACATTGCCCCTTGTGTACAGTTACTTGCAATCACTAAGGTGTTCCAAGCATTTAAATTGAATATCTTTATTTGAGATTACTAATGCACATATGCAAATGCTAATATAACGGAGACCTTGGAGAAGTTGTTTTTTTAACTTCTTTGCAAGAGGGGATTTGGAATCCAAATCCTAAGGGAGAGTGTACTTTCACAATTGGGTGAAAATACCACTCAACAATACATACTTAGAAGAATTCTTGCCCATTGTCTTTGACTCTCTTTGTATGATCTCCAAATTACTTTTCCCATAAGAACTAAGTTTACATCTATAATAACTCTTAAAGCAAGACCTCCCCTAGTTTTATCATCACACAACTTGCTCCATTTCACCAAAGGAAATTTCTTTTTATCATGTACACCTAACCATAAAAAAGATCAAACAATGTGGATTAAATTTTTTCAACTGATTTTGGCATAGAATACAATGATATATAATATGTTGGAATGGCTTGTAAGGTTGACTTAATTAATTGAACTCTTCCTACTAATAATAACCATCTACCTTTCCAAGTTGGAAGTCTATTCTAAACTTTACTAATAACTGGATTTTATAAATATATCATTATTCTCCCCTCAAATAAAGGCATCCCTAGATAAGTTTTTGGTAAATTTACCTCCTCCATTTGAAGCAACCTATAAATTATTGCTTTGATATTAATAGGAGTGTTAATAAAGTAAATTTTGAATTTAGTCCTATAAACTTTTTTCCTGAAGCTCCTTTGTACTCTTTTAAAAAGTTATTCAAAGCTCTGGCCTCATTTATCCTTGCCCTTCCAAAAAGGGTTGTATCATCTACAAATTGTTGATGAGTGATGTTATCAATGTTATTACTAACCTTAAGTCCACTTATAAGCCCATATTTGTAAGCCTTCTTTAAGTTCCTACTCAAAACCTTTGCCATAATAATGAACAAATAAGGAGATAGAGGATCTCCTTGTCTAAGGCCTCTCTTGGATTTAAAATATTTTGTTACTAACCCATTGACCAACACTGAATAAGAAATTGTAGAGACACAAGATTTAATCCATCTAACCCATTTCTTCTCAAAACCAAACTTTTCTAAAATTGTAAAAAGAAAATCCCATTTAACCCTATCATAGGCTTTACTCATATAAAGTTTTAAGATCATTGTTTTATCTTTTCTTGAAGCTATTGAATGTATAACTTCATGAGATATTATAATCCCATCTGGAATTCATCTCCCTTTCCTAAATCCTCCTTGCTCTTCTGAAATGATTTTGTCTAACAATGACCTTAATCTATTCACCATAACTTTAGAAATAATATTATAAGCCATATTACATAGGCTTATGGATCTAAAAGAATCAAATAATTCAACATCCTTCTTTTTTGAAATTAGGGTAAGATATGTTGCATTTATTTTATAAGGTATGTATTGTTTTACCCTAGACCATCCACTACCAACAATAAATAATCCTTCACTATATCCCAATTATGTTGGTAAAAATATGTAGAAATCCCATTCGAACCTGGGGATTTTTATTTATTTAAAAGAGAAAAGAGCTAAATGAAATTCTTCTAGAGTAATAGGCTCCATCAATTTCCTATTGTCTTCATTCATTATAATTGAAGGAACATATTACAGAAGTTTATCATTAAGAACTTTGATATCCTATGAACCTAGAATATTCTAATAAAAAGACTTTACCTCTAATTTCACTCTGATCTTCTATCCAAAACCCTTCTATTGATTTAATTCTACTAATTATGGAATTTGATCTTTGTACTATAGCCATCCTATGAAAAAAATTTGTATTTGTATCTTCTTCTTTTAACCAAGTTTGTCTTAATTTTAATCTCTAGAATTTCTCTTCCTTACTCAAAATATTATGATATTCACTAAGCAACTCCCTTTCTTCTGAGCTTGGGTTATTAAGATCACATTTTTGAATTTTTGAAAGTTTATCTTTTAATTCTTCTTTCTTCTCAAAAATATTTCCAAAAGTGTTCTTGTTCCATTATTTTAATCTAAATGTCATAGATTTAATTTGATTTGGAAGAGCATACAACTTATCATTACCTAAAGAATTCTATGTTTGAGCTATCATATCAACAAATTGAGATGGTCTTCCCACATATTCTCATATTTAAAATATGATCTTTTTCTAAATTCACTTACCACCATTTTAATTCTTATTGGCTAGTGATCTAAACCAATCCTTGTTAAGGTATTAATTTTAGCACAAGTTCCTTCATCTAGCCAATGATATGAGAGAATGCATCTCTCTAATTGTTTTGCTATAAGGTTCTGGACTCTCCTATTTTTGGTCCAAGTATAGTTCTCTTCTTCAAACTCATCCTCCCATAGATTAATGTTTTGAATAAAAGTTGAGAATCTTTCATACTTTGGGTTAATTTCCTAATTCCCCCAAAATTTTCATCTAGCTTGGTTATGGAATTAAAATCTCCAATGATCATGAATCGGGTTTCTTGATATTTACTTCTCATAAAGTCTTCAATCTCACTCCAAACTTCTAATCTACCTAACTGATTTGTAGGTCCATAGACATTGATAAGGATGAAACAAATATCTGCAAAGTAGCAAGTGACTAAAGAGGCTATCCAATGCCTAGTTTTATGAATGGTTACACAAGAGGTTCTAGAAGGATTCCAACAAGTTAGAATTTCCCCTACCACTCCTTTAGAATCCATAGCATCCCATTCACATCTTGCCCATACTTCTTTCATAGTTTTTGAAACTTCTTCTTTTGTCATTTTAGTTTCTTGGATACAAAGAATATTAGGCTTATTACTTAAACATAGGTCCCTAATACACCTCTACTTTGAGGGCATATTAGCATCCCTTATATTCCATGAGATGATAATCATGTCTTATTAGGGGCTTTTGGCCCCGCCTGCGTATTACCAATATCATTTTATTATTTGGTAAAGAGAAGTTCAACCAACTTAGTTTGTGTTCCTTTCTCTATGTTTGATCTTGCTTCCCTGGGTCTTGCTTGATAATTTGAGGATTTTCCTCTTTTTACCTTGCTTATATCAAGAGTAGGTCTTATTATTCTATTCCTCAATATTCTTACACAATTTTATTTTTCATTATATTTATTCTCTCTTGGCCCTTTTACAGAAGCTTTTGACTTGTCCTGCTCATTTTTCGATATTCCTTATTAATGGTAAAGGTATTAACTTCTAAATCTGTATTTTATTTACCAATTTTTTCTCTAGAATGGTGCATGGTACTTCAAGATAATCTTCAAAATCTGATGAGATACATTCCTTAGGTTCATAGAGAATTTTCTTCCTTAAATTAGGATCATACTAAATAGATGGTTCCTTGTTAATATGTTGAAATTGTTGTACTGTGTCCTCTAAGTTTTGATCTACTTTTTCTTCATAGGCTAAAACCTCAAAAGAGTTGGTATTTATTCCAATATCCTTCCTTATTGGTCTCCACTATTTATTTTCTTTTATTTTTCTAGATCTATTTTTTGGAAGTTGAAAACCATCTTCATCCATAACCATTTGTAAGTTTCTCTTACGGTTTTCTACATATGATTCTGCTGGGCTCTTCTTAGGGCATGATCTCTCAATATGCCCCACCTCATGACATCTTCTACATCTAAAAGATATGTTTTCATAATCTATAGTTTGGATCTACATCTTATCCCCATACTTAAAAATGATTGATTCTAGTAAAACTTTACTTATATCAATCATGACCAATATTTGAGCATAAATAGCCAAGAATTCATCTTTCATCATATCTAAAATCTCAAGGAATTCTCCTAGAGTGTTTTCTATTGCCTTGAAGGTATCTATTTTCCAAAATTCAATGGGTAACCCAAACATCCTAACCTAGACTGGTACTAGGGATATATTTACATTTTCAGGTGAAAAGCTTTCATATCGGCAGGTAAGGAAGAGTCATGCTCTTCCCATAAACCAAGGAACCCCTTTTAGGATGTTTTCTCTTTCTTACTTAGAACAAAAAATGGCTAGGAATAAACCTTTGGGATAAAATGATAGAATCACTCATGGCGACTTCTAACTCCTATCAATCCATTTTATCAAGGTTGAAGCCCCTAGTCAATACCCATTAAATTTACCAAAAACTGCCCTATCTTAGAACAACGAGGATCTCTATGAGGTGTGCTCACTAACCTCTATCACTAGAGATGATTCTAAGGATTTAAATATAAATTGATTAATGGAAAGAAAATTAAAACTCAAAATCTATTGAAATTTATCTGAATGTCCTATAGAAAATATAATATTTGATAAAAAATTATAAACTTTTCATGCACAATTTTCTAAGACAAAAAAGGGGAAAGAAACTTAGCTGAAAATTTCTTTGTATAGATAGAATGTTTTACGTCACTGAAGTCCTAGCTCTTTATTGCTCTTCCCATCATTCAAACCCTAGCTCACAAATATTTACAATTTTTTTTTTGTGACTTGAAAAACCGTCACCGCCCTTGTTCTGAATGGTTGAATTCATAGGGTCGAATCTCCCTCAATATTGCTTAGATTATTGCATATAACCACTCATTTTAAATCTATTCAAATTTTGCACAAGTTTATCCAAGAATCAGCTGAATTGGATAAATCTTCACAAAGATATGGCTCCTAAAATATGAGATATTGTTTTAGAAAAAAACCCAAATCCTTCGCACATTTTGAGAATGATAAAAATTAGGCTTCAAACATTTTTAGAAATATAATTTGTTATGATAACATGCACTAAATATACTTTTATTACATTGGAGAAGGTTGACGTCCCATATTGTATTAGTCTTGAGCTATAGCATAGAATCAAGGCTTCTGATCCATATAATGAGTATCAAAATCCAAAGATGATGATATATATTAGTCCTCATTTAAAATTTTGGGATTAAGAGAATTTTAACTCTTTATCAAATATATTAAGGATTTTATCTTATGCAATAAATATATCTATAGTTTGTATATTGTTAATTACTTATATTGCAACCATCTTTGCTCTTGCATGTGCTTGTTGTGTGTCTCCTTCAAGTGCTTTAAGAAAAAATGTTGCAACAAACATCCCCAATAGTTAGATAAAATGCCTTCATTTGTAGTTTTATATTTATTAGTTTTTTGGAAACAAAATCTATAAACTCATTTTGATGCATAAACTTGTTGAGGCCTAACAAAAATTCTCCATAGATATTATATTATGTATTATAATTTATAATGCTTCATGGTTGGTCTTATTTTACACATTGTGAAATTCTTGTAGTTATTAAGTTCAAGTTGCATGATACTTGTAAGGTATCTCAATAATGTAGCCATTATACTAAAATAAAAGATATGTTTGTGCTTATTTTCAAATTTATCATCCACAAACACAAAATTATAGATGTTTTCTTACTAGTGTTAAATTTGTAAAAGCTTTCAATTTTTCTCCATGTATAATAAATTAATCTTAGCTACATAGATATTTTCATGCCTTAGATACTTCATCTTTATTATATTACAAATCCATGAAATATTATTTGGTTGGTTCAAGTGATTAGGTTAGTTAACCTATACAAAATGTGCAAGGATTCATATCTATCACATTACAAATATATGAATTAAAACTAATTTATTTTATTTAGATTGCTCAATGGATTATGTGAGCTAATTTGTATAAAATTTTCAAGGATAGGAAGAGGAAAGGTAGCAAGTATTAGCAAAAGTCATCCTCCATTCCATAATGAAGGCAAATATAAATAAAGTTAGCAAGAAAGTCATGTTCTAAAAATAACTGAGATTCTCTCTCTAGTTGTAGATTTAAAATCCATTACATCAATTTCAAAATACAAATATATCTATATTGAATTATTCTTATTTTTATCAAACCAACTTACTTCATTATAAAATGTAACTTCAATACTATACTAGTGTTAAGATAGGTATGCAACAATAGTATAAAGGTCAACTCCAATTTAAAAAAAATAGATCTTATTTTTCTTTATATTTCTTTGTTTCCAGTAAAGTAAAGGACTTCAATCATGTTGCTTGTTACAATGGTAAAAATTGGACTAATTAAATTAGAGAAAATTAATCAAGCAACCTCGAGTAGAGCATAAGCTCATTCAAATACATTCAATTTGAGAAGACTAAAGAGTTACCATTTTAGTGGAAGACTAATATTATTTGAATCAACATTTGAAATTATATCCAACCTCCCATTTATTGTACTATATTGGTAAGAGTTCTTCATCTACCAAAACCTAGACTTAGGGATTTAGTTGATAGTGAGTAGCTAATACATGTAGATTTGAATTTCCTTAAAGGAAGAATTTTATCTCTTGTTATTGCTATATGTTTAAATCTAACCAATGTTGAATATGCACTACTATTGCCTTTGGAAAGCAATTATTCATGATTTCTTAATTCAAAATAAACTAAACTTGTTGTAAAATAATAATAGTATATGTATTTCTAGTGATACAAAACAACAACAGTTATTCCTATCATTAGTCCATCAAGAGCTTCTTGCACAATGCTTTTAAACCTTATATCAAGAGCACTTATTGCTTCATCCAAGAGAAGAATTTTTGGATTCTTTAACGTTACCCTAACTATTGCTTTCATTCTCTTTGGCCTCTATATAACTCAATATCTCATTATCTAACCTATTATTTACAAGATGCATTAGGAAGCATTAACTCTTACTACATAAAGAAAGCATTTTGGAAATGGGCTTTAGTAGATATTTTCCTACCTAAGTGTTCTAGCCATCTAGAAGTAGGGTGATAAAATTGTATGAATTTACCTTCTCTATTTATTTTATAATTTTTTTCTTCTAAGGAGATCATTTTTTCATGCTTTTGGTATTAGGAAGTTTGCCCAACCTCAAAGAAACAATTTGATCCTTGATGAATTAGGATGGTTTTTGGACTACGGATGAGAACAATTTTCTCAACTTGGAGTGAATTCCTCATACTGCAACACTTGTAAAAAAAACACCTCTTTTGTTTTTATTCCAAATGGTCATAAATCATTTTTTTTGGGTGACAATGAAAGGTCTTGTAAGTAGAGATAAGTATTACCCCTAGGAAAAAACATAAACAATGTAAACTAGTTGCTTGTATAAATGTAGAAACCACTTGATAGTATTTGATGTTGGTAAGGGAGATGGGGGTAGTAACTATTGAATGGGATTATTATGATTTTGAGATAGGAGGAAAAAATGAATGGTCAGTAGCCAATTCAAGGTTTTACCCTTCTTGTTATCCCTATCTATACCTATCATTCATGCAGGTGGTAGGCCCAAAATTGGGTTTATTTGCTTACCTTCTTTTGTTTTTTACCATCATAAAAATCTAACTTAATTCCATTTCAACTTGCATTTAGGAATAGTTCAAATACATATCGTTAGAATTTTTTTGATGTTGCAATCATTGTTTACATTGCATTCAAAAGGACCATTACATAGAGGTGAGTTTGAATTCTCAAGAATTAAGTTCTTATAATTTTGCAAACCTAGTTTAGTCCATAGTTCATCATATTTATTACTTACATTACAATTGAAAGGATTGAAACATGCACTCTTGACAAACATTTAATGGTAAACTCATTGTTTGCACCACAATTAAAAAGACCAAGACCTGCTTGTTTATGTCAAACAAAGCAAAAAGTTTTTATAATATCTCAAAGATAATTTAATAGTTTATCATAGTCAATTTAATTTATTTTCCCAAGTTGCAAGTACTTTTAGTAAAATAAGTTACTATGAAACATGAAACCATAGAGAAAAAAGAATAAGCTATATTAAATAATTGATGTTTTTAATTTTAAAAGTTGAATACACCTGTGGTACTCTTCTCATCTATGTGGCACCATCTATTGGTTGTATATGTAAACAAAATGCTCATCATGATGGTTAGATGGTGAATATGACATATATAGAGGATCTCATGTGAGTGGATAACAACTATACAAACTTTAATAGTGTAGCAAATTAACTAAATAGAAGAGGCTATGGAGATTCTTCCTAACTTGTAGTTGTTAATATGTAAAAGTAGACGAAATTCAAACTACTAAAAATAGTCTGATGATTTGATCAAATCTCCCACATTATTGATACAAAAACCAACAAGCTTGGATCAAATTTTCATGCCAACCTCTCCCTTTACATTTATCTTTTAAGTGACTACATAAAACTTGATCTCGTGATGGGCATATAACCTTCATATTTTAGAGAGAAGTAGATACTAGAAAAATATTAATAATAAGAAAGCCTAGATCATTATGTTTTAGAAATATGCTTCATCAATATGATTTATCTATGGCATCAAACTTGAGAGGAGGATCCTTTCTTCTAGCCTTTATTCCTTAGAATGAGTTTGAGCTTTAACAATCAAGTTTATTGGATATGTAAATATGTTGAAGCACAAAGCAAGAAAGAGCCAAACACAATTTACAAATGATCATATCTTAAGCAAAATGTCTTGTGAGGTTGAAATAATTCTAGTTCATAGTAGGAGACTTTTTGTTTTAAGCATGCAATATATCACTACATTTCCAACATTTGTTAGTTGAATTTATGGAGAATTTGTAGATTACTTTCTAAAATTCTTATGAGAAGGTGATGTAGATGCTTTATGGTCATACAATCATAAGTTTTAACTTGACATGATATATGACCTATATTGCGTTCAAGACCTAGAGACCTACTCATGCAAAATATACCTATTAACATATAAGGATATAGAGGAGACGAAGAGGGGCCTATCGAGTGATATATTTTACATTAATTAGCTAACAAAATGGTTAGGTATTATGATTACAATATTGTCATTGATAAAAAAAACAATATCCATTATATAATATAATTCTAAGAAAGGATCCATACTACATATTATTTCATGATGCTACCCATTAGTCAGACATTACAAATCATTATTATTTAAGAGACAAGATGACAATCTCATTAAAGTATTGAAATAGTTATTAGTAAATTTTACAAAGTTGGAAATATAATGTAAGTGCATTGCACAATAAATAGAAGCAGATTGACCATGAGCAATGAGACCATGCATATCCAATTATGGGGAGAGCTAATTCAAGACTATTTATTAAATGTCAAAAGGTTAGTTTGACATGTATTGTATGAGATTGTATAGTATGAGCCCAATTTGCAATGTAATTAAGAGTAATGACCATCAGACTATGTTATTTGTAAACATTGGTAAGAAACATATGTTCAACAAACTCACAAGGAGGAATAGAACGGAGAGCATTCTATTTACACTAGTTATCAACAAATTTTGAAGTATAAGATTCAAGTCTGGACAGGCAAGATTAGAAGCCTTATAAAAATATATTTGAACAAGAGGACCTCCTTAACGACATATAACATAGTATGCTTAAAAAATAACATAGAAAAAATACACTATGGTCCATTAGAAAATGGGACATTAGGAATATCTCTCAAGCATGTAATGCCTTATGTAAAAGGAGGAATGAAAGGGAAAAGTTTTTATTTACACTAGTTATCAACAATTTTGAAGTATAAGATTCAAGTCTAGTCAACCAAGAGTATAATCTTTATAAAATTATATTTGAACAAGAGTATGTCCCTAACAACATATAACCTAGTATGATTAAAAAAATATAGAAAAAATACACTATGGACCATTAGAAAATAGGATACTAGCTAATATGTATGATCATGCAATATAATAATTGAGGAGAATATATGCTTAAATAAGTCCAAATACCTTAAGTGAACATATCATGAGTCAATTAGAAGCAAAAATAACACAAGGGTGTGTGGAATCATGAAAATAAGAAGTCAATCAAAATGCATAAATAACTCATAACTTCATCATGACAAACATAAAAAATGTAAGAAATCAAAAGCACATGTTACAAAAATAATTATAACTCCTATATGCTGACATCCCAATAAATATATTCATGTATGAGTAGAAAAGGATCAAGCTACAACATAGTAAAGAAGTCCCAAATAGTGAAAGGAATAAGAGAAAATTATGAGACAATAAATAAATAGTGCATTGTAATAAGTAACGCATTTATGGTTACTCTATGTGTTAATTTAAATTAGTGACAACATTTAACAAAATCAAATTGAAGTAGGTCCAAGTGCAAACATCTTACAAAATATTATGGATACATAAATGAAATAAACCAAATACACATAAAATACAACTATGAGATATGTGGGAGACTATTTTTTGAAATGGAAGTGAGAATCGCTCGCAAGGAGCATGAAAAAACATATTCATAGTTGATAGGCAAGAATAGGATATTATTGAGGAGAATCATATGAAGAGTTTTCAATACAACATTTAAAAATAAGTTGTTAGTGTTTGTAATATTAGAGCACATAATACAAAGTGAATTACTATTGCATGTGTCAATGCTCATTGATATTGAAAAGAGGCTTGTGTCACAAAGAATTGCATTTGAAAAATAAGTATATACAACCACAAACAACCCAAATTTGTTCTAGTAGAGCCAATCGCCAACATTCCCATAAACTTGAACATTGTTGAAAAGGCATTGCTAAAAGCTACGAGTGACACCAACAATTGCGGTTACAATAAATAAAATACTATATATAAGAATACATATCTGATTGGTAGAGTATCCAATAATACCATCATGAAGGTGGTAAATTAGTTATGTGAAATATATCCATATAAACATAGGAATATTTTCATATATGAGAACTAAAAAATCACACAATTTGAGAGATAGGGACTTTAAGACTATGATGATCAACAACATGGATAACGATGACATCTATGAACACATTAGTAATACGCTAATGAATAGGTTTAGGAAATCACATTGCATCTATGACTTGGATGAAAAGATCAACATAATCACCTCTAAAGAGGGATAACACCCACTCAACAAGTTTAAGGATAAATATGTAGAGAAGCTCATTTTCTTAATATTATTCCATGGAAATTTTCATAATGAATATATAGAAAAATTTACCTATTAAAATATTATGTAGTACGATCTATCATATGTTATTGATATTGTGCTAGCCATACTACCGATATATTCTTTAATGCAGTGCAAACAATAATAGACAAGGTCATCAACTACAATGTGGGTTTAGATAAGAAAAGACCAATTAAGTGGAAAAAATCTAACTATAAAAGATGTCTACAAGCCAAACTTGGAATGCATGCTAAAATTTGATATACGTCACATAGACTTCAAGCATGTAATAATTTTTCTTGACTATCTATCATAGATGAGGAAGCACATATTTGTAACGATACAACAATTGGGACCCTTGACATTTTATCATATTCACATGTATAGAACATAGATGTAAGGCACTAACAAATGCATTGATTTAACTTTATAATAAATAAAATGGATATAAATACATTTGGGCAGGTGAATATAACATCAGCATATTGAATCAAGTGGCATTAGCTCAACCGGTTAGATTCCTCAATATTTAAGGAGGAGATCAAGGTTCCAATATCGCCAAGAAATACATGGATAAAATCCAAGCTTTGTTGTAATACCACTATGTGGTGATGATGTAATATGGGTGGAGCCTATTTCAATTCCATATAACCAATTGGAAAAAAAATCAACAAATTGATTAGAAATAATCATGTAACTTGTAACTACTATTAGAACAACAATGTGAATTGCATGAAGTAGTTGATACTCCATAATAACATGTTGTTGGAAACTTCTTTGTTAGGCAATTTTAATAAAGGAGGGTTCCATAGCATCATGCAATTCTAGGGGTAAAAAGTTCTTTGATATATGGAAAGAGGAACAATTCAAAAATTGGAATATTTGGGGATAATTTTATGACCTCCAACATAGATGTGCTCAAAATGGATTTAGAAAAATTGCACTCCACCACCACATGGAGAATTATAGGAAAAATAAGATAGTATGTAGATACAACTTTCTCTTTCCTTCAATGAGAGCAACAAAAATACTCAATCCTTCTCTTGACAAATAGAATAATAAGGTAATAAAAAATGCATGACTAATATTAACACATTGGAGACAACTTAGATAAATGAATCCATCACTCACACTAACTTCTTAGAAAACCTACACATGAAAGGTAATAAATACATAGAAGTAATATGATCAATGATTAAGCAACCAATATTTTACTTGCAAAGGAAACATATGCATGTATGGAATAACACTTTCTCATTTTTATGGAACAACACTAGTGCATGTCCTAAACATATATAGCAACATAATATTGTAAATAATTCATAACAACAATGGAGATTTTGATGTTAATTGCACTTAAAATTTATAAAAGCAGCATGAAAAAACCAATATTGATGTCATTAAGATGTTATGTGCATTGGGAAAAATAGTAGATGGTAGCTTCATAGGTTATGCATACAATTTTATCCTTTCCATTGAACCCCAACACAACGAAGTGTGTATTCATTAACACATCCATACCCAACAAAAGGATATTTATTCTCAAACCCCAATCCATCCTATGTTAGGAAAATGATGACTTTAAAGACCTTATCTACTCATCCATCATTAACTAATATGATTAAATGCCAACTGCAATCAACCATGTCCATCTTAGAGAGTTCATATTAGAATATAAGAATAGTGGAAAGACAAACTTGAAGGAACAAAAACCATTCATCATATGATTTTTCAAATGCAATAAACATATGGACTATAAAAACTATTGTAGGGAGAAGCTACTTTTGTACATCCTACTAAACATTAACGAGAACGCATTGAAGAATGGGTTTGACAAGTTACAAAGTGTGTACTCTTTTCACATGCATAGAATACTATAAAATAAGTCCATGTTCTCAATAAAAATTAGAGGAATTCAAAAACACAAAAAAGGAGATTTAAAAATCTTACATTCTAGGCAACAACAATAGTATGAGGCATCCCTTAAAACATACAAACTATAATCATATCTACACCACTTTGAATGACTAGATAGAGGAAAAAATTTAAAATAAATTTTAATTCATAAACTATTTGGAGATGCTTGATAATCTCAAATATCAAAAGCTTAGAAGGATGTTGAACAAGTAATAAAAAGCTATTGTTAAGGACATGGCTACAAAGAAAAAAAGATACACAAAAAGTCAATGCATTGCCCATCATGGAAAAAATGAGAATTTGGAAGATATCCATAGTGATGGCTATGTTTCAAATGCTCATGTGTATTTACATTGCAGATTGACACTTTGACCTACTAAAGATAAAAGGATTTAGATTATATTTTATTGGAAATTCAATGTTCAATATGGGTGGCATGACAATATATTTTGTAATCCTACTACATATACCAAATCTAATCTCATACCACTTAGTATAGACATAGTGGACAAGATATAGAAACAATATGAACAACTAAAAATTTATCCCTATTGATGAGGCTTCATTGATTAGGAGTCATTCCCTCTACTCCATTGATAAAGACATAGATTTATAAAATAATCATAGACCATGAACTTTGGAAATGTCAACATGATATTCTATGGGTACCTATACCAAATGCAACTAGTACACGATTCCTTAATCCTTGAGGATCCTATCATAAATAAAAATATATTGTCACACAGGTTATCAAAAGATAACATAAGTTGTTATAAGCTAAAAAGGACAATGCACCAAGAAAACTAATCTATTCCAATCTAGAATAGGATGTGAATGAGCTTTGAGACAAATGATATTGTGACATATTATGGAAAATAAAAACCAAATTTTAATGATCATGCTCTAGATATTTAAATACCTATAAGGTGGTTATAACCATACCATATGGTTATAAAAATAGTTAAATATATACTCATTGTAGCCATAATTATTGGTTATAACAATTATTCTAACCTCCCAACTAACACACATGCTTAACTTGAGTTATGATAACAATAGTTTATAATGTAATAAATTTAATTAAAGCCTAACATCCCCCTTATTACATTTTTTGGTATGCAAAGAGAACTATGGAACAACTCAAATTTAACACATACAAGTGCTTTGTAAAAATATCGACAGGCTATTCTTTAGTGGGAACGTACTGGAGTTGAATCTAGTTATTCTAAACTTGTTCTCAAATGAAATGATACTGAACTTAAATATGTTTCATTATTTCATGAAAAATATATCCTTGATCAAATTCAAAACACTCTAATTGTCATAATTTAATATTATTAGTCAATTTTCAGGAACACCCATATCTAACAGTATGTGGCATAATCATATCACTTCATGCATAACTCCTCATTTAGCATGATACCCTATATTTATGGATGGTAATATCATTATCCATTATTTTTTGTTGTACCATGAAATAGGTCTAGTCCTAGATGAAACACATATCTAGATGTTGACCTCATGTCATCTATAGATCTAGCATAGCTCGAGTCCATGTATCCTTGTAATAAAACTAGATCATTATTCTTATACTCTAAGCCATACTCCATTGTACCACAAACATAATGTGAAATCCTCTTTGCTACCTTCCAATGATTCTCCTTAGGTTCCTACGTGAACCTAAAAATATAACTCATAGAAAAATTGATATCAAGCCTGGTATTTATTTGGTATATGAGATTCCTAATTAATTGATGATAAAAAATACTAGTTACCTATGGTGAATTATCACATGGGACAATTGTAGACCTTCCTTCATTGGTATTTCATTTGATTTAAAATCTATCATCCAATATTTTTTAAGTAATGTCTTGGCATAATTTTTCTATGATACCACAATATGAATCTATCTTTTCCATACCTCTAAGCCAAGATAAAAGTGCAGAAGTCCCAAATTCATCATATCAAATAACTTTTTCAAGTCATTCTTTACACCATTCACCAAATCATCAAAACTTCTAGTTATAAATAGATAATTAACATACAACACAAGTATCACTATCTTAGATCCAACTTTCTTAATATAGAGATTCACATTAGAGGGACTTATGGTGAAAACATGTTGTAACAGATGATCATCAGTTTTTATATACTAGGCTTTAGGAGCCTGCTGCAATCCATATAATTACTTGATCAATCTATAAATATTTGGATTGTTGTATCATGTACACCTCTTATTTTAGATAAATATAAAGGAAGGAACTCTTGACATCCATCTACTAAATTTTCCAACCAAATAGTGTTGGCAGTACACATATTACATGGATGGTCTTAATATTTGTTGCGGGTGTGAATGTATCTTCATAATATATTCCTTCCTTCTATGCATAGCCATTTGTAATGAGCCATACCTTATACTTATCAATGTATTTATTTTCCTTGCATTTTATTTTGAAGACCCATTTGCAGCCTATCGGCTTCTTTTCTTTTGGAAGATGGACAAGTTTCCATGTTTTTTCATCAAAGATTTATACTTTGCATCCATAATTGCCTTCCATTATGGTGAGCTAAGTGATTCCTTCACCAATTCTAGTTCTATATTCTCTATCATTGAAGTCATCAAGGCTAGATTTACTTCCTAACATGTATTTTTGTGAGTAGGTGGTCATGTGGAAGTGATGTTAGGAACTGCACCAAGTTTAGCATCTTTAATAGTACTAATGAGCCATTTTGAAGTCTTTCTCCATTGTGATGGATTTGTAGGTCCAATTTCCTATTAATAAATTACTACAAGTTCATCAAAAACTTCCTAAACTTCTTCATGAACTTCCTCATCTAACTCCATATCATAATTTATGCTCACAACTAGAGATGTGATGTCTTTAGGCACCTTAGAATCTATAGTATTTGACTTAGTGTTACATGCAATTTCTTGGTAACTAGATCCATTAGTCAATAAGATTTTAAATCATCATCATACCTAAGAAATATGCATGTTAGGATCTTAGCATTCGAATTGGTCCTCTCCCTTTAGCACATGCATGTATGTCTTACTTTCAAAAACTCTGAGATGTGCAATTGAAGGATTCCTTCTAGACCAAGATTATTTAGGTGTAACTTCTTTTAGTGCCTTTATGAGAGCTTTATTTAGAAGATACACAATAGTGGAAAGAACTTCATCCCAATACTACTGCTCTAGATTTGCTCCTATGATAATCCAATAGACTATTTCCATGATGCAATGGTTCATCCTTTCAACAATCCCATTATGTTGTGGAGTGTAGGTTGTAGTGAGTTATCGCTTGATCCCATAGTCCTCAAGAAACTTTAAGAATTTATTTGAAGTATATTCTCTCCTAATTAGAGTGAAGAACTTAAATATAATGACCAATTTCCATCTCTACATGTTTCTTGAATAACTAGAAAAGCAAACTTTAGTGTTAAGAAATACACCCACATATTTTGTCATGACCCTCCCAAATGGACCTTTTGACATGGAAAACAATGTATTAAATTGATGGTGCTTTAATACTCGATTTTGTGCAATTAAGCAGAGTAGCGATGTTAGTAGATATTAAAGAGCATGATACTGCTAACAAATTGCCAATGTGTAGGATCAGGTACGCTCGTAAGTGGAAGAAGTTGAGTCATCCACCGAAGGTGAGGGTACTTGAGGTTGGGGAAGTGATGATAAGACAACTCGAAGGTAACAAGGATGGATACCTTCATATAGGTATGCATTCGGTTAGGGATAATCATTAGTAACTAGCCACCTTGAGTCCCAGACTGATAGCCTAGTAGCTATCGTAAGTTCTAGAGGTTGAGATAGGTGACTAAATTGATGGAAAGAATCCCCTCTTTATCTATTGCATATGTTTGATTGGTTGTACTTCATCATTATTTGCATCACTGGTTTAGGAAAAGAGCATGCTTAACCTAATTATTTTGGAAAGATTCCCTATTTCCTTGAACCTTGCAAAAAGAGTAGCATGATGATAATGCTTAATAAGAAAACTTGGATTCTTTTATAAATAACATGTTAGAATTATTTTAAAAGAAAAATGAGTTCTTTTATAAATAACATGTTAGAATTATTTTAAAATAAAAGTGAGTTCTTTTATAAATAACATGTTAGAATTATTTTAAAAGAAAAGTGAGTTCTTTTATAAATAACATGTTAGAATTATTTAAAAAAAAGTGAGTTCTTTTATAAATAACATGTTAGAATTATTTTAAAAGAAAAGTGAGTTCTTTTATAAATAACATGTTAGAATTAATTTAAAAGAAAAGTGAGTTCTTTTATAAATAACATGTTAGAATTATTTTAAAAGAGAGAAGTAAGTTCTTTTATAAATAAAATGTTGGAATTATTTGAATGATGATTAAATTCCATTTATAAATAATATCTTAAAAATTGTTTTAAAAGAATATTATGAGCATAATCATCAAACTCCATGTTAATCCGATGCAAGATATTTGTTGTTCAGTGAGCTTCGAGTAGACGTTTGAGTTAATGAGAGAAGCCTACCAATGATGGAGGGATGGGCACCATTTATGGTAGGACTTATCCATCAAATAAAGAATACTTTCCTCCATCGACCACCACATCAGAGTAGCTAGAGGAGTTATGAGGGGCGGTGGATCGATCAGGTCGAGGAGGAGAGGAATAGATAGTGGAGGAGGACAAGATAAGGGAGATAGTCAAGGAGGAGATGGAGAAATCATGAGAAGAAGGAAAAACCTTGAGAATCCATAGATGAATAACAACAACATTGCATTGACATCAAGAAAACAGATTAAACTAGGTTGGGACTATTACCATTGTTTCTGTTATGTCACATGGTTGGTCATTTTACCTGCATTTTATTGGTTTACCTTTGCCAAGACCATTTTTTCTATTATATCGCATGGTTGGTCATGTGGTCCATGTTTTTTAGTTTACCTTCACCAAGGGTTTGGTAGTTATGATGTTTTTATTGCTTCAATTGACCAGTGTTATCATTGGTTTACCCTACCAACTTGTTGGCTGTGCTAATGAGACACTATCTCATATTAAACCATGCCTATACCTACGTATGGGTTCTATCTCTACCTTACCATCATGAAATGGTTGTGTTCTTTGGTAAGGAGCTGAGAGTAGCATACCTTAAGATGCCATTGTTAAGTTGACCATGGGAACTTTTGGGTGTTATGGGAAGGTCATTTGTATTCTCTGTTACCTTCTAGGAAGATGTGCATTGTTGCTTCCTACATGTTGTGAGTGGGTAATGCTTTGTTCATTTTCCCAATAGATAACTTGCTGTGGTAGATGGACCTCATTCACCCAATAGTCTACCATTCCCTAGTCACGTTGAAGCATCATCGCTCTTAGTGGATAAACGACTGTTGTTGTGCATTCGAACCACAGAAAGCTCCTCTATCGCATTGTTGTAGCCTTGGCCATGTTGGTACCATGGTTATAGTATAGTCAAGCCAAGGGAGGTCGCACACCTTGTTGTGTTTAGAAGGAGTCACACCTTGTTGTGTTGCCAAGTTGAGCATGCATCGCATGAGGGCATCATGCTCGATAGGGTTCCTCGGATTCAAAGCCAAAAATATATATTAACTTGGTTGCTGATAAATTAAGGTTATGGGATTTAGTTTATTGAAGATAAATGGAAAAGTATTGTTTTCATAAATTAATATTATGGGATTTAGTTTATTGAAGATAAATGGAAAAGTATTATTTTCATAAATTAATGTTATGGGCTTTAGTTTATTGAAGATAAATAGAAAAATATTATTTTCATAAATTAAGGTATGGGCTTTAGTTTATTGAAGATAAATGGAAAAGTATTATTTTCATAAATTAAGGTTATGGGCTTTAGTTTATTGAAGATAAATGGAAAAGTATTATTTTCATAAATTAAGGTTATGGGCTTTAGTTTATTGAAGATAAATGGAAAAGTATTGTTTTCATAAATTAAGGTTATGGGCTTTAGTTTATTGAAGATAAATGGAAAAGTATTATTTTCATAAATTAAGGTTATGGGCTTTAGTTTATTGAAAATAAATGGAAATGTATTGTTTTTGTAAATTAAGGTTATGGGCTTTAGTTTATTGAAAATAAATGGAAATGTAATGTTGTTTATAAACTAGAGGTATGGGACTTTAGTTTATGAATGAACGGGAAAAGGGTTTATTTCTAATTAAAGTTATGGGACTTTAATTTAGTGGATAAATGAAAGGATTGGTCTAAAGATTAAAAGTGTTGGGCTTTAATGCTTTGAGACAAGTCTAGATTTGATTTGAGTAATAACCATGACTTAATTGTTGCATGTTGAAAATCCCTCTAAAGGCATTTGAGGGAAGACAATAAAATTAATGATTCTTTTATGATATCAACTATGCTATTAGATGGTTACAGAAATAAATAAATTGTATAGTTGCAATTTGGCAAAGTAAAGAAAGTAATTGCATTTAGAAGCATGTCTATCCTGAACTATGAGTGTCCTGATCCCCTACTATCCTCACTTGATCGATGGAAGAGTGGGAGGACCAAATTCATAGATGGATCGATGCTCAAGTTTGCTTTCTACTTTACACCTCATTTATTTATGCTATCATATTAGACTTGTGGGGAGATTTCCTCGATATTATTGATGTAATGTATTATTTTAAGGTATGGAAGTTTTACCATACTCTTATGTAATAAATGACCAATGTGGTAAAAGTATCTTGTATTATTCTTGAGTTACTATGAATGTATTTAAATCCCTTCTATTGTATGCTTATTCTTTGAATGTTATTCCATGCTTCTAGTTCTCCTTTGTATGTTTATTGAATTATGTTTTGTTAGATTTAGTATCTAGATTTATCTTTTACTTTCTTGTTAAATAAATTTTCATGTGATTTGAGTAGTAAGTTCTAGGGTGAACTTAGAGGATAACCTAAGGGCTTGAGACCCCCTTAGGGAGATTGGTAACTAGGTTTAGAAGATCGTACCAGAGTTAAGATAGCTTGTCAAAGGACAATATTGATAGCTTAACTCGTAGTACACGTAGCATACCCATGCATAATGGCTTGTGTGGAATATGGAGATGTGTGTACACCTTCTAATGATTGAAGGTGGTAAGTCTAGCTCATCAAGATTGATGAGATGGATGGACTTATGTGCATGACATGAGATATGCCTACGCAGAAGGGACTTGCGTGAGGGGAATCTTGTGTGGTATAGTTCTTGAGAAACTTAGGGTTTGTTAAACATTAAGTCAATCTAAGGTTGGTTAGGGGTTTATGAATCCCTCTCCTTAGTCAAAAAAAAAATTCTTTCTATCTTTGTGTGTTTTCTTTTTCTTGATTTTTGGGTCATTACATTTGGTATTAGAGCTCTAGGTACGAGGGTATAGAGCTTCTTATGTGCTAAAAGAGATTTGGAAGTCTCCAATGAAGGCTTGCTTAAGTTTAAGCTAAAATCTAGGATGACCTAGAGTCTTTGCTTATTAGAATCTAATGGAGTTGATCCCAAGGGTAGATGAATGTTATGATACCTCAGTATGGGCTTTGGTATTAATGATACATCATAATATTGGAACATTATCCTAGTTAGATTTCTAATGATTTGGCAAGAACTCTGTAATGTGGTTTGAGTTAGTGATTTAGTTTAGGATGAAGTTGTAATCTAATTCTTTTCTTGGTTGAAACCAGATCAAGATGCCATTGAAGGCTAGGAGAGAAAGGCCTCCACCTAGACAAACTCGACAAAGTAATGTTGAAGAAGGGATCTAGAATGAGGGTCCAAAAACTCCCAATATGGGAATGGAATATCTCACTACCATAGTTGCCGCATTACAAGATCAGTTAAGGCAAGTGTTAGAAACTATTGCAAACCAAAATTTGCAAGCTAGAGATTCAGAAGTTAACCAAGCTGAGGGGCTAACTACGGAGCAGATACAAGCTAGAACCCTCTTAGAGAAGGAAATGGTAAGATATCTAAAGAATATATGTATCTCCAAGTTCGATGGAGAAGGAGAGGGAGATGCAACTGAGGCTTGGTTAAGGGAACTAGAAGTTTTCTTCATGGTAAAGGGATATTCTTCAAGAACCCAAATTATTTGGGCTACTATTTACCTTGAGGGAGCTACCCTCGATTGGTGGGAAACTTATTATGAGGAAACCAAGATTGAACCAGTAGACATTCCATAGAAGGAATTTATAGTCATCTTCAAGAAGAGGTTCCTCACAGAATATTTTTATGCCCTGAAATTCAAGGAATTTTCTAGTTTAAGGCAAGGAACCAACTTAGTGGAGGTATACTACAAGAAGCTAGTAAAATTGCTGAAGTATGTACCTGCTTATAATGAAAATATGTGGGTTCATAAGTTTACTCATGGGTTGCAATCTAGGATAAAGCATGATGTAGAGATGCAGGAACCCAAGTCGTTGCAAAAGGTATATGACTTAGCAAAGAAAGCAGAGTCGCACTTTCACTATAAATATGAAACCTTGTTTGAGCAAGAGTGACAGGAATTAAAGAAGAGGGATAGCAATGGGTTAGTGAAATGGGAGGTTGAGCAAGAATGGAAAGCCAAAAAACCCCAAAATATTGAAAAGAAATTTAATGGGAACCAAAAGAAGTTCAAGAAGAACTTTTATAAGAAAGGCAACAACCCCAATAACGCTAAGCCTCAACCATAGAAACCACAGGTTTCAGTTCCAACAATCAAAAGTGAGGAGCAAAAAATAGAAAAGTGGAAAGGGCCTAAGGATGGATGTTACCATTGTAGAGGTCCACATTTTTCTAATCAGTGCCCACTCCGACTAGGGCCGAGTACATCCAGTATTAAAGGAAAAGAACCTGTGCACCAGATCTATGTCACAACTGGGAGTCAGAAGCTTGAGGGGTAAGCCACCCCATTGATTTTAAAAGGTAATATTTTTGATAAGCAAGTGAATATCTTAGTTGATAGTGGAGCCACTGATAGCTTTATTTCTTGTAAGTTAGCAAAAGATATGTTGGAAAGGCCAGGGTATTTGGCTCAAGGATGGAAGGTTGAGTATGGTTCTGGACAGACCTACTCCATAAACCAATATTTTTTGATGATGGAAATTACTTTAGCTAGTGGAACCATGGAAGGTTACCTATATGTAGTTCCTTATTTTATTTCTAGAGATAGATGGATCAAATATTCTGAAGGAGGCAAGGAAAGACTATGAATTCATAGTGAACAGGGGATATTCAAACCCCAGATGTTGTCAGCTATGTAGTTGAAGAAAGCCCTCAAGAAAGGAGGGATTGTCTATGTAATAAAGCTAAATGAAGTTGGTGAAGATCGAAAGAAAGAGGTGTTGGAGACACATCCAATTTTATAAGATTTTAAGGATGTATTCCTTGAGGATTTACCTGGGCTCCCTCCTATGCGTGAATTTGATTTCACTATTGATATTATACCAGGAGTGAAACCAATTCATAGATCTCTATATAGGATGACACCTATCAAGATGCAAGAACTAAGGGTACAATTGCAAGGGTTATTAGAAAAGGGGTTGATAAAACCAAGTGTGTCACCTTGGGGTGCACCTATTTTATTCATGAAAAATAAAGATGACTCTTTAAGATTGTGTATTGACTATAGGATGTTGAATAAAGCTACAATCAAGAACCGGTATCCCCTACCTAGAATCAAAGATTTATTTGATCAATTGAGAGATGCCACGATGTTTACCAAGATAGATTTAAGGTCAAGGTATCACCAATTGAGAATACATGAGGAGGATACTCACAAGATGATATTTAAGACTAGGTATGGGCATTATGAGTTCACAGTCCTACCTTTTGGACTGACTAATGCCCCAACCACCTTCATGAATTTAATGAATAGTGTGTTCAGAAGGCACCTGGATCAGTTTGTCCTTGTATTTCTAGATGATATACTAATATACTCTCGAAACAAGGAAGAGCATGATAAGCATCTCAAGATCGTGTTAGAGTTACTAAGGAAAAATCAACTCTACGAAAATCTAGCCAAGAGTGATTTCTATGTTTTTGAGGTGTGATATTTAGGGCATATCATATTAGTAGAAGGAATTATTGTGGATCCAAAGAAGATTAAAGCCATATTAAATTGGCCACCCCCTACTAATATTACTGAAGTAAGAAGCTTCATGGGGTTAACGGGCTATTATAGATGTTATATAAAGGATTTCTCAAAGATTGCTTCGACAATAACTAACCTTCAGAAGAAAGGGAAGGAATTCAAATGGACGGAAAAGTGTGAAACCACTTTTGCTTTGTTAAAGAAAAAACTCACTACCACACCAATATTGAAGATTCTAGATCCTCAAGGAGATTTTTTAGTATGCATTGATGCATCACTGGAAGGGTTAGGAGGAGTACTCATGCAAGAAGAGTTAGTAGTAGCTTATACTTCAAGGAAACTTAAAAAGCATGAAGTCAATTATGCTACTCATGATTTAGAGCTAGCCATTGTAGTGCATGCTCTAAAGGTCTAGCACCATTATCTAGTAGGAAGACCTTTCGAGTTAAAATCAGACCATCAAAGTCTAAGGTACATATTTACCCAACCAATACTCAATGCGAGGTAGAGAAGGTGGATTGAGTTTCTCGTTGAGTATGACTTTGAGATTGAGTACATAAAGGAAAAGAGAATAGGGTTATTGATGCCTTGAGTAGAAGGAGACACATAGCAACCATAACCAGGAGTCACATAAAGCTCATGGACCAAGTAAGGCAGGAGCAATATCAGGATAAATATTGTCAAGAAATTTGAGCTAGAATGGACAAAGACCCTAAGAGCAATAAGGAGTTTGGGGTGATAGATAACCTTTTGTGCTACAAAGGTAGAATCATCATACCAAAATTAGGGGATTTAAGAAATCTAATAATGCAAGAAGCCCATAGATCTCCTTATTTAGCTCACCCTGGAGGGGTAAAGATGAGGGAAAATCTAAAAAGAACCTTCTTTTGGGTAGGAATGAAGAAGGATATTACCAATTTTATCGCTCGATGCCTTGAATATCAGAAGGTTAAGGTAGAACGCAAGCATCCCATAGGATAGTTGTATCCACATAGTATACCTATACAAAAATGGTAGGTCATATCTATGGATTTTATAGTAGGTTTACCCAAGACCAAGTACCAACATGATGCAATTCTAGTAGTAGTCGACAAATTGACTAAGGTTGCACATTTTATACTTGGGAGCACCAAGGATGATGCTCAGGTGGTGGCTAATATATTTTCCAAGGAAGTGTTTTGATTGCATGGATTTCTTGAGGTAATCATCTTAGATAGGGATTCCAAGTTCACTTCTAAATTTTGGAAAGCCCTTCACCAGGCAATAGGCACAAAGTTGAACATGAGTTTGGCATACCACCCTAAAATAGATGGTCAAACAGAGTGGGTAAACCAAGTACTAGAAGATATGCTCCACATGTATTGTATGGATCACAAGTCTCACTGGGAAGACTACCTACCTTTGGTAGAATTCACCTACAATAATGGGTATCACTCATCCTTGGGAATGGCACCTTTCGATGCCTTGTATGGAAGAAAGTGTAGAACACCACTATCATGGGATAACCTAGAGGATAGAATTGTGATTGGACCAGAAATGGTCAAAGAAATGGAAGAGAAAATAAAGGTAATCAGGCAAAGACTCAAGGAAGCTGCTGATAGGTAGAAGAGTTATGCTGATTTAAAGAGAACTCCAAGGGAGTACTTGGTAGGAGATAAAGTGTTCCTAAGGGTCAAACCAATGAAAAGTGTGATCAAGTCTACAAAATTGGATCCACGGTTTGTAGGACCCTTTGAAATCACTAAAAATATTAGTCCGATTGCATACCGACTCACTTTACCTCCTAATCTATCAAAAATCCATGACACTTTCCACATATCTTTGCTTAGGAAATATATTGCTGATCCTGAACATGTGTGGGATGTTTCTAATTTGCAGATGGCAAATCCAGAGGCAATTGAAGTAATGCTAGTAAATATTCTTGAGTTCCACTCTAAAACAATATGAAATCAAACTCTTGAGCAATGTAAGGTCCAGTGGGACCATTTCTCAGAAAGGAATGCCACTTGGGAGAAAGTGGCAAATATGCAAAAACATTTTTCTTTTTTGTTTGATAATCTCTAAACTATAATAATTTGCTTTTGATTATGTTATGCTTGTGTAAAAATGAGAAACACCGAGATGGTGTTTAGTCCTAGTGGGGGAGGATGTCATGACCCTCCCAGATGGACCTTTTGACATGGAAAACAATGTATTAAATTGATGGTGCTTTAATACTCGATTTTGTGCAATTAAGCAGAGTAGCGATGTTAGTAGATATTAAAGAGCATGATACTACTAACAAATTACCAATGTGTAGGATCAGGTATGCTCGTAAGTGGAAGAAGTTGAGTCATCCATCGAAGGTGAGGGTACTTGAGGTTGGGGAAGTGATGATAAGACAACTCGAAGGTAACAAGGATGGATACCTTCATATAGGCATGCATTCGGTTAGGGATAATCATCAGTAACTAGCCACCTTGAGTCCAAAGTTGATAGCCTAGTAGCTATCGTAAGTTCTAGAGGCTAAGATAGGTGACTAAATTGATGGAAATAATCCCCTCTTTGTCTGTTGCATATGTTTGATTGGTTGTACTTCATCATTATCTGCATCACTGGTTTAGGAAAAGAGCATGCTTAACCTAATTATTTTGGAAAGATTCCTTGTTTCCTTGAACCTTGCAAAAAGAGTAGCATGATGATAATGCTTAATAAGAAAACATGAGTTCTTTTATAAATAACATGTTAGAATTATTTTAAAATAAAAGTGAGTTCTTTTATAAATAACATGTTAGAATTATTTTAAAATAAAAGTGAGTTCTTTTATAAATAACATGTTAGAATTATTTTAAAAGAGAGGAGTGAGTTCTTTTATAAATAAAATGTTGGAATTATTTGAATGATGATTAAATTCCATTTATAAATAATATCTTAAAAATTATTTTAAAAGAAGATTATGAGCATAATCATCAAACTCCATGTTAATCTGACGCAAGATATTTATTGTTCGATGAGCTTCGAGTAGACATTTGAGTTAATGAGAGAATATGGAGGGATGGATGCCATTTATGGTAGGACTTATCCATCGAATAAAGAATGCTTTCCTCCATTGACCATCACGTCAGAGTAGCCAGAGGAGTTATGAGGGGCGGTGGATCGATCAGGTCAAGGAGGAGAGGGAGGAAGAGATAGTGGAGGAGGAGAGAAGAATGGAGATAGTTGAGGAGGAGATGGAGAAACCGCAAGGAGGAAAAACCTTCGGAATCCATAGATGAAGAACAACAACATTGTGTTGACGTGAAGGAAATAAATTAAACCAGGTTGGACCTATTACCATTTTTCTATTATGTCACATGGTTAGTCATTTGGACTATGCTTTGCTAGTTTACCTTTTACAAGACCATTGTTTCTGTTATGTCACATGGTTGGTCATGTAGTCTGTATTTTTTGGTTTACCTTTGCCAAGGGCGCTAGCAGTTGTGACACTTTTATTGCTTCAATTGACCAGTGTTGCTACTGGTTTACCCTGTCAACTTGTTGGCTATACTAATGAGACACCATATCATATTAAACTGTGCCTATGACCACGTATGGATTTTGTCCCTACCTTACCATCATGAAATGGTTGTATTCTCTGGTAAGGAGCCAAAAGTAGCATGCCTTAATATGTCATTTTTAATTTGACCATGGGAACTTCTGGGTGTTATGGGAAGGTCATTTGTATTCTTTGTTACCTTCTAGGAAGACATGCGTTGTTGCTTCCTGTAGGTTGTGAGTGGGTAACGCTTTGTTCATTCCCCCAATAGACAACTTATTATGGTAGATGGACCTCATCCATCCCAGTAGTCTACCATTCCCTAGCCATGATTGAAGTACCATCGCTCTTGATGGATAAATGACTGTTGTTGTGCATTCAAACCATAAAAAGCTCCTCTGTCACATTGTTGTAGCCTTGGCCATGTTGGCACCGTGGTTATAGTGTAGTCGATCCAAGGGAGGTCATGCACCTTATTGTGTTGCCAAATCAATTCGAGGGAGGTCGTGCATCTTGTTGTGTTTCCAAGTCGAGTGCACATTGGGTGAGGGCACCGTGCTTGATACGGTTCCTAGGATTCAAACCCAAAAATATATATTAACTTGGTTGCTGATAAATTAAGGTTATGGGCTTCAATTTATTGAAGATAAATGGAAAATATTGTTTTCATAAATTAAGGTTATGGGCTTTAGTTTATTGAAGATAAATGGAAAATGTATTATTTTCATAAATTAATGTTATGGGCTTTAGTTTATTGAAGATAAATGGAAAAGTATTATTTTCATAAATTAATGTTATGGGCTTTAGTTTATTGAAGATAAATGGAAAAGTATTATTTTCATAAATTAATGTTATGGGCTTTAGTTTATTGAAGATAAATGGAAAAGTATTATTTTCATAAATTAATGTTATGGGCTTTAGTTTATTGAAGATAAATGGAAAATGTATTATTTTCATAAATTAATGTTATGGGCTTTAGTTTATTGAAGATAAATGGAAAAGTATTGTTTTCATAAATTAATGTTATGGGCTTTAGTTTATTGAAGATAAATGGAAAAGTATTGTTTTCATAAATTAAGGTTATGGGCTTTAGTTTATTGAAGATAAATAAAAATGTATTGTTTTCGTAAATAAAGGTTATGGGCTTTTGTTTATTGAAAAAAATGGAAAAATTAATGTTTTCGTAAATTAAGGTTATGGGCTTTAGTTTATTGAAAATAAATGGAAATGGGGATTTTCAATAGGGGGGAGGGGGAGGGTCCTTCTCCCTCTCCCTACTCCCCCTCCCCTGGTTCTTGCCCAGTCCCTGGCTCATCTCGGGTCATCCCGCTCTGGGAATGCTTTGTAGTAGATGATCTCCTTAGGGGGAGATCCTTCTCCACTTTTTGCTCCTTTCCCAATAGTTTTAGGGTTTCCCTACTTGAGCCCATGGTCTGGTGCATCCCAGGGGTCTCCTAGGGTTTCCTACATGTTTCCGGGATCCCTTCCCCGATCTCCCTCAGGCTTTCCCCTGGGGTGTTTTGTAGGTTTTTTGCGTGGATCCGATTCCCAGGGCTTCCTTGGTCGATGGTGGTGGTAGGTTGGGATTTCAACTGCTTCCTGGTGCATCCTGTGAGGTCCTCTCTGCTTCGAGGTTGGTCTGGGGGGGCCAGTTTCCTCTTCTACCAGTGACTCCTCTCTAGGATGCCTATGGTTGTTGTTGGTCCCGTCCCATTGGGTAGGGCCCTTTTCGATTTCTTGTTCGAAGGCTTCTTCTTGTTGGATCTGTGATTTGGTGGACACCCAGGGCATTAATTGGCCTTCGAGGTGGGCCTCTTCCTCTGCCTGGGTTGTTCCCAGTCCTAGTACCAGTTCGTTGAAGCTATCCATGAGCAAGGATGGGGGGATATTGGTCCCTTCTTCTGGGGTTCCTAGGGTTTCTGTTGCATGTCTAGATCTTGGGGGGACCCATGATCAGTGCATGCAGACCCTGGTTCCCCCAGGTTAGGCTTCTAAGGATCCCATATTTGTACCTATTGTTGCTTCCCACCTGGGATCCTCAGGTTGTTCGTTTCAGCTCCTATTTAGGGGCTTCTGGTCCCAGTTCCCTGGATTTGTTTGTGAGCAAGGATGGTGGTTCCTGGGCCTTTCTTCTGGAGTGGTGGGGGCTTTCTTATGTATTCAATGTATTTGCAATTGTGGTCCCTCATTCTTCCTTTAGTTTTGACTTTGAGATCCTATCTTTGCACCTGTTGCTGTTTTCCCTAGATCCTTCTGGCTTTCTCATTTTTCTCCTTGCTATGCATAGGGATATCTTGGCCTTTAGATATCCCCAGTAGTGTTGTTCCACTTTTTAGGATCATGTGGAGGCTTCCCACTTTTTTTCTTTGAGGACCCTGATGCCATTCCCCAGGCTATCCCACTACTGATCCCTGGTCTGTATCCTAGTGCTACTTGTTGCTTTGCTTGCGTGGTTGCTTGCTGCTTTGCTACACCCTGGGTTGCATCTTGAGCCATCCCTAGGTGAGGATCCTCTCTAGTTTTCTAAAAATTCCCTGCTTTTGGTTTTCGGGCAAGATTTTTGGTTGTAGACTATTCTTGGTCTTCTCACTCTCCCTATGCAGGTCTGGGCAGGTGTGCTATATCCACCCTCGAGAGGATCCCAGACTGCTGTATCCACCCCCGGGTGGATCCCAAACTATTGTATCCACCCTTGGGAGGATCCCAAACTACCAACAATGGGAGGATGATATTTTCATGAAGTGGGCCTCACTAGTTGGTACTAGAATATGGTCTTTCTACTGGATCAAGGGTTGTTTCTGGCCCTTTCCCTTTTAATTTGTGTTTATTTTCATGTACTAAGGAATTTCTTTAAATATCGGTGCTACGGCCCTTTTTGTTATAAGGTTTTGGGATTGTCTTAAAAAACCCAATTTATATATAAAATTCTAGTTACTTATCAAAAATAAAAATAAATGGAAAGGTAATGTTGTTTATAAACTGGAGCTATGGGACTTTAGTTTATGAATGAATGGAAAAAGGGTTTATTTCTAATTGAAGTTATGGAAATTTATTTTAGTGGATAAACGAAAGGATTGGTATAAATATTAGAAGTGTTGGGCTTTAATGCTTTGAGGCAAGTATAGATTTTATTTGAGTAATACCCATGACTTAATTGTTGCATGTTGAAAATTACTTTAAATGTATTTGAGGGGAGACAGTAAAAGTAATGATTCTTTTATGATATAAACTATGCTATTAGATGGTTACATAAATAAATAAATTGTATAGTTGCAATTTGGCAAAGTAAAGAAAGTAATTGCATTTAGAAGCATGTCTATCCTGAATTATGAGTGTCTAGATCCTCTACTATCCTCACTTGATCAATGGAAGAGCGGGAGGACCAAAGTCATATATGGATTGATGCTCAAGTTTAATTTCTACTTTATATCTCATTTATTTATGCTAACATATTAATCTTGTGGGGATATTTCCCTGATATTATTGATGTAATGTAATATTTTAAGGTATGGACATTTTACCATATTCTTCTGCAATAAATGACCAATGTGGTAAAAGTATCTTGTATTATTCTTGAGCTGCTATGATTGTATTTAAATCCTTTCTATTATATGCTTATTATTTGAATATTATTCCATGCTTCTAGTTCTCCTTTGTATGTTATTGAATTATGTTTTGTTAGATTTAGTATCTAGATCTATTCTTTATACTCTTCTTTGAATAACTTTTATAAAATTTAGTAGAAAGTTCTAGGGTGAACTTAGAGGTTAACCTAAGGGCTTGAGATCCCCTTGGAGATATTGGTAACTGGGTTTAGAAGATCGTACCAAAGTTAATATAGCTTGTCAGAGGACAATATTGATAGCTTAACTTGCAGTACACATAGCATACCCACACATAATGACTTATGTGGAATATGGAGATGCATGTACACCTTATAATGATTGAATATGGTAAGTCTAGCTCATCAAGATTGATGAGATGGATGGACTTATGTGCATAACATGAGATATACCTGCACATAAGGGACTTGTGTGAGGGAAATCTTGTATGGTGTAGTTCTTGAGAAACTTAAGGATTGTTAAAATATTAAGTTAGTCTAAGGTTGGTTAGGGATTTATGAATCCCTCTCCTTAGTTTAAAAAAATCTATCTTCGTGTGTTCTCTTGTTTCTTGATTTTTGTGTTGTTACATATTTCATGAGTAGTCATCTACAAACAACTAAAAATGCTTATATCCACAAAAACTAGCAGTCTTGGGTCCACACATATCAATATGAATCACATCCAACTATCCTTTTGCTTTATGAGTGATCAACTCAAAAGGAACTTGATGTTGCTTCCATGCCAAACAACTAAGTATATTGGCAAAGTTGGTGAAACAATAGGTAGACCTAACACCATTTGATGCTTACTCAACTCTAGTATGTATCTTGAACTTAGATGATCATATCTCCTTTGCCATAGAGAGGTAGTGTTTGTCGTTGTAGTGGACAGTACAACACTAAGAGATGATATGACATTAAGGGTAAACAAGCCATTCTTGTAGGAACCAATTACCATAATCTTGTCATTTCTCTTGATAAAACATTTCTTGTTTCGATCAACAATGTAGAACTTGACCACCATATTTAGATCCATAACTTGTGGTATTGGAAAAAAATTGTTTACCAATCTATGTACATATAAAACCACTTACATTGAGCAAATACCTCTAGGAATATTGAGTGAAACATCTTCCACTCCTTTGACTTGGTATATTTTATCGTTGACAATGGTTACTAGTTTTCCATGTTCTTTGTCTTATAATGAATCAAACCATTCATTTTCCCCAATCATGTGCTTGATGCAACCTAAATCAATATATTAAATTTAATCCTTTAGTATTCTAATTGCCTTTGACATTAGCCCTTATGTGCTTGTTAAAATTTGGATTTTGATTCTTCGTGTGCACCATACCCTTGTTGCTTCTATTTAGGACATGGTTTATACTATGTCTTCTTTTGATTAGGTTTTCAAAATTGATCTCCTTGAGTCAAGGGTTATACCAACAACTCTTTATATTATGTCCATATTTACCATAGATGTGGCAATGCCTTTTTCATTTTTGAGATTGATTTTTTGGAGATGATGGAGAAGCACCCTTTTGCAGCTTCTTTCTCATAGATTTATTGGCTATGTGTGCATTATTATTCAACTGATCCCTCAAATTTTTGGTTGCCTCTTCCTATTGAAGCATATTCACCAACTCATCAAAGGACACCTTCTTATTTGGAACTTACAAGGAAGTGATCAACACTTAAAATAAATTTGGTAGAGTTCTAAGTATGACGTGTACCAAGAGATTATCATCCCTAATTTCTCCCATTGAATTTCGTTTGGATCTCAACTCTACAACTTGAAAAAGAAATACTTCAATATTTTCTCCATACTAGACTCTCAATGTGTCAAATTGAGACTAAAGGTGAAGTATTGCTAAATCATTTTTCCCGTCATAGATGGTTGAAAGAGTCTCTCATGCCTCCTTGGATAATTTTGCTTCACAAATGTGTGACTAAATAACATTTTTTATGGAAAGAGTGATGATAATCAATGCTATGGTATTTGCATCATCAAATTTATGCTATGCATCTTCATCCTCTTCAAGTTGAGTGACTTTGTCAATGACAATACCCTAGAGTTTCTCAACTACCAAAATGGTTCACATCTTATTTTTCCAAAGTTCAAAGTTTAAACCTTTGAGTAGTTGTGAATCTATAAGAATAACTTTTGATACGACCATGGTGAGGGTTTCTCATAACTCCTAAATGGTCTCCTTTTCAATATATTGTTAGTCTAATATACCAAACATTTATATATACCTTCTCTTTCTATATACTCATCGATACATGGAAGAAGTTGGTCCTCTCGATAAAAATAGTCGTATGTGAGAGAGACTTTAAGGTATGTGAAATAGATTAATACAAAATATCAAGATAGTACAAAAAGGGATTCACCCTCTCCAACACTTGCTTAAAGAGAAATCTTTTTATGCAAAGACAACTTCCCTATATAATTGGAATTTCCTAATTTTAGGATTTATGTTTAACAATAGTGACCAATAGGGTAAAGTACAAAGTGAAGGTATCGAAAAAACTTTGACCTTATATCTCCTTGATGATCTAAATGGTCAATGCTTAGACGTCATTTTGGTAGCTTTGTAAGGTTATAGGCACAATAACTCAATGTGATAGTTTTACCTATAAATATAAGCTAGAGGAGATGTTGATATCGAACGCTACTAGTGTGTCTTATCACTTGTGCAGTTGGTTTATTTGGGTGGTATCATAAATGAACACAAAGCATAATTTAAAGCAAATTCTACAAATTTTTAAGGCATCAGTTACAACAAAAAATACACCTTTGAAACTTTTTTATTGCCCCCCTTAACTTTGTAATATATTCACTATAGTAAAATTTTCAATAATTTGGCCACAAAAACTATAGTAAATTGTAAAATAAAAATAAAAAAATTGCTTCCTAAGGTAGGAAAAACATAATTGTGGTTTTAATGAATTTTGAGCCCTTGACCTCTACTTAATTTTTTTTTACTTTGTTTCTAATTGCCAACTTCCCTACTTTTTGATTGATGTATTCAAAAGTGAAAGTTATATTTTTAACCCCTTAAAATGAATGCAATTTTAAAGCATAAAATAAGAAGGAATTACACTTAGAACCTCCAACATAGAGTCTTCAAACTTCTTCCTTAACCAACTTAGCTACATAAGCAATTTGAAAAATATATTCCTACTCTTGTATTTGATAGCTAGTTTAGGCTTTGTGCATAAGTTAAGTTGTACGCTAAAATACAGGATTTATCAACATCTAAAGCCCATAATTCTCAAATATTCCTATCAACATCTACAGCTCATAATTCTCAAATATTATACTTTAGCCTGTACAACTTACATAGGAACACATATAATTAAAAAACTATTAAAATAATGGGCAACTTCTGATATAGATCACACAGGAATTCGTTGGGCAATAAATTTTATTGTTTTGTTTCACTCTAAAGTATTTAATTTCTTTAGAGATGCTTCAAAAATGGTATTTACTCCAAAGTGGAAGAAATAAGTTGTTTCTTCCAATATCTCCTCTATGAATGTGAAGTTGCAATCTCTTACCATGTGTCTCATCTCATAACAATTGTGACATTTGAATGCAATATTTTCATAATTTACTTATTGATTTTATTATCTTGATTAAATTTTATTTTTAATGAAGTGCAGGAATTCTTGTGAAAGAGGTGTAAACCTAGGCGCATTCAAGCAATGGAACAAAGTGATAAATTTGGCTACAATATTCATGAAAGGGGTGCAAACACTAGGTGCAGTCAAGCATTGAAGGAAGAGGGTTGTCCATAGACCGTCTCTTCAGTCTGTGAGAAAGGCTCTTCGGTTAGAAGAAATATCTATCAGGGACCTTTGGGTTTGTTGGTGGATGAACCTATGCCCTCTATCAAGATTTCAAAATATTAATTTGGGTTGGATCTAATTGATCATGGAGCACTCACAATTTTCTACAAACTCAAGGGAAAAAGACCAGGCCTGGAGGAGCTCAAAAGATACATTAAAGATTGGTGGACCAGTACATAATTCTAACTCTCCTACCCAGAAATTTCTTTTATGTTTCATTTTCTATTTGAGCGGATAGAGATAGGGTAATGGATTATATATACAATTGGTTTTTTGGACATAGGCTTGTATATATAAGACCTTAGACTCCTAGTTTCAACCCCTTTATAGAATAAGTTAATGGCTTCATAGTGTGGGTGAATATTTATGCTCTCCTTGTGGAGTTTTGGGGAGACGATATTCACCAAAATTGGTAATTCCATTGGTGCATTCCAGTATATGGATACCCAAATAGAGAAACTTTCTCCAATAAAATTAGTATGAGTAAAGCAAGATTGGCTGTTTTAATGGATTCTTAGGCCTCAATCCATTACTATCTCCTTAAGCAAAGGGGAATGGTTCCAAAATATTGAATATGATAACTTCTCCCTAAGATATGGTTGTTAGAAATATGGCCACCTGAAGAAGAGATGCACAATCATGCGATCATGCTCTAATTCCTCCTCAGTGGAGGAGAAGGGTTGGCATGCGAATGATTCGAAACCTTCAAATATCCTAGTTCAAAAGAAAGAAGCTCATCCTCCATATGCACCAATTATCCAGCAGGTATCATACGAGCAACATAAAACTCAACCCCAAAAGAAGAATTTGAATTAGGTTATTGATAAAAGCCAAATGGTTACTAAAGAACATCTAGACTATCCCATGAAAAATATTAGCGCCTCAGATGGTATTCTTGAAGCTAATTATTAAACAATTGGTGACAATCAATTTTTTGAAAATGAAGATCCTACAAAATGTGTTACAACTAGATATTACCTCAGGAGCTTGAAGTGCAAAAATGCATTCTCAAATCTTACCACTCTAAAGGAGGAAGAACCTCTACTACAGAAGAAAAATAATCAAACTGATTTTCTCTTTGATGGATGACTGTTATGTTCGTTTTCCTTCTATCTGTTGGAGTTATGTGTCATGTAAGGGTTGTTATTGTTGTTAGTTCCTTAAAAAAAGAGTTAATTATAAAAACTTAGCAGTTTGAGGAAGATGAAGAATATCTTTGATAGAAAGGCAAACATGGGTATGCTTTAATTAACTTGTTAGAAATGTAATGAGAGCAATGTAATGTTTTGTTTTTGTAATTGGGGTGGCCCCCAATAGAAGCCACACATTATATATATATATATAATGGATTGAAGCAAATGTTTGGAAATATCCATAGCAACATATATCGGGGGATATATAACATGTTTTTGATCCTTAGTAGTTGGTCCCTCCTTAATAAACTCACCTAGAGTATTTTGAATATTCTTCAAAATATTTTTATTGATAAGCTAATATGGAAGTCCAAGAAGTCTAATTCATACTAGAAGCTTTTTAATAGTTTTTGCCTCAACAAAAAATTCTCTCTTCGTGATCTTAAATAAAGGGTATTTCTCCCCTAAACCATGGGCCGTCATCTATTATTTTATTCCTGATTTATGAACTTGAAAAGATGATGAGAAAAAAAAACTTTAGGAAGAAAATTCATGGAGTAATTCGACTTCAATCCTACTTCCACTTTTTCCTATTTTGAATTTTTGAAAACCTTGGCTAGTATCCATAAAACTTATATTCACCTTCTACTTTTAAGAACCACTATATCATGCTCAAACATCCCATCTTTGATAATCACTTTTAATGTAATATTTACCTCTGAAGATTGAACTTGTCATATGTTTGCTTTATCTATGGTCTCCAACTTGGACATTCATTTTTTCAACTAGAGTATCCTGAATTCTAATTAGGGCTTTCAAATATGGCTTTCCTTTTATGGTGCTTAGAGAAGCTCTGTCGTGACTCACACTTGCATTTTTAATGGATTATATAAGATTGAAACGAGTCACTTATAACATTATATTAACAATAAAAATAATTAATATTATTACTTAGGGGTGCAACACAATGGTTCGGGCTTTGGCTCTTCTTCGGGAGGTCCAAGATTCAAACCGCGGCGTGGGTGAGTGTGCGAGAGGGTGAGTGTGCGAGAGGGTGAGTGTGTGGTGGTTTTGTGTTAAATTCCATGTTGATAAGTATAGCTCTTGACTTTAGGAGAGGTCATGGTTGGAAGAAGATTGTTCAGCCCTGCACATTGGTCATAGAAAGTTTCTCACAATACCCAAAATACAAAAAAATAAAATAATTAATATTACTTTTATTTACCATAATTTTATTTATTATAATATTTTTACATTTAAATATTTTTATAAAATTTATATATGTAATTAAGTTAAAAAAATTAAAAAATTTTACTTTTAGATTTTGTTACTTTCTTTATCCTAAAAATTTAAAATAAATTTAAATATACATGCTATACGACCTTAAATGATACACGATTATTATATGCTTTAAATAGGTAAAACAAATAAGTAACATACATTATAAGCAAAATATTCTACTATTACTTTAGTATTGACTTAAAACATTATATTTAAATATAATTGATAAATTAAAAATAATAATTGAAAAGATAAAATTAAATATAATATTAAAATTAATATTAATATATTGGAGAGGGTAGGGCAATTTTTTAAGGGAGGTTTTTGGTTGGAATCTTTATCCTATCAAACACACATTGAATACCCAAAATCGAGTTGATAATAATAGTGTTGATATGGCAGATTAGACGTGACTCCCAAATAATTTTGATAATATAAAAATCTCTAATCATATTTTTAAAATTAAATTTTAATTTTATAATTAAATAAATGAACCTTTAATTTTGTTATTATAAATGCTTATCTTTACTACGATTTAGCAATATGCATACTCAAATGACATATTTCTTATAAATAAATGATGTTTAAACCTTAATTATGTTATAATAAATGGTTTTTTTTTTTTTCCTAAGGCTTAGCAACCTGCATATTCAAATGAAATTATTTAAGAGTTATGAGATAAATTATGTAGTGGTTGAGGTTTTGTTATTATTATTATTATTTTAAGGTTTAAGGTTTAAATTACGATATTAAAAAAAAGGATAGATTGAGTGGTAGGGGTTCAGTGTTTGAGAGTTGGTTGTTCTAGTTTGATTTTATGGAGGATTGGGTTTCGTTGACTTTCTCTAACTCAACAGAGTTTAAAGTGGCAGCACCCAATGATGTTACAATTCTCTTATATATTAATTTTTTTTGTTGAAATATTTATTTATTTGTAATCAATTAGTAAAAATTTTTGTTATAATGATTGTTATAAATAAATTTATATTTTAATAATAATCAATTCCTATTATTTAAAATTGATTCAAACTAATGAATTCGTTGATAAATTAATAGATTGTTCTCATTCAACTTCTTAAAAAAACTAGTTTATAAAGGTTTCCAACATAAAAACAGATTATTCTACTAAATCTTCTTCCTCGTCCTTCATATAGATAATAATTTTTGTTTTGTAGTTGAGTGGCTTTATGATTGCAAAATAGACATGTTATTTATGATTGACGTGTGAAAGAGGGTTGATTTTTCCTGTTCAAATATTCATTACGAAATAGACATGTTATTTATGATTGACGTGTGAAAGAGGGTTGATTTTTCCTGTTCAAATATTCATAACGACCCTGAAAGGATAGACATTAATCGAAACTTAAAAGATTTGACGTCGACGTGGATGGGTATGTCATTTCAAATTACATTGAAAGCTTTATAATTGTATTGCCGACATCATGTGTCCAATAGCTTTAGGCCTTTCTTTATCAAAATTTGGATAGCTATAGGTCAACCATACATGCTTGGAAAATGTACTCAATTAATTGAATTGAACGTAGTAGTTGAGATATTTTTTTTTATAAACTGTGTTTAATGAACTATGTATTTATTTATTTTATTATTTGATAATTTAATTTTTTAAATATATTTGTAGTAGGAATTGAACTTGGTAACTTAATTTTAAAAAGAGTTATAGTTGAAAAAGTTGGATAATGTAAATGGAAGGAAGCAATTTTAGTTGTAAGGGGTACACAGTGTGAATTTAAAATAATTTGGATAATGTAAATGTAAGGAAGCAATTTTAGTTGTAAGGGTATGGAGTGTGAATTTAAAATGTGTTTATTATATTATTTTATTGATAAACAAATTTGCTCTTTTGGTTGTTATTTTAAAAGTCTTTTGGTTGTTATTTTAAAAGGTTAAATTTGTTTACTTAATATTACGTTTTATGATTGAATTTTTAAAGTTGATACATAGAGAATATAATAAACATAGTTATTATATTTATGTTTTTATGTTTAGGTTTTTTAAAAGATTTTAAATAAAATATTTGATATAATTATTAAAGTATTATTAATTGATATTATTTAATTTATTATATTTAAAAAAAAATGTATTAAAAATATTTTTGTTAAAGTATTGGTGTCAATTGATATTAGTTTAACCGGTTAAGAAATTGATGTTTCTCAAAAAATGTTATTGTAGGACTATTTTTGAGGGTAAACTTCTATAGATCATAATTTTTACATACACAAATGTTTTGAGCCCTTTTTTTTCAAACTATATGTTGTTTCAAGATTTTCAATTGACATTATTTGTTCAAAGGCTTGTTGCAAGTGAGAAGATGTCTTTTTCTATGACGGTCTTTAGGATCTATAATACTTTTGTTAAGGGAGAAAATGATAGTCTTCTAGATGACAAAAGATTCAAATGATTTCAACCCATTCTAAGAGGGTAGTAATAGTCTCTTAGTTGATAAAGAAGATACAAATCATTCCATCCCATTAGAGCACATTAAAATTTTCTAGATGATGAGGGAGGCTCATATGTTCTTTAGCCCATTCAATCACTTATTATAGAAGATGTTATTACCTCAAGTATTTTTTTCGCTTGGTCCGTAATTTATATTATGGGGTAGTGTTATATATTTGTAAATTGACCTTATTGGCCAACAACAACAATGTGTGATGTAATCTTTATGTAAGTCTACAAACATGTGTGATGTGGTCTTTATGTAAACCTATATACAATCACTATATAATTATTTGATGTACTTTGGTTAAACCATAAATATATATAACCTTGTAACTTGTAGTGACAATCTTAATTAACCTTTCATACTTATGTCAACTTGGGCTAATATGATATGTAATTATTGTTGGGATTTAAGTATCTATAACACCCTTAAACCACCTAATTTATTACATCAATGTGTACTTATTGTTTCGGTGTCTATGGACATCCCATTATTTTCTTTTCCTCTATTGCTCTTTTGTTTTGCTTCTCTACTCTCTTGCATGTCTATGGTGAATGAGATTAAACCACATGCTTCAACACAATTACATGCCCACATAAATTCCTAGAATGTATCCATGCATCTAAACTATCATGCAAAAATAGATTCATCCATGTTACATGCATTAAATATAAACATGCTCATAGGGACCAATAAAACATCACTTAACAACCTTTAAGTGAGAAGACACTTTCCTAGAGAAAAAACAATACAACTTAGGTAAACCATTATGAACACCTTTCTAGGCCTTTGGCATCATTGTTGAAAAAATGAATGCTTGGTACTACTGATGTAATAGGACATAAAATGTGGGGAAATTAAAATAGTTTTGAATGAAGTCCTATCACAATTGAAGTGATTGGAAAAAGATATTGTTGGTAAGTGTCAAAGTGTACTTTTCATAAGCCTAGTGTATAATGGATAAACATAAATGAGTTATTTTTTAATTTTCAATGTAAAATTTTATAAGTAATAACATGAAAGAGGGGGAGAAAAATATCCATACCACAATGAAAAAATAGTTGGATAAGATTCTTCTAATGCCAGCTTGATTCTTCATAGGATGGGAGAGAATGAGAACTTGATGGTGACATGGCAATGCTGGGAATAAGGATTGTTGATAGTTTTATCCTAATTCACTATGATAAACTCGTACAAGATTGAGACTTACATTTATTGGCTAGGTCTCCATGGTGGTAGACAAATTTGACCTTACATATCTCAAACACTATTGCATTATATAACTGTATGATATACTCATACAAGATGTAGACATACTCCTATGTTTATTGGGCTAAGCCTCCATGATGGTAGATAAATTTGATCTTACATATTTCAAACACCATGACATTAATTATATTGATGGCATACTAGAGCCAAGTGGCACAACTAGATTGGTCACTACTATTTGTCAATTTCATGCTTGTACTCAATGTCACTTCACCTTCTATTAAATTGTGATGCATTCCATTGGTTGATAGTGAAATAACACACTAAAAAATTAGGAATTTTATTTGTAATACAATTGCCATCTCAGCTTCCTGTTGTTCCCATGCATCCTAGCTCAGTTCCTCAGGTTCCTTCTAATGAGAAACCTTCGAAGCATAAATCCACCTTAGAGGAAAGGAAATCACAAATAGTACCTCCACCCTCCAAGCATTCACGTAGTCCATCTCAAGATGGCTCATTGTCACCAAGGGGAGGTCAGGAGGCTAAGCATCATCCTTCGACTATTGGTGATCTATTTCACCCTTCTCAAACCTCTATGTTTAATAGTTTCTCGGTGTTGGATGAAAATGCGGGTAGTCCTTTGGGAGATGGCTCCTTGGATATTCTTCCTCCATGAATTTCATTTCGTGGAATATTTGAGGACTTACAAAGTCCTTAAGATTTTTTTATATTAAATTTGCTCTACAAATTATTGGCCATGTTGATATTATTTGCTTACAAGAAGTTAAAATATTTGGTTTTTTATTAGATGTTTCTCTTAGTTGTATTACAGGATCATTTATGAACTTCACTACTCACCATGAAGATGGTCGAGGTCGTGCTTTTATTTCAATCTCCTCCAAATTTGAGGATTGTATGCTAGGGTTTGAAAAGGATCCCTCTCATCATGTAATCTAGATTCTATTGAATATTAGTGGGAACACCCTAGACATTGCCAATATTTATGCACTTAATGATGGATCCAATTGTTTTACCCTTTGGTGGTACTTGGTTGATCACTTGCCAATGGCATATTAGCTTATTTGTGGTGACTTTAATATGGTTGAGCATGTTGAAGGTAAAGTTGGTCGTCTCTTGATGCACTGGTGAGCATGACGTCTAGTTTTTTCTTAAGCACAAATGGGGTCTTTTGATCCTCTTTTTTATCGGTGCAAATGCATGCCTCCACCTTGGTTCATGTGGTCTAATTTTTGTGTTGGTAATGACAAAGTCTTTAAGTGCATTGATCGATTTATGATGTTAGAGCAACATTGTTTTCCTTATCCACCACCAATAATAAGATTGTGATGATCTAGGATCAATTCTTGCTATCAGATCATTTTTTGATTTCCTTCCATATTGAGTGGAGTGGTCACCAATTCAATTTTTTGTGCAATCAATTCTATTTAAAAACTTCTTTATTACAACACCCTAGCACAATTTTTGCGATTGAGAGAATCTAGAATTTATTACCTCGACCTCCTCATTTTGTCAATTGGATTTCTTGGTGGAATGAGATGATTGTCCGTACTACCTCTTTCATGCGATATTTTGGCAAACATGTGGTGCATGCTAGAAAGTGTGCTCATCTAGATATCACAAAGGAGTATCAACAAAATTTATCTTTATTAGAAAATGATTCATACGATCGATAGTTGCAAGACAAGATTATTGGTTTTCACCACTAGCTTATGCTCCATGAATGATATGAAGCTAGGGGACTCAAATTTGGGCTCGTCTACATTGGTTGAGAGTGGATGATCACACATCCAAAGCCTTTTTCAAATCTCTTTGTTCTAGGTGGGCCAAAATCTAGATTAAGGCTATTCAAGTATCTCATGATAGGTTGAATTCTCTTCCTAATAACGTGTTGGTCTTTGTGGATCATTATAAGCTTATATTTCAAGTGCAACATGATTCTCTAGAACATTAGATGGTGCTTCAGTAGTATCTTGATGTTGTTCTCACTAAGTTGTTTACTTATAACAGGCATTTGTGTGAGGCTCCTCTTTCGCTTGCTAAGATTCATAATGCTCTTATGACTATGCTGGATGATAAGTCCCCTAGTCTTGATGGCTTTTCCTACGAGTTTTATAAAGCCACTTGGAAGTTTACTGGGCCTGATCTACTCAATATCTATAATGAAGTGTTAGCCAATAACTCTCTAAGTAGTATTATCAATTGTGAAAACATTAATTTCATTCTCAAAGTGGGTAATCCTGAGCTTATCATTAGTTGGAGATCTATTACTTTGCTTAATATTTCTTATAAGATCTTGGCCAAGGCTTTAGTGTTAGAATAACTATCCCATTACTTGGGTAATTACTATAATATCTCACGTCATTGATATTATCTCACCTAGCATATTTTATTATTAGGCTATTTCTTATAAGATCTTGGCCAAGGCTTTAGTGTTAGAATAATTATCCCATTACTTGGGTAATTACTATAATATCTCACTTCATTGATATTATCTCACCTAGCATATTTTATTATTATGTTGTTGAGAGTATATTTCTCACCTAGCATATTTTATTGTTAGGTTGTTGAGAGTATCTTTCGATATTGTTAGGGATATTAATATTTGGCTATTGTTAGCCTTAGATATTGTATTTAATACCTATGTTGTTAATGAAATATTTGGTTAATTGCTAATACCTAATATGGTATCAGAGCGAAATTACACTTGCACTCGAATTCGGACGAACATTTTTCGCAGGACTGCCCAAACTGCCGAACTTTTTTCGGTCATATCTCACTCATCCGGACTCGGATTGAGCTAAAATTTTGAGGGTAGATGCCTGAAAAACCCTAGAACGTCTCCACAAATTTTCATATCATTTGGAGCAACACAGATCCTAGCGCATCCCTATGTGTGAACGACATATTTGGCAAGCGGCTATGCGAGGGTTTCATCTGGGTTGAGTGCAAGCAGCTTCGGAGGTTGGTTTTTAGGGCCTTCGGGCCCTAGCGGCCAATATTTTTGTGGTTTATTCTCAATATTTTAGCAGGAAATGTTGCAGGGGATACAAGATGGGTTAGAAATTTGTCTTTCAACAGATCATACTGTGAACTTGAGTGACAACGGCTTCCAATTTGCTGCACAAAAGAAAAGTGAAAACCATACCTTTCCACGACGTCTAGGGCAAGGATTAAAGAGATCACGAAACAAGTTTCAAGCAGTTGATCAAAAAATGGCTCATATCTCAAGTGAATCGGGTGCTAAGGTGCACCCACAAAATAATTCTATTGTGAAAACCCCTATCAAGGGTAAGAATTTTGAAGACTCGGTCCCAAAAATGAATTTTAGGGATGCCCTTCATGGTGGACAGCCTCAGCCCAATGCTAATATCAATATTAGGGCTTCCAATAAACCTCTAAGAATGCCTAAGATTGATCCCAGGAAAACGGAGTCAGGATGTCTTAAAGCAGTGGATGGAACTCCTATTGTTAAGCTTGATATGGATAACATTCGGACTGGCATTGAAGATTTGGAAAAAAGAGGACTAATTTGTCGGTTCGTGGGTTTTCGTCCGAGTCTATCTCGCTTTCAAAGTCTGGGCTGCAAAAAGTCTGGAAAACTAAAGGTGAGTTACAAATCTCTATTTATCCAAATGGTTATTTTCTTGTTTTATTTGCTAATAATGAAGATAGAGAGAAAACTTTTCAAGGGGGGCCTTGGTTTTTTGGAAGGGCAGGGCTTTTCATGAAGCCCTGGCATACTAAATTTAAATCCGAAGAAGAGATGCCTTCTATTGCTCCCGTGTGGGTTAGACTCTTTGGCCTCCCTATTGAATTTTGGAATCCTACTATTTTTTCTTCAATTGGAAACTCTTTAGGAACTTTTATGATGATTCGTTGATTGTACTCAAAATTTTGAACATATTATTTATGCTCGGATTTGTGTTTTAATGGATTTTGACAAACCCCTACCTAAAAAGATCACATTACAATTTGGGGAAGACACTTGGGAGCAAGTAGTGGACTATGAGAACATTCCTTTTCGTTGTAGAATTTGCCATGAATATGGTCATTTGGCCAATGCTTGCCCAAATAAAATTCTTGATCAAAAGAAAGAAGATATAAACTTAGCAGGTTTCCAAATACCTAAGAAGAAGAACACTCAGAAAAAACCAGTTATGAAGGATCAATCAAAGTCATCTGCTAATATGTTTGAAATCCTTTCCACAAATGATGTCCCAAGTGAGGAAGAGGAAATAATGGAAACTGAAATCTTAGAAACACAATTTAAATATGAAGGGAAGAACTCGGAGACAAACCAACAAATCAAAGGTTTTTAACAAGAAAAAAAGGAGAAAATTCACACAAGAAAAACAATATTTCAAATGTCAAAACTTCAAATAATGCAGGTCCCAATATAGACTCTATTGAACCATCTAGTAAAATTTTGGCGAGGGCATTCTTCAAGGTTAGAAGCCATCCCAAATCAATGGGAGTAAGTCAAGAAAGGGGGAAAAAAAAATGAAGGGGACAAGAAAGAAAAAGTAGGCGGGAGACCAATCAATATCATATGGTAAAAGAAGGGGAAAACTTTAAGGGGAAGGTAAGATTAATGCCCTTCCCAACTTTTTTAGCCCTGGTATTAATGAAGATCATCACTTGGAATATTAGAGGACTCAAAGGGAGTCTTTCAAAACAAAATGAAATTAGAAGAATGATTCAGGTAAATCATCCACATCTTGTTTTCCTTCAAGAAACTAAGATGTCAATGGAGGATATGGACTTAATTGCCAGTAAAATTTGGCCAGCTGGAAAAGTGGTTTCCCTCAGTTCCCAAGGGACTTCGGGTGGCATTGCTTGTCTTTGGGATCCAAAAGAGGTAGTTATTCACCATATGGTTGGTAGTTGGGGTTTGTTGGCTATAGCTATTCAAAGTAGACATTCCAACCAGATTATGCTCTGCATTACTTGTTTATGCTCCGACTTCTTTGGAGGAAAAAAGAAGGCAGTGGAAGGATATTACTCATATTATCTCTCATTTTCCTAAAGCTTGGATCTTGATCGGAGGAGATTTCAATACCATCCTCTCTCTGGATGAGAAAAGGGGGGAAATAGAAATTTGGACAAAAGCACCGACCTCATGAGCGAATATATTGCAAACCTCCATCTTGTGGATATCCAACCAGATAATGGCCTTATGACTTGGTCTAACAGAAGGCAAGGCTTAGCTTGTATAATGGAGAGATTGGATAGGTTTTTGCTCTCTAAAAATTTCTTAATCCATGGTCACATTCCTAAAGTGAAGACTCTTAATAATGTTGGTTCGGATCATTGGCCGATCATGGTGGAAATGTGGAAAACCAATGTGAGTTTCTCTCCTTTTCATTTTCAATTAATGTGGCTTAGAGACATTTCCTTCAGACCTCATGTGCAACAATGGTGGAAGGAAGGTAAACCTAGGCATGGGACTAAGATGTTCTGTTTTGTCAAAAGACTGCAATACATTAAATCCAAAATCAAGACTTGGAACTGGAAAGAGTTTGGGGATGTTCATAAAAAAAAACATGAAGTTATTGCTCATCTTGAAAATTTGAATAAGAAAATCCGTTTAGATGGCCTCATAGAGAAGAGAAGTGCAAGATGAAATTAAGCTCACAACTCAGTTAGAGGAATGGGAAAAAAGAGAAGAAATCTTATGGAAGCAAAAATCTAGAATTCAATGGCTCAAAGAAGGAGATCGAAACACAAATTTTTTCCACAAATCTCTTCTAGCTCGAAGATCTCACAACTTTATTTCTTCCTTAAAATCAGATTTTGGAGATGTTGTTTATACTTGGGATGGCATGAACTCTATTGTTGTTGATTACTTTTCCAATATTTTTTTTGCTACTCCCCTTGACTCGGCTTCACAATATAATGTTCTTCAAGCAATCCCTTCTCTTATCACTTCTGAGGAGAACTCTATTTTGACTGCTCCTATTACTATCAATGAGCTTCAACAAGTAGTTTTTAAAATGCAAAAAGGAAAACCCTAGGTCCTGATGGTTTTCCTATTGAGTTCTACCAAGAGTTCTGGGATATCCTTCATGTTGATTTATTAGAGGTGGTGGAAGAAGCCGGGAAAGCCAAAGAAATTTTGAAGGTTATCAATAAAACTTATATTACTCTTGTTCCAAAAGCTCAAGAGGTTGATCATATCTCGGCTTTTAGACCTATTGCTTTATGTAATGTTCTTCTCAAAATCATTACTAAAATCATGGCGAGAAAGGTTGAAGCCTCTTTTGCATAAGATTATTTCCCCAGAGCAAGGGGGTTATGTGGAAGGACGTCAAATAGTAGATGAGATAGTTCTTGCTCGGGAAGCCATCCATTCCATGGATATGCAAAATTCTCCTTCCATGTTCATTCGGTTAGACTTATCCAAAGCTTATGACGAGTGGATTGGCACTTCCTTATCAAAGTTTTGAGGCAATTTGGTTTCTCTAAGGATTGGATGGATTGGATTATGGGATGTATCTCTTCGGTTTCCTACTTAGTTCTTATCAATGGCGAGGCCTTCTCGGTCTTTCCCAGCTTCTAGAGGTATTAGGCAAGGTGACCCGCTATCCCCTTATTTATTCATCATTCTTGTTGAATGCTTGGGTAGGACTATAACCAAAAAGAGGGAAAACAAAACCCTTGAGGGAGTTACCATTGCTCATGGAGCTAGACCTATCTCTCATCTTCAATTTGTGGATGACTCTACTATTTTAGGTAAAGCTACGAGTTAAGGAAGCTTCTAATATTAAGCAAATCATTAGCTATTTTTCTAAGGCTATTGGGCGGTTGATCAATGAACACAAATCTAAAGTTATTTTCTTTCACCTGCTCTGCTAGACAGGAATCCATGGTCTTGGATAAGCTAAGATATAAGAAGACCTCTCTTCCAATCACTTATTTAGGTATTCCCATAAATATTCAAAGGCAGAAAAATAAATATTGGAATTGGTTGTTGGACAAAGTCAAGAAGAAAATTGGAAAGTGGACCAACAAGTGGCTTTCTTATGGGGGTAGAATCACCTTGGTAAAATCAGTCCTTCAAGCTATTCCTATTTATGTTTCTTCCGTTTTGAATATTCCAAAGGTTGTTCTTCGAGAATTGGATCAAATCGAGTCATCGTTTCCTTTGGAGTGGTACTAAGGAGAAAAGAAAATGGGCCTTGGTGAAATGGGATACTTTATGTCTTCCTAAGAGTGAAGGGGGGTTAGGTTTATGGTCTTCAATTAATAACAACAAAGCTTTAGCTGCTAAATTATATTGGAGGATGTTGCATAACCCCAATGCTCTTTGGGCCAATAATCTCCGTGCTAAATATGTTGAGAACAAAAGTCCTGAAGACCTTGTTCGCTATCAACTTCCTTCCAAAGGTTCTCCCATTTTAGAAGTTCTTAAGGCTGGTGAGGATTTGATTAAGAAAAAATTATTTTGGATCATTCATAATGGTCAACATGCAAATTTTTGGACAGATTCTTGGGATGGTCACAAGCCTTTGATAACTCGGTTTCCCGATTGGAGGCCTTGGATGGAGGAGCTTCACCGAGCTAATTGGATAAAGGTGGCTAATTACTGTCGGTACCATACTGGTAATTCAAAGGTTGGTAGATATTGGATCCCTATTGAGGACTGGCCTATTCAAATCCCGAGAAAGGCAAAGACAAGATATCCAAGGCATCCTTCATATGAGATCCCTCTCTTGGTCCCATGAAAAAGATTGTTTTGGATGGAACAACACTACTAAGGGTGAGTATTCAGTTGCTCAAGGTTATTTGACCTTATGCCATAATAATCCCAACCATTCTTTTGACATATTTTCTCAATTGTGGGCTCAAAAGCTTTGGCCTAAGGTGAGGTTCTTTAATTGGCTTTTATTGCATCGTAGGGTGCTTACTGGTGAGCAACTTATGAAGCGTGGTTTTCATGGCCCTTTTAGATGTGAAATGTGTGAAGAGAATGTAGAAAATATCAACCATATTTTTATTGAGTGTACTTTAGCCTCCGAGCTGTGGAGGAGAATGGCCACTTTACTTGGCTTACGGTGGTCCAATTTTTTTACTTTTGAACGACTTTGGAGGGATTGGCCTAATCAAGAGGGTGTTGATCATTTTATTAGGCAATTAGTTTGGATGGGTTCTACCATCCTTCTTTGGAATATTTGGAATGAAAGGAACAACCAAATTTTTAATCAAGATAGGAAGGATATTCACTATATTTGGCAAAAGACCATAGCCAACTTAGTTGAATCAGTCCATCATCTCCTTAATCACCCCCAAAACTCCCACCAAATATGGGATCAAGTGATGCAAATATTGAATATTAAACCTTCTAAGGGCAACCATCTTAAAGGGAATGTGAGTATTAGTAAATTGGATAGGAATAGAAATTGGCAACCTCCTCCTAAGGATTTTGGAAAAGTCAATACTGATGGAGCCTCTAGAGGGAACCATGGAAAAGCCAGTGTGGGAGGAATTGGTAGACTTTCAGATGGCTCCCTGGTTTTTACTTTTGCTAAGAATTTGGGTATTCTTTCCAATAACCTTGTTGAGGGGTATGGTATCCTCGAGAGGTCTTCGAGGAGGCTACTAAGGTTGGATGGGAAAAGGTGTTAGTTGAGTCGACTCTCAACTTATGATTAATCTCTTGAAGAATCCTTCTAAGAATCATAAGGTGGATTGGAGAATAAAAAGAATTATTGAGAAGATTCGGTTAATCCAGATGGGATTTTTGAAAGTTGATTACAATCATGTGGTCGAGAGATCAAAACAAGAGTGTTGATGCTTTAGCTAATTGGGCTTTGGACAAAGGTGATCTTACTTGTTATGGCCACCCTCCTATATGGTGGGCTTCTCAAATTAGGGAAGCTCTTCTTTCTATCATTTCTTTGGATGGCTCCAGTTCTGAAGGTACCTAGTTTCTTCTTGTTTTTTTTTTTTTGCTTCTCTTTGGTTCATTCAGTTTTTTTAGTTCCCTAGCTCATTCTATTCTTTATTTTGTTTCCTCTGTTGATTCTTGCCTTAATAGTCTTATGGTCTAGATAGGTCTTTGTTTTGTTCATTTTTTATTTCTTTTTTCCTTTTTGTTTTTTTTTTTTGTTTAGTTTTTTAAGGTGGGTGGGTTTTTTTATTTTGTTTTGTTTTTGTGTTCTTTGTGTTGTTTTTTGTTGTTCTTGTGTTTTTGTTGTTTTGTTTTGTTTTGTTTTTTTTTATGTTTTTTGTTATTGTTCTTGTGTTTTTTTTTCGTTCTTGTTCTTGGGTTTCTCTTTGTTTGTGTTATTTCGTGTTTTTATGGGTGAGTGTTTTCTATATTTTTTGTTTTTTTATTGTCTGTTGTTGGTTGTTTTTTATTTTTATTTTTGTTTTATTTTTTAATTTTTAAGGTTTTGGTTGTGTTTATTTTTCTTGTTTTTTTTTTGGGTTATGTCTTTGTAGTGTTATGTTGTTTTTGTCTTGTTTGTGTTTTGTTATGTGTTTCTTGTGTTTTTCTATGTGGTTTGTGTTGTGGTTTCTTTTATCTTATTGTGCGTGTTTGGTTGTGCTTTTGTTTTTGACACACTCAAGGAGCATGTTTTTTATTTTATTTTATTATTTTTGTTGTTATTTGCTTATTTTTAATTGGGTTTGTGTGTTTGTTTGCTCCTTGAGTGTGTCAAAGGTGGTAGGCCAAGTCCGAGTCCTGGGCATTTTTGGTGGAATGGATACCCCTGCCTCCTTGGGTCTTACCCGAAAGTGGCATCCCTTTTGGGATGTTTTCCACAAATAAAAAAAAATATGGTATCAGAGCAAGTGGTTGCTGGCTTGGCCTCTTGGCCTAGCACGGATTGAATTCTTGAATTCGATGTCAAGATTTGTGATTTGGACACTTTCACCAGAGAAGCCTGAACTACAAATTTGACTCCTAAGCAGACTAGGGATCCAACAAACTTCGGATGCACTAAAGGATAACACACACCACTAGCGATCTGGACCTTGGAGTAGTCTGAAACATTATCAAACAAAATGAGGGGAAGTGCAGTAAGATCTCAGTGGACTTAAGAATCTAATCAAACATACACTATTCATAGTGAATATAAACAAGACCTGATGTGGACTACACCAATGTGGATACTTGCCTTAGATTTGAGGTAGCCAAATACCTAGACGAGATTGGTACTGCGATCTGATGTCAAACATAACCTCAAAATGATGGACCCACACAACGATCTAGGCGATAATTGACATGATAACATAGAGACCCTATGACGATCTAACGTGGAGGAATCCTGATTTGATTGGATCCATGACATGAAAACTAATAGATCTATGAGAGCGATTTGACTAGATCATGACCTAACAAGGATCTGTACAAGCGATCTGATTGGATCTCAAATGCGAGAGCAAAAACAAAAATATGACCATGAATATGTGGACTAGAGTGAGAAGAATCTATGTAGATAGTTAGAACATGTGCATGCAGATTGGAAGCAATGTGGAAGGAGAGGTTGAATGCACATGCATGAGGTAGACCATCGTTAGATTATCGATCAACATATTGTGTCTTTTTTAATATAAAGCAAATAACTTTCTATAGTGTCCTGCATGTGGGATTACAGACGCACAAGTTTTGGATCTGCATCTTTGCAAATCCATTTGTGAAAACTTTTTCATGCTGTGGCAACAGAAAAAAAAAAAATTTGAGGGATGAAATTTATCGTTAGTAGTGAGTTGTAGTAGACGCACCCTTGCAAATTTACCCATGCTCAATGTGAGTGCAAATCGACCCCTGATCAATTTTGTAGAGTAGTGCGTAATCCAAAGTGTAGAGTCTCGATCTGTCCTTCCCAATAGAGTGTGATTGTAGCTCTATTTCTATAGATTCGAACAAAGTAAAGCTCTCTTAGGAGCAGTCGACGTGCACAGGTCTTGATTTGCAACCTCCTATTTGTAGACAAGGTGACTCCAGATTGGTTGTTGCTGAAACCAAATATTTTGCTACACAGAAGAAATTATACGAAGGTCGCGCAACATATCACTCTACCCTATTCGTGACTTGCTAATTAAAATTTTTAAAATGAACCAAGGTCTGTGTAATGGAGTTCTAAAAATATCAGTGGTTATACTCTTTCGGTGTTCACTTGCCATAGGAAAACTCTGATCCTCATAAGAAATACTTGCAAAAGCAGGAGATGTAGGATATTTTTCTACGTAGGACTAAGTACCAACATGCGGTATTGTTCATCTGCAAAGAGAAAGTGCCAATTTCGGGTGCAGCTGTAAGGAGGTGATTTGAAGCACCCCGATAACGTAGTCCCACACTACACGTAGTTTTGCAAGTTGCGTAGGGGCTCTTTGCCCTACAAAGATAAAATTTTGGCCTACTAAACAATTAAAAAATTAACCTAAACTATCTTTATTTTACTTTTTTTTTTTTTAAACGAAAAACCCCTTGCGAGGCTGCCTTGGTCTGAGAGACCACGAACAGGGGTTCTATACCGTCAAAGTCACCCGGGAGTCGCACCCGACCCTGCCCGCACCAACATTATCAATTGGATTTTGGATACCCAATTCAGATTTTTGGTAGGGTGGAGATTCGAACCTGGAACCTCCCTTGGAGGATTTCCCTCTCCTCTCCAAATCACCTACAACACCTGGGTTTATTTAAGTTACTTTTATTTTGCCATTATTTTGTCAATTTTACGTAATTGGCCAAATTTTTTAAGCCTAGAAGGCTAATTATTTTACAATTTTTTGCAATATTTTGTATCAATCAATTTGAGTGCATTTTGAAAATTTGTTTAGGAGGAAAGATTTGTAAAAAGCCTTAAAGGCTTTATATTTTCTGCATCCAGGGGATAATAATTTTCTCCATCAAAGCAAATTTTGCAAAAAGGGGGGAAACTTGTAAAGGTGCATTTTCGACAATGACCGATATCTTAGCCACCTTATAATTTTTTTTTGCAAATTCCTTTGTAAAAGGTGCATTTTAGGTAGAGATCGACACCTTAAGAAAATGGGCAGATCAAAGAAAAAACAAACCCCAAAACAAAAAGTGTGAAAAATCAATTACAAATCCTTACTTTCTAGCAGAGATGGAAGGGACAAATTTTTATGAGGATGGAACATTTCTCACATTACATAGTGGTGTAAGCTTCATTCTTAGCGATTATGAAGCTTCTAAATATCTTTAGATAAATGGTGCTCTAATCCCTATTGAAGTTATAAGGGCAATATACATGTCATTGGTTTCACTTGACATTACCCAAAGTAAAACAAAAAGGGATATTAGTGAGGAACCAAAGGTCAAGCTTCTAATGGTCGATGCTTGTTGTGACACAAGTGACCTTGGGCCCATGATGACCAATGCTTGTTGTGATATAGGCAACCTCTTACCCTCAAAGGTAGATATCAGTTTTAGCATAAGTGATATCATCACAAAAGAAGATTTTTCTTGTGACACCAATGACTCAAAACTGAACCTCCTAAAAATGAGCTCTATATTCTCATCAATAGTGACAAATGCCATACTATTAAAAGCATTGATAAAGATGAAAAACTTGGATGTTTTGAAAAATACACCAAAATCATGAAGAAAATGGGATTCAATGGTGAAATATTAGGTAAACATGGGCAAGGCATTAAAAATCCTATAATGCCAAATATCATATCAGGCCTTGGCTATAATGGACAAACAAGTACTAGTAAAACCATGTTTGTAAAACCTAAATCTCCTACAACTCCTGAAAAACATTGTTGCATTCATTGTGGATGAATAGGACATGTTATAGCTAGGTTTTGGAAACTACGTCCTTGTGACTCATGTGTATGTACAAATCACTCCTCTATAAATTGTTGGTACAAAGTGAAAATGACCAACAAGGTTCATATTGATTGTGGATGGACAAATCTCACACAATGGACCAAGATGAAAGAAATATTGTATGGATTCTACAGAAAAGGTAAAACCTATGGTAGACCCAGAGGCAGATCTTATGATAGACCGAGTGGTAGTCCCAACAAAAATGACCCAACGACAAACCAAAAGGCAAACCCGATGACAATGATCCAAATGTAGACCTACAAGCAAATCTAGAGGTAATAATCTTGAGGCAGATACACAGGAAGATCTAGAGATAGACCCAAAGGTACACTTAGAGCCAAATCCAGAGCCATGAGCCAGAGCCCGAGCTAGAGCAAGAGCCAGCACACCAACATATTTTATTTCTCTCCTTCACATTAAGGGGGGATTTATATATGTTATACATGTCACGATTTCGTGACATGTCATATTTTTGGGACTAAAATAGAAGAGAAAGAGCAGGAAGGAAAAGTGTTGCGATATCGCAACATGTCACTTTTTCGCGACCAAAAGAGAAAAGAAAGAGGAGGAAGAAAAATTGTCACGATATCGCGACATGTCACAATTTCGCGACCAAAAAAGAAGATAAAGTGTTAGGAGGCGAGATTGTCGACTGCCTGTGTTTTAAGGTGTGTGTAATCCTTTGTAAGCTTGATGCTCTTTGTTGGCTGTGTGGCCCTAGTAGGGGGCTAAGAACAGACTGTGTGGCTCTTTTTTCTTTTGCTTAAGATTTGTGCTAATTTTGTAATAGGTTTTGGGTCAACCTGTAAAACTCGGTAGTAATGAATTTGTACCTTATTTACCAAAAAAAATGGAATAAGGGGGGTGTTAGAGTAACTATCCCATTACTTGGGTAATTACTATAATATCTCATGTCGATATTATCTCACCTAGCATATTTTATTGTTAGGTTGTTGAGAGTATCTTTCAATATTGTTAGGGATATTAATCTTTGGCTATTGTTAGCCTTAGACATTGTATTTAATACCTATGTTGTCAATAAAATATTTGGATAATTGCTAATACCTAATATTCAGCTCTTTGTATTCAAAACATTCTTCCTGTGATTATCAAAACAAAGAAAATGAGTTTCATTAAAGGACGTTATATCTTGGATAATCATATTGTTATCTAGGAAGGTTTAGAATGGGCGTGTATTTAGCCCAAAACTGATTTTCCTTAAGCTTAACTTTGAGAAAGCTTATGATCGTATTGAGTGGCCTTTTATTCTTGTCATGCTCAAAGCTCTTGGGTTTGGGCCCTTTTTATTAATATCATTAATATTTTTTTTGTTGATGCGTCGACCTATATTACTATTAATGGGCATAAGTTGGAGGATTTTGGTTTGTTTTGTTCTATTTACCAGGGTTATCCTTTGGACCACTCACTTTACATCCTTGTGACTGAAGCTTTTAGTTATCTTCTTGCCAGTCAAGCATCTAAGAGGTTGATCAAAGGTATTCTTTTACCTGATATGTCCACTCAGCTTATTAATGGGCATTTTGTGAATGATTATTTTATCACTATTAGTGAGGATGAGGTGTCTTTTTTGACTACTTTGGTTTATTTGGAATATTTTTGTAAGGTCTCTGGTTCTAACATCCAATTGTTCAGCTTATTAATGGATATTTTACGGATGATTCTTTTCTCACTATTAGTGAGGATGAGGTTTTTGTTTCAACTACTTTGTCTTATCTGAACACTTTCTATAAGGCCTTTGGTTCCAACATCTAATAGTCTAAGTTTCTTTGTTTTTATCTTGCTTCTTCTGCTCTCCCTACTTGGATTAGATATTTATTATGGCATTGGCTTCAGAGGGGTGAGCATTTTAAGTTCTTAGGAATTCTCTTTGCTTTTGACTACTCACCCTCTAAACTCTGGCAATATGTTATTGATAAAATTGAAAAGAAGATTTTCTATTGCACATCACGCCCCCTTTCTCTTGCTGGTAAATTTTAGGTTTGCACTAAGATTCTTGTTACCACCCATATTTACTATTCCTTCTATTGAGACCCTTTTAATATTTTTTTATAATAAGTTGGCCAAAATCCTTGGGGATTTTATTTGGATCAAGGGGAAGAATTTGCATGGTTTTCATTGGGTTGATTGGGATATTTGTTGCATGTCTACTGATAAGGGCAGGATGGATATAATTGACATCTATAGGAAAATCATTTCTTTGTGTTCTAAGTGGGTGGTTAAATTTATTGAAGGCTCTGAAGCCTAGAATATTTTAATTTTCCATTGTATCTCTTTAGGGTTACTTTATGGGTGTAAATCTTGGGCTAATAATGGCCTTCACACTCTTATCATTACTTCTACCCTGGTTAAGATTTAGGATTCATTTTTGTTAAAAGTATTTGGTGATCTTTTTAGGTTGTGAAACCTCATTTTCATTGGATTGGTGATAGTTTTTGTAATGGTATTTCATTCTATTCTTAGAATATTTGATAGTCTCCTATTTTGTCTAATTCTTCAATTCTTCTTGTTGATATCCCCTAATTCTTCAATTCTTCTTGTTGATATCCCAAGGGTTAAATCTTTGAGGCTATTTCATAAAGACATTTGCTTTATTAAATATTTAGTACATTCTTAAGATTGGATTACTTGGCCTAACCTCAAGCGTAAATTTAATATTTAAAACTTGGATCTTCCTTCTATTCTTAAGATCCAGAGCTTATAACTAATTTCATACTGCATAAGCTTGGCCTTCAACCCCTGAGTACCTGGTGGAGGGATTTGCAATGGAATGTAGATACTCCTTTCAAGAACTACTCTTCTTCCTTGCTTTATCAGCTTCTTAGCCTTTTTTCCTCTGGTATTGACAAGCTTAATGAGATATTGTAGACTCACTGTACCTCCTATACTTGGATTGCTCATTTGAACCATATCTGGTATTCTAATCTTGAACCTAAGATCACCTTTTTTCTTTGGTCTCTTATTTATCAAGGTTTTCCTATGGGAGAGAGGCTCGATAGGTTTGGTATTCCTAATACTAAGTATCTTTCTTGTGGTTATTTTAAAACATTTAAGCATCTGCTTTGGTTCTGCCCTTATGCACAGTCTTCCTAGGTTCAGATTCACTCATTGATTTAACCTTTTCATCCAAAATTCTTCAGATGGTGGATGATTTTTTTGGGTGATAATATTTGTTGGCCTGCTTATATTGCTACTCTATGAAATTTCTTTCATGCGATTATCTTGTTTCAGCTACGAAAAGCTAGAAATGTTGCTATATATTCTGGATATTTAATTTCTTTATAGTTTTCTATAAATGAAAATATTACAGTGTTTTATGTTGTCACCATTCAAATCCATTCATATGCTTCCAAGGTGGCGTATGAGTTGGCATATTTTATGAATTTATTTTAGTATTGACATGAGGTTTTGTGCACTATCAACAAGGTTTTGCCTAACCTCCTTTCACCTCAAGGTACCTTAGTTTCTCTAAGGCCTTAGCGTAGTAGGTTGAGGGGGTAATGTTCTTCGATATCAGGTTATTCTACCAGTGCTCACATTAGGACTCAGTCTCCTACCAAATATCATAGTAGGTATCGTTCATGTTCATGCTCTCCACAACATGGTTGGAGTCCTATGCATCACTCAACTGATCATGGTATTGGTTGGAGCCCTAGTCCATCTCCTCGATCGGTTACTTCTCCTCCTACTATTACTCATTTTGATCCATTGCTACCTTCAAATTTGATCAATTCTACTCCCCTTGGTTGGGATATTATGGTTCCTTTGATGAACACTATTTTGCCTGATAACTCTTGCTCTATCGATCTGCTTACAAATAATCCTCATGGTTTGGGATTTTTTGGGCCAAATAATGATCCTCCTCCTTTGGAAGTTGCTTCTTATGCTTAGTTAAGTTGTATGTTTACCCTTTTAAGGGTTAGTTTTGTATTTGGCATCAGGCCTCGTATTCTAGTTTCTCTAGCTATTCTTTAACTTTGAATTTGGTGCCCTATTTAGGGTTTTGATTATGTGGGTGGCCTTGTGCCCCAAGCTGTGATCTCTCAAGATCCTTTTTATTGTAACCTCTTTTATTTATTATAATTTTTGGTTCCAATAAAAAATAAAGATCACTAATTATGTTGCATTGAAATGGTTTTAACTAGTAACATTTGAAAAAGCACATTTTTTTAATCTAAAATTACATAACTTCATAAAGATTAATCTAAAAATTTAATCTATGAGTAGAGAAAAAATAAAAAATATTTGGTTTTATTGCACTCTCATTAATAATTCTCACAAATCCTATAATACATATGGACTAATATTGAGTCAATGGTATTTTTTTTTTAAGCGAAAAATCCCTTGCGGGGCTGCCTTGGTCTGAGAGACCATGAACATGGGGTTCTACACCGTCAAAGTCACCCAAGAGTTGCACCCGACCCTGCCCGCATCAAGATTATCAATTGGATTTTGGATACCCAATTAAGCTTTTTTGTAGGGTGGAGATTTGAACCTGGGACCTCTCTTGGAGGATTTCCCTCTCCTCTCCAAATCACCTACAACACCTAGGTTTGAGTCAATGGTAATTGAAATAGTAATAATATTTATTTATTTATGAGAATTTTTGTATTATATTCATTTGTTTATTTTGCTAGATAATAAGGGGTTGTACTTGGGTCCCCCACCCTTGAAAAATTATAACTCTCTTCTTTAGAGCTTGAGAGTTTACAAATAGATACTTCTCATCTCAATTGAGATGCTATAACTAGAAGCCTACATCATTTTACATAAAATGTCTGAATTCTAGATTTTCATTTTTTGGATCTTTTCAATTTTTTGTAAGAATATAAATATTTCAAAATTTAGCATCCTTCTTAACATTTTCCTACAGTAGTCTTCACAATACCAAAACTTCACCTCTACTATCTATGCCTTGCATCCTAGTAGAGTATTATTTACAAAACATCGTAATATCATAGTCTGCTTTACCAAATCTGGATTGCTAGTTTCCTTCATAAAACACAAGTGCAACCAAAAAAATTATAATAAATAGTCTATATGAAAACACATTACTATTACAAAATAAAGCAGATATTACCAATGGAAAACATTAAATTAAAACTTAATCATTTATTGATTCAGACAATCAACATTTTCTTGTCAGCTTCAACTAAACTTACTCTTTCCTCTAACCATGGAAATGAGAATTTAACTTCACGATACTCAATCAAAACCCCTCTATTGGCTAGCCTATTTGCACATTTGTTACCTTCCCTTAATGTATGTGTAAACCTATTTTTTTCAAACTCTTTAGCAAGATCTTGAATTTCCACAATTATCTCTTGTATGTTCCATGGAGCCTTTGCTTTCCTCAAAATTGCATTTATTACTATGAGAGAATCACCTTCCATTCGTACTTTGTTCCATTTTATTTTTTTGCATATTTTTAATCCTTTTAAAGCCACCCAAGCTTCAACTTTATTACTTGTATTAAATCCACTATTAAAAGCGTAATGAGATAAAATCTCTCATGTATTATTTCTAATTATTTCTCCTCCTCCTACTAGTCCTAGATTTCCTTTAGAAGCTCCATAAAAATTCAATTTAACCCACTCCACATCTAGTGGTTTGTACTTTGTATTGTTTGCCTTCTTTTGTATTATATTTATTAATACTTTTTTAAATATAAATTATAGAATAAAACTAGGTATCTTTTATAAAACTAAAAAAAAATATTAAAACAATTAATTCATTTAAAACTTTATTATTTCATTATTGTCACTTATGTTTTAAACATGTATTTGAGTTAAGAATATAGAAAACGGAAGTGATTGCATACATGAAAATACAAAGAAATGGTGATGAACTTTTACTTACAATCAACATTATTGGAAGGCATGTGCATATGTGATCTAAGAATAGTGATATTAATAGGAGACTTTAAACATTAAATAGGAGGTCTAAGGTTCAAATATGATGGTGGTAGAATTATATATATATTTTGGTAGCTGAATATCTTCCATGAAAATTGTTTTGTATAGCCTATGGCATTCGAGAAATTAAAAACTACTTTACTTATTTTTTAACAAAATAAAAGTTATACTATTAAGAATTTATTATATTTATCTTTTTATTTAAAATATTAGTTAACATATTGAATTTCTTTGTATGGTTCTAGCTATTAATTTTATTTGTAAAGTATTGCAAATCTAAATCATTATTAAAACATATATTATTATGATAAGCATTGAATATAGTAACCTTCAAGTCATGCTTTGTATAAGAGTAGTGTTTTTTATATATCATCAACAAATTTTAGAGAATTATATCAATATCAATAATAGAAACTTGGGAATCGAGTATAAAACATGCGATAATATTGATCTTGGACCTTCATCAATGATAAGTTGTTTGATTTTTTGGGATTAATATCATCCTAAAATTATAAAGTTTGAGACTAATGTTGGCAAGAATTAACATATTCTATTTTGAGATAGAAGCATAAAGAATAACATGGTTGAAGACACCAAGAGAAAGTCTTTGAATACTATTTGAGAGTGGATATTTCAAGAGCCAACAAAGACCATAGAGTTTGTGCTATCCAAAGTTGACGAATGTATTGATAGCATTTGTCATCAAATTAGGCAAAGAAATATATTTTTGGAGAAGAAATATAAGATATTGTGGTAAAATCCACTAGATAAGAAGCAAAAAATAAAATAAAAAGAGGGATCCATTGCAAGAATCCTAGGGATAAGTCACTTGAATTAGAAAGGAGACTGCCAGAGAGTGTACCCATTCAGATACAAGCTAAGTGAAGATAAGGACTCAATTTGAAAGCAAATTTTAAGAGAGACATCCAATATAAATGCAATGTTATAGAAAATATGTTCGAGAAATATTCATTATATATGCTAAAAGAAGCGAAAATATAAGAAAGTATGGTAAAAATCCACAAAATATTTATTTGGACAACTTTGTCCAAGATAGCACCATCATAGATATATTCGGTCTAGAGGAAAGTTTAGACTAGAGGAAGTATAAAGCCACCTGAAGATGATTAAGTTCATTTGATTTGTGAGACGACAATCATTACCACTTGTGAATTTGCATTTACTTGAGAGCAAAGATACTAAAGATGTTGCATATGAGATCCAAGCTAATTATATTTTTGAGAGCAAATACAGTGTAGGAGAATGTTATAATTGAGTGTCAAATACTTGAGCATAATCATTTGAGAGGATTAGTCTGACCTAAGAAGTGTAGTTGTATCAAATACATTTCATATTTATGTGTAAATCATTAAGGACGTGATAATTGGAAGCTCATAATTTTGAACGAAATACTCAAAACAAGTTGCAGAAAGAAGTGAAATTCATAAGCAACATGGACATTCAAAATCAACATAATAAAAGTTGGTAGGATGGAGATTAAGGTAAAAAACATTACCTTAAGTCATTTGATATTTTATATTGGGTGCTAAATTAAATACCTAAGTCATTTAAGTTTTGATGAAGTGATAAGACTTAGGGAATTTAATTTTTTATTATTAATTAGGGAGACAAGGAATTCTACTTCTAAAAGATTTTTTATTTTGAAATTTGATATTTGCAAATTAAGTTTGCAATTTGAAATTGAAATATTTGATTTATTTAAAGTTTGAAGAGAGAATATTTTCTACTCCATTTTTTTAAAAATTAAAATAGAAAATTTATTGATTAAACTTGAGATCCATAAGGTTTCCAACTTTAAAGGAATAGATTGAATATTTTACAAATTATTTATTTGTGATTTTTTTTTTTATTCTTCATTATTGAATTTGCAAATAGAAGAATTTTATTTAAATTTGGAGAAATAAGGTATTCTACTTCAAAGGAATAGATAGAATTTGAAATCTAAAAAATTTAGTGAGTTCCATTATGTCAAATAACAATATATTTCTATTAGAATCTCAACTTGTGACAGGATCTAATTTTAGTTCACGTAAAAACAAAATGAGATAAATTCTTATTATAGAAAAAATTGGGAAATAGTGAATGGAACAAAGAAAATACCTATTGAATATGAAAGAAAAACAAAAATTTAAATTGATGCAAAATCCCTTATGTTGATTACATTTAGGATAATTGATGAAATACAACCATACTTAAGTGGAGCAGAGACTTCAACAAATGCTTGGGGAAAATTATGTAAAATATTTGAAGGAAAGAACAAAGCAACCATTTTGAATTTACAATATCAATTATATTCATTAAAGGTTAATAGTGGAGAGAGTATAGAACTCTTTCTTCAAAAAGTAGCAGATATAAAGGCTAAGCTATTAATTTTGGGAGAAAAATTGGAATACAAGTTTCTTGTCCAAGATACATTAAGAGCACTTATAGAGAGTTACAAATATTTAAAACTTCACTTCAAGTGCTAAGTAAGGAAACAAACTTTGATGAATTGGTTAATGTTATTCAAGAATATGAAGTGGGAAATTTAGTCAAAGATGAAATTACTAATAATGATTTGATATCTAAAATTAAATGTACCAAGTAACACTACAACATCATCAAGGTATCAACCTAGATGGAAATAAGGATTTTGTCACATATGCAAAAAGAGAGGTCATACTACAAGTTTTTGTAGATATAATTCTTTGAACCAAGGATCAAATGAATGTGAATCAAGGAAATAAAATGAATAGATATTTCAAAATTTTTCTAAAATTTCTAGCCAAGGTAATACTAGTCTTAGTACAAATATGGACAACAAAAACAACTACAATCAAGAGAAGAAAATCAAAAGGGCAATTTAGTCCAAGAAATTCAAGAGATTCAAGAAATAGAAGAGATTGATGGCTTTTGAAGCCTTACTATTATAGTCCCAAAATGGCCACATCCTTAGAAAGCATTGAAGATTTTATTCTAAGGTATGAAGTTTCCATTCCGCACATTTTCCAGTGTATTTTGGAGTGGATCCGCAACATGAGTTTCCTAATCCGCCCAACACTTAGTGCAATTTTTGCCTTGAGCAATTTCGCTTGGTTTATAATGTATTTTGGTGCGGATTGGCGATGGGTCCCGATTCCGCAAAAGTTTTTGGCGATGATGATGTCAGTGCAAAAGAAAGTGTGGAATGGTGACCGAGAGTAGTTTTTGCATGCTCCGAGCGGCTAAGTGTCGGTAAGGCCAATTCCATCAAGTCTCAAGAGTATTTTGGTGTGGATTGATGACAAAGAGGAATAAAATACTACATATGGTGCAAATTGATGACAAAAGCCCTTTTACATTGCATAGAGTGCGGAATGAAGATAAAAGCTATTTTACACTATAATCAATGTGAAATAACAACAAAGGATGAGTTGCACTTGCCCAAGTGTAGATTGGTGATTCCGCATATTAACAAAGCAAAGATGATATCAACATGCTTTATGGTGTGGATTTTGATTGTTTTGAAGTCAAAGAAGAGAAAAGGAAGGTTAATGAGTGGATTGCATCCCGCTCACCTCTTAGTGCATTTTACGCCAAAATTCGATTCTGCATGATCAAGAGTGTAGTCAGTTGGAGGATAGGAAGATGAAGCATCGAGGGTTTTCAAGAACAAGAACCAGATGTGGTTGTAGATCTATGATGGAGCTGAGCTTCCAAGAATGATCGATGGATGAGATGTAGTGTCCAATTGTTCGAACTCCAACTGCCACCAACAAACCAGCAAGTTGCAGAGGTATGCTGCCATGGCGGATTTCTCATAGTGGATTTCCTAGAGCTCTCCAACCAGTAAGATAATGCCAACAAACTCTCTACTGAGCTGTAAATATACAATCTTTGTAATGTCTCCTTAATATTCTTTCATTTACAAACTATAAATAGAGGCTGAACCCTCATTTTCAAGGGTCGGCTCTAGTGCATTTGCTTGCCCTACTATAAATATTCTTGTGAGCTAATGGAAGGAGCATTACTCTAATATTTTGACTCAAATTTGTCATCTTCATTATCTTGTGCAAGAGGTTCGAAGTCTTGAGCTGCATTTTTGTTAATACTTGAATGGTTAGTTCATTCCAACTTATTGGATTACTAGTTGTGAGAGTAGTTGAAATCTGTTCTTGATTAGATCTGTATTGTTAGGAAGTTTATTTCTGTTAAATCTAACTATTGGTCTATTCTGCTATTTGGATTATCAATATTGGATGTTGGAATTGCTTTCTGCAATATATCTCTGTTTATGCTTTAATGTGTGAAGGTTTCATTAATTTGGGTGATGTTAATCTTGAGTGATGGGACACTGGAAATAGCTTGTGGGAGCCTTTTGTTGTAGTTGCCTATGTTGTTAGCCTATCCGACCACTATTTTTTATAATATTTCTAACCCTAAACCTTTTCTAACCCTTATCTCAAAACCCTATTTGAGCTTTAATTGAGTCAACACCATTTTAAGTTGACAAGGAACCAACCTACTCTGGAGGTTGGATTGAAGTTGTCTTTGGTCCATCCAATGCTTGAGTGTCGAGCTGCGACTATCGGGTGCATGCCTGGATAGAAAATTGGAAGATAGATAGTTGTAGTGTTAAGTAAAACTTGATGTCAATTTGATGCCCAATAGTTTTTGGCATGCCTAATGGGACCAGTTCACAAGGAACATAAAAACCCATCATATGAGTTATTGTTTTATCTCTACCCGAAGGAATCAAGATTTGGTGAATTATCTTGACCTTGCTAAGCAGAGAATAGAAAATTCACCTAGTGACTCCTTGGTCTTTAAACCCAAAAAATAATTACCCCTATAGATCAGTGTCCTTTCATGTATACCAGGTCTTTCAAAAGGAATAACCCTGACTCATATTTTTATTATGAGCTACCTTATAGAGGGTCCACTGTTATCAGAAATTTAAACCAATATTTTCACTCAGAAGAAGAGCTTCCTGAGGAAAACCCTACAGTTAATTCAACAACTCCTACAATAGGACCTACACCTAGAAATATGGTTAGAAATGCAACAACAAATCAGGGAAATGTACCCCCAAATCAGCCATTACAGAAATACCCCAACTAGAACACAATTGGTCCCCTTAGATTAGCCCATATGAATGCCATTCCCTAGGCTGTGTCCAAGGCTATTCCTACTTATGATGGATCTGGGAAGATGACATATGAGCACTATCAAGACATTTTGAATCTGGCAGCAATCCACAACATAAAGGAGGAGGATGTTATTGTGAGAATCCTAGCCCTATCCTTCAGAGGAAATATTTTGCATTGGTTTAGGACTCTTGAGGATAACACCATCACTTCATGGGTAGCATTGGCTGAGCCTTTTGTGGAAGAATTTAATGAATCTGTTGACCCTTTCTCCTTGCTTAATCAGTTTACATCCATGCAAAAATCTCAACAAGAGACTATCTCAGATTTCAATTTGAGGTTTAGCAGAACATGGAAGAGAATTCCCCCTATAGCTAGACCAACTGCATGCCTTGCTTATATGTATTATATCAGAGCTCTTGGATCAGATCTAGGCTTGCAAACCCAACAATCTAGGGTGGAAACCTTTCCACAAGTTTATAATGCAACAGTTCATGCAGAGAATATCCTAATTAATGTGGGGAGGTTACCTCCCAAAGCTGTGCTACCTTATAATTTAGAAACCACTAATATCCAAAGCCAAGCTACTAATTCATCTTATATGGACCCCCTTTCCTTATCATCCCCATATCCACAAATGAATCCCATTCCTCAACCAAAAGCACCTTCTACTATAGTCCCTTTCCCTCCCCTTCCTTCTCAAACCCCTCAAGAGTTTTCTATCATTCTTGATATACAAAATACTTTAAAAACTCTGAGTAACAGAATGAATTCAATGGAAAAGAGAGATAAGGAGAGATCTCAACAGAGGAGATTTCCATATGTGAACAAAGATCAAAGACCTGGTCCTAGTAATAGTATTGGGGTCAGAGTAAATGCAGCATATGAAGAGCCTGAGTGTTCTTCAGAGACAAGTCTAGTGAATATTTGGTGTTTGGTATGTAATGATCCTCATGATTCATAATCTTGTGTAATGTACCAACACCATGTTCAACAAGCTATGGATCAAGCAGAAAGGAATAAAAAGGGAAGAGTAAATATGTTATGGCAACCTGACCAGATCATGGTTGGGAAAGAGCTGGATGAGGATGGCCCAATTGTTGTTATGACAAGGTCAGGGAAGAAAACCTTGCAAGTAGATCCACAAAATATGGGACAATTCTAGGTTCCTTCTCAGAAAAAGAATGACCCACCTCCCCAAAGTAGTGATACTTTTCCTATTCCCTAAGCTAAAGGGAAAGAGAAGACAGATAGTCTCCCCAAGAGATTTGAGAAAGAAACTGAAGGAGACCGAATGAAGTCTAAATATGAGGCTCAAGAGAGGCTTAGATTCCCTTCTATTACAAAAATATAAAGAATAGAAGCCACTCAACAATATAAAAGAAAATATGGTGAGCCAGAAAGAAGGCCTGAGAGGACCACTTTGGCTAAGTCTGAATACAACATTGTGGAAGAGATGAAGAGGATTCCATCAAAATCTAGTTTATATGATACTCTTTTCATTCCTGGCCAGATAGACTTGCTTAAAGCTTCTCTCAACAAGTATCCACAGGATAGGCAGGCCACCACAATCCTTAGTATACCCTCAGAAAAGAAAGAAATGTCCCCTACTATTTTAAATAATAAACCCCCTCCTTTCTATATCTCTTTAAGGATGGAAGGTTGGGTAGTCCAAAATTGTATGATAGATTCAGGAGCATCAACTACAGTTATGCCTAAAGTAGTCTGTGAAGAGATGGGTATGGAGTATACCCGATCTTGCCCTGGAGTACTACAATTGGATGGAACACCTATAAAAATAGTGGGAGTAATAAAGGATGTTTTAATGAGGTTACATAGAGCCCCTGAGGTGACAATAGTACAAGAAATAGTAGTGGTTGATCTTGAGCCCTACTTTGGCTTATGCCTCTCAAGGGAGTTCACTGCAAAATTAGGTGGATGCATGTATATGGATTATTCCAGCATGGTCATTCCCTTCAAAGGGAAGAGGATAAGGATAACACCTAAAAATATTATGTCTTATCACATAGAAAAAATTGAAGAAGACATGTGCAACCTCACTCCTCTTGAAGAATTTGAAATTATGGATAAATTTGAAGAACTAGAACTAGAAGATGAATTACCTTTTAGAGAGGATTACAATAAGTTTGGGATAGGCATGGGCACATATAGTATTTCTATAGAATCAGAGAAGAAAATTCCTACTATATCTAATCAGTCTCTGAGAGAGACAGAGGTATGGACCATGCACTTTGATGGTGCTAGATGCAGAAATGGAGTTGGTGTTGGTGTGGTACTACAGTCCCAATCAGAAGGGACAAAGAGTTTTACCTACATATTAACATGGTCATGCACCAATAATGCTGTAGAGTATGAGGCTCTATGCCTTGGACTGATGCAAGCAAAAAATATGGGCATTAAGATCCTAAACATATATGGTGACTCTGAGTTAATCGTCCATCAGGTAAGAGAAAGGTGTAGTAGTAAGCACCATTACCTAAAAGCATACAGAAATAGGGTATGGGATCTGATGGAATCCTTTGATGCCCTAAATATAAAATTTATTCCCAGAGAAAATAATACTTTGGTAGACTCTTTAGAAGCAAGGGGAGCTAACTTCAACCCTTCTATAGATATTGGAGTCAAGAAAGACAAGGGAATCAAAATGATTTTCAGACCTACAGTACTAGATAAGCAGATTTTCTAGTAGGTCTTTGAAAGTGATGAACATATCATTGATTTTATGGTAAGAGAAGCCTATCTCTCCACTATCCAAGAAGAAAATCTAGAGGAAATTGATCAACAGGATGTTATTCAACTTAAGAATAATCATATACCTAGAGGGTTGGTCACTCTAGAGAGCCTGTTTGACAATGAAGATAGGAGAAGGATCAGATCCATGGAAGTCAATGACAAAATATATAAAGAAGTTGAAATAGAAAAAGAAAAGAGGCTCAAGGTTGGAATCTGATGTTCTCCAGAGGAAGAAGAGGATATTAAAGCTTTATGTATAAAGTACCAAGACATTGTGGCTTGGTCATATGAAGACCTCAAGGTATATGACAAAAGGATTATCCAACACACCATTGAGCTAGAGCCTGATGCAAAGCCTTTTAGGTAGAAGCAAAGGCCTGTAAATCCAAGGATCGAAGCCATAATGAGAGAAGAGCTCTTAAAGTTATTAAAGGCTAAGATCATATATCCAATTAAACATTCAACCTGGGTAGCCAACTTGGTACCTGTGAGAAAAAAGAATGGTGATATTCGCTTGTGTGTAGATTTTAGAAATCTTAATCAAGCATCATTTAAGGATCACTACCCCCTTCCATAGATTGATCAAATATTATAGATAGTGGTAGGGGAAGAAAGGTTCTCACTATTGGATGGCTTCTCTGGATACAACCAGATTTGGGTGAAAAATGAAGATCAGTATAAAACAACATTCACCACAAAATGGGGCACATTTGCCTACCAGAGAATACCTTTTGGGTTGTCCAATGTGGGAGCCACATTTTAGAGAGCCATGGATTATGCCTTTGGGGAACTTATCAATAAGGTCATTCTGATCTATTTGGATGACATGACTATGTTTTCCCATAACAAGCATGACCACTTAGCACACCTTGAGCAAGTTTTTCAAAAGTGCAGAGAATTTGGCATTTCCCTCAATCCTAAGAAATCATTTTTTGTAGTACATGAGGGAAAGTTGCTAGGTCATGTGGTCTCAAAAGAAGGTATGGCCATAGATCCAGATAGAATCTAGTCCATTCTAGCTCTTCCACTACCTATAAACAAGAAAGCCTTGCAATCCTTCTTTGGCCAAATAAACTTTGTCAAGAAATTCATTTTTGACTTTGCTCAAAAGGTAAGGCCTATATCTGAACTACTGAAGAAATATGTAGAGTTCAAATGGACTGAAGTGAGGAAACAAGCCTTTGAGATAATCAAGCAGTCCATTGCAACAGCTCCAGTGCTAGTAAATCTAGATTTTAGTAAGGATTTTATCCTTTATGCTTATGGAGCTAAAGAGAGTTATGCCTCAGTGCTCACTCAAAAGAATGATCAAGGTGAAGAGCATCCCATATTATTTTGGAGTCAGAATCTCCATGATTACTAGGTTAAGTATAATTTTATTGAGAAACAAGTATTTGTTGTGATGAAGTCATTGAAGAAGTTTAGGCAGTATTTGGTTCAAAGTAAGACCCTGGTATATGTTGTTCACCCGGATGTAAGAAGCTTTATTTTACAAGGTGAACTAGGAGATAAGAGAGCTGGATGGATCACCAAGATCTAGGAATATGATGTGGAGATACACCCCACCAAGTTGGTAAGAGGTAGGGCCTTATGCCAAGGTCTAACAGAGGTAGCAACATCAGCAGAAATAATAGCTTGTCAGGCAACAGAAGATGATCAGATTGAAGGAGTACAACCAGGTGACTCTGATTGGGTAGACCAGATGATCAATTACTTTCAAACTAGAGTATGCCCTCCTGATATTAATGCATCACAAAGAAGAAGATATAGACTTCAAGCTTTGAAGTATGTCTTATTACTAGAAGGGCTATACAAAAGGAACCTTGATGGAGTCCTCCTTAAGTGCTTAAAATATGATCAACAACAAAAGGTCATTGAGGAGTTCCATGGAGGACCATCTGGAGGACATTTCTCAGGTAGAGTTACAACTTTGAAGATCATAAGAGTAGGCTATTATTGGCCTACTATATTTGTTGACACCTTCAAAGTCACTAGAGCCTATGACAAATGTCAAAGGCATGTAGGGAGGACAAGAAATGCTTCATTTCCCCTCAAGCCAATACAAGTTGAAGAGCCTTTTCAACAATGGGGGCTGGAATTTATAGGGGTCATCAACCCTCATTCTTCAACAGAGCACAAGTATATTCTAACTACCATAGACTACCTCACCAGATGGGTAGAGGCTATTCCTACCAAGAAATTAGATCAGGAAGTTGTGATCAATTTTATGGAAAGTTTGATTTCAAGGTTTGGAGTTTCGGAAGCCTTGGTGAGTGACAATGGGCCAACCTTTATAGGAGCCAAATATATTGAATTTTCTAGCAAGTATGGCATAACCATTAAGAATACTTCAAATTATTACCCTCAAGGGAATGGACTTGCAGAGTCTACCAACAAAAACCTGTTAAGGATTTTGAGGAGATCACTAGAAGGGAATAAAAGAAGTTGGCACCTAATGCTGGAGCAAGCTTTGTGGGTAGACAAGATTACTATCAAGAAGTCCATCAAGACTTCCCCCTATGCTTTGGTATATGGCAAGGAGGCAGTGTTACCTATCCATTTAGAAATTCTAGCACTCAAACTGATAAATTCAGAAGAAGAATCAGAGGAAAATCTAGTGGAAACAAGGCTGACACACCTACTACAGTTGGAAGAGAAGAGAGCTCAGGCCTATGAGAACTTTCAGAAGCATTCTATGGACATCAAGGCATGGTTCGATAAAAAGGTAAGGTTCAAAAAATTCTAGATTGGAGATTCAGTTCTCAGGTGGAATGTCGAAAGAGCAAAACCAGGTCACCATCAGAAGTTTGACTCCTTCTAGGATGGCCCTTTCAAGATAGTAGAAGTCAAAGAGACCAATGTTTTCCAACTTGAAGATCTAGAGGGAAACATACAACCAATTCTGGTTAATGGTTTTCATATTAAACTCTACTTTGATTGAAATATAAGCTCATTGTAATATATGTACATACATTGTATCATATTTCCTTTATTTTTTACACTTTGTATCAAGTTTTATTTTAACATGTATAAAATATAAAAAAAAAGAGAAAAAAGAGAAAATTTTGCAAAATTGGCTAAGTGTTCCCATAGGATGCAACAGTTCCTATTCCACACTCAAATACACTAAGTGCGAAGTGGAATATCATTGAGCTCCAATCCGCATTCAAATGAACCATCATACCAATGGAATGATGAGCGGGTTCCAATCCACACCTAAATGAACTACATTTTCAATGGAATGTAACATGCACTATTTTCCGCACTCAAATGGACCACAATGCCAGTGGAATGATGAGTGACCTCCAATCCACTAGGTTTTGAGACTTATGATGTGCGAATGAGGAAGGTCCTAATCCACAAAAATCTAGAGTTATGTTGGCTAAAATAAAAGAAGTGTCACCAATCCACCATTTTCAAGCCTACATTTGAGTGGGGCAGCAATTCCGCATCATACCACTTGGAAAAGGGCAAAAGGTCCATAATAAATGCTAATTTTCCCATGCTCGAAAGAGAGAAAGGACAAAGCGATGCCATAAGGGTTGAAGCACATTTGAATTTTGACCAATCAGAGGTCAGAATGCCACCTCCAAGCCACCAAAAGGAATGAGTGTTGATTTGAGAAGTGTGCCAATGGACAAGTCGCATAATAGCCACATTAATGGTGGAAGACATGCATGCACCAAAAATTAAAAGTGAACAAAGACCAAATTTCACTGAATGAAGAAGAGTAGGACAATACCTGAGAAGCATTACCTATAAATTCTGTAGAAAATCTAAATCATTGCTAACAAAAATAGCTCCAAAGAAAGCGCTTACAAAAGTACAGAGAATAGGAGCAGAGCTGGAGGGCCATGTAGACCAAACTAGATGATTGGTAGACATAGTAATGACCAAAGTAAGAAGGACCTTCTTGAGAAGTAATTTTGAATTCAGACACTTCGAAGGGTGACCAAATCGGCCTCAAGGTACCATTGCCATAAAATCCTTCTTATTCTCCTATATTTGTGATTATGTTCACCATTGCCCTAAATTAGTTTCTACGATGATTAAATATTATGATCCTAAGAAGAGAATAGTGAAAATGCCTGATGGCACAACACTATTCACTATTACCAAAGAGCTCTACCTTAACTTGTTTGTCATAGGGGTGACCCCACCCTCAGAACCTAAACAATTTGACATAGTAGAACAAGCTAGGGTTTATGCTTCATTAATGGCTTTAGAAGAACAGAAAGTTTTAGAAATATGGCTTCATTTCTAATTTAGAAGAATAAGAGAGGAAGATAAAATACCCGAAGTTTTGATTCCCATCAATGAATTTGCTAACCCAGAGCTCTATTCAATGTTAGCATGTATGGAGGGTTTGGACTCTGACAGAATGGTGAATGATTGGCAAATAGTCATCGCATATTGCATTTCCAACATGAAGATGTATGAGGAAGTGTAGAAAAGAAAGGTGTTAGGGTTATCTATTTTTATTGGCCAACTTTCCTTGCTCAGAGAATGCATGAGCAATTAGTGAGAATGAAAAGAAGCTCTGATGCACCTAGTTTTAGGCATTGCTCAAGCCTGGTCTGGATGTTCTTTGTTGCTATAAGAGACATGATGCCCTGGATTCTGATCAAGGATAAGAATGACCAAGGAGACCCCATTCCCATTTATTATTGGACTTCTCATCTGAGAAGCACTGAGTCTGTGTATAGATTCAATTTGGAATTCTTAGGGCTAACATTGAAAATAATGTATGGAGATTGCCCTAGGCTACCACCTCTAGCTGAGAAAATATTGAGAGCAGAAGGTGCAGAGGAAGGAGATTGGTATCTCCTAATAGAGGGCACAATCATTAGACTGTATGGCTTTATGGGTAAGCCTTTTCTACTACCTCACTTTGTTACAGAGAGGCTATTTGCCTTAGAATACTTGAGGTAAGCAGAATTTATAGATTTGAACTATGGCTCTGGGAGAAAGAGGAGATCTATGTTGACCTACCAAAATGTTAGTGATATAACTATTACTAAGAAGTGGCAGGGTGAAAAAATTGACCAATACCTAGATAGGTTGGGTCTGTTCTATATTCCTCAGAGATGGAGTTATGATCCAGATGATATATTCTATAAAAGGAATATAGCCTTAAATGGAGAAAAGGCCTATAAATTTGAGAAGAGATCTAGGCCCCATTTTGAACAAGGTAGAAATAACAAAGAAACTACTCTTTTAGAGTGGAATGTTTCTAAAATGGATCAACTTCCTCCATGGTTAGAATTTTATGAACAAATTATGGATTTTGACCCAGAAAACAATGTAAAACATCGGTTGAAGGAGTCTACCATCAAAGATATTGAGGAAAAAATAGAAAAGAAAGAGGACCCTCAGTCTCAAGAACCTACTGGTGAGGAAGTAGAGAATAAGGGGAAATGGAATGAAGCCAAAATATCAGACTGGTGGAGGATGAGAATTGAGAATGGTAAAGAAAAATCTAGGTTTGGGATAAAAATTGATGGTGAATTTTCTAAAAGGTATGACAATAATGTCAAAACTTGGAGGCCCAAAGACACAAGGAATATAGTGCTAATATACAAAATGACACAAACTAGGTCTGATTCCCCATCCCCACCTTCAAGAAGAAGTTCAAGAAGAGGAACCTGATACTCCATTGACTGTTGCTGAAGTCCTAAAGCCTTTTCAGCCTTCAACTGAGCAGATAGAGAATTTTCCAAAGGGAGCATAGTTGATGAGTAAAATGCACTATTCTGATGAGAGGGCTATTAGTGCACCAGTCATAGAGATAGTAAAGAGGCCTAAGCACCTAGCCCTAGGTGGACAGCCTCCAGATACAGATATAGACTAGAATGAAAAGGATGAGAACTTTAGGTTTACACCTCTGAGTTTTACCACTACAATAATAGTGGAATTAAATCCTATTTTTGAATAGATATTACTAGAGGAAATAGTACAGGAAGGGTTATCTGAAGAAGAGATAGAAATTGAGAAAGTTACCTTTCAAGTTTTTTAGAGAAAAGCCAAAAGGGCCCCAGAAATAATTGAGAAAGAGATTTCAAAGAAGTAGAGGTTGGATAAAGAGGATATAGTTGAGAAAACAATTATTTCAGCTATGGAAGAATTGATACAACAAGAACAGTAGTAGATCACAGAGACAGCTCCACAAAACCCTACATCAGTAGGTGAAGGTATAGTCTCTAATCCCTCTTCTCCTCTTCCTCCTCCAAATTCCCCAAGGAAATATCCCTCCCTTTCTAAGCAAGAAGTTGTAACAAAGGTACCTTCTCCACCTCATAGTCCACCTCCTATTTCATCAGTCACTACTGAGGTACAAACCAACCCATCTCCTCCAAGGTCACCTCAAGTTCCACTTTCATCATCTAAAATTCTACCCTCATCATCTGAGATTCCCCTTTCATCATCTCCCATAGTTACATCTTCACCATTACAACCACCACCATCATATGAGAAGCAAACTATTTCAAGTTCACCCACTCACCCATCTATGAGTCTCACTTCAGTTTCCATAAGTTTACCAATTGCAACAATGATAGTGGTCATAGATTCCACTATGGTCATAGATTCTACTATAACTACTTCTACACAGCTATTATCAACTATTGATTCTACTCTTACATTCCTTGTGTCTTCTTCTCCTCTTGCTACAAGTTACCCTACCCAAGCAATTTTATAGAAAGAGCAAGAAGCTACATAGAAAATCAATGATTTATGGGTAGAAAAGTTATCTAAGCCTTCTAATAGGATGGCCACCAAGAGAAGAAGCATGTTTGTTGATCTAGTTTCAAGGCAAAGGACATCTAGATCCATGATTCCCCTTGTGAGCAAGCCTGAAACTGAGATGACTGCTCAAGATTATCGTATAGAGGATTTCACAGAAGATATTGAAAAGCTTCCTGATGAAGATGAATTGGTCATAGCCAAAGCCCACTTAGAAACTTTTTATGTAAAAAATGATATATTCAAAGAAAATGTGGGTAAGTTGGAAAAGCAAATTGAAAAGCTTCAGAAAACTATCAACAATCAGAAAGAAGTGGAGAAAGCTTTGAGAAAAGAAGCTAAGAGCTAGCAAGAGAAGTTTCAAGAAGCTAATAAGCTCAAGGAGTAGATAGAAGAACAAAAGAAGAAAAATGAAGAACAGGCTAAAGAGATACAAAGTTTGAAGTAACAACTTCAGATTGAAAAGGCTAAATCTTCTAGTTTTTCTAAGGTTGGACTAAAGAAAGTGAGAAAGGAATTGCTCTCTAAAGTTCTAGAGAAATGCTCAGGGCTACAACTTATTATTGATTATTTAGATGATGCCAGCCACCTACTCCAAAGCATTCAGAAGGATCTGGATAAAATCACTAGAGAGCTACAACCTATGGTAATTCCAGCTGAGCAAATTCATAGGCTGGTGGATAGTAGACTCAGTGATTCTGCTAAGCCAATCCCTAATAAGGAGTGGAACATTGCTAGAGTTGCTGCTAGAATTGTAGTGAAGAAGCATAGAGCACTCCAAAAGGCTTGGCTATTGTATGACAAGATTGAAGGAGTAATCAAGGATGTAGTGGATGTTAATAAGGAAATGATCCAAATTGGTTTCAGAGGGTTATGGATGGAAGATCACAGCTTGCTGTCAGTTGAAGAAATCAAGAAAAGTACTGGAGAGAGCTTACAAGATGAGTCTAAAATTGATGCTCTAGAAGAACCAATTGACCAAGAGCAAGCTTCACAAATAATTATTGATTTTACCAGGCTCAGAGACCTCATGGAAGACTTGGTAAACAGAGGAAGTGCTGCTAACTATGAAGATATTGGTGAACTCCAGTACATTTATAAGCAGCTGAAGGAGACTTCCAACCCCTCAGAAGCAACCTGGAAACAAGCCCTACAGATCTTGAAACTGATGGTGCAGTTGTTTGGTGATAGTGCAGAAGAGGAAAATAAAGAGCAATCTTCTCCAGAGGAAGAAGTTGAGCAAGAAGAGGATAATGCTGAGGAAGAGGCCCAGCAAGAAGAAGAGCCAGATAGAGATGTTGCGGACCCTGAAGGGGCACAAGCTTAGCAATTTTTATTTTGTACATATGTAGTCATAAGTTTTGTATTTTTGTTTGATTCATTTTTACTCTGACATAGTCAGAAAGAAACAATAAAAGCATGAGTCCAGAGAGACACAGAAAACAACAAGTTTTGTGTGAAGGTATTTTTATCATGTATTGTAAGAAGGCTTTATAAGGAGAACATAGCTATGTTTTTGATGGAGCAGTGAAACAGTTTTGTTGGAATGGCACAGATATTAATGTTTATGGCATAGTCTCCATGTGAACAGTTATCCTCTAGGATGTATGAAGCATGGTCTCGATATGAACATTTATCCTCGAAGATGACCATAAAGTTTTTAGAGGGTAGTGTTCATATGGAAGTTATTCTTTAAAGCATTTTTTGAAGATAAGCATTTTTGACTCCTGATGCCCAATGGATAAGACTTTGAGTTCGATGGCTTTGCGAGAAAATCCACCCGGGAGGCACTAGAATGTAGGCCCAAAATGGCCACATCCTTAGAAAGCATTGAAGATTTTATTCTAAGGTATGAAGTTTCCATTCCACACATTTTCTAGTGTATTTTGGAGCGGATCCGCAACATGAGTTTCCTAATCCACCCAACACTTAGTGCAATTTTTACCTTGAGCAATTCCGCTTGGTTTATAATGTATTTTGGTGCGGATTGGTGATGGGTCCCGATTTCACAAAAGTTTTTGGTGATGATGATGTCAGCACAAAAGAAAGTGTGGAATGGCGATCGAGAGTAGTTTTTGCATGCTCCGAGCGGCTAAGTGTCGGTAAGGCCAATTCCATCGAGTCTCAAGAGTATTTTGGTGCAGATTGATGACAAAGAGGCAAAACACTACATATGGTGTAGATTGGTGACAAAAGCCATTTTACACGAGTGGAATGAAGATAAAAGCTATTTTACACTACAATCGATGCAGAATGACAACAAAGGATGATTTGCACTTGCCCAAGTGCAGATTGGTGATTTCACATATTAACAAAGCAAAGATGACATCAACATGCTTTATGTTGTAGATTTTAATTATTTTGAAGTCAAAGAAGAGAAAAGGAAGGTTAATGAGTGGATTGCATCCCGCTCACCTCTTAGTGCATTTTACGCCAAAATTTGATTTCGCATGATCAAGGCTATAATGATGATATCAACAACTTAAAAGTGTGGAATGGCACTTTGGTTTTCCCCACCAATTTGTAGAGTATTTTGGGAGGTTTAATCATAGTCATCCATGATGAAGATCGATGGTCCAAGTTTTGCTGATATTTTTGAAGGATTTAAAAGGCCAAAACTCGTCGGATCAGAGTGCAGTCAGTTGGAGGATAGGAAGACGAAGCATCGAGGGTTTTCAAGAACAAGAACCAGATGTGGTTGTAGATCTATGATGGAGTCGAGCTTCCAAGAATGATCGATGGATGAGATGCAGTGTCCAACTGTTCGAACTCCAACTACCACCAACAAACCAGCAAGTTGTAGAGGTATGCTGCCATGGCAGATTTCTCACAGTGGATTTCCCGGAGCTCTCCAACCAGTAAGATAATGCCAACAAACTCTCTATTGAGCTATAAATATACAATATTTGTAATGTCTCCTTAATATTATTTCATTTACAAACTATAAATAGAGGTCGAACCCTCATTTTTTAGGGTCGACTCTAGTGCGTTTGCTTGCCCTACTATAAATATTCTTGTGAGCTAATGGAAGGAGCATTACTCTGATATTTTGACTCAAATTTGTCATCTTCATTATCTTGTGCAAGAGGTTCGAAGTCTTGAGCTGCATTTCTGTTAATACTTGAATGGTTAGTTCATTCCAACTTATTGGATTACTAGTTGTGAGAGTAGTTGAAATCTGTTCTTGATTAGATCTGTATTGTTAGGAAGTTTATTTCTGTTAAATCTAACTATTGGTCTATTCTGCTATTTGGATTATCAATATTGGATGTTGGAATTGCTTTCTGCAATATATCTCTTTTTATGCTTTAATGTGTGAAGGTTTCATTGATTTGGGTGATGTTAATCTTGAGTGATGGGACACTGGAAATAGCTTGTGGGAGCCTTTTGTTGTAGTTGCCTATGTTGTTAGCCTATCCGACCACTATTTTTTATAATACCTCTAACCCTAAACCTTTTCTAACCCTTATCTCAAAACCCTATTTGAGCTTTAATTGAGTCAACACCATTTTAAGTTGACAAGGAACCAACCTACTCTGGAGGTTGGATTGAAGTTGTCTTTGGTCCATCCAATGCTTGAGTGTCGAGCTGTGACTATCGGGTGCATGCCTGGATAGAAAATTGGAAGATAGACAGTTGTAGTGTTAAGTAAAACTTGATGTCAATTTGGTGCCCAAAAACTATTAATATAAATCTCATAGGATAACTATCACATGATCAAATATATGATAGCCATAATATAATAAGATCAAATATAATGTAACCAGAATAATATGAGCCAATTAATATGTAAATCAAGCCTAATAATATGTCAAATAGTATTTATTAATAAGAAACAATATGAATGTATAAATAGCTTGAATCATATATATAAAAACATGTATCAAGACTTACAATATTAATTGCTCAAATGTATGCAATCTTTATTACTCCTCCTCTTACAAATGTATCATAAAACTCTATTACAAGATAATCACAATACTATCTACATAGACAATATAGTATATGTAGGCTATGTATGCTATGATAGTGATATTGATGATGTAGGCAATATCTCTATGGAGTAATATATAGCCATTGTAGGATGACTGTTGGGTTACTTGACTTTTCCTTTTCTTATGCCAAGTCTCATGACTCTTGGCTTATCTACTTGACACTTGCATACACATAACTCTATCTTGTATGCACACTTGGACATGACTATTCACATAACACTTCCTAATCTAAGAACACATGTGCACACTTACATATGAGATATTTATGCACATTTACACACATAACACTTGCACACTTATTTACATGACACTTGTGAATTTCTTGCACATTATTACATTACATAAAATATTTACTCACACTCTAATCTAGGACACAACCATAATTTAATATTTACAAGGTTGTACCAAGGAGGTAAATTAGCATGTACCAAATAATGTAATATTCTCTAATAGAGACTACACAAGGAAATGAAATTAGAGCTCTTACAACAAGAATTCTAGTTGAAGATCAAATTGAAGATAATTATGAAAAGGATAAAAATGTGAATTATTAAAAGTTTCTAATAACATTGATGATACAAGTGATAAAATAAATGTAGTAGAGAACAAGACTTAAGAAATAGGAAAGAAATCTAAGGAATAACATAGCATGATCAAGATAAATATAGAGAAGAACAAAGTGAAGAAACAAAAGAAGAAGATAAAAAAAGCAAAAGAAAGATAGCTAAAGAAAATGTAGGAAATAGAAAGATAGGTAAATGCCAGAATCCTAAGCAGTGCTAGAGCCAAAGCAAAAGGAAAAGTGCAAGAATAAGATATTGAAGACTAAAGTTCTTCAATAACCAAATAATGTAATTAAGGGGGTTTTGGACAATATTACATCATTTGGCACATGCTAATATACCCCCATGGTATCTTGATGGTACAAATGTAAATATATAATAGATCAGGGCATGAGTCTATAGTTTAGGAGTGTGATTTATATTTACCCTTTATGTAAGTTCAAGATATGCACAAGTGTCATGTAATTATGTGTGCAAGTGTGAGGAGTGAGAAAGTGTGTAAGTCTTATGCAATAGAATGTGCTTGTGTATAGATGTAGGAGTGTGCAAAGTGTCATAGAGTAAAGTGTGCAAATAGAGAGTCAAGATTCATGTATACAAGTGGTAATATGAGAAGCCAAAAGACATGAGATGCTTGTCTTATGCATATAATATGAAAGGTTGCATCTCCCAAATGTGTGAGGAGAGCAATAGTCAAAGAGTCACCTTTCTAAGGTTATATTATGGAGAAAAAGCTCTAGGAAATGTATTAAAGAATAGATGTATTTCAAGCATTAAACAAAGAAGCTTGTATACAATTTGAGCAGTTCTATAAGTTTTCTTCATGTTTTTGCATGAATGATATTGACCATTTTACTTCATATTATTGTTATTTTATATGAATGTTTATTTATTAATATTGGCCTTATATATTGAATGCTCAACTATTTTATTATTATATTTGATCCTAAATATTGGGACCTATGATAATCTGGCTAAAAAGCCAACAAATATAAGTGAAATTCATTTTAATCCCAAATAAACAATTAAAAAATATTTTATCATTTTAATAGGTTATTAAATGAATCTTTATTCATATATCAATGATATTTTAACAAATCATAATGGTATTATTTTATTAAAAAGTCTATCAATCTCAAAAATTTGAAGGTCCCAATCTATACTTTGTCCCATAATCCAACCAACAACCAACTCAAATAGTCAATTTAGCCATGAAGTCCATCTGATATCATCTTCTTCTACTTCAACATACAAAAATTCTACCCACTTTACAAAATCATGGTCCACTTTACCAAATTTGAACTATTAGCTTTCTCAAATGCATTGATCCATAAATGGATCCCTTAAAATATCCTATAACCCTGTAGAATATTAATTTGAGTTTGTTGCTTTCAAATTTTTATTATCAGCTTCAACTAATCTTACAACTTCCTCTAACCATTGAAAAGAGAATTTAACTTCACAATCCTCTATTAAAACCCCTCTATTGACTAGCCTATCTGCACATTTGTTCCCTTCTCTTAACATATGTGTAAATTTGATTTCTTCAACTTTGTAGCAATATCTTGTATTTACACAATGGTCTCTTGTATATTCCATGGAGCCTTTTCTTTTCTCAAAATTGCAATTAGTACTATTAATGAATCACCTTTTATCCATACTATGTTCCATTTCAATTATCTATATATATTTTATTTTTCCAAAGACACCAAAGCTTCAACTTCATTATTTGTCTTAAATCCATCACTAAAAGCATAATGTGACAAAATATTACCCTATTATTTCTAATTAATCCTCCTCCTATTGGTCTTGGATTTCTTTTAGAAGCTTCATCAAAATTTGACTTGACCAACTCTACTTCTAATGGTTTTCACTTTATATTTTTTTACCTTCCTATTGTTTCTCCTATACCACCATCATAATTCTAATTGATGACTTAATTTCATCTATCAAGGCTCTTTACCTCAAGATTAGGGATTGGGTGAGTTGATAGTGCTCTTTTAGACTTCTCTATGGTTAACAAATCTTCCTTTTCATTACATCTAAATTACATTTCTTTCCTTTAAATATTCTTTTGTTCATTTACATCCATACAATCTAAATTATTGTATCTTTCAATGTATCCCAAACTGTCTATAACACATCAATTTTTAAAAGTGCTCTGCCATTTCTTTAACCATATTACATAATATTATGTGACTAAATGAATCAAACAAATTTCATCCTTCTTTTTTGGAATTAGGGTAAGATATGTTGCATTTATTTATAAGGTATATACTATTTTACCCTAGACTCTTCCACTACCACCAATAAAGAATCCTTCATTATTTCCTAGTTATGCTATAGAATGTTATAGAGAGTCCATCCAAACCTGAGGATTTATCCTTATCAAAAGAGAAAAGATTTGAATAACTTCTTCTAAAGTAATTTTTTATTTCAAAGTGAGACTAGAGAGATTATATTATTGACACTCAACTTGATACATTGTTTAATCATATACAAACCAATATAAAGCATCTCTTACATAATGATCTCATTGAGAAGAGTCTCATATAAATTGTTGAGATAATGAAAACTTTAAACTAAATAACTCTCAATATGACATCTTGAAATTATCAAATAATATGATATAAATGGAGGATAAATAAAATGAAGTGGATTTCATAATGTTACTATAGTCTAACATGCCCCATTTTACTTTGTTTGAGAGAGCCAATAATGGAATAACTACCCTCCTTAAATTTGAATATGGGTTGGTTCTATCATTAAACGAATATTCGTGCTTTTTGTGGATTACTTCTGTTTTGATAAAATGTTATATTTTATTTTATAGTGTATGTAAAAATTCTCTTTTATATTATGTCATTTTATAATATCCATCCAACCACAATTCAATTGGATTTTGGTTTAGTTACCTTGAGAAGTGTTCCAATATATCTTAGATGTATACCTGCATTTATGACAATATGTGCAACAATTTATCAAGGAAGATTTTGATATGAGATCAACCTATAAGATATTATTTTTTTCTTGCTCTTTATACCCAATATTTTTTGTATACTTGGAATCAATCCGTATAAAGCTACTTTTTGTATTAGTGCTATCTTGTTGAACAATCTCCAAGTCATAAGTGTCACAACTAATGTCTTCTATTTGTATATTACTTGTATTACAAGCAATTGTTTTCTTTATGGTAAGATAACTTGCATCACATAAGATATTCTTTATCAAGTTATATGTATTACAACCAATGTCCTTTTCTTTGATAAGATCACCTATATCACACATAATATTTTTTATTAGTGGCTTGTTCTTTATCTGCGCAAGTATTTCTTCTTGATTTGTATTATTTTCTTTATATATATCAAGTGTAAGAAGTAACACACATGATCTTGACTAAATCAATAGGATATGTAATGTTTTTATTCCTATTGTCAATTGGTTTATCAAGATGAAGACTTATGTAAGTCTTGAGTATAGTAAATGTGTTATTATTAGCCTCTTGGAAGATTGACTATAAATATTTTTGACCAACAATTCTTTTGGTGATAATTTGTAACTAAATTTTCAAAACTATGTATACATCATCTTCTTGTGTATCAAGTATAAGATTTTCACTTTGTTTATCTATTATTTTCTTTGAACTATTTTTGTTTGTCATTTTATTTTTTACCTTTTTGACCATTAGAGTTCTATCCCCCCTTTTTTTTGTTTTTGAGATGAAATTTTGCATTTTTTGAAATAGGGGTGTAAAGAAATCTAAGGCAAATAGTCCATTTTTGTATGATATTGTTCCTTATACTTTTTATTTTCATAAGATAAAGCATCTTTTATGTCCATTGATAACTTGAAAATTAACCAAACATCCTCTATCCATCATTTGTGCAATAGAAAGTAAGTTGTTAGCAAGTCTTGTAACATATATCATATTTAGAATGGTGCATTCTATAAAACGTAACTTAAGAAAGACTGTTCCTATTTATTTTACATAATAAATTATGTTATTTGCAATTATCAGTAACCAAACTTCTATTTCTTGAAGAGTATCAAACCAATAAATGTTTCCTATCATATGATTACTAGCTCTAGAGCCTATGTATAAGTTATCATACTTTATTTTTTGGTGTATGTATTAATACTTTATAGGCTATTTCTAGTTCATAATCATGTTTTAATTCAAACTCTTCTTATGCCACTTCTTGTGCCACATGTCCTTGTTATGATATATAATTTGTTCTATATTCTTGATGTGTTCTGAATAGATTATTTGAATTTACAAATTATTATTATTCTTGCGGTTTTGAAGAAGTTCGCTATTGGTTCTGCCTATTTAGAGTATTATATCTACAAAATTTTAAATCATGGTTTTCCTCCTTTTCACATATGTGACAATATCTTCTTTTCCATTCAAATTGCCTTTGTGGAGAAGATGAAGATGGATTTACGGAAACTTTGGTATTTCTTTAATATCTTCTTCTAGAGGTTAGATCATTTTTTGAATAATCATCTCATAATTGAAGTTCAAGTTCATGTTGTAAAATATTGACTAGTTTTTCAAATGAAACTCTACAATTAAACACTTGCAAAGAATTTACCAAAACACTGTATGATTTAGGTAATGCATGCAGTACAATTGAAACTAAAATACCATCATCAATTCTCTCTCCCATTACCTTTTAATTCTACTATCTTTTGAAGAAATTATTCCAAACTCTCATTATCCTACATTTGTAGCATGTATAATTGAGACAGTAAGTGATGAATAGTTGCTTACTTCTACTTTCAAATATTATGCATAGAATATCCCATGCCTCTTTTGAAGTATTAACTTCACTAATGTAAGACTGAATTTCATCTATTATGCCTAGAAAAATGATTAATTTAGTCTCGTTATCTTTTTCATCAAAATCAATTGGTGCAACTAGTTCTTTAGGACAAGTTTCTTTCCTTGACACTGTATCCCATAGTCTTTTTGCTACAAGAATAGTCCTCATTTTGTTTTTCCAAGGAATAAATTTTGGACCTTTTAGTTATTGCAACTCTTAGAGAAATAATTTTTGTGTAGTCATATTGTTTTAAAATTTATATATTTTGATTAGGCTAAATACAAGGTTTTGAAAAGGACCGTACCCTTTTACAAAACAAAATATAGTTTAAAATATTGGATTTGAAATAGATTTTCAATTTAGATATCCTTATTACTCCCTATGTAGAATCTTTACCAATAACTTGCTTTCTTATAGTTTCTAATGTAATCTTGAAATTGCAAAAAATTTCTTCCAAAATAATTCCCTAGGGCCTTTCAATTATAACAACTTTTCCTTATGACTCCTTTCAAATAAAAATTTGATCTTTTTAAAAGTTTAAAAATATTTTTATTAATATATTTCTATAATGTAAAAAAATTTACTATAGAAAATTTCTTTTAATATATTTCTATAGTTTAAAATTTAACTATAAAAAAATATTTCAATATATTTCTATAGTTTAAAAGTTTAACTATAAAAATAAACATTTAAATATATTTTCTATAGTGTCTAAGTTTTAACTATAGAAAAAAAAAAAAAAAAAACATTAATTCTATAGATTAAAGTATTTAACTATAGAAACACATTTTGATTTTTCAAAAATATTTCAAAAGTATTTTTAAAATACTTAAAGGAAGATATAACCTAGAAACCTTAATTACGTTGCCTTAGTCTTAAACTTTGAAATTTGGGTTTTTTTCATTTGCCTTTTTCGTTAGATGTTCTACTTCCTTTGGTGTTTAATTGAAACTTAGGAAAGAATATACTAAGGATTTAATGCACATGTAATTGCTTTCTTAGATGTCTTCCAACATCTTTGATTGCTTTCTTCCAACATCTCAACTTGATTTAATGCACAAGTGATTGTTTTATTAGACATCTTCAAACATTTTTGGTTGATTTCTTCCAGTGTCTTTGATTGCTTTCTCAGGCATCTTGCATCTTTAATTGATTTCTCAAATATCTTCCAACATTAATGTTTCTGGTAATATCAATGGCTCATGTCCTTTTATTGGACAAGTTTTCATCATCAATATTGCTAGTAAATTCAATAGATCTAACATCCCTTTATTGGGTATGTTTCCAACATATTGTATACCGTATTTGGACGATACTATTACCTCTATGAGGAATTTTAAAAATAGCAGTGACTTCATGCTAATAATAGTGTGTTCCATTTATCATCTTCATGAACAATACTATCTTCTCTATTTGGGCCTTTGTGAGGAATTTAAAAAAGGTAGTGACTTCACGCCTTTGAGCCTCTATGGGATCTTTTTAGATAGTAAATTTTTTGAATTTTTAGAAACTTCAACCTTAAAAAAAAAAACAAATGATCCTCTCTACTCATGGCTCGGGGTGGTCTTCTACTTTGATACCACATGTTGATTTCAAAGTGAAACCAAAGAGAATATATTATTGATATTCAACTTGATACATTGTTCAATCATATACAAGCCAATATAAATCATATCTTACATAAAGATCCCATTGAGAAGAGTCTCATATAAACCATTGATATAATGAGAGCTTCTAATTAAATAGTTCTCAACATGAAATCTTGATATTATCAAATAATATGATATAAATGGAGGATAAATACAATAAAATAGATTTTATAATTTTACCATAGTCTAATAGTAATAAGCTCCATTAGTTTGCTATTGTTTTCACCTATTAGAGTTGAAGGTACTTCTTATAGTAGCTTATCATTAAGAACTTCAATCTCCTCAAGTCCTAAAATATTTTGGTAAAAAATCCTTACCTCCTTTTTATTTCGCTCTGGTATTCAATCCAAAACACCTTCTATTGATTTAGTTCTACTAATTATAGATGCTTATCTTTGTGCTATTGTCATCATATGAAAAACGTTGTGTGTTATCCTTTTTTTTAAACCAAGTTTGTCTAGATTTTAATCTCTACAATTTCTCTTTCTTACTCAAAATATTATGATATTCACTAAGCAAGTCCCTTTCCTTCAAGCTTGGATTATTATGCTCATCTATTTGGAATTTTTAAAGTTTTTCTTTTAGTTCTTTCTTCTCAAAAATATTTTTGAAATTTTTGTTGCTCCATTATTTTAATCTAGATGTCATTGATTTAATTTATTTTGGAAGTGTATACAACCCATCGTTTCCTAAAGAATTCTATGTTTGTGCTATCATATCAACAAATTAAAGATGATCTTTCCACATGTACTCATATTTAAAATATGATTTCTTTTAATTCTCTTACCACCATTTTAACTCTTATTGGCTAGTGTTTTGAACCAATCCTTGTTAAGTTATTAGTTTTAGCACAAGTACCTTCATCTAGCCAATGATTTGAGAGTATGCATTTGTCCAATTTTTTTACTATCAAGTTCTAGCCTATCCTGTTATTGGTCCATGTGTAACCATCTTCAAAATCAACCTCTAATAGATTATTGTTTTGAATGTAAGTTGAGAAATCTCTCATATTTTGGGTTATTTTTCAAATTTTCCCAATTTTTTATCCATATTGGTTATTGAATTAAAATCCCCTATGATCATGAATTAGGTTTCTTCGTATTTACTTCTTATAAAGGAGTCAATCCCACTCCATACTTATGATCTACTTGGCTGAGTTATAGGGCCATAGACATTGATAAGGATGAAATGAATATCTGCAAAGTAGCATATGACTAATGAGGCTATCCAATGCCTAGTTTTATGAATGGTTTCATAGGAGGTTCTAATTGGATTCCAACATGTTATAATTCCCCTTGTTCCTCCTTATTAATCCATAGCATCCCATTCACATATTGCCCATATGGATTTCATAGTTTGAATACTTCTTCCTTTATCATTTTAGTTTCTTGAACATAAAGAATAATAGACTTATTACTTAAACAAAGGTCCTTGATACACCTTTGCTTTGAGGGGGTATTAGCACCCCTTATATTCCATGAGATGGTAATCATGTATGATTAGAGGTTATTGGCCCCTCCCATGAATTACCAATATTATTTTATTGTTTGGTAAAGAGAAGTTCAACCAATCATAGAATTTATTCCTTTCTTTTTATGTTTGCTCTTTCTTCCTTGGCTCTCGCATGATAATTTGAAGTTTTTCATCTTTTTACCTTGCTAGAATTAGGGGCAGGTCTTATTATTCTTTTCCCTCATATTCTTTCATAAATTTTCGTTTCATTAAATATATCCTCTCTTGGCTATACTAAGGAAGATTTTGACTTATCCTACTTACTTTATAGTATTTATTTGTTAATGATAGAGATATTAAAATCTAATACTACGTTTTCTCTACCACTTCCTTCTCATGAATGGTGCATGATACTTCAAGAGAGTCTTCAAAATATGATGAGGCACATTCCTTAGGTTCAACAAGAATGTTCATCCCTAAATCAGGTTTAGATTGAGTAGATGGTTCCTTATTAACATTATGATCATGTTGTACCATGTCCTCTAAGCTCTTATCTATTTTTTATTGATAGGCTAAAGCCTAAAAAAAATTGGTGTTTCTTCAAATATCCTTACTTACTCGCCTCCACTATTTATTTACTTTCATTTGGTTGGACCAATTTTCTAAAAATTGAAAACCATCCTCATCCATATCCATTTACAAGTTTCTCTTACGATTTTCTGCATATGATTCTGCTAGACTCTTCTTAGGGCATGATCTCTAAATATGCCCCGCTTCATGACATCTTCTACATTTGAAATATATATTTTCATAGTCTATGGTTTGGATCCACAAGTTATCCCGATACTTAAGAATGAGTGATTTTGGTGAAGGTTTATTAATACCAATCATGACCAGTATTTAGGCATAAATAGCCAAGACTCCATATTTTGTAGTTTTTGAAATCTCAAGAAATTCTTCTAGCGTGTTGCATATTGAATTGAAGGTATCCATTTTTTAAAATTCAATGGGCAATTCATACATCCTAACCTAGATTGATACTAAATATAGATTTATGTTTTTAGGTGTAAAGCCTTCAAACTAGTAGGTATGGAAGAGTCCTGCTCTTCCTATAAACTAAGGACCCCATTTTAGGAATTTATCTCTTTCTTCCATGGAATAGAAAATAACTAGGAAGAAACCTTTGGGAAGAAAGGATTGACTCACTCTTGGATGCTTTCATCTCCTATCAATCTATTTTCTCAGAGCCGAAGCCCCTGACCAAGTCCCATTAAATTTAAAAATGACTGCTTTATCTTTGAACAACGAGGATCACTGCTTTGTGAGGTCCTCTCTAACCTTTACTACTAGGGATGATTCTAAGGATCTAGATGTAAACTGTCCCATGGGATATACACTATAAATCAATATCTACTAAAATTACCAGTATATCCTATAGCAATTATATTATTAAAAGTAAACCTACAAATTGGTCTAAGATTCATCTAAATTAGACAACCCCTTGCAATGATATGGCTCCTAAAATATGAGGTGTTTTTTAGAAAATTTTTACCCTTACAGTACCCTTGTTGGAAACAACTATCTTCATAGATATATCTCCCTTACTATTGCTTGGATTCTTTTATATGACTACTCATTTCAAAGCTCTTCAAATTCTACACAAAATGATAGCAATAATCATCTGAATTGAATAACTCTATGTAAAAATATGGCTCCTAATAAATAAAATATATTTTTTAAAATACACCCTAATTAAGACTAAGGAAACTAGGTAATATTATCAAATAGTATTAGGTCAAGCATCTAAATTCTTTAACTTTAAAAAAAGAGACAAAAATTTAAATATTATCAAACAATATAAATTAATAAATATATATAATTACTAAATTATTATAATATTATTAATAATTAAAACCTATTTTATTTTTATATAACCAATTAAAATACTAGTAAAAACATATTTTTATTAAAAAACTTTCTGAGTTAAATTTTGTTGTAAAATCCAAAGTGAAAAGTTGGAAACAAAATTATACAACTTAGAATTTAGTGTTTTTTTAATGGTGAAATCAGCACGTCTTGTAAGTCACATCTTTTTTTTTTTTAATTTCAAACTTGTCCCCGTCATTTTTAACTTTTATACCCATGTTTGTCCATCTAGATATGGCTAAAATTCAAGTCGGTTGATAGAGAATGAAAAAACTGCCACCCACCCTTCTGTTTTTGCCCCTCAACTACTAGTCCACATCGACCTTTATTGGAAAGCTCACCAACCTTTTCCGTCAGACCTAATTCTTTTGAAAGTATAATTAGGATCAATTTTTGATAATGGGAAAGACCAAAGTTTTTTCTTTCCCTTTCTTCTCTTTTGTCATGCTGTCATGTATTTTCCTTTTTCCATAACATATAATAACTTTTAAACAATGAAATTGAAAAAAGATTCCTTCTAACTATCTTAAATGGCCTATGATCATCTTATTTAATTTAAAATTTATATTTTAATTATCTTGTATAATTTATAGACTTGGATTATATTAATGGTCATGTAATGATATTATAACAACCGATAATTATGTATATATTATTGGGTAAAATTTGAACCGTGGTCTACTAAAAAATTAAAGAATTTAATCGATTAAGATAATATCATTTGATAAAGAATTATGTTATTATAGTATTAAAATAAATTATATTATTAAAATAATGTATAAATTATAGTATCATAGATTATATATTTATGGAAGCATCCATCATAATACAAGGATTTCAATTCATCTTACACTTATATAATTGCATCTCATTTATTGTTACTTTGCAATTCCTTGGGTTGAATGTTGAGATTAATATTAGAACAAAACTCATAAAAATTTATGAAGGTGAGCTTGGACCTATTGCACTCAAACGTAGGCCTTTGACCACCCAACCTTGAGTCCATGCATTGTGAGAAGTTCGACCTCTACCTTTATGTGTTCTTAAAGCTCTACAAGGTGCTCCACCATGGGATTAGAACATCAACTTATAATGTGAGATTCATGCTCCCCATCACTTACCCCAAACTCGCTGGGCTTAATATAAGGTTTACCTGTGCAATGTGAACCTTTACCTAAGTTTTAACACTTATTAGTTTTTAATATAGTATATAATTTTATTGTTTTAGTAAGTAGAGACTAATCGATGATAAAGGTCATAATATTGCACAATGATTGGAAAATGAAATCAAGAATATATAGTGTGATCCAAGATCAAGTTTTTTTTTTTGGTAAGTTGTAGTTGTATTTCAGAGGGTTTTAATTGGGTCCCACTCCCAGATATACAAAAACTTCATCAGATTGAAGTACATTCATGTTGCATAATCCTCTGCCTAGGAGGAATCAGTCTACAATAGTCTAACCAATCCTGTGTAGGGGATATGTTTGCCAAAATTCCCTCGTAGGGGATGTAGAAGTCGGTAATCAGGTGGTGCTTGCCCTCACAGGGGGTACTGAAGCAAACCAAAAATAATCCATAGATATTCACTAGAGCCCTCGCAGGGGCTGACACAGGGAGACCCAACCGGGTGGTTAACCCAACACTAGACCAAACATTGCCAAACATTGCATCAAAAACCCCAACAAACATAAAAAATAATGCAAAAAACCCACAAACCTGCAGCAGCTCAAGGGTCAATCTCTGTGATGTCCTCTTCAGGGTGGTCGACACTATGCTGGAGGGCATGCTTCAGAGCAACACTTGCGCTTTCGAAGGCGATGATGAAACTTCGAAGAAACATCCGAGTGAGACGGTTGGAGATGCCAGAAGTGGGGGCTGAGTCCCCGCTGAGGTCTTCAATTTCCAGAGGAGAATTTTGACTGGATTTTGTTTTGGGCTTCTTTTCCCTGGAGGACCTACGGATAGGGGTTGCCGCTTCTTCGATTTTAGCTTTATGTTTTCCCACCGAAGGCTTCTTATTGGTGGGGGTGGTTTTGGATGGGGGCAGGGCGGGTTTGGAAGGGGAAGGGGTTGGCTTGGAAGGGGAGGGAGTGGGGGCGGGGGGAGAGGGTATGGGTTTGGAAGAGGACAGAGATGGAATGGACGGGGAAGAAGCAATGCCTTTATCGAAGGTTGGGGTACTGGGAACTCCATCGCTGGCCATAAGCTCACTCGAGATGGAATGAGTAGGGCTTTGGGGGCTTGGGAAAAGGGGGGAAGCTTGCAAAGGGGTAGCCGCAATGGGGGGATTAGCCAAAACATGATAGAAGATAACGACGAAAAGCCCCTGGTGGGTAGGGGGGTACCTTTCTTGCAAGTAGCAGCTATAGAGAGACGCATAGAACGATAAAGAAACCCTGGAATACTCATGGGTCTATAACCTCGGATATGGTTGACAAGGGCAAGGTGGAAGCTTACCATGGGCTTGTTGGGATCATCGTAGGCTAAGTACTGAATGAGGGGGATGCCAACAATTGGGAATGGGGGGGAAGGGATTGACGATCCAGTGCATGACCATCCCACGAGAAGTTTTGGTAGTTGGGAAAGCCTTCCAAATCAGGTTCTCAATAATGTTTGTCTCATTGGACAAGATGCCCTCCAACCGGTAGCTATGCAATCTCGCCAATCATCTCTGGAGTGACCTTGAAGTGCAGGTTCCTAACACAGACATGGTCATTCGACCACGTGTGAACAAAGTCCTTCATGATGTCATCCTTAGCTCCATAAAATTTTGATAAAAGGGTGGTGAGTTGGTCGCCTTGTAGGTAAGCAGACACTATGTTGTCTAGCTGGAGAGAGCTCGGTTCAAGGTGGGCCATATTGGCAGAGGTGGGGACAAGAAGAGTGGTGGTGGATGAGTCCCACAAGATAGATTTATAGAAGGGAGTGTCGTAGGCCGAGCTAAAAAGGGGAATTAAATAGGTCGAAGGAGGCAAAAATATCATGTCGAGCCTTGCAGATGGGTCATAGGTGGACAAGGGGATGCTACATCGAGGATGGCAGGGATTAAGGGGAAGCCTAGGGACCATATCTGCATAGGTGGAGGTGAAAAATTGGGTGAGGTTTGCAGACGTGGGAAGAAACATGGAGGGGAAATGGGGTGCAGATGGAAACATGGTAGAGGTCGATGGTAGAGAGTGTTGGGACATCGTGGATGGAAAACCACGCTTTGAATTTATTCGATGAGAACCAACGGGGTGGCTAATCATTAGCGGGTGTTGGAGCACACATCACGAGGCTCTAGGATAATGAGACACCTGATGTAAATCCTACACATTATAGAAACAATAAATCATTGGTTAGCATGGATGGATTTGGAATACTTGCCATGGCTGTTCGATGTCATAATTTGAAGGACATATGATGGGAAGGAGTCTTGCCACACAAAGATGGGTGTTTGCCCTAAGCCTAAGTTGGCCAGCCTGTTTGCAAGCCGATTGGCTTCCCTAAAAGTATGATTGGCTTCCACCTGGCAATGCTGATTTAAAAGCTTCCTGCTTTCTTGGATAAGGGATCTGATATTCCATGTAGGGACTTTGTTTAAAATGAGGTAGCCAATGATATTAAGAGAGTCACCTTCAACATGGATCTTGGCACATTACCCCTTGATGAGGTGCAAACTTTTCCACAGGACCCACGCCTCGACCACATTGTTGGTCTGATGATAAATATTCTCTACAAAAGCCATAACTATCTTTCCTCTGTGATCCCTGATCACTTCCCCTACCCCGACCAGCCCAAGATTTCCTTTCGATGCACCATCGAAGTTTATTTTTATCCATCCCTCAAGAGGGGGAAGCTAGTGATCTTTAGTTTTGGGATGGATCGAGGGAGGGAGTAAGGTGGGGATGGGGATGTTGAGGGAATTGATTATGTCAGCCTCATTATTGCTCAAGGGGGAGCTGGACCAAGGGATGAGATGAGAGTTTTTAGAGGCGAATGAGATGGATTTGGTGGCTAAGGAGGTGGAGTTGTAACGGGCGAAAGAAAAGACCCTGTGGTTGCGCTCGAGCCAAACTTACCAGATGAAATGGTGGAGATAAATTTTCCATAGGAAAGCTACTTTAGGGTTTTGAAGGGAGCAGACCATTGAATGAACATGTTTAATATGGAGTTGGGGTGGGCCCAATGGATTTGAAAGGTGGTGAACAACTGGTCTAAGCCCTCCAAAGTGAACACACACTCTAAAAGGAGGTGATCAATGGATTCCCAGTTGGACAAACAAAAGGTGGCATCTATTAGGGACAAAGATCCCTCTTTTCATAAGATTATCTGTGGTGAGGACCTTGTTTTGAATGGCTATCCATGCAAAGAAACCAATTTTTAGGAGGAGGTGTTTAACCCAAACTAACTTGAATGAGATGGTGGGAACCCGGGATTTGACTAACATGGAGTGGGCAGACTTGACCATGAAATCCCCACTATCAGTTCTTGCCTATATGGGATAGTCTTGGGAGACTATGGTAGGGATGATGGTGGTTCTCAGCATCTTAGACAAAGTCTTACCGGCCCGCAAGAGGTGCTCGCTGTCCTCGAGGATAATCTTCCATGTACCCCTATCTATATAATGTATCACTTTGCTTCCCCATATCCTTTCGAGACTTGGTCTAAGTCTAGACACCTCGGGCAGATACTTGAGGGGTTTGTCTTTCAGCCACGTGTCTTCCCAAAAGTCTATGGAAGCACCTGAGCCTAGCTGCCACCGTGTCCCTCTCAGGATAAGAGATTTCATTTGGATAACACCCCACCAGAAGGTTAATTCATTTGTAGGGATGCTATTGTCCATAAGGGTTAAGTTTTTGAGATATTTTCTTTGGACAATGGTGACCCATTTTGATTTGTATTTGATGAACAACTTCCATGCTTATTTTGCTAGCAGGGCAATGTTTATGTTTGTTGATCTCCTCATGCCAAGTCCCCCTAAGTTCCTGGGTTGGAAAACTTTGTCCCAACTAACAAGGTGGAATTTCTTTGAATTTTTTGGGTCGACCCATAAAAACCTTTTTTGCATTTTCTAAAATTTGGAATGAACTGAGGTAGGCACTTTGAATACTGACATAAAGTAGACTGGGATGCTTTGGAGGACTGCCATGGTGAGGGTTGCTTTGGCTGCTTGGGATAGGAGGGAGCCTTTCCAGGTAGCAAGCTTACGGTTGATTCTTTCAATGACATTGTCCCACATCAATTCCTTCAGGTTCATGGTGAACAGAGGGAGACCCAGGTAAGAGGTGGGGAAGGTAGTAATACAACACTGGAGGATACGAGAAATTTTCCTCTATCTGTTACCTGGAGTGTTTAGGAAGTAACACTTACTATTGAGATAGTTGATATCTTACCCTGTAGTAGAAGCATAGGTATCAAGAATTCCTTTGATGGATTTAGCTTGGACAATAGAGGCCTAAGTTGCAACAATAGTATCATCCACGAACTATTGGTGAGACAAGGGAGGCGAGTTGGAAGAAGCTTTGATACTTGACATTCCTACCAAAGTAATGGCCTGTTTGAAAGCTCTACCCAAGGATTCAGCCAAAATGATGAAGAGGAAGGGGGATAGGGGATCTCCCTGTCTAATCCCTCTAAGACTAGGGAAATAATCTGCAGTAGACCTATTGACTAGAACTGAGAACCAAGAAGAGGTGATGAATCCCTTTATGAGTGAACCCAATCTGAGTGGAAGCCAAAACGAGCTAGCAATTTGAGAAAAAAAGTCCTGTCCACCCTATCAAAAGCCTTGCTAATGTCCAGTTTCAAAAACATGGTCGCTTTCTTGTTGCACTTTGATGAATGGAGGGTTTCATGAAGAGATATGATGTTGTCGGTGATTGATATGCCTTCGATAGAGCTTCCCTAACACAGATCAATAATGAAGAAAATAATATTTTTGAGCCTAAGAGCTAGGGATTTGGCTAGGATATTGTACAAGATGTTGTAGAGGCTGATAGGTCTGAAGTCATTCATGGATTTGCATTGGGAGTTTTTGGGAACCAAGGCGATGAATGTGGAATTTTTTCCTCGAGGGATGGTTTTGGTTTTCTGGAGCTGCTTGATGGCATCACTCACATCCTTCCCAACTATGTCCCAAATTTTTTGTAAAAACCTAGGGGGAAACCCATCCGGCCCAGGAGCCTTGTTAGCTTTCATGGAGAATAAAGCACATTTGATTTCTTTCTCAAAGAGGGGTTGAATCAAGGATTTTTTCATCTCAAGGGTGACCAAGGGGGGAATATTTTCAAGCAGGGCATCCTAGGCTACAAGATTGGACGGATTTTTAGAGCCCATGATGTTGCTGAAGAAGGTGGCAACTTCTTCTCGGATCCAAATGATGTCCTGAGTGATAGAGCCATCCCTTAAGGTAAGTTCTCTAATCTTGTTAGTGCTTCTATTATGCAAAGTGGAAGCGTGGAAGAACCTGGTATTGGCATCCCCCTCTTTGAGCCACAAGGCTTGGGATTTTTGGTGCCAGAAGGTATCCTCCTTGGCTAGGATGTTAATCGATGAGCAGATGCTTTTCTTCTTCCCTAAGCTGGTGGGTCCATTGATCATGCTGAGTTTTCTGCTCTAGATCTTTGAGTTTGCTTACCGTTTTTGCCTTGAGATCAAAATTATCCCCGAAGACTTCCCTATTCCAGGTTTTCAGGTTATCTTTTATGATCTTAAGTTTGTGAGATACTCTAGACATAGCTAAACCAGGGACATGAGTCATCCACAAATATTCAATTCGTTGTTTCAAATCTGGGTGTTGGATCCACATATTCTCAAACCTGAACGGGGTTGGGAAGGATGGAGCCGTATTTGATTCCAACAAGAGGGGTGAGTTATCAGAGCCAATCCTGGGAAGGGAGATCAGGGATGTGTCTCCAAATAGGGGAATGGCCTATTGAGAGAGAAAAACTGGTCCAACTTAACCTAAATATGCTCAACACCTGCTCTTTTGTTACTCCAAATGAATTGGTGGCCACAGATTTGAATATCCATGAGTTCATTTTCAGTGACAAAGGCTTGAAAGTCCACCATGCTTTTAGATAGGGAGGAAGCTCCCCCTTTCTTGTCAAAATGGAAGAGAGGAGAATTGAAGTCTCCTGCAATCATCCATGGGAGTTGGGAGAAGGCATCCTTCATGAGGGACAGGGAATTCCACATGTTGAATCTCTCCATAGGATTATTTGGGGCATATATGTTGGACAACACCCAAGTGAATTTGTTTTATTTGCAATAAAAAATTATGTTTAAGGTTCTGTTGGAGCTGGAGATGACTTTGTCTTCGGCATTATAAAGGTCCCATAGACACAACAGACCTCCTGCAGATCCCTCTACTGGGGATTAAGCCCACTGTCCATTCTTCCAAATTTTTTGGACTACGCTATGAGTTTTGTCAACATTAATTTTTGTTTCTTGAAGGATAAGTATAGAGGGTTTGTACTCTTTCCTAGCGGTTCGAGCTAACCTTTGTTTGCTCATGTTGTTAAGCCCTCTGATGTTCTAGGAGAGGATCTTCATTTAGAAACTTTGGCAGGTTTCTTGCCTCCCTTGGTGGAAATAGAGGGAGGTTTGGGATTTTTTGTTTCATCCTTTGCCTGCATGAACAAGGATGAACTTAGGGTTAGTTGTACTCCATTTATAACCTGGTCATCCGTGTCCTTCTTGCATTGCTCATAGGTGGTGGGTCGACCTCTTTTTATTTCACCCCTGTATCAATAGGGTATTTCCTACTTCTGGTGATGATAGAGCTAATATTTGTCCTAGACTAAGTGGGACTAAAAGCATCCTCCTGAGAGTCGGGGTTGGATTCAAAAGAGGAAAGAGGTTATTTTGAGGGGAAACCAACTATAGAATGGGGGGAGGGTTGATCTACAGCAAGGGGTCCAGGAGGGGATCGCCCTGGGATGAGGGTGGTGGGGAGGAAAATGGGATGGAAGGCCCAAACCTGGAGGGAGAGGGATGAGGGTGGGGAATGGTGGAGGGTTGGAGCTTAGGGAGGGAAATAGAGGGAAGAAATTCATCATCAAAGCCACTTAAGGGCCCAAATCTATTGGGAAAGGCAAACATGGAATATACCTGGCCTGCAACTAAAAGGGGTTGGTGGACGAAAGGTCCTGGATAGCGACCTGCTTTCCTTTTTCGTTGGTCGGTCTGTGATTACCAGGTCCTCTGGATCTATCGAAGAATTCTCCCGTATGGTGCTGCTAGGGAGGAGGGGGACCCTTAGAGCTTGGTGCTTCCTATTGGGGCTTGAGGGATGGGCACTAATATCGAAGGTGTCCCTGGGTCTTGCATTCAATGCAAAATGCTAGTTTATTTTTGTACTCGATAGCTTGGCACTAGTGAAAATCCCCATAGATGAGGTTTAGGCGGGTTGGAAGCTATGAAGCAAGGTTGGCATTGACACAGATTCAAGCATAGGCCATGCGGGACCTAGCTTTAGTTGCAAGGTCAAGAGCGACCATGTCCCCGATGTATGTTCCAATCCACTCTAGGATTTCCTCATAGAAAAAATGGCTGGGAAGATCGGGAAGGTGAACCTAGATTGGAGCAATATTGATATCCTAGATCTGGGGATTGAAATATTACTTCCATTTTATCACAAATAGACTTTTCCTCTCATAAAACTAGAAGCCCTCGATGAGGATTTGGGCATAGTCATTCTGATTGCTTAAGCATATCAAGAAGAAACCCTACGAGAGGGCCACAATCTAAAGGTTCCCTGCTGTGCACCATTTGAATCTAGCCCATCTTATTATGGATTCCATGTCAGGTATCCCTCCCATGAACTTGTCGACCAGGGAAAGGGATTTTGAAGAGAGTTTGTCTGCCATGAGAGATACTGGGAGGACCATATTTTCCCCATTGGTGATCATGGGGGGATGGTTAGGGTTACCAGAGGGGCCGAGTTTAGCCATCACTAATACCTTCTCCAGGTAAGTTGTCCCGCTCAGGTCTAGGTCAGGGTTTGTGGGAGCATCCTCCAAGGGAGGGATCTTGCCTTGCTCCAGATACCTAAAAGGGGCCTAGGGAATCCTGCTCGCAGTTGCAGAGGGAGCTATGGACGCCATCGTGTGATCAAAATTTTCCAATATCAAAGGGAGGAAACTTTCAAATGATGTCAGCTTGATCATGATCCAAGACCAAGTTTGAGCCAAGAGAAAGTCTCACCTTTTCTTATTTTAGAAAGCAACTGTTGTGAGTGTCAACAAGAAGCAAGTGTAAGCAATGAGTAGATACTTACCATGTTTTTTAGAGATTTAAAATTTGATCAAGTGGGAGAGGAGATTCAATTTAAATGACTCCATGAATTTTCTTTCAAAAGGATTCATCCTCATCATTTTCTCCAATTCAAAAATCAATGAATAATGGATGGTGGCCCATAGTTTAGAGGGAGAGCTCCATTATATTTTAGACCATGAAGAAATAATTTTTATGTGTAGAAAAAATCTATTGAAAAGCTTCTAGTATGGATAAAGATTTTTAGACTTCCATATAACCTTCTAAATAAGAAGGTTTTGAATAATATTGGCAATATTCTAGGGGAGTTCATATAAAAGAGATCAACTACTAAGGAGCAAAGGCATGTTGTATCCACCTAGAAATATGTTGCCATGGATATTTTAGAACCTTTGTCATGGTCCAATAGGATTAAATCTAAATCAAGAGAATGACATCAAGAAGTGGAATATGAAAATATTGCATTCTAATGTCATAAATGTTATGAGACTAGACACATAATAATATATTGTAAAGTAAAAATGATGGAGAATGTTGGGCATGAGACATAGTTCAATATGAGGAAAGGAGATCATATCATAGTACAAGTTGGTCAAATAAAGGATTTTCCATTTCTAAGAAAGTGGTAAAGAAAGCCTCTATGCATCTGGTAGGGTACCTAGGAATAGATATTTAGGGATATATTATTATATTGTATAAGGATTGGCATGGGCCACACATAACCCAAGGTTGATTGTATTATAATATTATATTATATTATATTATAATATAATATAATATTAGTATTAGGCTCTCCAAAGTAGAATAAGAATATGGATATATAAAGAAGAGATATTTGTCATTGTAATCATTCATATCATTGAAGAAGAATCTTATGTAATTGTTGTGCCCACGAAGTGGCCTCTCATATTGGGAGATCTTGTGGAGTTATTCCTTCCTGAAGGATTATTATTGGTGTTGCCCTACCTTAAGGGTATTATCTATCTCTCTCTCATTTGTGGATTGTTATTGTGGATAATATATTGTGGATGAATGATTTGATATTTCTGCATATTGGTGAATGGTTCATGTTTAATAATAAAATTTATGCAATAGCATCTCAAATAGGGAAGGCCAATATGGTTTACTCAAATCAACCATTAGAAGAAAAAATAATATAAGGGATGAGGAAGTATAATATATAAGTCCAAATTCAGGAGTTAAAGGTACAAAGGAATATGGGGAGGCAAAATTTAAAGCAAAGGAGGTGAAAGAGGTCAAGGTTAATCTAGGTATATCTTGTTTATTTCACTCAAGTAGTATAAATTCCTCTTCTTGCAATAAAAATAAAAATAATATAGGGTGTATCCCTTGATTTTTAGGATTTCAAGAGAAGCATAATAAAGAAATGTGTACAAAGGATATTCATGGAAATTTATAGTTTATAGGGTAACACAAGAAAGTAATTACTGTAGAGGATCATTCTTACACTTTAGGGCTTCTAGAGAAACATCTATAATTTTTAGAGTAGAATAAGAAAGTAGTTACTATGGAGGAACATCCTTGTATTTAGGGTTTCTAGGTCAACATAAATAAGAAAATGCTGGTTAGGCTATTCCTTGCATTTCAGATTATCTAGAATAGCATAAATTTTTAGAAGTCTCATTATGAACACTATAGAAAAATAGAAGAGATTGATTAAGATGAAAGTGTTGGGGGTAATGGAAAAATGAGAGTAAGGACCTCAAAGCAAGAACAAAGATAAAAGGAAACTCAAGGGAATATCAATTTGGAAAATGAAATAAATATTATAGATGTTAACAAGAAGTGGGGTTAATCCCACATAAAAATAAAAAGTGATGATAAAAATGACATTGTGGACTATTAGGGATAATAATAAGACCCCTTAAGAAAAGAGTTATTAAGGAATTATTACGTTGGTATAGTATTGAGTTTATTTAAATACAAAACACAATTAAGTAACAAAGAATATAAGGATGCATTAAAAAGATTTAGAAAATCAAGGATTGTATGGCAACTGCTTCTATAAGAGCTTTGTGAGATATTGCAACAATGTGGAACAAACATCAATGACATGAAATAGGAAAGATAAAAACATCAAAGTTAGGGTTATAAATATTTATGCTCCAACTATAGTTACTCCTTATCAAGGATGTTGGAAGGCCTTAACATGTTATTTTAAAAATGATGATTCATAATTATGATTTATGGATTCTTGGAGGAATTTACCACAATTCTATCTCCTTTGAAAAATAAGGGTGGTACTCCATGATCTAAATCAATGTAGAATTTTGCTTTATTTGTCAATTCAAATGACATTTGGGATGTTATTCCTTCAATATTTCAATATACATAGGATAATAGATGCATTGGGAAAACTCATATAGCAAAAAGATTGGATAGATTTTTGTTATCCAACATATGGTTGCAAATAGAGTGTACAATCTATTTAGACATTTTAATATGACTAGGATCATATTATAAACCCATTCTTTTGAGATGTGATTTACTCAGTTTCGACCATTCATATCCATTTCACTTTAAGTCTATGTGGATCTAAGATCCTGATTTATTCTAGATGGTTATGTTACAATAGAATGAAGCAATTTTTGAAGGATCAAGTATGTATATGTTTGTTCAAAAGATAAAATATAAAAAGTGACAAATGAATATTTTCAATACCAAATATCTTGGTAACATATTTAAATAAAGGAGGAAATTGAATTGAAGCTAAATTTTTTACAAGAAATACTAGAAATCAATGAATGGACTAGATTAGTTATGTGCATGAAAACAATTACTTTTGGATCATCACAATCTATTGAAAAAGGAGATCTCATATTGGTCAAAATATATAGGGGGAGCTAAATCAAGGAAATAATAACACCACTTTTTTCATGCTACAACTAAAAAATATTTTTCTTTTCATTGTATAAAAATATTTCAACTTTGGATGGAAGAAATTTTGAGGAAGACGAAGACATCAAGAAGGAAGCACTAAATCATTTCAAAGATATTTTATCAGATTTTTGGCAAGATAGGAAAGCTTAAGGTAAGCTTTTGTAAAATATTCCATCAATTATCACATATAGATAAAATGATAGCTTGATTATTAATGTCTCTATGGAGAAGCTACATGATAACACATTATTTTTCCATCATAATAAGGCACCTGGCCTAATGAATTTTTTATAATTTTCTTTCAAATGTTTTTGGATTGATTGAAGAGTGATATGTTGGTTGCAGATGAAGTCTCAGAAAAGGAAGACTAAAATAAATGAAACTAATGGCATATTTATTACATTGGTAGCCAAGAGTGGCAAGATAAATTATTTTGACAAGTTTCATCTTATAAGCCTTTATAATATGATTTATAAGATTATTTTAGAAGTAGGTTGAAAAACAATTGTGTTATCTCAAAGGATCAAGATGGTCTTATTCATTGTCAAGAAATTCTTAATGGTATAATTATTATGCAAGAGGTCATACATTCTCTTAATTCTATGAAAAATCCAAGTATGCTTATAAAACTATATACAAACAAATCATATGATAGGGTTTGCTAGAGTTTTCTATATGCTATTCTCAAAAGGTCTGATTTCAATCAAGGATGGTGTAAATGGACTAGATGTTGTTATAGCACTTCAAAATATTATATTATGATAAATGGATCCCCTAGAAGATGCTTTTAGTTATAGTGTAAACTTTACCAGATCTACTATCACCTTACTTATTTATTATTTTTATAAAGACATTAGGAAGAGCTTTCTTAAAGGTAAATATGGAAGGAAAATTAAAGGTATTAAAGTTGTAACAAATAGTCCCTTTGAATCTCATTTTCAATTTTTTAATGCAACTTTTCTTTTGGGTTATCCCTCTTTCAACGAGAGCATAGGAGTTTAAATAATTATTATCATATTATGAGAAGGCTACTGAATAATTTGTTATATTGTTGAAGAATATTACATTATTTGGTAGAAGTTAATGTACCCCCATAGTAGCATTGTAATATTGTAAATATTAGATTAGTGTGTGAGTTTATAGTTTAGAGTGTGTGATTTATATTTCTCCTAAAGTATGTGTCTATGTTTAGGATGAGTGCAAGTGTCATGTAGCAAGGTGTGGAAGTGTCTAGAGTGTGTAGGTGTGTGTATTGTGTCTTGTGTGTATGTGTCAAATATGCAAGTGAAAATTCACATATATGTGGCAAGATGTAAAACCAAGAGACATGAGAGGGTTATCTTATGTGTGGTATAGGAAAGGTTTCATATCTTGGATATGTGAGGAGAGCAATAATAAATTATTAAAGAGTTACATTATGGAGACAAAGCTCCATGCATTACAATAAAAATTACATATAGATCTTGTATATTTGATCAATATTATTTTGAGTTTCTATATTGAAACATTGTTATTTTATGAATGTTAAAAAAATTAAAATTGATCAAATATTTGTATGCATTGATATTTTGATTAATATTTGATCAAATCCAATAGTGGTATCAGAGCCACATTCAAGCCAAGTAAGACACTTGGATAATTGTGCTATCAAATCCACCACACAAAAGCTAACACTAGATTTGTTTTTTGTGTGAATATTTTTGAGATTTGATTTGAAGGTAAAACGTTACAGTTTAAAAGTTAACATCAAAGAACTCTAGTGTGAATTAGATTTTGCAAAATTGAATTGAATATTTACTTCCATTGATTGAAGAGAGAAATTGAATAATTGCTACCTGATATATTGATGTTGAAAAAGAAGAATATATTTATATATGCTTCCTATTGTTGTGTTGGAGAATAGGATATACTAGTGTAGAGAGTCTAGTGAAGGAGGAAGTCATTAAGTGGGACGTCCAATAAAAAAATAAAGTCCTTGAGTAGGGAGTCCAGTGAAGAAGAAAGTCCTAGCTTAGAAAAATACTAGCAAAATCAAAGCACCATTAGAGCCAAGAAGGCTACGCCAGAGTGCCATAGTTTACCTAGAGAAAAGTAAAAAAGGAATGTACTATCTAAGAACATGAAGATATATTGAACAACCACTAGAGAACATCATATAACCTACATAGAGCAAAAGAAGAGACAAAGATCCTTTAGAGTGAGAGGTCATTATAATGGTGGGCCTATGAACTGGTTGAATAGACACACCAATAATTTTTGAATTGCATGCATATTTTAAGCATCCAAAGAGCATAATATATTTGGAGGAAATAGTGTATTCTACCTATTAGAATTTTATGGAGAAGAAGCCATAATAAAATATAAATTGAATCCATGACGGCCAAGGAAGAGTGTTGGAAAATTTTTGGGTTATTGTTTACCCTGATATTGTTAAATATTTTGTGAAGTTGATATCATATTCCCATTGAATTATTTCAAAGAACATGGGTTGAAAGAGCAACATTGATAGAGCCTAAGAAAGATAAGATAAGAGTAGATGGAGTTTTTAGTTGTTAAGCAACGAATTGGTGGCCTAAGAACATCAAGAGTAGACGTCTAAAAGGATTGAGAGCTTTTGAATCAATATTAGTGCGATGAACTAGCAAAATAAAAAAGAAGAAACATCCAACATAATAAAATAAGGCTAAGGAGACATCATAGATGCCTGTATTAAAAGACATCCAATAAAAGAGTTGAGATAAGATAGAGGAGTCCAAATTATGAGATACCCATTAAAATATGCCAACAGAGCAATATGAATATTGAATTCTTCTTGAAAGTCATTTCCTGAGTGCTTAAATGAATTGAAAGCATTCTTAGCATGCAAAAATATCAGACTATAGACCCACCAGAGAGCAAGAAAAATAACTCAAAATTGAAACGCCAAAGCTAATCCAAGTAGGAAAGAATAATATTCACCAAAGTCTAACAATTGTTGCATATTTGAAAAGTAACATGCATCTCAGTGCTACATAGGACATTGCAAATTTAGAAGTAAGATATCATATCCCTTGAAATTAAAAAAAACGGCTTATGTTTTTTCATATTGGGTGCCTAAACCTAAGTCAAAGATAAGGCTTAGTGAAGTTTAATTTTTTTTTTAAATAAAAGGGGAGCTATAAGTATGAAATGAATTATTGATTTCGATATTTGATTAAAAAAATTGAAACAAATTGATTGGGAGTGATAAGAAGATGATAAAATAAATTTGAAAATTTGATTATTGAAAGAAGTGAAAATTTGATTGTTGATTTGATAAGATTTGAAGATAAAAGTAATTTTGCAAATTGAAAATTTGAAATTATTGATTGCTTAGTTTAAATTTTGAAGAAATAAGGTTTTCTAGTCCAAAGGATAATTTGAAAAGTGAAGAACATAAGCTTATACTGAGAGGAGGGGTGAACAATATAAGATAAAACTTTTTACTTTTCAATCCAAATGATAACAACAATAATATCAAAGTAGTAAATAATACACACATCATCACACACATGAGAGACATGATTTAACGTGGTTCACCCAATGTGGGCTACGTCCATGGAGAAAGTCTTTCTTCTAAATTTTCTCAACAAATATTTTGGGAATCAATTCCCTATTACAATGTTTATGGACCTCTATCCAAAGGAGACACCAATCCTCTATGCTTTGATTTGTGGATCTCTCTCCATAGGAGAACTCTATCCCCTTGCTCTGGTTCATGGAACTTGATCCAGGAGAACTCTATCTCCTCAACTGGTTTGTGGATCTCTCTCCACAGAAGAACTCTATCTCCCCAACTAGTTCACGAATCTCTGTCCATAGGAGACCTCTGTCCCCACTACTCTAGTTAACTCTAATTAAATCTGATCACAAATTTGATCCAATATGCTCATAATACTGATCCAATATGCTCACAATACTAATCCAATCTGCTCACAACACTGATACAATCTTCTCACAACATTGATCCAATATGCTCACAACACTAATCCAATCTGCTCACAACATTGATCCAATATACTCACAACACTACCTTTAACTTGCTCTCTATCTCTACTCAATTCCCCTCTAATACATGCTCATAACTGCTCATAACACACACTCAAAATTGCTCATAACACATGCTCAAAAAGGTTTCACAATGATTCACAAACTTATCTTCAAACTTAACACAAGTAGTTCACAATATCTAGCACAAATGTCTCAATATCTTTCAACAATAGAAGCACACTTGTTCTCAAACTTTATCTCAAATATTTCCAATACCATTCAATAATGAAGTACAAGCCCTAATATAATTGTTTCCACTTTCTCTCAACAAAGATGCACAATGTAAGTCTCAAACCCTAATTCAAAATTTTCAACAATGCATACCAAATAATCCTTTTATCTCCACCTTATGATCCAAAAAAACTTGCTCAACAACACACCTCAAAGAAGGAGAAAAATACCCATACCTCTTATTTGCTTTGATGAAGATATATCACAAAACCTGTCTCACAAACAACCAATCCTTCTTGTGCCACTTCAAGGGTTAGATAGCAAGATTCTATTTCAAAATATCCACATGAATTTTCCCTCAAAAAGGTGCTCAATGAAATCTGAAAATAATGTTCTAGGACTCTTCTTTTGTTCTCAAGGATAATGCATTAAAGATCAACAAAACCCTCTCAAAATTTTCCTTTTCATAAAGCAAGAATTACAAACAATAAAATCATCTTTTACACCTTTTATCTCCCACTTTCATAAAATAATTTCCAATCCACTTTAATGTCCAAGAACAAATATTTACAATTTTAAATAAACCATTTACACCTTATCACTCCAACCTTTGCATATATAAAATAAATGACAACAATACCCTTAAAATATTATGCAAAAATTAGTTTCCCCTTATACCTCCTATATTCCAAGACTATACACCAAATCACATCCACCAAACACCAAGCATAGCCAACATTAATCAACTTAGAGCATACCTTATAAAAATTAATCTCCTTGTTGGCGCAGATGGGAATTGACCCTCTAACCTCAAAATCCTAAGTGTAATGCTCGACCGCTTGCGCTAGCCAAGTGGTTGAGACCTAACATGCGACCTCCACCCTTTATCTCCTGCCACGTCCGCCAAAAAGGATAAAACACTTCAAAACTGGTGCTAGGGAGAATCAAACCATGAACCTCTTCCCCACTATGCCTTAGTGTGAGATGAGCTACCACTGGGCCACCCTAGTGGATGATGTCAATGCATGAACAAATGGAATTTTTTCGTTCTATTGTGTGCTAGCCGAAAACAAAGCATTGTCCTCTCCTCTTATTCATCGTCTCTCTATGCACGGGGTACGCTAATCGATCGAAGGTATTTCCAAAGCATTGAGGGGGTATTAATACGTTTCATGCATGCTTTAAACGACGTTGGCCCTCCTTTGAATCATGCTCAAAAATTAGACGTCGATCCTTATTTGACTTTTAAAAAGAATAATTTAATTTTTCTTTGGTGCCTTGAAACATTAGACTTAGGGTTTATAATATTTAAAAAAATATTATAATAAACCCTTTTATTTGCCTTGGGTATTTTTCACCAATAAGTAAACTTAGACTTTCCTTTGCAAATTGGAAACCCCCTTGGGTTTTTATTTACCAAATAAAACCTTTGTCACTATCAAGCTTCCTTAATAATATTTAAATATTAAAATTTAAATATTACAATCCTTTTGAAGAATTCTCTTTGCTTGCTTTCTTAACCATGGAAAAATATTTTGTCTTTGCCACCATAAAATATTTTTCTTTTGCAAGTACCACCATGGTAAATGCCTCATATTTTCTTTCTGCCATATTGCCTTAGACCCTTAGAAAAATGCCATCAACTTATGACATCAATCCTTTAATATCAATGACAACTCATCATTCTCAAATTTCCAACAATCTCCCCTTTTGTCATTGATGACAACACTTTCTAAAAAAACTTTTCTTGCCACTAGATCCCAAAACTGCTCTCCTTAATTCTACTCTCTCTAAGAAGCTGCTCCCCCTAACTAAATGCTCTCCCCATTTGAAATCAATGGCAAAGGGAATACTTTGGGTCTAAATATAAGACTCTTAGCTCAGCCCCCTCCCCACCTCCTCTCCTTGAGGTGATTAATTTTGGGGTGGGAGTAAAGCTACTCCCAATTTTCCTCTAAGATACTCAAAAGTTTCCTTTGGAAGTGGCTTAGTGAAAATATCCACAATCTATTCCTTTGTAGTAATATATTCCAATTTGACTTGCTTATCCATCACTTGTTCTCTCAGAAAATGGTATTTGATCGGAATGTGCTTGGTCTTGGAGTGCATCACTGGATTCTTTGAAATGTTTATAGCACTTGTATTATCACATAGTATGGAGATAGGATGATCATGCTCTATCTTGAAGTCCTTTAAAGTTTACTTCATCCATAACACCTATGTACAACAAGAAACCACTACAATGTACTCTGCATCTGCTATGGATAAGGATACTGATGCATGTTTCTTGCTTAGCCAAGAGACTAAACAATCTCCAAGAAAGAACGCTCCTCCACTTGTGCTTTTTTTGTCATCAATACTGCTTGCCCAATCTGCATCTAGTATATGCTATGAGAGTGAAATTATCACTTTTGGGATACCAAAGTCCAAAATCCATAGTCCCTTTTAAATACCTGAGAATCCTCTTTACTACCAATACATGTGTTTCCTTTGGTGTTGCTTGAAATATTGCCACTAGTCCCACTGCCTGCATTATACTTAGTCTTGTAGCGTTGACATATAGTAAGCTGCCAATCATAGATCTATACAATATCTGATTTTCCTCAGGAGATTCATCATATTTACTCAACTTGCATCCTGTAACCATGGGGGTACTTACTGGTTTGCAGTCTTCTAACTTGAATTTCTTCAGCATCTCTTTTATATACTTGGTTTGTGAGAGAAATACACCCTTCTATGATTATGAAATTTGTAGTCCAAGAAAGAAGGAAAACTCACCAAGCATTGACATTTCAAATTCATTTTGCATACTCTTTGCAAATTTCTGACACATCTTATCATTATTACCTCTAAAAATGATATCATCCACATAAACAACCATAATTAGTAAGTCATTTCCTTCATTTTTGATATATAAATTGTTGTCCACTATTCCTTTCCTAAACCCCTATTCCTGAAGATACTTATCCAACCTTGAATACCAAGCTCTAGGAGCTTGCTTTAGTCCATAAAGAGCCTTCTTTAATATGCATACATAATCTGACTTATCAATTAGGGTAAAACCCTCAGGTTGCTCAATGTAGACCTCTTCTTCCAAGACACCATTGAGAAAAGTTGATTTAACATCCATTTGATATAATTTGAAGTTTTTGAAACTTGAGAAAGCTAAAAACATCCTTATGGCCTCAAGTCGTGCAACAAGAGCAAATGTTTCATCAAAATCAATCCCTTCAACCTGTGCATAACCTTTGCATACCAATATTGCTTTATTTCTGACTACCTAACCATATTCATTTACATTGTTTCTAAAAACCCATTTAGTGCCAATTACATTCTTATATTTTGGTCATGGGACAAGTTTCCAAGTCTCACTTTTTTCTATTTGATCCAATTCCTCATCCATTGCCTTGATCTAGAAACTTATCATTTCTTGCCTCATTGAAATCCTTGGGCTCAATTTTAGACAATAAGGAAAAATTTACATGTTCACTTGTTCCTATTATCTTCCTCCTTGTCTATATTTCATCTGGATTTCCAATAATCAGATCTCTTGGATGATTTTTCTGCACATACCTGGATGGAGTCTTAGGTGGTGTTCTTTGTGTTTCCTCTTCTTCTGATTCTTCACTAATTTCTTCTTGGAAAATTTATCCTTCCTGATAAATAGTTTCTTGAGCTAGTTCTATTGGCCTTACTTCATCAATTGTCATATTTATAATTTCCATAATTTTATGTTCTTTTATTATAACACTTATAGGCTTTGCTCTTAGTGGAATAGCCAAGGAAAATACCCTCATCACACCTTGAATCAAACTTGCCCAAATTTTTCTCTTCTTGTCTGATGTAGCATTTACTCCCAAAGATTCTAAAATACTTTACAGTAGTTGGTCTTCCCTTCCATAACTCATATGGGGTTTTGTGATGGTTTACTCTTAATTGAGCTCTATTAATGATATAGACGACTGTATGAACTGCCTCTCTCCAAAAACCATCTGAAATATTAGACTCATCTAGCATAGCTCTGACCATGTTCTCAATAGTTCTATTTTTCCTTTCAACTACTCCATTTTGTTGTGGAGTTCTTTCTATTGAGTATTCTCTTTTAATTCCATGTTGGTCAGAGAATTCTATGAATTCACTTGAAGTAAATTCTCCTCCTCTATTTGACCTTAGGCACTTTATTATTTTACCTATTTCATTTTCTACTAACTCTTTGAAAGCTTTGAACTTCTCAAAAGCTTCTGACTTTTCTTTTAAGAAAGCTACCCAAGTCATTCTGGAGAAATCATCTATAAATAGCATGAAGTAACTTTCACCTTGTAGACTCTTTGTCCTTGTAGGACCACATAAATTAGTGTGAACTAGTTTCAGTGGTTCAGATGAAGTAAATTCTTTTGACTTGAAACTTGTTCTTGTTTGCTTTCCATGTTGACATTGTGCACAAATTGTGTTTTGTGGCCCTTTTATCTTGGGTAAATCTCTGACTGCCTGCTTGTTGCTTATTTTTACTATGTTGTCAAAGTCTAGATGACCCATTCTTCTATGCCATAACCAACTCTCATCTTCTTGTGATAAGAAACAATTTTCTCCCTTAATCTCACTTAGTATGTAGATATTATTTGTAGTTCTATTGGCATCTGCAATGAGCTTTCCTATTTTAGATTTTCTGATCTCACATCTATTTGGATGAAAAGTGACGGTGTGCCCTTGATCACAAAGTTGGCTTACACTTAGTAAATTGTGCCTCAATCCCTTGACATACAATACATTCTCTGTCTTTTTTTTTCCATTATCTAAACTCAAAGTTCCTTTCCCATAGATTTTTGCTGAACCATTATCACCAAATTTTACTGATCATCCATTGATTTATTTAAGTTCAAGAAATTTATTCTTGTCCCCTGTCATATGACTTGAACAACCACTATCAAGAAACCACTATTTTCTCTTATCTTGTACATGAAGAGCTATTTGTACCAACATTGACTTCACTTTTTCTTGCTCTTTTCTCTCTCTCCTAATTGTTGAGGTTGTATTCTTTTGAACCTTCTGATCCTCCTTCTTTTTGCTTAATTCAGGAAATACTATTTTACACCATTTGGCCTTGTGCCCAAAGTTATTGCATTTGTAACATATGATATTGTTATTCATGAGAGGTGCAAAAGAATTGAAATTTCTATCAACATTATCTCTCACATAAATAGTGCAATGTACGACTTTATGACCATATTTGTTACATGAAAAAAAATAGCCATGGAAGAAATTTTGTAACCTATTAGAGTGCCTTGAATAATATGGTTGCATGCTTCTTCCTTTTTTGTTCCTATAATTGAATTTTGTCCATGGATCTTCTTTTCCTTCTTCCTTCTTGATGCTTTTGCCTTTCAATGCATTAGCATAAGTCATGGGCTCTTCTTCTTTTGATATATTTATTTCTTGGGAGCTTGACTCCTCTTTCTATTTCCCTAACTTTATATCTTGTTGTAACTTATCCTTAGTCTTTTCAACTTCCTTTCTTAGAGAGACAATTTTAGATTCCAATATTTCACATTCTAATTTTGGATGGAAGAAATTTTGAGAAAGACGAAGACATTAAGAAGGAAACGATAAATTATTTCGAAGATATTTTATCATATTTTTGGCAAGATAGGAAGGCATAAGGTAAGATTTTGTAAAACATTCCATCAATTATCACATATATATAAAATTATAGCTTGATTATTAATGTCTCTATGGAGGAGCTACATGATAAAAAATTATTTTTCCATCATAATAAGGCACCTGGCCCAATGGATTTTTTGTAATTTTCTTTCAAATGTTTTTGGATTGATTGAAGAGTGATATGTTGGTTGCAGTTGAAGTCTCATAAAAGGAAGACTAAAATAAGTGAAATTAATGGCATATCTATTACATTGGTAGCCAAGAGTGGCAAGACAAATTATTTTGACAAGTTTCATCTTATAAGCCTTTATAATATGATTTATAAGATTATTTTAGAAGTAGGTTGAAAAATAATTATGTTATCTCAAAGGATCAAGATGGTCTTATTCATTGTAAAGAAATTCTTAATGGTATAATTATTATGCAAGAGGTCATACATTCTCTTAATTCTATGAAAAATCCAAGTATACTTATAAAACTATATACAAACAAAGCATATGATAGGGTTTGCTAGAGTTTTCTATATGCTATTCTCAAAAGGTCTGATTTAAATCAAGGATGGTGTAAATGGACTAGATGTTGTTATAGCACTTCAAAATATTATATTATGATAAATGGATCCCCTATAACATACTTTTAGTTATAGTGTAAACTTTACTAGATCTCCTGTCACATTACTTATTTATTATTCTTATAAAGGCATTACGAAGAGCTTTCTTAAAGGTAAATATGGAAGGAAAATTAAAGGTATTAAGGTTGTAACAAATAGTACCTTTGAATATCATCTTCAATTTGTTAATGAAACTTTTATTTTGGGTTATCCCTCTTTCAACGAGAGCATAGGAGATTAAATCATTATTATCCTATTATGAGAAGGCTACTAAATAATTTATTATTTTTTTGAAGAATATTACATTATTTGGTAGAAGTGAATGTACCCCCATGGTACCATTGTAATATTGTAAATATTAGATTAGTGTGTGAGTCTATAGTTTAGGGTGTGTGATTTATATTTCCCCTAAAGTATGTGTCTATGTGTAGGATGAGTACAAGTGTCATATAGTAAAGTGTACAAGTGTGTAGGTGTGTGTGTTGTGTCTTGTGTGTATGTGTCAAGTATGCAAGTGAAAATTCACATATATATTGCAAGATGTTAAACCAAGAGACATGAGAGGGTTGTCTTATGTGTGGTATAGGAAAGGTTGCATCTCTTGGATATGTGAGGAGAGCAATAGTCAATTATTAAAGAGTTATATTATGGAGACAAAGCTCCATGCATTACAATAAAAATTACATATAGATCTTGTATATTTGATCAATATTATTTTGAGTTTCTATATTGAAACGTTATTTTATGAATGTTAAAAAAATTAAAATTGATCAATATTTGTATGCATTGATATTTTGATTAATATTTGATCAAATCCAAAAGTGGTATCAGAGCCACATTCAAGCCAAGTAAGAAACTTGAAGAATTGTTCTATCAAAGCCACCACACAAAAGCTAACACTAGATTTGTTTTTTGTGTGAATATTTTTGAGATTTGATTTGAAGGCAAAAAGTTACAGTTTAAAATCTAGCATCAAAGAACTCTAATGTGAATTAGATTTGGCAAAATTGAATTGAATGTTTACTTCCATTGATTGAAGAGAGAAATTGAATAATTGCTACCTGATATATTGATGTTGAAAAAGAAGAATATATTTATATATGCTTCCTACTATTGTGTTGGAGGATATGATGTACTAGTGTGGAAAGTCCAGTGAAGGAGGAAGTCCTTAAGTGGGACATCCAATAAAAAAGTAAGTCCTTGAGTAGAGAGTCTAGTGAAGAAGAAAGTTCTAGCTTAAAAAAATACTAGCAAAATCAAATCACCATTAGAGCCAAGAAGGCTACGCCAGAGTGCCATAGTTTACCTAGAGAAAAGTAAAACTGAATGTACTATCTAAGAACATGAAGATATATTGAACGACCACTAGAGAACATCATATAACCTACATAGAGCAAAAGAAGAGACAAAGATCCTTGAGAGTGAGAGGTCATTATAATGGTGGGCCTATGAACTGGTTGAATAGACACACCAACATTTTTTGAATTGCATGCATATTTTAAGCATCCAAAGAGCATAAAATATTTGGAGGAAATAGTTTATTCTACCTATTAGAATTTTATGGAGAAGAAGCCATAATAAAATATAAATTGAATCCATGACGACCAAGGAAGAGTGTTGGAAAATTTTGGGTTATTGTTTACCCTGATATTGTTAAATATTTTATGAAGTTGATATCATATTCCCATTGAAGTATTCCAAAGAAAATGGGTTGAAAGAACAACATTGATAGAGCCTAAGAAAGATAAGATAAGAGTATATGGAGTTTTTAGTTGTTAAGAAACGAATTGGTGGCATAAGAACATCAAGAGTAGATGTCTAAAAGGACTAAGAGCTTTTGAATCAAGCTTAGTGCTATGAACTAGCACAATAAAAAAGAAGATATATCCAACATAATAAAAGAATTCTAAGGAGACATCATAGCTGCATGTGTTAAACGACATCCATCAAAGGAGTTGAGATAAGATAGAGGAGTCCAAATTATGAGATACCCATTAAAATATGCCAACAGAGCAATATGAAGATTTAATTCATCTTGAAAGTCATTGCATGAGTGCATAAGTAAATTGAAAGCATTCTTAGCATGCAAAAATATCAAACTATAGACCCACTAGAGAGCAAGAAAAATAACTCAAAATTGAAACGCCAAAGCTAATCCAAGTAGGAAAGAATAATCTTCACCAAATTCTAACAATTGTTGCATATTTGAAAAGTAACTTGCATCTCAGTGCTACAGAGGACATTGAAAATTTATAAGATATCATATCCCTTGAAATTTAAAAAAATAGCTTATGTTTTTTAATATTGGGTGCCTAAACCTAAGTCAAAGATAAGGCTTAGTGAAGTTTAATTTTTTTTTTAAATAAAAGGGGAACTATAAGGATGAAATGAATTATTGATTTTGATATTTGATTAAAAAAATTGAAACAAATTGATTGGGAGTTATAAGAATATGATAAAATAAATTTGAAAATTTGATTATTGAAATATTTGAAAATTTGATTGTTGATTTGATAAGATTTGAAGATAAAAGTAATTTTATAAATTGAAAATTTGAAATTATTTATTGCTTCGTTTAAATTTTGAAGAAATAGGGTTTTCTGATCCAAAGGATAATTTCAAAAGTGAAGAACATAAGCTTATAATGAGAGGGGGGGTGAACAGTATAAGATAAAACTTTTTACTTTTCAATCCGAATTATAACAATAATAATATCAAAGCAGTAAATAATGCACACATCATCACACACATGAAATACGTGATTTAACATGGTTCACCCAATGTGGGCTACATACACGGAGAAAGTATTTCTTCTAAATTTTCTCAACAAATATTTTGAGAATCAATTCCCTATTACAATGTTTATGGACCTCTATCCAAAGGAGACACCAATACCCTATGCTTTGATTTGTGGATCTCTCTCCACAAGAGAACTCTATCCCCTTTCTCTGGTTTGTGGAACTTGATCCAGGAGAACTCTATCTCCTCAACTGGTTTGTGGATCTCTCTCCACATTGGAACTCTATCTCCCAAGATGGTTCATGGATCTCTTTCCATTGGAGACCTCTGTCCCCACTACTCTAGTTAAATATAATCAATTTTTCTCACAACTCTGATCCAATCTGCTCATAATACTGATCCAATATTCTCACAATATTGATCCAATATGCTCACAACATTGATCCAATATGCTCACAACACTGATCCAATATGCTCACAACACTGATCCAATCTGCTCACAACACTACCTCTAACCTGCTCTCTATCTCTGCTCAATTCTACTCTAATACATGCTCATAACTACTCATAACACACACTCAAAATTTCTCATAACACATGCTCAAAAAGGTTTCACAATGATTCACAAAATTGTCTTCAAACTTAACACAAGTAGTTCACAATCTCTAACACAAATGTCTCAATCTCTTTCAACAATAGAAGTACACTTGTTCTCAAAATTTATCTTAAATATTTCAAATACCATTCAACAATGAAGTACAAGCCCTAATATAATTGTTTCCACTTTCTCTCAACAAGGATGGATAATGTAAGTCTCAAACCCTAATTCAAAATTTTCAACAATGGATACCAAACAATCCTTTTATCTCCACCTTATGATCCACAAAACTTGCTCAACAACACACCTCAAAGAAGGAGAAAAATACCCATAGCTCTTAATGGATTTGATGAAGATATATCACAAAACCTATCTCACAAACAACCAATCCTTCTTGTGCCATTTCAAGGGTTAGATAGCAAGATTCTATTTCAAAATATCCACGTTAATTTGACCTCAAAAAGGTGCTCAATGAAATCTAAAAATAATGTTCTAGGAATATTCTTTTGTTCTCAAGGATAATGCATTAAATATCAACAAAACCCTCTCAAAATTTTATTTTTCATAAAGAAATAATTAAAAACAATAAAATCATATTTTACACCTTTTATCTCCCACTCTCATAAAATAATTTCCAATCCACTTTAATGTCCAAGAACAAAGATTTACAATTTTAAATAAAATATTTACACCTTATCACTCCAACCATTGCATATATAAAATAAACGACAACAATACCCTTGAAAAATTATGCAAAAACTAGTTTCCCATTATACCTCCTATGTGCCAAGACTATACACCAAATCACATCCGCCAAACACCAAGCATAGCCAACATTAATCAACTTAGAGCATACCTTATAAAAATTAATCTCCTTTCTGGCGCGGATGGGAATTGACCCTCCGAACTCAAACTCCTAAACGCAATGCTCGACCGCTAGTGCTAGCCAAGTGGTTGAGACCTAACATGCATCCACCCTTTATCTCCTGCCATGTATACAAAAAAGGATAAAACACTTCAAAACTAATGCTATAAAGAATAAAACCATGAAACTTTTTCTTGTTTACTTTCCATGTTGACATTGTGCACAAATTATGTTTTGTGGCCCTTTTATCTTGGGTAAATATCTGACTGCCTGCTTGTTGCTTATTTTTACTATGTTGTCAAAGTCTAGATGACCCATTCTTCTATGCCATAACCAACTCGCATATTCTTGTGATAAGAAACACTTTTCTCCCTTAATCTCACTTAGTATGTAGATATTATTTGTAGTTCTATTGGCATATGTAATGAGCTTTCTTGTTTTAGATTTTCTAATCTCACATCTATTTGGATGAAAAGTGACGGTGTGCCCCTGATCACAAAGTTGGCTTACACTTAGTAAATTGTGCCTCAGTCCCTTGACATACAATACATTATCTGTATTTTTTTTTCCATTATCTAAACTTAAAGTTCCTTTCCCATAGATTTTTGCTGAACCATTGTCACCAAATTTTACTGATCCTCCATTGATTTCTTTAAGTTCAAGAAATTTATTCTTGTCCCCTGTAATATGACTTGAACAACCACTATCAAGAAACCACTATTTTCTATTATATTGTACATGAAGAGTTGTTCGTACCAAAATTGACTTCAATTTTTCTTACTCTTTTCTCTCTCTCCTAATTTTTGAGGTTGTATTCTTTTGAACCTTCTAATACTCCTTTTTTCTTAATTCAGGAAATACTGTTTTACACCATTTGTTCTTGTACCCAAAGTTATTGCATTTGTAACATATGATATTGTTATTCATGAGAGGTGCAAAAGAATTAAATTTTCTATCAACATTATCTCTCACATAAATAATGCAATGTATGTCTTTATTACCATATTTGTTACATGAAAAACAATATCCATAGAAGAAATTTTGTAACCTATTAGAGTGCCTTGAATAATATAGTCGCATGCTTCTTCCTTTGTTGTTCCTATAATTGAATTTTGTCCATGGATCTTCTTTGCCTTCTTCCTTCTTGATGCTTTTGCCTTTCAATGCATTAGCATAAGTCATGGGCTCTTCTTCTTTTGATATATTTGTTTCTTGGGAGCTTGAATCCTATTTATATTTCCCTAACTTTATATCTTGCTATAACTTATCCTTAGTATTTTCAACTTCCTTTCTTAGAAAGACAATTTCAGATTCTAATCTTTCACGTTCTAACTTTGGATGGAAGAAATTTTGAGAAAGACGAAGACATCAAGAAGGAAGCAATAAATCATTTCAAAGATATTTTATCATATTTTTGGCAAGATAGGAAATCTTAAGGTAAGCTTTTGTAAAATATTCCATCAATTATCACATATAAATAAAATGATATCTTGATTATTAATGTCTCTATGGAGGATCTACATGATAAAAAATTATTTTTCCATCATAATAAGGCATCTGGCCTGATGGATTTTTTGTAATTTTCTTTCAAATGTTTTTGGATTGATTGAAGAGTGATATGTTGGTTGTAGTTGAAGTCTCATAAAATGAAGACTATAATAAGTGAAATTAATGGTATATTTATTATATTGGTAGCAAAGAGTGGCAAGACAAATTATTTTGACAAGTTTCATCTTATAAGCCTTTATAATATTATTTATAAGATTATTTTAGAAGTAGGTTGAAAAACAATTGTGCTATCTCAAAGTATCAAGATGGTCTTATTCATTTTAAACAGATTCTTAATGGTATAATTATTATGCAAGAGGTCATACATTCTCTTAATTCTATGAAAAATCCAAGTATACTTATAAAACTATATACAAACAAAGCATATGATAGGGTTTTCTAGAGTTTTCTATATGCTATTCTCAGAAGGTCTGATTTCAATCAAGGATGGTGTAAATGAACTAGATATTGTTATAGCACTTCAAAATATTATATTATGATAAATGGATTCCCTATAAGATATTTTAGTTATAGTGTAAACTTTACTAGATCTCCTGTCACATTACTTATTTATTATTCTTATAAAGGCATTAGGAAGAGCTTTCTTAAAGGTAAATATGGAAGGAAAATTAAAGGTATTAAGGTTGTAACAAATAGTCCCTTTGAATGTCATCTTCAATTTGTTAATGAAACTTTTCTTTTGGGTTATCCCTCTTTCAACGAGAGCATATGAGATTAAATCATTATTATCCTATTATGAGAAGGCTATTGAATAATTTATTATTTTGTTGAAGAAAATTACATTATTTGGTAGAAATGAATGTACCCCCATGGTACCATTGTAATATTGTAAATATTAGATTAGTGTGCGAGTTTATAGTTTAGGGTGTGTGATTTATATTTCTCCTAAAGTATGTGTCTATGTGTAGGATGAGTGCAAGTGTCATGTCGTAAGGTGTATAAGTGTGTAGAGTGTGTAGGTGTGTGCGTTGTGTCTTGTGTGTATGTGTCAAATATGCAAGTGAAAATTCACATGTATATGGAAAGATGTAAATCCAAGAGACATGAGAGGGTTGTCTTATGTGTGGTATAGGAAAGGTTGCATCTCTTGGATATGTGATGAGAGAAATAGTCAATTATTAAAGAGTTATATTATGGAGACAAAGCTCCATGCATTACAATAAAAATTACATATAGATCTTGTATATTTGATCAATATTATTTTGAGTTTCTATATTGAAACATTGTTATTTTATGAATGTTAAAAAAATTAAAATTGATCAATATTTGTATGCATTGATATTTTGATTAATATTTGATAAAATTCAATAGTGGTATCAGAGCCACATTCAAGCCAAGTAAGAAATTGGAAGAATTGTGCTATCAAAGCCACCACACAAAAGCTAACACTAGATTTGTTTTTTGTGTGAATATTTTTGAGATTTGATTTGAAGGAAAAAAGTTACAGTTTAAAATCTAGCATCAAAGAACTCTAGTGTGAATTAGATTTGGTAAAATTGAATTGAATGTTTACTTCCATTTATTGAAGAGAGAAATCGAATAATTGCTACCTAATATATTGATGTTTAAAAAGAAGAATATATTTATATATGCTTCCTACTGTTGCGTTGGAGGATAGGATGTACTAGTGTGGAGAGTCCAGTGAAGGAGGAAGTCCTTAAGTGGGACATCCAATAAAAAAGGAAGTCCTTGAGTAGAGAGTCTAGTGAAGAAGAAAGTCCTAGCTTAGAAAAATACTAGCAAAATCAAATCACCATTAAAGCCAAGAAGTCTAAGCCAGAGTGCCATAGTTTACCTAGAGCAAAGTAAAAAAGGAATGTGTTATCTAAGAACATGATAATATATAGAAGAGCCACTAGAGAACATCATATAACCTACACAGAGCAAAAGAAGAGACAAAGATCCTTGAGAGTGAGAGGTCATTCTAATGGTGCGCCTATGAACTAGTTGAATAGACACACCAACAATTTTTGAATTACATGCAGATTTTAAGCATCCAAAGAGCATAAAATATTTGGAGGAAATAGTGTATTCTACCTATTAGAATTTTATGGAGAAGAAGCCATAAAAAAATATAAATTGAATCCATGAAGGCCAAGGAAGAGTGTTGGAAAATTTTGGGTTATTGTTTACCCTGATATTGTTAAATATTTTATGAAGTTGATATCGTATTCCCATTGAAGTATTTCAAAGAAAATGGGTTGAAATAACAACATTGATAGAGACAAAGAAAGATAAGATAAGAGCATATGGAGTTTTTAGTTGTTAAGAAATGGATTGGTGGCCTAAGAACATCAAGAGTAGATGTCTAAAAGGACTAAGAGCTTTTGAATCAAGCTTAGTGCTATGAACTAGCACAATAAAAAAGAGGAGATATCCAACATAATAAAAGAAGGCTAAGGAGACATCATAGCTGCATGTGTTAAAAGACATCCAACAAAAGAGTTGAGATAATATAGAGGAGTCCAAATTATGAGCTACCCATTAAAATATGCCAACAGAGCAATATGAAGATTGAATTCATCTTGAAATCCATTGCCTGAGTGCATAAGTGAATTGAAAGCATTCTTAGCATGCAAATTTATTTGACTATATACCCACCAGAGAGCAAGGAAAATAACTCAAAATTGAAATGCCAAAGCTAATCCAAGTAGGTAAGAATAATATTCACCAAAGTCTAACACTTGTTGCATTTTTGAAAAGTAACATGCATCTCAGTGCTACAGAGGACATTGCAAATTTAGAAGTAAGATATCATATCCCTTGAAATTAAAAAAAACAGCTTATGTTTTTTCAAATTGGGTGCCTAAACCTAAGTCAAAGATATGGCTTAGTGAAGTTTAATTTTTTTTTTTAAATAAAAGGGGAGATATAAGGATGAAATGAATTATTATTATTTTTATTTTTTATTTTTTTATTTTTTATTTTTTGAATTTACATGGTGGAATCGATAGCCACCACGAATCCGGGCAGGCTATCTAGCTTTTATGGCTGCTATAGTATTCTGTGATGTCCGCCCCAGAAGCCGCCACACAGATCTTCGCACAGTCCACCCCTATAACCACCATGCCACAATAATTTAAAACCTTTTACGCCACTGAAAGCACCAGGAAAGGGACAAGCGTTCAGTCTAGCAAGGCCCAAGATTTGAACCTTGGACCTCCACTCCCCTTATGGGGTTTGGATGAACCAATTGGTCTACACCTCGAACCCAGATGAAATGAATTATTGATTTTGATATTTGATTTAAAAATTGAAACAAATTGATTGGGATTTATAAGAAGATGATAAAATAAATTTTAAAATTTGATTATTGAAATATTTGAAATTTTGATTGTTGATTTGATAAGATTTGAAGATAAAAGTAATTTTACAAACTGAAAATTTGAAATTATTGATTGCTTAGTTTAAATTTTGAAGAAATAAGGTTTTATAATCCAAAGGATAATTTGAAAAGTGAAGAAAATAAGCTTATACTAAGGGAGGGGAGTGAACAGTAAAAGATAAAACTTTTTACTTTTCAATCTGAATGATAACAATAATAATATCAAAGCAATAAATAATGCACACATCATCACACACATGAGAGACATGATTTAATGTGGTTCACCCAATGTGGGCTACATCCACGGAGAAAGTATTTCTTCTAAATTTTCTCAACAAATATTTTGAGAATCAATTCCCTATTACAATGTTTATGGATCTCTGTCCAAAGGAGACACCAATACTCTATGCTTTGATTTGTGGATCTCTCTCCACAAGAGAACTCTATCCCCTTGATCTAGTTCATGGAACTTGATACATGAGAACTCTATCTTCTCCACTAGTTTGTGGATCTCTCTCCACATTAGAACTCTATCTCCCCAGCTGGTTCACGAATCTTTGTCCATAGGAGACCTCTATCCCCACTGCTCTAGTTAAATATAATCAAATTTGCACACAAATCTGATCCAATATGCTCATAATACTGATCCAATCTACTCACAACACTTATCCAATATGCTCAGAATATTGATCCAATATGCTTACAACACTGATCCAATCTGCTCACAACATTGATCCACTATGCTCACAACACTACCTCTAACTTGCTCTCTATCTCTACTTAATTATGCTCTAATACATGCTCATAACTACTCATAACACACACACAAAATTGCTCATAACACATGCTCAAAAAGGTTTCACAATGGTTCACAAAATTATCTTCAAACTTAACACAAGTAGTTCACAATATTTAGCACAAATGTCTCAATATCTTTCAACAATATAAGCACACTTGTTCTCAAACTTTATCTCAAATATTTCCAATACCATTCAAAAATGAAGTACAAGCCCTAATATAGTTGTTTCCACTTTCTCTCAACAAGGATTCACAATGTAAGTCTCAAACACTAATTCAAAATTTTCAACAATGGATACCAAACAATCCTTTTATCTCCACCTTATGATCCAGAAAACCTTGCTCAACAACACACCTAAAAGAAGAATAAAAATACCCATATCTCTTGCTTGCTTTGATGAAGATATATCACAAAACCTATCTCACAAACAACCAATCCTTCTTGTGCCACTTCAAGGGTTAGATAGCAAGATTTTATTTCATAATATCCACATGAATATTGCCTCAAAAATGTGCTCAATGAAATCTGAAAACAATGTTCTAGGACTCTTCTTTTGTTCTCAAGGATAATGCATTAAAGATAAAAAAAACCCTATCAAAATTTTATTTTTCATAAATAAAGAATTACAAACAATAAAATCATCTTTTACACCTTTTATCTCCCACTCTCATAAAATAATTTCCAATCCACTTTAATTTCCAAGAACAAAGATTTACAGTTTTAAATAAACCATTTACACCTTATCATTCCAACCTTTGCATATATAAAATAAATGACAGTAATACCCTTAAAATATTATGCAAAAAATAGTTTCCCTTTATACCTACTATATGCCAAGACTATACACCAAATCACATCCGCCAAACACCAAGCATAGCCAACATTAATCAACTTAGAGAATACCTTATAAAAATTAATCTCCTTGTTGGCACAAATGAGAATCGACCCTCTAACCTCAAAATCATGAGCGCAATGCTCGACCGCTTGTGCTAGCCAAGTGGTTGAGACCTAACATGCATCCTCCACCCTTTATCTCCTGCCACGTCTACCAAAAATGATAAAACGCTTCAAAACTGGTGCTAGAAAGAATCAAATTATGAACCTCTTTCCCACTATGCCTTAGCATGAGATGAGATGCCACTGGGCCACCCTGGCGGATGATGTCAATAAATGGAATTTATTCATTCTGTTATGTGCTAGCCAAAAAAAAATCATTGTCCTCTCCTCTTATTTGTCGTCTCTCTATTCACGGGGTACACTAATCAATCGAAGGTCTTTCCAAAGCATTGAGGGGGTATTAATATGTTTCATGCACAATTTAAACTACGTTGGACCTCCTTTTAATCATGCTCAAAAATTAGACATCGACCCTTCTTTCACTTTTAAAAAGAATTATTTAATTTTTATTTGGCGCCTTGAAACATTGGACTTAGGGTTTATTACTCTTTGCAAAATTTTGACACATCTTATCATTATTACCTCTAAAAATGATATCATCCACATAAACAACCATAATTAGTAAGTCATTTCCTTCATTTTTGATATATAAATTGTTGTCCACTATTCCTTTCCTAAACCCCTATTCCTTAAGATACTTATCCAACCTTGAATATCAAGCTCTAGGATATTGTTTTAGTCCATAAAGAGCCTTCTTTAATATGCATGCATAATATGGCTTATCAGTTAGGCTGAACCCCTCAGGTTGCTCAATGTGGGCCTCTTCTTCCAAGACAACACTGAGAAAAGCCGACTTAACATCCATTTGATATAATTTGAAGTTTTGAAACTTGAGAAAGTTAAAAACATCCTTATGGTCTCAAGTTGTGCACAAGGTTATGCATAAGGGGTCATCCCAAAAATGTATTTATAAAAATTTGGCAAATTAGTTTCAAAATCCAGGTGAATAGTATTGAAACACATGTAGTAGGTTAACTATTATTAGGGGTAATTTTGGAAATTTAAACTTAAAATGGTCAAATTATTATAAAATTGGGGTGAATCGACCCCCCAAAAAAATGCACCCAAAATTTTTTGGCTAATGGACCTTGGTCAAGGGTCCCAAATATTAGCCAATTCCAAATTTCAAAAATCCTAATTTTAGCCAATTGGCTATAAATAGCCACTATGCATAACACTGGTCGTGCAACAGGAGCAAATGTTTCATCAAGATCAATTCCTTCAACCTGTGCATAACCTTTGCATACCAATATTGCTTTATTGCTGACTATATGACCATATTCATTTAACTTGTTTCTGAAAACCCATTTAGTGCCAATTACATTCTTATCTTTTTGTCATGGGACAAGTTTCCAAGTCTCACTTTTTTCTATTTGATCCAATTCCTCATCCATTGCCTTGACCCAAAACTTATCATTTCTTACCTCATTGAAATACTTGCTCAATTTTAGACAATAAGGAAAAATTTGCATGTTCACTTGTTCCTATTATCTTCCTCCTTGTCTATATTTCATCTGGATTTCCAATAACTAGATCTCTTGAATATTTTTTCTGCACATACTTGGATGGAGTCTTAGGTGGTGTTCTTTGTGTTTCCTCTTCGTCTGATTCTTCACCAATTTCTTCTTGGAAACTTTCTCCTTCATAATAAATAGATTCTTGAGCTGGTTCTGTTGGCCTTACTTCATAAATTGTTACATTTATACTTTCCATAAGATTATGTTCTTTTATTATAACACTTATAGGCTTTGATCTTAGTGGAATAGCCAAGGAAAATACCCTCATCACACCTTGAATCAAACTTACACAAATTTTTATCTTCTCGTCTAATGTAGCATTTACTCCCAAATATTCTAAAATACTTTACAGTAGTTGGTCTTCCCTTCCACAACTCATATGGGGTTTTGTGATGGTTTACTCTTAATTGAGATCTATTAATGATATAGATGGTTGTATGAACTGCCTCTCTCTAAAAACCATCTGAAGTCTTAGACTCATCTAGCATAGCTCTGGCCATGTTCTCAAAAGTTCTATTTTTCATTTTAACTACTCTATTTTGTTGTGGATTTCTTGCTACTAAGTATTCTCTTTTAATTCCATGTTGATCACAGAATTCTATGAATTCACTTGAAGTAAATTCTCCTTCTCTATTTGACCTTAGGTACTTTATTCTTTTACCTATTTCATTTTCTACTAACTCTTTGAAAGCTTTGAACTTATCAATAGCTTCTGAATTTTCTTTTAAGAAATATACCCAAGTCATTCTGAATAAATCATCTATTTATAGAATGAAGTAACTTTTACCTTGTAGAATCATTATCCTTGTAGGACCACATAAATTAGTGTGAACTAGTTTCAGTGGTTCAGATGAAGTAAATTCTTTCACTTGAAACTTATTCTTGTTTGCTTTCCATGTTGACATTGTGCACAAATTATGTTTTGTGGCATTTTTATCTTGGGTAAATCTCTGACTTCCTGCATGTTGCTTATTTTTACTATGTTTTCAAAGTCTAGATGACCCATTGTTCTATGCCATAACCAAATCTCATATTCTTGTGATAAGAAAAACCTTTCTCACTTAATCTCACTTAGTATGTAGATATTATTTGTAGTTTTATTGGAATTTGCAATGAGCTTTCCTGTTTTAGATTTTTTGATCTCACATCTATTTGGATGAAAAGTTACAGTGTACCCCTGATCACAAAGTTGGCTTACACTTAGTAAATTGTGCCTCAATCCCTTGACATACAATACATTCTCTGTATTTGTTTTTCCATTATCTAAACTCAAAGTTCCTTTCCCACAAATTTTTGTTGAATCATTATCACCAAATTTTACTGATCCTTCATTGATTTCTTTAAGTTCAATAAATTTGTTCTCGTCCCCTGTCATATGACTTGAAAAACCACTATCAAGAAACCAATATTTTCTCTTATCTTGTACATGAAGAGTTGTTTGTACCAACATTGACTTCACTTTTTCTTACTCATTTTTCTCTCTCTTAATTGTTGAGGTTGTATTATTCTGAACCTTCTAATCCTCATTTTTGCTTAATTAAGGAGATATTGTTTTACACCATTTGGTCTTGTACCCAAAGTTATTACATTTTTAACATATGATATTGTTATTCATGAGAGGTGCAAAAGAATTGAAATTTGTATCAATATTATCTCTCACATAAACAGTGCAATGTACGACTTTATGGCCATATTTGTTACATGAAAAAAATAGCCATAGAAGAAATTTTGTAACCTACTAGAGTGCCTTGAATAATATGGTTGCATGCTTCTTCTTTTGTTGTTGCTATAATTGACTTTTTTCCATGGATCTTTTTTACCTTCTTCCTTCTTGATGCTTTTGCCTTTCAATGTGTTAGCATAATTCATGGGATCTTCTTCTTTTGATATCTTTGTTTCTTGGGAGCTTGAATCCTCTTTATGTTTCCCTAACTTTATATCTTGCTATAATTTATCCTTAGTATTTTCAACTTCCTTTCTTAGAGAGTCAATTTCAGATTCCAATCTTTCACATTCTAACTCTTTTGCCTTTAACTGTTCTATCATATCCTATTCAATTTTCCTTCCATCTTCAACTCTTAACTTGAGCTCTGTGAGGTTTTGTAGAAGTTACATCTTTGATTCCTCATCCTCTTGGATTTGTCCTTCAAACTTGAATTCTTTATTCTAACATTTTCCAAGTTTCTAAGAGCAGTAATAAATTCCTCTTTTATGTCAATCATGGCCTCTTCTCCATTTTCTAAGGTCATGGAAGTTCTTTTGGGATCTTCCTTCAATATTTTGGGATTTTCATGAAGGAACGAAATCTAATACCAATTGAAGAACATAAACTTATACGGATATGGGGGGTGAACAATATAATATAAAACATTTTACTTTTCAATCCAAATGATAACAACAATAATATCAAAGTTGTAAATAATGCACACATCATCACACACATGAGAGACATGATTTAACGTGGTTCACCCAATGTGGGCTATGTCCACGGAGAAAGTCTTTCTTCTAAATTTTGTCAACAAATTTTTTGGGAATCAATTCCCTATTACAATGTTTATGGACATCTGTCCAAAAGAAATACCAATCCCCTATGCTTTAATTTGTATATCTCTCTCCATAGGATAACTCTATCCCCTTGCTCTGGTTCGTGGAACTTGATCCAGGAGAAATCTATCTCCTCAATTGGTTTGTGGATCTCTCTCCATAGAAGAAATCTATCTCCCCAACTGGTTCATGGATCTTTGTCCACAAGAGACCTTTGTTCCCACTTCTCTAGTTAACTCTAATCAAATATAATCACAAATCTGATCCAATATTCTCATAATACTGATCCAATCTACTCACAATACTAATCCAATCTGCTCACAACACTGATCTAATCTGCTTATAACACTAATCCAATCTACTCACAACACTAATCCAATATGCTCATAATACTAACCCAATATGCTCACAACACTACCTCTAACATGCTCTCTATCTCTGCTCAATTTTGCTCTAATACATGCTCATAGCTTCTCATAACACACACTCAAAATTGCTCATAACACATACTCAAAAATAATTCACAATGATTCACAAACTTGTCTTCAAACTTAACACAAGTAGTTCACAATCTCTAGCACAAATGTCTCAATCTCTTTCAACAATAGAAGCACACTTGTTCTCAAAATTTATCTCAAATATTTCCAATACCATTCAACAATGAAGTACAAGCCCTAATATAATTTTTCCACTTTCTCTCAACAAGGATGCACAATGTAAGTCTCAAACCCTAATTCAAAATTTTCAACAATGTATACCAAACAATCCTTTTATCTCCACCTTATGATCTAGAAAATCTTGCTCAACAACACACCTCATAGAAGGAGAAAAATTCCCATACCTCTTATTTTCTTTGATGAAGATGTGCCACAAAACATGTCTCACATACAACCAATCCTTCTTGTGCCACTTCAAGGGTTAGATAACAAGATTCTATTTTAAAATATCCACATGAATTTTCCCTCAAAAATGTGCTCAATGAAATCTAAAAATAATGTTCTAGGACTCTTCTTTTGTTCTCAAGGATAATGCATTAAAGCTCAAAAAAACCCCTCTTAAAATTTTCTTTTTCATAAAGCAAGAATTACAAACAATAAAATCATCTTTTACACCTTTTATCTCCCACTTTCATAAAATAATTTTCAATCCACTTTAATTTCCAAGAACAAAGATTTACAATTTTAAATAAAACATTTACACCTTATCACTCCAACCTTTGCATATATAAAATAAATGACAACAATACCCTTAAAATATTATGCAAAAATTAGTTTCCCTTTATACCTCCTATATGCCAAGACTATACACCAAATCACATCCACCAAAAACCAAACATAGCCAACATTAATCAACTTAGATCATAGCTTATAAAATTTAATCTCCTTGTTGGCATGGACGAAAATTGACCCTTTGACCTCAAAATCCTAAGCGTAACACTCGATCGCTTATGCTAGCCAAGTGGTTGAGACCTAACACATGACCTCCACTCTTTATCTCCTGCCACGTCCACTGAAAATGATAAAATGCTTCAAAACCGATGCTAGGAGAATCAAACCATGAACCTCTTTCCTACTATGCCTTAGCATGAGAGGAGATGCCATTGAGCCACCCTAGAGGATGACATCAATGCACGAACAAATGGGATTTTTTCGTTCTACTGCATGCTAGTAAAAACAAAGTGCTATCCTCTCCTCTTATTTGTCATCTCTCTATGCATGGGGTACACTAATCGATCAAAGGTCTTTCCAAAGCATTGAGTGGGTATTAATATGTTTCATGTGTGCTTTAAACGACATCGACCCTCCTTTGAATCATGCTCAAAAATTAGACATCGGCCCTTATTTGAATTTTAAAAAGAATGATTTAATTTTTCTTTGGTGCCTTGAAACATTAGACTTAGGGTTTATAATATTTAAAAAATATTATAATAAACCCTTTTATTTGCCTTGGGTATTTTTCACCAATAAGTAAACTTAGACTTTCCTTTGCAAATTGGAAACCCCCTTGGGTTTTTATTTACCAAATAAAACCTTTGTCACTATCAAGCTTCCTTAATAATATTTAAATATTACAATCCTTTTGAAGAATTCTCTTTGCTTGCTTTCTTAACCATGGAAAAATATTTTGTCTTTGCCACCATAAAATATTTTTCTTTTGCAAGTACCACCATGGTAAATGCCTCATATTTTCTTTCTGCCATATTGCCTTAGACCCTTAGAAAAATGCCATCAACTTATGACATCAATGACAACTCATTATTCTCAAATTTCCAACAATTTTTTTGAAGAAATTGATTATTTGAAGAAATTAAAATTTTGGAGATAAAAGGATTTCTACTTGAAGAAAATAATTATTGAACTGAAGGAAATTTGCATGTGCAATTATTTAAAAATTGTTCAAGAAATGGATATGGCATATGATAAAAAGAATCTAAATAAAAACAAAGAATATACACAAGGAATGTGTATTGATGATTCAAAATTCTCATGAAGATATGAGTTATTTACAAGTATAATAGGCACCTAAGAGCGACTCTCTAGGTTTTCTCTCTACCCTAAGAGTTTTTACCCAGGGCTAGGTGGATTGGTAATTATCTATCTGGTTAGGCACTTACCAAGAAGAGACCTAGGTTCAAACCTTGGGGGTATGCTTGTTGCAAAGGTAGTAGTCTGATTTGAATCCTACGAGTGTGTGCTAGATCGACGATGATGATACAAATATTGAGCAACTGATGGTCCCCCTCATGTTGGTTCATCAACAAAGAGGTGGTATGGGCTTGTTCGGTGAAACCCCTATGGTTTAAATCCTCCACTTGGAAGTTACTAAAAATAGTGTGGATGTAACCAACTAACCCTATGTATAAAAAAAAGAAGTATAATAGGTACAAGGAATAGCATAAAGGAACATATTAAAAAAGTGAACTTCAAGCAGTGAATGAGATAGAGCAGAAGGAAAAAAATAAGAATCAAAGATTTAAGACTAAATTATTTAATCACCAAATAATGTAATACACGAGGTGTTGAAGAATATTACATTATTTGGTAGAAGTGAATGTATCCCCACGATACCATTGTAATATTGTAAATATTGTATTAGTGTGTGTCTATAGTTTAGAGTGTGTGATTTATATTTTTCCTAAAGTATGTGTCTATGTGTAGGATGAGTACAAGTGTCATATAGTAGGATGTGCAAGTGGGTAGATTATGTAGGTGTGTTCAATGTTATGTGTGTATGTATCAAGTATGCAAGTGAAGAGTCACATATATATGATAAGATGTCAAGTCGAGAGACATGAGAGGTTTGTGTTAAGTGTGGAATAGGAAAGGTTGCATCTTCTGGATATGTGAGGAGAGCAATAGTCAAGCATATACAAGAGTTATATTATGGAGATAAAGCTCCATGTATTGTAATAAAAATTAAATACAGATCTTGTATATTTGATCAATATTATTGTGAGTTTCTATATTGAAATATTGTTATTTTATGAATGTTATATTGATTTATATTGATCAAATATTTGTATGCATTAATATTTTGATTAATATTTGATCCTAGATATTGGGACTTGTGATTAAATCTGGCTAAAAAGCCAAAAAATACTACAAAATCTAAGATATTTTTCATTACCATTTCTCTAGATTTATAAAGTATTATTTTGGATATTTTAGGGTTTAAATTGGAAAATTTTCATCAACATTGGGTATTCTTTTGTCTCATAAAGGAAAGAAGAAGGAGCTTTGGGAGTCAAATTTGGATCAAATAAAATCTTGTTTGGTAGGTTGGAAAGGCAAGTCCTTAGCCATGGATGGAAGGCTACAACTCATAAATACTACATTATAATCTATGCCTTTATATGATGTCATTTTCATGATTACTAATAGTATAACATAATAATTCGATAAAATTAAAAGAGATTTTATTTAGAAAATATGTGAAGAAAATTTGAGGTTTAAGTGGGATAGGATTCATAAAAGAAAGAATATTAGAGGGTCAGGCTTACAACATTGTAGACTTACGAGTTTGGCCTTAGGAGTGAAATTTAGCTGGAGATTATTCAAAGCTCAAGGAAAGAGTTGGGAAAAAATATTACCTCAAAAATATGTAGGTTATTTTCATGCAATGAAATTATTTAAGAAATGCACCCTACATCCAAGATCGTCAACATGGAATTTCATATCAAATAGTTTACAATCGATTAAGAAATGTATTAGATGATCAATTAGTGAGGTAGATTCTATAAATTTTTGGTTTGATGCTTGTTTTAAGCCTTACTCTCTTATTTTTGATTCAAAATGGCAACCATTGGCTCCAACAAGTGTAGCTTGTAAAGGTCCAAAGGTCAAAGATTATATTAATGTGAGAAAAAAATCTAGATCATGAATTTCTATTAGTAACCTGGTTGAAGGAGAGGAACACAAATGAATAGAATATGAGCTTCAAAATATGTTTTAAGAGTTCTATTTTTCCATTTTTACATAGATGGATGAGTTGGTTTAAAATTTATCAAAATATTGTGGATACTTGGTCAAGTTCAAAAATAAGTATTTAGAGCAATAAAAATATATTTTTCCAAATGATTTCCCTTAGAAGAATGTTTAGTCATTAAAGGTCCTTCTTAAGGACTCAACATTTCTTTGGTTACTAGTCCAAAGTAAAATTCTTACAGGAGAGAGTCTATAAAGAAAATGATATCATAGACCTTTTCGGTGTGTCTTGTATGAGAAGGATCTAGAAACATTAGATCATTTACTTATTCATTGTCACTTTGGTTTGCTTACACTATTTGGGGCTACCTTTTTAAGAATGTAAAAATATATTAGGTATCTCCATTGACATGAAAGTGTTCATGAAATGTTAGATTGATTATTTCAAATTTAAAGCATTATGTTTTATTGGAGAGGATTGGTCCTATCATTACTTGTTGGATTTTATGGCTTGAAAGGGTTATTGTTTCTCATGGAAAATATTTATAGACATGGTGCTCATCATGGGAAGTCTCAAGTGCAAAAAAAGAGGTGCTAGTCTCTTTGTTACAAGATTTCACCATATATGGAAGGGGCATCTATGAAAAAGAGTTAACACAAAAAATTTACTTTGACATATGGTAAAATAACAATGTCTAAGAATTAGATTTATTAAAATTATTTTTTATGGTTATTTCAAAGGAAATCTAGAAAAGTTGGTAAAGATGGTGTTTTTCAAAATAATGGTAGTCTCCTCACTCAGAATTATATAAAAATTCAAGTAACAACTATGCAAAGGTTAGGGCACTTCTTGCAAGGATTAAAATATATTTCAAATGAGGATAATTCACAAATTATCATTAATGGTATTAATAAAAATAGTTATTGGGATTGGATAGAACTAATATTTTTGCTAATATTTATTAAATATTATTGGCGATGATCTCTTGGATTTGTGAGTATATCTATAGAGAAGAAAATTGGGTAGTAGATAATTATCTAATCATGATGTTGATGTTCATCTTGACGAAATTCAAATTTTAGAAGGAAACTAGCCAAGGGAGATCTTATCTCTTAATGAAAATGATGTCAAGGACCTGATTGTGAAAACATAAGAATTTTAAGAAGATGAATATATTTGATAGAAAAAAAAAAGAAAATATTTTTGATAAAGGACAAGATGAATATGCTTTAATTGACCTAATATCAAATTTAATATTTTGTTATATTAGTCAAATGCATTAGCTCATCAAGTAAATTTTCTTGATTTTCAAGGAGGAGATGTAAGTTCAAATCTTACCAAAAAAATCATACATAGTTGACAAGTTAATGTAATACAACTATGTGGTCATGACATAATATGGGTGAGACCTTATCATTCCCATATAACCTATTAAAAACTATTTTATTATTTTGATTAAAATGATCCCAATAAAAATAACATTTGACAAGTTATTATAATACCATTATATGATCATGTAATAATATAGGTGACCTTATCATTCCCATATAACCTATTAAAAACTATTTTATTATTTTAATTAAAATGATCCCAATAAAAATCACATACAACATATTGGAGGTTTTTTTGGAGCTAGGTTTTTTGAAGCTACAACTGTGGAAAGTTAGCATTTTCAAAGCTATAATTATGGAGGGGATGAGTTGTGAGGTAAGTATATCTATGTCGGTAGGATATTTGTGCCACTATGAGATTTATGAGGTTGATACATCTGTGTCATTGAGAGATCTGCATCACTAGAATATCTATGCCATTAGGAGAGTTGTGAGGCAAGTACATCTATGTCGATGGGTGATCTGCACCACTAGGATATTTGTGATGCTGGTACATTTGTATTATTGGAATAATAGTGTCATCGAGAGATTTGGTCCTAGTAGTTGTAGAGGATATGGCATCAATTTTAAATAGAATTTGTGTAGACAAAGGGGGTGCCTGGGGGCAGGGGCAATGTGGAAGATGTGCAAATTTACGTAGGCATTAATGGCAAGGGGGATGTGGTATGTGGGTCCTTGTGGCTCTATTTGGGTTTTGATGTGTTTGACCTAGGCATTGGAGGGGTTCCAAAAGCTTTTATGTCTTCTGCTCCTTCTATGGAATTCAAACAGTTCTTGGTATCAAGTATTATTGGGAGCTGACCCTATTGTTAAGACCTACTTTGATCTGGTTCCAGAGTTAGAGGCTAATATTCCTTCTTTGTATATTCCTCAACCTATATTTCATAGGATGACATTGGAATGAGCAAACTCCTTAGATGGGAAGTTTATTGGTATCCAACCAAATTTGGACTCTATTAGAAAATAGAATACTAAAAAATGAAGACTAAAGGGGGATTTGGAAGTGGTGGCATTGCCCAAAGGCTTTATGCTGTTTAATTTCAAGACCTCAAAAGACATGCAGGTTTTGGTTATGAAGGTACCATGGTTATTTGGTAAAAAATATCTCTTTTTGAGGAAATGATCCTCAAAATTCAATGTGTCCAATAAGAATTTCAATAGGCAACTCCTTTTGGTGCATCTTCTTGGGTTACCTATGGTCTTCTAGGATGATGACATCCTTAAGGGTATTTATAAATCAATGGGCAGCTTGATTGCGATGGATCTGGCCACTCGAGCAAAACCAAGGATAATTTTTGTTAGGTTTTGTGTTAACATTGATCTCTCTAAGCCTCTTCCTTCTTCTATTAAGTTGGTTTCAAATTCTGAAGTTTAGATCCAAGATATAGAATATGAAACCTCTATGCCCATTTGCATTGAATTTAAAAGGGTTGGTCATTTATAGACTAAGTGTCTTGAGAAGAACCCTCCTAAAAAATAAGACCAGATCTAGAGAAATAATACAAAAGTCTACTCTAAAGTTGTTGGGTTTTTCCAAAAGTTGATGGTAATTCCAAGAGTGCAAAGATGAATCCAAATAAATTTGTTGTATTAGGATAGTTGTTGCCTTTCGATCTTGAGGTTGGGTTTTTGGATAAGGGATTTAAGATCCTAGATCATCAAGGGGATAAACTGCTTTCTACTCAGGTTCCTTTGTCCCCCCTTCAAGAGGATCATGTTGAGGTATTTTTAGGAGAAGTTGCCCCTATTTTGTATAATGAGAGGGTTGTCGCCCATATTAATAAGGAAAAGGATGAAGCTATCACAAAGTCTCTTTGGGATGTAGAAGTGGGAGATATTTCTACAAATGCATTGGATAGGGAATCAGAGGAGGTCTAGTCTTCCTCAAAGGAAGATGGCTTTCAAGAAGTTTTAAATAGGTGAAAGATAAAACTAACTAATATAGATCAATAACATCAATTCATTCCTCAATCAGTATAATAAATAAATAAGGTAATGATTGGCTCTACGTGGCCCTTCAAAAACACCCAAACAACAATAAATCTAAGTAGTAGGAAGGGGCTAGGAAGACCAAAAAAATCTTAGGTGCTATTAAAGAAAATGACTCAAGATGTGGCTAATGGCTCACATCTTACATTCCATTTGAGTAGAGGGAAGGCTCCACAATAATTTGAGTAATGAATATTTTCTCATGGAATATTTGGGGTTTGCATACCCCGACTAAACAAAGAGTGCTAAAAGATTTTAGAAAAAGTTTCAAACCTAATATTTCTTACAAAAAACTAAGATGGGTGATGAGGAAGGGACGTGAAGGTGTGAGTAGTGTTGCTCATGGTTCTTCTGGAGGGTTGTGAATACTTTGGAATCCTGATTCTATGGAGGGTAAGCTCATTCATCAAGTGATAGGTTATCTTATTTTTTATTTTATTGTAAAAAGACTAATTGTTATTGGATTTCTACCAATGTGTATGCTTCCAATTTTATTATGGATAGAAGGAAAATTTGGATTGACTTAAAAGCCATTGGTTATTCTTTGACCTTCCATGGATGCTTTTTGGTGACTTTAATTCCATTCTACTACCTTGTGAGAAACTTGGAGGCTCGACTATTTTTTTGGATAACATGGAAGAGTTTGGTGAGTTCTTGACCTCCATGGGACTAGTAGATATTGATTTGAAAGGTTCTAAATCCAATTGGTCCAATAGAAGAAGGGAAGGGGGTCTACTTTAGTCTAGGATTGATAGGGCCATTTCTTTGATGAGTTGGCTCACCATGGTTTAGGATTACTCGTTGAGGACTTTACCAAGAATTGCTTCTGACCACAATCTGTTACTTTTAGAATTCATGGAGAAATATTTGAAAGGTTATCCTTTTAGATTTAAGACAATGTGTCTTTCTAATTTGGATCTTGAAGGCTTGATTAAGGATTGGTGGAATTTGAATGTCTATGACACTAAGATATTTCAAATGGCCAAGAAACTAAAAATCATCAAAGCTAACTTGAAGAGGTGGAATCGAGAGGTTTTTGGAAACCTCTTCCATAGGAAGCAAAAAATATTTCAAGAATTGTAAGAAATTGATGAAAAAGGTCAAAGTGAAGGTTGGTCAAAGAAGTTGTCAAGCAAAGAGCAAATTACTCTTGTAAAATTTCTCAATGTTCTTATCAACGAGGATTCTTTTTGGAGGTAAACATATTGAGCTACATGGCTTAAGGAGGGGGATAGGAATACCAATTTTTTCCACTTCTCAACCTTGAAATATAGGAGTGCTAATAAAATAAGATAATTTACATTGGAATTTGGTGAATGCCTTAAATATAAGGAAGAAATTGCTACTGTTACTGTATCCTTCTTTTAGGATTCATTTTCTATAGAAAAGGAGGAAGATGAGGATGCTTCGAAGGAACTTCTCAAGAACATTCCCTAGGTGGTGACGATTGATATGAATAATGTTTTGAATTCTCCATTTTCTAATGATGAGATTAGGATCAACCTATTTAGTATGAATAAGGATAAAGCACCTGGGATGGATGGGTTCCCTACTAGTTTTTTTTAGAGGTTTTGGCACCTTCTTGGTTTGGATATTTTAGAAGCCTTAAGAGAATTCCAATCTTCTTCCTCTTTGTTGTAGGTATGGAATACTACCTTTATTGTTTTAGTTTCGAAGAAAAATGGTACCTCTTATCTAAGGGATTTAAGGCCTATCAACTTATGCAATTCCCTATATAAGTTGCTTACTAAGACACTTGCTAATAGGTTGAGAAGGCTTCTCCCCATCTTGATTTATCCTCATCAAGGTGGTTTTGTTCATTGTAGGCAGATTGTGGATGGGGTCATTATGGTTCATGAGACATTACATTTTATGTCCAAAAGAGGGTTGGTTAGAATGCTTCTTAAAATTGATATGCATAAGGCTTATGACAGGGTATCCCGAGAGTTTCTTGACAAGGTGTTGCAAAAATTTAGCTTTAAGGATCTATGGAGGAAGTGGATTAGAGTTTGTATTTCCTTTGATAATTTTTCTATCATCATCAATGGGATTTTGAGTGGCTTTTTGGGGGGTCAAAGAGGTATTAGGAAAGGTGATCCCTTGTCTCCATATATTTTCTTTTTGATGGTTGAAGCTTTAGGAAGATCGATTCTTATTGCTACCTTATCCTCTAATATTAAGGGTATTAGGCCTGCTAGTATTGTAGAGATAATTTTTTGTTAATAGTTTGTATATGACACTATACTTCTTAGTGAGGCTATTGTGAGAGAGGCTAAGAAATTCATGAATATTTTGTAGCTATATGAGAAATATTCCATCCAACAAATTAACTTCCATAAAAATCAAGTCTTTTTTGTGAATACTGGGGGGCAGCTTCAGCATAGAATTGTAGGGATTTTTTGTTGTGTCATTTCTAACCTTCCTTATTTATATCTAGGTATGCCATTATTCATTGGTAGGATGAAGAAGGAGTTTTGGTCTCCTGTGTTGGATAGGATTCAACATAAGGTGGATGGGTGGAAAGGTAATCTCCTGGGCCAAGCAAGTAAGTTGCAATTGCTTCAAGCTACCCTCTAAAGCATTCTCATCTATTATATATATCTTTTTCAAAATTCCCTATAAATTTAGGAGTATTGATAAGATATTTAGGAGATTTATGTGGGCTAAGTTGGAGGATAAATATAGGGTGTCCCTTGTCTCTTGGGATAGGGTCCGCTCTTCTAAGAAAGAAGGTGGTATTGGGATTAGAATTTTGTTTTTGTTTAATAAGGTGTTGATTGCAAAAATAACCTAGAGATTCTGTGTTGAGGAGGATCAACTATGGAAATATATTATGAGAGGTATATAGAAAATCACATTGGAAAGATATTTTTGGAAGTGTTCCTTCTCCAAGGGGCTCTATCATTTGGAATGGTTTTCTAGGGGTTAAAAGTTTGGTTATAGAGGGGATGTTGTGGTAGATTGAGAATGACAAGGATGTGTTATTCTAGGAGGTTACTTGGATTTTTCATGAATCCCTCTTTCTTAGTACTGAGTTTTATGATTTGAAGGCTCCTTTGTCATTGAAATATGGAGAAAAAGTAATTGACTAGATAATCATCATTAATGGCAAGAGGATTTGGAAGCATCTGAATTTACATACAACTGATCTTCAGATCCTTCAAAATTTGGTAAATTTGAACATGTTGTTGCAACAATAATTTCTTCCTCAATAGAATGACAAGGACTTCCTTCTATGGAATCATTCTCCTAAAGGTATTTTTTCTATAAATATTGCATATGAGGCCTAAAAATTATCTAGAGGAGGATATTTTCCAATAGAAAGGATATGGTATCCTTATTTGATCCTCAAGATTGTATTTTTTTGTGGTTGTGTTTGCAAAACTGAATATTGACTATTGATAATTTATGTAAGAAAGAATTCCATCTTCCCAATATTTGTCTCTTATGTTCTAAGGATGTTGAATCTATGGATCATCTTTTCATCCATTGTAATTTCTCAAATAAGGTGCTCAATGCTTTATTGGATTCTTTTTCTATCAAGTGGATGTTACCTCAAACTTTCAAGGAAATTTTTTCTTAGTGGAAATATCCCTTCATCAGTCATAGCCTCACTAGGGTGTGGGACCTAGTTCTTTATCATTTTTTTGTGGGGTACATAGTGGGAGAGGAACAAAATAACTTTCAAGGATATTGCTAGGGATGAATCCTTTGTCTTTAGAAGGATTAAAGTTTCTATTGAGAATAAACTGGTTTTCTTTGTTGCTGGAAATGGTAGGGAGAAAGCTATGGAGAAAGGGGTTGTTGTTAGTTGAAAATTGAATCTAGGGTCTTCTACTTCTATATCCACTATTCAAAAAAGATTGGCTACTAGATGACATAAACTAGCTAAAGGGTGGGTCATTCTAAACTTTGATGGGGCTGCCAAAGGTAACCTCTTGAGGACTGGTGGAGGTTGTCAAAAATGATAATGGTGAGGTCATTTGGGCTTATGTCAAATATTATGGTATTTAGACCAACCACCTAGCCAAATATAAGGAACTTTTCTTGGGTGTTCATTAAGTTTTTGAGAGGGGATTCAAAAGACTTCTCGTACAAGGTGACTCCTTGAACATCATTCAAGATTTACAGTTGGAAAGACTGAAAATTGTTTCATCCTGAATATTATTAAGGACACCTCAAATATTTTGGAAGGTATGTTAGAAGTTAAAAATGAGCATATTTATAGGTAATGTAACTAGGCTACTAATGTTATGGCCAATTTATGGGTGGATAGTGGCCAATTCAGAATTTGGGAAGATAATTTCCTTTCATGGTTAATGATAATTGTTGCTTTGGAAGCATTGGGTCTACCTATCTAGTAGACCCTTTTATTGTATTTCTGCTTGGATGAGGTTTCCTTTGTGTTGTAGTTATCCTCTCTTTGGAGGGTCTTTTTTGAGAGGCTAGTCCTTTTGCTCCTTGGTGGTTTCCTTTATTAAGGAATATGCTTGGTGTATTGCCCTCACCCTTGTTCTCTAGGATTGGGATTTTGTTATCTGCATCTTGATGTATTTTTTTCCTTTCTAGTCTTATGAAAAAATGGAGTAGGATCTTTGGTGCTTCTAAAATAAATTTGAAATAAAAATTCTCCTTTGTGCCTTGCGGGGTGGTGAGCTACTCTATGTTGTATCATGGTGTTATATTTCTCTTTTGTTCTCTTGGATGGCTGTTGGTTTAGTTTATATTCTTTTGTCCTTGGAGGTTGGCCTGTGCTTAATTGGACTTCTCTTTCTCTACCTCCTCTAATGTAAAAGGTTCTAGGACCCTTCAAAACCTTATTTTTTCACCATTAATAAAAAATATTATTAATTATTTTTATTATATATTAAAGGCATCTAGAAGTGTTGTTGCACGGATTACTTCTTTGACTTATATAATATAATGGATGTAAATATATTAAACCAAAATGAAGAATAAAGTCGATTCAATTAAACTATCAAGTTCATAATGAATTAAGCTCAAGCTTATGGATAATTATAGGTAAGAATTAGTGAAAAAAGTATACATTTTTAAAATGATTCAAATTTCAATAAGCAATTAAATTATAATGATAAAAAAATATTGTATTAATTATTTATTTTAATAAGTCCATAAGGTTAATAAAGGGGTGCAAACCCTAGGTGTAGTTAAGCATTGTAGGAAGATGATTGTTTGTAACCCACTCATTGTACTCAATACATGAGGATGGAATGGAACAAAATGGGTGCAAACCTTAGGTGTAGTCAAAAATTCCAAAAAGAGGGTTTTTCACAGTCCACTCACTATACCTAGGAGGATATTAGTCGCTCTTCAGTCTATGAGAAAGCCTCTTCGATTAGAAGAAATATCTCTCAAGGATATTTGGGTTTGCGGGTGGAGCTTTCTGATGAACCTCTACCCTCTATTAGGATTTTGGAGGATGAATTTGGGTTGTATCTAATTGATCATGAAGCCTAAATAATTATCTACAAACTCAAGGGCAAAAGACCAGGCTTGGAGGAGCTCAAAGGATACATTAAACTTTAGTGGTCCAATAATTGCCAAGTAAATCTACTACCCCAAAATTTATTTTCCATTTCTATTTTTTGATTTAGAAAATAGAGATAAGGTAAATGATTTTTTGGACAAAGGGGTGTCTATATATGACCTTGGACTCCCAATTTCAACCCCCTTATAGAAGAAGTTGATGGCTTTCTAGTTTGGGTGAATCTATATGCTCTCCCTATGGAGTTTTGGGGAGAGAAAATATTCATAAAAATTGGTAATGCCATTAGTGCATTCTAGTATATGGATACCCAAACAAAGGAAATTTTGTCTAGTAAAATTAATGAGTAAAGCAAGATTGGTTATTTAGATGGATGTTTCAGTTCCTTGGCTTGAATCCATTACTATCTCTTCGAGCAAAGGGGAATAAATCCAAAATAATGAATATTAAAATTTCTCCTTGAGGTGCTATGTATGTCAACAATATGACCACATGAATATGAAATGCTTGGTCATTCAATGATGCTCTTGTTCCTCCTTGGTGGAGAAGTCCCTACACGTGAATGGTCATGAACCTTAAAATGTCTCAATTCATAAGGAAGAATCTCATCCTCTAGATGCACCAATTGCCCAACAAGAATCAAGTGAACAATAGAAGACTCGACCTTGAAAGGAGACTTCAAATCAAATCATTGATAAAAGAAAAATGGTTGCTAAAGACCATCGAGTTAGTTCCATGGAAAATATTAGCATCTTAGATAGTTGGTGTGAAAACTTACATTGGATGAGCGAGAGGCACGCTCGACGATCCTCGACCAACATTGAACGGTCATCCAGACTGAAAGAGATAGAAGCGATTGATCTTTGAAGAAGGTTGGCTCCTTTGGTTCCAGCTACCTACACCGCAAAGGGGAAAAGGAGGAAATGAGTACAAGAAAGAAAGTAAAGTAGGCTATAGTCATAACTAAACAAGGATGGGGTATGGCTGCATCAAGACACACTCCAACATCACTAGTGCAAACAATAGTAAATCACCTAACAGATCAGCCTGCCCTGCCTTCACTTCTCCTTCAACTCAGTGTGTAAGGGAAAATTCTAGAACCAATGAGGATGCATGAAATTCAGGCAGAAAAATTAGAGCGCTTCCACCTGATCGGCTTTAACAAAAATAAACCCTGATACCCAATGAAAAATTTTAATTCTAGAACCGACCATTTAGACTCATGGAATCCAAAAAGTAGAATTAAGCAAACCAACTTAGATGACCATCACAAAAATAAACATTCACACAAAGGAAAAAGTAGAATCAAAGATAGATTGAGAGACCAAACAATGATATATTATTATTTACAAACAATGCAAAATTACATATGAATTGTAAAGGCCACAGATATGCCTTTGTAATGATGAGCATTCCACCTTTTATAGAATATTTTACAATGAATTCAAAACATAGCAATTAATGGTATCAAGAAGGAGAATCATATTGGAACGATTGAAAGATCTACTATGATTCTACTCTAGGAGGGATGATAGTCATTTGGAAGGAGTTAGATGCTTCTACACAGATTTGGTCCCTTGATCACTTTGATAACTTCTTAAATTCCAATATAATTTACCTTTTTGTGTTGTAGAAATATCGAAGGTTGGATGCCTCTAGAGCTGTGCATTTTTAAATTTCTCTCTTCATGCCCACCGACTATCTATGTCAGGTAGCTAAGGTCATTAATGCTTGCCTCTGCAGATCCTCAAAGCTTTCATCCTATCGTGTGATGCTCTTAACCTTGGATGAACTTTTGGGCACACTCCATTTTACCCCAACCTCCTAGTCTTTCGTTCATCATGTCTTCATGTGGATGGAAGATCAGTTTTAGACCTTTCAATATTGCTCTCCTGAAGATCCATTAAAATTTGAGGATGAAAACTTGGGACTAGAAATCCCCTTGCCTTAGTTCAATCCTACTGATTGAGGATTTGAGGTCTTAATACTACATCCATCCATTGAAATATTCCTCAACCATTAGTACCTCAAAATTAGTCGAACTAAGATAACATCAATCCTAAATAAGAAGAGTGGGTGGGAAGACATAAAATTTCACCCACACTCTTGGTGGCTCACAGGGTCTTTTCCTTTTAAGGGAAAGAAGGACCCATAGAGTGACTAGTTTTGAAACACTAAAAACATACAAATAAGGGAATGAAGGAGGGGATAGGGAAGGCATATAAATAGAAACAACCAAGAGAGACTGCAAGACAAAGGAGGATGATGGTAAAAGGTGAATGGAAAACAGGGTGATAGGAAATAGGAAGGATAGAAGATAGGGGAAAAACGAGTGGAAAAAATAAAAGAGACTAGGGAAAGAGAACAAGAGGGGTAGAGGGGATGGAGGGAAATATAGGAATCAAAAGATGTATGCAGATGACTACCATTAACCTCATAATTTAGAAATAGAAAATAACTGAGGAAATATAAGAAAGAGAAGAAAACAAAAAATGAAAGAAAAAAAATGGAAGGCGATCCAAGGGACACCCTTGCAGATCGCGTTCTCATCAACATACCCCACCAAGAACCAAAATACTGGGGAAATTAAAATATCTTTTCTTGATGCAATCATGTAAAGACTTGATCAGCTTATCACTACTCCCACAAGGACTATTTGGTTATAGCCTCATTCTGATATCATACTTCTTATATATGTTGTGTCTACCTCAGAGGTGCTATTTATAGACTATTTATCTTATTGGTAGAGGAGTGGGGATTGCATCATAAATTCCTCAATAGATTGCATGACATGATGCATAAATATCGAGCTTTGGTCCATTGGGCATGGGGTCATTAAAAACATAAAGAAGAATATTGGGAACATAGGAAAGTGCTTCAAAATTATTATACCTTCTGGGAATCCCTTGCAAGTCACCATTGAACAGGATGATGTCACTGGCCACGTGCAAACAATACTTTTATTTAATTATCGGCTTATGTATGTAAAATTATGTTGTGAGTGGAATACCACAACCATTAACTCGTACTAGAGATCATCCAGTGAATCTGCAATGTTCGGAACACATTATGTTGAATTTGAGGCACCTCCCACCCAAAAATTTTCCAAGTTGTAATCGAATTACAACTTGGGAGATCATCATGCATATCAGTACTTATTCAATCAATGATCGATGTGGTAATAAATTTTTCCATGTGGGAGCCCTCCTCAAGTAGAGGCTCATGTTGCAACAATATCCAATGCTGCCACTCTTTGGGATCCACCCACTGTAATATCCCTACTTGGTGCACCTCCAAACTCTCCATACATATTTTCCAGCAAGGCCCGTTGACTGGCAAAACTTCCATCAATTTTTTTTTGGGGCTATCCTCCTGATCAGTCATATCCTTAAGGTGGAGATCTAGCTACTTCTAAACGTGTTTTTGGATACAAAACAGGTTCAAAACTACATCCCTTTTGCAAGTGGACTTCTCCAATAGGTCTAAACTCTCTACTTACTGGGAACATGTATAAGTAACAAGATTGTTCACTGTAGGAGTAGTACTTGCATCTTCTTTGTGTGAGCCCATGAAGAGGTCCTCCCTTTGTACTCCACTTATCTGTAACCCTAACTTATACACATCTTCAAATGACATCCATGGTGGATACTGTGTGATCGAAAGGGTAACAATGATAGATGAAAAATGTATATGGGAAGGCGATATTTATTGAAGATAACTTTCCTACTTGTAGCAAGATTTTCTCAACCTTTAGGAATATCATGCTAGAATTAGAGGTCTAACAGACCAGGATCATTCCAATGTGGGCAGCACGGTTGAGTCATTGAGACACTAGCCTTCAGAAGGTCTCGGTTCATGCATCAGAGTTAGAGTTGCCAAATGAACATACTTTCTCCATTGATGAGGTCAAGGTTGTTCATCAAACCTTGGGTCCTCCAAGAAATGAAAAATTTTTAGCATAAGAAGGCAACTAATCTCATGATGTGGAGATGCTACATAGTCAAATTCACTAGGTGATTTGCCAAGATATGGGTAAACTAGAGTATCACCAAACTCTGGTTTCCTCAAACACAAAAAATCATTGAGCTCCCAAACAGAATCACCAAAAACTATTGGTGCAAAAAATAGCATTGAACAAGCGAGAGATGCACTCAGTGGTCCTCAACCATCATTGATTGATCACATGACCCAAAAGAGGTAGAAGCGATTGATATCTAGAGAAGGTTGACTCCTTCGGTTCTAGCTACCTACACTACAAAGGGGAAAAATAAAATGAGAAAGAAATCAAAGAAGGCCATAGCAAAAAATAAACAAGGATGGGGTATGACCGCATCAAGACACACTTATTCAACATCATCGATACAAACAGTAACAAATCACCTAACATATCAGCCCACCTCACCTTCACTTCTTCAACTCAGAATACAAGGGTGAATTCCAAAACCAATGGGAGGGTGCATGAAATCCAAGAAACATAATTAGAGCACTCCCACTCGATCAACTTTAAAATAAATAAACCTTGATACCTAGTGGTAAATGCAAATTCCAGAATCACCTAGATAGACTCACAAAAGATAGATAGTAAAATTAAGCAAACCAAATCATATGACCATCACATAAATAAAAATTTAGACCAAACAATTATATACTAATATTTACAAACAACGGGGAATTACATATGAATTGTAAAGGCCACAGAGCTACCCTTTGGAATGATGAGCATTCCACATTTTATAGAATATTTTACAATGAATTTAAAACATAGCAATTAATGGTATCAGGTGGGAGAATCATATTGGAATGGTCGAAATATCTACCATGATTATGCTCTAGGAGGGATGGCAGTCATCCGAAAGGAGTTAGATACTTCTGCATAGATCTGGTCCCTTGATCAATTTGATGGCGTCTTAAATTCCAATCTACTTTGTCTTTTCTTGCTGCAAAAAGATCAAAGGTTGGATGCATCTAGAGCTATGCATTTTCAAATTTCTCTCTTCGCACCCACCGACTATCTACGTCAGGTACTTGAGGTCATTAATGCTCACCTCTGGGGATCCTTGAAGATTTCATCATATCTTGTGATTCTTTCAACCTTAGAAAGACTTTAGGGTACACTCCATTTTGTCCCAACCTCACAATATTTCGCTCATCATGTCTTCATGCAGACGGAAGATTAGATTTAGATATTCCAATATTTCTCTCCTAAAGCTCTGTTCGACTTGCAGGATGGAAAATTGGGACTAGCGATCCTCTCACCTTTGTTTGATCCTCCCACCCAGGGATTTGAGGTCCTAATCCTCTTTCTAAGTAGGGCAGGGTTTTGGGATTCTTCTTTTGAGCAAGCCCCTACTTATTTTTACATCTGCCCATTGAAATATGCCTCAACCATTAATGCCTTAAAATCGGTTAGTCTAAAATAACATCAAACCTGAAGAGGAAGAGTGGGTGGGAAGACGTAAAATTTTACCCAAAATACTGTTTTTGAAGCTAACTATGAAACAATCAGTGGTAGTTAGTTTTCTAAAAATAAAGATCATATAAAATGTGTTACAACTAGTTATTAACTTAGTATCTTGAAGTGTAAAAATGTATTCTCACATCTTGCTACTCTTAAGGAGGAAGAACCTATCCTATAGAAGAAAATCAATCAAAAGACCCATTGTCTACGAACTCCATAATAATCCCAATGGTTTTGGACTATTGTTTTTGTTATTATTGGGTGGTAGGTATATTTTATTTTCAGTTTCTATTTTAGAAGTGGTCTACTAATTTGTCATGTTTTAGAAGTTGCTTTGTCAATATGCATTATTATAAGATTTAATTATAGTAATAAGTGGATGATAGTATTTTGTAAGGCTATTGCCTCATATTTGAATAACACAAGCTTATACTGAGATGGGGGGTGAATAGTATAAAACCAAAATTTACTTTTTCTTTCTCAAACAATATTATCCAATATATCAATGGCAATATCAAAATCAATAATCAAAGCAATGCATAAATCATCACACACAATAGATACACCAATTTAACGTGGTTCACCCAATGTGGGAGACTCCACAGAGAAAATGTTTCACTAAAATTTTCTCAACAAATCTCTTGGGAATCCTTCCCTATTACAATGTTTATGGACCTCTATCCAAAGGAGACACCAATCCCCTAATCAAGTTTATGAATATCTGTCCACAAGAGAACTCCTTATCCTCTCCTCTAGTTGGTGACCTTCTAGAAGACTACTACCTCCACTACACTGGCTTGTGGATCTCTCTCTATAGAACACCTCTTTCCTCACTCAGAAGACCTTTGTCCTCACTGCCCTGGCTAATGGATCTCAATATGTTAAAGAATCAATATGTTTCACACTCACAATATTTGTACTCAACAAAGCACTCTTTCACTTCCAAAATTTCTTTCAAATCAATTCATTTGTTTCACACAACTTGAACTATCACTCCAATACTTTCAATCAATAATGCTCAATCAAATTCACTCAAACATTCACTCAATGAACCACAACTTGTTTACAAATCCTAACCAAATGTTTCACTATTACTTCCAACAACTCACACTATAGATCTCAAACCTTGACTCAAGATAATTCCAATTTCACATAATAATGATACTCACGATATTTCAAAATCCACAAATCATGCATTTGAAAACTCACTCAACATTTCCAACAATACTCATCAATCATTTTCACTCCACCTTTGCATTTCATAACATTCAATCCAACAATATTTCACTCATAATGAAGATGTGCCCATACCTTTTATTTTAATGGAGATATATCTTCAAAACTTTTCTCAATCATAATCAAATCCTCTTTTCTAATTTCGAGGTTAGATAGCAACAATATAACTCAAAGTATCCACTCAATTATTTTCCTCAATGATTATTTCACCATACAAAAATATTAACTCTCAAGTACAACTTATAATCTCCAAACTTCACAAAAATAATATTTAATTCATAAACAATCAAAACTCCTTTGATAACACTTTATAAACCCAATATTCACACTTAGAAAAATAAAAATAAATTCCTTTGTTTAACACTTTTTACTCCAATCTTCACACAATAATATTCAACACAATTAATTCCCTTTCTAACACCTTATATCTCCAATATTTATTTATAATTCTAATTAAAAATTAAAATATTAAACAACCTTATGAATCCCTATCTTTCACCTTAGCAAAAATAATCACGTGGCCTCAAACGCCTTCAAAACTATCACATAGCCCCTAACGTTATTCAAAGACCTTGGCAAAAATTAAATTGAGCGCTTACCTTATGCGATGGCCCATGTCAAAAATTTGCAGCCTCAATAAACATACCCAAACTCAAACCCGAAACCTACCACCATCACAACACCTTAGCCCAAGGCTAGGCTACCGTTGGGCTGCACACCCAACACAAAACTCAAGGTGCACAAACTACGCTTTATCCCTTGCTTTTGGTGATTTCGATTTTAATAAAAAATCCTTTACTGCATTCAAAATTAAGGGGATGCAAATTGAACCCCTAACTTGCCTTGCATGAACGCCTTAACCAGCCCTCGATCGTCGCTTGCACTACCAAGCGCTTTGGGAAATATTTGGCACTCCACTTGGATTTATCACGAAGTCTACCCTTTTAATTTTTAACACATGCAAATTCCTTTCTCTTGTCTTAATGCAGCGCATGAATTCCTTTTTCACATTGGGCATTCAAATTTGCATGGATGTTTTAAAATAAAAATCATTGCCTCCTTTTATACCTTTTACTTTGCACTCCAACACGCCGGCTTTGCCAATTCAAATTTAACTCGAATTTTAAACTTAAAACTTTTGGTGCCTTAATATTTATTTAAATTAAAATTTTAACCTATGGTTAAAATATTTTAATTTAAATAAATTAAATAATCTTTAAAATCTGCTCAATGGGTCTTTTCAAGGATTTATTTATTTTAATGACTCCTTGGACCTCATTTTTCTTCATCTCAACCTTTTGCTCGGAATATTATAATATTAAATATTAAAATATAATTATTTCTTTTTAAACATGCTTCTCCTTCCTTGGATCTTATTCTTTTAGGCCTCTTTAGGCATATAATATTTAAAATAAATATTATATCCTATTCCTTTTAAGCACTTCCTTGCATTTTGGAAAAACAACCTGATGACATTAATGATGACGAAATTGGAACATCAACCTCTTGACATCAATGACAAAAGAACTTGCTCAAATTTCCAGCAATATTGTACTATCTTACACAGCTTGATGTACAGGTTTGGAGATCCCAAAACCCCTTTTTATCCTCATAAAAATAAGTCCATACGGTTGAAGTTAAACGATTAGAATACTTGATTTATATTATTTTTTTATTATAAAAGTAGGGTTTTTGAAAGGGTTACCTATTACCTTTTACATTAATTTAGTTATATTGAGCTATTTAGTGTTGTCGAGATATGAACCTTAGTGTGGGCTATGTCAACTATTTGTTCCAACTATTGAACAAAAGACCTGTTGACAAGATTTATATATAATTTATTAAGGTTTAATTTTCATTAATGTTATAATAATATGTTTGTTTTTTTATTTTTTATTAAATAATATTTTGATTGGGTTCTCAAACTAGTTACAATATCACTCACATTGGGTATTACTAATAGCATTGAGTTATATAACCCTTTTGGTATCACTAAGATTTAAAATGTGGTGTGTGTTGCATTATTTATATATCTCAGCCATTGATCCAATGCCTCATGAGTATGATAATATGGTTTGTTATAGTATTATGATAAATATAACTTATAAAATATCTTGATAATATGATTATAATATAAATAAAACTCATTTCAATCTTATATATTCAACTAAAAAACTTATTTCAATTTAAAAAAATATATGCTATTAAAAATTTTATTAAGCTTTTCCTATCTAAAATAAGTTTTAATCTTAAATCTATTCACAATGAGTCCTATCTTACTAAAATTTATTTAATTATTTTATCCATCCAAATCTAACGAGAGACGAAATTTGAATTTCACTTGAATTCTCCACATAAATAAAAGGATACTCTTTACAAATTGCAAAGGGTAACCTATTTTCTTAGGTTGCAAGTCTAGTTCAACATGAGAGATTCAAAGAAGTGACCACAATGATTGTTTGATCAACTTGTCAAATTTATTCATATTGTACGTCTTGTTTGACCTATGATTTTTAAATTAGTAATATAGGATTTCCACCTATATTATATCATGACCACATAGTGGCGTTACAACAATTTAACAATTATACATATATTGCTAAACAAGATTCAATCCTAGGCCTTTTTTTATGAAAGTTAAGGAAATGTAATTCAATGAGCTCATGTTATTTGATTAAATATTATGGTTATGTCATGACCTGCCTTGGCAGGACCCTTTATGAAATGACAATGTATTGAATTTATTGTTTCAATGCCTAGTATAGTTTGTATTATGGATATGCAAAAATGTTTGTAACATTGGTTATGTTGTATGAACATGGTATTGCTAATTATATGTGATTTTGCAGGATTAATTATGCTTGTAGGTGGAAGAAAAGATCAACCACCAAGAACGAATCCACCTAGGAGGGTATTAGTAAAAATAGAGGTTTTACTAATACCTAGGTGGACAATATCAAGCTAATAATTTAGTATTAGTTTTTTATATTTGCATTTGAATTAATTAATTATGGAGATGGTTAATATTGTTCCATGCATGCATTAGTTTTAATTAAAGTGACTAACATCATGGATTTTTAATGCTTTTATTATATAAAAATATCTTTTAACTTTCAAATAAAGCAAGCAATAAAAAAAAATTAAAGTTGGATATTCAAAATGTGGAATTAAAGTCTTCATGTCAAGGAGGTCTAAGTAAGGAGGTTTGTCTTAATGAAAAGTATGATCCCTTTGCCAACTTGGAAAAGGAAACATATGGTCATTTATGCTCTTGGGTATGGCACATGGTGAGAGGGGATTTAAAAAAAAATCCCAAGATGGGCACTTTATCTCTTGGAGTTTCAACAAAAAGGAGAGAAGGCTACAAAGGACTGGAAGGGGCTTGCAAAGAAAGAAGGATTGGTTCTTCGTTTGTTGGCTACAATCTAGACAAGGAAGAGGAGGCTTTTTGAAATGAGAAAGAAGAAAATAATTTCCAAGTTGGATCTTCTCATTTTTTTTTCTATGCCTGTGTCTTTATTCTTAGTTGTGTTTGATAAATTGCTATGCTTTTGAATGTTCTGAATAAATCCTTAGAAGAGTTATTTTAGGTAATCTTCATTCAAATCGTATTTTTATAAACTCCTGTGATATGTTTACTTTAGCTTAAGTTTTTTCCAACCTGTTGTTATGTTTTTATTGGATTCATGAAAAGGAACGCACTCACCCATGTTTCTAGATGATGTACATCACTATAAAATCAAATGAAAACCTTTCAATGCAGGCGCAATTTTTTTTTTTTCTTTCCCTAAGTTTTTAAAGGATATTTATACCATATCTTTAGGTAGAATTGTAAGTGTTTAGCATAATCCTTTAAGCATGGTCTTGTTGCATTGTCAACCTTGTAAACAGACTGTATCTCTAGGCGAGGTTAAAAAGGACATTTCAATATTTCAAATACCTTAGGATGCAACCTCCCTGATTGTAGAAGCGACGTATGTCACTATTATTCAAATGAAATTTTAATTCATTCCCCTATGTTTGTTTTCACATGTTTCGTAGATACCACCACCAAATCATGTCAGGTTTTCTATTTTCCATCGATGCCTAAAGGATTTCCTAAGATTTAACTTAGGCTATAAATTTTAATCTATGCTCGATTTTTTTATCTGCCATCATCGAGACATGACACCGCATCATGGTGTCTCCATGCTCGGGAGGGTGCAGGCAGGGTGAAGGCCACTCAAACCTTCACATAAAATATTCCATGTGGGATATGTGGGGCCTAAGAAGATCTTAAAAATGGATTTAAATTCCTTTAAAATTTGACCACAGGTGGTGGTCAGGGCTGCCCCTTGTGGAGCTGCCCAAGTGCTAGTTGGTTGCACTATCCTTTGGACATGTGGCTAATTTGACTTCCTTGACCTGATTCAAATTTGTTGTCCACCTTTGTTGTCTGGTTGGTGCATGGCAATCTACTATTGGTTGTGTTGTTGGTTTAATATGCACTCAACTAGGTGAATTATTTGTTTTGAGGCTTTGTTAAAATTTATCCCACATGCCTTGTATGAGGGTGTTGAGGCCCCTTATTACCTGACGACCAGTGGTGGTCAAGGAATCCTCCATAAGGGGCTTCTTGATAGCACCAGTTGGAGGTTCTAGAAGCCTCTCACATGAGGCCAAGGGTGCTAGTTGTGGGCACAGTCAGTTGGAATCTAACCTGAGTTTAGCTATGGTTTATGTTAACTCTATTTGATTGGTTTTACTTGATTGGATTGGTTTGACTATTTTTTTATTATGATTAAACCAAATTTTTTCTTTTGGATTTAGGGCTTTTGCATATTTGAAAATTTGAAATAAATATTAATTTAAATAACATGGCCTCTTTGGTATTTTGATTGATTAATGTAATTTTGATTAAATGAGGATTTTAGGATTAGTTATAATTTGATTGATGAATTGAAAGAATGGGATTTTGATTGAATAATGGAATTTTGATTAAAAAATGAGGATTTTGGGATTAGTTATAATGTGATTGATGAATTGAAAGAATGAAATTTTGATTAAATGAGGATTTTGGGGTTAGTTATAATCTGATTGATAAATTATGTTTGAAATGTATAAAGGATAATATATTTCATTTTGGGATAAATTATGTTTGAAATGTATAAAGGATAATATATTTTATTTTGGGATAAATTATGTTTGAAATGTATAAAGGATAATATATTTCATTTTGGGATAAATTATGGTTGAAATGTATTAAGGTTAATATATTTTATTTTGGGTTAAATTATGTTTGAGATGTATAAAGGATAATATATTTCATTTTGGGATAAATTAGGTTTGAAATGTATAAAGGATCTTATATTTTATTTTGTATTGAAATATGTTTGGAAAGTATAGATGATCATATATATTATTTGGAAAAACATACTTGAGCTAAATATAGTCGAAGGTATTATCTTGTCTGGTATCTTTTCAGGGTGTCATTAGGTAGGTTCTTTGTCGATAACCAGTAAGCATAACCTATCAAAGTTTATTCATTGGTATCTCTAGTAAATTGGGATAAATTTAATAATTATTATTGTGGAATATAATTGTTTTTGGGAAGTTACTAATGGAATTATTTTTAGAGGATTATGGGGTCCTCTCTATTATTCTTGTTGTGTGCTATTTTATAGTAGATGGATACATTAGACCTTTAGAAAGAATTTATTCCTTTAAATGTTATTAGAAGGAAGAAATCATCTTTAGAAGAATGAATGTGGAATTCATTCGAGGGAATTATGGGGTTCCCTCATTGATTTTATAATATGAATTAAAATAACAATTCATGTTTTTGGGATATAAGAATTATGGGGTTCTTATGTATTTATATTGGTATTGATGTTTTGGAAAAAAATTATGGGATTCCTTTATATCATTGTATTGGAGACAACTAGGCTTATGCAATAAAAAAGATGTTTCAAAGTTGGGTTTTTTCCCATAAGGGTTTCCTAGGATATATGATGTGTTGTGTGTGTATTGAATATCTTCATCTTTTGATCTTGCATTTACTGCTTTCTAGATTTTGTTATTGAGGTTATGTTTGCTCTTCAATAAAATGGAAGGTTTATTGTAATTCACAGATCATGGATAAGATTTTGGTAAGAGTTTTATTGAATTAAAAATAGTGTTATTCATGATAATTGTAATTGTTAAATCAAAATAAAGGAAGAAGTTATCTAGTTATGAGAAGGAAACAATATATGCATTTTATATTCTTGAATAGTCCTTACTATGATGAATCTTAGATGATTAGAAAATGACATCTATTAATGTTTATGCTTATGGATTAAAATATTAGAGAGAGATAGAGAGAGAGAGTAATCTAAGGGATTATGGGATACCTTTTGGATGAAATATCATCACCCAAACTTCTCAATTTCAACTCCCGGTTTTTTTTTTTTTATATTTAATTATATCCCCTCATCTAATTATTTAAATACAAGGATTCTTTACTCTAACACCTATATCTACTTCTTAAACAATTTCCTTTAGGTAATACTAATAGGTGCCACACCCCATTAAACTTCTCATCTCATTGGCCAGATGAGATAACTTAATTTCTCTTTCAATCATTCGAAAGAATCACACTAATCCCTACTCCTCACACAACTCATTTTGTGCAAGTGCACTTAGCACGATGGGTGTTGACTACTACTCACATCTGTTGGAGAGTTAGTTTTTAAATCTTGAGCTCATTTTTAGCTCATGGTGACATCGATTTCTTAATACCTACGGGAGAATTCCTCTAATGATTCCCATCTACCTTAACTATTTTCTTTTTTATATAGTCCTTTAAGTTCTTCTAACAAGTGATTCACCAAATAATGGAGAGTTACTTGGAATAGAAAGTGGAGAGTTTTCGAGCTCTGGCGATTTGGCGGGAAAACTTCTGAATCGACGTCGAGCGCTGCTCGAGGGCCTCTGGCCCGACAGATCTTCCCAGAGCCTTTGTTTGATTGTTTCTGCACTACTCTGAAGACTTGTAAGTTGTTCCGGGAGGGCCTGATGGGGTCTCCTCCAGTATCTTCTGCTGGAAAAAAGAGTTCATACGCCGAGATGTCGAAAGAAAACCCCTCGCCCTCCACTGGTGAAGCGCAGAGGACTGCTTTTCAGACGTTACTCAAGAACGCTGGCAAGGGTGCTTCCACACACCGAGTTAATGGTTGCCTTTCGCAATCAACTTCTAGACCAAAGATTATTATACAACCGAAACTGGTCGAAGACACAATCTCCTATTGTGCTCATCACGACCTGATTTGCAAATTCATGGGTATCCGTCCCACTCTGAACTTTCTGCACACCTGGGTTAGACAAAATTGGGAGCCACTAGGTGAGTACTCCTTATGGCCTATTAGTAATGGATATTTCATTATTAGTTTCTCTTCTTTAGCAGATAGAAACAGAGCTTTTGAATCTGAGAAAAGGAACCATGGCCCAGCTGGGTTATTTGTCCAACCTTGGAGAGTGGGTTTTGACCCTCGTATTGAACCTACGGTAGTCCCGGTCTGGATCCGGCTGTATGCTATTCCTATGGAGTTCTGGGGGGAACAGGTTCTAGAAATTATTGATAATTCATTAGGCAGGTTTATAGGAGTCTCCAGAGATACTATAGAGGGAAACATAGCTATCTTCGCTAGGATCTGTGTTGAAATGGATATTAGCCAGCCTTTACCAGCTGAGGTGGAACTCGAGTTGACAGGGCTTACCTGGATACAATAGTTAGATTATGAGGCCCTTCCTTTTAGATGCAGAGCCTGCCATCAGCATGGCCATCTGGCGAGGTTCTGTCCAAATACCCTGAACACAAAAGTGGAGGCTCCGCTTGGAAATCCAAACCGCTCCAGAGTGGGTAAGTTTACCCCTGTCCAAGAACCATCTAGTATTCCTCAGGATTCTGGTCTCCAGAAAGATGGTTTTGAACTTCCGAAGCGAAGGAAAAATAAGAAGAAAAATTCTAAGGAGCATGCACAACTTAAGTCAACCAATCGGTATGAAATCTTTAAATCCCTAGTGGATCAAGAGGACCAAGTTATGGAGGGAGTGGATGGGAATGTTGAGGATACTAACATTCACTCCCCGACTTCTCCATCATTTACCCCTGTCTTAGAACAGGTAATGGAATCCCCTGGGACTTTGCTGCCAGAGAATTTAGGGGCACTGGTCATCCACTCCCCAGCACAGCCGGTTATCAAGGATGTTACTATGGGAAGCTCTGAAAAGAATAGGGAAAGGCCGGTTCTTGGGATTACCCAGGTGGAGAAGAGGTCTAAAAATAGTACTTCCCAAGGAGCAGGCAAAAAATCCAATAAGGATCTACTGGCAGTGCAAGGAGATAAGCTGATCAATGGAGGATTGGTGAGGTCCATTGAGTCCTACTGCTCTTAAGGTTCTCAATGATTATTCAATCCTGGAATGTTAGGGGTTTAAACAGTAGAACCCATCAATATGTTGTTCAAAGACTTTTAGGAAAATGTAAAACAGACTTTTTGCTCCTCCAGGAGACCAAAATGTCAGTAGATCTTATGTGCAAGACTGCCAACAGAATATGGCGGGGTGCTGGTTATATGGATGTGGCTGCTCAGGGTGCCTCGGGGGGGATTGTCACTTTCTGGAACTCTCAGGTTTGGAAATCTTTAGAACACATAGCTTGGAGGGGTGTTATAACTTCTCTGTTTAGAAATAATGTCACAGCTAATCATGTTCTCATTACAAACTTCTATGGGGCTTAATGCTTTGATGGCCAGTGGCTCCAATGGAATGCTGTACACAATATGAGATCCTCCCGGGAAGTGTTTGACTGGATCTTAGCTGGGGATTTTAATGCCAAATTTTCTATTAGGGATCAGGAAGGTGGGGCCCCAGTTTTGGATCCAGGGGACCGGTTCTTGATTGCCCAAATCCAGACCCTTAACTTGGTTGATATCAAAGGCCATGGAACCTACTTTACTTGTACAAATAAGAGGAGCGAGCCACACAGTCGGAAGGTAAAATTAGACCGGTTTTTGGTCTCTGAAGAGGCATTTATTAAATGGAATCTGAAGCTCCAGATTTTGGAAGGCCCTGTCTCAGATCACTTTCCCATTTTTCTTGAAGGAGGGATGATGATAGGTCAACACCACAAGCCATTTAAATTTGAAAACTTCTGGTTGCAAAAGGAGGATCTCCGTAGGAAAATCCCCTAGTGGTGGGAGGAAGGCCGCCTACCCTATGGGACAGCTATGTTCAAATTCCATAAACAACTTCATTTCGTCAAGTGTAAACTGAAACAGTGGAGACAAACCAATAAGTCGGACTTCCAGCTCCAGAGGGCTCCCCTGATGGCAAGATGGGAGGAGGTGCAAAAACACTTCAGGGATGGCTCCATTTCTGAGCACCTTAAGGCGGAGGATGATGCTCTACGCAAAGCGGTTGAAGACATTGATAACCAAGAGGAAATTTATTGGAAACAGAGAGCTAGAACCTCCTGGTTATTAGAAGGTGATAGAAATACAAAAATTTTCCACCGCTCAGCTTGTGCTAGGAGACAAATGCATAACATGGAAGTCCTTCAAGATGAGAATGGCCACTCTTTTGATACTCTCCCTGGAATGCATTCCCACTCAATGGATTATTTCTCAAACCTTTTTAAGAATAGTATGGACCAAGATGTGGTTGCTCAGAATGCAGTTATCAATGTCATCCCTTCTCTCATCTCTCAAGAAGAGAATCAGATCCTCCTTAGACCCATTGACAGTGATGAACTAAAGAAAGTGGTATTTGGGATGAGCACTGGAAAATCGCCAGGTCCAGATGGCTTTCCTATTGAATTTTTCTAGGCCTTCTGGGATACTCTGGAGAAGGATGTTTTGGCTGTTGCTGAGGAGTCCAGAACTAACAAAAGAATGCTTAAAGCTCTCAACCATACCTTCATCACTTTAATTCCTAAAGGGGAGGGGGGGGTTCATATCTCTGATTTCAGACCGATTGCCTTATGTAATGTTATTTATAAAATAATCATGAAGATTATGGCTGAGCGGCTAAAACCTCTTTTACAAAAAATAATTTCCTCGAAGCAAGGGGGTTTTGTGGAAGGTCGACAGATCCTGGATGAAGTGGTCCTTGCTCAGGAGGCAATCCACACAATGCAAACTTCAGGTAACAAAGGAATGTTTATAAAGCTGGATATGTCTAAGGCTTATGACCGGGTGGAGTGGGGCTTCCGGCTAAGATGTTGGTCGTCTTTGGCTTTTCTCGAGATTGGATTGACTGGGTCTTGAGTTGCATCTCCACTCCCTCTTTCTCTGTTCTAATCAAAGGGCTCCCCTCGACTCCTTTTGGCACCTCTCGGGGTCTTCGTCAAGGAGACCCTTGCTCCCCTTACCTCTTCCTCATTTTAGCTGAAGGATTAGGCAGACTCTTCCTGAGAAGACGTCATCTCGGTTTGATAACAGGTATCAAAGTGGGGACAGAAGTCTTGACCCACTTACAGTTTGTGGATGACACAGGATTGGTGGGAGTGGCCAGCTTCAGGGAAGCCAGAGGAATCAGAGATACTCTTAACATCTACCTTCGGGCATCAAATCAAGTCATTAATGATAAAAAGTCCAAGGTGGTCTTCTTCAACCTCGATCGAAGGTTACAGGACAGAATCACTGAGGTTCTGGGATTTACTAGGACCTCTCTACCTGTTACTTACCTGGGGGTTCCTCTGCACTTCAAAAAACTAAAAATTAATTTTTGGAAGGATCTTTTGGATGGCATCAAAGAGAAAGTGAATCATTGGGCTCTTAAATGGTTAAGCTATGGAGGCCGATTAACATTCTTACAATCTGTTATTCAGGCTTTGCCAATTTATAAATTCTCCATCCTGGCTGCCCCACATTCTATCTGGAAAGAGCTTGACAAAATGGCTCGAAGCTTCTTATGGGAGGGTGCTAAAGGGAAGAAGAAATGGGCCTTGGTCGGTTGGGATAAGGTCACCCAGCCCAAGGATAAAGGCGGGCTGGGACTGAGAAGCTCCAAGATTAATAATAAAGCTTTGGCTGGAAAATTATACTGGAGGTGGATTTCACAGCCAACTTCCCTTTTTAGCAGAATTCTATCTAGTAAATACCTAGACCATGCTCACCCCAATGATTTGGGACGTTTCCCTTTAGAAGGTAACGGATCCTTAGTGTGGTAGACTCTCAAGCTTGGAGCTCAAGTCATCAAAGATCAATTGTTTTGGAAAGTGGGGAGAGGGGAGAAGGCCCGCTTCTGGACTGATTCCTGGGATCAACACCCTCCTATTATTACTGTGTTTCCTGAACTGCAACCCATTAAATCAGCCATAGAAGACAAGGGTTGGATTCTTATTGAGAGTTATTTCAATACCAGTCAAATTGGGGAATACAAGTTCAAAAAGTTCAAGAGGCTGGAAGAATGGCCAATTCCAATTCCCCCGGAGCTGGCACCCATCTTGGAAAAAATTTTGACAGCTAGGTTTCTTACTGGACAAGATGAGGAGGATGAACTTGCCTGGGGCTTTGGGAACCTTGGGGTTTATACTGTGAAAGCGAGATTCAATCAGATTCTTCCAGAGCCTCCACCTCACTCTTTTTCGGTCCATGTCTGGAAGAAGATTTGGCACCCCAAAGGCTGGCCAAAGGTGAACTTCTTTGCATGGCAATTTATGCATAATGGAATCCTCACCTTTGACAATCTCAGACATAGAGGTATCATCGGTCCTTCTCAGTGTGTGTTATGTCGCAAGCAAGAGGAAACTGCTGATCATTTGCTGTTTGAATGCACTTTCACTCGGCAGATTTGGATGCGCTGGTTCTCCACCTTTAAAATCCAAGCCAACAGTGATGTGACTCGGACCAATATTTGGAACAGATGGAAGAGATGCAGATTTAAATCCAAGGCTCTTTGCATTGGCTGGGAGCTCGGCTTTCTTTTTATTTGGTGGCAGGTGTGGTTGGAGAGAAATTCCCGCATCTTCCGTGAAACTTTTTCTTCTCTTGAAGGAATCTGGCAGGTCATCTGGAGCAAAGTAGCAAAAACGGTTGCTATCTACGTGGAGGAGGAAAAACAGTTTGTCTCTGCACCATCGGCTGAGGGAGCTGTTGATCTTGAAAGACAGGCTTTTGATAGATGGCACCCTCCCCTACAGGCTGGATCAAAATTAACACTGATGGTGCTGCTAAGGGAAACCCGGGTAGTGCGGGAACTGGTGTTGTTTGTCACGATCATCTTGGGTCTGTGCTCTATTGGGAGCTGCAAGGTCTGGGTCATGCCACAAACAATGAAGTGGAGGCCTTGGCCGTTAAATTTGCCTCTATCTTGGCTGTAAAGTAGGGCCATAGAAAGATAATTCTTGAGTCCGACTCTCAAATTTTGGTGGGTGCTCTTGATAGCATGAGGAACTTCAATTTGTAGGCCTGGAGGCTGCGGTCCCTTGTCTCCCAAATAAAGGATCTCTGGAAATAATTGGATGATGTGGTTCCCATCTATGTGCGTAGAGACTTCAACAAGGTGGCTGATTTTCTTGCTAAGCTAGGTGCCGAGAAGGATGTTGGAGTGCAGATGCATAGTGATATGCCTGTCGAGGACGTTGTGACTAAACAAGGCCTTGAATGCCATTTATGATCATGTGTAAAGATTTTTCTGGTAAGGATGGTTTTCGTAGCGATTTCATGACTTGTAACGACGCCGTGGCCTCTGGCGGGAAGTTGTCGCGATATCACGACAGGTTTTGCCTTCCCAGCCTCCACAGAAAATAGGTCGCGAATTCGTGACCTGGCGCGCTGCCGTTGTCTTTGATGCAAAGTTGTAGCGATTTCACTACCTTTTTGGCTGATGAGGTCTTCTTTGAGAAATTGTCACGATTTCGTGACCTGCTGAGCTTTCGCGGTCTGGGGATGGAAGTCGTCACGATTTCACGACGTTTTTGGCGCAGGGGAGTCAAGGTTGAAAATTGTCGCGATATCGCGACCTGTTTTGCTACCGCTGCCTTCACTTGGAAATGGTCGCGATATCGCGACACTTTTGCTGGCTGGGAGCTTCGGAGGAATTTCATCACGATTTCTCGACGTGCCGCGATTTCGCAACATGTCACGAAATCGTGAAGCTTTTGGCACAGGGGAGTCGAGGTTGAGAACTGTCGCGATATCGCGACCGATTTTGCTGCTGCTGCCCTCACTCGAAACTGGTCACGATTTCATGACATTTTAGCAGGTTGGGAGCTTTGGAGGAATCTCGTCGCGATGTCGTGACCTTTTCGAAGACTTGATGCTTCTTGGAGTTTTGGTCATGATTTCGCGACTTTCTTGCCGACCGGGCGTGGAGGCCTTGGTTTGTCATGATATCATGACATGTCACGATATCGCGACATGTCGCAATTTCATGACATGTCGCGCTATCGCGGCTGAGGGTGCTGCTGCGGCCGCGACTGGGTTGTTGCCCGCAATTCCGCGACATGTCGCGATTTCGCGACATGTCGCGGTTTCGCTCCTTGCTGCCTTATTTGCTTTGTGGGAGTTTCCTTTGTGCTCCTTGCTTGCTGTTCAGTTCTCTACTATTTTTTTGGGATGAGTTATCTCCCTGTTGTATTTGCCCCTTGTTTTAATACAAGCTTTTCAATTTTTTTCAAAAAAAACAAGTGATTCACCAAGTTTAATTAAGCAAACCAAAACTCTAAAAGTTAATTAGAATCATAAAAATCACTCAATCCCAAAGTTCAAGGAAAGTAAGACAACGTAAGAAGAACCATAACTTTCGATGTGAATAAAAGGTCCATTAAAAGCACATAAATCTTAAGGTTACCACCTCAACTAAATCGTAAGTCAAGTCCTTACATAAATCTCATGTGTGGGAGTTCTCGAATGAAGTGGAACAATCCACTTCTCTTATCTATTAGAGAGTTTAATCATTATGATCTGTGACATAAAATTTAGTAAACGAAAGTTCTATATCAATTTATCTGTTGAGATAAATATAATCTAGAAATCAATATCCGACTTGGCAAATATCACTCTGCGAGTGACGTATACAGTTCTATTTCTTGTAAGTCAAAAAAACTAGACAACACAATGATCCATTAAAAATATTTTTCACTTGAGCTCATGCGCCCATAAGGTAGCCACTCATTATTCAGTTTTCTAAACGACCATACTTAGTAATGATTTTTCAACAATTGTCTTTTAGAATGGCATTTCTTAGCGAAACTCTTATCCTAACTCAAAGAATCTTCAGTATTCTTAAAGAGCCTCAGTTGATCTCCGTATCCATATTTATTGCATGATCAAGAGCTTCATTACCGATAATCACTCCATAATTCTTAACCAACCCAAAGACATCCTTTCCACCTCCAACGCATATTCAATAACCACTGAGAAGGAATACCTTTCGATAGAGATCAAAGATGGCTCCATTTAATATATTGAGCAATTCATTTTATTGGTGGTATAGTTTCAACCACCATATCACAGTATCCAATCACAGATAAAATCCTAATAAAATGCCTAATAAAAAACCATTCATTCTTACTCTAGGATCAACCAAAACGTAGAAATTGATTTCCTTAAATGTGATACTTCTAATTATTCAATCTCATCAATTTCAGTCCTACTATTTTTGTTTAATATAGGAATAACGGATAATGCTTCAAATAAAAACCAATATTTTGTTTTCCTTTTTCTTAAACATACAAAAATATCTCTTTATTTTCAAATAAAACAAATGTATAACAACCATTCACATTTCAATAACATCACAACTACTGAGTACGTCCTTACTAAGGGTTGATAATACATCAATCCCTTCTTTGGTATTCAACCACAACAACACATATTTAATTTACTACCAACAATCCTCAATAAAAATTTATTCATTTAATATATTCTTCAAAACATGCTAACATCTCTTTCACATTCATAGTCCACACATATATTGTGGCAACACAGACATTTACAACAACCATGCATAGATTGATTTTTTTTCTACTATAGCATAGTTCCATACGTATAACGGATACCGGTTTTTTCTAGTTTATAATGGAAAATCATTTTTCCATTACTTAAGCATATGTCCCTAAAATTATGTCACTCAATTGCAAGGTACTAACTGCATTCCATAGTTTCATAGGAAGTTTCACAACATAATATTGCCATTAAAGCCAAACAATATTGCTCGACCAAAACATATCAAACGTCATCTATGAACCAGGGTGTCACTGGAGCATGTTAATCATCCCTCCCCCCTTGGTTTAATTTTTTCTAATAACTTCCATTTCATACAACATTTAAATACAAGTAGTTTGCTTCTACCCAAACCAATCTTTCACTATTTTTTTAAATAATGGACACAACAAAACACAATTATCTATTATGTGATAATCTAGGAAATTGTTCATTTTTTATTTTACCAAAATCGATATAGTAAACAACATAACCAACAACATAACCAATCAATAAAAAAAAGTAAATTATAAACCCAAAAGAACCTGGTTTCTTCTGCAACTATCCAAGCTCTTCTTTAGTGTTGTTTCTTTTTTGTTTCTTTCCTCCTTGCTTCCCATTCTCCCATTTTTTATTGGCTATCCTTCATAAATCACTCCCCACTATGAGTTCATCAGTTTTCACTCACATAACCATAAATATTTACTTCACCACTTGCTTACCATAAATGAGGACATCCAACCAACCGTAAGGCACGATCAAGCAAGGATCACTCCAAATGTATTTCTTCATTAATACTGACGTTTTCTTATAGTTAAAAAGTTTACATCTCTTACTTATATTCTTTGGATTCCTTTCCAATGTAGTTTTGAATTCTACGGAACTCATCATTTTTCTTTTTACATAAAAGAAATGGTAGTAATAAAAGAAATCCATTTCTCTATCTTTATAAAATCACAACTCCTTCCTTGAAATTCATTGCAACTTTATCCACTATAATGAATTTTTTTTAACTATTTGAAAATAAAGATACTTAAAGAGATTAGCACTCCTTTCTAGCAATAATGTCATTTTTCAAATAAACACTTTTATAAGGAAATATGATGCAAGAATAAATTCAACCAAAAATTAATATATATTTACTTATGCAAAATGATATGCATCTTCATGAAAGAGGGGCATTCATCCATGTTGCCTCTCCAATATTCCGACAAATAACCCATCACATCATTTCCCTTAGGTATTCCTTTCTCGATGGTTATTTATTTCTACCACCTTAAGAAACCTATTCTTGCAAAAGTGAAATCCATTAGTAGTATCTTATCCTTTCATAAAATCTATGTAGTTACAAACTAAACATGAAATAGTCTATCATTTCATTAAGGATATATTTACATCTTCCACAACATACATATGTTCTCATAGCAATAAACACATAGTCAAGTATCTCATCCATAAGATAACTATTCAAAATATATGTCCAAACAAAATAAAAAGTCTACCAAGAGTTGGATCATGACATCATCCCCCCTTAGGCTTAACATAGTCCTCTGTGCCTTTTTTAAATTTTGTAAACATAAAATAATATCTACTTAGCATTTTCAAACAAAAATAGAAAATGTTTTTGCATATATGCTACTTTTTACCAAGTAGGATTCCTTTTAATGAGTTAGTTCCATTGAACTTTGAACTACTCCAAGGTTCCTTTCCTCATCAATTTAGATTGGAATTCAAGGATTCTTGGTGGTTGAACCTCTATAGACTTTGGGTTCTTCACCTATAAATTAGAAAAGTCCCACACATACTATGGATTAGCAACATACATTTTAATCAAAGAAATATGAAAAGTTCTATGAATATTGGATATATTGGGAGGTAAGGCAAGTCGATATGCCATAGGACTAATATTCTCTATGATTTTAAAATGTTCGACAAAGCGGGGATCTTGCTTTGTGGATTTGATCGCACTCTTCTTAGGATTTACCATCATAAACACTTTTTCATCCACAAAAAACTCTTTTGGTGATCCCTTTAAATCGAAATAAATTTTGTAATGGTTTGCAACTTTCTTCAGCCTCTCTCTGATCACCCTCAACTATTGCTCCATTTCTTTGATCATGTTTGGACCAAGCACAATCCGATAATTTGGATTATCCCATGTCAATTGTGTCTTGCACTTTCTTCTATACAAATCTTCGAATGAGCCATGCCTATTCTTGAATGGTGTTTTTATTGTAGGTAAATTCAGTTTTTTTGATCCATACAGTACATGTGAAGCATGTCTTATAGCACTTGGTTCAGTATTTTAGTTTTCCCATTAGTCTTTGGATGGTAAGCTGAACTAGTATTCAATATAGTACCAATGGCATGATGCAAGGATTACCAAAACTCAAATGTAAATATTGGATCCTTATTCGATATGATTACCTTCAAAAATCCATTAAGCTAAAATATTTCATTGGAAAATATATTAGCCACAACCACGATGCCATCCTTTGTGTTTCCAAGTACAAAGTGTGCAACCTTGGTCAGTTTTTTGACCACTACTAGGATTACATCATGCTAAAACCTGTTCTTAGGCAATCCTACTATGAAATCCATCAAAATCACTTATCATTTTTGCATAGGCACATCATGCGAATACAATAAACTAGTGAGATATCTATGTTTTGCTTTTACCTTTTGGCACTCGAGGCATTGAGTGAAAAATTTAGTTATGTCTCTCTTAATTCTTGGCTAGAAGAATACATTTTTTATATTCTCCCTCATATTTGCTCCTCTTGGATGAGAAAAATATGGAGATCTATGTGCTTAATTTATAATCATCTCTATCAAATTCCTAGTCTCAGAGATTACTACCCAATTCTTAAAACCTAAGTAACCATCCTTGAGGTCAAAATCCTTGTTTTCATCTAGTTTCTTTTCCATGTTTTCCTGAATTTGCTTGCAGTATGCATCATATTTTTGCATTTCCTTGACTTTTTCCATCAAGTCGACATGGATACAAGATAAAACTACTATATGTCTTCTCCTACTCAATGCATCAACGAATTTATTCTCTTTTCCTTTTATATACTCAATTCCAAAATCATATTCTACAAAAAATTCCATCCACCTTCTCTGCTTATCATTGAGTAAAGGTTGAGTGAATATATATTATAGACTCTGATGGTCTACCCTTAGCTCAAAAGGTATCCTAACCAAATAATGTTGCCAATTCTTGAGAGAAAACACTATAGCTGCCAACTATAAATCATGGGTTGCATAATTAACATCATGTCCTTTTAGTTTCCTAGATCCATAGGCTACCAATACTTATTCCTGAGAGAGCACTCCTCAAAAATCTTCTAGCAATGCATCTGTAAAAATAGAGTACTTCCCTAGGGATCAGGTACCTTTTTTTTGGGTAGGTAATAAGCATTTTGTTAAATTTTCTGGGTTGAAGGGATGCAATCCATGTATACATAAGGTTATTATCTAGTCGAAGAAATAAAAATAGAACAATCCCCAAGATGTAGGGATGAACTATGGTAGAAATATAGAAATACAAAATATGCAGTCCAAAAATCTCCAAAAAATTGATTCAAAAACTGTTTGAAACCAAGGAAATATCAAAAGATATAGGGAAAGTTATGCTAAAACGAACAAAAATAGAATTCCCACTATCCTAGATCCCAGGATTACTGGGGTTCTTCACCATCAACTAAATTTTTAGCATTGTCTTGATTTTGAGTGAGCAGAGCATTGAGCGACGCCGATAGGTCCTATAGTTCTTTGATGTTATGAGAGAAAATGACACCAGATTCCTTGATCATATTGCTTTCTACTAGGAGTTGGTCAACCACCCCTGAGACATGATTGAGGATTCTAGATCGAAGGGCATCAACACCACAACTTGTAGTATTATTAGCTTCATCCAAAATGATCTCTAGATTGGATTGGGTCCCATTATTAGAGTCATCTTCTATCCTTCTGAGGTGATTTAAAATTCTCTGAGGGGGAGGGCTCTGAATAGCCTTTCTCTTGGTTCTTGAGGGCCTAAGTTTGACCTCAAAACCAGTGGCAAGGGTTTCTATAGGAGCAATATCAACAGACTTGGATGGAGTGTCAAACTTGGTTTAATCACTGGGATGGGTAGGTAGGGTCCCCATAATGGCATTGAGGATGGTCTCATTATGGATAATGTTAAGCAAAATATCTGGCTCATCTAGAAAATTAGTATTGGAAGGATCCTTAGACTAGGGATTCAGAAAAATAGCGATATCAGGAGACTCATCAATGGGATAAGAAGAAGTAGACTGACATTCATTGGACATAGGATCAACAGGTTGATATTGTTGCTCAGTGACCAGATTGGAATCCATAGGGGAAATAGAGGGGCCTGAAATAGGTTGACTATCTAGGGCATGCCCTTGGTGAGACAAATTTACTAGTTTTTTTTTCCTAAAGTTTTCAATGGTTAAACTTATGGATCTCATCAAAAATTCAAGAATGCTGATAGGCTTGATGTCCCGAAGGTGGTTAACAAAGGCTATATGGAAGGTGCGAAGAGGAAGGTTGATATTGTCAATAGTAATATACTACATAATAGGCACAATAGATGAGTTCCAATGAGGAGGAAGAGAATCATGGACAACTCCTAATTTGGTCCAGACCAACTCCTTTCCTTTTTAGGGAAATTATCTGTCTCCTCCTTAAAATTATGGTGGTCTTTCCTGACTGATCGCCCTTTAGTAGAAAAACCAGAAATAGTAGATAAGAGTTGGATGTTTACCTTAATTCATAGCCCTCGAACCTAAACCACACCATCATCCCATGAGTTGACAAACTCATTTGTGATACTATCATTAATGTCAGTAAAGAGCTTGAAGAAGGGATTAAAACCCTTAACACCCAAAAGAACTTCAAATATGTGATCAAGTTGAATATTTGAAGGTTCAATGATAGTCATATTCTCAAAAAGATAGGGAAGCTTTGATGACCAGAACCCAAAAGTATAGGGATATAGAATAGGACCACAAGGGTGATGGGTTTCTAAAAAAGACTCAATATCAAGAAACACGCAGTGAGCAAAGGTATGTAAAACAACAAGGGGATGAGGGGAGATAAGATAGGGGGCATGCGAGATGGTTGAAGTGGAATGATCAGTAGATAAGGTGGCACTGGGAGTGAAAATGGGGAGACACAAACGAAGAAAATGAAAGAAATTGGCATGATGAAAAAGGGTGGGGTGGCTGACACGAAGACAAATGAAAAGGCTCTGCCCTAGAGAATCATCAGTTTCCTTGTGGTGAGAACCACAATTTTGGAAAATCTCACAATTAAAAATATGAAAAGAGGGGGGCTAGAACAAAAAAACTGATAATGGTGTTGACAAAACACTTGAAACAAAAATAATAGTGTTGAAAAAACAACTTATGGTATTGAAGCATACCCTTTTGTTGGACCTGACAATGGTGTTTATGAAACACCTAAAATAATTAAGGATGGTGTTGACAAAACACCTTATGGCATTGAAGAAAACACCTTTTATGGCACTTCTATAATCATTGAGAAACATGCCTATTTTCATTTCGAATAATACTGATAATATCCATCGAAAAGGAGTCTTCCCAAATAACGCAATAACTTTGATTGGCTGCCATATTAGCCAAAGTGTTAGAAACCACGTTGGCATCTTTAAAAACATGTTGGATTGAGCTTAAGGGAAGCTGGCTAAGAATGGTTTGACTTTTCTATATAATATTTTGAATATTTCAACCTGGCTTCGAATTACCTTTAACATGATTGATCGCAACGAGGGAATTGCCTTCAAAGATGATTGGGTTAGGGTAATATTTACATGGAACGACGCATCTCCATAGGGCATGAGCCTCAGCATATTATTTGATTGAATCCCTAAATTTTTAATGAAGGCCTTGATAATCTTACCACTGTGGTCCCGGATAATTCTGCTAGCTCCTCCATCCCTAGGATTGCTTTTAGACGAACCATAAAATTTTGCTTTTAGCCACCCCAACAAAGGAAGTTTCCACTTAGCATTGACCTTGTCGTTGTTGTGGAATGGATTTTGAGAGAATTCAATGGAAATATTAAGAAATTTGAACAAAAGCATTTCTAAACCAGGATCAGGGGGTTTGTCACATTGAATCAAGTTGGTATTTTTAGTAGCAAAACTTATTGCTCTATTAGCTACCATCATTGGATCCCTGGACTTATTATTGAATACCATGTTATTGTGTTCTAACCAAAGCTACCATAAGGTATGGTGAAGAGAGGCTTTCCACATAAAATTTAACCTGTGATGGAAGAAAACAGAAGGCCACTGGGTAAACATATCAATAATAGTTTGAGGCCATGCCCATTGAACTCTAAAGATGCTTAAAAGAACTATAAAAACATTATAGGTAAATTGAAAGTCAACCACAGTATGTTGTGTTGAATCCCAAGCTTGAGAGCACAAATAACATCTATTGGGTAACATGATTCCCCTTTTAATCAAATTTTAAATAGTTAAAATTATGTTTTGAGTAACTAACCATGAGAAGTGAGCAACTTTGGGGAAATATTTTTCAGCCAAATACATCTAGATATTACAGAAGTCAACTGTTCATTTTGCAATTCATAATTGTCATGCAACAGATAGGCCGATTTGACTGTGAATTGCCCATCATCGCAACATTTCCAAAAAGGCCTATCCTTTCCTTCGGAAGTTGGGATAAAGCTTGATCTGAGAATGGACTGCATGGCATTAACAACTTGGGAAATCATTGCATCATCTGTATTAAAACTTAGTTGCTTCCACTTGGGACGACCCTGGTTTTGAACAATGAAGTTAGTTACTTTCGGCCCAAACCTTGCATCAATTGACGATTTTAGGATAACAAGAGTCTGATCATTAATGAGAGGCTCATACCTCACCCAAGGGTCATGCCAAAAATTTATTGTCTTTCTGTCACCAAGCTGCCATCTTACACATTTTTCAAGCAAAGGTCTAGTCTGAAGGATAGATTTCAAGAAATGAGTTCCAGCTTGGGGAGCTTCAACATCCATAAGGGAATGGTGTTGCAGATATTTTATCCTTATAATAGATATCCATTCCAAGTTTTCATTTGTAAAGAAATTCCATGCCTATTTTTATAAAAGAGCATGATTCATCTTGTGAATTCTTCAAAACCCAAGACCTCCTTTATATTTTGGGGAGAAAACTGTCCCAATCAACCAGCGGAATTTTTTTTGATTGTCAGTTCCTGTCCATAGAAAATGCTTTTTGATTTGTTCTATCTTAGATCCAACAGTTGTAGGGATTTTAAAAATAGAAGAAAAGTAAACAGGTATGCTCTGGAGAATTGACATGACCATTGTAGCTTTGCCTGCCTAAGATAGTAAAACACCTTTCCACCTTGCTAATTTATTGTGAAGCCACTCAATGATATTGGACCACATTGCATCAAAAGGATGACCCACAAACATGGGAAACCCAAGATAGGTAGTGGGCAGATTAGCAATAGAACATTCCAAGATATTAGCAATTTTAGTCTGGCGGGGGATAGGGGTATTAAGGAAAAAAAGTTTACTTTTAGTATAATTAATTTTTTGTCCTGTTGCATCTTCATAAAGATTAAGAATAGTCTTGATGGTATAGGCCTCTTGGATAGAAGCTAAGGTAGCCAGCAAAGTGTCATCTACAAATTGTTGATGAGTTGTGGGTCTAAGATTGGAAGTTGCTTTTATGCCAGAAATTAATCCCAGGGAAAAGGTTTAATTTATAGTTCTGCCAAGATATTCAGCTAAAATGATGAAGAGGATAGGGGATAAGGGATCCCATTGTCTCAATCCTCTAGTACTATGGAAGTAACTAGTTGTGGAACCATTCACCAGGATAGAGAACCAGGAAGAGGAGACACATTGCATAATGAGATGGGTCCAATCACTGTGAAAACCAAACTTCAAGAGGACTTTGGATAGAAATTCCTTATTAACCCTATCAAAGGCTTTATTCATATAAAGTTTAAGAAAGAAAGTAACTTTTTTAGACTTTTAGGCAGAATGGAGGAGCTCATGAATAGTTATCACTCCATCAACAATATTTCAACCTTTAATAGAGCTGCGTTGACAAGGGTATATTAGAATTTAAAGGAATTATTTGAGTCTATTAGCCATAGCTTTTGTAAGAATCTTGTAAACAACATTATAGAGGCTTATAGGATGGTATTCAGACAAAATTTTAGCATGAGGGCTTTTAGGGAATAAGGGCCAAAAAAGTAGAATTAACATCTCTGGGGATAAACCTAGAATTTTGCATCTCTTTGATGGCAAGACAAAGGTCATGACCTATTATTTCCCAATAGGTTTGAAATAATTGAGGAGAAAACCCATATGACCCTAGGGATTTATCAGGGTGCATGGAAAAAAGAGCCTTGTGAATTTACTCATTACTAAGGGGTTTTAGGAGATAGGCATTCATATCATTAGTAATAATTCTTGGGATATGACTTAGGAGGGAATCCATTTCTTGGGGGGATTGGTTAGTGTGGGATCCCAACAAAGACTCAAAATTGTGAATAGCCTCATACCTAATTTCATGAATGTCATATGTGTATGATCCATCACTCTTAACCAATCCCTTGATCCTGTTTGAACCTCTGTGTTTGAGAGTTGAAATGTGGAAAAACTTGGTGTTTGAATCCCTTTATTTTAGCCATAAGTGCCTAGATTTCTAATACCAAAAAATATCCTCTTTATTTAGAATGTTATGGTATTCTTATAGAAGAATATTTTCTTCCTACCTCAAGGGAGGATCTCCTTGACCTTGCTGAAATTGATTTTCGATTATCTGCAATTTGTCCCTTATATTATGTTTATTTTCAAAGATATTTCCAAAAACCTCCTTATTCCAAATTTTTAGCTTGTTCTTGATAAAACATAGTTTCTAAGAAAACTTCCCAATGTGAGATCCAAGAAAATTTTCTCCCCACCATTCACCAACACACACCCTTAAATCAGGGTGTTGAGTCCACATGGCCTCAAATAAGAAAGGAATTTTGAAGGGAGGTTTATTGATAGATTTAAAAATAAAAGGGTTGTGATCAGACCCAATTTTAGGTAGAGCTTGTAAAGTGGCATCCCCAAACATCTGCAAAGAATCATGGGATAGAAAAGATCTGTCAAGTCTCTCTTGAATAAGATTAGCTTCTGCTCTTCTATTACTCCATGTAAATTTAGATCCTCTCAACTGTACATCCATTAGTTCATTTGCATCCACAAAATTGCAGAAGTCTTTTGTGGCCCTCGAAATGATATATTTTCCTCCTTTATTTTTTGAGGGATAGAGTGGTGTATTAAAGTCTCCTACAAGCATCCATGGTATATTAGAGAATGTTTCCCTCATTTGAGTGAGGGTATCCCATAGTTTCAGCCTGTCATGGTGACTGTTGGGAGCATAAACATTTGCCACAACCCAAGATTGTTTTGATATTAAATCATGGAACAACATATTGGAAATATCCTTTGCTGTAAATCATCCTTCCCTCCACTTTGGTAGGATCCCATAGACATAGGAGTCCACCAGATGATCTGACTAAAGGGCTGAAGGAAAATTCAGACCTTTTCCAAATAATTTTTGCAACTTGGGAAGAGGGTTGCATACCCAATTTTGATTCTTGCATAATGAAAATAGTCAGTCTAAAATCCTTTCTTAATGAGATAGAAATTATTATTTTTACTACCCCATTAAGCCCTCTCGCATTCCAAGAGAGGACCTTCATTGAGAATTTTTACCAGGTTTTCTTCCTCCTTTGGTTTGTTGCAAAGGAGGTTTGGTTCTCTTCGATTTGTCTCTGTTGGAAGCCATGATATCTAGAAATAGGGTTCATTGGATGCCATTAGCTATATCCTCTACTATATCTCTATTTTTTTAGCGTATATTTATTAATATTTGTTATTACAATTATATTGGGATATTAGGGAATTATATTGTTAGGCTATTGTTAGTCTACTTTTATTATTCGGCACTATGCAGTTAGCTCGATCCATTCTATTCGGGATAATCTAGGCCTAAGTTGTACTACTTAATCTATGTTTGATTAATGAAATATAGTTCATTGCTCCCCAACATGGTATCAGAGCTAGACTTGTCGGAGCTCTGGTAGCTTCGACTGGGTGGAAGTCAAATCTATTGGATGAGTTGGCTGATCGATTCCTGTGGCCTGGATCACGTCGCATTCGATCCATTGTGTAACTGAATCCTAATGGTTTGATATGAATCAGCATCCTCATGGGACTAACTCCTAATGGTTTGATATGAATCAGCATCCTGGAGATAGCCGAGTGAGATAGCCTAGGAGGACACATGGGAATTGGTTGAACCTCGAACACGAACACTCGACTGGCTAGGAGGACAGGCCCGAAGGCCAATTGGGTGGATTGAAAAATGGCAGTTGGACATAATAGACCTAAGCATGGAGGACCTAAAGATGACAAACGACTAATAGAATCAGAGTGTGTGGAAAAATCGTGACCAAAGAAGAGATTGCCCGAAGGCAATGAAATGTATATGTGAGTTTGTTTTTTTTAAACCACTATTTTCTCATTGCATCCCCGATGTGGGATAATATACCACGGATAGCTAGAAAACCTCTAATATGTGATCGCTTCTACCTACGATAGCCCATTGACAGTGATTTATGAGTTGCAGAGGCAACGCAGTCAACCGTTAAATTTTCTAGCTTGTCGATCTGTTCTGCCAAAGCGTCATTGGATGATTGTAGACAAATTTTGATGGACTCTCGCCTAAATTAGTAGCAGATGGGCTAGATCAAATTTGTGCTCTCATAGATATTTTTTGACAATGGATTTATGTCGACCAGATCCAGGAGGCACTGAATGTAGCAGTAGAAGAACAAGATGTTTCAACTTGCTCTTAAATATCCAGTTTCAATGGAGAAATTTTGAGGGTAAACATTGAGCTGACGTCGAATTGTTCAACTTACAGATGTAGTGGAGGGACCCTAATTGCAAAACGTAGGACATGAAACGGGTATAGCATAGTTGCAGATTTTGGACTGCATGTAGCCATTGATTCTGCTCCCCAACATGGTACTATAGGTTCTAGTAGTCGAGCATCGCAATATTAGTTGCAAACGACCTCGATTGGATCTATGAAAAACAATAGTTGCTGAGATGGATTACATGACATTTTTTTGTTTCATGAAACAAAGTTTTCTTATGGATGCTCCCCTATCTGCTAACTTCGACGACGCAAAAATAATGCAAAGAATATTATCTATAGAAATTTCCAAGAGAAATTTTTAAAACACTACAAAACCTTCTGTGCGCAAGAGATCTGAGCATCGTTGTGCTGGTGAAGATCCATGAAGTGGCCACCATCGAACCAAAAATCCGATTGCACCGCCACCTGAGACAAGTCGTGCCACCACCCGTCAAAAGAGGCATTGCCCGATGGAAGCACCGTCGGTGGAGCACAACGATGCCCATCACAAATGCAAATCAAAGTTTGCAATAGATAAAGGGACTTGTCCCTTTATTCTCACCCAGCTCACTAGCTGGTGTGGTGACTATGCAAAGAATTAAGGCGCTCGACAAAGGGGGAGGTCATGGGATTCTGTTAAAAAAAAGGTAAAACATTTTATTTTGCAAAAGTATTTAAAATTTTATCATTTTTTTTTAATAATTTAATATTAATTTAATTAAAAAATCATTTATTTTTTAAAATTTAATGATTTTTTAGTTAAATAAATTTTATTATTAATTAAATTTTTGATAAGAATTTTATTTTTGCAATTTTAAAATCAAAGCCAATTGTTTAAGTTGCAAAACAAAGGGAGATCAACCTTGTCAAAGCTATCCCCAAAATATAAATTCATCAAAAATCAAACTTTTTTAACTTCATAAATAGCACATTCGTGTTTGGAGTTCTTGACATGAGAAGGGGGATTTTTACTGTTGAAATTTTTTGAGTGTCGAAAGCTTTGTCAGAGCCTTTTGAGGCTTCATAGTTGCATTTTTGCACTAAAAGTGGGGATACATTTTTTCTCTCCACCATCTCCTATCTTGCATATAGGGGAGATATAATTTTGCAAAACAAAGGGGAGAAGACTTATAAGGGTGCATTTTCGGCAGTGACCGACACCTTAGTCAATTTATTTTTGCAAAATTTTATTGTAAAAGGTGAATTTTCGATAGAGACCAACACCTTAAGAATGAGCAGATCAAAGAAAAAGTAGGCCCCTAAAAAAATTGATGCTATTGAAAAATCAGTTATCGGTCCTTACTTTCCACCAGAGATGGAAGGAATGGATTTTTATGAGGATGAAAAATATTCTACACTACGTAGTGGTGTAAAATCCATTCTCAAATATTTTGAAGATTTTGAAGACCTTCAGAATAATGGTTTTCAAATCCCTATAGGCGTCATAATGGCATTCTACATATCATTGATTTCTCTTGATATTGCCCAACGTAGTGTACAGGGACTTTAGTGAGGAAACAGAGGTCAAACCCCTAATGGTCGATGCTTGTAGTGACACAAGTGACCTTCAGTCCATGGTGGCGAATGCTTGTTGTGATACAAGTGACCTCATGCCTATGATGGCAGATATCAGTTGTAGCACAGGTGATCTCATCACAATAGTAGATTTTTCTTGTGACACTAGTGACTTAAAAACTGAACCTCCTAAAAATGAACTCCATAATCTCATCAATAGCGACAAATGCAATATTGTTAAAAGCATTGATGAAGATGATGAAATTGGGTGTTTTGAAAAACACACCAAAGGATTTGGTTCCAAAATGATGAAGAAAATGGGATTCAATGGTGAGAGATTAGGTAAATAGGAACAAGGCATTAAAACTCCAATAATGCTAAATGTCAGGGCAAAGAATGAAGGCCTTGGCTATACTGGACAAGCAAGTACCAATAATACCATGTTTGTAAATCCTAAATCTCCTACATCTCCTAAAAATTATTGTTGTAGTCACTATGGAAAGAAAGGACATGTTGCAGCTAAGTGTTGGAGATTACATCCTTGTGATTCTTGTGGATGTATGAATCACTCTTCTTCAAGATGTTGGTACAAAGTGAAAATGACCAACAAGGTTCATATTGATTGTGGATGGACAGATCTCACACAATGGACCATGATGAAAGAAATGTTGTATGGCTTCTATCGAAAAGGTAAAAACTATGGTAGATCCCGAGGCAAATCCAATGACAGACCGAGTGGCAGTCCCCGAGATAATGACCTAGAGACAGACCTAAAGACAGACCCAGAGATAAAGTTTTAGAGGCAGATCTACAGGCAGGTCCAGAGGTAATGATCCAGAGGCAGATTCACAGGCAGATCCTAAGATAGACCCAGAGGTACAATTCCAGAGGTACGCTTAGAGCCAAAGCCAGAGCCATGATCAAGAGCCAGAGCCGAATACAAAGCACGAGCCATGATTCTTTCATTTCTCTTCTTCTTCTTCTTCACTGTATTGGGGTGGTTATATACTTTACCCAAATATTGTTGTATGGGGGGATGATAGTGTAGCTAATAGTTATATTATTACCCAAATAATGTAATAAGGGGGGATGTTAGCGTATCTTTATTAATAGTTGTTATTACAATTATGTTGGGATATTAGGGAATTATATTGTTAGGCTATTGTTAGTCTAATTTTATTATTCGGCACTATGCAGTTAGCTCGATCCATTCTATTTGGGCTAATCTAGGCCTAAGTTGTACTACTTAATCTATGTTTGATTAATGAAATATAGTTCGTTGCTCCCCCAACAATTTCTCTATTCAGCTACAGAGGATCTTCCCTTTTTTCTATCACTGCAAACATCTATTTGGGATTTCTTGTAACTCCTTGTATGCTTGGGACTCCATGGTGTAGGGATCCCATGTGACTCGTCTAGACCTACAACTTCATCAACAATAGGGTCAGGTGGAGGGTGAGAAGGTCCCAACCTGGTGGGTGAAGGAGGATTGGGTGGTAGAGGAGAAGTGGAAGGTGGAAGTGGGGGGTTGGGAAGGTTGGAGGATTCGGTTGTATCGACAACAATCTAGAGAGAGGAATAACCAACATTTGTGGTAACTATGGGATGTGGATCATGATTGTCTGGACCAGGGTATTCCTCTTGATTTCCATCATTTATAATATTTGAATCATTTAAAACACTAAAATAATTAGCAGAAGAAAAATAAGAACTTGCTTGTTCCTTATCGCCATTTTGAGAAGAAAGAATTATTTGCTTCTCCTTGGGATCAGAGCGTGGCCCTATCTTGGAAATCTGGTTGCCCTGATTCTTGGATGTGTTAGAATGATAATACTGTTGAGCTCCTTTTCTTGGACTATCTTGCACTCTTAGGGCATTCTTATTAGCTTTTAGCTTTATACATTGATTTCAAATATGACCTTGAGTGTTGCATTCAATGTAGTAGGTCGGCTTATTCTCATATTCCACCATTTGGATTTTGTGGTAAGACCCATAGATTGAATTTACATGAGTCAAAATTTGGGATTCAATATTCGTATTAACACAAATTTGAACCTACATAATTCTCGATCTGGCCTTTGCAAACCAAAGGATCAGGTACTTTTAGTATGGGAGGTATGGTAAGCTTTTGCTTTAGCAAACCAAAGGCTTCCTCACATTTCTTTGTCCACTTGAATTTTTTTCCTTTTCTCTAAAGGTTGGTTATTGGTGAGGTGATCTTGGCATAGTCCCTCACATAATGCCTATAGTAACCAGTTAAGCCCATGAAACTTTGAACTTCTATCATATTTGTATGTGATGGCTAGTTTAAAATGGCTTTAGTTTTCTTAGGATCCACTGTGATCCCTTCAGCCAAAGTAATATGTCCTAAGTATTATACTTTTAAAACATATAATTCACACTTGGATATATTCCCATACATATGATTTTTTCTTAATAGTTCTAGAATAATCCAAATATGCTCGTCATGCTAACTTGTTTTTGGAATATATTAAAATATCATCCAAAAATACTAGTACAAATCTATCCAAGTCCTAAAGATACTATTCATCATATTCATAATTGTTGTTGGAGAATTTGTTAAATCAAAAGGCAAGACAACAAACTCATAATGTCCATAATGAGTTTTAAATGTTGTCTTATATGTATCCTCCTCACGGATCCTCAATTGGTGGTATCTTGACTTCAAATCAATCTTTGTAAAGATTGTGGCATATTTGAGTTGATCAAAGAGATCTTCGATTCTAGGTAGAGGATATTTTTTCTTGATTGTTGCCTTTTTTAACATTCTATAGTCTATGCATAATCTCAAGGTACCATCCTTTTTCTTTACAAATAATACTGGTGCACCCCAAGGTGATACACTTAATTTGATCAACCCTTTCTCTAGTAACCCTTGCAATTTCACCTTCAACTCTTGCATTTCTATGGGATTCATTATATAAGGAGCTCTATGGATGGGTTTTGTTCTAGGTTGAAGCTCAATAGTAAATTTAAATTCCCATTTAGGGGGTAATCCAAGCAAATCCTTTAGAAAAACATCCCTAAATTCCTGAAGAATTGGGTGTTTCTCAAACACCTCTTCCTTCTTCTCTTTATCCATTTTATTTATCTTAACTATATAGACCATCCCTCCTTTCTTTATGGCCTTCTTGAGTTGCATTGCCGATAATATTTGAGGTTGAAAAGCCCCCTAAAGACTATACATCCTACACACAACACCCCTATCATCTATGTACTCAATCCATCTATCCTGAAAATTGAGTATTGCTTTATGCACTTGTAGCCAATCCATTCCTAGGATTATGTCAAAGGTATGCAAATGTGCTACATACAAACATCCTACTATTATTCCACTAGGTAAGGCAATTTTTACCATAGGGTAACATTGATTAACGGAGTAGGTTTATCTAGAACCATACTCAACCTTCCACCCATGAGCTAAGATTCCTAGCCTTTCTAAAATATATTTAGCTAAACTAGTGGAAATAAAACTATCTATAGTACCACTATAAATCAATATTTTAACATTCCTACCAAAAATATTACCTTTAATCACTAGTGGCATGGATTGACCATCAATATTGTGGTTTCCTAAATCTTGTGCGTGGGCTCCTTAGGTGTAGTTTCTTTGTACATTGGTTGTTTTTCCTTTAGAACTCATTTTTGTTCTCCATGGATAATTAGAAGCATAATGTGGTCCTCTACAAAGATAACATCCTTCTTTAATCCTTGGATGTTCTTTTCACTTCTATCCCTCTTCCACTTTTTCTGTAGATGGAGAACCATCCTATCCATGTAACCGTCTGTTGTGACCCTTATTGTTGTTTTGGTTATTTCCTTGGAACCTTTTCCTAAACCTCCACTTCTTCCTACCATTGCCTTGGTTATGATGAGAGAATTTATTGCTTGTCTGTTTCTCTTCCCATTTTATAAAACGTGCACTATTTCTCTTTCTTAGTGCCTCTTTACCCTCTTCATCTAATATTTCATAATCAAAGTAGGGTTTGAGATATGTTTCCACTTTCCTGGATAAATCATAAGCCTTCTATAGAGTTTTAGGTTCTCGTATATCCACTTCCTATCCTATTCTAGGATCTACTCCCAAAATAAACTTATGGATATTTATTTTCTTATTATAGGTAGGCACATACTTCATAAGTTTGATAAACATTTGATAATACTTTTCCATTGTCCTAGTTTCTTGGTGAAGTCTAGTGAATTGCTCAAATTTTTAGGAATAAAAATATTTCATGAGGAATCTATCTTTGAAGGCCTTTACAAACTCTATCCATTTTAGGTCAACTATTGCCTCAAGATCTAGTTCATCACTATATGCTTCCCACCAAGCTAAACCATCACCTTGCAGATGCAATGTGGCATAAGATGTTCGAGTGCTTGAGGAAAAGTTCTTCATGTTGCAATATGTTTCAATTTCTTTCAACCAAGCCTCAACCTTGTCTCCATCTTCCTCTCCATTAAATTTAGAATATTTTAAATGTTTCATTTCCTTTACCAACTCGATCTCTAATCTGACCCTAGCTTACTATACCTTGATAAGAGGTTCATTTGGCTGACTCACTCTAGGTTTACCCATATGTGTTTATCGACTCAAAATGACATCCAACAATTTTTTTTGAGTCTATTCCTATTCCTGAAGTAGAGCCACTATATTAGTAATATTCTCATTACTAGGATTTTCTCTTTCATTACTAGGGTTTCCTAAACCCACTTCTGGATTCCTATCCTCCACACAAGTTTGTCGTGTCTGCCTTGTCGATGGGGTATCACTTCCTCTTATTCTATTTGGTGGCATTGTCCCTAGACATACATAAAATAGGTAGTAAGAATTCATTAGCAATTAGTCCTTCAAATTGCTCCTCTTACTAAATATTCATCCAATCATATCAATTAACTTCAAATAGATTTTACTTCTAATGGGTATCCTATTGGCAAGGATAAATTTCTTTATAAGTATATTTTCTATTACATACAAACCTAATTGTTGCATAGTGAACCTCCCCCACTACAAAACATACTCTGATACCAAATTTCATCACCCAAACTTCTCAATTTCAACCCCTAGATTTATATATATATATTATTATATCCCCTCATATAATTCTTTAAAGACAAGGATTCTTTACCCTAACACCTATCTCTACTTCTTACACAATTTCTTTTAGGTAAGAGTACTAGGTGCCACACCCCATTAAACTTCCAGTCTCATTGGCTTGATGAGCTAGCTTAATTTCTCTTTCAGTCAATCAAAAGAATCACACTAATCCCTGCTCCTCACACAAGTCATTTTGTGTGAGTGCACTTAGCACAATGGGTGTTGACTACTACTCACATCTATTGGAGAGTTAGTATTTAAATCTTGAGCTCCTTTTTAGCTCATGGTGGTATCTATTCCTTAATACCTATTGGAGAATTCCTCTAATGATTCCCATCTAACTTAACTATATTCTATTTTTATATAGTCCTTTAAGTTCTAACAAGGTGATTCACCAAGTTCAATTAAGCAAACCAACACTCTAAAATATAATTAAAATTATAACAATCCAACCCAAATTTCAAGGAGAGTATGACTATGTAAGAAGAACCATAACTTTCGACATGCATAAAAGGCCCATTCAAAGCATATAAATCTAAAGGTTATCACCTCGACTAAAATGTAAGTCAAGTCCTTACATAAATATGATGTGTGGGAGTTCTTGACCGAATGGAACAACCCACTTCTATTATATTTTTAGATATTATAATCATTCAAATCCATGACATAAAATTGAGTAAAGGAAAGGTCTAATATCAATTTATTTGTTAAAATAAATACAATCTAGAAATCAACAGCCGACTTGGAAAATTTCACTCTGGGAGTGACATATACAATTCCATTTCTTTTAAGTCGAAACAACTAGACAACATAATGATCCATTAAACATCTTATTCACTTGAGCTCATGCACCCAGAAGGTAGTCGCTCATTGTTCAATTTTTTGAATGACCATACTTGGTAATGATCTTTCAACAGTTATCTTTCTAGAATGTAATTCCTCAACAAAACTCATATCCTAGCTCAAAGAATCTTCAATATTTTTAAAAGAGCCTCAGTCGATCTCCACATCCATCTTGATCACGTGATCATTAACGATAACCACTCCATTTTTCTCGACCAGCCCAAAGAAATCCTTTCCACCTCTAACACATCTTCAATAACCATCAAGAAGGAATACCTTTCGATGGAGATCAAAGATAGATCCATTTAATACATTGTGTAATTCATTTTACTGATGGTATAGTTTTAACCACCATATAACAGTATCCAATCTCAGATAAAATCTTAACAAAATGCATTATCAAAAACCATTCATTCTTACTCCAAGATCAACCAAAATATAGAAATTGAATTCCTTAAAAGTGATACTTCTAATCATTCAATCACATCAATTTTAGTCCTACTGCTTTAGTTTAATACAAGAATAACGGATAATGCTTTAAATCAAAAACAATATTTTATTTTCCTTTTCCAAAAACATACAAAAATATTTATTTCTAAACAAAATGAATGTCTAGCAACCATTTACATTTCAATAATGTCACAACTACTGAATACATACTTACTAAGGGCTGATAATACATTAATATCTTCTTTGGTATTCAATCACAAAAACACATATTCATTTTTTCTACCAGAAATCCTCAATACAAATTCATTCATTTAATCTCTTCTACAAACATGGTAACATCTCTTTCGCATTCACAACCCACACAAATACGGTGACAACACAAAAATTTACAACAACCATGCATAGATTGATATTTTTTCCTACTATAACATAATTCCATACGTTTGGTGGATACCAATTTCTGCTAGTATATAATGGATAGTCATTTTTCCATTATTTAAGTATATGTCCCTAAAATGAGGTCACTCAACAATTGCAAGGCACTAACAACATTCCATAGTTTCATAGGAAGTTTCACAACATAAGACTTCCATTAAAGCCAAACAATATTGCACAACCAAAACATATCAAACGTCATCTATGAACCAGGGTGTCACTGGAGCATGTTAATCAACCCTCCCCCTTGGTTTCATTTTATCTAATAACTTCCATTTCATACAACGTTTCAATACAACTAGTTTGCTTCTACCCAAACCATTCTTTCACTATTTTTTTAAATAATGAACACAACAAAACATAGTTATCTATTCTCTGACAATCTAGGAAATCATTCCTTTGTTTTTTTACCAAAATTGATATAGTAAACATCATAACCAATCAACAAAAACAAAAAAAGTATAAACCCAAAATAACCTGGTTTCTTATGCAACTATCTAATATCTTCTTTGGTGATGTTCCATTTTTGTTTCTTCCCTCCTTACTTCCCATTCTCCCATTTTTCCTTGGCTATCCTCCATAAACCACTCCCCATTGTGAGTTCACTAGCTTTTGCTCACCTAACTGCAAATATTTACTTCACCACTTGCTTACCATAAATGAGGACGTTTGGACAACCGTAAGGCACAATCAAGAAAAGATCACTCCAAATGTATTTCTTCATTAATACTGATGTTTCCTTCTAGTTAAAATCATAAAAACTCTTACTTATGTTCTTTGGATTCCTTTCCAATGTAGTTTTTGAATTCTAGGAAACTCATAATTTTTATTTTTACATAAAAGAAATGGTAGTAATAAGAGAAATCTATTTATCTATCTTTATAAAATCACAACTCCTTCCCTGACATTCATTGCAATTTTATCCACTATAATGACTTTTTATAACTATTTGAAAATAAATATACTTAAAAAGATTAGCACTTCTTTCTTGCAATATTGTCATTTTTAAAATAAACACTTTCATAAGGAAATATGATGCAAGAAGAAATTCAACCAAAAATTAATATATCTTTACTTATATAAAATGATATGCATATTCATGAAAGAGGGGTATTCATCCATGTTACATCTCCAATATTTCGACAAATAACCCATCACATCATTTCCCTTAGGTATTCCTTTCTCGGTGGTTATTTCTTTCTGCCACCTTAAGAAACCTATTCCTGCAAAAGTGAAATCCATTAGTAGTATCTTATCCTTTCATAAAATCTATATAGTTACAACTAAACATAAAATAGTCTATCATTTAATTAAGGATATATTTACATCTTCCACAATATACATATGTTCTCATAGCAATAAACACATAGTCAAGTATCTCATCCATAAGATAACTATTCAAAACATATGTCCAAATAAAATTAAAAGTCTGCCAAGAGGTGGGTCATGACAAGAAACTTCAAGTAACCTTGTATCAAATCTTTCTTCTAAGACCTAAACTTAGGTAGATGCACGAAGGCAACAATTAGATTTAGAGTCAATGAATCATCTATCACCAAGAGTGATTGATGGAAAAGTTAGCTCATCATGGAGATGATATGGATAGCTTATTTGCATTACACTTAGTGCACCTACATAGACAAACTTATGTATGGTGTAGGGATGAGCGTACCCTTTTGATAGACTAAAATAGATAAGTTAGCTCATCATGGGGATGATATAGATAGCTTATTTGCATTACACTTAGTGCACCTACATAGATGAATTTATGTATGGTGTAGGTATGGGCGTACCCTTTTTACAGATTAAAAGGGATAAGTTGGCTCATTGCGAAGATGAGACATACGACTTAATCATAAGGTATTAAGTCAATAGATAACTTCATATAATATCTTATGTAGGGCAGGGATATGTGGATCCCTAATGAGTGTATCAAAAAAAATTCTCTCTTGACTTGGTTAGATTTTTAGGTTGTTGCAGGTTCACCCATAGGATTGGAACTTTGGTTTATGGTGTGAAAGTCCTTACCTCCTAGTTTTCCTAGACACATTGGGCCTTGCTTGTATTATGTTGGATTCATATTTCTCAATTAATTTCATATTCCTTTAAATATATGTTAAAAACATAACCTTATATTTAATATTATTTTCAAAAATTGTCTCAAGGGACAGTGCAATGGTTCAGGGTTTGGTTCTCCTTCAAGAGGTCCAAGGTTTAAAACATGGCATGTGTATGGGATTGTGTGTTAATCCCCTAGTGATAAGCATATATCTCAACTTTACAAGGGGTAATGGCTAGGAAGGGACTACTCCACCCTATGCATCGGTCATAGAGGTTTATCACGCTACCCGAATCCAAAAAAAAAATCTATTTAAATATTTTTGGATATGATTTGTATTAATTTAGTAGAATATATAACAAGAATTTCATTTTTCATGGATAAAATTTTAAGTTGTTCTTTAAATGAAAAGTTGAATCATTCCCTTTACTTTAGGATTTGACAGTAAAGTATAAAACTTAAATTTTATATGAAAGATAATTTTTACTCTTACACTTTTTAAAGGACAATATAACATTTAAAAGATGTAAAATTTGTAGTAAGTTCTATCCCATTACTTTAAGATTTGACAGTAAAATATAAAACTTAAATTTTATATGAAAGATAATTTTTACTCTTACACTTTTTAAAGGACAATATAATATTTAAAGGATGTAAAATTTGTAGTAAGTTCCAACCCATTCTATTTCTTCTATTAGACTTTGAAATCTATGTTTGTAGTTGACTTAATTGTATTTTAAAATTTTAATAGTATTATCTATTAAAATGAAATATATATTTATACTATCAATAAAATTGAGGACAAGTGATAAGAGTTCCATAGGCGAGTTTTTAATTTATAGGTGAACTTTAACATTTTGTTCAGTGAACTAAGTTCAAGTGGTTGAGATAGAACATCTACCATTTAAAAAAGGCTTAGGTTCAAGTCCCAATGATTATAAAGGTCTTATGTATGTGATTGGTAGGTGATTGACACCAAATGAATTATCTTGTTCTCATTATAAACAAAACCTATAATAATTAATTATATTTAATAAGCTATATATGACTTGTATTGGGATCACTCCCATAAAAATAACAAATATTTTTTTTGGAAAACACCCCTTTTGGGGTCCCACTTTTGGGTAAGTCCCAAGGAGGCAGGGGTATCTATTCTTCCAAAATTACCCAGAACCCACACCTGGCCTACCCCCTTTGGCACATTCAAAGAGAATGCCTAGCCCAAAGTAAATTAGCCAACAAGCCATGCATATACTAGCCAGAAAGGTTGACAAGAAACCAATTACTCAAGGCTCATACACATTGGAGCAATGATAAGGCTTTCTCCAATCTGTTTTCACTATGACTAGCACTAGCAGAACCCTAATTATATTTATTGATTAGAGAAATAATTCTACACTTTGTGCCCTTAGAAGAATCCATGTCAGCAAACTACTTAATCCAGGTAATCTCTCTTAGACCTCTATCCACTCCCCATTTTTTTTAAACACACCAAAAAAATTAAATTGATGGGAAAAATAGATTACATCTTTGACCTTTCTAGGCTAAAAGGTATTTTATCCAAGATTCAATAAAGGAAACATAAGAATGATATTTCTGAGCTAGAGAATTGAAATACCTTGACTAAACCAAAGAGAAGCTAATACAAAGTAAAAAGAAATTAGGTACCTCTAGTACTAGATCCATCCAAAAAAAAGATAGATAGAAGAGCATCCCTGATTTGTGAAGCCCACCATCTAGGAGGGTGGTTGTAGCAAGTAAGATCACATTTTCCCAATACCCAATTAGCTAAAGCATCAATAATCATGTTATGTTCTCTGACAACATTATTGTACTCAACTTTCACAAAGTCCATCTGGATTAATTGAATCTTCTCAACAATTATTTTTATTCTCCAACCAAACTTATTGTTAGAATATATTCCATTATTTGGTGTTCATGACAAGTGTCACTTAATATAGACCAAGTGTCACTAGAGGAAGACCAAGACTCATATTGTAAATCCTATATAATGGACTCGAGTTTCATTCTTCATTTTATAATTCTATTCAGATAATATGATATGATACTTTGTTCATTAGCTCTTCTATTTTATCATTCCATTCTTAGTAATAATGATTTTTGTTTAGATAAAATAGTGCAAAAAATATCATTGGTATTAGAGCTATGAGGGGCCTGAATGTCATGACCCTTCCTTGGCTAACTTTTTTTTCTTAGAAGGTTTCATGATTTGCTAATGCTTCTTTTGATGAGATGATGGACTATCTATTTGTTTAGCATGTAGATATATATTTTGGTTAAATTATGTGGTGAATTGATTGATCATCTTTTCATGTTTAAGTTCTTGAGAGCATATTTTTCATGAAATAATAATATGCTGCTAATGGAACATCACTTTTGCAGGAAAGATTTGCTACTGGTGGCAGAAAGACTTTGTCATCAAGAAAGGGAATGTCCAAGAGAAATGATATGATGCGTTATTTTATGAAGTAATCAAAAGCAACATGAATAAGTGCTTCTATCATGGAGTTGCATAACATGACTTGCATAAAGAAACCATTTATGTTGATCTTTAGTTATAGAAATGCTTATGTCTAAATGATTATTTTGGTTGAAATTGATAAGTGTATTTGAAAATGATTGATTGTTGTTGATCATTCCAGGGAAAGGAAGCATGTCTATTTAAAAAAATATATTTCTAAAGTAGAAACTAGGAAAGGAAATATTTTGTTTAAGATGGTAAAGACAATTATGTTAATTATAAATTTTTCTTGTTTCCATGTAAGAAAGGTAATTTCCTCCTCGTAGTATTATCATTTTGATAGTTTTTCTTCATGACTATTTTTTCGTCAACATTATGGTGAAAACTTAGTTTCATTGAAGCAAACTTAAGTATGGTTGTTTAGTGTGCAATCATGAGAAGTATGAGTTGTTTTTGTTTTCCACCTTTGTTCTGAATGGAATTCAGTTAATGACCCTAATGACAAATGAAAGAGGGGGAACATGCCGAGAAAGGAAAAAAGATGCCTTCAGAGTGGAAATTTGGAGGAGAAAAAAATGGTTTTTGGTAGTGAAGAGGAGAGGAAGTGTGATTTTTTTGTTTTTGTTTTTGGTAGTGAAAAAATAGAATGCGGGAGAAGAGAGACGATCTAACAGTGAAGGAAAGAGAAGGTGCAGAGAAGGAAGCTTGTAGTCTGAAAATGAATATAAGGTAGGATTCCTTGAAGTGAAACTAGTCAATATATTCTACTATGTAAAACTGTTTGGTTGAAGTAGAAAGACTTGTGCTTAGATCATGAAAACAAAAAAATATAGTGACTAAAAAACTATTGCTTTCTCTTTATACCATAGACGCTTTTATGGTTTGCATTATTTTTTGAAGCTATGTATACTATTTATTTAGAAATTTATACTTGAGGAAATAATTTCGTTTAAGAAAAAAGAGTTGGTTGTGATTTGGTGGTTCTTCCCACGCGAGCATGTTGCTTTAGCATGTAATTTAGACTTACAAATGATTGGAATTTTTGTGCAAACTCCATTGTAGAGTTCTATAAATATTTTGACCTCTAAATTTTGTGAATCTGAGATCTTAAAAAACCCTAAGCTAATGTTAAGAAGTGAGGGACCATGCCCAGTTAGATAACGAATGGTAGTGTAGTTGGTCATTGATTGAACTTGAAGAATGATTTTTTTTACTTGGGAACGATGTTTGGTCTTTGAAAGAAACTGAGATTAGGCTTGATATTTTTTGTATGTTGTTGATTACATAAATTAATACTTCAAAAAACTTGTTGGTTTATGTATAAAATATGAGAGCAAAATGGGAAATGAGTAAATGATTCTATGTTTTTCATTTTATTAGAAGTAGTATTGAAAGCACTAAAAAAAGAGAAAGATTTGTTTATGAAATTTTTTTGCTTTACATTTTGTGAGATGAATGAGATAATATGTTTTCCCGTGTGCTTGTTGATTGAATGCTTTGATAGAAAGAAGTATGGTATGTTGCAGTTGTGTTTGTTTCATGCATAGTTTACTCTTAAATGAGAATATGAAGTAAACTTGAGTTTGAGGAGCCATCTCTAATCCCGAGGAATGGACATTTTATTTTTGGTCATAGAGGGAATTTCCGCTCTGGCATACTAAAGTTCAAATTTACTATTGAGGTTAGCAGTAGTGATCAGGATACCAAATCATGAGTTGATTTTTGTTGATTAGCGAAAGGGAATCCTAAGCTAGCAAATGAAGGGAGCTTGTCTTTTCATGTAATGGAAGAACCAGTTAGCTCTCGTGTATCTAGTCGACTTCCTTGAAAATCAAATTGTGCTAATGATATGTGGAATTATGGAAGTTTGTAACCAATGTTTATGTGAATCACCTTTTATAATATCCAAGATAGGGGTTGTTTTAGAACCTCTTTGAATGTATCGTAATGAGGATATTTTATGATGCTTATGGAAAAGTTGTTTCATGTTAACAAAGTTCTATACATTCTTTGTTTTACCTCTTGATTAAATTTTTTATTGAAATAATATAAAGAATGTGTTGCCTAACTATCTATGAGATTTATCCTTCGTAGGAAAGGAGCATGCACATGTGTTTATTAAAAAAAAAATTCTTTAATAATAGTCGTATGTGTGTCCAAGTTGTGAAGGCATTTTGAATTCATGCTTATCTTTTTGAACGAGTGAATGTATATTCAAATAAACATCTAGACTTATTTTGTGCTTAACTCACGTTGCCTTTATGACCAATGATAAAATGATGATGTAGCCAAGTTTTTGGGCTATGCAACCAAACTTAAGATGGTGTTTGTCAATACAAGAGAACACCTTGAGTTTTCGAGAGAGCATAGGTTACCATCAAGAGTTGAGTGCTCAATTGGTTGCGTAGAGCTCAAGCAACTTAGCCAAGTCACTTCAAATGTTTTATTTGATGCTGGACTATATTTGACTTCAATTTAACTGCATCTATGAACTACGAGGATGTCTTCGATAAAGGGAAGTAAGTTTGAGTCTTTAAAGGGACTAAGACCTTGGAAGAAAACAAGTGTAATATGACTATTGTTCCATTTTTTGTAAATTAGGGATGGATGGATTCTATCGAGTAGACCAAGAATTTAACAAAAGGAGGGTTAATCTACCATTGTATTCATAGTGCAACTTCATAGAATGGCCTATGAAGTAAGCAAGGATGTGCACAAACCTTTTTTATGGATTGAAAATGGAGTCTCCTACAATAAGAGAGTTGTGTAGTTTTATGATATGGATGTTTCTTTTCAAAATATGGCTCTACTTTGTGAGTATGTGGAGACCCAAAAATAGTTTTTGGAGGTTGTGCTGAGTCGAGAAATACAATCTGGTAAGCTGAGAAGGAAATAAGTAGATGAACCTCTTACAGAGCCATAATGAGCCAAAGTTCAACTGGAGGCTAAGATAGGCAAGGAAATGAAATATTTGAAGTCTTCCAAGTTTAATGGAGAGGAATATGGGGATAAGGATGAGGTTTGGTTGAAGGAGATAGAGACATACTACATTATGAATAACTTTGTTTTGGGTACTCAAACGTCTTATGCTACTCTAGATATGCAAGGAGATGGTTTTACAACCCCAAATACTCTCGGATTTCCAACTTAAGAAAGCCATCCAAAAAGGAGGAACTAAATATATAGTTAAGATAAACGAGTTGGAGGAAGGGAAGAAGGAAGAGGTGTTTGGGAGACACCCTGTTCTTCAGGAATTTAAAGATGTATTTTTGGAAGATTTACCTAGATTACCTCCTAAAAGAGAATTTGACTTTTCTATTGAACTCCAACCCATAATAGAGCCTATTCATAGGGCTCCTTATAGAATGAATCCTATTGAAATGTAGGAATTGAAGGTTCAACTTCAAGGATTTTTGGAGAAAGGACTAATTAGACCAAGTGTGTCACCTTGGGGTGCACCAGTTTTATTTGTGAAAAATAAGGATGGATCCTTAAGGCTATGCATTGACTACCATATGTTGAATAAAGCAACTATTAAAAATAGATACCCTTTACCTAGAATTGAAGATCTCTTTGATCAACTCAAGGATACCTCAATCTTTTCAAATATTGATTTGAAATCTGGATATCATCAACTGAGGATCCGTGATGTGGTTACTCATAAGAAAACTTTTAAAACTCAATATAGACATTAAAAATTTACTGTTTTGCTATTTGGTTTAATGAATGCTCCAATAACATTCATGAATTTGATGAATAACATCTTTAGGAAGTAATTGGAGAAGTTCATTATGGTGTTCTTGGATGGCATATTGATATATATTCAAAATGAAGTAGAACATGATAAACATCTCAAAACAGTGTTGGAACTATTAAGGAAGAATCAATTGTATGGGAATTTTTCCAAGTGTGAATTCTATGTGACAAGAGTGCAATATTTGGGTCACATTGTGTCAGCATATGGAATCATAGTAGATCCTAAGAAAATTGAGGTAATTTTGAATTGGCCACCACCAACCAATGTGATAGAAGTTCGAATTTTCATGGGATTAACTAGATATTACAAGTGGTATGTAAAATATTACGCCAAAATTACTGCACCAATTACTAACCTACAAAGGAAAGAGAGATTTAATATGGATTGATAAGTGTAAAGTAGCTTTTGAACTACTTAAACAAAAGCTCACTACACCCCCTATATTAAAGATACTCGATCCTCAAGGAAATTTTTAGTTTGCATGGATGCATCAATGGAAGGCTTGGGAGGAGTGCTCTCTCAGGAAGGAGCAGTGGTTGCCTATGGATCCAGGAAATTGAAAAGACATGAGGTTAATTATGCAACCCATGATTTGGAGTTGGAAGCGGTAGTGTTTGCTCTTAAAATTTGGTGACACTATCTAGTAGGTAGACCTTTTGAGCTAAGGACTGACCATTAGAGTTTGCAATATATCTTTACTCAACCTTTACTCAATGCAAGGCAAACGAGATGGATGAATTTTTTCATAGAATACAATTTTGGTATTGAGTACATAAAGGGAAAAGAGAATAGAGTCACAGATGCTTTGAGTAGGAGAAATTACATTGTTGTTTTATCTCATTTCCATTTTGATTTGATGGAACAAGTCAAAGAGAGACAGGCTCAAGATACTTACTATGAGAAAATTTGGAAAAGAATGCAAGAGAAACCGGATGTAAACAAAGATTTCAACATCAAGGATGATTTCTTATGCTTTAAGGACAGAGTGGTAATACCTGAAATTAGGAATTTGAGAAAAATGATTATGAGTGAAGCCCATAGATCCCCATATTCTGCTCACCCTGGTGGAGCAAATATGAGGGAGAACATGAAGAAAACTTTCTACTAGCCTGGAATGAAGAGGGACATAAATGAATATGTCGCTCAATGTCTTGAATGTTAGAAATTTAAGGCTGAGCATAGACATCCGATGGGATTGTTGAATCCGCATGTCATACCTAAGCAAAAGTGGCAAGTAATTTCAATGGATTTCATTGTAGGGCTGCCCAAAAATAGGTTTCAACATGATGCAATTCTAGTAGTGGTCGATAGACTGACCAAGGTTGCACACTTTATACCTAGAAGTACTAAGGATGATGTTGTGGTAGTGGCTAATAGATTTTCCAAAGAGATATTTTGGCTCCATGGTTTTCCAGAAGTAATTATATCGGATAGAGACTCAAGATTTACCTTTGAGTTTTGGCAAGCTTTACATCGTTCCATTGGAACTAAACTGAATATTAGTTTTGCTTACCACCCAGAAATAGATGGGCAAAATAAAAGAGTAAACCAAGTGTTAGAAGACATGCTTTGCATGTATTGTATGGATTAGAAACCCATTGGGAGGATTATTTACACTTGGTGGAATTTTCTTACAACAATGGACACCATTCAACCCTAAGAATGGCACATTTTGAGGTATTGTATGGAAGAAAATGCAGAACACCATTATCGTGGGATAATCTTGAGGATCGGATTGTGTTGGGACCTGATATGGTTAGAGAAATGGAGCAGCAGTTGAGAACGATCAAGGAACATCTAAAAGAAGTTGCAGATCGACAAAAGAGTTATGTCGATCTTAAGAGATCCCCAAGGGAGTATGCAGTGGGTGATAGGGTATTTTTAAGGTTAAAGCCCAAGAAGAGTGCAATAAAGTCCACAAAACTTGATCCTCGCTATGTTGGACCCTTTAGCATTATGGAGAAGATCAGTCCTGTGGCATATCAACTTGCCTTACCACCTAATCTATCTAAGATTCACAACACCTTTCACATTTCTTTGCTTAGAAAATACATTGCTAATCCTAAGCATGTGTGGGATTTCTCTAATTTGTAGATGGTGAACCCCATGGCTATAGAGGTTCAACTAGTAAATATTCTTGAGTTTTGAACCAAGTCAATGAGGAAGGGAATGTTGGAGCAGTGTAAAGTTTAGTGGGATCGATATTCTGAGAGGAATGCTACTTGGGAGAAGGTGGCAGACATGCAAAATCATTTTCCTTTTCTGTTTGAAAAATATTTGTAAATATTTTGTTTTATCTTAATCAAACCTTGGGAGACACAAAGGAATGTGTTAAGCCTAAGGGGGGAGTATGTCATGACCCTCCCTTGGCTAAATTTTTTTGCTTAGAAGGTTTCATGATTTGCTAATGCTTCTTTTGATGAGATGATGGACTATCTATTTGTTTAGCATGTAAATATATATTTTGGTTGAATTATGTGGTGAATTGATTGATCATCTTTTCATGTTTAAGTTCTTGCAAGCCTAGTTTTCATGAAAGAATAAGATGTTGCTAATGGAACATCACTTTTGTAGGAAAGAGTTGCTATTGGTGGCAGAAAGACTTGGTCACCGAGAAAGGGAATGTCCAAGGGAAATGATGTGATGGGTTATTTGATGAAGTAATTGGAAGCAACATGAATAAGTGCTTCTTTCATGGAGTTGCATAACATGACTTGCATAAAATAAACCATTTATGTTGATATTTAGCTAAAGAAATGCTTATCTCTAAATGATTATTTTGGTTGAAATTGATAAGTGGCTTTGGAAATGATTGTTTGTTGATTGATCATTCTAGGGAAAGGAAGCATGTGTATTTAGAAAAATATATTTCTAAAGTAGAAACTAGGAAAGGAAATATTTTGTTTAAGATGGTAAAGACAATTATGTTAATTATGATTTTTTCTTATTTCCATGTAAGAAAGGTGTTTTGCTCCTCGTAGTATTATCATTTTGATTGTTTTGCTTCATGACTATTTTGTCGTCAACATTATGGTGAAAACTTAGCTCCATTGAAGCGAAATTAAGGATGGTTGTTGAGTGTGCAATCATGAGAAGTATGAGTTTTTTTTGTTTTCCACATTTGCTCTTAATGGAATTTGGTTAATGACCTTGGAAGTGGATGAAAGAGGGGGAACATGTTGAGCAAGGAAAAATGATACCTTCGGAGTGGAAATTTGGAGGAGTAAAAAATGGTTTTTGGTAGCGAAGAGGAGAGGAAGTGTGGTTTTTTTTATTTTTATTTTTGGTGGGTGAAAAAGAAAATGTAGGAGAAGAGAGATGATTTGACGGTAAAGGAAAGAGAAGGTGCAGAGAAGGAAGATTGAAGTCTTGCAGTGAACATCAGGTAGGATTCCTTGAAGGGAAACTAGTCGATATATTCTACTGTGTAAAACTATTTTGTTTGAAGTAGAAATACTTGTGCTTAGATCACAAAAATTAGAAAATATAGTGACTGAAAAACTATTGCTTTCTCTTTATACCATGGATGCTTTGCTGGTTTACATTATTTTCTAAAGTTATGTATATTGGTTATTTAGGAATTTATACTTGTGGGAATGATTTCTTTTAAGAAAAGAGAGTTGGTTCTGAGTTGGTAGTTCTTCCCACATGAGCATGTTGCTTCAACTTGTAATTTAGACTTAAAAATGATTGGAAGTTTTGTGTAAAATCTGTTGTGAAGTTCTATAAACATTTTGACCTCTGAGTTTGGTGAACCTGAGATCTTAAAATAAACCCTAAGCTAATATTAAGAAGTGAGGGACCATAACAAATTAGAAAAATAATGGTAGTGTAGTTTATTGTTGGATGAACTTGAAGAATGTTTTTTTTTTTACTTAGGAACGATGTTTGGTATTTGGAAAGAACATAGATTAGGTTTGAGATTTTTTGTATGTTGTTGATAACATAAATTAATCCTTCAAAAAACTTGTTGGTTTATGTAGAAAATATGAGAGGAAAATGGGAAATGAGTAAATGATTCTGTGTTTTCCATTTTATTAGAAACAGTATTGAAAGCACTGAAAAAGAGAAAGGTTTGTTTATGAAATTTGTCTGCTTTATGTTTTGTGAGATGAATGGGATAATATATTTTCTCGTGTGCTTGTTGATTGAATGCTTCGATAGAAAGAAGTATGGTATGTTGCAGTTGTGTTTGTTTCATGCATAGTTTACTCTTAAATGAGAATATAAAGTAAACTTGAGTTTGAGAAGTCGTCTCTGATCCTGAGGAATGAACATTTTATTTTTGACGACTGAGAGAATTTTTGCTCTAGCATACTAAAGTTCAGATTTTCTATTGAGGTTAGCGGTAGTGATCAGTGTACCAGATCACGAGCCAAGTTTTATTGAGTAACAAAATGGAATCCTTCACTGGCGAATGAAGGAGCTTATCTTTCCGTGTAATGGAAGAACCAGTTAGCTCTCATGTATCTGGTCGACTTCCTTAAAAATAAAATTATGCCAATGATATGTGGAATTATAGAAGCTTGTAACCAATATTTATGTGAATCACCTTTTGTAATCTCCAAGAAAGAGGTTGTTTTAGAACCTCTCTGAATGTATTGTAATGAGGATATTTTATGATGCTTATGGAAAAGTTATTTCATGTTAACAAAGTTCCTTACATTTTTTTTTTTACCTCTTGATGGAAACTTTTACAAGAATAATTTAAGAATGTGTTGCCTAACTATCGATTGGATTTATCCTTTTTAGGAAAGGAACCTACACATGTATTTATTTAAAAAAAAAAGAGTCTTTAATAATAGTCGTATGTGTGTCCAAGTTGTGAAGGCATTTTGAATTCATGCTTATCTTTTCGAACATGTGAATGTATATTCGAACAAACGTCTAGACTTATTCTATGCTTATCTCACATTGCCTCGATGATTGGTGATAATATTATGATGTAGCCAAGTTTTTGGGCTGTGCAACCAAACTTAAGATGGTTTTTGTCTAATATGGGAGAACACCTTGAGTTTTTGAGAGAGCATAGGTTACCCTCGAGAGTTGAGCGCTCAAATGGCTACGTAGAGCTCAAGCGACTGAGCCAAGTTGGTTCAATATTTTATCTAATGTTGGACTACATTTAAATTTAGTTTAACCACATCTATGAGCTATGAGGATGTCTTGGATAAATGGAAGTATTTTTGATTCTTTAAAGAGCCCGGGACCTTCGAAGAAAACAAGTGTAATATGACTATTGTTCCATTTCTACTAAATTAGGGATGGACAGATGCTATCGAGTAGACCAAGCCCTTGACATAAGGAGGGTTAATCTGCCATTGCATGCATAGTGTAACTTCATAGACTAGCCTATGAAATAAGTAGGGATGTGCACAAGAATTTTCTATGGATTGAAAAGGGAGTCTCCTACACTAAGAGAGTTGTGTAGTTCGATGAGCTAGATGTTTCTTTTCAAAATATGGTAAAACAAAAAATCCTACATTAAAAAACTTTTGTAGATATCTGGTTTTACTAGAGTTACCCTTTTAGAGGAAATAAAGGGAGGGTGGTAGTCCATAAGTAAATATAAAGAAATGTTGAATTAGTTAAAGGAACTAACCACTTATCTATAGGCTAGATGTGGATGAGGGTTCTATGGTTAGTGGGAAACTATGATGGTCCAAAAGGGTTAATGACTCAAAGCTATTAGAAAAAAAACTAGTGTGTTATTTTGGGTTGTTACACTAAAAAAGATTGCAAGGAGGAGCAAATCCTGCAAGAAGAATTTGGGACAATTATCACCATCTAATAAAAATTCTAAAAGGATAAGAATTCAATAGGGAGGTTGTTGGATTTTACAGTAGAAGACTAAAGGCCATTGAAGGATAGTTAAAGTCACCTACTACAGTTTTGGGGCAACAAGTTAAAGGGTTTCAAAGCTGCAAATAGGTGAGTTAGAGAGCTATTTAGAACAACAAATAATAGCTACAAGCTCATCCAATAAAATGTATCAATAAGGTGAATATAATAACCTTGCAATCCTTCATCTACAGAGTTCATTAAGGTAAGCAAATTTGGTACAATAGGTTCATTACTAAACTTTAAGTTACTTAGTTCATTAATAAGTTTCATTAAGCACCATATTAGAGTTAAAGTTGTAAGGAGAAGATTGCATATTAAAGTCTTCAAGAGAGTGCAGAAGATAGTTTCTTATAAGGTTAATACCTACACATTAAAATAGGAGTTAGATTTTGATAGAAAGGAAAATATCATCTTCCTATTAGAAGTAAATAGTACTATACTCTAAAGCATTGATTTTAGTGCAAGTTTCATATTACTTTTAAGAGTTCATTCAAGGAGAAATAAGGTGATATTAGTAGTACACTATACTAGTTAATATTAATAGGTTATTAAATACATTTTTTTAAGTTAAGGTGGAAGACCAAAGTGCACAAATCAATAGAATATTAAAGTTTCAAAAGATACGATTCAGTGCAGAAAACCTACAACATATTGTGGCATAGTGAAGCCACCAAAAAAGGGTAATATTACCTCCAAGAGTGGAGAAGGAATTTGCCATTGCAAGTCAAAAAAATAATCTACAAAGGAGACTAAGAGAGTCTCATATTTAGGTGTAACTAAGGTATATTATCCTAAGTTATTATAGAGTTATTTTTAACTCATACAAGCACCATACTTGTATTCTACATTGCATCAAAGGGAGACAAGATTTTGAGTCTCTCAAAGACACCCATGTAGCTCATTGTCTCATATACAAGTAGCCACCATTAGCAAGGGAAAGCACAAGTCAATGTGCTTCAAAGTAGAGCCATTCAAAGGGCTTGATACCTGCCTCATCAAGAAGTATCAAGATACGATTATTCGGTGCTACAAAATAGGAACAATGCCATAGTAAAGGATATCTATCATGATGGAGAACCTACAAAAAAAGAGGACATCAAGGTAAAATATAGTGCAAGTTGGAAGATAACTCATTCTATTTGGTAAAGACAAGGAATAGAAAAAAATATTATTGTTAGCTAGAAAATTCATGGCATAGAGAAAAGTTATCATTGTTACCCAAGCGGTAGAAGGAGAGCCATTGAACGTCTTGATATCACATAGAATCCTTCCATTTTGGAGAAGATCCATCCATGTACGTTGGAGAAGAAGATCCATATCACACTTTGCTATCACAAAGGAGCCAAATAAACCTAGAAATAGTTGGCAAGAATAGGCGTTGAGAAATATTAAAGCAAATTGATACATTGAAAGTGAGCTTCCATGCAAGGGAAGGCATATACACTTGTCTTAATAGATAGGAATATTGTGACACTTAGCACAAAGGTAAAAGAGCATATCCATATTCATAACATAAAAACTCAAGAATAAAGGATGCTCAAATGAAGTAAGACCCTCATCATAAATTCAAAACTTGATAAAAACATCTTCAACGCTCACCAACCATAGCTAATATTCAAGAAAGAAACTCAAACTTGCATCTCATGGCATAATGCTTTTCAAGGCCTATAATAAGTACTGCACCATCTAAGGAGAAGATCAGAGTCTTGGGAAACACCTAGGGCCACTTGGCACTTGGTTAAATAAAGGGGAATCATATTTATAGTCGTTGTGAGTAAGAGTGCTCAAATAGAGGAAGTGCATCTTTAGAAAATATTGAATTCAGAGAAGTCAAGGTGCACTAAAGGAAGGAGTAAAAGGCATTTATTAACCAACGAGTTCACTATCATACATCATATTCAAGGAGATACAATTCCTATAGTGGAGATTGAAGTCAAAGCAAAGTGCCCATTTACCTCACACATTCAGCCTTACAAAGGTATAGTTTCACTTAGATTAATATTTTATTTCGTTAAGGAGTGATAAGGAGTAGTATATAAGGTTGAAATTATTATTATTTGCATTAAAGACACAAGCAAAATCAACCTTAGTAAACTTGAAAGCAAATCAAAAGGAGTTTATATCCTTAAATAGTATTTCAAAGCATATTAGTTGAAATACAAGTATATTAATATTTGCAATTAATATCATAGGAGATATAAGGGTTTCTACTTGGAAAAAAAATTATCATTATATTACAAATATTATCAATTTCTAAAATTCCAAATTAGGGAGATATAAGGAGTGCTACATCAAACTTTAATTTATTTTAATTGAACCATTGAAAATTTAAGGATAGAGAAGAAAAAATATTGCTTTCTTAAAAGAGTTGTAATTTATTGTTTATACTTATCTTATAGTCACATTTAAGGGAAAAAAGGAATCCAACCATGGAGAAATTCATAGTTCAATAGGATAAATAAGGTAAAATAGGAGTTGATTATTATCATTCTCAAAACATTACAAAATCAACTCAAAAGGTGAAATAATAGTAGCTAAGCACTTTATCAAGTTTATAGCTTACTCTAATCATTAGGGAGACATAAGGAGTCCTACAAAATCTAAGTTTTGGAAAAATTTTATCACGTTTGTTCACATACTCAAAAAACTAAGGTGTCATAAACCATGGATCATTGGTATATAGATTCAAGGGCAAGCAAACATATTACTAGAAACATACATTGGTTTAATTCTCTATAAAAGATAAATGAAAATCCAGTTATTATAGTAGATAGTAAAACTTATGAAGTAAAGGGGATTGAAAACATTCTAGCAGATCTTATAAATGGAAAAGGGATAATAAAAAATGTATTATATGTCCCAGGATTTACCACTAATCTCCTTTTAGTTTGTTAACTCATGGATCAAAACATGACTGTAGAATTCAAAGTTTCCAATGGGACAAAATAGTGTCGCATTCTTAAATAAGAGAAAAATATAGCATTAGGATCCTATAAAAGTGGTCTATTTGTTCTAGATATTACTACACACTAAAAATTTTCAGTTAAAGCTTTGGATATATGGAACAAGCATCTAGGATATACTAGTGAATCTACCTTGAAAAAATTACTCAAATATCAAATGGTTAAAGGAATACCAAATATATCTCTAGAATCTACTATTTGTCTAGAATGTTTAGTAGGAAAAAAATATAAAATTCCTTTTGAACTTCAACAACACATAACTCAACAACCATTAGAGTTAATATATATAGATTTATGTGTACAAATGAATATCATGAGTATTGTAGGACATAATTATTTTCAATTATTTATTTATGACCACACCAGGAAAATGAGGGTTTACTTCATGAAGTACAAATCAAAAGCATTCAATCATTTTAAATAATTCAAACTTCAAGTAGAAAAAGAATCGGGAAAGACTATAAAAACACTTTGTTCGAATAGAGGAGGTGAATTTGTATCTAAATAATTTGATTCTTTTTTAGAAGAAAATTAAATTAAAATACAACTTAGTAACACATACTAACCACAACAAAATGGAATTGTAGAAAGTAGAAATAGGTCAATAATGGAAATGGTGAGATGTATGCTAAAATAAGATCATCTTGATCATCAATTTTGGGTAAAACAAGTTCAAACAATAGTATATATACAAAATAGGTTACCCACAAAAATACTCAAATATATTACACCAAAAGAAACATGGTCGGGATAAAAACCGAATATAGAAAAACTAAGAATTTTTGGATGCAAAGCTTACATGCATATTCCAAAACAAAAAGGACCAAATTAGATGATAAAACTATGGTAGGAATATTTGTTGGCTATGATGATGAATCTACAGGATACAGAATAATAGACCCTCGTACAAAGAAATTTTACATAAGCAAAGATGTAGTCTTTGATGAAAAATACAAAATTGACACAAAGAAACCCATTAATGATGCAAAAACTCTTCTAAACTACTCATAGGAAGATACAACAAGTGAATAAATAGATTCAAAATCTTAAGAAGAAGATAGAGAATACACGGAAACATCTACAATTTCTCATAGGAAATAAACCAATATGGCTCAAAGACACTCTCAAGGAATCAAACCTAGAAAGAATGCTAGATCTTACCACTACTAGACCTCAAACTCATAGTCAAAGTAGAATAAATATAGGATTACTAAGCAATACAGTAGAACCAAAATCAACACTTCAAGCTTTGAATCACTCACATTGAAGGGCAACTATGGAATCTGAATATGCATCACTTAAAAATAATAAAACATGGGATCTAGTGAACTTACCTCCAAGAAAGAAAGTATTGGATTACAAATGGATTTACAAATTCAAGTATAAAGAAAATGAAAAACTTGATAAATACAAAGCTCGGTTGGTAGCTAAAGGGTATACTCAAACTGAGGGAATCAACTATGAAGAAACATTTGCACCAACAACCAGAATGACTACTATTAGAATAGTTTGTGCACTAGCAGCTTATTAGGGTTGGAAGCTTCATAAAATGGATGTAAAAAGTGCTTTTCTTAATGGTGACTTAGAAGAAGAAGTCTATATGTAAAAACCAGAAGGATTTGTTATTAAAGGATAAAAATGTAAGGTGTGCAAATTAAACAAATTTCTATATGGTCTAAATCAAGCTCTTAGAGCATGGAATATCAAGATTAACAATCACTTATTACAACATAGCTTCAAAAGAAGTACATCTAATCCCAGTATATATACAAAGAAAACTGGAAATAGTATACAAATTCTCATAGTATAATTTGATGATATAGTGATTACTAAATTTTTTGAAAAACTAATAAGTGATATTAAAAGGGATCTAGAAAAGGCATTTGAAATGACATATCTAGGTATAATAAATTATTGTCTTGGTCTAGAGATTCATAAAAATGAAGACAATATTATTGTTACTCAATCAAAATATGTAGAAGCCTTACTTAAGAAATAAAAAATGAAGGATTATAAGCCAAAGGATACACCTATGGAACAAGGGATTCAATTATCCAAAAATGATGAAACACCTTTGGTTTTGGTAACAATGTATCATTAATTAATTGGAAGTCTTCTATACTTAAAAAATAGTCGATCTAAGGTCCGAGGTGTAGACCAATTGGTTCATCCAAACCCCATAAGGGGGGCAGAGGTCCAAGGTTCAAATCTCGGGCCTCGTCGGACTGAATGCTTGTCCCTTTCCTGGTGCTTTTAGTGGCGTAAAAGGTTTAAAATGATTGTGGCATGGTGGTTATAGGGGCGGACTGCACGAAGATCTATGTGGTGGCTTTTGGGGTGGATAGCATAGAATATTGTGGTGACCATAAAAGCTGGACAGCCTACCTGGATTCATGGCGGCTATCGATTCCACCATGTAAATTCAAAAAAAAAAAAAACAAATAGTCGATCTGACTTAGTCTTTTCTGTAAATTATCTTTCATGATTTATTCAAGAACCAAGAGAAAGTTATTGGAAAGCTACAAATATAATATTGCAATACATTAAGAAGACTATTGATTATGGACTAATTTATATAAAGAATATCATAATTTTGTCTATAAGGTTACTTAGATTCATATTATACTGTCTCTATTGATGATAGAAAGTCTACTTTCAGGTATGTGTTTTATCTTGGATCAGGACATATATCTTGGCATAGTAAGAGATAACATACAGTGATACAATCATCTATTGAAGCAAAATATCAGACAATAAGAGATGCAACATGTGAAGCACTATGGCTACAATATTTATTATGTGATATGAGCATCAAACAAAATCCAACCTTGATATTTTGTGAAAATCAAGGAGTACTCAAGTTGATTAAAAATTTGATTGTACATGAAATAACTAAACATATCGAAGCACAATACCATTTCATCATACATCACTTTCAAAATCAGCATATCATATTGAAGCATATTTTTATAGAAAAATAATTGGTAGATATTTTTATAAAAGCTCTCTGGAAGAACACGTTTCAAACATTCAGAGATCATTTTTGCAGTTCAAGAGGATTTCATACCAAATAATGTAGAATATATTCCATTATTTGGTGTTCATGAAAAGTAGCACACAATCTATAACAAGTGCCACTAGAGGAAGACCAAGAGTCATCTTTTAAATCCTATATAATGGACTCTAGTTCCATTCTTCATTGTGCAAATCTATTAAGATAATATGAGATGATACTTTATTCATGTAGCTATTCTATTCTATCATTCCCTTAGTAATTATGATTTTTGAGTAGATAGAATAGTGCAAAAACTATCACTTATGATTCTTAGAATGAGTCTTCAATAGATTAATCATGATTTAGGAGTCATATTCAACAAGTACCTTTTGCCATCCAACCTTAGTATCCTCTCGAAGGCCTCTGACTATGCCATACCCCTTAGCAAGGTTATTGGAAATGATACCCAAATTCTCAATAAAAGTGAACACCAGGGAACAATCTAGAAGTCTACCAATTCCTCCATCACTAGCTTTTCTAGGGTTCCCCCTAGAGGATCCATATGTATTGAATTTTCCAAAATCCTAAGGAGGAGGTTGTCAATTCCTTGTTCTATCCATACTTTGATTACTCACATTCCATTTAAGTTGGTTGCCAATAGTAGAGTGAATCTTCAAAAAAATTATTACTTGATCCCATCATTGGTGGAAGTCTTGGGGGTGATCAAGGAGTTGTTGGACTGATTAAGCTAAGTTGGCAATGGTATTTTACAAAATATAGTGAATGCCATTCCTTTTCTATTTAAAATTTTGATTTTTTCTTTCCTTCTAGTTATTCCAAGGCAGGATGGTTGTTCCCATCCAAACTAACTACCTAACAAAATGATCAACAACCTCCAATTTAGGCCAATCCCTCCATAGCTATTCAAGAGTATACAAATTGAACCACTGCAAGTCAAGTAAGATAGTGATTCTCCTTCATAGCTCAAAGTTTGGGGGACTCAATAAAAATAGGACTAAGAGTTTCCACATTCTTTCCACACATTTCACATCTAAATGGATCATGAAAGCCATGTCTCATAAGTTGCTCACTAGTGAGCACCCTTCAATGAAATAAAAGCCAAATAAAAAACCTTACCTTAGACTAGATCTTAATAGCCTATAGTTGTATAAATATGTCATAGGATTGGTTGGGATTATTGTGGCATAAGGACAAATAATCTAGAGCAACTGTATACTCACTCTTAGTAGTGTTGTTCCATCCAAAACAGTCCTTATCATGGGACCAAGAGAGAGATCTCATATGAAGGCTACATTGGATATATTTCCTTTACCTTTTTGGTATTTGAATAGGCTAGACCTCAATAGGAATCCAACATCTACCAACCTCTAAATTACTAGTTTGATACCAACAATAATTAGATACCTTTATCCAATTAGCTTCGTGTAGCTCCTCCATACAAGGCCTTCAATGAGGGAATTGAGTTAACAAATATTGGTGATTGTCCCAAGAATCTACACAAAAATTCACTTATTGATAATTATAAATGATCCAAGATAAATTCTTCTTTATCAAATCCTCACTAGTCATAAGAACCGCAAAAATGGAAGAACCTCTTGTAGGCAATTGATAGCAAACAAGGTCTTCAAAACTTTTGTTTTCAGCATATTTAGCACAAATATTTTTGGCTCAAATAGCATTGGGGTTATTCAAAATCCTCCAATACAACTTTAAAATTAAAACATTATTGTTTTTAATAATAGATAAAAATCCTAGTCCCCTTCATGCTTGGGAAGGCATAGAGTATACCATTTAACCGATACCCATTTTATTTTCTCCTTAATACCACTTCAAAGGAACCGATGATTGATTTGATCCAGTTATTGAAGAACTACCTTTGGGATATTCAACATAGCAAAAACATATATAGGTATATATTGAAGGACTAATTTTACCAAGATAATTCTACCCTCCATATGAAAGCCACCTATTGGTCCACTTTCCAATTTCCCCTTTACTCTATCCAAGAACTAATTCCAATATTTGTTTTCTATCTCTAGATATTGATAGGAATGCCTAAATAAGTGATTGGAATGGAGGTGTTCTTATATTTTAATTTATCCAAAATAATGGATTCTTGTCTAGGAGAGCAGTGAAAGAAAATAACTTTTGATTTATCTTCATTGATCAATTGCCCCATAGCATTAGAGAAACAACTAATGATTTATTTAATTGTAGAGGCTTCCTTAACCACAAATTTACCTAATAGAGTAGATTCATCAATAAACTAGTTATGAGAGATAGACCTAGCTCCATGCGCAATGGTAACTCCCTCAAGGGTTCTATTTGTTATAATTTTGGTCATAGTCCTACCCAAACATTTAGCAAAATTTATGAATAAATAAAGGGAGACGGGGTCACCCTACCTAATACCTATGGAAGTTGGGAATAGCTGTGAAGGGCAGTCATTGATAAGAACTAAGTAGGACATTGAAGAGATACATCCCATAATCCAATATATCCAATCCTGAGAGAAGCCAAATTGCCTTATTACTTTGATGAGGAAGTGTCAATCCACTTTATCATAGGCTTTGGATAATTCTAAACGAATGAACATAGAAGGAGATTTTTGCACTTCCATAGAATGGATGTCTTCTTGAGCAAGAACTATCTCATCCACAATTTGCCACCCTTCCAAATAACCTACTTGCTCAAGGGAAATTATCTTATATAAAAGTGGTTTCAGCCTCTCTGCTATGATATTGGTAATGATTTTTAGAAGAACATTACATAAAGCAATTGGTCTAAAAGCTAAGATATGTTTTGCATCTTGAGACTTTGGGGCTAGAGTTATACAAGTTTTATTTATTACCTTCAAAACTTCTTTGGCCTTCCTAGCTTATTCCACCACCTCTAATAAATCAACATGAAGAATATCCTAAAATTCCTGGTAAAATTTGATGGGAAATCCATCAGGCCTCTAGGTATTTCCTTTTTGTATTTTAAAAACCACCTGTTGAAGCTCATTTATAGTAACTTGATAAGTCAAAATAGTGTTCTCTTTAGAAATGATAAGAATAGGGATCACATGAAGGATATTTTGTTGAGAATCCAAGTCAAGAGATGCAATGGTGAATAGTTTGAAAAAGTAGTTGATCATGATAGGCTTCATGTTATCCCAAGTGTGGACAAGATCTCAAAAATCTGACTTCAGGGAAGAAATAAGGTGTTGCGTTCTGTGGGCTAGAAGAGATTTGTGAAAGAATTTCGTGTTTCAATCTCCTTTGAGCCATTGGATCCTAAATTTCTACTTCCATAAGAGCTCTTCTATTTTTTCCCATTCCTCCAACTATGATGTGAGTCTAATTTCATCTATACTTCTACTCTCAGTGAGTCCATCTAAATGGATTTGTTCATTCAACTCTTCAAGCTGAGCAATCACTTGTTGATTCTTCTACTTGACATCTCCAAACTCCTCCCAATTCAAAATATGTTTTTTGGGTTTGATGTATTGCAACCTTTTGAAAAAATAGAACATATTAGTCTCATACCTTGGTTTACCTTCCTACCATAATTGTTGCACTTGGGGTCTAAAGGAACTATCTTTGATCCACATCAACTAAAATCAAAAGGGTAAGAAATTGATATTGGTTTTCCATATTTCAACCATGACTGGCGAATGATTTGAACCAACATTTTTAAGAGTTTTCACCTTAGGAATGTGTCCATGGATTAATAAATTATCAAAGAACAAGAAACTATCGAATATCTCCATGATACAAGCTAAGCCATACCTTTTGTTAGACCAAGTCATGAGGCCATTATCTGGCTAGATGTCCACAAGGTAAAGGTTTGCAACATATTCACTCATGAGGTCTATGCTTCCATCCAGATTCCTATTCCACCCCCCCTCTTCTCATATAGAGAGGATGGTATTAAAGTATCCTTCGGTCAAGACCCAAGATTTAAAAATGGAAGATAATATAAGTTATATCCTTCCATTGTCTCTACTTTTTCTCCAAAGTAATCAAAGCGTAAATAGTCAAGCAGAGCATAATTTGGTTAGATTGTCTACTTTGTGCAACCATAGCCAAGAGACACTAGCTATGAACCATATGGTGAATAATGATCCCTTTTGGGTCCCAAAGGTAATTGTTGGCAATTTTGGGTACCTTGGGTACATTGCCTTTGCTCAAGTGTAGATGTTGTCATTGATGTCAAGAAGTTCTTGAAGCAATTTGGTTTGATGTCAAGGAATTTGTTTTGGTAAAGATTATTCAGAGCATGGACAGTGAGTTTCCAGGAAGTTCTTAGTAGCCCATTTGCAAAAGATCAAGAAAAAGACAAGTAAGAAAAAGTATGCAACGGGCTGGAAAAACTGTCGCGATTTCGCGACATGTTTGAGGAGAGAGAAAGTGTTGGCAAAATTGTCGCGATTTCGTGACATGTTTGAGGAGAGAGAAAGTTTTGGAAAAGCTGTCGTGATTTCGTGACATGTTGGAAGAAAGAGAGGAAGGTGGAAAGTGTCGCGATTTCGCGACATGTCGCATTTTCCGCGACTCAAAGAAGTGGTGAAGGCAGAGAAGGAAAAGTGTCGCGATTTCGCGACACATTGCCAGGAAGGTTGTACGGACGAGAAAGTGTCGCGATTTCGTGACATAATGCAGAAGAGAGAGTCCGTAGTGTGAGTTGTCGCGATTTCATGACTAGATCGAAGAGAGAGAAAGTTATTCAAGAACTGTCACGATTTTGACGACATGCTACAGAGGTCTAAGTGAGGACTGTCATGATTTCGCGACATGCTGAAAAGCTCGAAGAGAGAACTGTCACGATTTCGTGACATGCAACAAAGGGAAGAGTCTGAAATGAGAAGCGTCGCGATTTCGCGATAGGCTACAAAGAAGTTGTACGGATGCAGAAAGTGTCACGATTTCACGATAGGTTGAAGAGAAAGCTTGCGAATGCAGAAAGTGTCGCGTTTTCATGACAGGTTGAGATGGCAACATTGAGTTGGAGAAAGTGTCACGATTTCATGACAAAAATAGTAAGCAAGTCTTCAACAGAAGAAGCGTCACGATTTCACGATGAATTGAAGGAGGAAGAGCTCGAAGGCGAAAGCGTCACGATTTCGCGACATGTTCCAGTTTTGCTAGTGCAGAGAAGAGTGTATAGAAGCAAAAGGCGTCATGATTTCGTGACATGTTCCAGTTTTGCGGGCGTAAGGTAGAGAAAAGCTTAAGGCAATGAAAGTGTCACGATTTCGTGACATGTTTCATTTTCGCTAGTGCAAGCCTAGAAGAAGGCCATGAAGACAGAAGGGTCGCGATTTCGTGACATAAGTGAAGATGACGTCAGCAAAGGTAGGAGTGTCATGATTTCATGACAAAAGTGGAGAAGAAGGCAATGAAGACTAAAGTGTCACGATTTCACGACAGGAGTGAAGATGACGTCAGCAAAAGTTAGAAGTGTCACGATTTCGTGACAAGGACGTTGTCAAGGCAGACAAAAGCAAAAGTGTCGCGATATCATGACAGTAGCCAAAAGAAGGTGTACGACTGCAAAAATGTCACGATATCGTGACATGTTGTAGTTTCATGGCAGAAGCTACAGGTGAGTTCCAGAGGCGGTTGAAGGACAGAGTTAACTTTGAGCCGACAAAGTTAAATCTGGGCCAACGTAAATTAGGGCATGCAGTCGACGGAGTTAGGGTTTGCATTTGCATAACAGTCGACTAAGATCAAAGTTTTGATCTTAAAAGTATTGCTATAAAAGGAGGGTTGTTTGGAGAGATTTGATCATCGATCGAAGTGTGCATTCGAAGTGCGACTTTCGCAGAAGCAGAGTGCGGGGAGAAGTTCGATCGTCGAGGAGTAGAGTGTGCGAAGACAGTGCTGCTATGTTTGCGCAGAGGTGCATAAGTGGATGTTTGATCGAGTGTTGTAATTGCGCAGAGGTGCAAGTTTCGAGGACATTAGTGCCAGACCGAAGGACTGTGTTTGGTGCAGATAAGAGGACCAACTTTGGAGGTGAAAGAGTTGAGGACAGAGGTCTCCAGCCAGAGCAGGGAAGACAGGTGTCTTTTGTGGATAGAGTTCCACTTGCTAAGGGCAGCAGAGATAGAGGTCTTCTAGAGGATCACCAGTTAGAGCAGAGCTAGGGGAAGGTATCTCCTTTGGGTTGGTGCCCATAAACTTTGTAATCGGGAAAGGTTTCCTAGAATTAGAGGTGATAAAATTTAGTGAAAAATTTTATCCGTGGAGTAGCCCGCGTTGGGTGAACCACGTAAATTGTTGTGTCTCTATTGTGGATGATATTTTGTGCATTGCTTTGATTTCTATTTTTGATACTGTTATCTATTCGCTGCATAATATTAATTTGAAATATCGAAGGAAAAAGTAAAAAGCGGTCTTATCATTGTTCACCCCCCTCTCAGTATAAGCTTGTGTTCTTCAATTGGTATCAGAGCGGGTTCCTTCGAAAAGGTTTAACAGCTTGAAGGAAAAGCTAGCAAAGAACACAATGGATTATTCAAGTGGCAATGCAACACCCATCCTTGATGGATCAGATTTCGGTCTATGGAGTGCCAGAATGAAGGTTTATCTAATGGCTCTTGGTAATGAGGTATGGGAAGTGATTGAAGACGGGTACACTATCCCTAAAAATGGTCCTTATACTAAAGAAGACAGGCTCCTACATCACAGCAATTCAAAAGCAATGAATGCAATCTTGAAGGGTTTACAGAAGGCAGATCTTACCAAGGTGATTCACTGCAAGACAGCTAGTGAAATGTGGAAACAGTTGCAGGTGGTTCACATAGGTGATGTAAATGTCCGAAAGGCCAAGTTGAGACACTTCAAAGGTATGTTTGAACAACTCAAGATGAATGATGATGAAAAAATTAGTGACTACATGCTTCGTATGGATGAGGTTGTTAACTCCATGAAAGACTTAGGTCTTGAGCTTGCTGAAAATGATGTGTGTGATAAGATTTTAAGATCTCTTCCTAATAGATTTAGTGAAAATATTTCTGCTATTGAGGAAGCTAAAGATTTAGATAAGTTGAAAAAGGATGAGCTCCATAGTATTCTTGCAGCATTTGAGCTGAGAACTCAAGTGAAAGTTGATGTCAAGAAAGAGGCGGCTTTCAAAGCTACCAAGAAATCAAAGGGCAAACAGATTCAAGAGAGTGATGAGTCTTCTAGTGATGAAGAGGCATATTACAACAAGAAAGGCAAGTTCTCTAGAAAGCACAAAAGCAAGAAAAATATAAGATGTTTCAACTGTGGAAAGTTTGGTCATTATGCTACTGATTGTACTATTTCCAAGAATGAAAGTGATGAAGATATACAGGATGTTAAGAGCAAGGATTCTGAAAAACACAGGTATTACAGAAAGAACAAAGATGATCACAACAATCAAGGAAAGAGGTATTCACACAAGAACAAGAAGAGTTTCTACCTAGACAAAGCAAGTAAGTGTTCTAGCAGTGATAGTGAAAGCTCTTCAAGTGATGAGGAAAATGAGATGTTGTTCATATCAGAAAAAGAGGAAGAACCGAAACATAAATTCATTATCATGAAATGTTTTAGATGTGGAAATTTTGGGCACCTTGAGGATGATTGCACAAATAATGAATTGGTTGCTAGTATGTATGAGGATGCTTCAGAAAATGATAAGGAAGATGCATGTATGGTTTTTGAAAAGGGTAGCACCTCTAGTGATAAGAAATCTGAAAAAGGCCTTGATGATTCAAAATGCAATCAAATAGAGGATCTTGAAAGTGAACTTACTAATGCTCTTAGTGTTTTGAAAAAGGAAAGAAAGAAGAATGCTAGACTCAAGGATAAGTTAGATGAATGTTGTATGGAGAGAGATGAACTTATAGAAAGTCTTGACGTCTCTATGGCTAAGACACAAGAACTCAAGAATGAGTTAGAATCTAAGGTGCGTGAGTATAGTGAATTAGAACAGAAAATGGCTTCCTTGAAAGAGGAAAATAAAGAGTACAAGGATAAGCTGTACTGGTTTCAAGATAGCTCCAAAAAGGTTAAATCTCTTATCAAAGGTCAAAGAAAGACAACAGATAAAACAGGTCTTGGTTTTGTTAAACCACACAAGGAACAGGTTGGGGAATCTAGTAAAAGATTTCAAAAAGAAGAGAGTTCTGATGAAGAGAGTGGTTCAGAGAAAGAGTCCGTGAGTGATAAATGCGCAGAAACAGAAAACAGAATTCTGAATGCGAAGAAGAAGTTTTCGGGACCCAAGAGGTCAAACAGAAGAATATTTCATGACAGATGTTTTGCATGTCATAGGTTTGGTCACACGGCTTCTCAGTGCATAGATCAAATGAAGAGGGTAAACAACAATTTTAGAAGTTTTAGTTTCTTTCAAGGGTATTGTTACTCTTGTCAACAGTTCGGGCATAAGGCAATTTTTTGCAAGGCTAATTACAGGAACACGGTTAGTCATAATAGGCGGATTCAAAGAACAGGTATGCCAAACAGAAATAACTTTGTTACTTGTTATAAATGCAACAATGCAAGTCACACAGCTAGACAGTGCAGAGCTGAACTGCCAAGGTACAGGAACAAGAAAAGTGGTATGAACAGGTCCGTGGATCAAGGCATGGACAAGAACAAGGATGAGAACAAGAACAAAAATAGTGACAAGAATAGAAATACGGACAAAGAATTCAAGAGAAGGCCCGGCAAGGAAATTGTAGACACTGATGATGATGAGTGTCTAATGGGAGTTTTACTCCCACCCCTATTTTAATCACCTCATCAGGAGGTGGGGGAGGGACTAAGCTAAGAAGCTCATTCTTAGTCCCAAGCCCCAAAGGTGACCCTTTGCCATTGATGACAAAGGGGGAGAGATATGAGTAAGGGGGAGATATGAGTGAAGAAGAGAGCTTCAAGTCAGGGGGAGCAAAAACTTCAAAGGCAGATTCTCAGTTGTTGGATCAATTGGTTTCAGTTTTGGCTCCTAAGACGTGTTTTTAGTAAAGGGTTGCCATCAATGACAAAGGGGGAGATTGTTGGCAATTTTGGGTACCTTGGGTACATTGCCTTTGCTCAAGTGTAGATGTTGTCATTGATGTCAAGAAGTTCTTGAAGCAATTTGGTTTGATGTCAAGGAATTTGTTTTGGTGAAGGTTATTCAGAGCATGGACAGTGAGTTTCCAGGAAGTTCTTAGTAGCCCATTTGCAAAAGATCAAGAAAAAGACAAGTAAGAAAAAGTATGCAGCAGGCTAGAAAAACTGTCACGATTTCGCGACATGTTTGAGGAGAGAGAAAGTGTTGGCAAAACTGTCATGATTTCGCGACATGTTTGAGGAGAGAGAAAGTGCTGGCAAAACTGTCACGATTTCGCGACATGTTGGAAGAAAGAGAAGAAGTATCATTTTGGACATGTTGGAGAAGAAGCAAGATGGAAAGTGTCACGATTTCGTGACATGTCGCATTTTCGTGACTCGAAAAGTGCAGGAAGGCGAAAAAGGAAAAGTGTCACGATTTCGTGACACATTGCCAGGAAGGTTGTACGGACGAGAAAGTGTCGCGATTTCGTGACATAATGCAGAAGAGAGAGTCCGAATGTGAGTTGTCACGATTTCGTGACTAGATCGAAGAGAGAGAAAGTTTCAAGAAGTGTCACGATTTCGCGACATGATGCAAAGTTCCAAGTGAGGACTGTCACATTTTTGTGACATGCTACAGAGGTCGAGGTGAGGACTGTCGTGATTTCGTGACATGCTAAAAAGCTCAAAGAGAGAACTGTCACGATTTCGTGACATGCAGCAAAGGGAAGAGTCTGAAATGAGAAGCGTCACGATTTCGCGATAGGCTACAAAGAAGTTGTACGGATGCAAAAAGTGTCGCGATTTCATGACAGGTTGAAGAGAAAGCTTGCGAATGCAGAAAGTGTCGCATTTTCGCGATAGGTTGAGATGGCAGCATTGAGTTGGAGAAAGTGTCACGATTTCATGATAGAAATAGTAAGCAAGTCTTCAACAGAAGAAGCGTCATGATTTTGCGATGAATTGAAGGAGGAAGAGCTCGAAGGCGAAAGCGTCACGATTTCGCGACATGTTCCGAGTTTTGCTAGTCCGTCTAGAGAAGAGGTGTACGGAAGACAAAGCGTCGCGATTTCATGACATGTTCCAGTTTCACGGGCGTAAGGCGGGAAAAGCTTAAGCGAAAGTGTCACGATTTCGCGACATGTTCCATTTTTGCTAGTGCAAGCCTAGAAGAAGGCCATGAAGACAGAAGGGTCACGATTTCACGACATAAGTGAAGATGACGTCAGCAAAGGTAGGAGTGTCACGATTTCATGACAAAAGCGGAGAAGAAGGCAATGAAGACTAAAGTGTCATGATTTCACGATAGGAGTGAAGATGACGTCAGCAAAAGTTAGAAGTGTCGCGATTTCATGACAAGGACGTTGTCAAGGCAGACAAAAGCAAAAGTGTCGCGATATCGCGACAATAGCCAAAAGAAGGTGTACGGCTGCAAAAATGTCACGATATCATGACATGTAGTTTCGCGATAGAAGCTATAGGTGAGTTCCAGAGGCGGTTGAAGGACAGAGTTAACTTTGAGCCGACAAAGTTAAATCTGGGCCGACGTAAATTAGGGCATGCAACCGATGGAGTTAGGGTTTGCATTTGCATAACAGTCGACTAAGATCAAAGTTTTGATCTTAAAAGTATTGCTATAAAAGGAGGGCTGTTTGGAGAGATTTGGCATCGATCGAAGTGTGCGTTCGAAGTGCGACTTTCGCAGAAGCAGAGTGCGGGGAGAAGTTCGATCGTCGAGGAGCAGAGTGTGCGAAGACAGTGTTGTTGTGTTTGCGCAGAGGTGCATAAGTGGATGTTTGATCGAGTGTTGTAATTGCACAGAGGTGCAAGTTTCGAGGACATTAGTGCCAGATCGAAGGACTGTGTTTGGTGCAGATAAGAGGACCAGCTTTGGAGGTGAAAGAGTTGAGGACAGAGGTCTCCAGCCAGAGCAGGGAAGACAGGTGTCTTCTGTGGATAGAGTTCCACTTGCTAAGGGCAGCAGAGGCAGAGGTCTTCTAGAGGATCACCAGTTAGAGCAGAGCTAGGGGAAGGTATCTCCTTTGGGTTGGTGCCCATAAACTTTGTAATCGGGAAAGGTTTTCCCAGAATTAGAGGTGATAAAATTTAGTGAAAAATTTTATCCGTGGAGTAGCCCGCGTTGGGTGAACCACGTAAATTGTTGTGTCTCTATTGTGGATGATATTTTGTGCATTGCTTTGATTTTTGTTTTTGATATTGTTATCTATTCGTTGCATAATATTAATTTGAATGATCGAAGGAAAAAGGAAAAAGCGGTCTTATACTGTTCACCCCCCTCTCAGTATAAGCTTGTGTTCTTCAGTAATTAATTTTTCCAAAAGCCCCATGGGAGCTGTTGGAAGACACTCTTTTAGCTAGCCAAATTTTACTTGCAATTGACTCCTTTTCCTCTATTGACATCTTTGTTTCCTAAAGGAAAACCAGATGTGCTTGGTTTGTCTAATAATTCTTCTAATTTTATTTTATTTTTAAATACTCCCTTTGAGTCCTATAATATTCCAAGTGATGATATTCATTAATAATGAGCCTAAAGATGCTGGTAAGGGTATTAATATTACCTTCATCTACAAGATTCTCACATTATTTTACCATATGATGTTGATTAGTCTTGTGGTCTGCCTTTTTGTTAGTGTCCTCTTCATTTTTTTTTGTTTGTTTCTTGTCTTACCCCAATTGAATCTGGGATAGCTTCTAATTTTTAAGTATGAGTATACAAAACCAAAGCGTTATTGGAAGGTTCAACAAAGTTTTCCTTGGTGTTTAAATTATTTGAAGTTTTAGCATTTAAAATATTGTTCTTCTTGTCTATGTTTTCTCCCTTATTTTTCTATTGAAAACTTTTGATTTTTTGGTTTGTCTCTGAGTCCTTCCTTGCATCTTTAAATTGTGTTTTTAATATTTATGTCTCCATTATGTCCTCTTTCTCACCTAGGACGTTATTAGTGAAATGAACTCCAAACATATTAGTTGACATCATCGCTTGATCCTTCATAAATGGTTTTTTTTAGTATTCTTCTTAGGTATTTAGAAATCTGCCAAGTTTGTGTCCTCTTTATTTTGATTTGGAAGCTTATTTGGAAAAACACTACCCAAATGACCATATTCATAGCAAATTCTATAATGGAAAGGAATGTTCTCATAGTACACCACCTACTTCCAAGTGTTCTCTCCAAATTGTAATGAGATATTTTCTGGAAGGGGTTTGTCAAAATCCATTAAGACACAAATTTGAGCATAAATAATGTGTTCAAATTTGTGTGTACAATCAACAATCATCATGAATGTTCCAAGGGAGTTTTCTATTGTAGAAAATATAGTGGAATTCCAAAATTCAACTGGGAGGCCAAAGAGTCTAACCCATATAGGTCTTGTAGAAGGAATCTCTTATTTGACTTTAAATGTAGTGTGCCAAAGCTTCATCAAAATCCTTGCCCTTCCAAAGAACCAGGGACCCCTTGAAATATTTTCTCTCTATCTTTATCATTAGCAAAAATAACAAGAAAATAACCATTGGGATCAACAAATATTTGTATCTCACATTTTGTTTTACAGTATTTTAAAACCTACATTGTGAAAGTAGATAGGCTCATACAAAAACCCAAAAATGATAAATTAGACTTCTCTCCATATCTTCTATGCCATATTGAAAGTTATCCATTTTTAGCTTAACTATTGGGGTTCCATCAACTACTCTTACACATACTGAATTAGTTTTTTTGGATCAATCTTAGGTATTCTTAGAGGTCTACGATAATCCTTAAGATTAATGTTAGCATTAAACCAGGATTGTCCACCATAGAGGGCATTCATAAAATTTATTTTTGGGATCGAATCCCCAAAATTAGGGTTATGCATAAGGGGTTAGCCCCAAAGTGTATTTATAAAATCGGGGTGAATCTAGTCCTAAGGTGTATAGACATCGGGGTGAATTTTTCAAAATTTTCCAAAAAAATTATCAAATAATGGTGATTTTTTGAAAACTGTGCACCAAAATTTTCAACTCTAAAAATGGTGACCGAAAGAAGTGACTGTCACAAGGCAATCACCAAAGGTGATTGTCACAAGGCAACTAGAACAAGGTGACTATCATAAGGCGACTGCCAAAGGTGACTATCATAATGCGACCACCAACGGTGATTGTCACAAGGTGACTATCACAAGGTGACTGTCACAAGACGATCGCCAAAGACGACTGTCACAAGGCAACTTTTACAAGGTGACCGCAAAAGGTGATTATCACAATGTGGCTGTCACAATATGACTATCACAAGGTGACTTTCATGAGGTGACTGTCACGAGGTGACTGTCATGAAGCAACTGTCATGAGGCAATTGTCACGAGGTAACTGTCACGAGGCAACTATCATGAGGTGACAGGAAAAAGCGATCACAAATATTGTCAATAAAATGTTGCCACGTGTCCTCTCCTCTGCCACGTATCACGTATCTATCAACTTCAGCCATGCATACTTCTGTAAATAGAATAGCAGGCTCATTTTTCACCTTTCACACGATGATTTATAGAGCATTTTCCAGTATTTTTAAAGTGTTTTCTACAACATTTTTTGATAGTTTTCAGGGCATTTTCTAAGAATTTTTAGGGCGTTTCCAGGGTGTTTTCAAATATTTTTTTATGACTTTTCAGAGTATTTTTTGATATTTTTTAGAGCGTTTTACCAGTGGTTTCCCAACATTTTCCCAGCATTTTAAAAGTGTTTTAAGAGCATTTTGAGAGCATTTTAAGAGGGTTATTAGAAATGGCTAGCACTTCCTCTCCTCTAACTTCAAAGGTATCATTCAAGAGCTACCAAAAATCACCCTTCTTAATGAATGAAGACATTATACATATAAAATTAACAATGTACAAAAATTAACTGGTTATTAAGTAAAGGCGTACATACCTTCAATTTGTGTAAATGTTGATGGCTGATTGGATTTCGATATAATATTAAAGTATTTGAGGATACTCCTTTTATCGAAACTAGAATACTGACCTCCCTTTTTTCCATTGCCAACAAGTGACATTTTACCTATATAAATAGAAGAGTAACAAGACCATCATTTTGAAAAATAAAAATAACTGGTGAAAGAGAGAACTACTATTCAAGACGACAGAATATCTGACCAAAGGAAGCTTGATATTGGTGCCCAAATAATAGGAAAACCTCCTTATTGAGTTTCAATGAACAAAAATGTATAAACAAAAACATAAATGGTAACAAAAATTTATCGGTAAATGGTTTTTGCTTCTACTGGTTGCCTTATGCTAGTCGCCTTGTGATAGTCGCCTTGTGATAGTTGCTTCTATCGATCACCTTATGTCAGTTACCTTATGTCATTTACCTTGTGGCAGTCACCTTGTGACACTCTCTTCTGTTGGTTGCCTTATGTCAGTCACCTTATGACAGTCGCATTGTGACACTTGTCTTGTGATAGTCATGTTCTATCAGTCATATCCGTCGATCACCTTCTGTTAGTCACCTTGTGATAGTCACCTTGTAATAATCATTTTCTATCTGTCGCGTTCTACCAATCGCCTTCTGTCAATCGCCTTCTATCAGTCGCCTTGTGACAATCACCCTGTGCCTTGTGATAGTTGCCTTGTGACAATCACTTCATGATAGTCACTTTGTGTCATTTGCCTTGTGATAGTCTCATCGTACCAGTCACTTTTGCTAGTCGCCTTGTATCAATCACTTATGATAGTAAATTTTTGCGATCGCCTTATGTCAGTCATCTTGATACTATGAGTGACGTTATCAGGGTTACCTATATATAGTGGGGTACAAGAGGCAAATTGGGTGGGATAATTTTTTTTAAAATAATTTTAGGGTAAAAATTAGGCTGGAAAACATATTTTAGCGAGGTGAATTTACCTTATAAAAATATTAATTTCGTAATTTTTGGGTGAATGGGCCGACCTCTAGGGTCCCAAAATTAGAAAAATAAAAAGTGTTAAAATCCTTAACCTTAAAAGGGGTTTCCATAGTGGATCTATTTTGGGGGTATCCCTTAGCATCAGAATTGCTTGAGTTATGAATCATTTTTTCTTTTCCTAAGGAGGCTTCTCTTATTTTTTCTACAACTTGAAACTTATTTCTAGGTCTCTTTAATCCATGCCTTGGATGCCGAGGAAAGGTGTAATTTTCACTTTTTTTTGGGTAGCAAATTGGAAGCAATTTTCTATCAATTTCGTAGCATGAATATTTGTTGAATGATAGATTCCTAACCCATCATGGGTCTCCTACAACATATCCCACATTTATCTTGAGAAAAAACAACAAGACACTAACCACTAGGGCCCACAAGCCTTAAATATAGCCTCTATCGCTGCTTGCACTTGACACAAAAAAACCCTCGTACAATCACCTTTGAAACCCTAGCTTCCAAAATTCAAATCACCTATTCCAAGAGAAATGGTATTGAGTATCTTAACACAAATTCTACAAATAACAAAATATTATAATGCTTTTAGGTCAATTAAATTACATCCAACTTGCCCTTTTATCAAATATATTTTCCATCTATCTTTCTATTAAATATATTCTTCGTATTAATTAAAACTATTATATTTTTGCATCAACTCCTTCACATAATTTTCTGCAAGAGATAAAATCTCACTCAACCAATTACCTTGTAAAAGAAAAATAATTGCAAGATAAAAATAAACATTGCAACTAACTAAATTATCTATTATTCAGTTTCATCCTCTAAAGATATGCTGATTTTTCCAAGATACTATCTTCAATAGTAGTTATTGAACATAAAAAGTAATGTTATTTTTTATTCAATCCCCACATCCTTTTTCTTAGTAGAATTAATAATGATTTATGAATTTCTCTCAATTGAAATATATTTTCATCTTTTTTTAGTAGTAATTTTAATCCTTGTAAGAACTACCTTAGATTTTGCATAGTTAGTTACTATTTCATATGATTTGAATAAGGGGTATTTTACCTTTATTATTTTAAAAATACCACCTCAACCAACTTTTGATTTCCTTTGAAGGCACCATCAAAATTAAGCTTGATAAACCCAACCTAACCCCTAAATATTTTTTTACTATAGATTGAATTAGATATTTTATGTTAACTCCATTGTCATATATGACCCTTCCATGTATGTTTATATCTTGTAAATAAGAGACTACTACCTTTTTGTTTGCACTTGATACTTTCCATGAGAAGCACCATGACTATAAACTTTATCCAAGAGAGACAATAATACAATTCTAGACTTTGGCATGATTTTGAGATTTGTTCTAAATTTTTTTGTTATTTCTTTCAAGCCATAAATTCCAAGAAATAATGGCACGACCAATCCTCCATAGAATACATAATGCTTTAGCTTTGAAACAATTATTCTAAAATTTTATCAACTCTTTTAATGTTGATGGAGCTACCCAATATAATCTTGCATTTTTTAAAGTGATCCTAAATGGTATAAGCAAAGGGACAATGAAAAGGTAGATGGTTTGATGTTTTTGGATCCTTCTTACACAAGGCACATAAAATATCAATGAGATTCTCTTCTTTGTAAACTCTCATATGTAAATATATTACTTTAGACTACAAACCAAATGAATATTAACGTGCTAGGAAGGGCCTTGAGTGATCACACATTCTTTCAAAGGAAATATTAAAGAGTAGGAAATTTTGATTCCTCTAAAACCTTATATTTTAATTTGATCAAGTATCCACCATATTTTGAGAGAATCTAAACCAAATCATCCTTCCATATAAGAATATGCAAATATATGGGATTACTTTAGAATTTTTTTAAGGTTAATCCATGTAGAGATTATAGTATTTTTTATTACTTAATAATGATTTGTTTTCCAAATTAAATAATCAAAATTTTATTTTTTTGTGTGAAAAGAAACTATTATTATTTCTAAAGTCTTTATCATGCAAATTTTTATTGAGTAATATATTGTTATTAATCAATATTAGATTGTGGAAAACGTTAATTATGTTTTGGACTTATTAGTGAGGGAATATATCTAAAGAGATTGGTTCTTTTGAGAATGGAACAATGTATGGACATTATTCAATTTAGAAAGAAGAAACTTATTGTGAAGGATTAAATAATATTTTTCCTAAGGCTTTACTAGCTAAGGAATCCATTATTGAGAGAAGTATGGGATTCTCTCAATGTTATTGCATGGTTTTTGCTTGCATGATGTTCTTGCATTATTGTATACTTTTTTGCATAGTGCATGTAGGCTTGCATATGCATGTAAGAGTTGTCCTGATCCCTAAACTTCAAATCAATTTCATGGAAAAGAAGTTCAAGAGAAAGGCCTCAAAGAGCAAAGGAAACTATGGATCATTTTTTTTAATGTAATGATGTTTTAAAGAAGAGAGAGTTGATTGAATTTATGTAAAGCTTTGATGAAAGAAATGATGTTTTGTAAATACTCTTGTTCAAGGATAAAGGATTATATGGTGTTATTCTTTTATGTAAGTTCTTGGAATATTGGTTATGTGCAAAATGGAAGAATATGTTTAATTCATTGATTATGATTATAATTCCTTTGATGATGTGTTATTCTTTCATTGTAAATAAGGAAATGCTAAATGATAGTATTATTATTTGAAATTCTTTAGTCTTTAGCAATGTTATATTGAATTGACTTTATGAATTAATATAGCATTTTATTTCCTTTGAGAGAGATAGTCTTATCATTTAAAATGTTTAGATTCTTGTATTTGGATTGGGGTTATTTTTGGGTATGAATCTAGAGCCATATTAGAAAAAACTTGAGTCAAGATGTACCCAATCCTGGTAGGAGTTGTGGTGATTCAATAACCAGGTATTTATGAATGATACACTTTGAGTTATGAGGCTCGAGTATCCCAAAGCAATGAGGCTTTTGGTAGTCCACAACAATGAGGCTTAGACAAGTCCTAAGTGATGAGGCTTGGATGTATTCCTAGCAGTGAGGTCTATAAATCTAAATGGTGGATTGGTATGGGATAAAAAATCCACTGGATCATTCACAATATAATATAGTGGTGGTAATTTACAACGAGGTAAGAGTGACCATGCTCATTATCAGGTGAGTGGTAATGGTCTTAGTTAGCTCATGGAGGTGCAAGTAACTATGCACTAAGGAATTACACCAGAATAATCCTACATAGATGGAATTATGTAGGGTTAGGCAGAGGAATACAAGTAGTGAACCTTAAATGAGATAGTTTTATAAGGTAATTTAATAAGATATTCCTATCAAATCAATTTTATGTAGAGAATTTTGAGTTCTTTACACTCCAACAGGGTACATTGATTGTGGAGGTTTACTATAAAAAAATTATCAAGCTCTTGAAATATATTCTTGAGTATGAAACCAAAAAATAATTGAATGTGTGTAAGTTCATCTTGAGAGTGATCCTTAAGATTCAAATAATTATTAATATTTGTAAGCCAAGAAACCTACAAAAGGCATATGATTTGGCTCGACAAGAAGAGACAATCAACACACCAAGAAGACCTTCTTCAACTATGGGATGTTGATAGAAGAATAGAAACAAGAAATTAGGAATAAGAAGAGTGATCAATTTATGAAATGGGATAAAGAGCAAAATAATAAAAACAAAGGAAACCCAAAGTTTAGAAATAGGAACAACAAGAACAAAGAGAATTATAAGAAGAATTTCTAGAAGGACAATTCAAAACCTCGACCTTAGAAGCATAATTATTCAGCTCAAATTGAGGATACGTGGAATAGAAGGCAAGAAATGAATCAAGCACCCAAGATAGGTTGTTTCATTTGTGGGTATCCTCATTATGCAAATAAGTGTCCCCAATGGCTAGAGTCAAGTAATAGAGTCGAGGAGCAACCTCATCGAATCTATGCAGCCATAAGAAGTCAAAACCTAGATGGACAAGCAACTCCCATGTTGTTAAATGGTAAGTTGTTCAATAGAAATGTTAAGGTTTTAATTTATTGTGGAGCCACAAATATTTTTATTTCCATTAGTATTATTGGGGATATGCCCAAAAAAACTAGATTTTTGGCACAAGGGTGTAAATTTGATTATAGGTTCAAACAAACTTAGAGAATCAATGTTTACCTACTACTAATATTTTTTTACCCAATGGATCCACTATTTGGCACTTATATGTAGCACCGCCACATGCCTTTGATATTATCTTAGGGATGGATTGGTTAAAATCTCATGGAACCCTAATCAATTTCTAAGAAAGGTGGATGGACTATACTAATAAGGATAAGAAAATATTAAGGGTTCAAAGTAGGCAAGGGTGTTTTTGACCATATTTATTATCAGTTATGCAACTTAAGAAATTAATCAAGAGATGTGGGATGTTGTATGTAGTTAATATAAATGGCAATCAAGGTGATAATGGAGATATGAAAAACTTAAGAAACGTCCAGTTCTGCATGAATCAAGGGATGTGTTTTTGGAAGATATCTCAGGCCTACCACCTCAACGTGAATTTTATTTCACCATTGAATTAATACCTAGAGCTAAATCCATTGCTAGGACACCTTATAGAATGACTCCTATTGAGTTGAAAGAGCTAAAGTTGCAAATTCAATATTTATTGGAGAAAAGGTTGATTAAACCTAGTGTGTCATCTTGGGATGCTCCAATCCTATTTGTTAAGAAGAAGAATGATTCTTTAAGGTTGTGTATTTACTACAGAATATTAAATAAGGTAACCATCAAGAATAGGTATCCATTTCCAATGATTGATAATCTCTTTGATCAACTAAAGGATACCACTATCTTTTCAAATATTAACTTAATATTAGGATATCATCAACTAAGAATTTGTGAGGAGGATACTCACAAAACAACCTTCAAGACTAGATATGGACACTATGAGTTTATATTGTTAACTGATTATATGAATATGATGAACAATGTGTTTAGGAAATATTTGCATCAGTTTGTTTTTATATTTTTGAATGGTATATTGATATATTCCCACACCAGATAACATGACCAACATTTGAATGTATGTGTTAGAGGTATTGAGGAAGAACCAACTTTATGGAAAGCTATCAAAATGTGAATTTTATGCTTCACAATTTCAGTATTTGGTCATATTATTTCTATAGAAGGGATTTTTGTGGATCCTAAGAATATTGAAGTCATATTAAGTTGGCCTACACCTACTAATGTGTCTGAAGTTAGAAGCTTCATGAGAATAACTAGTTATTATACTCGATTTATGAGAGATTACTCAAAAATTGCCTTCTCTATTACTAACCTTTAGAGAAAATAAAAAGAGTACAAATGAATGGATAAGTGTGAGGCCACCTTTGAGACTCTAAAGAATAATATGACCACAACACCGATTATTACGATACTAGATCCTTATGAGAATTTTATAGTATGCATAGATGCTTCCTTAAAAGATTTGGGAGGGGTATTATCCTAAAATGAAGCTACAGTAGCATATGAATCTAGGAAACTCAAGAAGCATGAGTTGAATTATGCTACACATGACCTAGAGCTAGCATTAGTTGTCCATGCTATTAAGGTCTAGAGGCACTATTTATTGGGGAAACATTTTGAGATAAGGAAAAACCACCAAATCTTGAGGTATATCTTTACCCAACCTATGTTAAATGTAAGGCAAAGAAGGTGGATAGAGTTCCTATCTGAAGATGAATTTGGTATAAAGTATATCAAAGAAAATTAAAACAAGGTTGCTTATACCTTGAGTAGGAGAAGGCATATAGCAACATTAACCCAGATTCATTTAGACTTGAATGATAAATTCAAGAAAATACAATTACAAGATCAATATTGCATAGAAATCCAAGAAAAATTTAAGGAAAATGGAGATTTTAACATAAAAGACAAACTTTTATGTTTTAAATATAGGGTTGTCATACCCAATACTATTGATTTAAGGAGAATGATTATTTATAAGAGACGCATAGTTCTCCATATTCTGCTCATCTAGGAGGTTCAAATATGAGAGAAAATATGAAAAAGACTTTCTTTTGGCCTAAAATGAAACATGATATTAATAGTTTCATTTCTAGATGTTTGGAATACCAGAAGGTTAAGGTAAAACATCAACATCCAATAGGAAAATTATACCCACATGATATACCTACTTAGAAGTGGAAGGTTATATCCATGGATTTTATTGTGGGTTTACCTAAGATAAGGTACCAACATGATGCAATACTTGTGATGGTAGACAAGTTGACAAAAGTTGCATATTTTATATCATGAAATATCAAGGATGATGCACCAGTTGTGGCAAATAAGTTTACCAAGGAAATAATAAGGTTACATGGTTTTCCTAAGGTGATCATATCATATAGAGATTCTAGATTTATGTTGAAATTTTGGTAAGCTATTCATCATGCATTGGACACTAAATTGAATATTAGTTCTGCTTACCATCCAAAAATATATGGGAAAATAGAGAGGGTTAACCAAGTTTTGGAAGACATGATTCAAATGTATTGCATAGATCAAAATTCTATGGGAATACTTTTTGCATTTTGTTGAATTTGCATATAATAATGGATACCATGCATCCTTGGGAATGGCTCTGTTTAAGGCCTTGTATAGAAGAAGGTGCAAAACACCTCTATCATAGGATAAATATTGGTGGTGATATGACCAAACATTTTTAGAGAGATAGAGGAGTGATTTAAAAAAGGCTCAATTACACAGTCGATCGATAGAAGAGCTATGTTGATCTAAAAATATCACCAAGAGAGTTCTCTATGGAAGATAAAGTCTTCTTGAGGGTAAGACCCATAAAAAGTGTCATCAAGTCAACTAATTTGGATATTTATTTTGTTGAGACTTTTGATATCATTGATGAGATTAGTTTAGTAGCCTATAGGCTCACCTTGCCACAAAACCTATCAAACATCCATGATACTTTCCACATATCCTTGCTTAGAAAGTATGTTGTTAATCCTTCTCATGTTTGGAATGTTTCAAAATTATAGATGGAAGATCCACCAGCCATTGAGGTGCGATCTTTAAGGATTCTTGGGTTTCATTCTAAAATATTGAGAAAATGGACCCTAGATCAATGTAAGGTCTAGTGGGACCATTATTCTGAAAATTATGCAACGTGGGAAGATGTTGAGGAAATGAGAAAGCAATTTCCATATTTTTTTAAGTAAAATATATTATTGCTTTCAAAAAATACAAGGGACTGTGTCTAGTCCTAGGGTGGAAGTATGTAATGACCCTCGTGGTAGGACTACCCTTTTGGTATGATTTATGTACTAATATGTGTATATTAATGCATAATCTTATTGTGTTATTGATGGTTTTTAAGCCTTAATACTACCAAAAATATCATAGGATCGAATATAATATAGCCACAAAGCAATAAGGTCAAGATAATGATATGAGTATAGCAATATGAGCAAATTAATATGTATATCAAGGCTAATAATATATCAACTAACATTCAATAATAAAAAACAATATAAATGTAACTAGCCTGATTCATACATGTACAAATCATGTAGCACAAATTACAATATTAATTGCTCAAAATATATGTTGTCTTTATTACTCCACTTCATCTTAAAAATATGATAGAACTTGATACTCAATACTTCTTTATTGATATGATATACTTCATATGATATGGAGTATATATCCATAGTAGTATGACTCTTAGGATACTTGACTATTCCTCTCCATATGCCAAGTCTCATGACTCTTGGCTTCTCTACTTGACACTTGCATACTTGATGAACACATGACTCTATATTGTATGCACACCTAGACATGACTCTTGACCTTCACTTTGCACACTCTAATTTAAGATACTTGTACACATATTTGCACTCTTACATATAAGACACTTGTGCACATATACTCAACTTACATTTGCACACTCACTCACATGACACTTGTGCATTTCCTACACATACACACTTACATGAAAGGGGAAATAATACTCACACTCTAAACTATGACTCAATCCTAATCTAATATTTACATATGTACCATGAAGGTACCATGGGGGTACATTAGCATGTACCAAATAATATAATATATTCCAACATTTATATCAGGATGAGTTGATATCTATGCTTTTTAAAGATAAATTATGCTATTTTGAGAATATGATACTATTGATGAATTTTGTGGTTGTAGATTTAGGTACTCTCACGGGTGGATTGGTATGGGAAAAAAACTAGAGTTGAGAGAAAAAGATAAAATATGGATGAATTTTTTATCGACAACTCAAGGGTAAAAATAATACCCTCATATAGATGAATTACAATATGTATGTTTCATTAAAAATGCATCATCAGGCAAGAAAGTTTCTATAAGCAAAAAATCCTTTCTTAGTAGGTCGTTGATAATGTTATAGTTATCGTAAAGCCTCCTACTCAAGGAAAAAGCATTGTTTGTGCATATTTATGATTGCATCTTAGACTAGAAAATTATTATTGGGATGCATTCATGTATGTGTTTTGAGGTTGGTTGGTTAATTATTTTATCAAATTAACTATTAATAATTAATACTTCAAAATAAATCAATGTTAATGGCTAATATTAGCATTCAATATTAATTTAAATCAATTCTAGGAGGTAAGTAATTTATTTAATCCTAATTTTAGTAAATAACATTGGCATTAGAAAAGCAATAGAATTAATGAGATAGTGATTTAATTATTAAAGCTAGACTATGGGTATTAATGAATTAAGGTAAGCTTTAATCAAAGGGAAAATTCCTTAATAAATAAAGTTCATAATGTTGGCAAGTTGGAAATTTAGAAATGTTATAATAGTTGGAAATCTTTTGTAACGTAGATTTGAAAGCGTTACTATTGTGCATAACACATTGTCATGCAATTGCTTCCTACATTAATTTTCTTTTTGGCTCCTTGGGAGATATATGCTTGGGGGATTGCTAATTTTAGGAGCTAGTTGGGAAGAAGATCAGTGAATTAAAGCTTGAGAAAGGAAGTATTACCGAGATTGGATTTTACAGAGGTATTTGTCCTCTTGATTTACCTTTTATTGATGAATACTTCATACTAGGTGCATTGATTTTATGTGATGTTTACTTAAACTTACATAGTTGATTACATTTTTTATTGTTGTTGTATTTGCTTATGTTTTGAAATCTATGGGAATATCATTATCTAAGAGACCCTAACTTATACCTTTTCTTTAAGTTATTGAACTTGTATATTCTCGGTGGGTCTTAAATTTTTGTTCTATATGATTCTTGTGTTCACTGTTTTGAAGGACTTAATGGTTTGCATGAATTTTTGTGTTTTAATCATTTGACTGAACCGTGTTCTCAATATTTTTTATGGTATTCTTATTGTTAAGTTACCTGGAAAGATCCCATAAATTTTGCAAGCATGTTTTAGAGAGTGGATCTCATTTTGTTGGGATGTTTAGCCATCACCATGCTTAAGGAGGTTATTTTTTTGTTACCTATGTTGGAATGGTTGGCATCGTCCTCCTATTATCATTATTTAGCTTAGATGTTTCAATATTGTATTGTCCTCTTGCATAATCATGGGTTTATTTTTATTTTGATGGCATTGCATCAATATTTATACTTTGAGGTTCCTAGCCATTTAATTTTAGTGCACCTTTATTCAGTCGTATCATAGTTCTCTAGTCTAGGTTAGAGTAGGATTTATGTTTAATCCAACATTCTTACATTTCTAATGTTTAAGGATAAAGTGTAGATTTGGTTTTTCTTTGAGCCCAAAATCCTTATCAAGAAATAAAGCAATGTTTTGGATCTGTGTTTTGTGTTGTGTTGATACCTGATGTTTTTCCAACATAGAGTGATAGGTGTTTTCTTGTTGTTCGAGCATATTAGGGTGCATAGTTTTTCCATTTATTTTTAAGTGTTTTAATATTCTTTATTTGGATAACTCTATGGATGTAGTATTAAATATAGCATGTGTGATATGCAGTAGATAAGTTATATAATTTTTTTATTGCTTATATATTACTTAGCTATGGGATTACTTTAGAAAAAGTTTAAGATTAATCCATGTAGATATTTTAATATTTTTTATTGCTTGATAATGATTTGTTTTCCAAATTAAATAATCAAAAGTTTATATGGTTATGCGAAAAGAAACTATTATTATTTCTGAAATATTTATCATGCAAATGTTGATTGAGTAATATATTGTTATTAATCAATATTACATTGTTGAAAATGTTAATTATATTTTGGACTTATTAGTGAGGCAAAAAATATAATGAGACTGTTATTTTGAGAATGGAACAATGTATGGAAATTATTCAATTTAGAAAGGAGAAGCTTATTGTGAAGGATTAATAATGGTTTTCCTGAGGCTTGAGTAGTTAAGGAATCCATTATTGAAAGAAGTATGGAATTCTCTCAATGTTATTGCATGGTTTTTGCTTGCATGATGTTCTTGCATTATTGTATGTTTTCTTACATAGTGCATGTAGGCTTGCATATGCATATAAGAGTTGTCTTGATCCCTAAACTTCAAATCAAGTTCATGGGAAAAGAGTTCAAGAGGAAGACCTCAAAGAGCAGATGAAACTATGGATCATTTGTTTTGATATGTAATGATGTTTTGAAGAAGAGAGAGTTTCTTGAATTTATGTAAAGCTTTGATGAAAGAAAGGATGTTTTGTAAATACTCTTGTTCAAGGATGAAATATTATATGGTTTTATTATTTTATGTAAGTTCTTGGAATATTGGTTATGTGCAAAATGGAAGAATATGTTTAATTCATGGATTATGATTATAATTCCTTTGATGATGTGTTATTATTTCATTGTAAATAAGAAAATGCTAAATGCTAGTATTATGATTTGAAAGTATTTAGTCTTTAGCAATGTGTTATATTGAATTGATTTTATGAATTAATATAGCACTTTATTTCCTTTGAGAGAGATGTTCATATCATTTAAAATGTTTAGACTCTTGGGTTTGGATGGGGGTTATTTTTGGGCATGAATCTAGAGCCATATTAGAAAACCCTTGAGTCAAGATGTACCCAATACTAGTAGGAGTTGCGGTGATGCAATAACTAGGTATTTTTGAATGATACACCTTGAATGGTGAGGATCGGGTGTCCCAAAGTGGTGAGGCTTTTGGGTAGTCCATATTAGTGAGGCTTGGAAAAATTCTAAGAAATTATGCTTGGATGTATTCCTAGTATGGGACAATCCATGGAATCATTCACAAGGTATTATGCTTGGAAAAATTCTAAGAAATTATGCTTGGATGTATTCCTAGTATTGTCTATAAATCTAAACGGTGGATTGGTATGGGACAATCCATGGAATCATTCACAAGGTAGTATAGTGGTGGCACCTTATGGTCAGGCAAGAGTGACCATGATCATTACCAAGTGAGTGGTAATAGCCTTAGTTAGCCCACAAAGGTGCAGGTAACTAAGCACTAAGAGATTACACCAGAATAATCCTACATATATGGACTTATGTTAAGTTAAGGAATAGACATTCCCCTTTAAGTGTTATGGGCTTTAAAGGATAATCTCTATGTTGTAGTCAAGTTATCCTATACCAATGAGGGTATAGGAAAATTAGAGGGACCCCTTATGGCATATTTTCTAAATAGTGAGGCTTAGAAAAGTGAACCTCAGAAGTACAAGATGTTGACCACTCCTATCCACTTGAGTGTTGTTTGCAGCAGCAATGAACTGAAAATGTGGTTATGCCTTATACTACTAAAAATTATTGGGACTTCTTTGTGATTCAATCCTTATCAAAAAGAAAAAATCTCTCCCTTAGGTTGAGTTGATGGGTTGTTACAGAGACAACACAAGTATTTCATGTATTCTCCCAAAGATAACATGTATGTTCCTTTTTTTGGCATCTTATTAACCCCATAGATAATTTTATGATTTTTAGGCACCATCTATTTTATGACATCACTCTTTATGTGCATTTGACAATATTTGTAGATGGGCTTTTTCTACCAACAAATTCCTCGACATCACATAATTTTTAATGATGTCCTATCTACTATTTATGTCGATTTGTTGTATGATCCATTCATTTTAAATTGCCTTGCTACTCCTCATCAAACAAAAACACATATAGCATCTTCTAGTTGCAACAACCAATCAATATTGTGTTGCTCGAAAACACCTATAAAATTGATGGATTAATATTTTTTTTTGTGTCATGTATTACATTTTGATCAATTGAGGAATCATATAGATAGATCACTTAATGAATCACCTAGATGTGAATTGGTTTCATTATGAATTTCATTACCTAACTAGATTATAAGCCTCACTTTTATGATGTTTGCTATGTCAAAACTCATAGAGAACAAAACACTTCACCTCAATAAAATATATTCCTACAACTATGCATTTTCTAGTTAAATATCACATTCTTATTATCTTCTTATATCTCAATTGGAACCATTTCCTTACGATTTGAAACTATTGATTGAGCTTTGGTGAAATTTTATGTCTATTTCTTATGTAGTGCCTAAAAATTAGCACAACTAGTTGCCATCCACCAGTTTGATGTTAGGAATTTATGCAAATTGAAAACATTCATATGCTTATTCAACCCATGCTATTCGGATGCATTTTTCCTACCATTGCATTAACACTGATCATTCCTAGCAAGATGTCGATCCTCATATCAATGCCTAGAGAAAACATTATCATGTTGAGAATCTATACATTAGAATGAAGTAGCCAAAGGTTTCTCATGGTGGTGTATGAGATAAAATCTATGTGTGAATTCTTTATGTTTAGTGGATTTCTTCTAGCTTCGATGAGGTTTCTCTTGTCTCTTTTGAATACCAAGCTTCCCAAGTACAGTCGCTTGATTTTGACTTGAGTTATTTTTGTTGCATCGAGGATGAGCTCTATGTTATTTAGCATTTGAATACTATGTATGTTTCACTCCTAGGAAAGTAAATCAGGCTAGTGCAACTCAAACTTTCGTTGAAGATTCTCTTCTTTTGGTGTTGACTTTGTTGATGCAAGGTGGGTTTGTGTGAGCATGATCCAACTTCTTTTAAGTTGAAAATTGTTTGAGACACATATTATGGTGGTTGAGAGAAATTATTTATAACTATATTTAACTCACTCATTATGACAACCAATTTTATTGAGTAAATGGTTCAACTTGCAGAGGTTGTCAACACTTTGACCTATAAGGTCAATAAAATCAATGTTTAGGCCATGCAACAAGATTTCAAGATATACAACAATGATACTTGTTCAAAATAAAAATGTAAGATCAAGATCTATGATGTATATCAAGATCCTAACATACTCAATAGCTAGATTGTGGATATGGAAACTTGGTTCAAGTATAGTCATATAGCTAATGAATAAAAAGGTTCTCTTTGTCAAGTTGAAGCTCTTTGGTGTTGCTAAGGGATTGGTCAATCAACTCTAAGATACTCAAGATCCTCTCCCCACATGGGATCAACTTGTTACAAAATTAAGAGGGATATTTTATCCTTCTAACTATGAAGAGGACTTGATTATCAAATGGATTTGCTTGTGATAAGCAAGTATATTTATGTAGGATTACATATTATAGTTCAACTAATTATGGATATTACTCCACATGTTAGATCCAATTCTTGCTCTCATTATCAACTTCAAGAGAAAATGTCAATAATATTCATTTAGGAAGTTGAAATACAGTACCCTTGTAACCCTTTATGCTACCTTCATTTAAGCATAATTGGCTAAAGAGAAACATGTTGCCCATGACCTTTCTTTTAGACCTTCCAAAACCTTGACTTTGTTGTCCTAGCACCATTCTTCAAAAGTAAAGAAGTTATTATCTTCTCCTTCCTAGTTTTATCTCCTTCTTCTTCTCAAAAGCTTTCTCTTTATTTTGATGTTATAAAATCTAACAAATTTTGTACTTATTGTAAAAAGAAGGGTCATGAAAAGTCTAAATGTCCTAGGTTAGAAGAAGAGCTTGACTGTATAGTCTCATGATAGGAAAATAAAGAATATTCCCATAAATACTTCTAGAGAATATAGGATATATGATGAGTTAAAAGGTAGAATCAATAAAGTCACCTTAATGAGCCATTTTTCTACCATACAGGAACGTGACAACTTGTTTATCACTCGTACTCATCTAACACATGATTTTTTTATGGATTGTATCATCAATAATGGCTTGTAGAAAAAAATGATTGTGAGATCCATTATTGACAAATCATATTTATCAATTAACCCAAATCCTCATTTGTATTATCTTGTATGGAAGGATAATGGTTCATTATCCTAGATCATGCACACTTGCACTGTATCTTTTGCTTTTGGTCCCAAATTTGTTTATAAGGTTAACTATGATGTAACCAACATGAATTTTTGTGAATTATTTCTTAGTAAACCTTATCAGTATGATAAGAAATTTCATTATGATGTCTTTCATAATATATATACTCTATAACTTGAACATAAAATATTTTTAATCAAGTGTACTAAGAGAACCACAAATATAGTACTTAGTTGCAGACTGAATGTACAAGATCTTGCATTAATTTTCATTCAACCACAACATGATGCATCCCAATCAATAGTTACAATACTTGCTTCTCTTGAAAATTTGTTATATTCCTATTCATATATGTTTCAGGAGCCAAAGATACTTCAATTGGCTCAAGAAATCAATCACATAATTGACATTCCTCCTATTGCACCTCTTCCAAATACCACATTGTATCAAATAATCAATTGTTTAAATGATGAAATAAAAAGGAAAATTCAGGAATTGTTATACAAAGGTTTCATCAAACCAAGTAGATCCTCTTATATTTCACCCATTTTTCTTGTGCTCAAGAAGGATAAAACTTGGTTAATTTGCATTGATTTTTGGAAATTAAACAAAATCACCATCAAATATTGATTTCCATTGATTATCTCTTGGATCAAATTTGAGGTGCCAAGTTTTTCTCCAATATTTATATCAAAATTGGATATCATTAGGTCTTATCTCAAGCCAAAAATACATGGAATACTACTTTCATTACCAAAATGGGTCTTTTGGAGTGGCTTGTGATGTCTTTTGGTCTCACCAATGCTCTTACCACTTTCAAGCAATTGATGAATGAAGTCTTTAGAGATTGTCTAGAAAAAATTTAATCATATATTTGGATTATATTCTCATGTTTTCTTATACTTTGAAGGTACATCTTCAACATTTGTAACATGTTCTTCACACCCTACAACATAAGAAATTGTATGCCAACATTTCTAAGTGTTCTTTTGGCTAGACATCCATCTCCTATCTTGGCTTTATCATTGATGCAGATGGCATTCTAGTGGATCTAGTGAAGGTGGAAGTTCTCAATTTGACAAATATTGCAACCCTAATATAATTACAAAGCTTTCTTGTCCTTGTGATCTTCTATCACAAGTTCATCCCTTCATAATCAGACATTATTGCACCTTTGCATCATATAAAAAACACCAATGTTGTGTTTCAATGGACAAAGGACCATGATCATGCCTTCAATATATTGAAGTAGAAACTATGTTCTACACCTATTATTATGTTACTTGATCTCTCACAACATTTTGGGATCAAAGTAAATACTTCATAGTTTGCACTTAGAGTCGTTTTAAAATAGAATGGTCATCTAGTGACCTATCATTCAAAAAAAATATTTTCTACTAAACATAAATACTCCACATATGACAAAGAGTTGGATGCACTAGTCAAAGCCATAAAGTACTAGAGGCACTATATTTTGGACAAAGAAAAAAATTTCCATTATGATCACTTACCTTTATAGTTTCTTTAATCTTAGAATAAAATTGAAGAAGTTAGGCACATGAAATGGGCCTCCTACTTCAAGTATAAGAATAGGAACACCAATATTGGTGTAGATTGTTTGAGTCATCCAGTATAAGAATGGGAGAACCAATATTGGTGTATATTGTTTGAGTCATCCTCCTAAAACACATGTTTTTAAATTTGGGATTTCAAACTTGGTCTTATTAGTATCCTCATGATACTAATTTTAAACAATCTTATCAATGAATTCAAACTCTTGCCTCTTCCAATTTGGCTCCTTTTCAGGATTTTCACATCCAAAAATAATTACTCTATAAGTTGGATAAACTTTGCATCCCTCATGAGTGTCACACATATATTATTAAAGATATGCTTTCTAATCTATGGTGGTCACTTTGGTAAGCAAAAGACACTTCATATTTTTTAAAATTTCTCTATTGATCTCATGCATAGCGTGATATTTTGCATTTCTTATACCAATATCTTGTTTGTTGTCACTATAAACCAACAAACAAGAAGTTGTGATGGAGTGTTCATTTACCCATTCCTTATCATCCTTGGGAGAGCATTTCCATAAAATTGGTTAGTGGCTTCCTATTGATAGTTTGCTAGTATTATTATGTATTTGTGGTTATCAATTACTTCAACAAAATGTCTAAGATCATTGCATACCATAAGAAGAGTTATATTCATGACTTAGCCCAACTCTTATTTAACTCTATTTGGTGATCCTTTGGTCTACCTACCATCATTGTTTCAAACCATGACTCATATTTTATGGGTTAGTATTGGCATTTCTTGTGGAAGATTTTGAGAGTTTCCCTTAACTTTTGTATCACCTTTCATCCTTATTTAGATGATCAAATCAAAGTTGTGAACCATACTCTTATGTAGAATTTGAGGATCTACCATCATATTTCTCCTACCAAGTGGTATTTGAGCCTAACCCACATTGAGAATGCATACAACTAGGTAGTCCATTATTTGATAGTTCAGTCACCTTTTTAGTTTTGGCTTGGTTTTCAACCTATGGCTCCATATGATTTATTATTATCCTCACCATCTTTAGAAACCAAGCACATTTAGAAAGATCAATATAAGGCCCACCATTCATTCAATATTTGTAGAGTCTTCAATCCAAAGTTGTTCAAGTTCTTAAAAAGACTTAACAATAGTAGAAATAGATCATGAATCATCATCATATTCCCCATCAGTTTTAGGTTGGAGATAAAGTTTAGTTTTACTTGAGCAAGAGTCATTTACCTGGAGAGGCACACAACAAAATCAAACCACTTTATTATGGGTCTTACACCATTCTTCAATAGGTTTTAGCAAATGTTTTTCACATATACCTTTCCACATAGTTGAGCATCCATAGTGTTGTTAATGTTGATCTACTCAAGCACTACCATGAGTCCACATTGGAGTATAAACCTACTATCATCCGTCCTATTGATGTTCTTGATTTTTAAATTTCATTATATTTTGATCAAGTTTTTGACACGAAGACTCACCAAGGATCCACCACTTCCTACCTTGTTGCCAAACAAGGTTATCTTTTGCATTAGACCTACTAGATATCTCACCATTAGAAGTCTCTATATTTTCCTTCTCATTTGAAAGCATTGGAGTCCAATGCTTCTATTGTTGGTAGGAATGATGAAGATTAATGATTAACATAGCATAGGATTATTTTTCACACTATAGCATAGGAATTTAGTTTATTATTTTTTATCCTATGTAATTCCTACATCAAACGTGCCAATAGTGAGAAACTTAAGTTAGCTTTCTAGAGGATAGGTTGTTAAGCTCAAGTTAGCTATTTTTTAATATTGTTACCTTAAGTTAGTTGTTATTCAAATTTTCACTCCACAAGAGATACTTGATATCTTGTAAATTTGGAAGATACTTTGCCTATAAAACCTTGTATCATTTCTTGAAGAAATTAATAAAATTTGGGTATTCAAGCTTTATTCCATATCATCATATGAGATAACTAGAGTGCATGGAGCTATGCATACAAGCTAGACTCTCATAAGTATAGATAAATATACATTTTTGGTTTCCTATGGGAACTTTTTGAAATGCATTCTCTGTATGGAATGAATGAGGATAGACCTAGACAACATCCAAGTCATGGTACAAATAGAGAAGTCAAATGATATGAATTCCCTTTATTTATTTCTAGTACATATGAGTACTATGATGGGTTCATTAAATAATTTATAGTTTTTTCATACCAGTTAGATGTCCTAATGTGAAAGGTTATTCCATATTAGTGGATAAATGAAAAGTAAAGGAATTTGAATAATTAAAGGCCTAACTCATGCATTAATCTTGGTCTATCTATATTGGGAGAATGAGTTTTATATTAGCAAGGATATGCTAAATTGTGTTATCAAATACACAATGCCTCAAGAAGTAACCGATGCATGGTATCATTTGATCTAATTTATATGTTAGAATATGTTCATGATATAAGGGGATTATAGCATAATAGAGATAAAATATTTATAATGCTCCATATACTATTGAAGTTAAGATAATACTTGTTAATCAATAACTTCATTTTCTATATGGACCATCAAGAATTATTCTATCTTATCAAAAAAAATTGTATGAGCACAATAAAATTTTGAGTTTAATGCAATCCTTTTCTAATTAGGATATGATCCAATTACCTAAAATAAAAAGTACTACTTAAGTCCAACTCTTTTTAGTTAATAAATGTTTCATTGTATAAGGTGAAACCAAACTTAGTACTAAACTAAGAATATGTATGCTAAAATATGAAATCAAGAGTGTCTTAGAGGAAGAACATTAAGGGCTATCTAAGAGTCATATGGTGCTTGATTCCATGATTAAATAGGTTTTTCTAGCAGTACTAGGTGGCTAACAGTTTTTTACGATGTCAAGAATTATTTACAATCATACAATACATGTTAAAGAAGTAGGGATCTACCACATGTTAGAGGGATACTTCAAACTATTATACCCATTACAATTATAAGAACTAATTGAATGATTGGGATTGGAGTTCATTGGTCAATTTCATACATTGTGGGTAAAATTGAGTATCTTTTACTACATATGCAATATATGTAGCCTTCCTTGATAAATTTATGAAGAGCACAACACAGTTTATCCATTGTGAATCACTTTAAAATTACTCTTTGAATTGCATATAACTATGAAGGAACTTTTGAGAATGGGATAATTAAGCAATCGATGGTGTAATTAATTACAATATCTATTATCAAGTTCTTATTACTTTTGAGTCAAAATAAAATTGAAAGTAATAAATAAGATCTTTGATTGTTTATGATTAATAAATCCTAAAATAGTAATAAATTATTGATAAGAGAGGTTTTCAATGATGTTGTGAGCCTATAGGACAATCTAAAAGGTCAATGCTAGTCATACACCTAGTTGATATTACATATAGGCAAGAATCAACAATACCGCTAGATTTACTAGTACTACGATTGCAAATTAGTATGAAAAAAAAGAATAACCTAGTGATTGTGAGGGTAAAAATAAGTGACTCCTCTTCTTGGATAATATTGAGTAGAGACTAATGATCTAATATATTATGTATATCAAATTATCTAGACACAAGTATTAACATGATAAGAATTTGTAGTACACAATTTTCTAGCATAGAGACTTGGGTTTGAAGTACATTAGGAAATAAGAGACAATCCAAACAAAATGAATTCCTTATATATTGGATACCTTTTCTTATGATATTTTATAACAAATCAATTGGATTAAAGCAGATGGATAAAATGTCATGCCTAAATTTAATAAATATATTTAAACAAATCTTGTACACAATATAACTTTAAATAAATTTTATTAAATTTAATGAGTCCACAAAGAATTATATGAAATTAAGGAATGCATGGACAAGTAAAAACAAGAAAATATAAGTGAAGGTTATGAAAATGAATATCATGAGAAGCAAAATGATAAAAATGAAACTAAATAAAATAAAGGAGGGAAAAGTAGGAATATACTAGAAAGATAAATAAACTTAAAAAAAGACCAAGTGTTAGTTAAAATAGAAGACAAGGCCATTCAAATGGAAATTTTTGAATATTATAATTTTGATTATCAAAAACTTAATCAAACATGATTGTGAATACATGTTCAATTCTTTGAGAACTTTTTTTTAGTCCTTCTAGAAGAGTAATATTCAGAGATTGTGTAACACTTGCTTGTGTGTGATATAGTCACCTAAGAAACATAACTAGTTAAGATAAAGATAAAAGATCAATCAAATTGTAAGGTTTAAATATATAAAGAACAAAAAATCATCTATAATTATAGTTTTACACATTAAAAATAATATCAAACCAAGGTGGAGTTACAAAAATCATGAGGAAAGAAGTGACCCTTTCAATTAAAGGGTGTCATTTATACAATTCTTCATGAGAATTTTGTGATTCAAGTGAGAAGAAATATTTGGAAGTAAGAAAGAGATACGAAGGAACATTTTTGAATAGTTTAAGTATATTATTAGATGTTTGAAATATAAAAGAACCTTTGGCATCCATGTTTTCCTAAATATTTCATTCTATAATCTAAGATACCACTTACTAGGTTTAGATTGATAAAAGAGACAAGGAGTCATATGGGCTATTTAAGATCAAGTATGGACTATTAATTACTAAACCAATACCATTAAAGGGGAACTATGGATTGTCAAATATCACATCCTCCAATATTAGTATATTAAGAATACTTTTGTGATCCACGGGCATGTGGTCCATCAAGAAATAAGTGAGAGCCAAAGCCCTCCATGACATTTAATCCAATGCATTAACTAAGTTTCAAGGAATACCAAAATTTGAACACATACCATCCAAGGAATTGGAGATATTATGAATACAAAGGAAGACATCCAATATATCCTAGGAAAGACAAATATTTAATATATTTCAACGAAGTAAAGGACAAAACTATTAAGGCTAGAAAACCATTGATATTTCAACTACTATGTCTATATTCTTCATTTTTATTAGAATGAATTTAGAAGATTTAGAATTCAAATGATAAAGGTAAATTTCCTAGATGATAAAGGCATCCATTGGAGGTATCTCTACATAAATAATCTCAACATAAGTATACTTATACACCGCAAGCACATGCAATTCATAATTAATACATTTTCATGCTCTTTTTTTTACTTTAGATATTTTAGGTATCTTCCTCTTGTATACATGAATGTTAGTCTTATGTTATTTTTTGTTATCTTTTAAATTTGATTCACATAACTATCCTTCTTATGTTATTTGTAGTTTTACACAATTAATATCAAATATATTTTTGAATTTCTTTACTTGATATCCAATACATTTATGTTTGTGTAATGTATATCCAGTATATTTCAACATCCAATGGAAATTCAAATGAGTTTACATAAGTGTGTTTTAATTTATAGCAATGAATCTATATACTAGCATTGTAAACTTAATGATTAAACACTTTGGAACTTCGAATAGGAGATCCAAGGTTCAAATCCAAAAGGGATAGTATTGTATACCATACTTTGGTATGGCTGGATAAACATTTGGGCAATCACATCTATGGCTTCTTGGATATTAAAAATTGTACTTTAAGAATTTTAAGAGGAACATTATATATAACAATTAATATTGTTTTAATAATTTAAATTTAAATTATTTCACATATATTACTAAATATTTTATGTCATTTAGATAATATATGTACCATGTTAAAAAAATTTATATAAAATTTATAATTCATAACATAATATAAATCATATATTAAACCTAGAAAGCATTACAAATCTTACACTTCAAACTCGATATAGATTTTTTTTCAATGAGTAACTTGATATGAACTATTTGTTTTTTAATAGGTTATATGTGGCTTCTATTGGGGGACACTCCCATCAAAATATCAAAATATAATATTTGTTGCAACATACCTTTTTATCAAGGTCCGAGGTGTAGACCAATTGGTTCATCCAAACCCCATAAGGGGGCGGAGGTCCAAGGTTCAAATCTCGGGCCTCGTTGGACTGAACGCTTGTCCCTTTCCTGGTGCTTTTAGCGGCGTAAAAGGTTTTAAATGATTGTGGCATGGTGGTTATAGGGGCGGACTGCACAAAGATCTATGTGGCGGATTCGGGGCGGACAACGCAGAATGTTGTGGCGGCCATAAAATCTGGACAGCTTGCCCGGATTCGTGGCGGCTACCGATTCCACCATGTAAATTAAAAAAAAAAAAAACATACCTTTTTATCACATTTTTTTCATTTCTTTTTTCTCTTAAATATATTATTCAACTTCCTCGAAGTGTTATGTTTCCACAATCAACTCCTTGACATCATTTTAATTAAGATATAAAATATCACTTGGCTAGTTGCCTTCTAAAATTTGAATTTCATCGAGATGAATATCAACACCATAATTCTTTAATTTATCTACTACCCAATTTCCTTCTCTATAAATATGCTTGATATTGCCACGAGATTGTCTCTACTAATAAATGATGAACGGTATTAAAATCACCCCAAGAGAATTCCATCCTTCTTTTCCAAAGGAGATAATAGTATGAAAATCACCCCAATAATCCATAAAATACAATGAATCATTATTGTATTTGACAATAATATGCTAAGATCCTTCCAACATCTTTCACAAGGAGTAACTATAGTTGGATCATATACATTTATAACCCCAATTTGATGTTTTTCTCTTTCCTGTAAAATAATCTAGCAACCCAATTACTTTTTTCTTCTAGTAATTATTCATCTCATTTGCATTTGTCCCATATTATTGTAATATGACCTGAAGCTTCTATAGAAGAAACTACTAAACAATTATCTATATTTCAAATCTTCTTAAAAGCATCCTTACATTCCTCACTGATTAATTTTTTTTCTTGTATTAAAATAAACTCATGGCTATAACAACCTATTAATTCCTTAATAACTCTTTTTTAGGGGTTTTATTCATACCCCTAATATTCCATGATATCATTTTCATCATCAACACTTTTTATTTTTATTAGTGGGCTTAGCCCCACTTCTTGTTAACACCTGTGATATTTTTATTTGGATTCCCAGATCAATATACTTTTGAGTTTATTTTTCTTTTTATTCCTGCTTTGATGGTATTCCTCTACTTCCATTCCCACCAACACTCTCATCTTCATCAATCTCTTCTATTTTTTTATATTGTTCAAAATGAAACTTATATTTTAAATAATTATGTTGCCCTAAATATTAGAAAGTGCAAGGAATAGCCTCATTAGCATTTTCTTATTTATGTTGCCTTGAAAACTCTAAAATGCATAGATGATTCTCCAAAGTCATCACTTTATTATGTTGTCCTGAAAATCCTAAATTTCCTTGGATATCCTCCATAAGATTTTCTTTTCTATACTGCTCTTGATAGCTTAATGTGCAAGGAATACACTCCATACTACTTTTATTTTTATTGGGAGGAGAATATTTTAAGTTACTTGAAGATAATAAAGGTGATTTACCTGGATTAACCTTGACCTCATTCACCTCATTTGCTTTAAAATTAACCTTCACCTCTTCCTTCACATATTTAGCTCCTATATTTGAACTTGTGAATTGTAATTCTTCATCCCCCATATTATTGTTTCTTCTAATGGTTGATTCGAGTGAATTATAATGGCCTTTGCCATCCGATGATGTAGAGGGATTTTTCTAGCCACTTTCTTAGGAGTCTAAAATCCTTGATTTGACCTATCTTCTCCTATGATATGGTATCCTTGTTTCAAATTGAAGCTACCCTCATGCCCAAAAAATTCCATCTCTTCCTCCATTTTTACTTTGTAGTCTCTTGTTGTGTGCCCAGTTTCATGACATTTGTGGCATCAGAATGCAATATTTTCATAATCCACTTGTTGATCCCATTATCTTGATTCATATTTAATCCTAATTGACTACGGTAAAGGTTTAAAAATATCCATGTCAACACATATTTGAGTGTATACAACATGCCTTCTCTCCCTAGTAGTTGGTCCCTCTTGGATGAATTCACCTAGAGTATTACCAATATTTTTGAAAACCTCCTTATTGATGAGTTGATAAGGAAGTCCAAAAATCCTAATCCATATCAAAAGCCTTTTAATAGTTTTTGTGTCCACAAAAAATTCTCACTCCAAGGTCTTAAATATAATTCATCTTTACCCCTACACCATGGGCCTCCATCTATTATTTTATCCCTTATTTTTGAATTGTTGAAAATAATGAGGAAAAATCCTTTTGGAAGAAATGTCATGGAGTAATTTGAATTCAAACCCCACTTCCACTTGATCCAATTTTGAATCTCAAAAAAACCTAGCCAATATCCATGAAACTTACATATTAACCCTCTGGTTTTAAGAACCATTATATCATTCTTAATCGTCTCATCCTTGATAATCACTTCTGGTATAGAATCCACTACCTGGATTGAGTTTGTCATAGATTCACTCTTCCTCTTAATGCTAAGGAGGGTATCCATACTTCCAAATTGGCAATTTGTACTTTTAGTAAGGAATTTTACAAATGAATTTCTTTCCATGTTACCTAGATATTATTCAAATAAATCCTTTAAATTCTCTAGAACAAGAAGTGGCACTTGTTCCTTGATCACACTTTGCTTTCTACTTTTTGCTTCCTTACTCACACTTACTCCTTACTCTACGCTCACCCACTTTTGGCTTCACTCACTCTTAGCTTGCGCTTGCACTAGCATTCAGCTTCACTCACTCCCAGCTACACCCACACTCACTTTTGGTTGCACTTACACTCACTTTCTACTACATTCACTCTCAATTGCACTCACAATCTCTTTCAGTTCCACTCACACTTGCTCCCAGCTCATGATCACTTTTGGATGCACTCATTATCCAACTCACACCTACTTTTGGTTGCACTCACTCCTAGCTCACACTCGCTTTTGGCTACACTCACTCTCAACTCGTGCTCGTACTTACTTTCAGTTGCAATCACTCTCGGTTGCACTTCTAGCTACACTCACTCCCGGTTGCATTTGCTCTCAGCTCGTGCACTCCCAACTTGTGCTTGCACTCACACTTTCTTTTAGCTACACTTAAAACTCAATATAAACTATTATTCATAATACAAATACTAAATATTTAAAAATGCAATCAATTAAGAATGAATAATATTAATAAATAAATACTACTTTGGCCCAAATTATTGACCTTAGAAACTATTTTATTAGTTTATAAAATCCAAACAAAGTTAATATTTTTGCTATTTTTTATAAGTAATCTTGTAGTTGCCTAAATTAAACCCACATAAATCCATGGCTATAGTTTATCAATAAACTAAAATCCCTAAAGTGATGCAACTATAATGGTATTCCAAATTATGGAATTGTATTTACATAGTCTAAATTTTAAAACTACTAAAGTGACATACAACAGTTCTATAATATCGCTAGACTTTGGTGAACCATATTTTTTAATTAATAAGACGAGGTTTTGAAAGGTCCCCAAACCTTGAACAAAGAGAAGAAGGAAAACCCACAGCAGAAGCCTACACCGAGGCAGAAGAGAAGGGAGGCTACACACGAACCAACCTGATGCAAAAAAACTAGCAAGCCTAAAACAAAATGGGATCATCCCAAAAAAAATTAGAACAACCCAAGACCAAAGCAAACCACCAACACCAGGGAGGATGAGTTACACATTACTCATTAGTATTCTAGGCACCAAGATCATCCTGAAGATCCTTGATCTCCTTGGTAATGGTTGGAGACCGCATATCCACCTTCTACTACTTTAGTTTATGAATAACCTTCCTAGCAATAATCAACATATACATGGCCAAGGATTAGCATAGAAAACCCAACCCACAACCGATAGACGTGGTGAACCATTTTTTGAGTTCTATAAGATTTTTTCCTTTACATGATGGTCTCTATTATGCATGTTGAGTGTATTTCATGAACAATTCCTTGTATCACAAAGTAAGATGATTCATTTTTAACTCAACAACTTTCAATATCATTTGATTTTCCATGCATCTTTGGCCATTTATCTTGTTGGTTTCATGAACAATTTAATAAATACTAAACATACCATAGATTATATCTAGATCTTTAGGCTATGTGACCCTCATGTATTTCTGCAAATTAATCTACTTTTCAAACATGTTTCTCACTATATTTAGATCCATGGATGAAGGTTCATTTGTTCTTTGAACATGGATAATTACCATCCTTTTCCATTAACAATTATAATCTATAATATAATTTTAAGAAAATGTATATACAATATGAAGGGTTGTTTTATTATTTTATTGTTTGTGGAGTTTATTCATATCCATGGATGAAGGTTCATTTGTTCTTTGAACATGGATAATTACCATCCTTTTGCATTAATAATCATAATCAATAATATAATTTTAAAAAAATGTATATTCAATATGATGGGTAATGTTTTATTGTTTGTGGATTTTGATGAATTATATTTTTAAGGGTAGCATAAATTTTAAGAAATTTTTATATCAAAATTTATTTTTTTTTTTTTTAATTCAAAACCATGTGTGGTTATATTTAGTTTTTCAATGACAATGGACTATGATTTGGTGCTCTTATATTCAATGTAGTTAACTTATAATATAAATTTGGATAAAAGTTGTAAGATTTATAGATGAAAATAATTATCTCACATTATATTATTTTACAAAACATTCTTGTAAGAACTAGTGGAATGCTAAGCAATTGTATTATCAAAAAATGATATATATAAATACAATATTGAGTTATTTATAGTAAAGTGACATAAGACCTGTAACCAAATTACACGTATAAGTAAAACTTGTTAACACTATATCAAATGAGACCTAAAACCCTTATTAGGAGTATATAAACCTAATATTTTTTCTTTTATTACATCAATGCTCAATAAGGATAGGAAATTGACAATTGGATTGGACTAGGATAATATATTAAATCATATTGTATAGTGGAATTAACCTTGTTGTATTCCAAAGAAATCATGGAGCATACACACAAGTACATAATCAAGTTATATTAGCTGACAATAACGTTGGATTAGCCAACAGGTGAAGAGTAACATGTCCACTTATTCACAAACAAATTAAACCAATAAATTGAGTATTTTTCTTCATTCCTTGTGATCACAAATCCTAGTGACCATGAACATGATCAAAAAATCTAGAAAGGTAGCATCCATTATCTCCTTGGACAAAATAATCATCAAAAACATCTGAGAGTGTTGCACACTTCAAGAAACATGTATTGGTATAAACCCCCTCAATCAAATGACCAGCATCAAAGATCACTTCAACATATGGCATCATCTCTTTGATATGTGTCAAGCTTGAAAAGAGTTTTCTGATGACTATATATAAGCCTATTTTTTGCAACAACATACTAGGAAAAAATAATTAAATTAGTCCTAAGTCTAGGTCTCTAAAAATTGCAAAAAGCAGTCCCCAAAATTACCAAAATAAAAAATACCAAATTTTAAAAGTTGTCTTTATGAATTGAACAAGGATAAATCAATTTTTATTAAGTGGGATAAAATGTGTAATTGCTTTCACCTGTTCAAAGTTGCATCAACCTTTCATCATGGTGCGCAAATACATGGACCATATGTACCACCATGTCATACCACAAGATACATGGATTAAAACCATACACGTACATCATAGTATGTGAGCACAAATTTTACATCATTAAGAAACTATATAAGCAACAAAAAATGCATTTATACTAACCATGTGGGATGAATGGTTTGTTTTCCTTCTAATACAAATATGTGCCTTGTGATTTTAGCAAGCTCCCAAATAACAAACAATGCACACTGACACGTGTTCAATTGGATGACATTAGTTTAATAGGTCATTTGGTCAAAGGATTAAATCATAACCATTAATAAGGGGGATCCAACGACTAAAATTCAACTCCATTTTTTATCATAAATTGTATCATCAAATGACATCATAATAATGAATCTTCCTTGTTCATTAGCAAAATTGGATGACTTTTGTTAGATGATATTTAGGGTTTCTTCATATTAAATTTGACTTAACCATCAATCTTCATGATCAAATGATAATGGAGGTAGTACGGTTGTGCTTTATTTTCTACACTACATAGCGCCTAGTCTACAACTCATATGAACTTTACATATCTCCAACACCATGGTCCTTTGAGTAAAAACTCCTTGAGACACCTCATAAAAATTCAATATTTTGTGTTTATCTTTTCTCATAAGGACTTAAACTTGAGATGCATTTTCACCTCCTTTGTGCTTCATCAACAACTTTTCTACATGCAACAAGACTTCTTCATGTCAAATCCATTTTGCATACAATTAAGAATTATCACTTATCTCCTTTTATAACTTGTAATATTGGATGTAAAAGTTTATTTATACAAAACTATCTTTAGAAATATTTTCCTCACATAGTAATTGGCATACAAACATACTTATGATAGAATATTTAACATTTCACATCCAATATGTTTATTCACATAGCAATGTTTACCATAGAAGCCTCTTGATCACATACTTATCAATACCACCAAGTTAATGTGTGCCTTTTTGCACCATTGAATGCCTCATTTTCTTCTTTAGTAGTGATGACATCTAAATTCACAAGACAAAATCTATTTTACATCCTCCTTGACAATAACACATGTGCTTATATTTAACATAATGTTTATTCATTGTTTCATTTTAATGGATAAATCCATGCATAAAAATATAATCTTTAGATGGACCATGCAAGACTTTATATGACCTTCATTTAGAGGACCTCTTCTCAATTCAACTTAGTCAATGGACAATCGAGTCTTTGAATCTTTGCAAACAATTTATTCATAAGAATGATAGACGATCTACTCGTTGACTTGAACTACTTTAGATGACCTTATTACCTCTAGACAACCTAATTACCTTTAGATAATCATTACTTTTGTACGTCTCTTCTAGATAAACCATGTATACCCAAATAACCTTATTACATGAAAACTCATACATGTCTAGATGACCTATATGGCTAGATAATTTATATCACTTGATGTCATGATGTCTTGAAGATAACATTTGGGATAGATGACCCATAAAATGAATTCTTCCTTTGCACTCCTTTATTTTAACAATAGCATCTCTCTCTCGCTCTCTCTTGATGACTCTAGAAATATATCTTTGGTATCCTACACCTCTACACAATGAACACTCAACAAACATTTCCAACATAGTAATTCATGAACAACGTAGCATATACATGTTTTCTTCAATTAAAACCTTTCCATAGGCAAAAAACAAAGGAATCCTCTAACAATATTTGTAGAATAAACAAGACAAAAATTTGATAAATGTCCTCTTCAAGCTAAACAAGAATGCACAATCTTCTTTACACAACATTCCAATCAATGCTCAAACTCACAAATAAGTAGATAGGACATCACAAGTTCTTGAAAAATTTTACCTATTGCTCTAGGTAGGAATTTGCTTCTACATGCCATGCTCATTAGCAAACTAATTCATAACACCAACCCTTTGAACAACAACAATATATTGTTTAGCAAGATCAAAATTGATATGGAATATTAAATCCCTTATGCATCTTCAAAACACACGATCAATCATGATCAATAAAATAACTCCTTAAAAATATCAAGGAGCAACAACAAAGGATGTATATTAACTTGATATTTGTAAAATAAACATGCAACAAAAAATAGAAAATCTCCATTGCTTTGGCTTCCTTAAAAATTGATATTCTTTTAAGTATCCAAATTAGGTATCTTGGTCATAGCCTACTTTGATACCACGTGTTAGGACCAACAGGATACTGGAAACTTTTATTATTAAGGAAATGATACATATGTAGATACAAGATTGAGTCAGTTATGGTCAAGTGACATAAGAACCTATAATCAAATTATATGTATGGGTAAAACTTGTTAACACTACACCAACCTAACACCCTTATCTATGATGTAATAACCCTAAAAATTCTATGGAAGCAAAAATAAAGAAGTTCTCTTATGATTGGAAAGCATTGAATGCATGTATGTTCTATCCCTTAACAAAAACCACATAAATATTTTGAAAGTACAGGGACAAAAAAATTTGAACTTAGTCCCAACAACTCATGTCAATAGTTCTATAAAATTGATGTGCTAGATAGTGGGTAGAAAGTATCAATCACAAAAGGTTTCTAAATGGCCAAAATTCTAGGAATTTTAAATGCTTATGTGCATGACATAATTATTAAACACATTTATAAAAATTAATCCCATGTTTATTATTTGCATGATATTCATGGGAGTGAATAATTTCTTCTTCTTGTTCGAATATATCAATTTTTGTGTGATTGCATAAACTTCAACTAGATTACAAGTTAAACAAATATGACAGTTAATTTCATCCTTGTTAGTGGTGTCATTGTTGATTGATGTATTGTGTTTATTTATTTAAATTAGCAATATGGACAACATTATTAGTTGAAGTCGTAAAATAAATTATATAACGTGCAAGAATCCATCCCTTACTACAAAATAATTAAACAAAAAGGTTGAAAATTTTGAATAAGTTTTTCAAATGTCCTCTCTTGTCTCAAATTTAAACCACATTTCATATTTGTAGAAATAGAATAGGACACTTTACAATATAATTTTATTATAAATATATAAACAAAGGTACACATTGGGAATAAGTTATAACTTAAAGATACATATAGATACATTGCACACACAACATGTATCTTAGATAACCTAGTTATTTGTGATACATTACGATCTACTCAAGTATACAATACAAAAACTTGCTTTGACTAGTACCAACCAATATCATACCTCAACAAACAACAACCATCAATATTTCACCAAGGTAAATGGTGAACATATAGGTATTATGGGACTAGTAGGTGGTTAACAAGTACCCAAATACCACTAAACTATCCATATACATCACAATATTGAAACAACCAATAGCATTACAATATATTCACTACAAACATATTAATTACCACATACACACACCAATACTACATGGAAACATTTACATACATCAACTCTATTTACATGTATCACCGACACGTGGCACATGCATCCATGTGTGATGAAGCACAAATGGGTGCAATTATTTTATCATGGATTTAATGTTCTATATATACAACCAAGTAAGAAGGTATATCTTAAGAAATATGTTCAACTAATTTTTTAAATTGAATTTCAATTACATAACTTCTTCAGAGAATTTCCCTCTTGTTACATCAATGCATAATTTTCATCAAAGTACAAAGAAGAAAATATTAAAACTTTTCAAACTTTATATGTGCAAGAGATAGTAAAAAATTTTATACACTAATATTTGATGGGGTAAAACTAGAATTTTATATTATATTGTTGAACATGTTTGCAAATAAAATAACACCAAACATCGATGTGCTGAGTGCTCTTATGAAGTATTGGAATTCCATATTGTTTGTTGTTTCTTAAAAATACCCACCCTTATCAAAATGTGATGCAACCATATAGCCTCACAAAAATCTCCTCCCACTACATGACATTCTATCTTGGTGGAATATCAAGGAACAATATTTTGCTTCTTACTTCTTTAAAATATTGGATTGGATCATAAAAAAACATGTCTATATGTGGATCCCCTATTATGTATGGGTCCTACATAGTCTACATCAATGAATCCTATAAAAAGGAATTAGTTGTTCTCCTTGTATCCCAAACCATACTCAATAGTACCATCGATATGCTTGAGTACCTATTTTATTGCTTTCTAGTGACACATCCTTAGGCCTAGAGTTAAGACTTTGGAACTCCAAAGATGAGTTCTAAGGCTCAATTTTGAAAGGGGGTAGGGTTGTACACTACACTTCAGTGATGAATATCCAAGATAAATGGAGCATGGTTGGAAAACTAAATCCTCCATGAGGATCATCCCATATGGCCTTTGGTCTCATGGACAATAAAAACTACTTTCTAACTTTTTAATTTTTACTTAGACTATGAAACATAGCTGAAAATATAACATATATTTGATCTACAATAAGTTAGATAAATGAGACCCCTAATAATCTATCAGTAGAGAGTTACATTTAGATGTGGTGAAGTATCATTTTGAGATAATTACAACCTTATCTTCATGGGATAAAGCATTGGCTTCTATTTTGTCATCCCAAACCTCTTGAGTAATGTCTTGGAATACTTCATCTACATAATAAAAATATAATTCTTTGTCTACCACCCTCCAAGCCAAGACAATAATGCATGAACCTAAAATTTGTGATGTCAAATAAATTCTTTAGATAATTATCATTCCCCTTAAACATCCTATTTAAACTACCTATGATGACCAAGTCACTGACATATACAATTATGATTATGACATCCCCCCTTGTTGTTTGACATATAGGTTTATATCATAAGGACTATTAGAAAATCCATCCTACACAAGATTCTCATCACTTTTAATATACTAGGATCTAGGAGCCTACTTGAGACAGTAAAGATATATTGATGAGCTTCCATATCTTCTTCACCTACCTAGGTATGACAAATATCCTTGATTGTATCACTTAGAATTCTTATTTGAGGACTCCATTGATGGAAGCACTCTTCACATCAATTTGGTACAATGTCCATCCAAATTGTACTAGCATTGTAGACACCATTCGATTAATCTTTATCTTAGTTGTAGGATCAAATATATCTTTATAATTAATGTGTTCCTATATAAATAATCCTTTGCAAAAAGTCTTTTCAATTTTCCATCTACTTTATATTGATCTTAAAATCCACTTGGAATCAATGGCTTTGTTAACCTATTGAAATATTAACAAGATATCATTTGTTATTCTTAATCAAAGCCTAATATTCAACATCCATGGCATTACTTCCATGGTTTTGATGAAAGGGACTTATTTTTTGGGTTTCAAAATTCTACACCATGGTGCTCAGAAGAGCAAAATTGACCTCATTATGAACTCTACTATGAGTCCTCAACCTTAAAGTTGATGTGTCAAGAACTTTATCCAACTTTAAATTTTAAAATATATTGTAGTTCCACTTTATCCCTTTTGTGGTACTTGAAGAATGTGGTTCACAAAGAGTGATATCATTGGTATGGTCATCTCAACCATCAAGATCGTCAACATATCTCTTCAAAGGTTTTATCATAAATAAATAGAGGAAGAGATCTATCTAAAATATATGGCTATTAGATGGTGAATGGAATCACTCTTTTAATAAAAATAACATCTCTACTAATGTGCAACTTCTTGTTATTAGGATCCATGAGCCAATAGGATTTTGACTCATCATTATATCCATGAAAGATGTATTTCTTGGATTTGTATTCCAACTTCATATTTTTATGCTTTAGAATATGAATGAATGTTGTGCAACCAAAAACTAAAAATTGTGATACTAAGGGATTAATCATGTCCATGCTTCTTTTGGAGTGACACCATCCAATTTCAATATGGTTGCATGGTTGTATAAATAAATCATTATGTGTAAACCTTATGCCTAGAATGATGGCTCTAGATGTGCACTAGTCAACATGCTTTGTACTATCTCTAAAATGGTATGATTATGTCTCTCTAAAATACCATTCCATAAAGGCAAATAAAAAATCACCAATTATTTTCTGATACCATTCTACTCATAGAAAGAAAAATACTTATTTTTGGTGTACATCCCCATCAATATAAGTGGTGCATATGGATATGGTGATGAGAGGACTTTTCCATAAGATATTTGAACTACTAGAAGAAGTGAAAGACCTATTCCTTAGCATGTAAACAATACACACACATGTAGTGAGTAAAATCATCAACAAAAAGATAAAAGAACCTAAAGCTATAAATTTGAGATCCATTGGTCTACAAAGATAGGTGTGCATAGGTCAAGTGGGTTGGTCACTCGATTGATTCTTTCTAACCAAGCAACTTAAACAAGCATCACAAAATATTCTAAGTGAGAGAAGGGCTCTCACCATAACATTGTTGTAAATTAATTTTAGGTAGTTGAAATCAAGGTATCCATATTATGGATACCATGGTTCCCAAGGTTGATGATGTTGTTTCTTTGTGGTATTCATATTATGGATACCACAAAGAAACAACATCATCAACCTTGGGAACCATGGATTAGTTGTTAAATAGTACAAAAATGAGATGAAATGTCTTGCCAATCCTAAAATCATGAGCAATAACTATGGAACCGATGGACTTATGTTGAATGAGATAAATCTTCTTATCTCTTGTCTTGTCAATCTGAAATTTGAAGTTGTGATTAAGAATAAAATTTATAGAAAATAAGTTCTTCGTAAGGCTAGGCATGTGAATAACATTAGTGAGGCAGCAAATATGAGAATCAAGATAAAAGAAACATTAACTATTCTTTAAATAATATAGCTAGATTTATTTCTAAGAGTTACCTACATGTAGTAATAGGAATGATAAAGTTACACAATCCACTCATTCTAGTCTATCATATGTTTAGAATCCCTCGATTTAACATATCAAATCAAGTGATATTGAGGAATTGTATGAGGAGAATATATTTTATTGAGATATATTACATTACTTGGTACATGTCAATGTACCCCATGGTACCTTTATGGTACATTTGTAAATATGTAACAGATTAGGATTGAGTCTATAGTTTAGAGTGTGATTTATATTTCCCCTTTTATGTAAGTGTCAATGTGTAAAAAATGCATGTGTTATGTAAGAGAGAATGTGCACAAGTGTCTTGTATGTAAGAGTGCAAATATGTAATGTGAAAATGTGCACAAGTGTCCTATATTAGGAGTGCATGTAGAAGTGTACGGGTCATGTACATATGTGCAAGTGTTCATCTAGTATGCAAGTGGCAAGATGATAAGCCAAGAGTCATGAGACAACAATCCATGAGAAAGAAATCTAATAGTAATCTAATTATCTGATTGTAATAGGAAGAGAAGGAATAAAGCTTGTATACATAATTTTAAAAAATTAATATTGTAAGTTTTCTTCTTGCATAGTTCATGAATGATTCGGGCTATTTACATTCATATTATAGTATATAAATAAATGTTTATTTTAGTACTATATAAGCCTTGATATACATTAATTTGCTCATATATTATTGTACTAATTATAAGATTAATTTGACCCTTTATATTATGGCTATTTTATATTGGGACTTGTGTGATAACATGTGATATTTTGTGGTAGTAAGGCTTAAAAATCCAATATATTTTATATAAAATTCTTCATCATTAGGATTTTTTATTTTGGTAGATAAGATACTATAGCATTAATAACGGGTTTTACAGGTTGACCCAAAACCTTTTACAAAAATCAGCCCAGGGTTGTTGATGAACATGTCCTTAGTAAGGATATTATATATGTAAAATCTACATACCGCCAAAACCATTACATCCGGTAAAGCACATAGCCTGTTATCAAAAAGAAACTTCCCATACTACATTTTGGGTATACCTCGAGAAAACACACCTACATCATAATTACAAAAAAAGAAACAAACACAGATCCCTTCCTTGAAACTATGGAGAAACAAAAAGCTGTAGACACATATAGCAGAGTACTAAAAAAAACTCCCACAAGCTCTGTATTGATAGTTGCTCTTAAAAATTCTTTGGTAATTGCTTTCTTTCGTATATTACATGCTTTGGGACCACATCCTGTCTTGGCCAATCAGCCTTGGAGAAGTGAACTTGCTAGCTAGATTTATGGCGGTGGCTATCTGGTGGTCCACGTGGCTCTGGTTTGAAGTCTTATATTATTGTTTCTTTCCTGCCCTATGATTATCAACCAGCCTCAAATTACTAATATGAATAGGAGCCATGTTATCTGACATGTTACTATCCCCATTAGTCTTTGTGGTATTTCCAAGTAGCATCCACCAAGACTGATAGCTCGAATAATTTTTATTATGAGTCCATTTCAAAAAAGAGACAGGAATACTCATAGTCTTTGAACTTACAGTGCCTTCCCTATTGGTAAATTACACTATCATTCTTGGCATTATTGTTGAATAAGCTCATATACTTTGCTCGTGACATTGTGTTACCATTTGAAAATTCCATCACCATCGACACCCAAATTGGCCAGCTTATCAACAACTTTGTTAGCTTCCCGAAAGACATGTTGGGATTTTTTGTCTTGTCTTTCCTAGAAAAGGATCCTAGCCTCCTCAACAATTGTTTTAATCCTCCAAGGAGGTGTTTTCCAATTAAGATTTATTATTCACAATATTATCTTATTGGTATTAGGACACGTTCCTCCTCTTCCATTGAAGAATTTTTATTTTTTTCTAATATACATTGTTGGTTCTTAGTAGAAGAACCATATGGGAAGGTATTGTACTTACAATATTTCAGTACATATCGCAACTTCTCATAAATATAATATATTATTTTTGAACAAGAATAAATGCCTTGTTATTTTAGTTGATTGTGCCTTTTATGTTGTTGTTGTTGCTTTGGAGGTCTACAAATTTTTTATAAAACCTACATTAGATTATTGTCATTTTTATGGGTGATTAAAAATCAATCCTTTTTTTACTTCATTTCATGAATTGCTTCTTCATGTTGAAGCAAATTCATGAGTCTCAAAGGATAAAGTCTAGTTAGTGATGTTTATGGGCATCACGATAATGTTGAATGCAAGTGATAGATCTCTCGTGACAATGGGTATACGAATGTCATTAATGCAATTTCACCTAATTCTTGGAGCAAGACTTGTAACGTGAAAATCCTCCTTAAAAAAGTCTCCAACTTTTAATCCCTTTTCATCTTCAATCAATGCAATTGATTTTATAGGTGAAGAATCTAGCTCTTGTTATTGTATTTAAACATAACATGTGAAGCTTATTCTATTTAATTTTGGTTCTTATGGCATCATATACGTAAGGTTGTACCTCTTTGGATATTTCAAATATGATAATGAGTAATTTTAATCTATCTTATCAAACTTCCCTTTCCATTAGGATATTTGAGATGTCTTTGCGTGGATATTGAGATAATATTTCATAGGTCTTTAAATTCAAGGTTAAATCTGAGTTTCATCTTCTAGGAATAATAATTATAACCCTTCAATAGTTGGAAATAAAGAAACATGACTTTTTGGGCACTAACTACCATGGTAGAAAGTTAAGAAAATTTACTAAGAGACTTGCCTAAGAAAGCTTGTAAAACTTAAAATGTTGAACATATATGGATCATGTTTTGTACAATTTTATAGGATAAAACTTGAGAACTTGCATCAATGCAAGTAAAGTTGTTTTGTCAATATTGATAGTATGAATTGGTTGTCAAACATCTTCTTCTCTAATGGTGTACATAAGCATTGTCTTTAACAATTACTTCATACATATCTTCAAGTATCTTTTTTATGCTTTATGACCAAAAATATATCATAACAAATATGTACTATATTAGGTAGTTGTGTGAAACAATATAATCAAAATTTAGTGGACCTATGTCATTCTATGCTTTTTGAATAGCATAAAAGAAATTGTATCCATCAAACATCAAACTAGTAGAAAGTGTCTTTGGATGATTCTAATGAAAGCATATCTTCTACACTTCAAAGATACAATGGTACTATAAAATGGTCTCTTTGAAAAATAGGTTGGCCATAAGGCTATTTTATGACCCCCTTATTCAAGGGATGGGGTTTAGAGTAATGTTCCAAAAAAAAATTCTTGATTTTAAAAATAAATGATTCAAAAGATAAAATTCATACATGATTAGCCTCTTCTCCAATGGTCTTTAAAGTAAGAAAAAATCTATGATACACAGAAGAAAATGGTCTCACCAGAGTTCATTAAATATATTAAATCGACTAGGAAGAAAGGCTTCCTACCATGAAAGCAATATATTTTTCAACCATAACAAACAACAAATTCTCTAATGAAGATGACCTCCTTTTATTATAGAATAGAACAATGTCTCATACAATATCAGTTCTTACATGATGATTTTTTGCAGATCAACATGCCCCCTCTAGTAAGGCATGCCACCTAATGAATGTATGTCCCAATATAAGAGCATCTCACTCCACTTGCAGATGGCAACACTTCATTGTAATCCACTTTGGCATGCTCTCACAACATTCTTGGCAACAAAAAATAACTTTTGTAATCAATAAAAATATCTTAATAAAATACCATAAATAATAGAAGAATCATGGTTCTAGACTAGACTAAAATCCAAAATTAATTACAATATTTGGTATAAAAGCATACTCCATAAGGTGCAAATATCCTCTATAATATAAAAATATTCATAAATATGTTAGCACTTATCTTCTAGATTTTGTAAAAACATCAATGCTTTAAGTTCTCATTACACATAACACTGCTCCAAGTTCATAAATCTTTGGTGAATCCTCCACATTCAATAATGAACACTTTAGTTGAAACACCAAATGCATTCTCTTTCAATCAACAACATAACTATAGAAATTCAATAATACCAAAAGCAAGTGTAGTGATGTTTCTAACTAATATGGATATGCAAAGGTATTCTTTTAAATTTTATTAAATTGTTGACATTTAAAAAGTCAACAAGTTATAGAAATATCCTAACAATTATTTGTTAGGATATTGGTTCGATTGTTACCAATTTGTATTTGGCATCTAGTATGCCTATTTAGTTTATAAATGAATATAAAATTATTAGTTGGAATTTAATTCCTTCACATTGGTATCAAAGTCGAAAGGCTCCTAACCTATGAGGGAGAATTTCCAATCATGGAAATTCTCCCTCTCTCTTTTGCATATTTTGTTTTTAGAATATTTTACTTCTAGACTCCATGAATTGTGTTGGAAAATATGGCCTCTCTAGCCCTTGTGGCCTTGTTAGCCTTTACTACCACAATAGAACCCGCCAACGTGGTCTTTGAGTCTACTCTATGTTGACTTTACAAGATGATTTTAAGGCCAAACTTAGTCTCCTAGGACAAATATGGAGCACCTTGCATGTATTTCCAATATTGTAGATACCTTTTGTATGGTTCTGATGATGGCCACATCACACAAGACAATGATAGTGTAGGACAATCACAGTTTCAGAAAATGGTTGATGTTGATCGATGATAGGAGGTAATAAATTTTAGCAATGCAACAAAATACTTTCAATGGGGTAGCTTTTGATATTTTTCTATGGCACCCATCTCTTTGCAAATGCGTTGTAGCCATCGGCATTGCTAATCACCTAGATCCACCCTTGGTTCTATTTTATTAGTAGTCAAAGACTTTCCAATGTTGTTCATGTCATCCATGCATCGATTCTCTTGGACACTACGAATATGATATTTTTACAGGATATTTTTAACATCAATAGATGCTTGTACTTTTTCCTTCAAAGCCTAAGCACTATATACTATCCCTACATATTTTGAAATATGCCTACAACATGTTCATTTCTAAAACTTTTTAGGGTTGAAATCGGTCCCACACCATGGTACTAATGGCCCTAATTTCATCAATACGGTTTCCAAGGCATCATCCCCTATGAAGCAAATCGATCAGATCTACTTGGGTGTTCATAGACATTGCCTAAAAGAAGTCCAAGGATATTATGGAGGGTTCCAAGGTAGATGACCACCTTCTTGGATTGTAGTCTCTCCCTGGATACCACCTCCAACTAATAATTTGTGTGATTCTATGAAGACAAAAACACGACACTTAAACAATAAAGAAAGCAAATAACCCAAAGAAACACAAGATTGCACAAATAGATAATTTTATTTAAAATACGGGGGGAGCTAATAAACTCCTTTTGATACAATATGTACTCAGTGAGTATTTGATACAAAGATGTACAAGATGCTAGGGTTCTCCGAAACCCTAGCTACAATAATGAAGTGTCTTCCAATGGTGTGTCTTGCTTCCAACAAGGTGAGTGGGCTTCTAGTTATCCGTAATCGGGCCACTCTAGCTTCAGCAGCTATTCAACTCCTTTGATGATGTCACAAAAACCTGCACATACAACAATCAAAGCAATCAGTAAAACAAAATGAGGGTTCCACTATGTGAACCCTCAGAAAATGATACTAAAAACCCTAGATCTAGAACAATAGCATATGCAAAAATTAAGTAACATGAAATAAAATGCATAGATAGACTTACTTTGTTGTGTTGATGATACGTTGCTTTGTTGTTGCAGATCTGACGGTAGATGACTTGATGCAACAGACTTTGGTTCATGCTTTGATGATTATGGTAGGCTCTAGCAGGTGCTTTGCAAGATTGGCAGGCTCTGGTGTGCACCTACGGGATGTTGCAGGCTCTAGCATGAGCTTCGCAAGCTCTGATGTGCACTTTGCAGGCTCTACAGCAAGCTTGGCAAGCTCTGGAGCGTGCCTGTGGGTGAGGGTAAATCTATAGAAGCAGATCGTGGGGATGTGAAGGATACGACGGATGGGGGGATGATGGTGGCAACAAAAAATGGATGGGGGATGGATGTGGGGGTGGCTGGAATGGTTGAAGTCCTATGGCAAGCTAGGGTTTTGGATCTTCAGGGCTCTATAACCTTATGCTTCACAGGGGCTTCTTTCACTGATCTCTCTATGTGCGAATATCTTCCAGGGCATTCTAGTTCTAGGGTTTGAGCATTTGCAAATGCCCTTACTTATAATCCAACCTAGGGTTTTCTTAGGGTTTTAGCCTTACACTTTTAATCGTGTGGCTAAGATTAAATCAGATCCTAAGGCTGAGATTACACTTTAGATGTGGCATGGATTAATGAATATGGACGGTGGAGATTAGATTGGATCGGACGACTATGGTTAATTGGGTTTATAAATACATATTTTATAATAAATATATTATAATATAATATAAAATATTATATTAAATATAAAATAATATAATATTAAAATAAGCCCAATTGGGTTAGGAAATGGTGGGAAAGGGCTAAAGTGGGCCTTTTGAAGGGAAGTGAGGCAAATGGATGGTGGGAAAGGTGTATGGTGGACAAGTGGGTGGTGGGATGGTTAGGATGGAGGATTAATGGCTGCAATTTGGTGTCTACAGATGCCCCTTTTTGTACCATGTTGCGTGAAACACAATATGGTGCAAAAATACGAGACACTTGCTTGGGCTATGGGCATAGAAGCAGCTTCTCTTGTTGGATTTGAGCACTGATGTTGAAGACAAAAGAATAAAGAATTTTGGAATTTTGTGTAGCTTACCCCCTCAATTGGTGAATGAGAAGATTCTCACGAGCCAATTGAAAATGAATTTGTGCAAGTGATGAAAGGTGATTGTGGATGATATGAATGATGTAACATACGATGTGATTGTAGATGATATGAATGATGTAAAATGTGAGACCGTTTTGCCCCAACGGTGAAAAAGGGGTTGGTGTGAAGTACCATGATGCTTGTGGATGAAATGATGATGTCAAATGCAATATCGTTTTTGCCCCAATGGTGAAAAGAAAGGGGGTTGGTGTATAATACCATGATGCTTGTGGATGATATGGATGATGTGAAATGTGATACCATTTTTGCCCCAATGGTGGAAAGGGAGTTTTGTCCAGTGTAGATGTCATGATCATGTGAGATGTATCCCATTATGGGAAGATCAAAATCAAAATGTGGTTGCCCCAAATTTGGGGGTGATTCGATGTTGTTGAATAGTGTGCTCTCTGATGCCATTGATATGCAAGTATGATGATGCAGATATAAAAATAAAAAAGGAACCGTGGATAGCCTGTTGGTGACTATTCTCACAATTGGAACTAATCATCCTAGCTAGTGCCTATCATTAGGTTTTTGAAGAAAAATGATGAAATTTGAGTTTTTGTTCATGTGTTAAGCCTCACGAACTAGGCCATCAATGACAATAGTTGTGAAAATTGTTCTTGGCAAGGTTTCACTCCAAAATGTGAAGTACCAAATGTGATTGTGATCTTGGACAATGAGATAATTGATGATGATCATGGTCAAGTGTCCTTATGGTGGTTTATTCATCTTACTGAATTGCATGGATGCAAATTGTTGCAATCACCAAGGAGATAGAATAGACCACTAGATACGAGGTTCGCTTGAATGAACTGGACAAATGGTGGATGAAATGATTGATGGATTTAAATATGGTGACATGAAGACATGGTGATGAAAAATGTGTTGATGGATGCAATGTATGTGGATTCAATGATTGATTATGTTTTTGCCCCAACAGATGAAGGGATTTTCATAATTTATAAATGTGATGAAATGTATCTGTTCTTGCCCTAACAGATGAAGGGGTTTTTGAAATGAAATGAAATTATTTGTGTCTGTTCATTGCCCTTAATAGATAAAGGGGTTTTTGATGATGTAAGTGTCCTTATGGTGATCTATCCATCCTACCGGATTGCATGGATAACCAGTCACTACAACCACTAGGTAAAATAGGGTAAACCACTAAATACAAGGCTCACTTATTTTTCTCAAAAGATAAAAAAATATTTTAAAAAATTATGAAAAATGAAATGTGTCTATTCTTTCCTCTAATAGATAAAGGGGTTTTTGATGATGAAAAAAATGAAATGTGTCTGTTCATTGCCCTTAACAGATAAAGGGGTTTTTGATGATGAAAAATGAAATTAGTGTCTGTTCATTACCCTTAACAGATAAAGGAATTTTTGATGATGTAAGTGTCCTTATGGTAATCTATCCATCCTACCATATTGCATGGATAACCATCGCTACAACCGCTAGGTTAATAGGATAAACCACTAAATACAAGGTTCACTTGTGAATGTTCATAAGATAAAGATAATGATGAAAAATGAAATGTTTCTATTATTTGCCCTTAACAGATAAAGGGATTTTTGAATGAAAAAAAATGAAAAATGTATCTGTTATTACCCTTAACAGATAAAGGGGGTTTTGATGATGAAAAATGAAATGATTGTGTCTATGTTCATTGCCCTTAACAGATAAAGGGATTTTTGATGATGAAATTCTTATGGTATCTATCCATCTTAATTGCATATAAAAAAAAAAGAAATTTAAAAAAAGGATAATGAGAGAAATTGTTTTCAAAAAGAAAATGATTTTTTTTGCCAAGTTTAATTTTTTTTTTTAAGATTTAGAAAGGTTATATTGAATGATGAAGAGATTTCCCTTTTTTTTTAAAAGTTAATGATGAAAATGATTTATCTATTTTTGCCCTAACAGATGAAGGGATTTTTGTTATTAATATGATGTGAATGCAAGTCAAAGGGTGCAACCTTTGACAAAAGGATGCAACCTTTTGAACCTAGAAATTGATGTGGATGATTTGAATGCAAGGCAAAGGGTGCAACCTTTGACAAAATGCAACCTTTTGAACCTAGCAATTGACTTGTTGATGATGTGATGTGATTGAATGATTGAATTGTTTATTGAATTGGTGGAGCAAGTGTGGAACCTTGAGCACCCTCCATTTGTGATCCTGTTTGTTTGATTGGGGGAAAGGTGTGAAACCTTGAGCACCCCCAAGTTGTGATGATGTTTTTTGATTGGGGAAAGGTGTGAAACCTTGAGCACCCCTAAGTTATGATGATGTTTGAACTTTCTAGCGATCTTTGCATATGCGAATTATATATATACATATACATGGCTTATACTTTTTGTGTTATGGTTGTGTGAATGCTTGTTGTGGCAATGCATGTTAAGTATATTCTTATTGATGATTAATGCAAGATAAATGATGTGTATGCATAATGCTTATATGGATGATTAATGTAAGCTAAATGGCATGTATATGAATGGTGTTTATATGGATGATTAATGCAAGCTAAATGACATGTGTTATGGATGATTAATGAAAGTAAATGTATAATGAATCTAAACTATATGAGAGGAATGCATGGTGTTCGAATGATCATTTATAGTTCAGAAATTTTATTGGCCATTTTTGTTGTCCATTGTTTTGAAATCGGGGGTACCAAATTTGGTGGTGTTATGCAACTTGACTTACTATGAAGATATGGATGTTGATATGGAAGAAGATATGGATGTTGATATGGAAGACTGAAATATTTTCAAAGACTCAAACATACTAGTGTCCTCAACCAAACTCACTAAGGTTGTCTAACTTTCTTTAGGACCAAATGTGTGTGCAAGTGAGGTTCATGTACCAAATCTTGAGCATGACAATGACCCTATCCAATCAAGAACCAATGTGTGTGCATGTGAAGTTCATTAACCCATTATGAGTAAATTAGGCATGACCTATTATGGAGATGACCCAGAGGCTAGCCTATCCTTATGTGCGGTCAGAGGTCTCTCTTTTTGGAGGAGAGACATGTCGCCTCGCATGAGCTTACTCCACTTCCAGTCAAGCGTCTATAGCCCCGATGGAGATTCACTCCATAGTCCAATGGGATTGATATTTTAGGCCTTGGGGATGACTACCCATCCTTGTCAGGGATGTGTAGTACGAATCCTTACGACTTTAGGGATCAAGGGTGTTTGGGATTTTATTTGTTAATTTTGTATAGAGCTTTGGGGAATCGGATTCTCAACCGAAGTATGATGAGAATTTTGACCCTATCCTTACTACTCTATGTTTTTATGTTTATGTTTTGGAGAGTAATTGTGGTAGTGGTGAAAACCACTATTTTTTCTTTGGACTATGTTGCATGATGGGACAAGTGAGGAATATCTCCTTTTTGCCTCAAGGTGCTACCCAAGTATGGTACTAACCCTCCTTAACTCAAAATGTTCTTAAGATGTGATGGAATGTGATTGGTTCAAGATTGTATTCGGGATCAATCGACAATGCTCAAGACTTTCTTAGTGTGTAAAGTGTGTTATTGGTCCTAAAGAAAATCGGACATCCGTTTGGAGGTTGCTTGCTACACTAGTAATGGCTGAGTGATTGAAAATCTAGGCTTTGTGATTTTGGCATATGGTATTGTTGGCTTATGTCTTTTGTTAGAGTTGCATGATTGTTTCAAACTAGGTACCCCCAATTGTTATAACTTGACTTTTTGTTTATGGCCATATCATCATTACTATAAATGATCTTTGAACATGGGATGGGATGGATGCAAATGTATATGCCTAATGCAATGGAGTGTTGATATGCAAATGGAAATTGTACAATGCAATGGAATATGTATGATTTAATGTATGCGAATGAAACAATGCATGAATGCAAAAATGAAAATGCATGTCAAATGCCTAAATGTAAATGCAAATGGAATGTATGCAATGTGGGAATGCCTATGTGAATGATTTGTTTTTTTTTTTGTAAAAGCCATGTATATATACACATATATCAATCACATTAAGCATGGAATGCTTTTCAAGTGTATGATGCTTAGTGGTTCAGGGTGTTTTACTCCCCCTAGCCTGATAAGTTGATGACCAAAGGGGTTAAATGCCTTTGGAGATTTTTGGAAATGAAATGTGACCAAAGGGATTAGGTACCTTTGGAACTTTTTGAAATTGGAATGTGACCAAAGGGATTGAGTACCTTTGGAGCTTTTTGATTTTGAATTTTGATGTGACCAAAGGGATTGAGTACCTTTGGGGCTTTTTGATTTTGGAATTTGATGTGACCAAAGGGATTGAGTACCTTTGGGGCTTTTTGATTTTGGAATTTGATGTGACCAAAGGGATTGAGTACCTTTGGGGCTTTTTGGAAATGAAATGAAATTGGAATGTGACCAAAGGGATTGAGTTCCCTTTGAGGGTTTTTTATTTTTATTTTGAACTTTTACCAAAGGGGTTGAGTACCCTTCCAATTCTGTCCAACCTAGCTTGTCTAGCCAACCTTACCCATCTCTGTTAATGATGAAATGGCTAAGGATTGAGCCATGTTAGTGATGAATATGGCTAAGGTTGAGCCATGTTAGTGATGAAATGGCTAAGGTTGAGCCATGTTAGTGATGAAATGGCTAAGGTTGAGCCATGTTAATGATGAAATGGCTAAGGTTAAGCCATGTTAATGATGAAATGGCTATTGGTTAAGCCATGTTAATGATGAAATGGCTAAGGTTAAGCCATGTTAATGATGAAATGGCTAAGGTTGAGCCATGTTAATGATGAAATGGCTAAGGTTGAGCCATGTTAATGATGAAATGGCTAAGGTTAAGCCATGTTAATGATGAAATGGCTATTGGTTAAGCCATGTTAATGATAAAATGGCTAAGGTTGAGCCATGTTAATGATGAAATGGCTAAGGTTAAGCCATGTTAATGATGAAATGGCTAAGGTTGAGCCATGTTAATGATGAAATGGCTATTGGTTAAGCCATGTTAATGATGAAATGGCTAAGGTTGAGCCATGTTAATGATGAAATGGCTAAGGTTAAGCCATGTTAATGATGAAATGGCTAAGGTTAAGCCATGTTAATGATGAAATGGCTAAGGTTAAGCCATGTTAATGATGAAATGGCTAAGGTTAAGCCATGTTAATGATGAAATGGCTAAGTTTAAGCCATGTTAATGATGAAATGGCTAAGGTTAAGCCATGTTAATGATGAAATGGCTAAGGTTAAGCCATGTTAATGATGAAATGGCTAAGGTTGAGCCATGTTAATGATGAAATGGCTAAGGTTAAGCCATGTTAATGATGAAATGGCTAAGGTTAAGCCATGTTAATGATGAAATGGCTAAGGTTAAGCCATGTTAATGATGAAATGGCTATTGGTTAAGCCATGTTAATGATGAAATGGCTAAGGTTGAGCCATGTTAATGATGAAATGGCTAAGGTTGAGCCATGTTAATGATGAAATGGCTATTGGTTAAGCCATGTTAATGATGAAATGGCTAAGGTTAAGCCATATTAATGATGAAATGGCTATTGGTTAAGCCATGTTAATGATGAAATGGCTATTGGTTAAGCCATGTTAATGATGAAATGGCTAAGGTTAAGCCATGTTAATGATGAAATGGCTAAGGTTAAGCCATGTTAATGATGAAATGGCTATTGGTTAAGCCATGTTAATGATGAAATGGCTAAGGTTAAGCCATGTTAATGATGAAATGGCTAAGGATTGTCTAGGCAAGCTAGGTTGGACAGAATTGGAAGGGTTGGCTACTGAAGTAGCAAGTGGGTTTGTTTTATTTTCCATTAAACTGTTCTGATCTAATGAAAATCAAAACTACTAAAGATATGCCAAAGTAAACACAAAACTTAACACTTGTGCAGAATTTAAATTACTGAAAGAAAATAAACAAATAGTCCTAAGTTTGAACCATGTGGCTTACCTCAGGTTTTGTTATTTTTCTTTATTAATGTGAGATTCCTTTTAAGTGATAGTTTCATGTGTTTTGATGATTACTTAATCTTGTTTAATGTAAAATAAAGGTAAAAACTAAGGTTGGTTGGGGCAACGAGATTCTTGTTGGTAATGACCTCCAACAAGTTTGCTCGGGGGTATGTCCTAAGGTGTCTAGGGGTAGAGATTTGGTGGATGGATATGAATGCCACCATCACCAAACCTCAAGCAATAGTTGGTGATGAAATCCAACTATTACTGTTTAAAAGTGCAACGTGCAGTGTGTGATGTTAATTTTATATTTCTTGTTGTTTATTGTGTTCCAAGCAATATTAAAAGCAACAAGATTCCTAAGTTTAAACTAGAAGCTAACATAAAGATACAAATTTCATCAATGGAAGTGAAGTACACCACTTGAAACCCCTACCTACAAATGATACCAAATGATATCAAAAGAGCACCGGAGGGTTCGTCCACTTCCTCGCTAAAGGTGCCACCCTAGAGCAGGACTAATTTTTGTATGTTCATGTTATTCCAGCTTAAACAAATAAATCAAGTAGCTTTTAACCCTAAGAATGCAACTAGGTATGATATTTTTGATTTCAATGCAAACAAGGATGCAAACAGTCACACCATTAAACAAGAAACCTAAAACTAAATGTTTTAACATGCAAGATGTAACTTGAAAATGCAACTTATGATGATTGTTTTTCTAGATTTCTTTAATGTGGTTAATTTTTAGCCCAAAACTAGAAATTACACATAGAAAACCAAATAAGTAAATAAATAAATAACACAAAAATTTAAGCTGAATGGATGTAGGGCTTACCAGGAAAGCCTGCATTTTGGTGAAGTCATTATGAGATCTCTGCTACTCCTATTGACCTAAAAATTTGTGGAGACATGCTATGGCATGTCAGGAACCTACCCTCAAAATTTCAGCCCAATCCGACTCCGGATGAGTGAGATATGGCCAAAACCGTGAGGGTAGTTTGTGCAGGAAAACGCAGTCGAACGCCTCTAGTCAACACCAGGCACAACAGGGCACCTACCAGGTGCAGTAGGGCACCTATGTAGGCACATAAGGGCACCTGTGATGGTCAATAGTCACCGTAGAATGCCTATACAACTTTTGCAACTGTTGCAGAATTCTTTAAAAACCCTAATCGATGAAATCGATGAATTTTTCACTTCTAAAAACCCTGTAACAGATAGAAATAAAATCAAGTTAGCAAAGTAAATAAATTTAAATAATGAAACCCTTGTGGGGTCCCACCATGATCACCATTTGTAGATATAAAAACATAACACTAAATAACAACAGAAAGCAAACAAATCCGATAAGACAAGAGTAATTGCACAAGAAATATTATTTATTAAATAAAAGGGGGAGCTAAAAAACTCCTTTTGATACAATTAATTCTGCCTTGACAAAAATGTTTTGATACAATGAATATAGATTTCTAGGGTTCTCTAAAACCCTAGCTACAATAAAAAAGTGTCTTCAATGCGCTTCGCTCCCAACAGAATGAGTGGGCTTCAGGTATCCGATTCCAGGCCACTCTAGCTTCAACAACTATCCAACAATAGATAGAACCTATAGATATGCATATACACAAATAAAAAGAGAGATTAGTAATACCTATGAGGGCTCCATAGCGTGAGACCCTCAGATATCAATAAACCCTAGCTATCAATAAATCAAATGGCATATGAAAATCTACAGATCATGCAATAAAATAACAACTAATATGATTTACCTTGCTTACAATGATGATTCTTCATTGTAGATCCATTGGTGTGATGTCTCAATTAGATAGATGTGACCAGCAATCATATTTGTTGATTATGATGAGGCTCTGATGACACTTGAAGCTTTTGCTCTGGTGCACTTGGCAGGCTCTGGTGTGAGCTTCGTAGGCTCTAGAGCAAGCCTACGATATGGTAGGCTCTAGCGTGTGCTTGGAAAGCTCTACAATGAGCTTGGAAAGATCTGGAGGCCCTACTTTGAGAGTGCCTGCGAGTGAGGGTTAAATCTGTAAAAGTAGATCACAGGGATGTGAAGGATACGATGGATGGGGGATAATGGTAGTGACGGAAAATGGTTGGGGGATGGATGTGGGAGTGGCTGGAATGGTTGAAGTCCTATGGCAAGCTAGGGTTTTGGATCTTCAAGGCTCTATAACCTTATGCTTCACAGGGGCTTCTTCACTAATATCTCTATGTGTGAATATCTTCCAGGGCATTCCAGGGTTTGAGCATTTGCAAATGCCCTTACTTATAATCCAACCTAGGGTTTTCTTAGGGTTTTAGCCTTACACTTTTAATCATGTGGCTAAGATTAAATCAGATCCTAAGGTTGAGATTACACTTTAGATGTGGCATGGATTAATGAAGATGGACGGTGGAGATTAGATTGGATCGGACGGCTGTGGTTAATTGGGTTTATAAATACATATTTTATAATAAATATATTATAATATAATATAAAATATTATATTAAATATAAAATAATATTAAAATAAGCCCAATTGGGTTAGGAAATGGCGGGAAAGGGCTAAAGTGGGCCTTTTGAAGGCGGGAAGGACAAGGGCCAAAGATGGTGGGAAAGGTGTATGGTGGACAAGTGGGTGGTGGGATGGTTAGGATGGAGGATTAATGGCTGCAATTTGGTGTCTACAGATTCAGCATTTTGATGACCTGTGGAAGATTTAGTCCTCGATAATCTCAATACCCAGATTTGCAATGGACTTCAACACTAGATTGTCAATGGACTTGACAAAAAATAATGGATTTTAGTGGTGATGTGTTCTTCATCACTTCCATGATACCTCATGCATTTTTATTAATGAATTTGTGTTAGATGCATGGGCAAAATTATTGTTTTTTTGGGTTTTCATGCAATGCCTCAGGCGTTTGCTTATTTTTCAACCCAACCACATATCCCATATTCTTTGTGGGGTGGTATTTTTAGCACCTTAAGGGAAATAAGGCTCCCCTATGTTGTTGACCACCATGTGATGGTCAAGGGATCTCCCACCTATCACTGGCTATATACACCAATGGTAGGCATTGGTGTTGGTTTTAGTCCTACAACCACATGATGTGTTGGATGGATTTGACCTTTCACTAATGACCTTGGTTTATTTTTAGCACAGTGGTGTAGTTTATTTCTCGAGCACCACGATTTTGTAGAATATTCCTACAATATTTCTTTTTCACATATTGTGAATGGTATTTTTACCCCTTTTCATTTTGCTTGGAAAGCTTTCTACTTTTCTCATTTTTCATTGCCTTCTTATTTTTTAAGTATAGGTTTACATATAATCATTGGAAAGCTCTTTTAAAATTGATTTCAATAGTACTATTATCTTGCATTTTTGTCAGGTATTACTTTGACCTATGGTGCATTGAAGTTTAGGTTGTCTAAACCTTCTTTTATAAATAAACTATTGTAATATGGAGTGCATTCTCGGTTGAATTTGACACTCCTTCAATCCACCATCATCTTTTGAGATATTTTTGGAAGCAGTCCTTCCTTCATAATACCTTTAGCCCTTTCTATGTGATTAGGGATATCACATGGATACTCCACACATTGGAGTTGTCTTTGCCCCTAGTAGGCTTGTCTCTTCATGGATTTTTTAGCTACCAACACCACATCAAGCATCACTTTCGCATCAGCTTCTGCTTCAAATTCTTACCTATTTCACTTTTGAAGTCTTCTTGTTATAGAATTCAACAAAGCATCATGAGTCGAGCCATGTAAACTAACCACACGTACTACTTGTATTCCAAAAATATGAAGACTACAAATATTTGACACTTTGGACAACCACCACTTTTGAAGACTATTGAGATATCAACACTTCAAAAGATGACTACTTGTGTTCCATGAATTTGAATACTATAGATATTTTGACACTTCGAACCACAACCAATTTCATATTTTCTCAATATTATGGCTTTGTAATAAGGAGTGAAGTTTGGTGGTCCTTGACACTTCATTCTATGTTTGTCTTGGATCTCAATGATTTGTGCCTATTTCCTCTATTTTGTTGTCACTCTTCCTCCAATGATTATAGTTCAAGATGGTCTTCAAGCTTTGGATCAGACATACTAGTTGTTTTCGATCATGCTCAGTTTGAAATATGACTAAAGGTTTTGAGGAACATGCAACATTTTAGGGGGAAGAATGAATGATATTTTTACAATTCCCTTTTTATGCATAGTAGTGCTCACTCCTACATGTTAGAGGTTGACCTAGAGGTAACAAACCCTAAGATCCTATTGGATATTCTTATTGGAACCTTTTTGAGCATGTGTCTTGCTCTTTGTTAGCTTTTGAAGATTTAAATTTAAAGTAAATGTAACCACAAGTATGGAAATAAGCATGCAATATTATAGCAACGATAATGGCTCACTAATATGCATGAAAATATGATAGAAAATTTGATACAATGCTCTAGAAATGCTCATATATGAAATCTCACAAAAATTACAATGCTATGGAATGGAGGTAACTACCTCTCCATTCTTATGAAAAATATCTACATGATGTCTACTACTACTCTAACCTACACACTCCAAAAAGCTCTCTCTAATCTCTCACAATAAGGCCTTTATATAGGAAGATATATTCCTTACCCCTTACTCAACCTAAGACTCATGTACATGTGGACTACATGCACATTTACATCATTGCACATTCTAACACTTGTGTATTTATTGAATTGCTCTAATAAACTATTTAAATCCTAATATAATTCTAATCTAAATATGTACCCATGATGGTACATTAGTAAAGAACCAAATAATGTAATATATTCCAACACCCCCTATATTACATTGTTTAGTTTTTGAAGACTTTGGTCTTCAATATGGATATTTAACTCTTGTATAGTCTTCATCTTGATGAGGCTCTTCTCCTTCTTTGATTTTTTGATGGCCAAATAGAGTGTAGTGTTGTTGTCCTCTCATTCTCTTGATTTTGAATCTTCTATTTCTCTATTTTTTCTTGTGATATACTGGTTCTTCATGTTCTACATTCTGTTTCTCAAAAAATGTATTAGTATTGTTTTAAAATACAAATATATCTTGAGGTGCTCCAATAGATTCTAGAGCATATATATTTTTATGGATTGACCCAATAGCTTCTATCTCATCTTGATTCATTATGAGACACATATTGACTCCTTTTGAGTATTTGAAATCAAATATCCTTTTTTTCTCTACTAGTTTTGCTACTGAAATAAGATTGGATGATAGTCCAAGAATATACATGACATTATGTAGCACAAAATTTAGAATTAATTTTCTAGGAGCTACACACCCGTATCCATGTATATGATAGAATTTTCCATGTGCAATTCTTAGTTTGTACTTATTAGTGATTTCAAGACAATCAAACCATTGTAAGTTTCCTATCATATGATGACTTGCACCTGTGTCAATATACCAAATATCCTTGTCATATTTATTTGTGATATTGTTTAAATTTACACTTATTGTACATATTTTATAAGGTATATTGGATGTAGTTTGATCTTGAGTTCTCTTAAAGTGATGGTATGTCCCTTTTGCCAATATTTCCATATTTTCTAATAGTGCTATAAAATTTTGATTTTTTTTCACCTTTTAAGAATAATCTTTGATTAAGTAGTCTACCTTATAACTCCCTAGTAACCTATATGTGATTTTACAACTTTGTATAATAAATATTGGAAAGACTTTTCAATATTTAAATTCTAAAAATATTCTTTTAACTTCAAGCAATTGAGTTGATCGATGAAAAATTTTAGCATTCTAATTTTTTCTTCATGTTGAAATCCTTTTGTCTCCCTAGTAATGAGATAAAATTCTTTTAGAGTAATGTTCAACTTCTAGATTTTCTATAACTATTTATCACTTCTTGTAGAAATATTTTAGAAATATAATTTCAAAGGATAAGAATTCAATGTCTTTAGTTGGATTGTCTATGTCTCTTTTCTTTTAAATATGAGACTAGTAAATTCACTTTTCCAACTAGAATTGATGCAAGCAATAATCTTCAAATTTGAATTAATGGAATGATAATTTTCTAAACTTCTAATATATAATTTTGATGTGGGATTCCTTATATCTCCCAAGTTAGAAGTTTTTAGAAATATTATATATTTGCAAATTAGTTTCACTAACCTTATATCTCCTTGTTAAAATTTGCAAATAGTTGAAGCACTAATAATGAAGATTTTAATGCTTCTAATTTCTTCTTTCTTCTCAAAGTAAGTAATGTGTTTTCTAGGGTATATTTTATTACCTTATAACTCCTACTAAATATCCCTAGATTATGAAATTTAATATCAAACTTAATATGTATAACCTTATTACTCCTCAAAGATTTTGCAAAAGGTAATAAAACTTTAATGTTACCTTTATAATATGCATTGTTCACTGTGATATACGCTCAACTGAACCCGATGATCACCTTGTGCTCTTCTCCAAAAATAGTATGTTGACTAGCACTCTTTCCTATGATGGTCTCTATTCTTTATAGGTTGACCTATGTTATTCTTTATGGTGGTCTATGTTCTTTTATGCTACTGTTATCTCCTATCAATCAATGTTTTTCACTGACGAGATTTATTGCAAGTTGCACACTTCTCTATGACTAACTTAGCTCCTTTAATTCTGCTTGAATTTGTTCTATGTTCTCACTTTCCTTCTTTTTTGGTTATGTACTCTTGTATATATATTTAATATGGTTGTCTATTGTGACAAATATCATAATTCTCCAAGGTAACGAACTTTCCTTCTGCTAGGTGTTACTAGCTGAGTAGGGCTCAATACAAATGGTGTCAACTTGAATGTGAATTTTAAGTGTTACAAAATACAAACAAGTTAATACAAGTGGCGTTTATTTTATGAGCAATGATATTATCCCTTGAGATGTTACTATACTACGCTAGTCTCCTTCAAGTATTACTTCAAATGGGTACCCTTCTTCCTGGTCATGGGCATTATGTGATGATTCCTTCCTTGTGCCAAGTGGCACTCTCTTACTTGCAAAGTCTTGGCAAGTTTCCAATCTCGTTTTGCATGTAATTTACCTTCAATGCTATCAAAGAATGCTTAAAGCTTCAGCACTTACCTTTGGCTAACTATTCTAGGTTATTTTGCTCTTCTTTGACAACGAACCCCGAAATTCCTTTCTCCTCCAACTTGGATGATTCTCTTGACATGGATGGCACGATGCACAATGGCTTTCTTTGCTACTTTGGTAATGATTACTCCTTCCTTTTATGTTGTGCTTTTCCAACTATGATATCTTACCTTGGTTTATCTGTGGTAACAAGATATACTCTATTTACACTATGTTAATATTCTATCCTTGTGTCGATGTAGGTTTTCGATGTGGTAGTTGACTCTCACTAAGATGTTGCCCTTGCATTGCTTGTTACTGTTAATATTCTATCCTTGTGTCGATGTAGATTTTTGATGTGGAAGCTAACTCTCACTAAGATGTTGCCCTTGCATTGCTTTTTACACCTATCTATGGTTCTTATAGTGCCTTGATATGGTGGACATCGAACATTTTGAACGTCTCCTCTTTGTTGCAATGTATGCCCTCTATAACTTCCTTTCAAATGATGGGTCTTTCAACTCTGTTTACACAACCCGAATGATGTTGCTTAAGGTATACTTTGCTATACATCTTTGATGTGTGTTTGCCATGGACTTTTTATATGAACCTTTCCTTGCCTTCACCAAAGGCTATTTAGTGCACATTCTTATGTCTTCTCCAAAGACTATTTTGATGCTAGACATCTTCAATCAAACGTATTTCTCCTTCTATTGCTATCACCTCCTTGTTGTCTGCAACTTGTACATAATATTGCTTTGTTTAGGTGATGAATGCAGGTGGATGCTATTAGACCACAACTATCTTCCTTTCCTTGAGGAAGCTTCACTTTTAGATCCCTTTTGAATGGTTCTATCTTGATGCTATGCAAATGTAGAGTAGGATGATGTAGACGTTTTCCCCCTTGTGCTCTTAAACCAAGCCTCTTTACTTCTCAAAATGTTGACTTCCACTTATTTTTCAAACTGATATGAGTGGGATAATACAGGGTTCAATATTATCTCCAGACCCTTGATAATATTTTCCTTTTTCTTGGCTATGTTTATACTAATGAATCCAAGCTTCCAATGTTGTATTTTGCACTATAGAGAATGCAAATATGTAGTCTTTTTTTTCTTATAATAAGTAATAGAATGTTGATATATTTCTTTCTTTTGCAATATACCTAACTTCTATTTTCTTCTATGTGCAGGTTTGAACCTTGTAGACTATAACTTCTGCACTTACCTTGAAGACTTAAATGACTACTATTTTATGCAACCCTTGAAACTTTGAAACCGGTGCTTAATAAACTTTAATAAGAAACCAAATATAAAAGCTCAACTAATGAACTTTTGCATCTTTTGTTGCATACCTTTTTAATTTTGTAGATGATTATGATGATGGTGACTTTAGTAACTTAATTTTTTTACCTTTTGTAGATGTTATTCTATCTTTTCTAGGGTATCCAAAACAACTCTCTTACAAAACTTTTTTTACAACTACAACACTTTACTAATATACTACCCAATACTGTAACTTGGTGGCTTCAATACTCCTTCATTATGTACCTCTGAAATCTGATCTTTAGTAGCTACTAATTCTACCCAAACTGCTACCTTTTTCTATCTTCAAATTTAAAAGTTTTTAGGCTGTAAAGTAGTCCCAAAAATCACTAAAATCATGGATGAGATCTCTCAAAAAAAACCTTCATTGATGATCCCCAAATATCTTATATTTGGTGGTTTCTTTGTCTTTTTTCTCTTGTTAAGTTCTGACTTCACTTTTGGTCTATCTAATGGTCTTCTTCTCAATATTATGGTTGTCTTGAGGTCTTATCCAAAGTATTTCAAAATTTGAAAGAATTTCAAAATTATCTCAATATTATGGTTGTCTTGAGGTCTTCTCCAAAGTATTTCAAAATTTGAAAAAATTCTTGCCAAATCCTCCTACCTTGGGCTTGTTGTCGGATGGTGATAATTTTCCCAAATATTTTACTAATAGGATATTTTATTTGATAGTAAACTTCTCCAATGAGTTCTTTTAGGAACTCTTCCAATGAGGTTCACCAAGTCTTTCCCTTGTTTCTCCTTGAGACCTCTCCAAGGTCTTCAATATTGTAGCTTCTAAAACTTCAATGAGACCTTCCTTGATCTCTTCAATCTTTAGCTATGGAATTTTTACAATGAGATCTCCTCCTTGGATCTCCTAAATTCGTTGCTATTGAAATCTTGCAATAGGACTTTTTTGTTAGTCCTTTTCTATTCTCAATCTTCCACTATGGAAGTTCTTCAATAGGGCCTTCTATGGACCTCTTCCTTCAATGTGAAGTTTTCAATCTTCAATGGATATTACCAATCTCCAATCTTCACTAGGACTCTTCTCCTTGAGTCTCTTCTTCAATGGGGTCTTCTTTCTAGGACCTCATCCTTAATTTACAGTCTTCAATATGGATTCCTTGGCCACTCAATATCTTCACAATCTCCCACTTAGAGTATTCAATCTACAAATATTTTAATGGGACATTTCTCCTTAGGCCTCCAAATATTCAATTTCAAACTTGTTGCTTCAAGTGCCGAAATGATTCAAAGAAGATATTCTTCCTAGCTATTGTAGGAAGCTTCCCAACTCTATTTGAATCTTCTTATTTTTTCTACAACAAAGTGTTAGGAAATGATAATATATATTTCTATGAATCTATAGAAAATAAACTTCACTAGTTGGATTTCCAATCTAGTGGATACAATGTTGAGTTCTAGTCTTCACAAGTTTTTCAGCAACTCTTTGGAAAAACTCCAGCCAATAACAATTTTTAGAAATTTGAAAATGAGGTTTACAATATCCTCTCAATCACTTTTGTGGCTCTCTCTACTTCTTATTGTTCTAACTAGAGCTTCTTCTATCAAATATTCTATTATGGCAATGTTTACATGCAAAGGCACACAATGGCAAATTCGGTTTGCAACAATGCAACAATAGCAATGGTGATAACTTATGGTTTTTATTTAATCCACCATAGCTATGATACCACTATTAGCTTTTAAAGCTTTAAATTTAAAGGAAATACAACCACAAGTATGGAAATAAGCTTGCAATGTTATAGCAATGATAATGGTTAACTAATATGTATGAAAATATGATATAAAACTTGATGCAATGCTCTAGAAATGCTTATATATGAAAGCTCATGAAAATTACAATGCTATGGAATGGAGGTAACTACCTCTCCATTCTTATGAAAAAGATCTACATGATGTCTACTACTACTCTAACCTACACACTCCAAAAAGATCTATCTAATATCTCACAATGAGATCTTTATATAGGAAGATAGATTCCTTGCCCCTTACTCAACCTAAGACTCATGTACATGTGGACTACATGCACATTTACATCATTGCACATTCTAACACTTGTGCATTTATTGAATTGCTCTAATAAACTATTTAACTCCTAATATAATTCTAATCTAAATATGTACCCATGATGGTACATTATTAAAGAACCAAATAATGTAATATATTCCAACACTTTTTGATTATTGATACTCCCTTTGATGGGGTTTTGGTGATCTCATTTAGGGATCTTGTACACCGTCTATCTCTCTTCTCTTCTGAACCACTTTTGAGGATTTTATTTTTGTGCACTTATACTTGTAATATCTTCTCTTCCACTTTCTTGTAAAAGCATTGGATTCCAATGCTTTTATGGTGGAGAGGGATGATATGGATATGCAAAGGTATTCTTTTAGATTTTATTAAATTACCATCTTTTAGGAATTCAACAAGTTGTAGAAATATCCTAACAATTATTTGTTAGGATATTTGGTTCAATTGTTACCAATTTGTATTTGGCATATAGTATGTCTATTTAGTTTGTAAATGAATAAAAATTTATCAATTGGAGTTTAATTCCTTCGCACTAATATTTGATATTCTCTTGGTAGCTTGTTGCACATAGAATTTACTTTAACTAAACATCATATAGATCTTTTTAAAAAATGATAATGTTTTATTCCTTGTGTTAGGATTCTCACTTGATGACTTTTCAACAAAAAATATAGAACCTCGTCCATGACACAACTCTTTCTCATACACTTGTATAGACCCCAAATTTTCCTCTCAAGAAAATATTTCTATAATGAGAAGAAAATGAACTCTAAGTGCAACATGTTTCTTTGCTTCACAAAACATCCTCATGTACATGAGGAATACAAAAAACACAATGAACAACTTTATTACCCTCTCTTAGAGACCAAAAAGCATGCATACATTTGTGGAATGGCTAAGGAACTTCTCTATACACTTTGAAAGCATATGATGAAGCATAGATGCATATGGTGTTTTTATTAATTGGTGTAATATTCTATATATACACTCAAAAAAGAAGGTATGTGTATCAATTTTTCATATTGAATATTAACTAAATAATTTCTTTATAACAATGTGCACATGTGCTCATATGCTCATGCATACATGTAAACATGCATTATGTAGATATTACATTGATTCATGTGTCAAATAATTTACCTATATCCATCTCCTCCTCTAGAATTGTTATTGTTTGTACAAATAGATCAACTAAATTATGGGATAAAAGCATTGAATGTGACATTTAAATAACTTATTATTCTCCTTCTATTTCTTTCTATTTCATACATATTCTACAACTAGCTAAACTATAACTTGTTGCTAACAAAACACTCTTCTTCCATTGCTTCCTTTGTTGTGTGCATCTAACCGCATCACAATTATGATAAGCAATTTTGATCATCACTTGTTCTAGGGTCAAGGGGTAATATCCCCCTTGTGAGGTCAGGGTAATGCCCTTCATGCATATCTTGTCAACATATAGGGCAAGGATGAGAGACAAAATTCTCATAGGGATCTAAAACCTCAACAATTGAATAGTTGATTCCTTCATTGTGTGAGTCAAGTTCATAACTTTTATAAGAAATATTTCATATGGAAGGTCTAAACCATTAAGCACAAAAAATATAATAAATATAAAAAATTAATAATATATTAAAAATGTAAAATTAATATATGCATAGCCTAAATATTTAAAGACTCTTCAATTTGGAGGTTTTTGGAGGCTATCCAAAAAAACTATAGGAACATGTAGATTGCACTTGAGATGGTACAATGGTCTTATTCAAATATATTTTATATAATACCATTTTAATACAATGGACTTAAAATATAGTAAATGTAGAAAAATCAAGCATATTTGGTAACCATGGTCAAAGTCAATTGTTTCCTATAGATGTATTTTTGGTGGCATTTACTTGGCCAACTTGCAATGCTCAAATTGCAATTCAAACATACTATTGCTCCAAGAAAAATTATATGACATCCCTCATATAGTTATCTTAGTAAAGAGATGGATGATAGACTCAAATGATATGACATAGATGACTACATCCAACAACCAACTCCAGACTATGGTCTTTGATAGCTAGTCTCAAACTAGAGGCCCAGATGGCCAAATATACATGATAGGCCCAAAAAACCAAACAACCATATTGTTGTATGATCAAATAGTACTCCTTACATTCAATTATAAAATGATTTTATCTATAAATGACTAGATGACTTGTTTGCATCGCTAAATGACCAATTTATCATCAACCAAGAGATTAGGTTATCATTGGATAGACAACCAATTTGTCTATAAATATGATAGGAGATGACTTTTCATGTTCATGCAACACTTAGATAGTTTTGTCATTCCATTCCTCTATCAATGGTGTCATGTTTAGTATCATCTACAACCTCCATGATCCAGACGACTTGTTCCTATATGACATGTCACTTGGTCTGAATAACATCCTCCACATGCTAGATGAACTACTTCATGGACTACATGGTTTGCCCTTAGGGATGGATAACCTACCCCTTAGGCCATATGGTCCATCTTTCAATACAGTGGGATGGATTTATAAAAGTTATTGGGTGGTTATTTCTTGCACCTTGATGGTAAATTCTCACCATAAAAGAACTCCCCTCTAGGCTCATACAACTTTTTTATATTATATAACCAAACAACTAACCTAGATGGCCTATTGGATTACCTAGATGACTAGGGTCTTTGGCTAAATACACTAGGTCCAGGTGATCCAATCCTAGATTATCAAGTCCTTAAATTGTATGACTTGGACCTAGATAACCCAAATCTAGATTTTTATGACCTTAGTCCAAATGGCATAGGTTCAAATATCTAAGATAGTTAATACAACCCACTTCCTCCACTTCTCATCCCTATGTAATTTCTCCTTGGATTCATTCACCTTCATCCTCATATTTTGTACAATATTCTCATGCTTTGTCTTTACTCAAGCTGAGTTGCATTGTCATTGCATCATCATTATATGTGAAAATCCTTATGGGATGTCTTGAACCCCTCGTCAAATGATAGAATTTATTGCTCAAATAGAATCCTTCATCATATAAACACCTTATTATCTCATCCAAATGACATACTTCATCATCTAAACAATTTGTCATCCTCAATTCTACATATGGCATTCTCAAATTTATAGTCTTTGTGTCCAAATAGAGTTCTCCATCATATGGATTACACTCTTACTTACAATCACCTTAAGATAATTTGGTGGTTTGAACATTGTTTTCATCCTCTATTCCAAAATAAAGAATGCCAAAATTGTCTAATGGTTCCAATTCTTGCCCTACATCTTCCACGTTTGATTCAATGATAGATGCCTCTGACTACATCAACATTAAAGGCTACACAACTCAATGCACATTATACATGGTGTTCTAAAATATTTAGCTACAATCAAGTTCTAGGTTTCCTTTGCTTCTTATCTAGAAATTTGACTCTTTTGAGGAATTTGAACTGTTTGCATATCATTGGTTCACCTTTACTTGTAGCACTCTAACATAAGATATCATATTGGTTCACCAAATATGATATCTTTAACATTGCACAATTTGTTTCCTCCATATATCAAACTCTATTTAGCATCTTTAATTGCTTTGGAAATTATCACAAAATACACCATCGATAACATCTCTCATTGGAATAATGTTTGTAGATGTTGCATGTACATGTACTAATGATTTTACCTCAGTACGCATGTTTTCTATATCATAATTATTCTTGGAGTTATCACTTTCATCACTCTCATATTTGGAGTCACTTTCCTTGTTGACTTCTTGATCCCAATAGTTGGATGATATCATTGAATCATCCTCCAAATTTCTTTCATACTCAAGTTCATTACTCTTGTAATTGAAGTCACTTTCATTTCCATAGTCACTCTATTCTTTAAAGTCATCAAGTTTCTAGCTCCAATATCAAGATGATGTCTTTGCATCACTTTTAATTTCATAGCCCCCTTAAAGACCTCTTGATAGGATGTTGGAGGGACCACCTTAATCTTCTTCATATACAAAGGAATAAGGGCCTCCACAAACCATATTTTCTTCGATGTAGCTAATGGCTCCTCCTCCAAATGGGTGATCAACATATCATCTAACCTTGCTTCATCCTATCAATTTTTGGACTGACCTCACCGTCACTATAAAAAAATTAAGTTGCTCAAATATTTCCTATAAATCCTTCGAGATCTGGTACTTGCCTTCTAGCAATTCCATGTAGCTATCCACTGTTCTACCATGTAGTGTCAAATGGAATAACCTCCTCCAAGTTGTTTCATTCATCTTCCCATTGGCCTTCCATGTAGTAAGGTAGTTTTTTTATGTCATTTGGGTCCTTTATTATACCACCATGAAAAGTGGGATACTTATGTATTATGTCAATATTGGATGTTTTATGACTAGTTGATTTAGCATGGGCAATGGTTCTTCACATAATTTACTTTTGTCATATGCTTCATCGAATGCCCTACAATATAATTGCTCTTATGTTGGACTCCCATTCTATGTACCATTGAACATGTCAACCTATAGTTACTCCTATGTCAAGCACTCATCCTTCTTACCATTAAAAAATCATCCTATAGTTGCTTCAAAGTTAAAATTCCCTTATATACATTATTGAACATGTTATCTTGTATTTGTTTTTATGTTGAAGTCTCATCACACTCAACATCGAGCATGCCAACATATAATTGCTCTAATTTTAAACTCTCATCTTGCTCGACATTAGACATTACAACTTACAATTGTTTTGATTTCAAACTCTCATCTTGCTCACCATCGAATGTGCCAATCTACAATTGCTCTAGGACCAAACTCTCGTCGCATACACTGTCTAATATGTAATTCATTTCAATCACTATCATCCTTCCTCATCAAACATAATATTCTTCTTCTTTATACATGTTAATTTGTGCTTCATCATGCCTTGTGTCATCACACACACTTCCATGCATTGCATCATCATGTGTGCCCTCATGCATTGTGTTGCCATGCTCACCTTTGTCACACCTTTCATCACAGATAACCTCGTCATGGAAAACTTCACTATTGACACATACCTTTGTCACAAATACCTCCACCTATATGACCTTTGTCAGCACATCTTCATTTGTCACCGCCTTTGACACAAATACTTGTTGGACCTTTGTCAACGTGCTTGCCTTTGTCAGAGTCACCTTCATCAACATGTACACCATCACTTGGTCCTTTGTTAACCCCAACAAACAAGTTTACTTCATTGTTACAAAATCTAATCTTCTCTCCACCTAATGGGCAATGGCACACTTAGACTACATCATTCACTGACCACATATAATCATCCCATTCTTGCAATTGCATACATACTCAAGTGATATGATCATCATAACTCCCTATCACCACAAGAGTCAAGTCAATAAGACTATGACATAGTACGTGTGTTTGTAGGGTGCTAAAGAACACCCCTAAACTTTATTTCTACCTATCAGAATTATGTTATTAATACCCCTCATACATTTTAAAAATCAATATACTCCCAATTTTCACCTTATATCATAAGTACCTTTTTTCACAGTATTTTTTATACCTCTTTTTATTACTATCCTTTCTATAATAAGAGTTTTTATTTCAATGGCTTCATTAAACCCATAATCTATGAATAAAAGAGATACATATATGTTTTTATGTTCAATGTAAACTTGAATATTATTGGAGCTTTAATTTATTTTTCTTTTCTTTTTTTAATCTTCCATTATAGCAAGTTTGATAATCTCTAGATTATGACAACAATAACTCTTGTCACAAATAGATATCATGTTTCCCCATCAAAATAATTGAAAAAGATAATTTTTCTAATCAAGATCAAAAAGTCTTTAGACTTCAAAATTCTACCATACATAAAAGTACAAGCAAAGATTATCTATGTTAAAGGGTAGTATAAATGTTTTAATTAAAACCATTTGATGTTACTTAAGTATATAAAAAAAAAAAAATGTAAGTCAAGGTCATATTTATCATTAATTTACAAACTCTTTATAACAAGGTTGCACAAGCAGCTAAGCAGACCTTTTATCCTAGAGGATGAAAATGAAAGACAAATTTTTTTTCTTGAATTTTAAATATGAACCCCCTCCTCAAATGAAAGACGAATTTCTTTTCTTGCTTTTTAAATATGAACCGCCCTCCTCAAACAATAAGTATTGCTCGAATTTAATTTAGAGCATAAAAATAAAAGAGGAATTTTCTTTTTGCATTTTAAATATGAATCCCCCTCCCCAAACAATACATATTGCTTAAATCTGATTTAATTATATCTTATAGTTAATGATGTACAACTTCTAATATATTATTTTAATTACCTCGATGTGAATACACGCGATATGGTATTGGCTAGTATTATAGTTACCTCGATGTGAATACACGCGATATGGTATTGGCTAGTATTATAGATCCATGCATGTCACCAAGTTCAACCTAATTTCATACTATAATTTAAAAATAAAATACAACACATTAGTTACAAATATATAAGCAATGGTATATAATGTGAATAACTTATAGATACATATGAATACACTAAACACAACATGTATCTCAAATATTCGGATACATTAAGGTCTTATTAATCGTGCAACATACAAAAAAATCCAGTTTAAGGTTCAAAAGCTGTGTGGGAGTGTGTGAGGGGTGGTACGGTGGCTTTGTGTTAAATTCTCTACTGATAAATATAGCTCTTGGCTTTACGAAGGGTCGTGATTTCGTGTTAAATTCTTTATTGATAAGTATAGCTCTTGGCTTTACGAAAGGTCATGGTTGGAAGGAGACTGCTCATCCCTACATGGATCATAAAAAATTTCTCACAATAACCAAATAAAAAAACATACAAAACCAATAAATAATTAAACTATTACATATATCAAAACATTAAAATAACAATTAAATTATTTACGTATATCAAAACTTTAAAATAATAATATATTTACTTAAGAATTCAGTTATTTATCTAATTATTTGCTCACGCTATGTTAAACGTACAACATACAAACAAGCTTTGACCAACATAATACAAGAACAATAAATGGTTAACAATTGAACTACTCGCATATATTAAAACATTAAAATAACTATATATATTACTTTAAAAAAATTCATGTATCACATTATTTACTTACAAGACAAACTCAGGTTAATTAACGAACAACTATAAATGTATTGCATAAAACATACAAACAAGCCTTGACCAACATTGCACAGAACCAAGAAATAATTAGAAAATATATCAAAACATTAAAATAACTACATATAGCATCCAAGTGTTGTAGGTGAGTTGGAGAGGAGAGGGGCAATCCTCCAAAGGAGGTCCCAGGTTCAAATCTCCACCCTACCAAAAAGTTAAATTGGGTATTCAAAATCCAACTGATAATGTTTGACGGTGTAGAACCCATATTCGTGGTCTCTCAAACCAAGGTGGCTTCACATAGGGTTTTTCGTTTTAAAAAAAAATAACTACGTATATTACTTAAAAATTTATTCATTTATCACATTATTTACTTGCAATATTATTTAGACAAACTCATGTAAATCAATGGACAACTATAAATGTTTTTTATATAAAATTATAATAAGGTAAGTTTTTTTTAGAGATTTGGTTAGTGTTAGAAATTTTATTTTTTTATGTTCCATTAGAAAGTTGATCTCAAAATTTAAGAAAAGAAGTTGAGAAAGGAGGTCAAAAAGGCCAAAGCCCAAACATGGGAGAGCTAAGTTTATTAATAGAGAATTTAACACAGCCATACACATGGCTAAAGCTAAGCTTATTAATAGAAAATTTAATAATCTCATATGAAAGAGCTAAGCTTATTAATAGAGAATTTAACAGTCTCATAGCCGGAGAGCTAAGCTTATTAACAGGGAATAGATAGAAAATTTAATAATCTCATATGAAAGAGCTAAGCTTATTAATAGAGAATTTAACAGTCTCATAGCGGGAGAGCTAAGCTTATTAACAGGGAATAGGGAGAGAGTTAAGCTTATTAACAAGGAATTTAACACAGTCATACATGCAAGGGAGAGCTAAACTTATTAATAGGAAATTTAACACACTCTCATAAGGGAGGAGCTAGGGAATTTAACATACATTCACAAAAAAAGAACTAAGTTAATTAATAAGAAATTTAACAACCAATCATATACATGCCCTTTTTAAACTTTAAACCTCTCAAAAAAAATAAAACCCAAATTGTTGAGAAATCCCCTTCTCATAAACCAAACCCAATCAAATCCAAACAGTTAAGGTATCCCCTCTCATAAGCCCAGCCAATGGAAAAAAACTAGCATGCCTTTACGTTGTATATATTTGACTTGAATCCGTGGGTCTTCAATTTGAAACTAATTTTATGTCATTGCAAGAACGTTCTACTATATAGGGAGAGTATTCTTGAATAACTCGAGAGATGTCACACAGTTATTTAAAAGATCTCAAAATAAGAGAGTACAACTTAAAGGGGCATATTGCAAACCATAACATAATAGGATCAATTCATCCAAAATCTATAAGCATACCCATCCTGCAAATACCACCCCCAAATAATAATAAAAAAAACAAACTTTCCATGTGTCCTCTCTTGAATTCAAACAACATTTCATATGATTTAGACAACCTTACTGAAGCCAATGAATAACTCTGAATGTGTTCTATACAATTAATTTGATGAAAAATATAATAACCCAGTTTCCTTTTCATTGGAAATTTAGCATGCCTTTAAAGCATGCATATATATTTTATGAATTTTATATTGGAAAGTCATTTTTCAATCACTGCAAGAGCAATCTACTATATTTTATGTTGAATGCCTCAAGAAAAATGATACTAACTCTATTACAAAGAAATCAATACAACAATATCACTCTTGTTGAAAAGTTACAATGAAAAAGGGCGACAACTTATCCTTAAGGGAACAAATTGTAGACCATAACATTAGATGACCAATTCACCCCAAACCGTAGGCATACCATACTGCAAATGCCACCCCAAATAAAGAAATTATTGGAATAAGAACCATAATTAAAGTCACAGCACATAATTGAAGTTTCTATCTTATGAATCCAAGAAGAGGTAAATATACAAATGATGAAGCCACTAAGTTGCCAAGGCCACTCAATTGGGACCTAATCATGAAGAGAATTCAAAGTTCACATTTATTAAGTGGATGAAATTTCTCATTCAATGTTAAGATTCCTACATACATCTCAACACTCATGCTTGTGATTACAAACCAGAATAGATTACATGGGAAAGTGCTTATTAACATGGAGGCACTCCTTATCAGAGCATGGGGGCACTCCCTATCACAGCAAAACAGGCATAGCCCACAGTGAAAAAGCTCTTTTAAAATTTGTGTGCTAAACTTAATACAAGTATACTTTTCTGTAAACTTGTATTGCAAAGAAATTTGACTGGGAAAGATGAACATCTTCTTATCAGATAATAAGACCTTTAGTTTTCCTTCAGAAATCAGGAAACCAAACAGTTAAAATATTGGGCAACCTGTAACATTAATGCCTGGGGCGGTGGGGCAAGTAGCAAGTGGACAGTGGTCCAGTTCAGTCCCCCACCAGCTTATATTCTTATTTTGCAATTGAAGGGCAAAATACAGCAGCACTCCCATGAATGCTGTGCCAGTATCCAGGGCTGCGGATAGAACATAGTTATACCGTTGCCACCAACTCTTCTTGTAACGGAAGACGAAATAATTGAAGATAGTACCAGTTATGAGCCAGGAAGCAATGTTGGCAGGTGTGGCAGGAGGCATGCCAGCAAAGCCGTACGTAATGACTGGTATGTTTATCAATGGTATCCACTTTTTCTCAGGGAATGCCTTGCTCAGAAGCCAAACTGGCACAGGGAGCAATGCACCCACCAGGAAAAGCCAGATCAGATTTCGGTACATCCCATGCTCCCCAAACAGGCGCTTTGGACCAACAAGACCCCAAATAACAGATTGATCAAATGTGACTCTGTACTTTGGACATGTCCAAGGGCTGCTTTTGGGTAAAGCATCACCACAAATATCATCTATAGACTCCAGCATCCACCATGCAACAGCAAGATTCACTATTCCTGCAAGGACTGTACCTACAAGCTGGAGAGAAAAAAAAAAATCTAATTGAGAATACAAAAACCAAAAAACTGGTGAATAAAAACAGCTAGAACTTATGGTAAATTTTTTAAAAAGTGGTCCAAATTACAGGTTGAAATTTGCTCAAAGATTAAAGGTAAGATTCTCATTGAGGAATTTTCATACCTGAGCAGTAAACATACAGCGTGGAGGAATTTTCATATAGTGGCCAAGCTTCAGGTCTGCAAGAAAAGAGAGTGCATGTACGCTACTGATCCTGCCATAGATCTTGAAAAGTAGATTCGCTATCGGCTTTCCCGGTAACATGTAACCAAAGATGAACTGTGCTATAATGTCATAACCTGGTTGCTGTTTCAAGTATAACGTCAGATAAATATTTCTAGCCATTTAACAAGCTCATTGGAGAAAGTGAAGGCAAATCCATTGAACAACTCACTCAACAAAGAAAAAATAAAAAGTTGCATATTGCCTGCTGAAAAGACTGGACTTAACAAAAGTTTAGGATTTTAGATTCTCCTAATGCAAAGGAAAACATGGAGAGCAAGTAGCCCTCTCGAAAAGAATAGACATAAAAGCTAGATTTTTCTGTAGTGAAAGAAAACATCAAAAATGATAATACAAAGTAGTGGGGAGAATCCTAAATGTCCTACCTATAATCAATATTACAACTATATTAAAGATTTTAGCCATTTTATCAGGACTCGTATGAAAAGAACAACACTTGTAAGTAATATTTATCAACATTCATCATTTAACAAGAAATAGAAAGACATCAAACCTGGTTTGTAGTTGCCTGAATGACTCCAATTGGAAGAGTTAAAAACCAGGCAAGTCCACATGCTAGCATCATGCCCCACCATGGAATTTGAACTTGATCTTTCCATACAAATGACAGTAAAAGACAGAATGCCATGCTGCCAAACAACAAGGAGAGGAACCACCATTCTGGGATACCCTTATAGCGTTTCATCATGCGAGCATGTACATCCGATTTGGTGGCATTAAGAGCAGATCTACTTTGCCGAAGAATGTCACTGCACTCATAAAATTTTGTCTCATCATCTTTGAAATGACTGGCACCTAATTTCTTTTAGTTTTATATTTTCACAGTAATTATAGAAAAAAAAAAAACATCCAATGGAGCTCACCGTCCATTGAAGAGGAACACGTGTGTGACTGTTGCTGCAATCCTTGCAAAGCCTGATCCAATAGACAATGCAAAAAGGGGGGTGAGATAGAGCTTGCCATATTCATTGTAGGCCCTTATATCCAAATCATACTGTGGGGTCAAGATCCACGTGGTATCATATTTTTGACCATCAGCTGTAAATAACTTACTAGAGAAGATGGGAAACTTCTTGTAATCATAGACATCATATTTCCAATAGCAGATTGGAATAATTATGTAAATAAACATTATAAACCCGACACCAACGTTTAGGATTGAAAACCATGGTGTAACAAGGGGACTTCCATGATATGCTGAAATTCCAGCCCAATCAAAGGATAAGGCTCCAACACCCAAACCGTTGTATCCTGAACCAATTTGATTTGCAGTGATACTATGTGGCCAAATCCAACAAACCCAAGAGAAAAACGTCAGAATACTGAACATGTATCCAGGCAATGTGTAGTATGCAAAGCTGGCCAATGTAAATATTATGAAAAATTGCATACGCGACAGTCTCCTCCTACAGTGGTCCTTTTCATGAAGAGCCCTGATTGACATTCCAACAGATATTCTTATCAGAAGCAATGACAAAGGATTATAATAATGTAATGCTTCAAGAAAAATATTTGAAGGCATGAAGAAAATTTATAATTTTATAAATGATGACTGGGTGACAATGAGTAAATGAACTTGACTAAATCTTTTCTCTTCAGTATTTTTATATTTTTTAAAAGGGGAAAAATAACTCTGCTGCCCTACTTAAACTCATAAATACAAGGGGTCCGCAGTTCATTATTGTATGAGATGGTTTGAATTTTATAGTGTATTCTGATTGTCCTGCTTTACCAATCGACTTTTTCAAACAATGCATAAGAAAGCACACCTAAGATTAAAATTTAAATTCGATAAAGAGTGGCAGAAAGCAAATTCAATGTTATTCCGATTCAAACAAGGGCAAGGAACAAACCTTGATCCCAACTAGGAGAACATTTTATTCCACCACATCGGTCTATTTTCCAATTTTTGTAATTTGCATTCGTCCAGGTTGTCATTATACTGGTTTTAATTTTCATTCTAATTTCAACTTGGTTACTTAATCATTTCTGAACATATTCTTTGACAAGAACAATGCATGTATGATAAAATAAAATTTTCTCTAATGCTATAAAAATTGCTTTCCTTTCGCTGTTTATTTGATATTTCCTTTGTTGGTCAAATTGTCTGTCTAATTCATATTTATATTATGAGCCAAGGAGAGTGATGGAGATAAATCAGAAAGGAAACACCATTATCCAAGAGGATTTAATGGCAACTTTATCATAGAAATATTTCTAATGCAAATTACTTCAGTAGTCAACAGCTGTAGTCAACCTCTATATATCAGAAACTGGATAAAAGAATGAACAACAGTATACTAATGCATTTTACTGTAACAGGAAAACATATTTGGGTTGTTCCAATATGCATATATTGTATATATGTGTAGACTTTTTTGAAATTAGTCAAATGTCGACCACCTGTGATGAATTTTCCAAATAGTCAAAAGTGATTGTGTTGGTTAGAGACATTGCTTCAATTTTTTTAATTGCAGAGACCTTTACTTGCTTACTAGCAAAACCAGAATATAATTGTAAAGAGATTCCGAATGTATTTCTTGATTAGAGATAATCTCAGTAGGTACAAAAGGGCATACGGTACTCTAAATTCTACTTTGTACCAAGCTTACTTAGTACCCAGGTTGTATGGATGTGCAAACTTGGTTATGTTATTAATGAATTATGAAGTTGAAATATGAATTGTCTACAAAATTATAGGTCATATGAGATGACTCTCATAGAGATGCTATTTACTCAATATATGTATATTCAATCAAATTTCAGAAATTGAAATATGGTGTACAACTTTACCCCTTGGATTCAAACCTTAAACCTCCTATCTAAAGTTTCAAAGTCTTACCTTTTTGTATATTCAATCAAATTTCAACAATTGAAATATGGTATACAACTTTACCCCTTGGATTCAAACCTTAAACTTCCTATCTAAAGTTTCAAAGTCTTACCTTTAGAGCCACACCTCATTTAAGTTAAAAATGAAGCTAAGTACACTGTAATGAAATCATAAAATTGAAATATAAGACCAGCAAAAACTTGTTAAAATGGATAAACCAAATTCACTATGAGAGTTGCAGAGACATAAAGTACTCTGAATTCTAAGCTGTACCAAGCTTACCTAGTACCCACGTTGTAAGGTTGTGCAAATTTAGGTATATGTTACTAATGAAATTATGAAGTTGAAACTTAAACTTGGTTGTAATGAACTCATTTAAGATTAAACCTGAATTTGGATATGTTGCAACAAAATGAAACATAAGATCAAATTTAATAAAATGAATAAACCAAATTCAATATGAGAGTTGCAGAGGCATTGAACAGAGTTAAATCCAAGCTTATCAGCAAAGCAGAGGAATAAATTCTGGGTTTTCCTTTCTCTTTTACTCACCTTTTAGTATTTCAATTTTTTCCCTTTTTATTGCATATGACTTGGCTGCATGCCTAAATCAGGGTCAACCTATATTCCATGGTCAACCTATATTCCATGAGAACACGTCTGGGGCTTGGGGGCTGTCCCAGAGACACATCCCGACATACTAGAAAGGTATCTCACATCCTGAAATGCGTCCTGTCCCAGAGACACATCCCGACATACTAGAAAGGTATGCTCACATCCTGTACACTTCCACACAGTTGCGTTGCTGGTGCAAGCCAAAAATGGCCAGTTGGTGCACCGAGACAACATAGCTTAATACCTAGTTTTGACATGGTGTTTTGTTCTGTTTCTCTTACGAAGCATGTTGATGACGTTGGCTTTCTATCTTGTGATAGAAAAATGGAATGGCATATTCCTAATAGAATCCTTAAGGTGGAAACGACCACAACGAACATGCACATGGTCATGAATTCAAGATTATTCTGTAGAAGACATCCGGCCTAATGTTGCATTTGCATGCCAAGAGTAAAGTTCAAGTGTGGTAAAGGACCTTCTTCATGTAGCTAACGTGATTGGAAAAATAAGGCAATTTTAAGAAGAATTTTTCTTCTTGTTGATATAGATATCAGACTACTACCTGGTCACAACTCGCTATAATATAAAACTGAGCTTTAGTTAAATAAATCACAGTTGATCTGTCCCAATAAAGCAGCTGACACAGTATGAAAATCGTTTCAACCTTGGAATTGTTGCTTAATGAACCAGACCTTGCAGAGAAGAGTTGAAATTTCATACATTGATATCCAAATTAATGCAGATGTTTGAGTCTTGACGGATATTTGCCACTATATTAACAGCCTATCCATTCATTATGAGTCACAACTAACACCAATGACTTGCCATGTAATAAGGCTTAGGATAGATATATAATTGTATTGCACATGAAATTTTAATATTAAATTTAACTTGAATAGAAGCAAGCCTAAATAACTATTTTCTTTTTCTTTTTCCTAATATCAATAAGAGCAGGGGAGCGGAAGGCATCAGAATCAGCTTACCTAAAGAGTGAGACTTGTGCCAAGTTGGAAGGCCACCACATTTCTGCAGGGTCAACTAGATATTTACGAAACAAACCAGCCCATCCATATCCTAAGATCTGAAAGTATCCATACAAGATTTAGAAAGGAAAGCTTAATTGGTGCTAGTTCAAACATATACATGTATGGCAATTCACATGAATATTTCAAAATCATCAAAGCCCACATTATTACCAATCATGAAATTGAAAGAGGTGGAAGATCTTGCCTGTGTTGAGAGAACTATTATGAGAGCTACAATAAAGCTAACATGCTCCTTGTAATAAGCTTTCATGACAGTGATTGCCCCGATTGAATATGCATCTCCACCCCCATAGGAAACACCGCAGTTGGCAAAGATGGTTATAAGGACATGCTCTTTAATATTGAAGGGACCTGGATTCAGACTGCACTCCCCGAAATAAGGCAGCCGCATTGACCATGTGGGGACTACTCTGGCCATGAATTTGCCAATAGGCAAAACGAGAATCTGGGCTAAAATGGCAGAAATGATCAAGGGCTGTGTTCTGTAGGTGAAGAAGGTGTTGAGAAACATGAGCAGCACACATGACACAAAACCCAGTGTCCATACTCGAAATGTGAATACAGGTAGAGTTGGATCATCAGTGACAGGCACCACCAGTGCCACTTCTTCTATTGGGGATTGGTCCTCCTCCATCTCTTTCTCATTCTCCTCGGGATCACTCACTTGTCCAACCATTGTGCCTGCCTAAACAGTGCCCTGCACCAAACCAATCTCCAATCTTAATAAACCAAAAAGCTGAACTTAACCCACTTCAAGAAATGAATCAGCACAAATAATCCTCAAAAGCCCACAAAAAAAGGCATCAAAGTTCTACTGAAAAATCACAAAGTAACATCAGCAAAACATCAAATCCTATTCATGAAATGACATGGACCAGTACCTCCCAAAAAAGGGTACTATCTTGAACACCTAGTTTGGTCTGTTGGTGAACGACCCCCAGCACAAAGCTATGACTTTTAATAACTTATAATGAAGAGAGGCAGAGGATGAAGTCAATCGTTCATCATCAGCAAAGCAGAAAAAGCTGAACCCAGTTCATAAAAGGGCTCACATCAATATCTATGCCAAATTACTGGGATCAAACACTCTTAAAGACTCCCTGAAATATCTAGTGCCCACGATGACAATGTCTACGATCAAACCCAGTTACAAACATTAAAATCTCCATCAATAATGCAAATACCGACAAGAAAACTGGGACACGTATGTGGTGTAAATCTCAAGCAATAGGTACGCCATAAGCTGCTGTCAAACGAATCCACATTCTAACCTCAATAATGTAAATTGTGGTTCTTGAAAAAAAATATCACAAGGTAAAACAGGATAAAACAGCAAATCATGTCAATGGAAGGAATCAGAATAATGGACTAAGGAAACCAAATCTAGTAACCCATTTTTTTTTTTTTAATACGTCTCTAGGGACAATGAAGTGAGCATAAGGAAACAAAAGTGGGGTAATGAAGTCAAACAAAAAAAAGACAATATACCCGATCGAGGCAGATGCAATGCAGACAAAACTGTTCTAGATTCTGAAAAACTTGCAGAAATGCCCTTGTTCCTGTCTTTTTCTTCTTCTTCTTCTTATCCTTCCCTTCCTCGTCGATGTGGGTGCCCCTCCCTTGCGTTGCTTTATATCCCAATGTCCAGAGATTCTCGCCCACTTCCATTCCAATGCTATGGACAGGCTTGGAATCCAAACGATTGGCTGCTTCGCTCTGGGAAGGGTAGTGCTTTCCTATAGTAACCATGGCGTGTGGACTGCACGCAGCAGAGTGTGCTCTACGCCTTGAGTGAGCGTGCCCCTATGCTCTCCCTCCTGCTCTCTCTTCGTTTTGTGCACTCCCTGCTGTGCCCGCCAAATTCCCCTCCCAAATTTTAGTAAAATCCAACAACGTCCAGCTCAGCCAACGGCCCCTACCTTTAATTTTTATTAGATGTTAAGCATGCGTATATATAAAGAAACTGTCAACTGTATTTAAGAGAAACCCATTTCCCACTCCAACGGAGAAAATGAAGTGATCATGACCTAAGAAAGAACCAAATCCTAGATCTCTTGATCGTGATCATAACCTGAGAAAGAACCAAATCCTACCTCAAAAGATAGATCTCTTGATCGTTGTCAAATGTTTATCTGTAAGTTGTTTTGGATTTTTTAGAGGTTGGTATGATAGATCTATTGATAGTGGCCAAATGTTTACTTATAAGTTACTTTGGATTATTTAGAGGTTGGTGTGATAAATATATTGATAGGGGTCGAGTGTTTACTTGTAAACTGTCTTGGATTCTTTAGAGGTTGGTGTCGCATTGGCAGCTGCACCAGATTCCTTGGAAATACGTGTCGTCTTGGATTTTATCTTCACCTAACTAAATAAAGATTCTGTTGACTTTATCTTCAACCAATAATCAATCTATTGAATTTGAAAAATATAACCTATGATTTAACCAAACCACAATCATTGTGGACACTTACTTTATCATTACTTTGTACCTAGTTGAGCAGCCATGGTAGAAAGTTGTGGTCCAGGTTTGTTTTACCAGTCTGCCATGCCTTTCAGCAGGAATCGAAAGCTCTATGCCACCTTTTTTTTTATGATGTGCCAGGGCTTGACTTTGGGATCATCAGGAGGAATTTTATCACTTGATGCTTGAGCTAGCACCACCCCAAGTAGATAAAGCCAAAAGAGATTATTGCGTTTTGACTAGTGCTGAAAATTATGTGTCAGGGATGCTGAAAACTTGGATGCTTCTGAGATGGAATAAAAGCACGGAGGTCCCACGGCGAAGACTTGTGGAAAACAATGTTTTGGGTTGGGATGTTTTTATGTACGATAGGGAATGTACTATTATTGTTATTAGTCAGATATGGCCCTCACCCCTTATTATATGTCGGTATATTATAAATATATTATTATCAGTATTTAATCAAATAATTATATATTTAATATAATTTAATTTATTTTTTAATTTAAAAAAAATTATTTATTTATTTGGTTTTTATGTTTTATTTGTAATAATTTGTTTAAAGTAATGTGAAGTATAAGGGGTTGTGTAAGTTAAGATCATATTTTCCAAACATGGAACTTTCTAGGTTTGAAGTAAAATACCAATAATATATCGATAAAATATTTTACAAAACTTTTGTATAAGTTAAATGTTTAAATATAACACTACAAATAAGGTAAGTTGACCTTCCAACTCAAATGAAAGCATCTATAATAATGGTTTAATCATTCTTTTAAGTGTTATATAAATATATAAAAATTTAATATCATAAAATATTATTTTATATTTTTTACGTAAATATTTAATATTATAAAAATATTATTAAATATTAAAGGAATGGAACCTTCCATCTTTCATAACCAGAGAGGAATGTCCCACAATCAAAATTATGTTTATAATAAGTATAAATTATAATGGAATCTCTAGTTTAAAATAAGGATACTTTGAGTGTATAGCTTAGTTTATTTCGCTAGGTTGTTTTTAACGGAAAAAGTCAAGGGTTATGATAGGTATTTAAACGGAGAAAGTCGAGGGTTATAATAGGTATTTGATTTTAAGTAAGTTTTTTTTTTTAAATTGTTTTATATATATATATATATATATATATATATATATATATATATATATATATACTTATTTTTTTATATATTCATTTATGTTGTTTTTTCAATATTATTATAAATAAAATTTAAAATAATAAATAATAATAATATGATTGATTTATTTATTTATTAAAATTGTAATTTTATATTAAGAAAATATGAAATTATATTTTTATTTTTCAAAATTTTAATAGTAATTTAAAAGTTAGGTCATTTATACATCCTAACTAACTATCTTTATCATGCTAATTTTTATCTTTATACACCTTCTTAAGAGTATCCTTTAAATACTAACTTTTGAGTTTTTTGAAAAAGTTGTTTTATATGTGCTTGCTTTAACTAGAATGTATTAATCTCCTAGATAGATATTGGACCAGCTGCACTGCATTCCTCTCATTGAATTCATCTACTAAGCACATACCTAGATCAATTTGAAGTGATTCCTTTGAGAGTTCATCTACTTTCCTATTCAATTCTCTATAAATATGCCAAAAAGTAAAAGCTTCACTTCGATCCACAACTTCTTTTATTTGAGAGAAGATGGGTTGTAAAATCATGTTTTCCATCCTAAAAACACCAAGCATCTAGTTTATTACCACTTGTAAATCTTCGTAAATTTGAATTTTTTGTATTCCTTTTGATTTTGTCAATTGAACTAGTAATTTGAGGAGCATAATTTCAACATAATTATTAGAACCTTCTCTCAATCCAACCTTGAATTTAATGTAATGAGAGTCAAAAATATATAGTAATCCTCCTGCTCTACAAACTCCAGGGATCCCTTGTTTAGTCCCATCAAAAAAGACTCAAGCCCCTGATTTATCAATCTTTGGAGGGATGATTTGTCCGTTTATCTTTGTTGTTGCCAAAACCTTATAGTTATTAAAACTTTCAATGATTTTGGAGGAGACATGCCAAGTAGGTTTCTCTTGGTCTTGAAAAATTATTACATTCCTAGATAACCATACTCCCCAAGACACAAACAAGGGGAGAGCTATAAAATCTTTGAAAGGCCTATTTTCAAACCAAGATTTTAAGCACTTTTTAAGGAATTTTCTTGCCATCCTATAGGAAGCTTTAATTGTACTATAACCTCCCTCCAAACCTGTCTAATAAAGGAGCAAGCAACCAATAAATGATCAATTGTTTTATTGTTTGACTTACATAAATGACACCTTCCTGGACCATTCCAATTCTTCTTTTGTAATACCTCCCATGTCAAAACCTTATTTTTCATGGTAAGCCATAGGAATAGTCTTGTCTTCAACGGGACTTTCTGCTTATAGAGTGTCTTCCACCACCATGTTGGATTGTCATTGTTATTTTCCAATAGAGTCTTATACCCCAACTTTGAATTGTACTCCCCTGTAACTTCATTCTTTGTCTGAACAAATTGATCAATTTCCTCTCGCAACTTGATATGCTCAGCTTTAAGTTTCCTCACATATTCTTCCCACTCGTGTGCCTCTTGGTCCTAAAGCCCTAACAATGTTGCTTCCTTCCATCCCTAACTCCAGTTTGTAGAAGATTCTGGATCAGTTATTGTTAATGAGGTTTTGGTTCAATCATTGAGACATAGGGATGGTGTAACCCATGCCAAGGTTCAAATCTCAATAACACCAAAAGGATTGTATAGCTCGAATCTTACCATATTTGTATAGTTACTTAGTCACTGTAATACCATTATGTGGTTATAATGCAATCAAATCCAATATGATTAATTGAAAAAGAGTAAACTAAACAAATTTATGTATACATGAGCATGTGGAATAAAAGAGTTAAAAGCTTCATATCATAAGTTTTACCTTCTTAATTATGAGTACTTAAGTATCTTAAACTTCTCCATACAAGATAATCTTGAGAGATATATGACTTGGAGTTACATAAAATGTGTCACTCTAAACTAAACTTGCATAAAACTTATCTTAGAGTTATATAAAATGTATCACTCTAAAAGGTTTAAATGTTTACATGATACCTCTTATAAATAACTTTCTCGTAATGAATGTTATCTCAATTAAAAAGTATAGGAGAAATATTCCTCCTATTAATAGCATTCTCATAAATGAGAATAATAAATATTTATCTAAGTCTTAACATTAACTTCAAAAAAAATAAAGATTAATTTCTAAAAGTCTTTCTTAATTATTCTTTCAGGGTTATAAAGAACATACATGGATCACTAGATAATATATAATCATGATGAAATAGAGGATGAGTACTTGCAACATAGATCTACATTAAAATGGGAAGGTTGTATCATTACTTCATTCCCCTTTAATAATAACTTTCAAAATAATGATTATGTCAATTAAGTTATAAAAAATAATCTACTAATGGAGCATAATAATACAAGTAAAAAATAAGGACAAACACCTCCAATGTTGTTGGAAATTTGAGATAATTTGAGGCATTTTATGTTGTCATTGATGTCACATGGATCACATTGAGTTTTGGTGGCCAAAATATTTCATAAATAAGCATTTATGATATTTTGGAAAGCATGGTTATTTACAGGGTTTTTGTGAAAATCAAGGCAGGCAAAATAAAAGGTTTTATTTAAAACCATGGATGGCAGATTTGAAATGGGTTTTTCTCAAAACCTAGGTTGGCTTTTCGTTTCGTCAAAAAAGGTGCCTCGGTGAAGGACATAATTAATTTTAAATATTTAAGTTTAAATTTTAATTATTTAAAATAAAAATTTAAAATTAAAATTAAAATTAATATTTTATTATTGCCGACGTCAAAAATGAGGAGGCAAATAATATTAAGTTATAGCCGACATCAAAATAAAAAGGTGGGCATATATAAATATGCCACTAATATTTTATTTTCCCTAAGTCCTTGATGAAGATACTCCGTTCGAAGCGCTAAGGGCCCAGAAGTGTCGTATTCGTTTGAAAACTAGCGAAGAGAAGAGGGAACAAAGGTAAGGGAGGTTCCTTACCTATCACCATAGGCACTTGTGGCCTAGCGGCAAGAGGAAGGTGCGTAAGGTGTTTAAGCGCCAACAGATCCGAAGTTCGAATCCCGCATGTGCTGGTTTTTACAAGGTAAAAAGGGAGAACCTTTTGCGCACGTGGTTTTTGAGGGCAAGTTCGGAGGAAGCAAGAAGGAGGTCTTGCGCTCTTGATTTCTATGTGAGTTGTTGGCTCACGTGGTTGTTGGCACCGTGGTTTGAGTGGTGCAGGGGCAGTGACAGGGGATCGAATCTCGCTGAGGTTAAAGGCAAGTTATTAATTTTTCAAATATTTTATTTTTCTAAGGTTGCCCTAGGAGAGATAAGGTTTGTGGCACATGTTGTGAAAAAGAAAGATGTTTGGTGATTTTTCTTTTAGAAGTATATCATATTATATATCGTTGGAAAGCTTATTTCGAGGGCTATTTGATTATTTTGTTTAGAAGGAGAAATAAGGTGTACATAAAGAGATATTTCTATTTTTGTAAAAGGGTTCAAGTGAAGGTTGTTTTATTCTTTTCAAAGTGTGTTGAGTGTGGCAGATTTTCCAAAGGGGTTTCTTCATATTCATAAAAGGTATGGGTATATCCTCCTATTGATTGTCTATGGTGGTTGATTTTTGAAATATCATTGGAGGGAAAAGGATTGTTTGTGGTTTCCTTTTCGAAAGTGGTTGGTTGAATGCTTCAAGGTTTTCTAAATTGAGAGTTGTGTTTAAACCTTGTTTTATAAGCATAGTTTTTGAAGCCCATTGGTTGTGAAAGAACATGAGTTAGAAAAGAACATGAGTATCATTGTTATGTGAGATGTGTGGTTGAGCATTGTTGGAAATATTTGAGTTGGTTGATACATACTTGGACTAGGGTTGTGTGAGGAAGAATTGTCCTTTATGGTGATTAGTTGAGATTGATTTTAGAACATATTGAGTCTCTAACAATTCTCTTTATGGTTCTATAATACTTGGGTTGAGTTGAGTTGAATAAGCCTAGTCAAGTGATGTGTGAAGTGATTGTTCAAGTCCTATGAAATAAACTATTTCATTATTCTTAGTTGAGTTGAGTTGAGATTGAGCCTAGAACATATTGAGTCTCTAGCAATTCTCTTTATGTTTCTATGAGTTGATTTGAGATCATTGTTGATCATTGTTGTTATCCATTGAAGAGTACATTGTCATTCATTATTGAGTTCATCTTTAAGCTTTGCATTGATAGAGTTGTGGATGAGTTTTGAGTGCTACTTGAGCATGATTGGTTGAGTCTTTGAGAAGATATTTGGGATAGATTTCTGGACATATTTGTGGCAGTTTGTGTATGATTGATTGAGCCTTTGGGAAGGCCCTTGTGGAAAATTTTGGGATAGCTTTGTGGACAAATTTGTGGATAGATTTGTGGATAAATTTATGGACATATTTGTGGACATATTTGTGGCAGTTTGTGTATGATTGATTGAGCCTTTGGGAAGGCCCTTGTGGATAGTTTTGGGATAGCTTTGTGGATAGCTTTGTGGATTGATTTGTGGACAGATTTGTGGATAGATTTGTGGACATATTTTGGGCAAGTTCTTGGTGAGCTTGCTAGAGCATATTTGGACAAGTTCTTATTGAGATTTTTGGAATAGATTTTGGGAAAGTTCTTGGTGAGCTTGCTAGATCAGATTTAGACAAGTTCTTATTGAGCTTGTTGGAGCATATTTGGGCAAGTTCTTGGTGAGCTTGCTAGAGCAAATTTGGGAAAGTTCTTGGTGAGCTTGCTTGAGCATATTTGACAAGTTCTATGTGAGCTTGTTAAGTAGGTTTTGTGTGAGCCTATTGAGTAGGTTATTAGTGAGCCTATTGACAGAGCTCTGGAGGTGACAGAGTACAGAGGATAGAGTATCAGTGGATAGAGATCCAACAACCAACATAGTTGAATACAGATCTGAGTGAGGAGTCTTCAAGTGGAGAGAGGTCCACCAATCAATGTAGTAGAGATACAGAGTCTTATATAATATCACATAGCCAGAGTAGAAGGGGAAAGAGTTCTCCTATGGAAGAGATCCATGAACTTGAGATTAGGGGATCAACATCTCCTTTGGATAGAGATCCATAAACATTGTAATTGGGAGTGATTCCCAAAGATATTGATTGAGAAAGTTTTAGTAAAATATTTTCTCCGTGGAGTAGCCCACATTGGGTGAACCACGTAAATTGTGGTATCTCTATTGTGTATCGTATTTTATGCATTGCTTTGATTACTACTATTGGTATTGCTATCTATATACAACATAATATTGAATTGAAGAAAAAGTAAAAAGTAGTCTTATACTGCTCACCCCCCCTCTCAGTATAAACTTGTGTTCTTCAAATGTCACACTATGTAAAAAATATCAATAGCCCCTGAGGACTAGGTGGATTGGTAAGTGCTTTTCTGGCCAGATACTTACCAATAAGACACCTAGGTTCAAACCTCGTGGGAAACCTGTTTGCAAAGGTAGTAGTTTGATCTAAATCCTTTGAGTGCGCGGCGCTAGACTGACGATGTCGGTATAAATCTTGAGATACCGGTGGTCCCGTTTACACCGGGTCAATAATAACAAAGTGGAATAGGTTTGGTGGAGTTATCCCCTGTGGTTTGAACCCTGTACTTGTTAGTTACTAAAAATAGTGTGGTTGTGACCAACTCTCCTATGTAATCGAAAAAAAAATTCAATATGTGTAAATCAAAAGGAAGGATAAATAATTGTTTTCATTCTTAATTCTTACATTATGAAGTAAACTTTATTCACAAATCTCAAGATATTTATAAATACATTTTTTATAGAAAAAGCTAGATTATATTAATTCATTAACTGGAATATTACAATATTTTGGTGCTAGCACTATCCACCAACTAAAAAATAAAATAAGAGGATTAGGATTAAAGCATTCATAACTAAATATACATAAGAATAGAAGCTAATATCAACAAAAATACTATAGCTATATCTTGTCGCAATACACCAAATATCAACATTCATTTGTGGGAGAGACTGTTATATGAAGAAATTTTTGGTATGTCTTTCACGATATCTTTTGAAATCTTCAAATAAGAAAATAAAGTAATCAAAACCTGAACCTACTCATCATTGTTAACTTCCTTCTTCTTAGTTTCCATTTGGATATTTTTGAAGATCTTGAATCATATGAGAAAGTTGATGAAGTCTATCAATAACATCTTGAGGTATGCTCAAAGTTCCATAGACTTGGGAATGAATGTGTCCCACATGTAACAAAATATCAAATGTAAAGTCTGTGAAAACTATATCCCATAGAGGAGTAGATCCAGTAAATACCTTTTTGCATCTACATTTCCAAATATGCTTGAGGAGGATGAGTCTACAAACATCCCAAATTTTGGGGCACTGATCCAACTGAGAAAACCAAGCAAAGAAAGCTTCCAAGATCTAGTGAAAGAGGGAAAGAGAAAAGAGTAGAAGGCATCCCAAAACTGTTTAGCCATGTCGCAAAAATAAAATAAGTGAATAAGAGTTTCTAAAGCATTATAAAACTTGCATTGAGGAGGAATGTGTAAAATCACAGCCAAACTTTTAGTACTTGGAAGTTTTTGATGCAAAATCCGTCACCCAAGAAGTTATGTTTTGGATTCAACAAGAGCTTTCCAAATTTGAGTAGCAAGAAACTGCCATTGGGCATTTGTAAAATTCACTTGCCACTTGACATTGAGATTAGAGTCTAAAGAAGGGAGACACAAAATATTATAACTAGAAGTAATGGAAGAGATTCTATGACCATTAAGCCATCTCCAATCATTCCAAATATTATGGGCAGTTGTTCCCAACTTCATAAGGACCTCACAAGGGATGGAACCCAACTAAGCCATAAGACTCTTTTAACCTAGAGGGAAGGGATAATTGCAAATCTATTTCTAGTTAAGAATTGAGCAGCTACCTAGATCCTAGATATCTCTAATTCTATTCATTCCTTTCTTCAAAAATCTAGACCATGAATAACATTGCATAAAGCTAAAGGTTATCATTATGGAGGATAATTTTATTCCACCAAAGACTATTTAGATCGATGCTCATACCATGTCTTAAGGAGTTAGACTTCCAAGCCAAGCTTTCCAGTTTTGGGTAACTAGAATTCTATATCTCTTCCTCTCCTCGTGGATGCAACTCCTTAACTAAGTGGAAGATCATCCCTCATGGTATGATTATGTGTTATTTAGGAATTCCCTTTGGGATTAATATCTCTCCTAAGGATATGTGGAACTGGGTTATGGAAAGACTTAAAAAAAATTAATGCTTGACCAACTCGGTTTCTTTCCTTAGTAGGAAGAATTTAAATTATAAATAAAAATATGGCAACCTCTCATGTTTATAACTCCTCTTGTTGGATGGCCTCCAAGGTAGCCTATAGCAAATTAACTCAGGCCATTCATAATTTTTTATGGACTAAATGGGATGGGGAGGTGGGAATTCTCTTGGAAACTTTGTACTCAACCTAAGGCTTTAGGAGGTCTAGGCATCATTGATCCTCTTACCTAGAGCAAAATTTTGGCTGCAAAATGGGTTGCTAGAGCCATTATTGGTGATGAAAACTAGAAACACCTATTTCGTTACAGGACACTCTCTAGCTACTCACAAAGGTAACTTATAAATACTTTCATAATAGTTTAATTAAAAGTTAAATGTAATTAAATAACATGGACAATGATATAGTTCTTATTTGAACATCATCAATAAAAATCAATATAATAAATATGGTAGTCTATAAAGAGTGAATTGTGTCCATAAGTGTTATTAAGAAACTTGTTAAATAAATGTATTTAACACAAGAGTTAATCATATTTAATGAAACACTACGATATTTATCCACAAATATGGAATAATACATTAGTTTTATAAAAAATCAAAATATACCATTAATAAAGAGCTCATTAATATTTTTTAAAGTTATTAATAAATTAATATATGTAGGTTTTTTCAAATCGTGAAAAACAAAATTGCAAAGTGCGAAGGATTAGGGTTTTTTCCTAAAAAATGTCTCATCTTTTAGGAGCCATATCTTCACGAAGAGTTATCCGATTCAGCTGATTCTTGGACTAACTTGTGTAGAATTTGAATAGATTTAAAATAAGTGGCAATATACAAAACTCCAAGCAATATTAAGGGAGATACAATCATGTGAAGTCAACCATTCAAAATAAGGGCAGTGAAGATTTTTCAAGTCACAAAAAATGAATTGCAAATATTTACCAGCTAGGGTTCGAATGATGGGAAGAGCAATGAAGATATAGGACTTCAGCAAGGCAAGAAATTCTATCTAGACAAAGAAATTTTCATGAAACTGTGCATGAAAATTTTATAAAGTTTTTATCAAATTTTATATTTGTTATAGAGCTTTAAGATAAATTTCATTAGATTTTGAGTTTTAGTTTCCTTTCCATGGATCAATTTATAGTTAAATCCTTAGAATTATCCCTAGTGGTAGAGGTTAGTGAGCGGACCTTAGAGAGATCCTCATTACTCCAATATAGGGCAATTTTTGGTAAATTTAATGGGTATTTTCCTGAGGCTTCAGCCTTGAGAAAATGGTTTGATAGGAGTTGGAAGTCTCCAGGAGTGATTCTATTATTTCTTCCCAAAGGTTTTTTCCTAGCCAATTTTTGTTCTAGGGAAGAAAGATAAAGAATCCTAAAAGGGTCTCCTTGGTTTATGGGAAGAGCAGGGCTCTTCCTTACACGCTGGTATAAAGCCTTTTCACCTGAAAATGTAAATCTATTCCTAGTACCAATCTGGGTTAGGATGTTTGGATTACCCATTGAATTTTGGGAAATAGATACCTTTAAGGCAATAGAAAAAACTCTAGGATAATTCCTTGAGATTTTAGATACAAAAAAGATGGATTTTTGGCTATTTATGCTCAAATATTGGTCATGATTGATATAAGTAAAGCTTTACCAAGATCAATCATTCTTAAGTATGTGAATAATATGTGGATCCAAACTATAGATTATGCAAACATATCTTTTAGATGTAGAATATGTAATGAGGTGAGGTATATTGAGAGATCATGCCCTAAGAAGAGCCCAACATAATCATTTGTAGAAAATCGTAAGAGAAAATCACAAATGGTTATGGATAAAGATGGTTTTCAACTTCCAAAAAATAGATCTAGAAAAATAAAAGAAAATGAACAATTGAGACCAATAAGAAAGGGTATTGGAAGAAATTCCAATTCTTTTGAGGCTTTAGCCTATGAAGAAAAAGTAGATCAAAACTTAGAGGACACAGGACAATAATTTCAACATATTAGTAAGGAACCATGTATTCAATATGATCCTAATTTAAGTAGGAACATTCTCATGAATCCAAGGAATGTGTTTCATCATATTTTGAAGACTCTCTTGAAGTACCATGCACCATTTAGGAGAAAATAATTGGTAAATAAAATGCAGTTTTAGAAGTTAATACCTCTGCCATTAATAAGGAAATACCATAAAATGAGCAGGATAAGTCAAAAGCTTCTATAATAGAGCCAATAGAGGATAAATATGTTGAAAGAAAAAATGGTGAAAGAATATTGAGGAATAGAATAATAATACCTACTCCTAATATAGGCAAGGTAAAAAGAGGAAAACCCTCAAATTATCAAGCAAGATCTAGGGAAGCAAGAGCTAACATAGAGAAAGGAACACAAACTAAGTTGGTTGAACTTCTCTTTACCAAATAACAAAATTATATTGGTAATACACAATAGGGGTCAAAAGCCCATAATAGACATGATTATCATCTCATGGAATATAAGGGGTGCTAATGTCCCCTCAAAGCATAGGTGTATTATGGACCAATAAACCTGATATTCTCTATATCTAGGAAACTAAAATGACAAAAGAAGTTTCAAAAACTATGAAAGCAGTTTGGGAAATATGTGAATGGGATGCTATGGATTCTGAAGGAGTAGTAGGGGGAATTTTAACTTGTTGGAATCCTTCTAGAACCTCTTGTGTAACCATTCATAAAACTAGGCATTGGATAACCTCTTTAGTCACTTGCTACTTTGCTGATATTCGCTTCATTCTTATCAATATGTATGGTCCTACAACTTAGTCAGGTAGATTAGAAGTTTAGAGTGGGATTGAGGCATTTATGATAAGTAAAGACCAAGAAACTCATTTCACGATATCTTGGAAATTTTAATGCCATTACCAAGATGAATGAAAAATTTGGAGAAATTAGGAAATTGACCCAAAGTATGAAAGATTTCTCAGCTTTTATTCAAAAAAGAAATCTATGGGAAGTTGAGTTTGAAGAAGACAAATATACTTGGACCAACAATAGGAGAGGCCAAAACCTAATAGAAAAAAAAATAGATAGATGCATTCTATCAAATCATTGGCTAGATGAAGGAACTTGTGCTAAAATTAATACCTTAACAAGGATTGGTTCAAATAACTAGCCAATAAGAGTTAAAATGGTGGTTAGTGAATTCAAAAAAAGATCATGTTTTGAATATGAGCAAATGTGGGAAGACCATCCTCAATATTTTAAATTTGATAGTTCAAATACGGAATTCTTTAGGTAATGGTGGGTTGTATGCTTTTCCAAACCAAATTAAAGCTATGCCATCTAGATTAAAAGAATGGAACAAGAACACCTTTGGAAATATTTTTGAGAAGAAAGAAGAACTAAAAGATAAATTTCATAATTCCAAAGAGGTTATGAAAATAATACAAGCTCGGAGGAAAGGGAGTTGCTTAGTGAATATCATAATATTTTTAGTAAGGAAGAGAAATTTTGGAGACTAAAATCATTACAGACTTGGTTAAAAGGAGATAAAAATACAAAGTTTTTTAATAAGATGGCTATAGTACACAGATCTTCTATAATTGGTAGAATTAAATAAATAAAAGGGGTTTGGATTGAAGATCAAAGTGAAATTAAAAAAGAGGCTAAGTCATTTTATCAAAATATTCTAGGTTCAGAGGAGACCGAAGTTCTTAATGATAAACTTCTTCAAGATGTTCCTTCAGGTATAACAAATGAATACAATAAGAAACTATTGGAGCCTATTACTCTAGAAGAAGTTCATTTAGCTATTTTGTCTTTTAATAAGGATAAATCCCTTGGTCCAGATGGGCTCTCTGTAGCTTTTTACCAACATAATTGGAATATAGTGAAGGATTCTTTATTGGTGGTAGTGGAACAATCAGGAGTAAAATAATACATTCCTTATAAAATAAATGCAACTTATCTTACCCTAATTCCAAAAAAGAAGGATGCTAAATTGTTTGATTCTTTTAGACCCATAAGACTATGTAATATGGCTTATAAGATTATTTCCAAAGTGATGGCGAATAGATTAAGGCCATTGTTAGAAAAAAATATTTCAAAAGAGCAAGGAGGTTTTGTGAAAGGGAGACAAATTTTGGATGGGATCATAGTAGCTCATGAAGTTATACATTTAGAAACTTCAAGAAAAGAGAAAGCTATGATCTTAAAACTTGATATGAATAAAGCCTATGATAGGGTTAAATGGAATTTTCTTTTGTAGTTTTAGATAAGTTTTATTTTGGAAAGAAATGGGTTAGATGGATTAAAGCTTGTGTCTCTACAGTTTCTTATTCAGTGTTGGTCAATGGGTTAGTGACATAATATTTTAAAGCCAAGAGAGGCCTTAGACAAGGAGATCCTCTATCTCCTTATTTGTTCATTATTATGGCAGATGTTTTGAGTAGGGACTTAAAAAAAGGCTTACAAAGATGGGTTTATAAGTGGACTTAAGTTTAGTAATAACATCGATAACATCACCCATCAACAATTTGTAGATGATACAACCCTTTTTGGAAGGGCAAGGATAAATGAGGCTAGAGTTTTGAATAACTTTTTGAAAAAGTACGAAAGAGCTTCAGGACAAAAAATTAATAGGACTAAATTCAAAATTTACTTTCTTAACACTCCTGCTAATATCAATGCAATAATTTTTAGGTTGCTTCAAATGGAGGAGGCAAATTTACCAACAACTTATCTAGGGATGTCTTTATTTGAGGGGAGAATGAGGATATGTTTATGGAATCCAATTATTAGTAAAGTTTAAAATAAACTTCCAACTTGGAAAGGTAGATAGTTATCATTAGCAGGAAGAGTGCAATTAATTAAGTCAATCTTACAAGCCATTTCAAAATATTATGTCTTTGTATTCTATGCCAAAATCAGTTGAAATTTTTTTAATCTTTATTATGCGATTCTTTTTATGGTTAGGTTTACATGATAAAAGGAAATTTTCTTTGGTGAAATGGAGCAATTTGTGTGATGACAAAACTAGGGAAGGTCTTGGTTTAAGAGCTCTTACAAATGTAAACTTAGCTCTTAGGGGAAAAGTTATCTAGAGATTGTACAAAGAGATTCAAATACAATGGGCAAGAATTCTTCTAAGTAAGTATGTTGATCCCAATGACCCAAGTTTAATATTTACTACATTCTCTCTTCCAAATGGTTCTACTCTTTGGAATGGTTTAAAAAAATCTATTGATATTATGATTAAAGGTTTAAGATGGGTGGTGGGAACTGGAGAAAAAAATCTATTTGGATGGATACTTTGTGTGATAAAAATTCACTCAATTTAGATCCAGTTTTGAAACCTTGGATGAGATTGCTTCAATATAAATACGATGATAGGATTTCAATATTTTGTACAAGGATCGAGAAGGAAGATACAAATGGAAAGAAGATTTTTTTACAAGTATACAAGACATTGATGCTAGGAGGCAATTGATTAGAAAAATAACAATTGTAATTATTCTGAGGGGTGCCAAGGATAAATTGATTTGGGAGTTGAATAGCTCAAGATAATACACAAAAAGAAATGGATATAATGTTCAACACCAACCTAGAATTTGGAGAGATATTTGGGATAGCCCAAGCATTCCTAAAGTTAAAATGTTTGTTTGACTAGTAGGTCATAGAAGAATTTTATCCTAGGATAACCTTATGAAAAGGGATTTTCATGGCCCTTCTAAATGTTTTTCTATAATAAGGAGGAGGAGAGTATTGGCCATCTCTTAGGAAATTACTCAATAGTTTAGAATATATGGCAATGGATTCTTAATATGTTTGGTAAATGTATGGTGATGAATAGAAGAATTAAAAATTGGTTAAAGCAATGGCAGAGCGCTTATAAAAGTGAGGCTTTATAGATACTGTGGGATATATCAAAAGATATAATACTTTGGACTATATAGCTAGAAAGGAATAGAAGAATTTTTAAAGGAAAGGAAAATTTTTTAGAGGTAATGAAAAGAAGATATGTTTAGCCATAGAGGAGTCTAAGCCAACCCTATCAACTCACCGAATCCCTAATTTGGAAGCAGAGAGTCTTGATAGATGGAGTCAAGTCATTAAATGGAATTATGATGTTGGGTACAAGAGAAGCAAAAATAAGGTAAAGAATATAAAGTGGAAACCACCAGATGTGAAGTGGCTTAAATTGAATTTTGAAGGAGCATCTAAAGGAAAACCAGGACCAGGAGGAGGAGGAATAATTAGAAATAATAGAGGAGAGATTTTGTATCATTATGCTTTCAATTGTGGATTTAAGACATATAATGAAGCTGAATCTTGGGAAGATTTAGAAGGGTTAAAAATATGTTAGCAAATGAAATGGAATATAATTTATATGGAAGGTGATTCTCTCATAGTAATAATTTTGAGGAAAGCAAAGGCTCCATGGAACATACAAGAGATAATTGTGGAAATTCAAGATCTTGCTAAAGAGTTTGAAGAAATCAGGTTTACACATATACTAAGGGAAGGAAAAAAATGTGCAGATAAGCTACCCAATAGAGGGGTTTTGATTAAGGATTGTGAAGTTAACATCTCCTTTCCATGGTTAGAGGAAGTAGAAAGTTTAGTTGAAGCTAAAAAAATTTAATGATTTCCTAAATCAATTAATGATTAAGATTTACTTTAATGTTTTCCATTAGTAATATCTGTTTTACTTTGTAACAATAATGTGTGTTCATTTAGACTATTTATTACAATTTTTGTGGTTGCACTTGTGTTTCAGGAAGGAAACTAGCATTCCAGATTTGGTAAAGTGGACTATGTTAGTGCGATGTTTTGGAAATATTACTCTACTAAGATGCAAGGCATAGATAGTAGAGGTGAAGTTTTGGCATTGTGAAGGTTGCTATAGGAAAATTTCAAGAAAGATGCTAAATTATGGAGTAATTGTATTCATACAAATATTTGAAAAGATCCAAAAAATGAAAATCAAGAATTCAAACATTTTATGTAAAATGATGTACGTTTCTAACTGTAGTATCTCAATTGAGATGAGAAGTGTATCTATTTGTAAAATTTCAAGCTCTAAAGAAGAGAGATGTATTTTGTTAAAGGTGGGGGACCCGAGTACAACTCCTTTTTATCAAGCAAAAAAAAAGAGCTCAATAATAATTTATCATTACCATAAATATATAAAATAATAATTAGCAAAAAAAATTATCAAACCTAATTCAATTTATTACATCACAAAAAATTTAAAATTTATCAACACTTTACACCGCCACAATCATTTTAAACCTTTTACACCGCTGAAAGCACCAGGAAAGGGACAAGCGTTCAGTCCAGTGAGGCCCGAGATTTGAACCTTGGACCTCCGCCCCCATTATGGGGTTTGGATGAACCAATTGGTCTACACCTCGGACCTTCGAAAATCTAAATTTATCAACACTTCAAAATGGTTTTTCCTTATTTTATTCACTCCTTTAGAAATGCATTTTATCACAAAAATATATCCAATATTGCTTATCATCCATATCCTATTTTTAAAATACTTCTATTATTTTTTTTTTGAAAAAATTGAAAAAACTTGTATTAAAACAAAGATCAATTACAATTTGGGAAGAGACTTTTCCCAGTCGAAGTCAGAGAGAACACATGCTTACAATAGTAAAAGAAGATTTGCAATGGAGCCAAATCTCTTGAACCATTAACTAGCTAACAGGGGGATTGACATGGTCAGTTGATGCAACTTGTCGCGATATCGCGACACTCTTTCCTTCTTCTCCTTTGGCTGCGAAAATGCAACATGTCGCGATATCGGGACACTTTTCTCCTTTGGCCGTGAAAATGCAACATGTCGCGATATCATGACACTTTTCTCCTTTGGCCGTGAAAATGCAACATGTCACGATATCGCGACACTTTTCTCCTTTTGGCCACGAAAATGCAACATGTCGCGATATCGTGACACTTTCCTCCTTTGACCGCGATGAAGCAATATGTCGCGAAATCGTGACATTTTTCTCCTTGGGCAGTGGCGTTGCAACATGTTACAAAATCGTGACACCTTTTCCTCCTTTGGCCGCGATGAAGCAACATGTCGCGATATCGCGACACTTTTTCTCTCTTGGCCGTGATGTTGCAACATGTCGCGATATCGTGACACTTTTTCTCTATTGGCCGTGACGAAGCAACATGTCGCGATATCGCGACACTTTTTATCTCTTGGCGGAAATGTAGCAACATGTCGTGATATCGCGACACTTTTTCTCTTTTGGTCGCGATGTTGCAACATGTCGTGATATTATGACACTTTTTCTCTTTTGGCCGCGACGAAGCAACATGTCGCGATATCGCGACATTTTTCTCCTTTGGCCGTGACGAAGCAACATGTCATGAAATTGCGACACCTTTCCTCCCTTGGCCGTGACGAAGCAACATGTCGTGATATCGCAACACCTTTCCTCCCTTGGCCGGGACGAAGCAACATGTCGTGATATCGCAACACCTTTCCTCCCTTGGCCGCGACGAAGCAACATGTCACGAAATCATGACACCTTTCCTCCCTTGGCCGCAACGAAGCAACATGTCGCGAAATCGTGACACCTTTCCTCCCTTGGCCGCAACGAAGCAACATGTCACGATATCGCGACACCTTTCCTCCCTTGGCCGCGACGAAGCAACATGTCGCGATATCGCGACACCTTTCCTCCCTTGGCCGCGATGAAGCAACATGTCACGATATCGCGACACCTTACCTCCAGTGACCACGATGGCGCAACATGTGATATCGCGACACCTTTCCTCCCTTTGCCGTGACTACACAAAATACTTCTATTATTCTTTGATATATATTGTTAAGTTAATTGTAAAAGAACCTTTGACATCTTCATTGTGTTTTCACTTATAGGTGATAAATTGAAAATTTATATGATGGGGATAAGGTGATAAATTGAAAATTTCTATGATGGGGATAGATTCCACATAAGCATATCCTTTAATAGTCTATGACTTGTTGGAATATAGTTTGTTTGACACTTTAGCATTATTGATATGAAATGAAGTATCATTTATTTCTCCATAGATTCCCTTCCATTATTGAAGCTTCAATTAAGGAATAAAATTTATGAATATCCTAATATCATAATTCTTTCGTACAAGTTTCAACATAAATAGACTAAAGACAAGAATTTTTTTTTATTTAAATGTATCTCATGCCATTAAACTAATGTTCCACTTTTTCTCTTCGTAATTTATTCAAGAAATAACTAAACAAACTTTGTAAGAGTGGGAAGTTAAAAGAACAAATAATTCAACATTAGTATGGTTAATTTTGATATATAATATAATGTTTAATGGGATAGCATAATAATTTGGATTTTGGATTTTCTTCTAGAGGTTTAAGGTTCAAACCGCAGTGTGTGCGGGTTGTGTTAAATTTTATATTGATAAGCTTAGATATCTCCCTTATGAAAGTTTTGGGTTGGGGGTACCCAACCCTAAGCATTGGTCGCAGGGGTTTCTTACACTAACCAAATCTAATAAATAAATTCCCTATATCTCAACTCTCCCCCTTATGAGAGATCATGGTGGAATGAGAATGCCCAACCCTGAATGTCGAGACTAAAATTACAACTAAAGATAAAATATCATTTACAAGTTTATTAAATAACAATTGAAAAAGATTACTTTCAATTCCAAATAATCATATTATAAAGAAAAAAATATGACTCATCTTCATGGTTTTGTAAGAAGATACCAAAATAATTAATTTCCAAAGGTAACATCTATCATGTTGATGTTTTGATCCTCTTCTTTCTAGATGATTTTCTAAATCATTAAGCTTTATAGTATATATGATTAGGATTCTATATTTTTAAGGATTAAGGGAATGTTTATTAATTTTTCTTAAGATATTATTCAAATTCCAACTTGCTATAGAAGCCTTCTTATTATTTTTAGGATTAAGGAAATGCTTTTAATTTTATTTAAGATATTATTCAAATTTCAAATTGTTATAAAAATATTTTTCTTATTATTATTTTAATAAGTTATGCGTGGCTTCTATTGGGGGCCACCTCCATTACAAAAATAAAATATTACATTGCTCTCATTATATTTCTAACAAGTTAATTATAGCATATTCAAATTTAATTTTTGATCAAAGATATTCTTCATTTGCCTTTCTATCAATCTTCATCTTCCTCAAATTGCTAAGTTTCCACAATCAACTCCTTTTATATCAGATGCCTTCTAAAATTTAAAAATTTCCAAGATGAAATTCAAAACTGCTAATGGCTAAAATATTTGTTGCACACCCATATTTATAAATATCTTATCTATAACAACCTTGCAATTCCCCTAATATTCCAAGATATTATTTTCGTTGTTATTTTTTTATTTTACTTATTGGTTTAGCCCCACTTCTTGTTAGCACTTGTGATATTTGCTTTTGTTTTCTCATATCAATATCCCTCTAGGTTTCTTTTTGTCTTTTATTTTGCTTCTTGGATCTTCCTCTCTTTTTTCATTCCTAGCAATCAACTATATCAATCTCTTCAATCTTCTCATAGTGCTCATAGAAGAATTATCATCTTTAGGTTTGCCCTATTTTGAAGGATCTGAAGTGCAAGGAATAATCTCAAAAGCAATATCTTCTTTTTGTTGCCCTAGAAACACTAAAGTGTAAGGATGCTCTTTGGTAGCAATTACCTTCTTATTTTTATCTATAAAACGTAAATTATTATGGGTTTCCTCCGTCCTTATTTCTTTATTATGTTGCTCTTGAAACCTTGAAGTGCAAGGGATAACATCTTCATTCATATCACTCTTATTACTTGGAGATACTACTTGAGGAAAATGAAGATGATTTACCTAGAATAAACTTGACCTCTTTTGTTGCCTTTGTTTTAAGATTTCTCTCCACATCTTATTTTGCACCTTTAATTCCTTTTGAACTTGCCAAATGATACAGTAGATAGGTTTTATTTACCTCTTATTTTGGAGTGGAATATCCTTGATCCGATCTTGCTTATATTATCGTATGATTTCATTGCTTCATTTTGAAGTTTATCTCATGGCTAGAATTTTTTATCTCTTTCTTCATAGTTTTCACTTTACAAACTCTTGTCATGTGTCCAATCTCATAACAATTGTGGTAACAAAATATGATATTTTCATAATCTACCTATTGATCCCATTCTCTTGATTCAGATTGTATCTTAATGGATTGTGGCAAAGGTTTTGAAATATTCATAGCAACACATATTCGAGTATATATAGCATGCTTTCGCTCCTTAGTAGTTAGTCCTTACTTTATGAATTCCCCTAGGGTATTTCCAATATTCTTCAGAACATCCTTATTTATAAGCTGATATGGAAGTCCAAAAAGCCTAACCCAAACTGGAAGCTTCTTAATAGTTTGTCTCAACAAAAAAAAATGCATTTCATGGTCTCAAATAAAGTGCATCTCTTCCCTTGAACCATGGGCCACCAACCATTATTTTATCCCTAATTTTTGAAATAGAAAAGATGATGAGAACAAAAACTGTAGGAAGAAAAGTCAGAGTAATTTGAATTTAATCCCCACTTCCACTTGATCTAGTTTTGAATATCCAAAAACCCTGACCATGATCTATGGAACTTACATATTAACCCTCTACTTTTAAGAGCCATTATATCATGCTCAATCATCTCATCCTTGATACTCACTTCTTATGTAAAATTTGCTACCTGGATCGAACTTACCATGTATTTGCTCTTCTGCTTATCTCCAACTTGGACCTCCATACTTCCAACTAGGGTATCTGGACTTCCCATTAGGGATTTCGACAGAACACAAGCTTATACTGATAAGGAGGGTGAATAGTATAAGACCACTTTTTACTTTCTTTCCAAATCAATATCAATTAATGTCCTTAATTGTAATAACCAAATATAGTAGTGTGCATTAATAACTCAAATAGTAGTAGTAAGCAAGAGCACAAGTCACCACACACAATTGAAACACAAGATTTAACGTGGATCCCTCAATGTGGGGTACTCCACTAGATAATCTCCTTATAATATTTCACACAGAAATAAGGATCCTTATACAATACAATGATTTATTTGATCTGCTCAAAGCCAGGCAATAACAAGTTCACACATAACTTGTCCAAATTTGAATAACAAGCTCACATAGAACTTGTCCAAAACTGAATTACAAGTTCACACAGAACTTGTCCAAATATGGATAACAATATCACATAGAACTTGTCCAAAAGTGAATAACAAGCTCACACAGAACTTATCCAAAACTAAATAACAAGCTCACATAGAACTTGTCCAAATTGAATAACAAGCTCACACAAAAATTGTCCAAAACTAAATAACAAACTCACATAGAACTTGTCCAAAATTGCTCTAGCAAGCTCACCAAGAACTTGCCCAAATATGCTCTAGCAAGCTCATAAAGAACTTGCCCAAATCTACTCTAACAATCTCACCAAGAAATTATCCAAATCTGCTCTAGCAAGATCCCTAAGAACTTGCCCAAATCTGTCCACAAATCTGTCTTAAAACTGTTCACAAAGCTGTCCCAAAACTGTCCATAAAGCTATCCCAAAACTATCCACAAAGTTGTCCCAAAACTGTCCATAAAGGCTGTCCCAAAACTGTCCACAAAGGCCTTCTCAAAGGCTCAATCAATCATGCTCAAGTAGCACTTAAATCTCATCCACAAATCTATCAAGGCAAAACTCAAATATGAACTCAATAATGAATGACAATGTACTCTTCAATGGATGACAACGATCCACAATGATCTCAACTCAACTCAACTCAAATCAACTCATGGAAGCATAAAGAGAATTGTTAGAGACTCAATATGTTCTAAGCTCAATCTCAACTCAACTCAACTCAAATCAATATCAACTCAACTCAAGTCAGAATAATGGAATAGTTTGTTTCATAGGACTTGAACAATCACTTGACTAGGCTTATTCAACTCAACTCAACCCAAGTATTATAGAACCATAAAGAGATTTTTTAGAGACTCAATATGTTCTAAACTCAATATCAACTAATCACTAGAAGGGACAATTCTTCCTCACACAACCCTAGTCCAAGTATGTATCAACCAACTCAAATGTTTCCAACAATGCTCAATTACAAATCTCACATAACAATGATACTCATATTATTTTCTAACTCAAGTTCTTTTACAACCAATGGGCTTCAACAACTATGCTTATAAAACAAGGTTTAAACACAACTCTCAATTTAGAAAACCTTGAAGCATTCAACCAACCACTTTTGAAAAGGAAACCACAAACAATCCTTTTCCCTCCAATGATATTTCAAAAATCAACCACCATAGACAATCAATAGGAGAATGTGTCCATACCTTTTATAAATATGAAGAAACCCCTTTGGAAAATCTGCCACACTCAACACACTTTGAAAAGAACAAAACAACCTTCACTTGAACCCTTTTACAAAAATAGAAATATCTCTTTATGTACACCTTATTTCTCCTTCTAAACAAAATAATCAAATAGCCCTCGAAATAAGATTTCCAATGATATATAATATGATATACTTCTTAAAAGTAAAATCACCAAAAATCTTTCCTTTTCACAACATGCACCACAAACCTTATCTCTCATAGGGCAACCTTAGAAAAATAAAATATTTGGAAAAATTAATAACTTGCCTTTAACCTCAGCAGGATTCGATCCCTTGTTGCTGCCCCTGCACCACTCAAACCATGGTGCCAAAAACCACGTGAGCCAACCGCTCACATAGAAACCAAGAGCGCAAGACCTCCTTCTTGCTTCCTCCGAACTTGCCCTCAAAAACCACATGCACAAAAGGTTCTCCCTTTTTACCTTGCAAAAACCAGCGTCGACGGGATTCAAACTTCGGATCTGCTGGCGCTTAAACACCTTACGTGCCTTCCTCTTGCCTCTAGGCCACAAGTGCCTACGTGATAGGTAAGGAACCTCCCTTACCTTTGTTCCCTCTTCTCTTTGCTGGTTTTCGAATGAATACGACACTTCTGCTCCCTTAGCGCTTTAAATGGATTATCTTCATCGAGGACTTAGAGAAAATAAAAAGTTTAGTGGCATATTTATATATGCCCACATTTTTCTTTTGACGTTGGCTATGAATTAATATTATATGCCTCCTCCTTATTGACGTCGACAATAATAAAATATTAATTTTAATTTTAAACGACTAAAATTTAAACTTAAATATTTAAAATTAATTATCTCCTTCACCGGGGCACCTTTTTCGATGAAACAAAAATCCAACCTAGGTTTTAAGAAAAATCCATTTCAAATATTCCATCCATGGTTTTAAATAAAACCTTTTATTTTGCCTGCCTTGGTTTTCACAAAAACCCTATAAATAGCCATGCTTTCCAAAATATCATAAATGCTTATTTATGAAATATTTTGGCCACCAAAACTCAATGTGATCCATGTGACATCAATGATCCATGTGACATCAATGACAACATAAAATGCCTCAAATTACCTCAAATTTACAACACTTTAAAATATGACTTTCCTTCCATACTAGCTAATGGGGCTTGCTTTTGGCTTGCACTCCCTCTTGGCTCACCTTCCCTCTGGACTTGCACTCTCTCCAGCCTCACACTTGCTCTCGGTTTGTACTCCCTATTGGCTCACAATAACCCTTATATCTCATTTTTCTAGGTGTTCATTCACTTAAATAATTTTTAGAAAATAATATTCCATGCATTCATGGTAAGGGTTTGAAGCATTGATGCACTCCGGATGAACTCATTACTCTTTCACCATGATTGAATATTGGCTTGCACTCCCTCCCAACTAACACTGGATTTTATTCAACTAGATCACAATTTTCTTTTTACTTCCTGCTCACGCTTCCTCCTCACTCCCAAATCGTGCTCACATTTGCTTTTGGTTGCACTCACTTTGGGTTCACGCTCGCACTTGCTTTCTACTACACTCACTCGTAGATCATGATGGCACTCTCTTTAGATTACACTGGCTTTGGGTTGTACTCCCTCTCGTTTCATGCCTACACTCACTATGGGCTCATGCTCTTACTTACTTCTAGTTGCACTTGCACTCACTCTCAGCTCCAAAGCCTTCTCATTATTTTAATACATAGGGGAATCGATAATACCATTGGGTGCTACCACTATAAACCTTAATTGTTTTAAATATATTATTCAAATTCCAACTTGCTATAGAAGTATTTTCATTATTTTAAGGGAATTAGTAACACCATTGAATGCTACTACTATAAACCCTAGCCCACTGGGTTATATGAAGTCAATAAGATCCCCAAACCTCTAGGGCATCTAACTGGAGCAAACATACCACTACCATCTAGCCTATCTCTTTCTGGGTACGCCATGATTTGATGTTGGGACCTACAATTTTTGAGTTTACATGAGTTTTTATGAGGGTTCCTAGTCCTTCGTATTGAGGTTTGAACTTGGATCTCCTCGATGAAAGCCCAAAGACTCAATACTATGGTATCCCTCATGGGTAGAAGCCTTCTCATTATTTAATATGTGGGTAATTAATATCCTTAATTCTAATTTTAAAGATATTAGATACTCCATTTTGAAGGGATAAAATAAGTTATTATCTTATTTCCATTGTCTTGACCACAAAATTGTCTCAAATTGTATTAAAGGAAAACTATCTAAAATTAATTTTTTTTAATCTTTATATACATATCTAGAACTTGAAGATCTTGTTTTACTTTGGATGTTACATCATTGCACTTCAATATATTATGTTTCCTTTGGTCTCGGCTCTTCTTCGAGAGGTCCAAGGTTCAAACCGTGTTATATATGTGTGTTAATCCCCTATTGATAAGCTTAGCTCTTAGTATTATGAGAGGTCATGTCTAGGATGGGAATAATCAACCCTAAGCGTTGGTTGTAGGGGTTTCTCACACTATCTAAATCCAAAAAAATATCATCTTTCCTTTGGATATGAATCAATTCCTAATGGGAATGACTTTTAGTTTTCTTATCTATTAATTTTTGGTCCCACTCCCTTCATTGGAAATATACATGTTTCATATTAATAACCATTTCATTTTGCATAATATATACCCTTAATTCACATAACATATTATATAACTTCTCATCCCTATATTACTTAAGAACTCACCATTAACATCCTTATATAACTTAAGCTTTAACCTGTGTACCTTATGCCATCCAATACCCTAATCCTCTTATAATATAATAAATAATTTATAAAAAAAAAAATTCATTGTTAATACTAACATTTATTTATTTTTTAAATGTTTATGGTTACTACTATTTCTAAATACATTTTAACTAAATGATATTGTTATAATTATTAACTTATTTTTTTAGATTCAATTGAATTTGCAATAAGTTTATTAACTAACAACAAAACTGATAAATCAACAAGATTGAATCTCTCAATCATTCTGGTTTAGAAGCAATAAATTTATCCAAAATATGATTAATATCATTGCATTAAATACATAATTTAAAAAAAAACAAATAATAAAAGAAATATTTTAATGTCCATGACACCGAAACCATCAACATAACACCATATAGCCAAGAAAAATATAAAAATTTTATGCAAAAACATCATATCATTTGTTACCACATAGGTAATATAGATGTTTAGGTTAAAAAACAAAGGTATACCTTAAGCTAGAATGCATTTAATTAATTGAACTTGTTATCACAAATTTCTATTGTATTAGCATGGTCCATAGAAGGCCATCTACCACCAATTGATTCCATTGTTGAAGATCTTGTTAAATCATAATCCTTATGAGGAAAGGAATCTTAGGCCCATGACCACCATTTTCATTACTATTAACCATGCCACTACTTGATTTACCTCTTATATCTAGGTGCACATCACCAACAAAGCTAGTGTGAGGGTTATCAATCTCTAAATGGGATGTAATTCATGCTACAAAGAATTTAGCTTTCCCACAAATTGCAAGTTTAATTTTATCCCCAAGACTCTTTACCATTTCTTGGTTTAACTTGTGGACACTCTTCCCAATATTACATAAAAACAAACTATATAAATATTATTTTCCATTGTGGCATATGTAGTATATTGTATTTACATGTTGTTGCTAGAGCTTTTCTTAAATAGAAATGTGCGCCTAACAATGGAGATTTCAAAACTTTAGATAGAGGTTCAAGGTTTGAATCTTGGGGGTAGGGTAATACACCATGCTTTAGTAATTAGAGTATGGTTGGATAACCATATATTGAGTTAACAACATCCTTCATGAGAGTCATTTTCATATGGTCTATGGCCTCTCAAATGTCTTAAATTGTTTTACTTTTACCTTTATTGAACATAATGATAATTTATAAACTTGAGCTTATTCCATCCCTTGTTTAAGAGTGATATTATTATACTTAATTTAGTATATAATACTTATCTAACCTTTTACCAAAACTTAGAGTCAAATATATATTTTCATAACATAGGCTACACTCTTATGATAAGGTAGTCTACAATGAAGTGATTCTATTGTAATAAGCAAGGGGTCCATTTTAACGCCCAAATTTTTTAATAAATTATATGTGGCTTCTATTGGGGACCACTCCCATCAAAATACCAAAATATTACATTTGTTGTTAGGTCAATCAAACCATATCCAACATACCTTTTATCACAAATATTTTTCATTTTTCTCTATTAAATATGTTCTTCAACTTCCTTGAAGTGCTATGTTTTCAAAATTAGATCTTTGCAATCATTTTGATTAAGAAATAAAATCTCACTTGGCGAGTTGCCTTCTAAAATTTGAATTTCACCAAGATGAAGATCAACACTAAAATTGGATAAATTATTTGGTACCTGATTTCCTTCTCTCTATATATGCTCACAATTCTAAGAGATTACCTCCAATCATAGGTGATGAACATTAGTAATAATATTACTTTTTATCCAATCTCCTCATATTTTTTTGTTGATAGCATTGGTTATCATTTACAAAATCCCCCTCAATTGAAATATATTTCCTTTCCATATTCTATTGCAATTTGAATCCCTATAAGAAGTTCCCTAGCCTTTGCATATTTGTTAGTTAAAGTTCCATATGATTTTGAGTAAGTGAGGAGAAATTTACCTTCATTATTTCTAAAAACACCACCTCCACCAACTTTTCCCAATTTTCCTTTAGAAGCACCATCAAAACTAATTTTTATAAATCCAATTTTTGGACATTTCCATTTTACATTGGATTGAAGTAGATCCTTTATTTTAATTCCATTATTACAGATGAATATTCCATGTATGTTCAAATCCTATAACCAAGTTGTTACCACCTCTTTTTATACACTTGAGACTTCCCATAATGAGCATCATATTTGTGGACTTTTTGCAAGAGAGGCAATAATACGGTTCCAAACTTGGGTATGATTTTGATATTTATTTTTTAAAATTCTATTATTCCTTTCAAACCATAAATTTCAACAAATAATGACAGGACCAATCCTCCACAAAATACATAATGTTTTAGCTTTGAAATAATTAATCCAACATTTCATCAACTCTTTCAATGTTGATGGAGCTACCTAATATATTTTCATATTTTTTTAAAAGTAATCCCAAATGATGTGAGCAAAGAGACAATGCAGAAGTAAACGGTTTGATATATCTAAATCCTTCTCATAAAATACACATCTAAAAGGTCCATGATATCCTCTTTTTTGTAGACTCTCTCCTGAAAGAATCTTACTTTGAACCACTAACCTAACGAATGTTAAGGTCTTAGGGAGAGCCTCTAATGACTCAACATTTTAACTCCCACTTTATCCTTAAAAAAAAGTATTTATTTTTATTTCCAAATAATAAGAACACACATTCCCCCAAAAATTATATTGAATATAGAAGCTTCAAAACCCCAAATAGGATACAATTTTAATGTCTCTCCTAAGATATTATCATTCATGAGGATCTTGTTTTGGTTAATAGGACAAATTTAAAATCTTAAACCATAAAGCTTGACTTGGTAATGTAGTACACTATTTAACAATATTTGTTAATTTCTAAAACTTAATTTGTATACTTAAATACAATTTTCATCCAAATAAAGTGTAGAATCATCTTTTAAAAAATAGTATAACTTTATATATCAATTGTTCTTATGAAAATGACAATACTGTGGCTAGGCTATTGTAAAAAGAGGGTGACTAAGTGTATGGTTTTGTGGCTATGGTAGATACATGGATTATAAAAAAATTAAGTAAGATTGTTAAAGATTAATTTAAACTTAACAATGTTTACTTTATTCCAACTTTGAAGAAAGGGGTAAAATATCGTGGATGTTGGATCTTTGATAAGAAGTTTTCCATGTTAAGAATGATAGAAGATCATGTTGCTAGGCAAGGTCATAGGAACCATTCTAATTATATGGAAAAAGTCTTTTGACCTAAAATATCAAGTAAAGAATCATGTGGTTGTCCTATTTCTTGCAATAAGAGAAAAAGGATGAACTTTCCATCTAACTCTAAATAAAATCTGATTGAACATGAAGCAAAGATTAGGCCAAAATCCATAATACATTTAAGCATTCATGAGGTGAGTGACCTGGAATTTAGGTATATTATAATGAGATAAAGTGAGTCCAACATTAGTACAATGACAAAGCAATCACTGACCACAAGTATGCTTACCATGTTATTCTTAATTGTGTAATGAATGAAAGTGTGAAATCAATATTATAGATTTAGAAAGTTGAATATGTTAATAAATTTATCATTTTATAGGAAATGGTGAATTTGGAGGAAGAAATCAAAAAAAATTTAGAGGTATTTATAACTAAAAGGATTTAGATATTTAGATAAATTAATGTTGATGCTCAATTTCATATTTTGAGTTGGAATTTGTTCTTTGGGTGCAACTCAAAGTGGGATTGCATTGATGGAGTCAATGAGGAAGGAAGAAATTGTTTATATAAATATGATAGGATATCAATGAAAATGCTCACCATATGAATAACCAAGGCTTGATCCAACTCAAATATAAAACATCATTATCATTCTAAAAAATTGTCTGCTATTAAAAAAGAGTTTGGAGGAGAACAATTGTAAGTCATGATTGACCTATGGCTTCCATGAAAAGTCCTTGGATCAAACCAAGATGAGCCAATAAATAATTTACATGTTGAGGGGTAAATGGTAGAATGGAGAACATTGAAAATATAACAAAATAATCTGGAGAGGACCTAAGACTCATGAATGACAAATAAAAACATTACGAGGAATAGTTTGAGATTAACATATCATGAAAATGACTTATTTTGGGAAGATCATCCTAGGATTGCAACATGGGCCATCATGGAGATGTTGAAGATGATGGTAATATCATATCATAAGATAAACAACTTATGTTATCTTATGATGTGGGTGATATTGCTTCACCTTGGGGAGAGGTTTTGTATAAGGATAAAAAAAAGAGGAAAGTATCTTGGGTGATAATGATATGATAAATTTGGAAGTGCCACCATTAGTGGGAGGATGAGATTAAATATGGCCACGATGAGAGAATGCCATGTTAGATTGGTTTTATCACTATTATGATACCATTACTTGGATGAATTTCATTACAAGTGGAATTAATATGGTGTATTATGTTGATTATAATGGAGGGTAAACCAATAATTAAGATGTGGGTCTTTACATATTCAAGATACATTAATTACAATTTTTGTTGAACATGTAGAACTGAAATTCAATTGGAGGTTAATCATGGCTTACCTGATATCAATGAAGATTTCAATGTTATAATTCATATGTTGTTTTTAATAAGTTTTTATAATTCACATGTTACAAGAGGAGAATGATTTTATTTTTTGTGCATGTACATGCTAAGTTGCATTTGTTGAGGTTGAATTAGCAACAATAGGTATTGAGTGTAACTTCTTATGCATGTTCTAGTCTAGATGGAATCAACTTTTATATTTTGCTGGAAAATTCCTCCTTGAGTTCCCTTCCCAAAATAGGGTTAGCCCATAACCCCATGGTGTTGGAAATTATCCCAGGCAACTCAACTCTTAAAATACCCTTAAGATTTGAATCGATGTGGACCCATCATCAATAGCTAGAGCCCAAAATAAAGAAATGGTGGTCTAAAATATTCTCATTCCATTTAATCTCCCAACTTGCTACAAAAATAAAATTTGTTAAAGTCGATCTAAAAGCATGGAATAAATCAGTTTTTGGTCACCTTTTAAAAAAAACGAGGATTTGAAACAATAGTTGAAAGAAATTGAGTCTATGCAAAAATCATGCTTATTTAATGAGGATCTCAAAAGTAAAAAAAATATTTGCTCTCAGAATTTCATAATATCTTGATAGGAGAAGAGTCCTTCTAAAGACAAAGATCAAGGGTGCTCTAGCTAAATAATGGTGATCGTAATACAAATTTTTCATATCACTGCCCTCAAATACATAAGTCACAACAAAATTAGAGAAATTATCAAAGAGGATGGCTCTAGTCTAGTGGACCCAAAATATATCAAGGATGAAGTGGTCAAATTATTTGAATCTCTATTGGGTGTCAAAATTCAGTGTGATCCTACTACAGAATGAAGATTTTTGGACAACATCCCCAACCTCATTTATGAAGAAATGAATTCCACACTGATATCCCCCTTTGAGCTTTATGAAATGAAGTAGGTTATTTTTCTATGGCTGGTGAGAAAGTGTTAGGTCTAGATGGTTTTCTCATGTTGTTTTTAAAAAATACTAGCACATTATAGGAGTTGATGTCATTGAAGTGATCTCTGATGTGCAAAGATCTTATTTCCTACCATGAAAAGTTAATTCCACATTCTTGGTCCTTCTCCCCAAGAGTGTCGGAGCTAAGGAGTTCAAAGAATTTAGACCTATAAGCCTATGTAATACTATTTACAAAATTTTGGCCAAATTTATGGTTAACAAGATTAAACAGATCCTTCCCACAATCATTGATTCCAATCAAGAGGGATTTGTTCCAAGGAGAAATTTTTTGGATGGAATCATAAAATTCCATGAGCTAATTCATTTAGTTGATAAGAGTGGTAAAGCTAGTATGTTTCTCAAACTTGACATGAGTAAAGCATATGATAGAGTCTCCTGAGCCTTTCTAGAAAAGGTGTTGTTTAAATTTGGTTTTCATAATAGATGGATCTCTTTGATTAAACAATGCTTCTCTACCCCTATGTTCTCGGTCATTGTTAATGATGAGGTTTCAGGTTACTTTAGCAGCTCCAAAGATCTCAAGCAAGGTGATTCTCTTCCCCCCTACTTATTCATTATTCTTGTAGAAGCTCTTGGGAGAGCTCTGAAAGTTGCAGCCATATCCAAATCCATTGAAGACATTAAACCTGCTTCTCTCATTGAGCCAATTACCCATCAATAATTTGCTGATGATACTCTCCTTTCTACCTTCTCCTCCATTCCTAGAGACAAGGAAATCAAAGTTATTTTGAAGGACTATGAGCTAACTATTGGGCAATATATTAACTTTCTTAAAAACAAGTTGTTTTTCTTAATACCCCTCCTAATAGACAAAGAGCTATTGGTAGAATCCTAGGATGTACCATTGTTGAATTTCCCTCTATTTACTTAGGGTTGCCTTTGTTCAAAGGAAGGATCAAAGAATAACTATAGAATCTACTTTTGGAAAGGGTGCAAAAAATGTTGGTAGGATGGAAGGGAGTACTTCTAAGTCAAGCAGGAAAGGTCTAACTGGTCAAATCTACCCTTCAAAGCCTATCGGTATACTTTATTTCTATTTTAAAATCCTAGGGAAAATCGCTAAAAAATTAGAACAATTTCAAAAAACTTTTCTTTGGTCAAAGGCAGAGGATAAAAAGAGATTCCATCTCATTTTCTAGGACCAAGTGTGCTCCAAGAAAAGTGCAGGAGGCCTTGGGTTGAGAAATATTAAACATATGAACAAAGCTTTACTGGTGAAACAGGGCTGAAGACTGATTTATTAAGAAAATAATGGATGGGCCTAGATTGTGTTCACTAAATATGTGAACAGAGGATTAATTATTCATGGAAGATCGAAACTCCCTAGATGGCTAGAATTTTTGGGCCATGGAGATTAGGTTCTTCCATATTCCATTACCTAATCTCCATTTAAGTCAATACGCTCTCAAAAAGGTCTTAAATGGAGATTAGGCAATGGAGAGCGTATTGAATTTTGGGAAGACCCATGGCTTGAGGACATGCCTCTCACAAATATTCCTTCTTTTGCTATCTTAAGGCCCAAATTTTCTTAGTACTTTGGTCCCAAAGTGGTAGACTATATTGAAGAAGTTGATGGTATTAAGAAATGGAACGATATTTTTGAGGTTTCTCCTAGTTCAAGGAGCGAAGATTCCCTTGTAAACCTTTGATCTTGTATTAAAATATCAGGTTGTTAGGAACTCTGTTTGTGTAGACTCGTTAATCTGGAAAAAGAGGAGAGTGACATATTTTTGGTGAAGCCTTCCTACTACCTTGCTGCTGATGAGAATGCCTACTGGTTCCCTTGCAGTTTGGTCTGGTCTAAGGAACTTACCTCCAAAGTTAATTTTTTTTGGCTTACCCTTCAAAAAAAAATTCTTTCTTTGGAGAATGTTAAGAAAAGAGGAACGACAATTCCTAATCAGTGTTCTTTATGTGGGACTCATGAGGAAAATACCCAACATCTCCTTGCATATCCTTTTATTTCTTCTTTCAACCTTGGGAGTGTGGCCCTGAATTCTTTGTAATATTTTTTTGATCATTAGTCCTTTTCTCCCTTAGCTCCAAATATCGTATCCTATGGAAGCTCTACCTCCATCATTTCTTTTGGGGGGTTTGGAAAGAAAGGAACTATAGAGCCTTTAAAGACCATTATTTAAACACCTCCTCCATGGGTTTCAAATTTCTTAGTGCTTTAGTTGTAAATGTCTTAGCTATCTCTTTTCCCTCCCCTCTAATGTTCTCCTTTTTTAGGCTTCTCTCTCTACTAGCCTAGGGTTACTCATTGGGTCCCTGGTCCCCTGCATGCTAGCTCGAGGAGGATGCAAACCAAATGGAGCTCTCCCCATTTGGACTGGATTAAATTGAATTTTCATGGAGCATCCAATGGAAAATTGAGGATGGCGGGAGCTGGAGGATTGATCAGAAACTTTAGTGGAGAATTTGTTCTATCCTTTTTGGATAACCTTAGTCACCAAACTAGTAATTTTATAGAGGCTAGGGCCCTCTTCCAAGGTTTATGCCTACTTGAATCAATGGGGACTGATAAGGTTATTATAGAAAGGTATACTTTATACATTATCAATATCCTCATTGAACAAGCTTCACCCAGCTAGAATATTGGTAATCCTATGGATGAATAAAAAATATTCGTAAGAAAAATTGTGAACTATTAAAGTAAGCATATTTATAAGGAAGGTAACAAGGTTGTATATACCCAAGTGTTGTAGGTAAGTTGGAGAGGATAGGGCAATCCTCCAAGGGAGGTCCCAGGTTCGAATCTCCACCCTACCAAAAATTTGAACTGGGTATCAAAAATCCAATTGATAATATTGGTGCGGGCAGGGTCAAGCGCAACTATTGGGTGACTTAGATGGTGTAGAACCCCCTGGTCATGGTCTCTCAAACCAAGGTGGCCCTGCAAGGGGTTTTTCGCTTAAAAAAATAAGGTTGCAGATTTTCTTACCAATCTCAAATTTGAAAATGAAGGTATGTCTATTAGGAAATAGAATTTCCTACAAGACCTTATTTCTTTGGCGAGAAATGATATTGTCCACATCAATGACAACAATTGATTTTATTCTCTTATTTGGTATTCTAGTTCTCAGTTTCTCAGTTTACTCCTTTCTTGTTGGATTTGGAATTGGTAGGTTTTATCTCTGGTTCTCTACTCTCCTATTCTATTGGTGTGTTTGTTATCAGTCATTTTTACCATGTTTCTATTGCGGGCTAGGCCTTCCCCTATGCTTTGTTATTTTTCTTAGATGTTGTTAAGGCTACTTTGTTGGTCCTATTTGTAAATTTGTAAAAGGTTCAGGAACCCTTTCAAAACCCCTTATTTTCTACCTAATCACTAAAATATATAATTATCAAAATGACCTCATAATATAGAAATAATATTATTATAATATAATACGAATGAGATTGGTTTTAATCTTATATAACTAATTAAAAACATTATAACTCAAATCATATCTTTAAGTAAATATCATATTATATTTTTAAAAATTTAAAACGTACACATATAATGAATACAATTTTATAACATTATGAAGGTTTATTGTTTATGTTTTCTCATGTACGTGGGTGGGACAATTTGATTCTAACCCTCATAAAGACTTTGCATCAGGTTCAAGAAATTATTCAAATTGCTCATGCTAGACCTTCTCATTTGAATGGGTAGAATGCATGCCATTGTTATATGCATATAAGCTCATTTGATTAAATTTCTCAACTTTTAAGGAGGAGACTCAAACTCAAATTCAAGTCTGGCTAAGAAATATATATATATATATATATATATATATATATATATATTTCTTAGCGGACTTTTATATATATATATATATATATATATATATATATATATATATATATATATATATATATATATATATATATATATATATATAATTTTTAAGCTATTGTATTCTCATTATATGATCATGATGTAATATAGATAATGCCTATAAGTTTTCACCAAAGTTTAGTTTTAATCAATTGCTTTATTAATATATACTTAGTTTTATATAAAATGGAATGAATTTAACTCGTTAAATTCCTCAACTTTATGAAGAAGACCAAATTTCAAATCTTGTCAAGAGATACACTTATGGTTACTAAGTTGTTGTTATGTCACTATGTGGTCATGATGTAATATGGATGGATTCCAATTTCAATCCCATATAACAAATACATGTAGGCACACACCATGCACTCATATACTTCAGTTTTATTTTTTAAATCTAGCTTTCATGTTAGAACACCATCAAAAGGATCATATAGGATCAAACATTAAATGAAAAGCAAAGATGCTTATAGATCAAGTGAAGATTATATCACATTAACTCAATTGTGAATTAGGTAGATAAAAGAAATGGAAAGAAGAATAAGAGGAGAGATATGAACGTTTTATCTAACAATGGCAACTGAGTCAAAGAAGTATTTTGTAGTGAAAAATAATCCATGTGATACGAGTTAATTATGTTGATACTTTGCAGTGGTTCAATGGAGAATTTATTTGAAGGGGAGAGAATTAAAAGAGTAGAAAAATTTATCATTCAAATCAATATATCATAGCTTTAAAAAAAGGTTGAGTTAGATACTACGTTTCATAACAAGTAGTGTCATTAGTTGTTTTATCCAAATTGATGTTTATATATATATATATATATATATATATATATATATATATATATATATGTATATATATATGTGTGTGTTTTCCATCTGGTTATATCGGTAAATATTTACTCCAGTTAGGGGGACTTAGAGGGGCTCGGAATTGGAATTGTAGCTCTCAAGTTGTAAAACGCTCTCGATGAAAAACCCTCATAGATGTTAAAAGCGTTTTAATCCTATATAACCAATTAAAAAAATAAAAATATATAGACATCAACATTTTTAAATTTTAATTTTAATCAATTACTTTGATATAATATGAGTGAGATATATATAACAAAATCCATCAAGTTTTAATTTTAATCAAATACTTTATTAATATATACTTAGTTTTATACGTTAATGGAGCAAAATCATGTTGAAATCTTGCCAAGCAATACAAACATAGTTATTACAATACCAGTATATGGTCATGATGTAATATGGATGGGCCTTTTTAAGTCCCATATAACCAATTTAAAAATATATTCTTATTTTTAATCTTATTTTAAAATTGAGATTCAATGTTTAGACACTATACCCGGGTGTTGTAGGTGAGTTGGAGAGGAGAGGGCAATCCTCCAAAGGAGGTCCCAGGTTCAAATCTCCACCCTACCAAAAAGCTGAATTGGGTATCCAAAATCCAATTGATAATGTTGGTGTGGGCAGGGTCGGGTGCGACCTCGGGTGACTTTGACGGTGTAGAACCCCTGTTCATGGACTCTCAGACCAAGGCGGCTTCGCAAGGGGTTTTTCGCTTAAAAAAAAAACAATGTTTAGACACCATAAAAAGGTTTCTATAAGAGCAAACAACAAGTGGAAAGCAAAGATGCTCATAGCTAAAAAATAGATCACATCAACTCAAATATAAATTAAGTAAATAAAAAAATAAATGAGAAGAAGGTATATACCTTTAAACATTAAGAATAATCAAATTAAAAAAATATTTTATATTGTAATGCAAGGCACGTAGCAATATGTGAATTAATTATCCTGATATTTTAATAGTCATTCATTGTAAGATTTGTTTGAAGAGCAAAGATTAGGGAAAAAAAACTACCATTAAAATTGATTGGAAAAAAAACTACCATTAAAATTGATTGTAAAATTTCACACTTCAAAAAATTATATGGTTGAATTATTTACTATATTTTATAAACAGTAGTTCTATAGTTTGTTTCAGCCTCATAGATTTTTTTTAATATTATTAATAGTAAATTATTATTTTTTTATTAATATACTTATTTCAAACTGTGGTAGTCTATTATTAATTAAATTAAATTTATTTATTTATTTTTGGTATTCACATATACCACTTAACATCACTTAACATGTGCTCAACCATGATTTGAATCTGTATCTTCTAAAAAAAACTCAAAATCCTAAACACTACTCATTTTTTATTTTTTTTGTTGGGTGCATTTTTTTTTTGGTTACATAGGAGAGTTGGCTACAGCCACTATTTTTAGTAACTGGCAGCGCAGGGTTCAAACCATATGGACTGCAACCACCAAACCTATCCATCTCGTTAATTGTTGACCCAACGTGAGATGGGGACCGTCGGTCGTTCAGGTTCGTTAGTCTGACAGGATTCAGAGCAGACTACTACCTTTACAAACTGACACCACCAAGGTTTGAACCCAGATCTCCCAGATCTCTTCTCAGCAAGTGCCCATCCAAACTAACACTTACCAATCCACTAGCCTATAATTGCCTTTTATGCTGTTACTTTGCTTTTTATTTACAATCATAGAATGTATTTGTTTTAAATGGATGCAACAACTGTTGGGTGCATTCTTTATTGATATACTAAAATTTGAAAACAACTAGAAAGAATTTAATTTAGACAATGGAACTGATGGTTAGGGCTACCATTGAGTTGTTTAGGCACCTATTTCCGCTAGAGAGAAGCAATGAAATGGGATTGTTTGTAAGAAAAAAACTTGCAAGAGATGCTGCCCTGTTCCTGTCTGTTTCTTCTTCTCCTCCTTCCCTCCTTGTCGACGTGGGTACCCCTGCTCTGCGTTGCTTTATATAACGATGTACAGAGATTCTAATGGTGTGGACAGGCTTGGAATCCCAACGATTGGCTGCTTCGCTCTTGTAAGGGTAGTGCTTTCCTATTGTAACCATGGCGTGTGGACTTCACGCACCAGACCGTGCTCTCTCTTCGTTTTTTGCACTCCCTTGTGTGCCCACCAAATAATTCTCCTCAAGTTCAAGTTAAAAAATAACGTCCACCGCAGCCAACGGTAAAATAGAATTTCTTAAAGATGTTAAGCATGCACATATATAAAGACATTGTCGACTGTACTTAACGGACTCCCATTCATTTTCGACTGTACTTAACGGAATCACATTCACCACTCAAACTGAGAAAGCGAAGAAACTATGACGTAAGAAAGAACCAATTATCATGTAAGAATCAGGATCATATGTACTGCCTACAAAAGGATGAACGGTTATAGATCTAATCTATTAAAGATTAAGAAGTACTGCCTAGAAAAGGATGAACGGTTATAGATCTGATCTATTAAAGATTATAAAGGTTTGTTAAGCATGAATGGTTGATAGCATCTAATCGATTAAAGATTATAGAGTTTTTTAAAAGTAATATAATGGACGTTACAGCAATAGTCCTCAGCCCACATGATTTGAAAAATGTCGTCTATGATTTAAATTTTATTGGGGGCCACCCACAGGGACATAAATGCATTGTGTATAATGAGCACACATTTGAGTCAGATGATCCTCTATAAACTAGAAAAATTGTCGACACTTCCTTTACCGTTACTTTGTACCTGGTCAGGCAGCCATGGTACAAAGATTCTACAAGTCTTCCATGCCTTTCAACTTAGTAATCGAAAGATCTATGCCACCTTTTTTTCACGATGTGCTAGGGCTTGACTTTGGGAAAGATAGGAGCGCCACACAAGCGATTTTATTACTTGATGCTTGAACTAGAACTAGCACTACCCCAAATAGGAAAAAAGATAATTGCGTTTTGACTAGTGTTTAAAAGAGATAGTTTAAAGGTTGTAGTTTGATTTGATTCGGTTGAGTGCAAGCGAGTCTCCTTATCAATCTCAACTGGTGATCTTTTGACCTGACTCCATTGAGTGCAGGCCAGTCTAATGATGGAGTTACCAATCTCAATGGGTGGTCTCCTTCACTCACGGTCAACAACAAAAAGATGGCATAAGGATTATAGGGGCAGCCCCAATATTTGAACCCTAGGTGACAATAGAAAATGACTATGAATGTAACCAATTTTTCTATGCATTTAAAAGAAAAAATCACCTAAACAATGTTCAAGGTTAGGATGTTTTTATGTACCATAGATAAATAAGGAATGACTACAATCATTATTATTAATATATTATATGTTTTTTATACAAGTTCATTTACACATACATTTATTATGTATTTTTGTGGTTTGAATTAGACATATATATTTATTATATGTGTATTTTTGAAAGAGAACCTAAAATTTTAACCATTAAAATATACTACAAAAATTAATATATTATTATTTTTTTAATAATAATTTTTTGATTAAGATTAATTCAAGTAAAAACTAATATATTTTACCGCCATAGCTCATAAGTTGTCATATGTTCGTTTAGTACTTTTCAAATCGTTTCCCATGTTCAAGTAGGTAAGCCATGTTTTCTATGTTTATATGATAGCCATAGTGCTAGATAAGGCAAAAGAACAAACTTTGGTTAGAGTTTAAAAACTCTATATGATAGATTAATTTTATTAAATTGTTTAAAATGATTTTTTTTTAATTTTATAATAAATTTTTAAATATTTTAGTTTTTTAATACATAAATAAAATTATAATATTATAAGAATATTATTAAATATTAAAGAAATGGAACCTTTAATCTTTTCATAGCCTCATTCATCACGTTTTTTAAAAAATTTCATGTAGTATTTTAACTGGTAAAATAAAAAAATAAGGTAGGACCATAAAGAAATTGGTTTTATAAGATTAAAAAATATCAGTATAATAAATAATATAATTATTTATAGGATTGGGGTGCCGGTACTTTGGTTTTTTTTCGAAAGTTTTAAGGTTTGGACAACTGCATAGGTGAGTGTATGAGGGGGTGGGTGTGTGGTGGCTTTGTGTTAAATTCTCTATTAATAATAAGCATAGCTCTCAACTTCAGAAGGGATCGTGGTTGAAAAGAGATTGCTCAACCTTGCATGTTGGTTATAAAAGTTTTCACAATAACCAAATTCAACAACAAAAATAAATAAAAATAAAATCATTTATAATTTAAATAATAAGTTAATTTAAAAGAGTTGGTTGATAGTTAGAATCTTACGCTTGCAACGGTTCTTTTGGCTGGAAACGCTCGGGTTATGTAAATTTTGGTGCTTCTAAACATGTTCACTTTTTTGCGTGATGAGTAATAGGTTAATGGGTCTTAGTCGTTATACTTTCGATTGGGAAGAAACCAAGACGAGTGCCCCACAAACAAAATTATATTTATAACGAGTAATAATAAGTATAAATTATGATGAAATTTTTTAGTGTTAGTTGATAAGTTTTTGGTCTAATGAATGAGGCAAGTAGTTGATATATCCACATTAAGGGTTAAATTTAAGGAATACTAAATAGTTTAACGTGACTAAATCGATATAAAAGGAAAAGGGTAATCTTTTTAAAACCTAATTTAAAATAATAATAATAATAATTGAATATTTAGTTAAAATTTAGGATACTTTGATTGTATAGACAAAATATTTGGATAGGTTGTTTTTAATGGAAAAGATTTAGGATAAAGATGAGAAAAGATAGGTATTTTATTTTAAGTGAGTTTTAATTTTATTATAAACAATTGTTTTTTGGTTGGAGAACAAGGGGTTGTACTTGGGTCTCCCATCCTTGACAAATCACAACTATCTCTTTTAGAGCATGAGAGTTTACAAACAGATTCAATTCTCATCTCAAATGAGTTGTTATAACTAGAAACCTACATCATTTTATCTAAAATGTTTGAATTTTTTATTTTCATTTTTTAGAACTTTTTCGAATTTTTATATGAATACAGATATTTCTGAATTCCACATTCTTCTGGACAATTTTCTACAATAGCCTTCACAATAGCAAAATTTCACCTCTACTATATAAGCATTGCATCTTAGTAGAGTAATATTTTCATAACATCACATTATCATAGTCCACTTTATTAGATATGGAATGCTAGTTTCCTTCCTAAAGCACAAGTGCAACCACAAAAATTCTAATACATACTTTATATGAAACCACATTAATGTTATAAAATAAAGCATATATTACCAATGGAAAGCATTGAAGTAAATATTAACCATTATTTGATTCAAGTAGTCAACATTTTCTTGTTAGCTTTAGCTAAACTTACTACTTCCTCTACTCGAGGAAAAGAGAATTTAACTTCATGATCTTCAATTAAAACCCCTCTATTAGCCAGCCTATTTGTATATTTCTTTCCTTCCCTTCATGTATGTGTAATCCTGATTTCTTCAAACTCTTTAGCAAGATCTTGAATTTTCACAATTATCTCGTGTATGTTCCATGGAGCCTTTGCTTTCCTCAAAATTGTATTTATTACTATTAATGAATCACCTTCCATCCATAATTTGTTCTATTTCATTTGTTTGCATATGTTTAACCCTTACAAAGCCACCCAAGCTTCAGCTTCATTATGTATCTTAAATCTATTATTGAAAGCGTAATGAGACAAAATATCTTCCTTATTATTTATAATTATTCCTCCTCCTCCTGGTCTTGGATTTCCTTTAGATGCTCCATAAAAATTTAATTTTACTAACTTCACATCTCATGGTTTCCACTATATTTTTTGCCTTCTTTTTGTTTCTCCTATCTCCAATATACTAATTTTATTTGATGACTTGAATCCATCTATAAAGGCTCTTTGCTTCCAAATTAGGAATTGGGTGAGTTGATAGGGTTGGTTTAGGCTCCCCATGGCTAAACAAATCTTTCTTTTCATTACCTCTAAATTGCTTTCCTTTCTTTTAAATATTATTCTATTCCTATTTAAGAATAAACCTAGACCCACCTAGAGTTTATAAACAGATTCAATTCTCATTTCAATTAAGTTGCTATAGCTAGAAACCTACATCATTTTATATAAAATGTTTGAATTTTTTTTTCTTTTTTAACTTTTTCAAAATTTTATATGAATACAAATATTTCAGAATTCAACATTCTTCTTGATAATTTCCTACAATAACCTTCACAATACCAAAACTTCATCTATACTATATATGCATTGCATCTTAGTAGAGTAATATTTCCAAAACATCGCATTATCATAGCCCGCTTTACTAGATTTGGAATGCTAGTTTTCTTCCTGAAGCACAAGTTTAGCCACAAAAATTCTAATACATAGTTTATATGAAAGCACATTAATGTTATAAAATAAAGCAGATATTACCAATGGAAAACATTAATATAAATCTTAACCATTATTTGATTCAGGTAGTCAGCATTTTCTTGTCAGCTTCAACTAAACTTACTACTTCCTCTAACAGAGGGAAAGAGAATTTAACTTCACGATCTTCAATTAAAACCCCTATATTGGCTAGCCTATCTGCACATTTCTTTCCTTCCCTTTATGTATGTGTAATATTAATTTCTTCAAACTCTTTAGCAAGATCTTGAATTTTCACAATTATCTCTTGTATGTTCCATGGAGCCTTTGCTTTCCTCAAAATTGTATTTATTACTATGAATGAATCACCTTCCATCCATACTTTGTTCTATTTCATTTGTTTGCATATTTTTAACCCTTCCAAAGCCACCCAAGCTTCAACTTCATTATTTATCTTAAATCTATTATTGAAAGCGTAATGAGACAAAATATCTTCCTTATTATTTCTAATTATTCCTCCTCATCCTGGTCTTGGATTTCCTTTAAATGCTCCATCAAAATTTAATTTTACTAACTTCACATCTCGTGGTTTCTACTTTATATTTTTTGCCTTATTTTTGTTTCTCCTATCTCCAATATACTAATTTCATTTGATGACTTGACTCCATCTATCAAGGCTCTTTGCTTCCAAATTAGGAATTGGGTGATTTGATAGGGTTGGTTTAGGATCCCCATGGCTAAACAAATATTTCTTTTCATTACCTCTAAATTGCTTTCCTTTCTTTTAAATATTATTTTATTCCTTTCTAGCCATACAGTCCAAAGCATTGTATCTTTTGATATATCCCAGATTTTTTGTATAACAAAACTTTTATAGGTGCTCTGTCATTGCTCTAACCATCTTCAATTATTCCATTCATCACCATGCATTTATCAAACATATTAAGAATCCATTGCCATAGTTTCCAAACTACGAAGGAGTGTCCCAAGAGATGGTCTATACTCTCCTCCATTTTACAAAGAACACATTTTTAGGGGCCATGAAAACCCGTTTTCATAAGGTTATCCTAAGATAAAAAAATTATATGCCCTACCAGCCAAACAAACATTTTGACTTTAAGAATGCTTAGGCTATCCCAAATCTCTCTATATTATTGTGATGTTCTTATTTTAATGGTGATTTATATTATCTATCCACTTCTTGTCATGTATTCTCTTGAGTTATTCAACTCCCAAATTAGCTTATCCTTGGCCCCCCTTGAAATAATCATTGTTGTTATCTTTCTACTCAATTGCGTCCTTGCATCAATATCTTGTATACTTGTAAAAAATTATTCTTTCCATTTGTATCTTCCTTCTCGATCCTTGTCCAAAATGTTTGAAACCCTATCACCATTTTTATCTTGAAGTAATATCATCCATGATTTCAAAATTGGATCTAGATTGAGTGGTTTTTTAATAACACCAAGTATCCATCCAAATAGATTTTTTATCTAGTTCCCACCACCCATCTTAAAACTTTAATCACTAGATAAATTGATTCCATAATGTAGAACCATTTGGTAGAGAGAATATGGTAAATATTAAGCTTGGTTCATTGGGCTCAACATACTTAGAAGAATTTTTACCCATTGTCTTTGACTCTCTTTGTACAATCTTCAAATTAGTTTCCCCCTAAGAGCTAAGTTTGCATCCGTAAGAACTCTTGAACTAAGGCCTCCCCTAATTTTATCATCACACACCTTGCTCCATTTCACTAAAGTAAAATTTTTTTATCATGTAATCCTAACCACAAAAATGATCTCATAATAAAGACTATTTTTTTTCTATAGATTTTGGCATAGTATACAAGGATATACAATAAGTTGAGATGGCCTGTAAGACTAGTTTAATTAGTTGTACTCTTCCTACTAATGATAACCATCTACCTTTCCATATCGGTAGTTTATTCTGAACTTTACTTATAATTGGATTCCATAATTATTTCCTCATTCTCACCTCAAATAAGGGCATCCCTAGATGAGTTGCTAGCAAGTTTGCCTCCTCCATTTGAAGTAACCTGCATGTCCTTGCTTTGAATTTAGTCAGGGTGTTTAAGAAGTAAAATTTGGATTCTATCTTTGTGAATGCAAAAACGAAACACCAATGCAATATATAAAAGTAACAAAAGCACTATAATCACACAAAATTGCATAGAACATATATTATTTTATTGAATGGGGTAGATCTCCCAATTGTACAAATAATGTGCCCCAATGTGGGGTCTTTACAATGCTCTTGATATAGTTGTTATAATGTTAGGGTTTTTGAGGCCCTAATCCAATGAACGATGGTGTCTTCTTGCTCATATTTGATCCCAATAGATTGTGGATGGGCTTATGATATCCTTGACAGGGCCACCCAAGCTTCAATAGCCTTCAATGAATACTTCTCTCACACCTGTACACAACAAACAATGATAAGAGTTAATAATACCTGTGAGGGAGACCCTCATAAATGAGATTATTAACCCTAATATTGCATAAAAGCTATAAATAGATGATAAGAACATAAAATGATATGCACAAACAGATTTACCTTGTCTTCGTTGACTTGCCATTTATGTCTTCATTGTTGCAGAGGATGGTTATGCAAATGTGCCCTAGTGGCACCCGAGGACCGTATGGTTGCAAAACTAGGATGGAAAATACCCGTGGGTACTTGAAAAACTTGAGAGAGCACTTGGTAGACTCAAGAGGGTGTTTGGTGATGGTCTGAGGTGCCCAGATGCACTTACGAGGTGGATGGTAGTGGATGCAAAGGATGTGAGAGGGAGCAATGGAGGATGGAAGTGACGAGGATGCTTGAGAATACTTAAGACCTCAAGAGGACTTAGGGAATTTAAAAACTTAGGGGTTGAGTTGTTATGATTACTCCTCTTTATAATCTTCCCTTAGGCACATTAGGGTTTTGATGACACAATTATGTGGCCAAGATTAAAACATGATAAAGGGTGGAGATTAAATCTGGGTGGGTGATATGGATTAAGGTATATGGATGGCTAGGATTAAAACATGACATATGGCTAGGATTAATTCATACATATATACATATATTTATTATATATATATAAATATATTATATAAAATATTATTATTTAAATATATATTAAACAAATATATATAAATATATATAAATAATAGATAATGGTGACGAAAAACTATGGATGGATGACAAGTGGCTAGATTTTTGTGTCTACAGATGCCCCTTTTTGTACCATGTTGCATGAAACATAATGTACGAGACACCTAGTTTAGCTTGATGAAAACACAACTTTCTTTCATTAGGATGCAAATATGATTGTGAAAATAAAAGAATTTGGAGTATGTAGCTTACTCTCTCAATTGGCGAATAAGTTAAAAATGAGTCTCACGAGCCAATTGATAGAATTGTGGGGTGAAGAATGTAATGGAATTATGCAAGTGCAAATGTAGGGTGTAAATGCTGATGATATGAATGATGTGAAATGTGATGTCATTTTTGCCCCAACGGTGGAAGGGGGTTGTAAAATGCAATTGATTGATTATGTTTTTCCCTAATAGAGAAAAGGAGTTTTTGCCAAGTGTTTATACCATGATCATGTAATATGTATCTCGTTTTGGGAAATCAAAATCAAATTTTATTGCCCCAATATTGGGGTGATTCCATGTTGTTGAAGAAATTATCGTATGGCATCATTGAAATGCAAAGTGATGAAGAATGCAAAACCAATCACCCTCGGATTGGATGATTGCTAGGAGGTTGCTCATAGATGAATCTATGCAATTTATTATTTTTGAGGAGGATTATGTAGTGTAATTTATCCATGTTTCAATCCCCACGGACAAGGCCATCAATGAAAATTGTTTGAGCAAATTGGTCTTGACATAGTCTCACTCAAAAAGATGAGGGACCAAAAGATGATTTTGCTTTTGAATAATGAGATATGTGTTTATGAATATTACTAAGTTTCATTATGGTTATTTATCCATATTATCGAATTGCATGGATGCAAATCGCTGTAATCGCTAAGGAGATAAAATAAACCACTAGATACGAGGTTTACTTGAAATTGTGTGTGCACTTGGCAAATGTGCAAATGTAATGATTGATGGATGAAAATGATGTTGGAATGAATGTGTGATGATGAAAAATGCATTTATGATTGAATTGATCAATTTTGTGAAATTTTGCATTGATTTGGAGCATTTTGAAGCAATTTTGGGTAAATTTACACTTTTTGGACGTAAATAAAAGTTAGCCATCCAAATCAATTCATATTATCACAAAATTGAGTACAATGATGGAATCGATTATGAGAATGATGAAAATTATTGTTTTGTGAAAATTTGGACCATTTTGAAGTGTTTTGTAACTTGAAATGTGATTTTACGACTTTTGGTTGCAAGCAAAAATTATGAATCCAAATCAATTTTGGTTTTCACAAAACATGATATTATGATGAAATTGATGTATGGATGCAATTTGAAATGATTTTGTGGAGGTAAGATACCTTTTTGGATCATTTTTGATCTTTTGTCAATTTAGACAACAAACGTCGGTGGGTGCCTACTGCATGTGTAAACGTCTGCCAAAATTTGTTCTCCAAATGCAAGGATGCATTCCAATGTACCTGGAAGTGCCCATGGGTGTTTCAATGTGCCTAAAACAACTATAAATAGCATGTAGAAGGGAAAACAAGTTCAATCCTATATTTACAAATTTTTGAAGTTGCATTTGAGGGAGTGGAGTGAAGTGGAGTGAGTGGGTGAAGTGTTGTGGAAGCTATGGCGATGGAGGGTGCAGGTGCGACAACAGAAGCAGATTTATGCTTTGCTAAGGTAAGGGTGTTTGAAGCTCTTTTATTATTTGTGCATTTTTTTTGTGACATTAATGTTATGCCTTTATGTATTGTGCTGCAGTTGAGGATTTTGGAGCCTCGACATCGGTTCTTGCCTCTTGTCCCAGGGATAAGGAAGACGTTGTAGGGAGGACCAGTGAAAGTGGTTGGAGGCTGTGGGGCTAGCTAGGGTAGCTCAGATAGATGTGGTGAGGATGAATGAGGTATATCTCTCTACCTTGGTAGAGATATGGGATCCATATAGGGAGACATTTTAGATCCCTACTAGAGAGATGATAGTGACACTTGAGGATGTATACTGCATCCTCAAGTTGCTAGTGGAGGGTTTACGTGTTGAGGTTGGACACGATAAAGGGTATGAGATGAACCCACTATTTGGGGATAATTAGAGGGATGTAGAGGTGATGGGTGGAGGGATAACATACTTATCCATGTATACAAACAAGAAGTTGGATGCCCTTCCTGCTTTGGTGATGTTTGTGTTGGTCAACATAGTGGCCCCGAACAACACCGGCTGTCGGTTCCCAGGGAACCTTATCAGGTTGGTGTGTGATATGATTGATACACCTCGAGTGTATGCATGGGCTCTTGCATTATTGGTGTAGTTGTACCAGGAGTTGTATGAGGTGAGGAGGCAAAAGCAAAAGGTATTGGGTTGCATTTTGCTACTGTAGTGTTGGGATTGGGAGCACTTCAGTGTGGTTAGATTAGTGGGCTTGCCTAATATAGTGTGGGATAGGGATCAACCCTATGCTATGAGGTAGTCGATGGCAGAGAAGGTGAAATCAAGTCATCCTATTCGGATGGGCCAATGGTACAAGGATTTATGGGTTGGATTGACAACAACTCAGGTTATATCAAGACCATGGCGAGGTGCCATATGGATAGGTGATAGGGAGCATCTATGGCTAGATGCTATGGTAGTAGCTCGAAATACAAATATAGCTCGACTATAGAATATGGAGATATCATCTCAGGATGTAGAGATAGTTTGATTGCAAGCAAATCTAGACATACAACCGACTGCAGGTAGAGGTAAGGACAAGATCATGAGGCTTTAGGAAGAGATGCTATAGAAGAGACCAACGAAAACATGGTGTAAAACACCTTCGGAATCGGGATGGATACATCCGATTGTTGGAGGATTGGTTGATGGAGCACGACATTGGGCTTCTAGATCCACCCTCCTCATATATATTCAGGTCTTTTAGGCCTAGTGAGTCTAGGCATAGCTCTAGGTCTAGGGCTCCTTCAAGGTCACAAGGGTCCTCTTATAGGCATTAACTAGTGCTTAGATGCACTTTTTGTATATGAGCCTTGGTGCTCCATTGTATATAGCCTTTGGGTATTCATTGTACATGCAATATATATATATATATATATATATATATATATATATATATATATATATATATATATATATACATGGATTATACTTTTGTGTGAATGCTTTTGTGTAATTGCTTGTGTGGATGCAAATATATATGGATGATTAATGCAATGATAATGTGTATGAATGCAAATGTATATGGATGATTAATGCAAGTGATAATGTGTATGAATGCAAATGTTCTAATGATCATTCATAGTTTTAGATTTTTGTTGGCCATGTTTAACATTATTGAGGGGTACCAAACTTGGTGGCATGTGAGGTGAAAACTCATGGATGTTGGCATGGAAGAAGATATGGATGTTGATATGGAAGAAGATATGGATGTTGATATGGAAGACTATTTTGCAGACTTAGACATACTAGTGATATCAAACAAACCCATTAAACACTGCCTAATTCCTCTAAGACCAAATGTGTGTGCAGTGAATTCATTTACCGAATCATGAGCATGGTAATGACTCAAGGCAATCAAGAACCAATGTGTGTGCAAGTGAGTTCATTAACTCATCTTGAGTGAATTGGATGAAACCTATTATGGATAAGATCAAGAATCTAGCTTGTCCTTATGTGTGGTCAGAGGTCTCTTTAAAAGAGACGTGTTGCCACGCATGAGTGTACTCCACTATTAGTCAATCATTTATAGCCTCGGTGGAGACTTACTCCATAGTCTAAGATTTTTATCTCTAAGTTTTGGGGATGACTACCTAACCGTCTGATTGGAAATGTAGTACTATCCTTACAACTTGAGAATCAATGATGTGTGATGTGTAAAAGATTTAAAGTTCTTAGGAATTTTTCCCTACTCTTTCTTTTATTTTGATATTGTGATAGTGGTGAAAACCACTATTTTTGTGGACTATGTTGCATGATGGGACAAGCAAGGATTACCCTTTTCACTTTGAGGTAAAACCCAAGTATGGTGTTATCTCTTTTTGACACAAGAGGTTTTTAAGATGTGAAAGTGTGTTTGGTTCAAGAATGTTTTAGAGTCAATTCCTAGAACTCAAGATTTTCTTAGTGAAAATTGTTTCTTGGTCCTAAAGAAAACTTGACATGCATTGGAGGTTTCCTAAAACACTAGAAGTGGTTGAGTGACTAAAAACACTTAGGAATCGTAGACATGTCACTTTGCTAATGAAAATTTGGCTTTATGGAATGGTGCAATGAAATGAATTTGAAGGTGCCCATGATTAAGGCAACATAACTTTATTTGACCAATTTATATCTGAACTGAATAAATGATCCCTAATATGAAATGTGATGTGTGAAAATGATGGTGCAAATGTAATGAATGAAATGTGAGTTGTGAAATGAAATGTGTGTAAATGAAATGTATGCAAATGAAATGTGTGTAATGTAATGTATGCAATGCAATGTGTGAAATGAAATGTATGAAATGCAATGTTGTTTTTGTGTAATAGCCATGTATATATACATATATAAATCACATTATGTATAGAATACTCTCAAATGAATAACATTAAGTGGTTCGGTATCTTCAACTCCCTATAGACTCGCAAGTCTATAAGTTCCTTTACCCACTTTTGAGTAACAATGTATGGACCTAACCAATTAGCCATGAATTTATCATGAAGATGCGATAATGCATTGGTGTTTTGTTGATTATATTTAAGGACAAGATCTCCTCCTTGGAATTCATGTAGATAAATTTGGCATTGTAAGCATGCTTTAGGCAGTCTTGATATACTCATAAAAGGTCTACATCATTGACTCGCCTCTCATAAAGGAGTGTGAGTTGGTCAAGACGTGCTTATCTAGCAGTATCATCATCTATGAATTCTTGCAATAAAATTCGTAATGAGGGGATCTCAAGATCAAGAGGCATGATTAATTTGGCTCCATAGACCAATGAAAATGGTGTTGCCCCCATAGGTGTATGAATGCTTATTCGATAAGCCCATAATGCCAATGGAATTTGTGTATGCCAATATCTATTATTATTTTTAACAAGTTTATTGAGAATAATAATTAATGTCTTGTTGGTGGCCTCAGCTTATCCATTTACTTGTGGGTAATAAGGAATTGAGAAATTGTGTTGGATATCATAATCTCACAAAGTGCTCGAACATCCTTGTTCTTGAAAGACTTGCCATTATTAGAGATGATTTTTGAGGGAATACCAAAACGACAGATGATATGATGAAGTATAAACTTCACAATTCTAGGTCCTATTGTACTGGTTAGAGGAATTGCCTCAACCCACTTTGTGAAGTAATTAGTGGTTGTGATAATTAATGTATGTTATCCCGAGGAAGAAGGTGAGATTTTTCCAATTAGATCAAGACCCATTGTGAAAAGGGCCAAAGGATTTGAATAGGTTGTAATGCTTGTGATGGCACATGAGTTAAATTAGCATGTTTTTGACATTGCTTACAATGTTTGACATATATGCAACAGTCACATTCCATGGTGGGCCAATAATAACCCATGCGTAAAATACTCTTGTAGTTGCCATTCCACTAAAATGACCACCACAAGTACCATCATGAGCTTCAACTATGGCTCTTTGTGACTCAACAGACTCGATACAATGAAGGAGAATTCCATCATAATCACGTCTATACAACATGTCCCCCAAGAGAGTAAAACATATTACTTTTTGCTTGAAAGTGCATTTAAAAGTCCGTGACATATCTGATGGGAGTATTCCAAACTTGAGAAAGGCTATTATTTGGTTTGACCAAGGCTCATATGGTTCTAAATGGATAAAGAAAACATCATTTCATCCTTATATTCAACACAAACAATTGCATATTTAGATATCATTGTGATAATGAGTGATTGTACCTCTCCTAAGGTATCCTTTGGAATAAATGATCTAAGAGAGGCCATTGCATCTACAAATATATTAGTCAAACATGGTAAACTATAAATTTAATACCAATAAAACTTAGAGAGCAATTTAATTTCTGCTTCATGGTAAAGATTTATAATAGATTCTTTGTATTAGTATTCTCCATTGATTTGTTTAACAAGTTGAGAATCACCAAATATCCTGATATGCTTTATGCCCGTAGCTATAGCTACTTGAAGATCTAAGACTAAGGCTTCAGGCTTCATACTCTACATTGTTGCTTGTGCATTGGAAGTCTAGTTTGAATGATAAGGGGATAGGCAACCCCTGGGGTGTATGAAACACGACTCCAACACCTTAACCTTTTTTGCGCTTATAATCGTCAAAGAATAGTGTGATATCGATGTCTTCCTTCATAATGACATCTTCTTGTTCGGTGACAGTGAATCCCAAATAATCTGGGAGCTCAATAATAAAGGGTTGATCACTAGGTAGTGGAGCTTTCGCAAGTTGATCGACTATAACGTGATCTTTAATTGATTTTTGAATTATGAACTCAAGATCGTATTCAATGAGAAGAATTATCCATTTAGCGGTACGTGTGTTATTGTAAGTGCGAGACATCATATAACACAAAGTATTTTATCTAGATATGATATATGTGGTGTGACTAAGCATGTAATATCTGAGTTTCTTAGTGGAAAAAACCATTGCTAAGCACAATTTTTCCATGTAAGCGTATCTAGTTTCATAGCTTACCAATGCTCGATTAATGTAATAAACATCTTGCTCTTGATTGTTTTCATTCTTTTGTGCAAGCATTGTCCCTAATGCAAAGTTCGTTGTTGAAACATAAAGATGGAAGGGGACCCTCGAATGAGGAGTTAAGACTGGTGGAGAAGTTAGGTATTGCTTAATATCATCAAAGTCTTTTTGACATTCATCTAACCATGAAAATGGTACCCCCTTTTATAGCAGGTGATTTAATGGCCTGCATTTTTCAGAAAGTTGCACAACAAAATTATGGATTGATTAAATATTTCCTTGTAAACTACATAATTCCTTTAAGTTTGTTGGGGGAGACATCTCCATGATGGCATTTATTTTGTTTGGATCCACCTCAATGCCTCTTTTGGAGATAATGAACCCTAGTAGTTTACTAGAGGTAACACCAAAGACACAATTATTGGGGTTCAACCTTACATGATGCTCTAAAGTTGGTCAAAGACTTTTTTCAATACACCAATGTGTTCTTGTCGAGTTTTAGATTTTTCCAAGAGATCATCCACATAATATTCGATGAACTTATGCATGTAATCATGGAAGATGTATGTCATGGCATGTTGATAAGTGGCACCTGCATTTTTGAGGTCAAAGGGCATCACCTTGTAACAAAAATTTTCCCAAGGTGTAGTAAATGTTGTTTTGTGTTGGTCATAAGGATTTATTCGAATTTGGTTGTATCTTGAAAAACCGTCCATGAGAGAAAGCATTTCATGGCCAGTGCAAGTGTTGATAAGAGTATCAATGTTTGGAATGGGAAAATCATCCTTAGGACATGCTTTGTTAAGATCTCAAAAATCAGTGCAAACACATATCGCTCCATTAGGCTTATGAACAGGTACCATGTTTGAGAGCCACTCAGGATAGTCAATGGAGACAATGAAACCCACATCTAATAGCTTTTGAAGCTCTTCTTTGACCAATAGGGCAACAGTAGGATGCATCCTTCTAAGTTTTTGTTTGACCAGCTTAGAATCAGAGCTTAATATGAGATTATGGATAACCAAATTAGGGTCAAGATCGGGCATGTCCTTGTATGACCATGCAAAAATTCCCTTCTTCTTCTTGAGAAGATCAATTAATTACTCTTATTCATATGTGGATAAAATTTTACCAAGTTTGACAGTTTAGGGATTGTCTGCGTTTGAACTAAGGTTCACATCGATAGTATCTTCAATAGATATGTGGGAACCTTCCTCAAGATGATAGGGCATTGGGATCAGATGAATGTCGTCTATGATGTCATCAACCTCTTCTGACTCAACCTTGTCTATGTCTGCTTGGAAAACCTCAGGATCTGAAGGTGAAGGTGGAGGTGAAGATTGGGGTGATGGAAGAATGTAGTTGGTTGAAGCCCTTAACAATTTCTCAAAAAAAACAAACTCGAAAATGGATGGTGGCGAGGATATCCGATCCGTATCAATAAGGCTTATATCAATAGGAATTGACTTTGCCAAATCATATGGATTACGGATTGAGATAAATAAATCAACATGATTCATATTGACTTAAGAGGAAAATGAATTATTGGCAAGGTAAATGGATGGGTGGTGTTTGCTAGAACCAATAATAAACCTCAACAACAACAAGCAACATACATAAATGCAATGTACATGTAATTTTAAATACACAAATAAAATTTTTATATTATAAAAATATTATTAAATATTAAAAAAATAGAAACCTTAAATATTTTCATAGCCTCATTCCTCACTTTATTAAAATTTCTTAATGTAGTATTTTAACTGTTAAAATAAATAAATAAAACCATAAAATTTTGGTTTTATAAGATTAAAAAATATCACTATAATAAATAATAGAACCATTTATAATTCAAATTTAAATAATAATTTAATTTAATAATAATTTAAAAGAGTTGGTTGATAGTTAAGAACCTTACGCTGGAAACGCTGGGGTTGTGTAAATTTCGTTGCTTCTAAACATGTTCACATTTTTGCATGATGAATGAATAGGTTAATGGGTCTTAGTCATTATACTTTCGATTGGGAAGAAACCAAGACGAGTGCCCCACAAACAAAATTATATTTATAACGAGTAATAATAAGTATAAATTATGATGAAATTTTTTAGTGTTAGTTGATAAGTTTTTGGTTTAATGAATGAGGCAAGTAGTTGATATATCCACACTAAGGTTTAAATTTAAGGAATACCAAATAGTTTAACGTGACTAAATTGATATAAAAAGGAAAGAGTAACCTTTTTAAAGCCCAATTTAAAATAATAATAATAATAATGGAATCTTTAGTTAAAATTTAGGATACTTTGATTGTATAGATGAATTCAAAATATTTGGATAGGTTGTTTTTAATGGAAAAAATTTAGGATAAAGATGAGAAAAGATAGGTATTTTATTTTAAGTGAGTTTTAATTTTATTATAAACAATTGTTTTTTAGTTGGAGAACAAGGGGTTGTACTTGGGTCTCCCATCCTTGACAAATCACAACTATCTCTTTTAGAGCATGAGAGTTTACAAACATTAAATTCTCATCTCAATTGAGTTGTTATAACTAGAAACTTACATCATTTTATCTAAAATGTTTGAATTTTTTATTTTCATTTTTTTAAAACTTTTTTAAATTTTTATATGAATACAAATATTTCTGAATTCCACATTCTTCTTGACAATTTTTTACAATAGCCTTCACAATAGCAAAATTTCACCTTTACTATATAAGCATTGTATCTTAGTAGAGTAATATTTCCAAAACACCGTATTATCATAGCCCACTTTATTAGATATGGAATGCTAGTTTCCTTCCTGAAGCACAAGTGCAACCACAAAAATTCTAATACATACTTTATATAAAAACACATTAATGTTATACAATAAAGCATATATTACCAATGGAAAGCATCGAAGTAAATATTAACCATTATTTGATTCAGGTAGTCAACATTTTCTTGTTAGCTTTAGCTAAACTTACTACTTCCTCTACCCGAGGAAAAGAGAATTTAACTTCACGATCTTCAATTAAAACCCCTCTATTAGCCAGCCTATTTGTACATTTCTTTCCTTCCCTTCATGTATGTGTAATCCTGATTTCTTCAAACTCTTTAGCAAGATCTTGAATTTTTACAATTATCTCGTGTATGTTCCATGGAGCCTTTGCTTTCCTCAAAATTGTATTTATTACTATGTATGAATCACCTTCTATCCATACTTTGTTCTATTTCATTTGTTTGCATATTTTTAACCCTTACAAAGCCACCCAAGCTTCAACTTCATTATTTGTCTTAAATCTATTATTGAAAGCATAATGAGACAAAATATCTTCCTTATTATTTCTAATTATTCCTCCTCCTCCTGGTCTTGGATTTGTTAGGTTGTGGAGTCCGATCTCGGCTAAATATGGATAAAATAGTTATTTGTTCCTTAACTGGATTGTAGATGACCAATCCCGAACTAGAGGTGGAAAAGGAAAAGTTAATTTTAGGATTGGCTAAAATTAACCTTTTTCTAATTGTAAACTTTCTTAAGTGGGGATTGGGTTAATTATAGGATGCTTGTTTTAGCATGCATGTAACTGGTTTCCTTATTTATGTAATACCTCCGGTAGAGAGGATTGTAAGTTTGAACTAGGCCTTAAGTGGGGATTGGGTTAATTATAGGATGCTTGTTTTAGCATGCATGTAACTGGGTTTCCCTATTTATGTAATACCTCCGGTAGAGAGGATTGTATCTTGTTTATGGGAAGTGCATAGGATTGTGCATTTCTGTAGAGAGACCAGGAAGCTTGGTGTAGAGCTTGATGCAAGGGTGTTTGCATGTTGAATTACTGTTAGAGTAATTGTGTGGAGATGCTGGTGTTTTGAAGAGGAATTTGCAACTGGTTGTGTTGCAGGATTACTCCCTTCAGAGATTGTATTGGTGTTAATGCAAAAGATTGGTGTTTCTTGGTGGATGTAACCCACACTGGGTGAACCACATTATATGTCATGTTTTCTCTTGTCTTGCTTGTTTATTATTGCTCTTATGTATTTTATATTTTATGTAGTGAATCCTAACAATTGGTATCAGAGCAAGTTTGGGATTCAGGATTGAGTGGGAGCTTGACTTGAGTGGGAGCAATGGCGGAAGAAGGGAAGTTCAGGGTGTTTGTTCCATTTGGTAGAAAGTAACTGCAGAGCTCTTTCACGAAGGACTATGATGGAGTTGTTCGGTGTGACATCGAAGATGGTAAAGAATTTCTAGGTGTTATGCAACGAGAGTGGAAGGGCCCTGGTTTCTCACCATTGTGGCAAGAAGGGGCACCTGAAAAAGGATTGTTGGTCTCGGGATAGAGATGGAGGAGAAAGGTCAAATGTGAATCTAATGAGTGAAATTTTGACACTTTCTGATACGGATGGTCTTGACATTGATGTTGGAGGACCAGAGAGTTCTCAAGCAGTGGGAACTGGGAGACATGTCCAGGAATATGGACATGGCTCAGGATTTAATGTATGATTTTTTAGGATGGAACACATAATATGGTTATAGCTTTGGATCATTGCGACCCCAAGTCCCTAAGTTGGAAGGTAATTCCACACTCGGGGAGTGTGCTTTCAAAGCTAGTGGTAAAGCCATATTTTGTGTGTGCATGCTATGGGTCATCCATAGTATGTAGATCTTGCCATGGTGGTGATGTTTGATTCACCATGATACAAAGTAATTCTGAGGATGTTGTTATTATCACTGATTTGTGGTAGAGAGATTGTGTGTTGCTTGTTGATCACAAGATAAAAGTGCGTGGATGACACTAGTCTAGTGTGATGGTTTAGAGCATGGTTACAACAATTTGGAGGAGTTGACATTCCTTGTTTGGCTTGAAGATATTCTTTGGCGGATGCAACAGTGGTAGAGTTGTTGTGGATCAGTCTCCAAGTGGGAGATTGTTAGGTTGTGGAGTCCGATCTCGGCTAAATATGGATAAAACAGTTATCTATTCCTTAACTAGACTGTAGATGACCAATCCCGAACTAGAGGTGGAAAATGAAAAGTTAATTTTAGGATTGGCTAAAATTAACCTTTTTCTAATTGTAAACTTTCTAAGTTTGAAGTAGGCCTTAAGTGGGGATTGGGTTAATTATAGGATGCTTGTTTTAGCATGCATGTAACTGGTTTCCTTATTTATGTAATACCTTCGGTAGAGAGGATTGTAAGTTTGAACTAGGACTTAAGTGGGGATTGGGTTAATTATAGGATGCTTGTTTTAGCATGCATGTAACTGGGTTTCCCTATTTATGTAATACCTCCGGTAGAGAGGATTGTATCTTGTTTATGGGAAGTGCATAGGATTGTGCACATTTCGGTAGAGAGATCGAGAAGCTTGGTGTAGAGCTTGATGCAAGGGTGTTTGCATGTTGAATTATTGTTAGAGTAATTGTGTGGAGATGTTGGTGTTTTGAAGAGGAATTTGCAACTGGTTGTGTTGCAGGATTACTCCCTTCAGATATTGTATTGGTGTTAATGCAAAATACTGGTGTTTCTTGGTGGATGTAACCCACACTGGGTGAACCACATTATATGTCATGTTTTCTCTTGTCTTGCTTGTTTATTATTGCTCTTCTGTATTTTATATTTTATGCAGTGAATCCTAACAGGATTTACTTTAGATGATCCATAAAAAATTAATTTTACTAACTTCACATCTTGTGGTTTCCACTTCATATTCTTTGCCTTCTTTTTGTTTCTCCTATCTCCAATATAATAATTCCATTTGATGACTTGAATCCATCTACCAAGGCTCTTTGCTTCCAAATTAGGGATTAGGTGAGTTGATAGGGTTGGTTTAGAATCCCCCATGGCTAAACAAATATTTCTTTTCATTACCTCTAAATTGCTTTCCTTTCCTTTAAATATTCTTCTATTCCTTTCTAACCATACAGTCTAGATTTTTTTGTAAAGCAACACTTTTATAGGTGCTCTGCCATTGCTCTAACCATCTTCAATTCTTCCACTCATCACCAAGCATTTATCAAACATATTAAGAATCCATTGCCATAGTTTCAAAACTACTAAGGAGTGTCCCAAGAGATGGTCTATACTCTCCTCCTCCATTTTACAAAGAACAAATTTTGAGGGGCCATGAAATCCATTTTCATAAGGTTATCCTAGGATAAAATTCTTCTATGCCCTACTAGCCAAACAAATATTTTGACTTTAGGAATACTTGTGCTATCCCAAATATCTCTCCATATTATTGCGATATTCTTATTTTGATGGTGCTTTATATTATTTATCCACTTCTTTTCATGTATTCTCCTGAGCTATTCAACTCCCAAATTAGCTTATCCTTGGCTCCCATCGAAATAATCATTGTTGTTATCTTTCTACTCAATTGTATCCTCGCATCAATATCTTGTACACTTATAAAAAATTATTCTTTCCATTTGTATATTCCTTCCTGATCCTTTTACAAAATGTTTGAAACCCTATCACCATTTTTATCTTGAAGTAATTTCATCCATGATTTCAAAATTGGATCTAGATTGAGTGGTTTTTTAATAACACCAAGTATCCATCCAAATAGATTTTTTTCTCTAGTTCCCACCACCCATATTAAACATTTAATCACTAGATCAATTGATTTTGTTAAACTATTCCATAGTGTAGAACAATTTGATAGAGAGAATGTGGTAAATATTAAGCTTGGGTCATTGGGCTCAACATACTTAAAAGAATTTTTACCCATTATCTTTGACTCTCTTTATACAATATCCAAATTAATTTTCCCCTAAGAGCTAAGTTTGCATCCATAATAACTCTTAAACTAAGACCTCCCCTAGTTTTATCATCACACACCTTGCTCCATTTCACTAAAGGAAATTTTATTTTATCATGTAATCCTAACCACAAAAATGATCTCATAATAAATATAAACTTTTTTCTATTGATTTTGGCATAGTATACAAGGATATACAATAAGTTGAGATGGCATGTAAGACTTGTTTAATTAGCTGCACTCTTTATACTAACGATAACCATCTACCTTTCCATATCGGTAGTTTATTCTAAAATTTACTTATAACTAGATCCCATAATTCTTTCCTCATTCTCCCCTCAAATAAGGGCATTGCTAGCAAGTTTACCTCCTCCATTTGAAGTAACCTGCATATCCTTGCTTTGAATTTAGTCAGGGTGTTTAGGAAGTAAATTTTGGATTTTGTCTTATTAACATTTTGCCTTGATGCTCTTTCACATTCCTTTAATAAGTTATTCAAAGCTTTGACCTCGTTTATCCTTGCCCTCCCAAAAAGAGTTGTATCATCTAAAAACTGATGATGGGTGATGTTGTTAATATTATTACTAGCCTTAATTCCACTTATAAGCCTATCCCTGTAAGCCTTCTTCAAGTTCCTTCTCAAAATATCTACCATAATAATGAAAAAATATTATGATAGAGGATCTTCTTGTCTAAGGCCTTTCTTGGCTTCAAATGATTTTGTTACTAACCCATTGACCAACATTAAATATGAAACTATAGAGACACAAGCTTTAATCCATCTAACCCAATTCTTCCTAAATCCAAATTTTTCTAATACTACAAAAAGAAAATATTATTTAACCCTATCATAGGCCTTACACATATCAAGTTTAAATATCATTGCTCTATGTTTTCTTAAAGTTGTTGAATGCATAACTTCATCAGCTATTATGATCCCATCCAATATCTCCCTTTCACAAATCCACCTTGCTATTTTGAAATAATTTTGTCTAACAATGGTCTTAACCAATTCGCCATCACTTTGGAAAATTCTTATATGCCATATTACATACGTTTATGGTTTGAAATGAATCAAACAAATATGCATCCTTCTTTTTTGAAATTGAGGTAAGCTATGTTGCATTTATTTTATAAGGTATGCATTGTTTTATCATAGACTGTTCCATTACCACTAATAAAGAATACTTCACTATATCATAATTATGTTGATAGAATGTTGCAAAGATCCCATTAAAACTTGGGGATTTATCCTTATCAAAAGAGAAAAGAGCTAAATGAACTTCTTCAAAATTAATAAGCTACATTAGTTTCCTATTATACTGATTTGTTATAATTAAAGATACTCCTTGTAGAATTTTATCATTAAGAACTTCAAACTCTTATGATCCTAGAATATTCTGATAAAAAAAACTTTCCTTATTTTTTATTTCACTTTGGTCTTCAATCCAAACCAAGGTTATGCATAAGGGGTTGGCCCTGAAATATATTTCTAAAATCAAGGCGAATTATCTCGAAATCCCGATGAATCATGTCCAAGGAGACATGGTGAATGACATTCATGTTTCACCAAAAATTTTCAAACTGTGGTAAATTTTTCTGTGTTGGGGGCTATGAATATCGGTTGCCAAATTCTAGCACTGTATGGAAAAAATAAAGGCTTTATGGTGATAAGAAAATCTATGTTGATCATACTATGCCTATAGAACAACTATGTTGATCGGTTTGAGACGATTAGTTGTAGACATGATGATCAAAAAATGTAGATCGATTGCAGACATGAAGGTCAAAAAATAATGATCGATTACAAATATGTTGATATTTTGTAGCAATTTTGATCAATTGTAGCAATGTTAATCGGTTGTAGATATGATGGTTGAAAAATAATGATCGGTTGCAAAATATGTCGATGAGTTGCAATAATATCGATTGGTTGTAGCAATGTTGATTGCTCCAGATATGACAGTCAAAAAATGATGATCGATTGTAGATATGTTGATGAGTGGTAGCAATATCGATCAGTTGTAGTAAAGTCGACTGGTTGTAGTAATGTTGATCGATTTCAGTAATACCGATTTGTTGCAGCAATACCGATAAGTTATAGTAATATCGATCACTTGCAGCAATGTCAATCGATTGCAACAATGCCGATGTGTTGCAACTATGATGATCGATTGCAATAATACCGATGCATTGCATTAATGCCCATCGAATGTAATAAAGTCGATCAAAACTAGTAATGTTGATCAGTTGCAACAATGTCGATTAGTTACAACAATGCCGATGTGTTGCAGCTATGATAATCGATTACAACAATGTTAATACATTGTATTAATATTGATTGGATGCAACAAAGCTGATCAGAAGCAACAATACCAATCAGTTGCCACAATATCAATTGATTGCAGCAAAGTTGATCAATTGCAACAATTTCGATCGATTGTAACAAAGTCGATTGGTTGCACAAATACCCATCGGATGCATCCAAGTTGATTGATTGCACCAATGTCAATCGAATGTAGTAGATCCAATCGATTGCAACAAAGTCGATCAGTTGCAGCACACCCAATTGATTGTCGATCGATTGCAACCAAGTCGATCAGTTGCAGCACACCCGATCGATTGCAACACACCCAATCGATTGAATTGATGATGCATTGCATCTGCACCACGCGTCAACCATCAATTAAATGATTGCATGCAGATGCCTAGTATCGATTATTTATTTGATGGTTTTATTTAGAAAAGTCTATATAAAGGCATAAACAGTCATTTTTCACCTTATATAACATAGTTTTAACCCTTTTCCTTCTGTTTGAACCATTTTTTGATGCTTTTCATCAAGTTTCCAATACCTTCCACCCTACCTCCTAATCCATATTCCCTCATAGTATCATACACAACAAAATAATCCAATGACGTTCCCTATCACCCCTGGAATTTCAAAAATTTATTTCAAAAATCTTGTTTGCCCTCTAATTTTTGAAATATTATTAACATCGGGTTACGACATGTCATGGGTTTAAGACTCAGTTTGACACAAATATTAAACTACTAGAAAAGATAATTACAGGTTACGACACTGATTTGAGCAAGGTAAATGTTGTCATTGACAAAAAAAACATCGTATTTTATTTCACAACCTCATACGTCACTAGATTAACAACATTACCTCACATCGATTTTGATCCAATCACATTGAAATTCACATTAACTGATGATGATAAAATCTACTTGGAGATCATCTTCAATGTGCAGCCATAATCTTTTCAAGGTATAACTGCATAATTTTTTATTTAATTGAATTTAAATTCTAAGGGTCTACAATTACTGATTTGTTTTTTTATAGTTATGGCTACCAAGTCCAAAAGGGATTTTATTGTACCAGCTATTTAGGATAACTTTCTTCGAGTATGTTGTGAATTCTTCCTAGCCAAACTCATTTTGCAAGGAATACCGACATAAATTTTGATGTGGACCTTGGCATATTTGGTTCGTTGTATTTCACACCAACAATTCGACTGGTCCACCTATGTCTCACATCGGATCATAATGGATATCCAAATTCTGATAACCCATGCTTCACCTTCACCAAAAATAATCACATGCAACTGCATTCTTGGTTTTATTTTATGAATCTTATTAAAATTTGCAGAACACTCCAATACCGACTTCTTGGCACTCAGCCCTAGCCAATGCACCCATGATAGAACAACAAGTTTAAGTAATTTTTAGTTAATATTAAAGTAATAATTTTTTTATTTTCATGTTTTTTTCATTTTTATAATTTTTATATTTTATACAAAACACAAAAAAGGGCATTCTCTTCCTCTTCAAATCGAGATGTTGCTTTCAAAGGTTATAATCCAGAGGAATCAGGAGACTCCAAAACACCTACGGAGGAAACAATACCACCACTAAGAAAAATATCAACAAGAAAACGTGTAAGATCTAGTTCTCCTAAACCTCGACAATCTCCCCTGCACGTCCATTGCTAGTTGCATAAGAAGTCTCATATTCGGGAAGTAAGTTTTACTGTCTGCCTTCACAAAATTTGTTATCAAATTTTACTATTTTTTATTAAATTTTATATTGTGTTTTTAGATGTACAATGCACCCACATTTCATTTGCATCTGTGGCTACACAAGAGGTATCTTATTTCTTTTAATAAGTGTTATAACCAATTTTGTAACCAATTTTTATAATCTACCTTCACAAATTTTGTAACCAATTTTTATTTTTATGTTTTAAGTTCCTATACAACAATTGCATCATCGAAATCAATCGTCAATGTTGCCCCCTCCTCCACCATGCCAACCTCAGATGCGAGGTCAATGCTTCCCGGGTGGAAAAAACATTCTTCCATCTAGGCCACATAGAGAAGCAACAAAGCAATTTTCAGGATTCTGACTTATCTTTTAGTAATTTTACAGGTGTATAGGAAGCTTCTGGTGTTAGGTTGGATAATGTTCCACTTGATCAGGATTTATTTTTACAAAAAAATATACCCACTATTTTTCAAGTAACAGATTTGCTTCGAGATCCTCAAAATGAAGGAGCAGATTGTTCAAGCAAATCTCCTCCTAAGGAAACTAGCATCCCTTAGGCTCGTCCTCTACCAGAGGATGAAAAAGTAAAACTTTTTGAAAAAGAATTAGTTTTTGAAAAAGTTGAAGCAACCATTACAGATTCTCTAGTTCTAGATGTAACAAAAATGAAAAAATGGGAGTATCAAGCCAAAGTTTTGATAAAGGAAATAAATGCTCGATTCAAAAAAATTCAAAAAGAAAAACTATTGAGGTGTAGACCAATTGGTTACCCCAAACCCCGTAAGTGGGACGAAGGTCCAAATTTTAAATCTCGGGCCTCGTCAGACTAAACGCTTGTCCCCTTCCTGTTGCTTTCAACGACATAAAAATTTTAAAATGATCATGACATGGTGGTTATAGGGGCGGAATACGCGAAGATCTGTGTGGCGGTTTTCGAGGTGGACATCACAAAATACTGTAGCGGCCATAAAAATCCAGACAACTTGCCCGAATTCGTGACGGCTACCGATTCCACCATGTAAAATCAAAAAAAAAAAAAAAAACTTTTATTTTAATCTAATTAAAAAATAAACCTTTACATTCCAAAAAAATAGTTTATCATAATAAAATTTCAACACTTAAAAACAAATGGTTAAATTAATTACTATATTTTGTATCAAGTAGTCCTATAATTTGTTTTAGCCTCAAACATTTTTTAATATTATTGTCACAGGCTAAACCAAGAAAAATGTTAATGTTTTTAATCATTTTTATATAGTATATTATTAATTAAGTTGATTTTTTTTCTTATTACAGTGTCAAGTTTGCAATAAAATGATAACATTTGAGTTTGTTTTAAAACATTAAATACTATTATTTTTTAATAGAAAAGTTTTTGTGAGGACATTTTAACTGTATATTATTGGTGTTTCAGTGACCTGAATTCTAATCAAGAGGTGGGAGACCCTTGTTTTGGGTTGCATAGAAGAGTTGGCTACAACCACACTATTTTAGTAACTGACAAGTATAGGATTCAAACCACATGGTATGAGATGGAAGACCCTTATTGCTATACCCCTAGGTGAGCAGGTTGAGGAATATTTGTAAGAAGATTTGAGGTAGATTTATGAGTAGATTTGAGGTAAATTTGTGAGAATATTTGAGGTATATTTGTGAGTAGGTTTAAGGCAGCGTTGTGAGTAGATTTGATCAAAGTTGAGCAGAGTAGAGGGGATAGAGTTCTTCGATGGAGAGAGATCCACAAACCAGAGAAGAGGGGATAGAGTTCTCAGGTGGAAAGAGATCCACAAACCAGAGCAGTGGGGACAAAGGTCTCATGTGAATAGAGATCCACAAACTTGAGCATAGGGGATTGGTGTCTCCTTTGGACATAGGTCTTATAAACATTGTAATAGGGATTTTGTTCCCAAAATATTAATTGAGAAAATTTATAAGGAATATTTTCTTCATGGATGTAACCCACATTGGGTGAACCAAGTTAAATCATGTCTCTCATGTGTGTGATGATGTGTGCATTATTTACTACTTTGATATTATTGTTGTTATCATTTGGATTGAAAAGTAAAATTTTGTATCTTATACTTTTCACCCCCCTCTTAGTATAAGCTTATGTTCTTCAAGGAGGGTACAAAAGTTCTTGCACCAATATCTGAAGATACTGGAAAAGAGGAAACCACCCTGCTCGAAGGCTTGATTAGCGTAGAGAAAATCCTTATCAGTTTTGGAGCAATTGAGAGTATTGTTAACCAGCCCGAGGGAGGAGCCCTTGAAATGCAGAATGTGGAAGTAGTTAAAAAGGAAAAAGGAGTGGAATAGGAAAAAGGAGTGGAAAAGGAAAAATATGCTGAAACTTCCTGAAAAAGACAGTTGGTTCTGTTATTGCTTTTGAAAATTAGATTTTTCAAAACGATAATTTTATGATATGTTTTCGTTTGAAAACAAGACATTTGATTTTATTACTTTACTATTATATGATTTACATTTATATTTGTGTGTTATTTTCATCACTTCAGTATTATGGGGTTTCAAATATGCTTGAGTTTACGAAGAATATATGTATGAATGAATTTAAATTTTTATTTTATTCAAAGTCATTCTTGTCGTGATATAAAAATGAGTATTGTCTTGTGTATTATGCTATATTGTTTTTATATTTCAAGTGAGTTTACAAAGGATATATCTATGCACAAGTTTAAATTTTCATTTTATTCAAACTCAATCTTATTATGATTTAAAAGTGAGAATTGTTGTGTATTATGATATATTGTTTCTATATTTCCATATCTAGAGTAATATGCTATTTGCATTTTGCTTTCTAGAGTCAAATTATACATGCCAATGATACTAATGATACACATACATACATACATACATACATTCAAATTCAAATGATAAATCATTATATTTTATCAACATAGACAGTTAATTCAATAACAAAGCATTATTGTATTGTATTGTTGTTTCTGTAACTTGAGATTTATGCTAAACGCATTGTGATTTCTACTACTCTAGATTACATACAACACTTTGTAAAATAAATATTTACTAATTATGTATGCATTCGTGGTTTTCAAAATTTCAGTTTACTCAATGCTAAAGCATAAATCATAAAATTTTGTTAATATAGACAACTAATAACACTTCTAGAGTCAAAGCATACGTACTAATGATACTAATGACACACACATACATACTACATTCAAAGTAAAAGCATAAATCATTATATTTTGTCAACATAGATAGTTAATTCAATAACAAAGCATTATTGTATTGTATTGTTGTTTTCGTAACTTGAGATTTATGCTAAATGCATTGTGCTTTCTACTATTCTAGACTACATACAACACTTTGTAAAAGAAATATTTACTAATTATGTATGCATTCATGGTTTTCAAATTTCCAGTTTACTCAATGCTAAAGCATAAATCATAAAATTTTGACAACATAGACAGTCAATAACATTAAAAAGAAAATATGCGAAATCATTGATAATAGAATGATTATATAAATTTTTTCAAATCATTGAAATTTTACAAATGATATCAAATACTAAAAATCATTGATAATATGAATTTTTAAAATCATTGAACTTTTACAAATGATATAAAATATGGAAAATCATTGATAATATGAATTTTTTCAAATCATTGAAATTTTACAAATGATTTCAAATCCAGAAAATCATTGATTATATGAATTTTTTTAACACTTTGAAATTTTTACATTGCTAGAAGCTCATACAAAGTCTTGTCGACTTCTCCAAAAGAACCGAGAATCATTTGTGAATTCTATGTTTCCATAATCTCATCATCATTGTAATTTGACTCATTATCGTCATTATCAACAGTATTAGTGAGACCTCTCCTATCCTCTAAGGAATTCCAATATGTCAAAGCTCTGTCATAGGGAATATTACCCAACTCATATGATGACACAAATTCTCAAATAATTTTCTAAATTTGTGTCCAACTTGTTACGAACTTTCGATTTAACAAAAGATAGTGCACTGAAAACCCTTTCATCTTCAACAAATCCCAAAATCATTATATGACATAATTCATATAAAATAAAGTATTCACTCATAGTTTCTTGTAAGACACTACTTCGATATAATTTTTGCCAAAAATGCGTAATGAAACGAGTCTCATGTGGGTTTTTGAAATGTGCAATTTGATTATCCATTGTTATTACAAAATTGGTTGATTGTTGTCTCAAAAGTTCTTTGTTTAGATTACCATTGATTTCAATGTCATTTACTTCCACATGTTTAGAGAAATGTGTCATAAAAGTACCCATATATTTTACAAACAACTCACTTTTTAATATTTTTGCAATTCTTTTCAATTTATTCTTAGTACTATCCAAAATTTCATTGAATCTGCAATATGTTACGGGCACTTGTTCAACATCATCTGTAAGTGTATCTAACCGCTTTTCATAACGATATAAAGGAATCATATTTTCATGTATAGCAATACAAATATTATTTTTCATGTTGAACTTTATTAAGGTGTTAGGATCATTGACTTAAACTACCGTATTCCAACTATCAAACAAAGGATCCTTAAAATTTTGTCCAGATAAGTAAATATTATCAATAAGAATACATATTTGTTTTCTTATCCTGATGAAATCGATAATATAAATTGCTCTTTCTTGTGCGATTTTAATCAAATAATCCATTTCTTGCAACAATGGAATAATACCACATTATGTGAGAAGAGTTTCCAAGTTAGTCATATAAAATAGCAAATATTTTGCCTTGTCAACATCCCTACGATGTGCATACATAAACCCCACCAATGATTAATATTATGAAAAAACCCTTTTTACAGGAATAAACAGTGAAATCCACCTAGTGTCCACATCTTTTAATAATTTTTTGCCTTTAGTTACACCAAGAGAAAACTTTTGAAATTTTGCAAACCTTTTTTTATTGCATGAGAAGTAAGAATGTATTTCATGGATGATATCTTCCACTCTGTCTACATTATCAAAAGTGCTCACAATTTTATATGCAAGATTCATTCAATGAGTCATGCAATGAATGGGAATAAAATACGGGGTAATTGATGTCTAAAGCCTAACACAAATACCATTCCTTTGTCCTTACATTATAGCCGCGTTGTTCCAACACAAATTAACTTTATGGTAATTTGTTTTTTATATATTCTGGCAATATCCTTTAAACTGGTTACAAAAACATTATAAATATTTTCCGCATTACAATTTTCCATTATATTATGTAGTGTTAGTAAATGAGGTTGTCTCAAATGATTTTGAAATGTATAAAATGCATGCAAATCCAAGATGTGTTGTCAATAGTTGTTACCTCATCAATAGAAAGTGTAATAAATTTGGTTTGTTTTACATTCTCTCTCAGGTCCTCCTTCTCAATCAGTGATAGACATTTTATCATTTCCTAACCACTTTGATCTGACTTTTTTGAAATTGGGTCTGGATTGTACCACCCTTCTCAATGAGAGTTTGTTGATGTTTCATTGCTTTTTTGTATTCAAGTGCAGATCTCACATGCACATATTTTGATGCATCCTTCCACCTATGAGATCTATTAATTATTCCATCACTTTGTATTTCTTTGATGTAAACATTTCCACATTGTTTTTCTATTGTGTCTTTCTTATTTTGAAAAAAAATGATTCTTTCCCAGCTTTCAAGTACAAATAACGCATCTACACACTTTCTCTATCTCATATCACCCAATAAAAGGGTATAACTATGCCCATTCATTTTTAAAATCCCTTCCAATAGTCCATTCCCTTGTCTTTTGATGTTTAGATTTTTGACTACAAGATTTCCCAGAGGTCTGCATGTTAATTGTACTATAATTTCCTTTTTTGGTTGATGTCTGTATTAGGCATCTCGTGAAGTGGTTGTTGAATGTCATTATTAGGAAAATTATCATGTGGTCCCATCTCATCCGCTAGAATATCTTCGAGTGAATGCATATCAGCGTCGATAGTGTTTACTGCATTTAATGTATGGTGTTCTATATCATTTTTAGATGTAAAAAGACACTATTTTAAAGAATTAATAGAATATATTTTTACAAAGCATTTAAAAAGAGGTAGATAAGCATATAACCGTTTATCTATTAATAAAAAAATACTTTATATTTAAGAATAATAGAGAAAAAATAATGATGGTAAAAGGTGTTTGTACTTGCACATTGTGTAGATGTGGATGCATCACTATATTTTGATATTTGTGTAAAATATTTCAAAATTGTCTTTTTACCATAATATTGGCCTTCGTTCTTTCCATATTTAGTAGGTGAAATTGTATCTGTAAAAAAAAACTTTATATGTTAGGAAATAAATATAAAATTGAAGGAAAATCACATACTTCCCTCAATAATAATTTGCATTTCTAAGTAACCAAGGTTAAACTGTAATTCCATAAAGAATATATGAATCTTCAAACGAACCTACGCTGCCCTATAGAATGAACTTTGACAGACAAGAAGTAGTCTATGACAAGAAAAATTCTTCTAACACATGGATAATTGTCTACCATAGTTGCAGATAGTGCATCTACACTGCCTATGAAACATACTCTAACAGACAAGAAGCAATATCTGACAAGAGAAATGCTCCTAACACACAACAACATGACATGGATACTTGTCTACCATAGTTGCAGATAGTGCATCTACATTGCCTATGAAACATACTCTAACAGACAAGAAGCAGTCTTTGACAAGAAAAATGCTCCTAACACACAACAACATGACATGGATACTTGTCTACTACAGTTGCAGATAGTGCATCTACACTGTCTATGAAACTGAATAAAAAAGGCTTTGGATAACATAACTATGGAAGAAGAATACTCTACCTATTGTCACAAATTTTTGTCACCAATAGTCACTTTAATGTTATTGCAACTGCTCGATCACGATCGATTGAAACTACTTTGCAACTGCTTAGTCATAACCGATTGATAATCCTCTACAACCAATCGAACTATGCCGATTGACACTCTGTAATCGATCGACTTAAGATGATAGAAACGTCTCTGCAATCGACCAACTTATGCTGATAGAAACCTCTTTGCAATCGATCGACTTATGTTGATTGACACTCCTCTAAAATTGATAGGCTTATACCGATAGTCACTACTCTACAACTTATCAGGTTATGCCAATTGGTACTCCTCTACAACTGATCGACTTATAATGATACACTTCTTTGCAACCAATCTATTTATATCGATTGACACTACTCTGCAACCGATAAACTTATGTTGATTGACACTCCTATGCAATTGATCGACTTATACCAATAGACTCTTCTCTTCAACTAATCAGCTTATACCAATAGTCACTTCTCTGCAACTGATCGGCTTATACCGATTAACACTCCTCTATAATCGATTGACTTATGTCAATTGACACTCCTCTGTAACTGATCGATATATGCGGATTGACACTCCTCTATAACTAATCGACTTATGCCCACAGACACTTCTCTGCAACTGATCAACTTATGTTGATTAGAACTCCTCTGTAATCGATCGGTCTATGTTTATTGAAACTCCTCTATAACCGATCGACTTATGCTAACAGACACTTCTCTAAAATCGATTGACACCCCTCTGCAATCGATAGAATTATGTTGACAGACACTCCTTTCCAACCTTATCAAGTTTTTCGTTGTTTCAGAGCTATTTTCGAGTTAAAGTATTTTAGATGTATGTTTATCGGTACCCCCTACAGTATTTATCTGGGTAGTATATGAGGCAAATTAGGCGAGAAAAACAAAATTATTTATAATTTGAAGGTGAATTGTCTGTGGAATTGGGCGAAAGTGGTTGAAAAATTAAAATAAAAGTAAGATAATTATTATCAACGACGAGCGAATTTACCCCAAAAAAACTTCCACCCTGTAAATTTTGAGCGAATGAGCCCTAGTGAAAGGATCCAAAATTAGCAAATTTAAAATTTTGAAAATCCTAAATAGAGCAAATTTATGATGTTTCATGCTTATGCATAATGCTGATCCAAACCCCTTTTGTTGATTTAATTCTACTAATTCTATATGTTGATCTCTATACTATTTTCATCCTATGAAAAAACTTTGTATTTTTATCTCCTTTTAACCAATTCTATCTTGATTTTAATCTCCAAAATTTCTCTTCCTTTCTCAAAATATTATGATATTCACTAAGCAAATCCCTTTCCTCCGAGCTTGGATTATTATAATCACCTTTTTGGAATTTAAAAGTTTATCTCTTAGTTCTTATTTCTTCTCAAAAATATTTCTATAAGTTTTCTTATTCCATTCTTTTAATCTATATGCCATTGATTTAATTTGTTTAAGAAGTGTATACATCCCACTATTTCCTAAAGAAATCCATGCTTGTGCTATCATATCAACAAATTGAGGATGATTTTTCCACATTTTCTTATTTTTAAAAATTTGATATTTTTTTAATTCACTTACCACCATTTTAATTCTTATTGGCTAGTGATTTGAACTAATCCTTGTCAAGGTATTAATTTTAGCACAAGTCCCTTCATCTAGCCAATGATATGAGAGTATGCATTTGTCTATTTTTTCTGCTATTAAGTTATGATATCTCTTGTAATTGGTCCATGTATAGTTGTCTCCTTCAAACTCAACCTCCCATAGATTATTATTTTGAATAAAAGCTAAAAAATCTCTCATACTTTGAGTTAATTTCTTAATTCCCCCAAAATTTTCATCCAACTTCGTAATGGCATTGAAATCTCCTAATATTATGAATCAGGTTTATTGGTATTTACTTCTCATAAAGGCTTCAATCCCACACCATACTTTTAATCTACTTGATTGAGTTGTAGGCCCATAGACATTGATAAAGATGAAACAAATATATGCAAAGTAACAAGTGACTAAAGGGGCTATCTAATGCCTAGTTTTATGAATGATCACACAAGAGGTTCTAATAGGATTCCAACATGTTAGAATTTCCATTGTCACTCCATTAGAATGCACAACATCTCATTCACATATTACCCATACTGATTTGTATAGTTTTGGAAGCTTCTTTTATCATTTTAGTTTCTTGGATATAAATAATACTGGGCTTATTACTTAAACAAAGTTCTCTAATACACCTTTGCTTTGAGGGGGTATTAGTACCCCTTATATTCCAAGAGATGGTAATCATGTCTCAATAGGGGCTACTAGCCCTGCTTGCAAATTACCAATATCATTATGTTGTTTGGTAAAGAGAAGTTAAACCAACTTAGTTTGTGTTCCTTTCTCTATATTTGCTTTTGCTTCCTTGGATTTTGCTTGATAATTTGAGGGTTTTTCTCTTTTTGTCTTGCATGTATTAGGAGTAGGTCTTATTATTCTATTCCTCAATATTCTTTCACAACTTTATTTTTCATTAGATTTATCCTCTTATGGCTCTACTATGAAAGCTTTTGACTTGTCCTACTTATTTTTTGGTATTTTCTTATTAATAGTAGAGGTATTAACATTTTTCTTTTTAAGCGAAAAACCCCTTGTGGAGCCGCCTTGGTCTAAGAGACCACGAACAGGGGGTTCTACATCGTCAAAGTCACCCGAGGGTCACACCCGACCCTGCTCGCACCAACATTATCAATTGGATTTTGGATACCCAATTCAGCTTTTTGGTAAGGTAGAGATTTGAACCTGGGACCTCCCTTGGAGGATTGCCCTCTCCTCTCCAACTCACTGACAACACATGGGTTAGAGGTATTAACATTTAACACTGAATTTTCTCTACCAATTTTCTTATCTTGAATGGTGCATGGTATTTCAAGAGAGTTTTCAAAATATGATAAGACACATTCCTTAGGTTCATCAAGAATATTCATCCTTAAATTTGAATCATACTGAATAGACGATTTCTTATTAATATTTTGATCTTGTTGTACAATATCCTCTAAGATTTGATCTACTTTTTCTTCATAAACTAAAGCCTCAAAAGAATTAGTATTTCTTCCAATATCCTTTATTATTGATTTTTATTGTTTATTTACTTTCATCTATATAGAAATATTTTTTGGAAGTTGAAAACCATTCTCATATGCATCCATTTGTAAATTTCTCTTGTTTTTACATATAATTATGTTGGACTCTTCTTAGAGCACGATGTTTCAATATGCTCCACCTCATGGTATATTCTACATCTAAAATATATGCTTTCATAATATATGGTTTAGATCCACAACTTACCAATTAAATTTACCAAAAACTACCATATATTTAAGATATGAGGATCACTCCTCTGTGAGGTGATCACTAACCTCTACTACTAGATATGATTCTAAGGATTTAGTTGTAAATCGATCCATGGGAAGGAAACTAAAACTCAAAATCTATTAAAAATTACCAAAAAATCCTAGAGGAATTATAATACAAAAAAACCCTAAAATAATTTTGTAAGAAAAAATTCTAAGAAAAAGAAGGTGAAACAAATGCTTAGCTTAAAAAATTTATGCCCAAACATAATATCTTACCTCACTGAAACCCTAGCCTACATTGCTCTTCCCATCATCGAAACCTTGGCTAACATATATCTCCAATTTTATTTTTACGACTTGAAAAATCATCACTATCCTTGTTCTGGATGGCTAATTTTACATGGTCATATCTCCATAAATATTGCTTAGATTCCTTTATATGATCACTCATTTTAAATATTTTCAAATTATGCATAAATTGGTCCAAAAATTAGTTGAATCAGACAACCCTTTGCGAATATAAGGCTCCTAAAAGATGAGATGTTTTACATAAAAAAATCTCCCTAGTGTTGCCCTAGTTTTAAATTATTATCTTCACATGATCATATCTCCCTCAATACTATTTGGAATCTTTCAAATGATCACTCATTTCAAAGCTTTTTAAAATCTGCATAAAATGGCACAAAAATAATCTAAATTGGACAACTCTATGCAACTATATAGCTCTTGAAAGATTGTTCACTTTTAAAAAAATTTGCCCTAGCTTTGTCGATTCATAATTTTGCTTTATTAAAATAAAAATATATATACATCACTTTGTTTTTAATTTAAATTTTTTTTTTTTTTTTTTTTAATTTACATGGTGGAATTGGTTTTTTGATTTTAATTTTAATCAATTATTTTTTATGTAATATGAGTGAGATCCTTTTCAATCTATATAATCGATTAAAAAACATATATGTATATATAATAAAATCCATAAATTTTTAATTTTAATCAAATACTTCATTAATATATACTTAGCTTTATCCCCATGAGTGTGGTCTACCGACAAGGATGCCACTTGCAATATCGGTGATGTGACCTGGGTTCAATCCCCATGGTGGATGTATATAAGAAGTATTACTATATATATATATAGCTTTCTCAATCATTTAAATTCTTCAACTTTCATGGAGGACTCATGTTTGAATCTTCCTAAGCAATACATGTATAATTGTCAAGTTATTGCAATGTGGTCATGATGTAATATGGGTGGGATCATTTGTAGTCCCATATAACCAATTAAAAAATTTATTCTTAGTTTGAATCTTATTTTAAAACTGAGATTTCCATATTTAATTACCATAAAAAGTCCAAAGTGAAAAGCAAAGATGCTCATAGCTCAACTAAAAACTAGTTCACATAACTCAAATATAAATCAAGTAAATAGAAGAAATGAAAAAAAAGAATGAGAGATACAAACCTTTATACATCAAAGATAATCAAGTCAAAGAAATATTTTATATTGAAATGCACATAGTATGCGAGTTAACTATCTTAATACTTTGGTGGTAGCTCAATGTAAAATTTGTTGGAAGAAACAAAAATTTAAAAAATAAGAAAAGAGTTCTCTTTTCTCAACAATATAGTTTAAACAAATTTATAATTGATGATAACTTCACAGTTTATTCTAATTTTTGGCTCTAGATTTCAGTTCAAGTGAAGAAAGTTCATATGGATGTGGAACATCTTCATGCTCTTATGCAACACTAGGGTAGTACCCCATGTATAATCATTTGAATGCCTTCTACAAAGCCTTTTAGATCTTGTGAAGTTTCTCGATCGCGCTCTCATCGACAACTTCCCTCCTAATCTGTAGAAAGACATTGGTCTCAATCGTCTCTTGTTCGCCAACCCCAAGGCAACATTGGTAATAGTACATCTCATCATGGTAGTGGCTAGGAGGTTCGCTAGGTGGAGCTAGACCCAGTTGTTGGTTGGGGAGATCCCATTCCCACGTGCCCAGTTGCTCTTGCTAATGTGTTGGGTTGGGGTGTATCTAATAGCATTGATGGCTCTAGTACAGGTGATAATATTCGCACACCTAGGGAGGATTGGTGGCTCATTTTCATTCCTTTCAATACCGGTTGACAGCATATGGAGGGTGAGGGGCATACACCTCGTGAGCATACCCCCCATGATTGACATGATTTAGTACATACTTTTTGGTGTTGTGGTTGGTAACGGATTTAACCCTATTTTTGTTGTTTTGAGTAACCGCTTCCTAACTCAACCTAAGTTAGTGTAACTACCTATTGGGGTGTGCTTATCCACATATTTTTTTAGTTGTAAAGACTTGTATTTTTAGGTCCGAAGTGTAGACCAATTGGTTCCCCCAAATTCTGTAAGGGGGACGGAGGTCCAAAGTTCAAATCTCGGGCCTCGTTGGATTGAACGCTTGTCCCCTTCCTGATGCTTTCAACGACATAAAAGGTTTAAAATGATCGTGGCATGGTGGTTATAGGAACAAACTGCAGGTAGATCTGTGTGGCGACTTCCAGGGCAGACAACGTAGAATACTGTGGCGGCCATAAAAAGTCGAACAGCCTGCCCAAATTCGTGGCGATCCCACCATATAAAATAAAAAAAACAAAAAAAACTTATATTTTTAAATTAATTAAAAAATAGACCTTTACATTCAAAAAATAATAATTTATCGTAATAAAATTTCAACACTTAAAAACAAACGGTTAAATTTTTACTATATTTTGTATCAAGTAGTTCTATAATTTGTTTTAGCCTCAATTTTTTTTTAATATTATTGTCACGGGTTAAACCAAGAAAAATGTTAATGTTTTTAATTATTTTTATATAGTATATTATTAATTAAATTGATTTTATTTTCTTGCTACATTACCAAGTTTGCAATAAAATGATAATATTCGAGTTTGTTTTAAAACATTAAATAGCATTATTTTTTATCAGAAAAGTTGTTGTGAGGATATTTTAATTGTATATTGTTGGCGTTTCAGTTTGAGGATATTTTAATTGTATATTGTTGGCGTTTCAGTGACCTGAATTTTAATCAAGAGGTAGAGACTTTGTTTTGGGTTGTATAGATGAGTTGGTTACAACCACATTATTTTTAGTAACTGGTAAGTGGAGGATTCAAACCACATGCTCTGAGGTGGGAGACCCTTGTTACTATACCCCTAAGAATGTGATCCAGTTTATATTACCCATTATACTTCTCATTAAACCCTTGTTACTATACCCTAAGAATGTGATCCAGTTTATATTATCCATTATACTTCTCATTAAAAAAATTATCCTGTGACCCCAATTATATCACCATAATACTTCTCATTACTTTAAAAACAACCGGAAAGAATTTAATTTAGACAATGGAACTGATGGTTAGGGCTACCATTGAGTTGTTTGGGCACCTATTTCCGCTAGAGAGAAGCAATGAAATGGGATTGTTTGGAAGAAAAAAACTTGCAAGAGATGCTGCCCTGTTCCTGTCTGTTTCTTCTTCTCCTCCTTCCCTCCTTGTCGATGTGGGTACCCCTGCGATGCTGCCCTGTTTATATAGCGATGTACAGAGATTCTAATGGTGTGGACAGGCTTGGAATCCCAACGATTGGCTGCTTCGCTCTGGTAAGGGTAGTGCTTTTCCTATTGTAACCATGGCGTGTGGACTCCACGCACCAGACCGTGCTCTCTCTTCGTTTTGTGCACTCCCTTGTGTGCCCACCAACTAATTCTCCTCTTCTTCTCAAGTTTAAGTTAAAAAACAACGTCCACCTCAGCCAACGGTCAAAGAGAAATTCTTAAAGATGTTAAGCATGCACATATATAAATAAAGACATTGTCGACTGTACTTGACAAAAATCCCATTCATTTTCGACTGTACTTCACAGAAATCCATTCACCACTCAAACTGAGAAAACGAAGAAATTATGACCTAAGAAAGAACCAATTATCTGTAAGAATCAGGATCATATGTACGGCCTTGAAAGGGATGAACGGTTCGTAAATCTAATCGAGATTTCTTAAGTAAAAAAATATATATATATATATAAATACCTATAATGGACGTTGCAGCAATAGTCCTCAGCCCACAGGATTTGAAAAATGTCGTCTATGATTTAAATTTTATTGGGGGTCAGATGATCCTCCATAAACTAGAAAAATTGTCGACACTTCCTTTACCGTTACTTTGTACCTGGTCAGGCATCCATGGTACAAAGATTCTACAAGTCTTCCATGCCTTTCAACTTAGTAATCGAAAGCTCTATGCCACCTTTTTTTTCACGATGTGCTAGGGCTTGACTTTGATAAAGATGGGAGCGACACACAAGCGATTTTATTACTTGATGCTTGAACTAGCACTACCCCAAATAGAAAAAAAATAATAATTGCGTTTTGACTAGAGCTGAAAAATATGTATCTGGATGCTTCTGAGATAGCTTAAAAACAAGTTTTTACATTGAAAAAATATTTTTTTTGCCAAGTTGCAGTTTGACCTGATTTTGTTGAGTGCAGGTCAATTCAATGATGGCGTTATCAATTTCAACCGATGGTCTCTTTTATCTCAACCAGTGGTCTCTTTCATGCAAGGTCAATAACAAGGGGTTATAGGGGTAGCCCCAAAATTTATACTTAATAGCAGAAAAGGATTGTGAATGTAATTGATTTCTCTATATATATATATATATATATATATATATATATATATATATATATATATATATATATATATATCACGCAGGTCCCACTCCAAATACTTGTGGAAAACAATCTTTAGGGTTGGGATGTTGTATGATAAGGAATGACTACAATCATTATTTTTAATATATTATATATCTGCTTGTATAACATAGTTGGTAAAAGTCTTGGGCGCTGGTAGAGGTCAACCCAGGTTCTATTCCCCTTGTGTTTACTCTGCAGATACAAGGTGCAGTTGGGAATGTCCTATGTGTTGGTAGAGGTCGACAAGGCTCCATTTCCCCTGTGCCCACCCTATTGATACCCAAATGGTTGTGTGTTATTCCTCTATTGACAAGTGTAGCTCTCGGTTGTTGATACCCAAATGGATGTGTGTTATTCCCCTATTGAAAAGTGTAGCTCTCGGCCTTATGAGGGGTCATGGTTGGGAGGGGACTGGAATGTCCTATGTGCTGGTACAGGTCGACCAAGCTCCATTTCCCCTGTGTCCACCCTGTTGATACCCAAATGGCTATGTGTTATTTCGCTATTGACAAGTGTAGCTCTCGACCTTACAAGGGGTCATGGTTGGGAGGGGATTGCTCAACCCTATGCGTTGGTCATAGGGGTTTATCATACTAACCACAAAAATTTGACTTCCAAAGGCTAGGTGGATTGGTAAGTGCAGGTGTGGCTGGGCACTTATCAAGAAGAGACCTAGGTTCAAACCTTGGGGGGAAGCCAACCCTTTGCAAAGGTAGTAGTCTACTTCGAATCCTCTGAGTGCGCATTAGACCGACAATGATAATATGAACCCTGAGCGACCGATGGTCCCCATCTCATGCCAGGTCAACAACAATGAGACATAAGTTTTTTGGGAGCAGTCCTTGTGGTTTGAACCTTGCGCCTACCAAATACTAAAACTAGTGGCTCTAACCAACTCTCCTATATACCAAAAAAAATATTATATGTTTTTTACACAAGTTCATTCACACATACATTTATTATGTGTTATTGTGGTTTGAAAACAAGTCTTTTGAAAAAGAGCCTAAAACCCTAACCACTAGCCAGATACTAAAAATAGTGGTTGTAACCAGCTCTCCTATGTAAACCAATTAAGTGCTAATCAAATTAAACATCAGGTATTAATTGTTATATATTTGACAGTTAGTTGTAAAATATATCACATCAGGCATTAACTAACCAAAAACTTATTAACTAATACTAACTCGTTAATTTTAGATTAAGAGTTTATCTTAGATTAAGGTTTGAGTAGTTACTTCATGCAATGTAATAAATGCACAAGTGTTAGAATGTGCAATGATGTAAATGTGCATGTAGTCCACATGTACATGAGTCATAGGTTAGGTAGATGAAGGGTCATGGGTAGATGAAAGGTCAAGGGACATATCTCCCTATATATAGGCCTTTGATAGAGTGAAGCAAAAGAGAGAATGCAAGAGAGAAGCATATAGAATAGTAGAGCATATTGATGAGAAGAGAAGGTAGATACAATGTAGATCATGCAATTAATTTTTGGAGTGTTTAAGACCTCCATTATATTATATTGTACTATTTTTGTGAGCTTTCATTAATGGCTATTTTTTGAGTTATTGCAGAAGTTTCTCATATAGTTTTTTGCATATTATATTGACATTATCATATAGTTAACATTGTTTGCTCATTTTAGATCTTGTGATTGCATTTCCTTTAATATATATCATCAAAATCTAACAATGGTATCAGAGCACAAGGTAGATTGATAGGAAATAGAGAGAGCCACAAGAGATATTGAGAGGATATTAGAAAATATCATTTTCAGAATTTTTGAATTTGCATTTGGCTAGAGTCTTTCCACAGAGTTATAAAAAAACTTTTAAAAACTAGAACTCAACATTGATTCCACTAGATTGACAATTCAACTAGTGAAGTTTATTTTCTTTAGATTTAAAGAAATTACTATTATCATTTTCTAATACTTTGTTGCAAAAAAGAGGATATTCAAATAAAGTTGGGAAGCTTCCTACAAGAGTTAGGAAGAATATCTTCTTTAGAATCAATCTAGCACTTGAAGCAACAAATTGAAGATTGAAGATTTTGAGGCCTAAGAAAAAGGTCTCATTGCAGGATTTGTAGATTAAATATTCCAAGTAAAATATTGAGAAGAGAGGAAGAGGCCAAATAAGCCACATTAAATACTAAATATTAAGGAGGAGGTCCAAGAAAGAAGGCCCCATTATAGATTGAATATTGAGGAAAACCAAGAAGGAGATCCTCATATAAATCTGAAGATCGAAGATTTTAGAGTGAAGAAAGAAGAAAGTAACTCTAGAAAGAGGAGACCTAAGAGAAAGGTCTCATTGAAGAACTTCCAAATTTAGAATATTGAAGATTGAAGATAGAGGACTAGAAAAGTCCTATTGAAGATTTCAAAAGTTGCAGAAATTAAATATCCAAGAGAAGAGGTATGAAGAAAGGTTTAAAGGAGAAAGAATGAGAAGGCTAGGAAAACCTCATTGAAGAATTTGAAGGACATTGGAGGAGATTTTAGGAGAACTCAAGTGAGAAGATTGATAGCAAGGAGAATTTTTTGATAGTGAAGCATTTAGGATAATTTTTGCCATCTAACAAGCAGCCCAAAAGAAAGAAATATTTGGCAAGAAGTTTGTCAAATTCTGCAAAGGATTTCCAAAGACCTCAAGAAATTCATATTATTGAGAAGAAGGCCAAAAAATAGGCCAAGATTGAAGTCAAAATTCGACAAGGAGACTGGAGGAGAAAGGATCTAGAAGAGGTCACCGGATTAGAGAAATTTGAGGATAGCATATTAGAGAAGAAATAGGTTGCATGAGAACCTATAAATTTTAGAGTTCAAGGACAATTATAAGGAAGCATTTGGGAAACATTAATAGCTTCTATTTTTAGAATTCAAGATGGTTACTTGGAGGAGAGTTGAACCCACAAAACCATAGTTTCGGGTAGCAAGTTAAAGGAGTTACAAAGTTGTAAATTAGGAGAGTTAAGGAGTTGATTTGAACAACAAGAAGAGTTGTAAAATAGACTAGTTTAAAGCAGCAAAGTAATACAAATTGAACCTATAAATTTATCAAACTCTGAGTAGTAATTAGGTGATCCAAATAACCAAGAAATATCTCACCGAATGAAGATAAAAAAGGCATACAACATTGGTGCAAAAGGTTCATTAATTGAACATTCATATTTATCTTATTATTAAGTTTTAATAAGCACCAAATTCAAGGTTTAAAGTTACAAAAGGAAGGTTTCTAGTTTAAGTCTTCAAAGAAGTGCAAAAGATAGTTTTTTTAGGAGTAACACCTGTACATAAGAAAGAGGAGTTAGATATTTTTCAAAGGAAAATAATAATATCAACTTCCTACTATCTATTGAAAGCAAAGAAAACATTATTCTCAAGCATTGATTTGATATACAATAGTGCAAAGCATAGCCATTCAAAGGTATAGTATTTGCATGATTAAAAAGCTTGGACTCATCATTGGAAAGTTAACCAAGCAAGGAGACTTAAGAGAGATTTTCCAAGGAGGAGAAGGCAACATTGAGTCCACCATTAAACATAGGTAAAGTTGCAGTAAGTCTTGGTGAAGATAATCCGCCAAATGAGCACTAAAACCACCAAGGAATAGAGAAGGTGTCACCTTACTAAATACAATGAAGAAAGCTACATAAAGAGACTAAGAAAATCTCAAAATCCAAGTGCAACTAAGGTATTCTATCTTAGTTTATAATAAATTTAGTTGTAGTCATTAAGCGGTAGTATTATCCAATCTAAGGAAGAAGCTACAAAGCAAAGGGAAAAGGGCCAACTAAGGGCTCAAAATCATCTTATTCAAGGTGTCTAAAGACACCAAATATGACACCATAGTCCCATGAATGTAGTGCTCACAGTGCAAAAGGAACCTACAACAAGAAATGAGACTAAATAAGGACATCATAGTACCAATAGCAAGGACTAAATAACACAACTAAGGTGCAAGTTGCAAGGATAATAATGTAACAAAGATACAAGTAATAAGGAGTGTTACCCAATTAGAAGAGAATAAAATCTTGGACGAACAACCACCTGGAAGAGAGCATTGAAACACCATAGGAGTCACCTTCATTGGAGAGGAGTCACCATACGTTGGAGAAATCACACTATTGTTGCAAGAGAAGCCAAACAACTTGCAAGGAGTTGGCAAGAGCATTAATTAGATAAGGAACATTGAGTGCTTGGTTACATGCAATGGAAGGAGCCTCCACTTGCCACACAAAACAAATGAATCTTGTGCTATTTGGCACAAAGAACAGCAACTACGAATTCTTAGTAATGCCTCAGAAATATAATGCTTACGCAAGGAGAAGAGCATCCAAGTCTGAAGTAATGCAAGCAAGAAAAGAATAAAATATCATTACTTCAATGTCCATAAGGAGAGATAACACCTGCACCATCTAAATCAACCTATTCTAAAGATTGTAACATCCCTATGCCACCTAAAAAGGAGATCTACGATTAAGGGTAATGTAAATGGCATGTGGCATGCATTCCAAAGGGAGATAGAGAAGTATTAATAGCTCTGCTTGAGAAGAGCATGCATATCAAGCTTCCATAGGTCAAAGAGCATTGAAGGGAGAAGAGGATAGTCTAGAGTGCACCATAGAACGTAGTGTAATTAATGCATAGTGTCATACCTTGAAGACTAAGGAGAATACAACATTCAAAAGCTTTAAAAGTGTAGTCAACGAAGAAACCAATTAGCACGTAGTGCATCACATCAAATAGAGGTATATTTACATTGAATTAATATTTGCTTTCCATCAAGTGCAAGGAGATATAAGGTACATTATTTCTAAGGTTAAGTTTAGCTAATTATTATGTGGAGATATAAGGAAATTACAACCTTAGATTAATCATTGATGGTTTAGAAAGCAATTAAAGCAAGGGGATTATATCTTTAAGAGCTATTTCAAATTGCATTATTTGAGATTCAATTAACAAAATATTTACAAATAATTAAACTAGGAGATATAAGGTTTTCTACCTTGAAATTGAAGCATTATTTTTGTAAATATTATCATTTTCTAAATTTCTAAATTAGGGAGATATACGGAGTTCAACACCAAATTAAAAATCTTGAAATTTAGAAACCATATCATTAATTCAAAGATATAGGAAGCAAAATATAGAATTACTTGAAAGATACTAGTCTCTTATACAAATTAAAGATACAAAAGGAATCCAACTATAGAATCTTATCAAAACTTGAAGGAGACAAGGTTGTAGATTTCCTTGCCAATCTGGAGTTCAAAATAAAGGTATGTCTATCTGGAAAGAGAATTTCTTGCAAGACCTTATTTCTTTGGTGAGAAATGATATTGTCCACATCAATGATAATAATTGATTTTGTTCTCTTATTTGGCGTTTTGTTTCTCAGTCTCTCAGTTTACTTTGTTTTTGTTGGAACTAGATTTGGTGGGTTATGTCTCTGGTTTTTAGTTGTCTTATTTTGTTTGTGTGTTTGTTATCAGTCATTTCTCCCATGTTTTTATTGCAGGCTAGACCTTCCCCTATGCCCTAATGTTTTTCTTAGATTTTGTTAGGGCTACTTTTTTGGTCTGATTTGTACATTTGTAAAAGGTTCGAGGACCCTTTCAAAGCTGCTTTTTTTCTACCTAATCAAAAATATATATAATTTTCAAAATGACCTTATAATATATAAATAATATGATTATAATATAATATGAATGAAATTGATTTTAATCTTATATAACTAATTAAAAAACATTAACTCAAATCATATATTTAAGTAAATATTATATTATTTTTTAAAAATTTAAAACGTAAAAATATAATGAATACAATTTTATAATGTTATGAAGGTTTATTGTTTATGTTTTCTCCTATATATGGGTGGGACAATTTGATCCTAACCCTCATAAAGACATTGCATCAGGTACTTAAAATTATTCAAATCACTCAGGCTAGACCTTCTCATTTGAATGGATAGAATGCATGCCAATGTTATATGCATAGAAGCTCATTTGATTAAATTTCTCAACTTTTGAGAAGGAGACTTGGGTTCAAGTTTGGCTAAGAAATAAATATTTATAATTTTCAAGCTATTGTATTGCCATTATATGGACATGATGGAATACGGATGATGCCTATAATTTTTCACCAAATTTTAGTTTTAATCAATTACTTTATTAATATACTTAGTTTTATATAAAATGAAATGAATTTAACTAGTTAAATTCCTCAATTTTATGAATACTGAATTTCAAATCTTGTTAAGAGATACATTTATGGTTACTCAGTTGTTGTAATGCCACTATGTGATCATGATGTAATATGGATGAAGCCCAATTTCAACCCCTTATAACCAATACATGTAGGCATACACCATGCACTCATATACGTTAGTTTTAGTTTTAAAATTTTAACTTTCATATTAGAACACCATCAAAAGGACCATATAGGATCAAACATTGAATGAAAAGCAAATATGCTTATAGCCCAAGTGAGGATTAGATCACATCAACTCAATTGTGAATTACGTAGATAAAAAAAATTGAAAGAAGAATAAGAGGAAATGATATGTATGTTTTATTTTGTCTGTCAATGGCAATTGAGTCAAATAAGTATTTTATATTGAAAAGTAAGCCATGTGATACAAGTTAGTTATATTGATACTTTGCAATGGTTCAATCCACGATTTATTTGAAGGGGAGAGAATTAAAAAAGCAGGATAGTTTATCATTAAAATCAATAGCAAAATTTCATCACTTTAAAAAATAAATGGTTGGGTTAGTTACTATGTTTCATAACAACTAGTACCATTAATTTTTTTACCCTCATAGATGTTTTTTTTTATATAGAGGGTTTTTTTCCACCTAGCTCATCTCGGTAAGTCTTTACTCCAGTGAAGGGGACCTGGAAGGGCTCAGGATTGGAACCGTCAACCTTAATCTGGAAAACACTAAGCGCAAAACCTCATAGATGTTAAAATCCTTTTAATCCTATATAACCAATTAAAAAATAAAAATATATATAAATCAACATTTTTTTTATTTTGATTTTAAACAAATACTTGATGTAATGTGAGTGAGATCCTTTTCAATCCCATATATAACAGATTAAAAAAGTGTGTATATATATATAAAACAAAATCTATGAAGTTTTAATTTTAATCAAATACTTCATTAATTTATACTTAGTTGTATATCAAATGGCATGAATTCAACCATTTAAATTCTTCAACTTTCATGGAGCAAACTCATGTTCAAATATTGCCAAGCAATACATGCATAATTGACAAGTTATTGCAATACCAGTGTGTGGTCATCATGTAATATAGATGGGATTTTTATGTCCTATGTAACCAATTAAAAAATATATTCTTATTTTTAATCTATTTTAAAATTGAGATTCCATATTTGAACACCATAAAAGGTTCCTATAGGAGAAAACATCAAGTGGAAAGCAAAGATGCTCATAGCCCAACTAAAAACTAGATCACATCAACTCAAATATGAATCAAGTAGATAGAAGAAATTAAAAAAGAAGAAGAGGAGAGGATATATACCTTTATGCATTAGGGATAATCAAGTCAAAGATATATTTTATATTGAAATGCAAGGTAGTACCAATTTGTGAATTAGTTATCTTGATGCTTTGGTAATGGCTCAATGTAAAATTTGTTTGAAGAGACAAAGATAAAAAAAAATAGAAAAATTTATCATTTAAAATTTCAACACTTCAAATAGATAGGGTTGAATTAGTTACTATATTTTGTACCAAGTAATCCTATAATTTATTTAACCTCATAAATACTTTTAATATTATTCAAATAGAATAGGGTTGAATTAGTTACTATATTTTGTACCAAATAATCCTATAATTTATTTAACCTCATAAATACTTTTAATATTATTATCAATATACTTATTTCAAATTATGGTAGTATATTACTAATTAAATTGAAATTTGTTTCTTAGGGTTGAATTAGTTATTATATTTTGTACCAAGTAATCTTGTAATTTATTTAATCTCATAAATATTTTTAATATTATTATCAATATACTTATTTCAAATTGTTTTTTTTTGAGTAAATACTTATTGTACACATCCACCATGGGGATTGAACCCGAGTCACATCACCCATAATGCAAGTGGCATCCTTGCTGGTAAACCACACTCATGGGGATCTTATTTCAAATTGTGATAATATATTACTAATTAAATTACTAAGAAACAAATTTTTATTTCAAATTGTGGTAATATATTACTAATTAAATTGAAATTTGTTTCTTATTACATTACAAGTTTGTAATAAAATGAAAAAGTTTAAATTTGTGGAAAACATTAAATACTAATTTTTTATTCCTCTTTGTTGGGTGCATTCTTTATTAATGTACTAAAATTTGAAAACAATTAAAAGGAATTTATTTTAGAAAATGGAACGGATGGTTAGGGGCTTGGGCACCTATTTGCCTTAGAGAAAAGCAATTAAATGGGTTTAATTTTTTTTTTTTTTATTATATAGGAAAGCTACTGTTATATCCGCTTTTCATTTCGGGTAAACTTTTTTCACTTCAAAAAAAAATCACCTGATAAACACTCAAGTAATCGAAAGCTCTATGCCACCTTTTTTTTCACGATGTGCGAGGGCTTGACTTTGGGAAAGATAGGAGCGACACACAAGCGATTTTATTACTTGATGGTTGAACTAGCACTACCCCAAATTGAAAAAGAGCTAATTGCGTTATAACTAGTGCTGAAAATTATGTATCTGGATGAGTCTGATTTAATAGTGTTACCAATTTTAATCGGTGCTCCCTCAGATAGGGTCAACAACAAGGTAGCATAGAGGTGGTTATAGGAGCAATTCCAAGATTTGAACCCTGCTTGATAGTAGAAAAACATGTCTGTTTATAAAGATAGTAGTTTGACTTGACTCCGTTGAGTGCAGGCCAACTCAACCAACTGAACAATGGTGCTACCAATTTCAACCGGTGCTCCCTCAGCAAGGTCAACAACAATAACATAGAGGTTATAGGAACCAACCTCAAGATTTGAACCCTACTTGATAGTAGAAAAGGACCGTGGATGTAACCAATTCCCCCATGTATATAAAAAGAATAAAACAAGGAGATGCACTACAAAGACTTGTAGAAAACAATGTTTAGAGTTGGGATGTTTTTATGCACTATAAGAAAGACTACAATCATTATAATTAATATATTATGTTTTTTTACACAAATTCATTTATACATATGATTTATATCTAGGTTTTTTAAACAGAACCTAAAACCTTACGATTGCGATAACTTACAAATTTTTTTTTTTTATAATATATTTTTTAATTAACAAGTGGAAACCGATATACATTTTTATACTAAAGTTAATGTAAATAATAAGAACCAGTATGTTAGCCATGTTTTCTATGTTTATATGCTAGCCATAGTCCTAAGGCAAAGGACAAACTTTGGTTAGAGTTTAAAAACTAAAATATAAGTGGAAGAGATCTAGGTTCAAAATTTTGCATGTTTTTTTGCAAAAGTAGTTTGTTCCAAATTTTTTTGAGTGCATGTCAGACTAACTACAATGGCATAAATCTCGAGCAACCAATGGTCCTCTTCATACTTGTTGTGGCTGATCCACAACACACCCCAATCAACACACCCCAAAATTGGGGACCTACCTTTTTTGCATGCTTTCAAAGAAAACTGCAATAGCTCAAATACTAAAAAATCAAAGAAAAAAGCAAAAATTTCACTAAGAAAAAAAAGTGTCGCGATATCGCGGCCGAAAATAAAAAGTTGTCGCGATATCGCGACATGTCGCTCCGTCGCTGCCGAAAAAGAAAAGTTGTCGTGATATCGCGACATGTTGCTCCGTCGCGGCCTGAAATGAAAAAACGTCACGATATCGCGACATGTCAAGCTTTCGCGGCCCAGGCAAGCAGGAAGAGGCATTGATCGAAAATTGTCGTGATTTCGCGACGTGTTGTGAAATCGTGGTCCATAGAGGAGAGAGAAAGACAGAATGGAAAATTGTCGCGAAATCGCGACATGTCACAAAATCGCGGTCAAACCAGTCAAACAGGGCAAGGCACTAAAAGCGTCGCGATTTCGCGACAGGAAGCAGCAAAGGGACACGAAGCGAAAAAATGTCGCGATATCGCGATAGAAAGCAGCAAAGGGGCACGAAGCGGAAAAATGTCGCGATATCGCGACAGGTCGCGTTTTCGCGGCTCTAAGCAGCGAAGTGGTACGGAAGGAAAATATGTCGCGATTTCGCGACATGTCGCATTTTCGTGGCCAAATACAGCAAGAGCAGCCCGAAATAGAAAGCGTAGCGATTTCACGACAGAAAGCCTCAAGATAGCCCCAAGTGAAAAACGTCGCGATTTCGCGACAGGTTGCGGCTGAAGGCGTACCAAGTGAAAAACATCGCGATTTCGCGACAGGTTGCGGCCGAAGGCGTACCAAGTGAAAAACGTCACGATTTTGCGACAGGTTGCGGCCGAAGGCATACCAAGTGAAAAACGTCGTGATTTCGCGACAGGTTGCGGCCGAAGGCGTACGGAGATGAAAAACATCGCGATTTCGCGACAGGTTGCATTGGCAAGGCTGCTGGCAGGAAAATGTCGCGATATCGCGACATGTCACGTTTTCGCGATGAAAGTAAGGGAGCAAAGCTACATGCATAAAAATGTCGCGATTTACATGGGGCCGTTACAGAACATGCAGAGGAAGCGCGAAACACGTGGCATACAGGTGTCAGGGTTACAGAAGCGTTACATGTCAACAGAAAATATCGAACGTTTCGGCATCGAACATAAATTCAAAAGCAACAAAAAGGCGGGAATACAAAACGATGCATTATGGGAGGTGAAACGAAGCGCCGCAGAGTGAAATAGAGAGCCACATCAGAAAGTTTAAAGGCACAAGCGAAGACAGGCACAGGGGTCGAAAACCGCTGCGAGCAGGGTTGCAGAGTTGAGGGTGATTAGCCGTTCTAAGCCTGTTGTGGAGTGTTTTTCTTCCACTTTTGCTGGTTTTGAGAAAAACCAAAGATTCTGCTATTGTAACAGGATATATTTTTAATGCAGAATTGTTCAGAAATTTGCATTTTATGGGCAAGAAAGAAGGAAAAATTTTCTACATGCTTCATTTTAACTGTTCTATTTTTCTCCTTTCAGATTTCAGATTTGTAAATGAAATTCATGCCATTGTTTTGGGTTATTTCATGTGAATGTCTGCAATCTGGGAATTATTTTAAACCCTGGGAGCCAACACCTAGTTTACTTTGATTGTGTTTGTTTTGCAGGTCAAATAGGCTAGGTTGCATTTACGAAACTCTCATATCTTTGGTTTTGTCGAAATAGGATAGCATCAGACTGAACGTGTTCAATTTTTAATTTTCTGCATTTCTTGTTCATTTTATTTTATTTTTTCAGAAGGTTTAATTTATTTAAAATGAACATTAAAAAAATTACAAAATCTAAAAAAAAGTAAAATAATGAACAATCACTAAAGCTTCATGGTAAAATAAACCAACATTGCCCGTTGTTTACAGTTACTTGCAATTACCAAGGTGTTCCAAGCATTTTAAATTGATTATTTTCATTTGAGATTACTAATACACAGTTGCAAATGCTAATACAACGGAGACCTTGGAGAAGTTGGTTGTTTAACTTCTTTGCAAGAGGGGATTTGGAACCCAAATCCTAAGAAAGAGTGTACTTTCACAAGTGTGTGAAAATACCACTCAACAATACTATGCTATAAAATAACTAGGTGATATAAACTTGTTAAAAGACAACCCCTCTAATTTAAACCCTACACTTATTAATTACTAAAAATAATATAAATGCAACCAACTTTCTATATATATATATATATATATATATATCTAACCTTTAAACCAATTTTTTTTAATTAAATTAAATATAATCATTTGTTAAATGTTTTAGATAACAGATCAATATACACATAAATAACATCAAATCAGATGAGTTAACTCATTCTTTCGAGATAAATATCAATGTGTAACTCACTCTTTTGATTATAAGTAATTATCTTACTAAGTATAATAAAATTGATTAACTTTTATAGGGACATTATTATTTATGATTTAATATTTAATTAACTAAACATTAGTTTAATATAAAAATAGTTGTTCATTTACGATAGTTTACATGTTACACTTGTGATAGTTTTATATACACTTCAAATAAGGCAAAGTCCACATCACAATTCAAATGAAAATATCTAGGCAATAAAATATTATTAATAATTAAAGAAATGGGAAGCTTCCATCTTTTCATAGCCCCAGTCATCACTTTATCTAAATTTCTTAATGTAGCATTTTAACTGTTAAAATTTAAAAATTAAGGTAAGACTTTATAGGATTAAAAAAAATTCATATAATATAATTATTTACCATTTAAATTTAAATAATTTAAAAAAAAAAAAATTTGTTGATTTATAATTTTTTGTAAAATTATATTTATTAATAAAGAATTTAACACACAACCATCATACAACATATAGCCATTACACACTCATCCCTTGGGGTTTAAACCTTGGACCTCTTAAAAAAAGCTAAAACCCTAATTTTTACACTGTTTCTAGAGACAAAAAGACTTATGATAACCAGTTTGATTTAAACCTTAGACCTTTTAAAAAACAAAAACCAAAACCTTTTTACAATCTCAAAACAAAAAAGCTTATGATAATCAATTTAATTACAACCTTACATTGTTGTCAAAACGCTCGGGTTGTGTAAATTTTGTTGCTTCTAAACATGTTCACATTTTTGCGTGATGAGTGATAGGTTAATGGGTTGTAGCCGTTATTCTTTCCAAGAAACCAAGACGAGTGCCCCACAAACAATTTTTTTTTTTATAACGACTAAGAATAAGTATAAATTATCTGCATGGCGTTATTCGTAAATTTTCTTAATTTTTTAAAGGAGGTTTGGGGTTCAAGTATGGCGGTCTGCCTTGTATACACGAAAAATCTTCCGGTTAGCCTGAAGGTATACTCGGATGGAACAAGTCCCGTGAAACGGAAAGTTCTAGCCCCAAAGGGATACGGGGAATGGTTTTCCTTAATTAAAGTTTTTTAACCCTTTAGGGCTAGGTGGATTGGTAAGTGCAAGTGTGGTTGGACACTTTGGGAGAAGCTAACCCTTTGCAAAGGTAGTTTGCTTTGAATCCTGAGTGCCCGCAAGATTGAAAACGACAGTATAAACCCTAAATGACTGGTGGTTCCCATCTCATGTTGGGTTAACAAGAACGATCCGGATAAGTTTATTGGAAGCAGTCTTTGTGGTTTAAACCCTGCACTTGCCAGTTACTAAAAATAGAGGTTGTAACCAACTCTCCTATATAGTCATAAAAAATATATAATAATAATAATAATAATAAATTATAATTATAATTATAATGGATTTTTTTTTTTTTTTTTTTCGGATAAATAGTTGATATAGCTTCTACTAAAGTTCAAATCTAGGAAAATATCAAATAGTTCAATGTGATTAAATCGATGTAAAAGTGAAAGGGTAACCCTTTCAAAAACCCTACCTTAAAAATAAATAAATAAATAAAATAATGGAATCTTTAGTTAAAAATAAGGATACTGTGATTGTATAGCTCAGTTTAGCATATTTGGATAGGTTGTTTTTAATGGAAAAAGTCTAGGATAAAGATCATATAAGATTTGGTATTTGATTTTAAGTGAGTTGTTTTAATTTTATTATAAACATTTTTTGTCTAGAGAACAAGGGGTTGTATTCGGGTCTTCCACCCTTGACAAATCACAACTATCTTCTTTAAAGCATAATAATTTACAAATAGATTCAATTCTCATCTCAATTGAGTTGCTATAACTAATTTACAAATAGATTCAATTCTCATTTCAATTGAGTTGCTATAACTAATTTACAAATAGATTCAATTCTCATCTCAATTGAGTTGCTATAACTAGAAACCTACATCATTTTATAAAAAATGTTTAAATTCTTGATTTTTATTTTTTTTGGAACTTTTTCTATTTTTATATGAATACAAATATTTCATTATTTAACATTCTTCTTGACATTTTCGTACAGTAGCCTTTACAATACCAAAACTTCACGTCTACTATATATGCATTGCGTCTTAGTAGATTAATATAATCAAAACATCACATTATCATAGATCGCTTTACTAGATTTGGATTGCTAGTTTCCTTCCTGAAGCACAAGTGCAACCATAAATTCTAATACATAGTTCATAATGTTATAAAATAAAGTAGATATTACCAATGGAAAATATTAAAGTAAATCTTAACCATTATTTGATTCAGGTAGTCAACATTTTCTTGTCAGCTTCAACTAAACTTACTACTTCGTCTAACCAAGGAAAAGAAAATTTAACTTCACGATCTTCAATTAAAACCCCCCTATTGGCTAGCCTATATGCACATTTGTTTCTTTCCCTTTATGTATGTGTAAACCTCATTTCTTCAAACTCTATAGCAAGTTCTTGAATTTCCACAATTATCTCTTGTATGTTCCATGGAGCCTTTGCTTTCCTCAAAATTGCATTTATTACTATGAGTGAATCACCTTCCATCCATACTTTGTTCTATTTCATTTGTTTGCATATTTTAAACCTTTCCAAAGTTGCCCAAGCTTTAGCTTCATTATGTCTTAAATCTACTATTGCAAGAGTAAAGAGACAAAATCTCTTATTATTTCTAATTTTCCTCCTCCTCCTGGTCTTGAATTTCCTTTAGATGCTCCATCAAAATTCAATTTTACCAACTCCACATTTAGTGGTTTCCACTTTATATTCTTTGTCTTCTTTTTGTTTCTTCTATCTCCAATATCATAATTCTATTTGATGACTTGACTCCATCTATGTAGGCTCTCTGTTTCTAAATTAGGGATTGGGTGATTTCATAGGGTTGGTTTAGACTCCTCTATGACTAAACAATTCTTCCTTTTCATTACCTCTAAATTTATTTCCTTTCCTTTAAATATTCTTCTATTCCTTTCTAGCCATATAGTCCAAAGCATTTTATCTTTTGATATATCCTAGATTGTCTGTAAAGCAGCACTTTTAAAAGTGCTCTACCATTGATCTAACTATCTTCAATTCTTCCATTCATCACCATGAATTTACCAAACATATTAAGAATCCATTGCCATAGTTTATAGACTATTGAGTAGTGTCCCAAGAGATGGTCTATACTCTCCTCTTCCATTTTACAAAGAACACATTTTTAGGGGCCATGAAAACCCCTTTTCATAAGGTTATCCTAGAATAAAATTCTTCTATGACCTACTAGCCAAACAAACATTTTGACTTTAGGAATGCTCGAGCTATCCCAAATATCTCTCCATATTCTTGTAATATTCCTATTTTGATGGTGCTTTATATTATATCCACTTATTGTTGTGTATTATCCTAAGCTATTCAACTCCTAAAATAGCTTATACTTAGCTCCCCTCGAAATAATAATTATTGTTATCTTTCTACTCAACTGCCTCCTCACATCAAAGTCTTGTATACTTGTAAAAAATTCTTCTTTCCATTTGTATCTTCCTTCCTAGCCATTGTACAAAATGTTTGAAACCCTATCACCATATTTGTCTTGAAGTAATCTCATCCATGATTTTAAAATTGGATCTAGATTGAGTGATTTTTTATCACACCAAGTATCCATCCAAATAGATTTTTTTCTCTAGTTCCCACCACCCATCTTAAACCTTTAATCACTAGATCAATTGATTTTTTTAAACTATTCCACAGTGCATAACCATTTGGTAGAGAGAATAAGGTAAATATTAAGCTTGGGTCATTGGGATCAACATACTTAGAAGATTTTTCCCATTATCTTTGACTCTCTTTGTACAATCTTCAAATTACTTTCCCCCTAAGAGTTAAGTTTGCATATGTAAGAACTCTTAAACTACGATCTCCCCTAGTTTTATCATCACACACCTTGCTCCATTTCACCAAAGGAAATTTACTTTTATCATGTAATCCTGACCACAAAAATTATCGTATAATAAAGATTAAACTTTTTTCTATTGATTTTGGCATAGTATACAAGGATATATAATAAGTTGAAATGATCTGTAAGACTGGTTTAACTAGTTACACTCTTCATGCTAATGATAACCATCTACCTTTCCATGTCAGTAGTTTATTCTAAACTTTACTTATAACTAGATTTCATAATTCTATCCTCATTCTCCCCTTAAATAAGGGCATCCCTAGATAAGTTGTTGGTAAATTTATCTCCTCCATTTGAAGTAACTTGAATATCTCTACTTTGATTTTAGCTAAGGTGTTTAGGAAGTAAATTTTGGATTTTGTCCTATTAACTTTTTTCTTTAATGCTCTTTCACATTTCTTTAATAAGTTATTCAAAGCTTTGACCTCATTTATCCTTGTCATCCCCAAAAGAGTTGTATCATATACAAATTTATGATGGGTGATGTTGTCAATGTTATGACTAGCCTTAATTCCACTTATAAGTCCATCCCTATAAGCCTTCTTCAAGTTCCTTCTCAAAACCTCTGTCATAATAATGAACAAATATGATGATAGATGATCTTCTTGTATAAGGCCTCTCTTGGCTTTAAATGATTTTGTTACAAACCCATTTACCAACATTAAATATAAAACTATATAGATACAAGCTTTAATCCATCTGACCCATTTCTTTCCAAATCCAAATTGTTCTAATACTGCAAAAATAAAATCTCATTTAACCCTATCATAGGCCTTACTCATATCAAGTTTTAAGATCATTGCTCTCTCTTTTCTTGAAGTTGTTGAATGCATAACTTCATGAGCTACTATGATCCCATCCATAATATGTCTCCCTTTCACAAATCCTCCTTGCTTTTCTAAAATAATTTTGTCTAACAATGGTCTTAACCGATTCGCCATCACTTTGAAAATAATCTTATATGTCATATTACATAGGTTTATGGATTAAAATGAGTCAAAAAATTATGCATTCTTCTTTTTTGGAATCAGGGTAAGCTATGTTGCATTTATTTTATAAGGTATGTATTGTTTTACCCTAGACTATTTCGTTGCCACCAATAAAGAATCCTTCATTATTATAAACAAAATTTAATATAGTATATTTAATGAAATCATTTATTAAAAGAAATTATTTATTAATATGCAAAAATATTAAAGCATTCATCTATAAATAATTATCCACAATAATAATCTACATAATGAGATAAAGATAGGTAATACATTGAGGGTAGGACAACATCAATAATGCTATTTAAGGAAAACTCTACAAGACTTGTCAAGATGAGAGCATCACTTAAAGAGGGAAAAGTCTCATAAGCCACTTCATGGGCAAAGACTATTACAAGCAATACTCTAGATGATTGATCTCTTAAGATGAGGGTGTCACTTAGAGAGGGCAAAATCTTGTAAGCCACTTTGTGGGAAAAGATGATTATAAGTAATATTACATATGAATGATCTCCATGATGAATAGAATGACAATATCCTTTCTTTATATACACATCTTATAAACCCTCATCCCACTTATTATTATAATATAAAATAATAATATAATCAACCCTAGGTTATGTGTGGTCCTTACCAACTATCTATAATACCCATAAACAATATAATATTATATCCTCATATACCTATTCCTAGGTACCATAGCATTTCACCCTCCTTACAAATGTTTCATTGTCGAAACATGAGAAGAAACTAAATAATATGATCTTCTAAGTAATGTTGAAAACTAGTACCAATATTGTTCATCTATCCATCCAAATGAAATATTTATTGGTGGTGGTCTTTGATGATGCCAAGTTGTCATGTGCCACTTGAATATCCCCAACTACTCTATTGGCTCCATGTGTTTACTAGTCTACTTTGATATTTCAAATGATTGGTCCTATTTTCCCCTAATGTTGTTGCACCCCTTTGAAATATAAAATTACTATGCTTTTTTAGCCAATCACTACCATACTTGATGGCTTTTCGACTCCATGTAGATCCATAATGATGTTGGTGCCCTAAATCATGTGTTCAAAATTATTGTCGCTCAGGTGGTGGGTTGCAATTTTAAAACTGTGAATAGAGGTCTAATATTTGAATCTTCGCGATAGGGTTATACACCATGCTTCAGTAACTAGAGTATGGTTGAATAACCATATATTGGGTAAACAACATCCTCCATAGGGGACATTTTCATATGGTCTATAACCTTGCAAATGTTAAAAACTACTTTACCTTTATCTTTATTGAAGATAATGATAGTGTGAAATCTTAAGCATATTTCATCCCTCGTTTAAGAGTGGTATTATTGTACTTAATTTAGTATATAGTATTTATTAACCTTTTACCAAAAATTGGATTTAAATATATTATGATAACATAGGTTGCACTCTTATGATAAGGTAGTCTATAATGATGTGATTAAATTAAAATAAGGGGTCCATTTTAACTCCACTTTATCCATTAAAAAAATGTACTTATTTTTAAATCAAGTAATAAGAACATTTAATAATTATTCACACCACATAAAATTAAATTGAACATAAAAGCTTCAAAACCTTAAATAACATATAATTTTAATGTCTCTCCTAGGATATTATTGTTGGTGACGATCATTTTTGGTTAATAGGATAAATTTAAAATCTTAAACCATGAAGCTTGACTTTAGTAATGATGTGCATTATTTAAAAATATTTATCAAATTTTAATTTTTTTATATTCTTAAATGCATTTTTCATCCAAACAAAGTGTAGAATTATTTTAAAGAAAAATAGTCTAATTTTATATTTCAGTTGTTCTTATACAAATGATGATGACAATGGGTAGGCCATTAAAAAATGAGGATGACCAAGTGCATGGTTTTGGGACCATGGTAGATACATAGATTAGAAAAAATTTAAGTAGAATTGTTGAAGATTAATTTAAACTCAACAATGGTTGTTTTATTCCAACTTTGAAGAAAGTGATAAAATAATATGGATGTTGGATTTTTGATAAGAAGTTTTCCATGTTAAGAATGAAAGAAGATCATGTTGTTTGGCAAGGTTAGTGAAACCATGCTAATTATATGGAAAAGATCCTTGTACCTAAAATCTAAAATAAAGAATCATGTTATGATCCTAATTGTTGCAATAAGAGAAAAAGGATGAACATTCCATGTAACTCTAAATGAAAATATAATTGAGCATGAAGAAAATATTAGACCAAACCCCACAATACCTTTAAGCATTCATGAAGAGAGTGAGGTGGCATTTAGGTATTTTGTAATAAAGAGACTAAGTAAGTTCAACATTAGTACAAGGACACAGTAAGCATCGACCAAAATATGTTGACCATGCTATTCTTAATTGTGTAATGAATGAAAGTGTGAAATCAATATTATAAATTTGAGAGTTGAATATGTTAATAAATTTATCATTTTAGAGGAAATGATGAATTTGGAGGAAGAAAAAAAAATAGAGGTATTTATAACTAAAAGGATTTAGATCTTTAGATAAATTAATGTTGATGCTCAATTTCATATTTTGAGTTGGAATTTATTATTCGGGTGCAACTCAAAGTAGGATAGCATTCATGGAGTCAATTAGGAAAGGAGAAATTGTTTATATAAAGATGTTAGGATGTCAAGGAAAATGTTCACCATATGAATAACCAAGGCTTGACCCAACTCAAATATAAAACAAAAATTTCATTCTAAAAAAATCTACTATTATAAAAATATTTTGGAGGAGAACTTTTGCAAGTAATGATTGACTTATGACTACCAAGAAGAAGTCCTTGGCTTAGTCCAAGATGAACCAATAAAAAATTTGCATGTTGATGGGTAGAAGGGGGGCATTGAAAATAGTACAAAATAATTTGGAGGGCCTAAGATTCATCAGCGACAAACAAAAATATTATGAAAGCCAAATGACTTACTTTGAGAAGATCATCATAGGATTGCAACATGGATCATCACGAGGATGTTGAAGATGATGATAGTATTATAGTATAAGATAAACAACATGTTCAAGATATTACATTATTTGGTAGATGTTAATGTACCCCCATGGTACAATTGTACATTTATAAATATTAGATTAGGGTGTGAGTTATTATATTAGGGAGTGTGATTTATATTTCCCCTAAAGTATGTATCAATGTGTGAAAAGAGTCCAAGTGTCATGTAATAAAGTGTGCAAGTGTGTAGAGTGTGCAAAGTGTCATGTAATAAAGTGTGCAAGTGTGTAATATGTGAGAGTGTGCAATGTGTCATGTAAGTAAGTCAAGATTCATATGTGTAGGTGTCAAGTATACAAGTGAAGAGTCACATAGTATGTGGTAAGATGTAAAGTCAAGAGACATGAGAGGTTTATCATATGTGTGGAATAGGAAAGGATGCATCTACTAGATATGTGAGGAACAATAGTCTAAGTATTGAAATATCATGTGCAAGGTTATATTATGGAGAGGACGCTCCAACATTTCTTAGGGAGGAGAAGCACAAGGAGATGGTTTTGAACAATCCAAAAGAAGGATAAGGCAAAAGAAAAAATATGGTAAAGAGCCAAACCATCCCAAGCCCTCAAATAGGTATGAGATATTTAAGACATTGGTGGAGTAGAAAGAAGAACAACTCATGGAAGGAGTGGATGGGAATAATAAAAATAATAATAGCCATGTTCAAGCCCTTATTTTGGCTCCTCCTATCCTAGAGCAGGTAATAGAGTGCACTAAAAAATATAAGCAGTGATTGCATGGGTATTGACAGTGCATAACCAAGAGCAACTAATAATAAAGGATGTCATCATGGGTGTGGTAAAAAAATGGAGAAAAACCAACTCTAGAAATAAGCCAAGTTGAGAAGATATCAAAGAATATCAGATCTCAAGGAGTGGATGGAAAATCAAATAAGAAATTGATAGCATCTCAAGGAGATAAACTGATCACTAGGGGATAGGTGAGGCCAATAGACTCTTACTTGTCTCAAGGTAACCAATGATTATACAATCATAGAATATTAGGGGTTTAAATAGCAGAACCCATCAATTTTCTATTCAATGACTCTTAGAAAAAAGTATTTTTTTTGCTTATCTAGGAGATAAAAATATTGTTGGATCTCATGTATAAAACAATAAAAATACTTTGGAATGTGTTGATCAAATGGAAGTGGCTACCCAAGGGGTATCAGGGGGATAGTTACCTTTTATAATTTTCTTGAATGGGTGACAATAGAACATATAGCTTAGATGGGTGTCCTCACATCACATTTTAGGGATAATATGATAGTTGAGCAGGTTTTAATCACAAATTTCTATGGGACTCAAAACCTAGATGGTCAGATTCATTAATGTAAAGTGGTGCATAATATGAGAGTCTCAAGGAAGGAGTTAGATTGGATTGTTGCTAGGAATTTTAATTCTAATTATCATCTAAAGATCATAAAGAGGGAACCCCAATTTTGAACATAGGGAATCACATTATGATTGCCTAGGTCCATGCATTACTCTTGGTGGATATTAAATGTCCTGGAACCAACTATACTTGGACTAATAAGAGGAGGGAACCACATAGTAGAAAGGTGAAATTAGACCATTTTTTGGTTTTAGAGGAGGCATTTGTGAAACAAAATCTAGAATTTTATATTTTGGAGGGTCCAATTTTAGATCACTTACCCATTTTGTTGGAAGGGAATATCAATATAGGGCAACATCGTAAACCATTCATATTTGAAAACTTTTGGTCACAAAAGGAGGAACTTTGGAAAAAAATCCCGGTGGTAGGAAGCATAATGACCGATATATGGGACAACAATCTTTAGAGTCTAGAAGCAACTTTGTTATGTCAAGGATCAACTAAAATAATGGAGGTGAGCTTACAAGTTAGACTTCTAGGCCCAAAGAGCTCCATTAATGGCTAGATGGGATGAGGGGCAAAAACTCTTTAGTAAAGGACCAATTATAGAGCAACTCAAAGAAGAGGATGGAGGAAATTGACAAGCAAGAGAAGATTTAATGGAAATAGAGAGCAAGAACCACTTGGTTATTGGAAGGTGATAAAAACACCAAATATTTCCATCAGGTTGCTTGTGCTAGGAGATAGATAAACAAGATGGAAGCTCTTTAGGATGAGAATGGACACTCCTTTGATACAATCCCAAGTATGCATTTCCATTCAATGGATTATTTTACTAAATTGTTTAAGGTATGGTGCAAGACAAAGAGGCTCAAAAAGTTCTTGTTGTCATACCCTCTATTATCTCTAAAGAACAAAATCAAGCCCTGCTTAAACCCATTGATAAAGAGGAGCTAAAGAAGGTAGTCTTTGGAATGAGTAAAGGAAAAACACCAGGCCCATATGGCTTTTCAATCGAGTTTTTCATACCTTCTAGGATAGCTTGGAGGAGGATGTAATGGCTATTATAGAGTCCAAAGGTAGTAAAAGAATGCTTAAAGCATCAAATCATACATTAATTGCCTTATTTTTGAAAGGGGAGAATTGAGTGCTTATTTCATATAGAGGCCTATTGCCTTATGCAATTTCATATATATGATTGAGCGACTAAAACCTCTCCTAGAAAGCTTTATCTCCTTGGAGCAAGGGGGCTTTGTAAAGGGCAAGCAAATATTGGATGGTGTGGTTCTAGCTCAAGAGGCAATCCACTCAATGTAAAAATCTAGAAATAGAGAAATATTCATAAAATTGGATATATCAAAGGCTTATGATAGGGTGGAGTGGAGCTTCTTGTCAAGGATGATGACAACCTTTGGTTTCTCTCAATATTGGATAGCATGGGTCATGAGTTCCATCTCTACTCCGACATACTCAGTGTTAATCAACGATGTTCCCTTGCAATCATTTGGATCCACTCAAGGCATTCATCAAGGAGATTCTTGTTCCCCTAATTTTTTTCTCATATTGGGTGAAGGCTTGGGTAGACTCATCTTGAGGAGAAGACAACAAGGTTTTCTAACAAGTATCAATGAGTATTAGGAGGTTTTGACTCACCTAGAGTTTGTGGATGACATAGGATAGGTGGGAGTGGCCAACCTTAGGGAAGCAAGAATAATAAGAAATACTCTTAATGTTTACCTTAGGGTCAAAAACCAAGTCATCAATGATAAGAAATCCAAAGTGGTCTTCTTAAATCTTGATTGAAGGCTTCAAGATAAAATTTTAGAGATTTTGGGATTCATGAGCACTTCTCTCCTAGTGGTCTATTTGGGGGTCCCTTTGTATTTTAAAAATTTGAAGATAACTATCTAGAGGATTATTTTGGATTGTATTAAATAAAGAATTAATCATTGGTCTCACAAATGGTTAACCTTTGGGGGTAGATTAACTTTTTTGTAGTTAGTCATTCAAACCATGCCAATTTATAAATTTTCCATCCTTGTTGTCTCACATACCATATGGAAAGAGTTGGACAAGATGGCTAGAAACTTCTTATGGGGAGGATTAAATGGAGAGAAGAAATGGACATTAGTAGGTTGAGAGAAAGTAATCCAGCCCAAGGCAAATGGAGTTTTGGGACTCATGAAATCAGAGCTAAATTATAAAGCTTGTTGTCTCACATACCATATGGAAAGAGTTGGACAAGATGGCTAGAAACTTCTTATGGGGAGGATTAAATGGAGAGAAGAAATGGACATTAGTAGGTTGGGAGAAAGTAATCCAGCCCAAGGCAAATGGAGTTTTGGGACTCATGAAATCAGAGCTAAATTATAAAGCTTTGGCTAGAAAGCTTTATTGGAGGTGAATATCCCAACCAAATTCTTTATTTAGTTGAGTTTTAATTAGTAAATATTTGAAAATAGGTAAATTCAAATGAGGTGAGTTGTTTCTCTTTGGATGGTAATGGATCCCTAGTGTAGCAGGCTCTAAAGTTAGGATCTCACGTAGTGAAATATCGATTATTTTGAAAAGTGAGGAGAGAGGAGAAGGTACAATTTTAGACAAATTCATAGGATCAATACCCACATATCATTGTTGAATTCCCATAATTGCAACTAGTAAAAACAAAAATGGAAAACAAGGGTTGCATCAAGATTGAAAGTTATTTCAACACCATACAATTGGGGAATTATAGGTTTAAGTAGTTTAAGAAGCTGGATGTGTGACCATTTCCAATCCCTTCAAAATTGACATGCATCATAACTAAAATCTTGGCAAAAATATTTCTCATAGGTAGAGATGAGAAGGATGGATTAACTTGGGATTATGGGAGCCTTGGAGTCTACTTATTGAAGGATGGATATGATAAGATCCTTATAGAACCTCCTCCTCATGCATATTAGGTTGAGGATTGGAGAAAGATTTGGCAGTCCAAGGGTTGGACAAAAGTAAACTTCTTTGCTTGGTAGTTCATGCACAATGGAATTCTTACTTTTGATAATCTGAGACATAGGGGAATCATTGGTCCATCCCAATGTGTTTTATGCTATAAAAGTGAGGAAATATCTGACCACTTGATGTTTGAGTGCCCGTTCATGTGCCAGATCTAGGAGTGATGGTTTTTAGCTTATAAAATCCGAGCCAATAGTGATTTGAACTAGATTAATATCTGGGAAAGATGGAAGAGGGGCATATTTAAGTCAGAATCTCTTTATATCGGGTGGAAGCTTGGATTAAACTTTATTTGATGGCAAGTATGGTTGGAGATAAATGAAAGAAATTTTAGAGAAACCTTTTCATCCTTGGATGACGTTTGGTAGGTCAATTAGAGCAAAGTCACAAAAATTGTGGCGGTGTATGCTAAAGAGGAAACCCATAATGATATAGAAATGATGGAGAATGAAGCCAAAGTGTAGGAGGGGTAGGAAAGAGCTAGTTGAAAAACACTCCCAAAAGGTTGGATTAAAATTAATATTGATGGAACTACAAAAGGCAATCCGCGTAGAGTTGGAATTAGAGTGGTCTGTAGGAATCATGTTGGGACAATGCTCTATTTGTAACAGTAGGGTTTGGGCAAGGCCATGATCAATGAAGCAAAAACCTTAGCCATCAAAGTTGCTTCTATCTAGGCAATAAGACAAGGTTATAAGAGGATTATCATAGAATATGATTCTCAAATTGTGGTAGGAGCTCTGGATTGCATGAAATTTACTTTGGAGACATGGATATTGAGGATTCTTGTCAACTAAATTAAGGAGTTATGGAGGGAATTGGATGATGTGATTCTAATTTATGTGGATAGAGCTCAAAATAAAGTGGTAAACTTCCTGGCTAAGATGGTACCGAGAAGGAGGTAGATATTCAGTGGCACAATGGCATGGCTATTGAGAATGAGAGGATTAGGTAGGTTGGTGAGTAAATCTAATGTTTGGTTAATTTGGACAACCATTGCAGACATATGATTTAGGAGATTTGGCTCCAATGCAAATCTCCTTTTAGTGTTGTAATCAAAAGTGGTTAGTTCTTAAGATCTTGGGTTTTAGAGTTATGAAAGTTTATTAAAAAGTTAAAATGAGATCTCCTTTTAATGTTGTAATCAAAAGTGGTTAGTTCTTAAGATCTTGAATTTTAGAGTTAAAAAAATTTGTTAAAAAATTAAAAAGAAAAAACAAATTTTCGTACTAACTAAAACTAAGATAAATAAATAAATACATAAATAAATATTAACTAAAACTAAGAAAAACTTATCTTAAATTACAAACAATCTTTTTTAATATAAATTTAAAAAATTCTTTTTAAAAATGATTCTTAATAAACCCCATCAGGGGGCGGAGGTCCAAGGTTCAAATCTTGGGTCTCGCCAGACTGAACGCTTGTCACTTTCCTGGTGCTTTCAGCGGCGTAAAAGGTTTAAAATGATTATGGCATGGCGGTTATAGGGGCGGACTACGCAAAGATCGAAGATATGTGTGGCGGCTTCCAAAGCGGACAACAAGAATACTGTGACGACCATAAAAAACTAGACAACTTACCCGGATTTGTGACAAATACCGATTTTACCATGTTAAATATATATATATATATATATATATATATATATATATATATATATATATATATTATTGTTAATCATTTTATTGACTTCATCTATTTTAATTTCCACATTTATAGATGTACATTTAAGATTTTACATTACATTATTAGTGGAACACAACTACACAAGCTTCTTATTTAGAATTGCAGAAGACCTCTCTAGATGCAGGAGCGAAATAGGGGTAGGACGTTTTGTTTTAGTTATTTTTATGCAGAGAAATTGGTAATATCAATAAAATGAAATTAATAGTATTTTAGGATATTTAATTAGAACAATTAAAATTTTATTTTATTTATTTTTATACATAAAAAAATATATTATCTTTATAACCCTTAACTTATTTATTAAATAAAATAAAATCAACAAATTTAATATTTAACTCATTTACTTTTAAATATAAAATTTAAATTTTAATGTTTTAAAAATTGAAAACCTTAACCATTATACAACCTAGCAAAAGAACGTTTAATTATTCATTCGTGTTTTAGATTTGTTTTTCGATCTTCTTCGTCGTATAAACGTTGTTTTTAAATAAAAAACCTAACTTTCTTCATTAAAAGTATATTATTGAGTAGATATTTTGTAATTTGTTTTTTAAATTTAAAATTTAAATCATTAAAATATAAAAAATTTATTAATTAAATTTTTTAATTATTTAAATATGTTTATATGTAAAAATGAAAGTTTGAATTTTATTTAATAATTGTTTTTTTTTTTAATTTACATGGTGGAATCGGTAGCCGCCACGAATCCGAGCAGGTTGTCCGACTTTTATGGCCGCCACAGTATTCTGCGTTGTCTGCCTTAGAAGCCGCCACACGGATCTTCGCGCAGTCCGCCCCTATAACTACCATGCCACAATCATTTTAAACCTTTTACGCCGCTGAAAGCACCAGGAAAGGAAAGGGAAAAGCTTATGATTATTTAATAATTGTTAAGGTAACTTTATAATATAAAAATAATATGATTATAATATAAATGAAACTAGTACCAATTTTATATAATTAATTAAAAATATTAAAACTTAAATTATATTATTTTGAGTAATATTTTTTAAACCATATATTTAAGTAAATATTATATCATTTTTTAAAATTCTAATTTTTATATTTTTAATTTTATTTTATATTTTTTCTTTCTTTTTTATTTGGTTAGTGTGAGTAATCCCTATAACCAAAGCACAGGTTGGGCAATCTCTTCCCAACCATGATCTGTGTGAAGTTGAAAGCTACGCTTATGAATAGGGAATTTAACACAACCACCACACACACCCACCCCCTCATCCACGCCAAAATTTTAAAATTTACAAATATAAAAAATACAATTTTATAATGTTATGGAGGTTTATTGTTTATATATATATATATATATATATATGGAATAATTTGATCTAACCCTCAAGGCTTTACATCAAGTTTTTGAAATTATTCAAATCGCTCATGCTAGACCTTCTTATTTAAATGGGTAGAATGCATGCCAATGAAACTCATTTAATTAAATTTCTAGACTTAGGTTCAAGATTGAATAAGAAATATATATGTATAATTTTCAAGTTATTGTATTATCATTATATGGGCAAATGATGCCTATAATTTTTTCACCAAATTTTAGTTTTAATCATTATTTTATTAATATATACTTAGTTTTATGTAAAATGAAAGGAACTTAATTAGTTAAATTCCTCAACTTTATCAAAAAGTTTGAATGTCAAATATTACTTATGGTTACTAAGTTGTAATACTCATGGTTACTAAGTTGTTGTAATGCCACTATGTGGTCATGATGTAATATAGATGGATGATTACTAAGTTGTTGTAATATCACTAGGTGGTCATGATGTAATGTAATATGGATGAGCCCAATTTCAATCCCATATAACAAATACATGTAGGCATGTACCATACACTCATATATGCTTAGTTTTAGTTTTAAAAAAATTAGATTTCATGTTCAAAAACCATCAAAAGGACCATATAGGATCAAACAATGAATGGAAAGCAAATATGATTATAGTCCAAGTGAGGATTAGGTCACATAAACTCAATTGTGAATTAGGTAGATAGAAGAAATAAAAATAGGAATAAGAGGAGATGATATGTATGTTTTGTATGTCAAGCGTAATTGAGTCAAAGAAGTATTTAATGTTGAAAAATAAGCCATGTAGCAATATACAAGTTAGTTATGTTGATACTTTACAGTAGCTCAACGTAGGATTTATTTGAAGGGGAGAGAATAAAAAGAGCAGAAAAATTTATCATTAAAATCAATAACAAAATTTCATCACTTTTTTTAAAATAAAGTTTATATTTCAAAGAAATAAAGAATACATTCAATGTATATACTTGTGGCCAACATCCTTTGCTACATATTTCACATATGTCTAATTCCTAATACCACCAAAAAACAAATTTAATTACTGAGGCAACAACTACCTATGAACCCAAAGAGGAGAGAGAATAAAACCATAACTCTCTAATATTCCAAACGTAGCTTCTTACTCCAATCACAGATTCTCATACTATAAAGGTTGCACCTGCCATAAAAACCCCCTCTCACAATGTTTCACAAGACAACTCAATTACCTTATAGGAACCCCTATTTTTGGTATGATATGCATTCCTAACTGCTCCACCAACAAAGCACGCTTTTGCAATTATAAATGTTAACCATGTTGCAATGAATAAAACAATAGGCTTGTGCAAGATCCTCCTAGCCTGAAAGACTTTTCATAGCACTGACTGTGACATCCAATATCACTACCTAGATGAAAAGGAGAAAGAGGAATGTTTCCACTCCATAATAAGTTGCTATGTTAGTATCATACACATAGTAAGTGTAAATAGTAATTTGACTCATTTGTAGGATGCTTCAAATTGTACTTGCTATTGGCCCCTGTTTTGAGAGTTGCTTGATTGACATATCTTTAAAACTCCCTCCCTTAATCGAGTTCCTTTATTGGTCAGCTGGTCTTCTCTCTTATTTAGACTCCTAGGGATGTGTTCAAATTGGATATGGTCAAAATTAAGGCTGATTTGCTTCACTTCTTGATACACCCTTTGGAGCCAAATAGATTTGGGATGAATTTTTGTTGTTCAAAAGGTTTATAACTAATTGAGAATCCCTCCTCACTGTATTTTGTTTTATCTCCTTATCAATTGCTAGCTCCATTCCTATAATAAGGGCATGAAATTCAATAAAACTATTAGAATTAAAACCAGTTAATTGAAAATAATACAAAACCTCTAAGCCTTATTTGTTAAGGATAGATCCCCCTGCTCTAGAACTACCTAGGTTACTTTTGGAGGCACCATCAAACATCAAAATATTATTTGTGGCTGCCTTCACTTGAGGAAGTTGAATAGAGGTTTTTTTTATGTTGCAAGGGTAAGGTCCAATCTTTCAGCAATAAAGTTGGAGTTAAATTTTTTGTTAGTCCAAGTGAATTTACCCCTTGTCAGTTGTACATCCATAAGATTGTGTTGCTACATGAGATCTTCTATAAGTTCTCTATTAGGGTCTCTTATGTAGACCCCATATTGTTTTCTATGGGTTTCAAAACTAGGTTGAAGTCTCATCCTATTATCTAGTTTTCTTGCTCTGAGTTGGAATACACATTCAACATCGCCCTCCAACATCAACTTTTTTCAACTAGGTTGTTAAGAGCATAGATGTTGGTGATGGTGCACACTTGATCAGAAAGGGCTTTAAACACTATTGTAAACCAGTGTTTAGTGGCCTCTATTAAAATTAACTCCCAATCTATTTTTGAGGTTGTTACAACTCCTTTTGAACTTCCTTTAGCTGATATGGCTAAATGTCTACTTGAGGGCCAACAAAAACCCATTATTCTATTGATTCTTTCTAGATCCATTTTAGTTTCTTGGATCAATAACACATCTAGTTTTTCATTAATGATCAAGTTTTTAACTCCTATTTTCTTGTTTTCAAATCCTAACCGTCTAATTTTCTAGGTGATGAATCTCATCATTAACAAGGATAAAGGGTAAGATAAGAAATTACCTCTTCTTGGAAGTTTTCTTTGAAGTTGTATTTATCGAGTCCTCTATTGTGGTATGCTTCTCTTTCGCTATAATTTTTGAGGCTTCTCTATCTTTGAGTTTTGCATTTGAAGTTCTTCTTGCTCTTGATTTGGTTTTGGCATTTGGAGAAGTGAAGTTGTTCTCATTTTCTAGGATATTTGCTTCTTGTTCTGACAAAGGGATTTCTAAAGTTATTTCTTCTCTTTCTTCCCCTTCTTCTGAACTTGAATGTATTGATTCCCCTTCTCCTTGTTCTTCTTCTGGGATTACCATGTTTAGCAAGGGGTCTTGTTCGAAGAACTCATCGAGACGCTCAGAGGTGGCTATTATGTCTCTAAATCTTCATCCAAAAGACTGAACTTATTCTGAACTTGCATTTTCTCCTTAGGTATTTGTTTTTTTGGAGCATAAATATAATTTTCTCTTTTCCTTTGAACTTTAGTAAAGTCATCTTGTTGCTGAACTTGAGCCATAGGCTTTGTAGGGTGATCCCTCTATAAGTGCTCGTATTCATGACATTTAAAACATTTGAATGAAATCTTATCATAGTCTAACTTTTGTGTATGTTGCAGCTCTTTATATGAAAGTGTAATGGCTTCTGGTAGACCTTCTTTGAGATCCACTTCAACACATATTCGTGAAGTTTCGATATTTTGGCTTCGCTTTCATTCTATAGATGTCAATCTTATTTTCAATAGCCTTAAGTGTTTCTTCCTTCTAGAAATATGATAGGAGAAAATAGAGACGAACCCATACTAGAATTTTGGAAGGAGTCTCTTTCAAGGGG